>OZ007496.1:226974721-228292725 GCA_963931805.1 Microdon myrmicae
TCTCGGGTAATGGCTGATGCTACGGTTAGGAGCAATCATTTCGAAGATAACTTTTTCTCTCCTCTACTGAGGCAGTCGCTTTGGTATTGCTTTGGGGCCGCTTTGGTTCGAGATTGTTTATCTGACGGTGGTCACTTGCGGCATGAAGTGGAGTCCACCAGTTGCAGACATCATCAATTATCGTGGTGTTGTGAAATTGAATGGAATTAGTGACGGTGTATCTGCTGCGAAGGGTTTAGCCATAGTTATTAAAGGAACTTCTTTGCAAGAGGCACATCAGTGAAGACTATTATTTTCTTTTGACGGTAGATTGCGATAATGCAGAGTTGTCATTGTATTAGAGTCTGTTATTCTTTTCCTTTGTTTTGGTCACACATTTCGAAACTCCGCTCTTCTAATGAAGCTACTTCGTTTTTCTCTAGCAATTTCGATTAAACCCAAGCTCACAGCCTATGTAGTCTAGCGACACAATCTAGGACGTACACTGTGAAGAACGAATTGACTACGTTAATCTTCGTTTCCGAGAGCGAAATCAGTGGCAAAGCGGACTACTCAAGGTCAAAATCCGGATTCACCGTCGAGTAAGTGTATTATTAACCCTCCTCGATTCCTTGAATTTTACATGGCAAAATAGTCTTCGGGTAATTTTAACTGAACCCCATCAAAATCGCGTAATTACTTTAAATTTAATCAAAAAAAAATTGTTCATTTTCACGTATATTGTCATTTTAAAAAGACTTTGTAATTATGAGATTGATGATGAAATAAATCCTTTCGAAGCATCGTAGAATGGAGGAGGGTTAACCCTCCCACCCGGAGGTGTATTTATACCATTAATTGCGCTGATCATATTACATCTTACGAGTATCTTTTTTTCTACTAGAAGATCTCTTGAATAAACAGCATCTAAATTATTTTCTACGAGGCCAAACAAGAATATAAGGAAACGTTGGTCTTTTCTACATCCTGCTCACGATAACCAAACTATAATAAATCTGTTTATCGATGCATTCACATAATTGGAAGAAAAATGTTCGCCTTGATCCAAAACCATTCGGGGCTTTTTGATCCAAATAACGAATGGCTGCTGTACCAACTGTAATGTAAAATCAGCTGAGCGGCCATCTACAAAAATTTCCCAAGCCGAAGTAAGTGCAACTGTTCGTATATTTTGTCCATGATCATCATTATCATTGGCACTACAACCGGGCACCGGTCTTGGCCTTATTTAGCAAGTCCTGAGACTTGTTAAATTTTCCATAATGATTTGTTTTTTTTTTCCGGGCAAGGTCAATAGTCTTGCGCCAGAGGCTCCCCGACGGGGAATCGGACCCCGGTCTCCCGAGTGGTATAGTGGTTAGTATACCCGAGGCGGGTATACTAACCACTATACTATCGAGGAACCCCTTGGTCCATGATATCAACACCTAAATTATTAGCGCTATATTTCGGAGTTTTGTTTAGTTTTTCTCTGCTTACTTCCTAAATCAAAACCAAAGGTAGTAAAAAAGGAGTGACAACAAGCGTTTAGCGTTTTCTTAGTATGCTTATAGCCGAACATGATAACGAAAGTCCCCTTTTATATATTTTCTCCGCTTATTGTTTTTTTATAATTGGAACTTTAGATTTGCAATTTCAGAAACCTTCCTTCAAGCCAATGTCACCGTACTTACTTTCGGCATTTTATATCTATTATATCCTCTATTAAAACTGACATAGTCATACTAACGCATCTATATTAAAGCACACGCCATCAATTTTAACGTCCAACTCCTTCTGCTGATGTTTCTCCATTGGCCTATGTTTTCTCCCCCCGACTTCGAGTAAAACTGTACTTCTTATTACATCTTACCCCATCATCATCATCATCATTGGCACTACAACCGGGATCCGGTCTTGGCCTTATTTAACAAGTCTCTCCACCGGTATCCTGTCCATATTCGAGATTTGTTAAATTGTCCATAATAATTCGTTTTTCCGGGCAAGGTTACTAGCCTTGTGCTAAACATCGTACGTCATACACGCTGATAATGTGCAGATGCATCCTATACACACACAAACATGTTCAACACCATCTGTCATCCATGACTCTTTAAATATTTAAAAAGCACGATCGACCTCATTAGATGGCCGTCTTCGTTGACATTTTGGAAGTGTCTCTTATATTTGTTTTCACAATATACACCCGACGGCTGATTAATAAGTCTTATTTAAGTATATCATGTACGTCCGTCTTCATTGGTGGTTCAAGAGCTGTACTGCTTCTTCTTCGGTCATGTAGATCAAGGATTGTATTTAAAAATTGTTGAGCCCTTGTTCCTTGTGGATCATTACAGTCGGGGGGACATTATCTACATTATTTAAAATAAGCGCTTCAGCGTCCACTTTCTATTAGCCTAACATTGAGCGAATGTGTACAGTGTGATTCCTTGATCACCGGCACTTGTTTATTATTCTGGAATTGTGTGTATCACGAACCTAAGCGTATTCGGTTTATAGAAGTCTCTATTCATGTTCAACGATAGCAAAGATATTTAGTATGGTTCTGTGGCGTTTGGGATTGATAGTGAAGAACGTGTGATTCGAACTGACGCTATGACAGTTAGAATCACTAAAAATTGAACCAAAGCGCAACCCACCAGGCTACTGGCCGTGTTTAGAATTTGATTTTCAAACTCGACTATACTCCACTGATGTGAATTGTTATGTTATCGCTATGGTATACGGCTCTGATGTATTTTCTTATTCGATTTTCGTTCGGTGTTCTTCACTATTTGCTTGTGTATTGTGTGTGTATCTGTTAGAGACGCTACAGTTCCATAAATAATAATTGATTATTAAATGTGTGATGAAATGTGTATTTGTATTTTTTTATGCCATTATGGTGTTTTTCAAGAAGTGTCGTTGTTCTATGGTTCCATTTCAATGTTTATGCATTTTTATCGGTGCTCATAAATAATTTGGTTTGTTTACTAACGGTAATAAATAAAGGGCGATTAATCGACACCACGAGAGTGCGATTTAGACAAGTGGGTTACATAACCAGCTTTGTCTGATGCTTTGACGATGCCCAACCCGAAAATCTTGCTTTCGGCCAAGTAATTCATGAAATAATTAGAATTTAACCTCATACCTAATTTCTTAAAATCAATGCCATACCTAATTTCTTAAAATCAAAGCCTTGGATTCTCTGAACTTGGAATTGGGCCGAATATTCGACTTGAGTTTGATAGTCTTAACCAATGTGCAATAAAGATCCACATATAAAGTAGTATCCGACTTGATATATGTGATATTACAATCGATATTATTGATATTAAATCGTTATTAATTAAGATCAATGGCGATATTATAATCGTTATTATTACACATTAAAATTTTTAAATATCAAACGCAGTGTATCTGTGCCGGTTCCACGAAACCCGCAACCGTTCGAAAAATCTCCAGACCACTCGTCTAACAATGGGACCCCAATGTGCCCTGTGATGCACGGCTATCTCATGATACGCGGACCATATAGGCCACATATTCCTCGCCTATGCGACTATCTTATGACACATGATTATGAAAGCAAAACTGACTGGTGGCCCAACTGCTGAGTAAACAAAATTGGCAGTATCACCGGATGTTGGCATCATTCAAAGCACCAAGCCTTGAAAGCAAACATAAACAGATTTTACGGCCCTCTTTGAACCAACACCGACTGGATTTTCCCTCACGACAGTATAGAAACAGCATTAACAAATCATTAAATCGTTTGGTGAAGGCGGAACCCTCATATATTTAGCTTAGCACAAGCGATGTATACACGTCGCCTCAATGGGTGAGTTGGTAAACAGCTTGTGTCTGGCATTTGATTGTGCAAACCTAGGTTCAACCGACGACTCTTGCTATTGTGCAGTTCGGCACAATTACTGAGTGCTAGGTAGGGTACCAAAGCCCAGATGCCCGCCCAAATACCACTCCATTAAGCTATAGGCTTCGTGAAATTGTTGGGGGAAATCCTTGAGCATCTTTCGGAGCTTGGCTGATAGAACCGGTCAAGAAAAAAATAGCATCTCAGGGCGCTGACACCTTTCCTGGGAGGGGAGCACACGTTGTGCAACCCGACAATAAAAGTCTGTAAGTAGTTGAAGTATGTTTCAATTTTTGTTACAACGTTAGCAGTTACAATCATCATTCGTCAGTGAACGATGCCTGTTGTTATGACCCATTATCACACTAAGCAACCAAAGTTTACCACTGACGTCAGCAGAGAGGGCTCCACACAAGGACACCACAAAGTCGCGGGTCCGATAATTTCCAACAGCTTCAGGGACAATCATCGATGATTAATGTAGTAAGTTCAATGCAATTTCTGTTTAAGGAGTCGATAGTTCCATAACAATGATCATTCTCGCCAGGTTCGTAATCCTTAGTACGATTTCTGTTCACGTGATGATTGTGATCCTTGCCACGAGAGTGGTAGTGACATTTATGTTTAGGCTGTGATCGCGAACTCAGTTCCTCAACAGTGATCACTTTCGTAGTGTTTACGGTAGTAATTCTGGTCTTTAGTATGATCGACCAATTCCAGAATACGATACGATAACTAGTGTGACCTTCACCAACTCCTTTCCGAACATGCTTCCTCTTCTTCCGCGCCCATTGTGTATTCACCTTTGGGAGTATCAAAGAATATCAAAAAAATTGAGGAGGTGTGAACCCTGCCTACCTCCTGAAGTACGCTGGAAAAAATATTTCTAAGAATAGCGATATGTCTCGCATTTTAATTAAAACATGGCATACAACGTGTCACAAATCTCCAAGAAAACAATGCAACGTGTCCATCTTTCGTAAGGGTAAGGTGATGAAGTGAAACGACGTATTACTGTGAATAATATTCCATGTGTACCACAACCCAGAAATAAATATTCACCCGTTAATACGAGTGGGTGGAAGGTGTTATATAACTCTACATAAGGTCTCATGCGGTGTACAAGTTATAGAGACACAATACTCAGGTTTTAGCACACCTCGTTGACATTGCCAGGTGGGTGTGCCAGTAATCGAGAACAAGTTCGTCCAGCAATAAATGCAATTAAAAAAATAGAATAAGTAATTTAAATTGCTTTAGATTATCAAACGAAATAGTTTTCGCTAGACCAACAAGCGCCGCTGGGAAAGGAATACTTTTCTTGACACTACTGATAATGAAGTCAATTCCTACTCAACCTTGACCAATAGAATGGTACTAAAAGTCGAACAATGAACAAGACCGATCCCCGTATTCCCCTAGCACTTGCTGAAGAGGGCATCGCCGTACAAAGAACCCGAAAGAGTCAACAAACTTCAAGTGTCACCTCAGATTAAGTGAGTGAGTGAAGTGGCGATTTTAAAAGATCGATAACAATTGATTGGAAACACAATGAACGATAAGACATCCAGGTAGCAAGGTGTTATTACACGATAAAACGATTAAGCAAAGAGGTGAAATTCGAAATGCAACAATCAGTCGCAACCGTTACACAAAATATCGGATATTGGCCCATTGCAGGGATATTGGCCCATTGTAGGTTATCAACTGTGGAGCAACTGCAACTGTGTGGTTTGACACAACACTGAAGTGCTATAGCTTTTCCGATTCTCTTTACTGAGACCTCAACTTAAATGGCATTCTTTTTCAGTTCAATGCAGAAATCCTTCGATTGTTAAATCGATAACCACAGGGGCATAGTGTCCTTTCCGTGTGCCACAACGACTTATCTTCCACCGAATGCAGTCAAAAACGTAATAGTATAGTCTGTCAAAATCTAGGCACGTAAGCCCACACGTTAGGTAGTAGTGAAAGGAAAAAGATATGAAACCAGAAGAAAAAGAGAGAAAAAATAAAAAGCTAACAATCTAAACTCCTAAGGTGAATAACACTCGAAATTGTTCTGACTGGCCTTGAGTGGAAAAGTAAAAAAAAAAATATAAAAAAATCAACAAAAGATTGATAGACCCCTCTCAAGGAGAGGTAAAAAAAAATCGAAACCTGAATGCAACAAATTTAGCTAATACGTCATAACTAAGGAGTACAAGCAACTGACAGCAAAAGTAATGAGACGTTTGAAGGGTGGACGACGGTGGACGGTGGCGACTGTCTAGATTAAAAGGGAACCGATGGAGAATATCAAGCAGCACGACAAACCGTCGTTCTAATGACAAGCAATTGATTAGAAAAACTTAGTACCAGCAAATGAATGAATGTATCTCTGTTATCAGTTCATCAACTGAATATGTAAACGAGAGGTAGTCGTACTGTAGTCCGGGAAAGAGAAAATAAAATAATAATTATATATTTATATATTTTTTGCAGACATTTTTTGCTCTTTTTTTTAATTGTTTTTGTTTTCTCTTGTACAAAAATAAATTTTAAAAACAAAAACCCGAGTTTTCTTGATAAATGACAACAATGATTCATATCTCGAATTTTAAGTTTGTGCCTTTGAAATATCTCAATACACTTGTCCGGGAGTGTGTTTGGTTGATTGGCCTCAAATTGGTTGTTGGTGTTTTATTAGGTTAAAGTCAAGGTTGAGCTGAGGTTATTGCTATTTCTCTTGGCTTAGTTGTTGCTTTTCTTGTGCGTCATTCGCCATAATAAATAGACAAATACACATTTATGTACAATATATATGTATCTATAGTCAAAATTTAAGATGTAAGTTGAGAAAATTCCCACGCGAGAGAGAAGTGCTAAGACTTGTCAGACAGCGACAGTAGCACACATCAGATAGTCAATCGCAGAGCATTCGATTACCTGAAGCCGCAGATACATATTCAAATGCCCAAAATAAATTTTACTAATGTTGTCATTTGTTTTTTCAAACTAACTTTGCTTTTCTCATTGTCTTATCTAATTTGCATCTTTCAAATATCTAGAGAATACCAATTATGCTGCTTGTATTTGATTGTTGTGTCGTTTTTTACTTTTGTCTGTCTGTTAACTGCTAAATTTAGGTGCAGACGTAATGCAACAGTCTTAGATGTATTTGAAAGATGTTTTCTTGTTTTACTTTTTCTTTTCAGGCATAAACAAATTAGTGCGAATTGTTGTTTGATGTCGTTTGCTATTGAGTTACTGATAACATTGCTTGTGGATTTTGCGAAGTATATTATGTTGTTGTATTAATATGCAATAAGGGTTTTAATAGTCCACAAAAAAGGAAGAGTACACAAAAAATGCTAAAGGTATTATGTATGCTTTTATATCAAAAGATGCGGAAGAAGATAATGGTATAGAAAGACTAGCATGAAAGAAAAAAGTGTGCAATATGATTTATCCCCCATATTTGCAAGCCCGTGCGTCAACGAACCAGATTTCGACGATAAAATATATTTAATTTGTATTCATCAAAAAATTCCGCCACAGTATTGCAGACTAGAACCTCACACCCCAATATATTTATCTACCACAGCCGAAACCCGTTAAGCTTGGTATGTGAACTCCATTGGATTGATTAAATTGACAAGCCTATAAAATAAAAGCACTAGCGCAAGGAAACCAAGACACACATCTAACAGAAAGATTCTATGGTTGTCCCTTACATTAAAAAAATCCTATTTCGGGAAAAGTACCGTATATGAATAAAGCTGGTGACAATAATATTATACATATAGGATAATATGAAACATATAAGAAAAGATCTTTTGCACCGTTGTCCAAAAAAATTCATGGTAATAAGCAGCATCCATTAAAATTTACTGGATGTCCCAAGTGATGATCAACAACCCGTCATTTAGGCACAATAATTGTCTGGCAGCTAACACAGGAAATCGTAAAAAAGGGGATCTTGGATTAGACAAGCGACAGACGAAAAAACAATGCCAGACGGGGGCTGGCCGTTAATCGCCAACAAAAACGATCTTTTAAAAGGAAATCAGATCCAAAACGGGGATGAATTAATACGTAAACAATATTTCTTTCACTTAACTGCAAAGATGTAGCACCATAATTTGATTTGCGAGAACGTTTACGTTTTTGCTTCTTTTTGAAAAAAAAAAACAAAAAAAAAACGGCTAAACGTTGCATTGGAAAATATCGAAGCAGTTTCTCAAGGTGTTGCTGACTCAAGGAACATAAATTCGAGTCCAATAATTAACCAAATATTTATACGTGAGTCCTCGTTGCTCGTTCGCACTTGTTTATTACTCGGGTCCCTATTGATCAATAAGTAGTGGTAATAGTTTAAACGCAAATTAATCAACATGGAGAAGTTCACGTTGAGTGAACTCGATTATTGTGGGGGCCGTCCCAATTGGATATGTATTAACGGTGGCAGTTTTCGGATGTTACACAGCGAAGATAGTTCGTTAAATGGATTATGGAACAATAACATGTGTAAACCGATTTTTCAAATGATTTTTTTATGGTAACTTTCATCTTGATTGCCTTATTTACCCAGTTGGAGAGCGCTATTTCACCCCTGTATATGAATGAAGCCAACGCCCACCCGTCTCCGCGGTGTGAGACTACTCTATATGGCGAACTGCATAACGTGGTCACATCCCCAACGCAATGTGCTCTGACATTTAAGAGTACTCCAAAGTCCCCTTTTATGTGCACGTTTATGTAAAAAAAAAGAAACCCTACCGGACGGCACGGATGTTGTCATCTGTACGGATTGTCCTTCCGCGTCGGATATGAAGTTCGTTTTCGATACGTTCTCTCCCACTTTTATACCTCTTGCTCGCTCATGGCTGTACTGACTACAAAGTCGAGCGCGGCCGCTAGCCAAGACGGTTCCCCACTCTTCATAAACCAAACAACAGCCACGCACAAGACTATCAAGGTCGCAACTTGTTGCTAAGCAAAAAAGGAAAATTACCATTTATATTCAGCCTCGTGTTAACCCAACTGCTTGTCTCGTATCACATGTTGCCCCTATATCTAGCCCCCTCCTACACTTCGCCTTAAAAACTGGGGCAAAGTAGACCAATTTTCTCGGTTCACACATTCTCAATCAAAAAAAAAAAAAACAGTTTTTGAACTTAATTTGTCTCCCACCCCATGCCTTTCTTCTCTCCATATTCTCCTTCTAACGTTTTACTATCAGAATGTTGGAGGAATTTACTTTAATCCCAATCGAGCCTGAAAAATGCCCACTTCCGTTCTTTCGATATGTACGTTCTGACCACAGCTAAACTTATGCCCAGTATCAAAAGTCAAGCATTGTTCACTTCCTCCTGTAACGTCTATCGTGATGATGATGATCTTCGACCTTGTTCCGACTTCCCCTGCCGCGAGGTGTTGCTAGTCATACAAAATAGACTTGCTTCATCCCTAATTGCCGTCTCTTCGTTCCCCAATCTTGACTATGTAAATTTTTTGCCTAAAGTCTTTATACGTCATTTGTTTTTACACACCACCTTTCCAAACCATAGAGTCATAGGAACTCGCTATAACTACAATTCATCACTTAACTGAGTTGGGCATTTTCCAAGACAATATCGTAGTCCTTGATTTTAACCGCCCCCATCTCCAGTGGACGTTGTAAGGCGATCAATCCCATCACAAAGAATATCTCTTTATAGACAGTCTCATACACTCGAGCCTTTGTCAAGTAAGTAATGTCCCAAATCATCTGGGAACGCAGTTCGGCCTTATGTTCTCAACGGACACCAATAATTCCTCAGTTATCCTCAGTCCCCACACCATATTCTCAACTATTGCCAATCACCACCACCGCTACCCCTACCAATAAGCCCCCCCCCCCCCCCCCCCCCGTTTCTCGTGTCTATTTACCATGGCAGCTCAGCCCACACCCCGCCACCCCACGACTACTTTACTTGTAGTGTTCCATAAAGCACTACCACTTCCCTCCTCCACACATTTTGCACCTTCTTCCTACAATTCCATCCATATCCCCAAATCAACATTGAATCCAATGTTGAACAAATTGAATCAAACATTCAATAGTCGCGTTAATTCAATTCCCAGAGATCGTTAAATTTCTCGTATCCATTTACCATGGCAGCTCAGCCCACACCCCGCCACCCCACGACTACTTTACTTGTAGTGTTCCATAAAGCACTACCACTTCCCTCTTCCACACATTTTGCACCTTCTTCCTACAATTCCATCCATATCCCCAAATCAACATTGAACCCAATGTTGAACAAATTGAATCAAACATTCAATAGTCGCGTTAATTCAATTCCCAGAGATCCTCAAATTTCTCGTATCCATTTACCATGGCAGCTCAGCCCACACCCCGCCACCCCACGACTACTTTACTTGTAGTGTTCCATAAAGCACTACCACTTCCCTCCTCCACACATTTTGCACCTTCTTCCTACAATTCCATCCATATCCCCAAATCAACATTGAATCCAATGTTGAACAAATTGAATCAAACATTCAATAGTCGCGTTAATTCAATTCCCAGAGATCCTTAAAATTCAAACATCACAACGCATATCTTCATATGCATTGTATGTTCAATTATAGATTTCCGAAATCCCTAATTCAAACTAAATGTGCGGACCGGATGCCCCATCTTCGAATCAAATATTATTGAGAATCATAAAATGCATGTCTGCAATTTTATGACCCTCTAAGAACTTGTTTGCACAAATTTGGTCCTCAAAACTCAATATCCATTTATACTTTTCAAATTCAATTTCAAATACAAACAAATTGCGCCAAAAACCAACCACATGTTCATTTTATCGCGCATCAACATCTTGGATCAAAAATGCGCATCCGCACGATCCTTTATCTATTGTTTTTTTTTTTTCTTTTCTTTTTTTAATTACACTTCTTTCTGGAGAGGCGAACCTATAGCATCCAGTGGGCGCTCCGAGATGCCACCAAATAACGGTTGCAGTTCTTTTTGAACAGTTACAGGTTGTAACGCTCCGGGAACACTCGCGTGGGAAGGGAGTTCCACAGCCCCCCGCTCTGTAACGAAACGAGTTCTGATGCAGGGATGTTCGCGCCGTCGGAAGACAAACCGCAAACTGGTGCGATCCGTCGGATTGTCTTGTGAAGCGCATATAAGCCGAATTTCGTGGAACAATATCACAAATCTCCGCGAACAGTACCCGTGATAATATCTGTAAAACGGGCGGATCGCTCGTCTCTGTATGCTCTCAAGTGGGTCGAGGGTATGTTTCCTGCCGAAGTGCATTTATGACCTTTGTTCGTTTCTTTCTTTTTTGTGATCCCAATTCGAAATGATAAACATAACTAATAAATGGCGGGTGGCAATTGAGGCAGTCTAGATTTGGTGTTGGGCGACTCTAGATTCAGACGAGTCGTGATGAGGTGCGGTGCGAGGCAAGAAGTGTCGCGGCTTCGATGATAAAAGTTTAAAGGAAAGATTAAAAACAAGCGAGTCGGTACTTCAAACTAATAGTGTTTTGTAATTCAAAAAGATTCAGTTCTGTCTATGTAAAGTTAAAGTATTAAATATAAAAACAAACTGAGATAATCAGAGGACCCTTTAATTTTGAAACTAACAGTGTTTTGTAGTTCACAAAGTGTCAGTTCGGTCTATGTAAAGTTAAAATATTAAATATAAAAACAAACTGAGATAATCGAAGGACCTTTTAATTTTAAAACTAACAGTGTTTTGTGTAATTTAAAAAGTTTCAGTGCTGTCTATGTAAAGTTAAAATATTAAATATAAAAATAAACTGAGATAATTAAAGGACCTTTCGATTTTAAATTTAAAGACGACAACGGTAGCCCATTCTTCCCGGAGAACCGGAAGCAGTGTGGTGTACCAGGACTTTTATTATATACCTACAACTTCCGCAAAGCCAACTTCCGCCTCATAAATGAGTATCTTAGCAAAATCGCACTTTGCTTTGACCAAACAGACGTATATGATTCCACTGCCACTCCACACGCCCAAAACAACTGCCTCTAACCGAATATCGTCAAATGTCAGGAAATCACCTTCTCCCAGAAACGTGCCCAGAAACGTTTCCCGCAGCGTTCCACTTACTTAACTAACCGATAACATCGGTTCAATCGAATCATGACCTGGACATCTAACGTGACAAGGAGCTCGATTTCATCTTACATATTGACGACATAATCTCAAGGCCGATGTCGCCCTTGGTTTGGTGAAACGCTGATCGAAAGAATTCTCCAATCCCTATATCTCCTGATCGCTCTACATAACCTTTGCCCGTCCTCTTTTTGAATATGGTAGTCAGATCTGGTCTTCTTATCATTCGTCCCACACTCGCAGGATCGAAAGCGATCAACATCGGTTCTTGCGTTTTCCCTTCGAGGACTGAATTGGGAAAATCCTCTGATTCTACCTCCATACACAAGCCGTCTCCTTTTAAAAGTACTTAACACTTGAAGAGGGCAGAATTCATGTCGACCTCCTCTTCATCCACCGCCTTCTCTCAGATTCAATCAGTTGCCCAAGCCCGCTCTCCTCCATTACATTTCACACTAACCCATGTAACTTGCGTAACCCTCGCTCTTCTGCTTGCCCTCTCATCACACCTCCTACGGCTCTAATGAAGCCATTTCGCGAATGTTACGGAGGGCCAACTTTTACCCCACCTTATTTACCTTCAACCTCACCTCTTCCGCTCTCAAACGTCATCACCTTACTAGCGCCCCCTATACCGTGAATCACACAGACAACACTTACATACACGTATTCCTGCCCTGCCTCTTATCTCTCCTTTCAGCCAGTATTTTTATACCTTCGATTTGAAGTTAGTTCGTCAGTTTATTTATATCGCTGGTATTAAGCTTACTAAATGAGGGTTCTGCTCTCACCAAATGTTTTTTTTTTGTGCTTAATTGCAGATGTGGATGTGAACGAGTTGTGACTTCAACGAGATGAAACCAAATACCAAAGTTTCAAATACATGAGTTATTTCCTGATCGTTTAAATTCTCGTTTGATGACTAGAATTGGCTAACTTGAACATGCGCTTAAACTCCGTAGAATTTTGTGCTTCTTGTTGGGGTTTTTTGAAATATCCGGCTTATTCCAAAAACCCCATAACCATCTGCGCCTTAAAGGAACTAATTGAGACTTGTATCAATGCAATTGAACAAAACAGTTATGGAATTTTTTGACGAATGAATATGTATGTGCCAGCAAACCCGTAATGGATATTTAGCCGATATTTTGTTCCATATATAACCTAAAATTACATATTTCATAAATTAATTAAACATTCACTATCTATAATTAAAACACATATTTTTTTTGAACATTACTTCTTATGGATTCTAGGGCACCCATTAGACTTGCGAATACTTCCAATAACCTTATATTAAGAAAAGTTGTAGAAATTACCACCACTTTCAATTTAACTACCGGGAATTCCATATGAAACCAGCCATAACTTGGTGTTTCATATATATTTACTCTTCCAACGTGATCCGCATAGGCACGTGTCGTTCGAGATAGTTCACGTCACGCAGAATATCAATAAAAACAATCGAAAGTCCTCATACCTCATATGCTGGGGGCTAGTAATGACGGCAGTTCCGGATGTTGAGTTCCCAACCAATTTCTAATGAAATTCCAACCAATTCTAATGAGTTATCAATGAGACTTACACTTCGTAAAATGGATTCACTTTTGAACTATGATGTATATATAATCATCGCCTGATTTTGTGAGCCAGATGGGAAAGCCCACCTGTGAAACTATCCGGTAATTCAATCTTACCCGCGGTTACTTATCTGAACTAATCACATGCGGTTAATGTTATATGACCCCAAGTTCTCGAACAGACTAAAACAACACACATGTAATTGTATCTTCGTTGATTTAGTGAGTAATATCATCGTACGCCTTCGTTGCACCCTCATTCCTCATAAACATCTGACAAACACCTATATTGAACTATTACGTCCAGAGAATTGTCGTTTTTGCAATTCATCTCGAAGATACGTGATTGCCGCCATGTGCGAGAAATTTTTCGACTTCCTTGGTACTCAAGAAAATTGAATTGAAATTGATTAGATGGCATGCAATTACTTTTGATAGGCATGGCGTTTGGTCTCCCATTCAGTTGTAAAACAATCGATTTGTTGCTTTAATATTTATTTTGTTGCAACTGAATTTTCTATTTATCCTGTCAACCATTCCTATGTCGCCAAGTCGCCCAGAGATCTTAGAGACTCAAACTGATGTCACATCGATGTCCCACATGCGAGCAGATACATTTAGACCACATTTAGTGGACACTGTCAATAAATACTCACTGTAAGTGCATGCAAAAGTTCACGTAGACTAATGTAATGGCAGACGGAGAACGTGGCAATAGCGACTCTGTACTATTTACATTGTCGTCGAGAACTAAGTTAGCTAACTTTGGATTATATAGTCGCGTCTAGCTTTAGTTGTGACTGTAGCTTTCGCTGCGACTATGACTATATCTATCTCAACAACTGATGATGATAGCGACAACAGTGGCGACGCCAAATTGTCTGGGACATGCTTTGTGGAGAAAAGAAAAAAAGAAAAAAGTACATCACAACAGCAAAGATAAAAAACAAAAAACCAAAAGTTAAACTAACAATTTTTAGTTGAATTGACGTTTTGTTTTCTTCGCTTGTAAAATCTGTCCCCACTGCTTCAACCCCCTTGCCAAAACGTGCCCTAAACGGAAACCAAAAGAACGAAATAGACGAAAATAGATAAATACAACCTACGGTGTGGGGGAACAGTACGTGTGGAGGTATTTTTAACTTTTTACTTATAATCAATTAAACCGTATCTGTCGCGTCACGTCTACGCCACGGGCAAATAAAAATCTACACATATTTGGCAAACACTCACCCTGTGAATATATTTGTTCGATTTGATGGGAGTCGGTTTATTTATCAAACAAAACAGGATAAACGATTCGTTGGAAAACGTCCTGTGACACGAATGCGTGGACGACTAAATGAAAGGGGGACGAGCTATTAGTTAATTGTATCTAATGTATCACCACCTAAGGCAAAACATCTATTCCCATTTGACATGCAATCCACAAGTTCTGATGAAAGTCAGGGAAAAATTCTTTTATAATAAGTAACTTTGTTTTGGTGGATGATTTCGAGGGAAGGGGTTGCCCGCTGAATTGTGTTACAAAAGGGTGAACGATGAATAAGGGATTTTTCCCAATGCGCTGAGTAAATTAGGGGTGTTTTCGCTTTCGGTTTTTGGAATACGAAATTAACTTGACTATTGGGAATTTGAAAAGGTTCTCATTGGGGGTCACATTAGCATAACTTTAAACGATACGTTTGTTAAGGTGCAATTTTCGAATGGTTAGCGTTGTTATAAACCAAGCAACAAGTTAACGTTATGCGTGTTCAAATGGGTAATAAAGGATGGAACTATAAATATAACTGGTGTGGATCAAGTTAATATTAGAGAACAATGCCGGGTTTTTAGGTCTAAAGAGAGGAAAGGGGATTATGTGATTGTTACACGATCACACACTTTGTTTTAAATAAGTACTTTAGAACTGCTTGTTGCTATGAAAACATTATTTGCATTATTAATAATTAGACATGGCAACAGTTTGTAAATAAGTTGGTTGTAAATGAATGGTGTGGTTTACCAAATTGCTTCACAAAATTTATTGACTGTAGCCAAACTGATATGATTCATAGCTTAATTAAATTATTTTATTTACTTGAAAAATGTTTTTTTTAACGAGGCTATTTTATATTGCAAGGAACAACACTCTACACGTAAATTAAATAAACTGTAATAACAGACTGTGGCGCAAGGCTTAATAACCTTGTCCGTAAAAATAAATTATTATGGAAAATTTAACAAGCTTCGAGATTTGCTAAATAAGGCCAAGACCGGATCCCGGTTGTAGTGCCGATGATGATGAATAACAGACTGACTAGCCCAGGAGCACAATATTTTACTGAACTATCGACGATCCACTTTTTAAAATAACGTCTATCGATGGTTTAATATTGACATTATTTTTTTATAAAATAATTAAGCTTATTAATGGAATAATGAAATATTTAACCTAAAACACACAAATGCGTCAATATTTATCAATTGGACGATTGAAGTTGGCAATTCAGTCCTATTCGCCCTTTTTTTTATAGCGTACGAGGTCGGTTTTCTTTTTATGGGGAACACGCACGAAGACAATTTTAATGTACCCTCAAATATTATAGGACAGGGCGTAAGTCGGGAGATATATGAGAGGTGTTCAATTAAGACTGACATTACTGCGATAAATCTGTTTATTTATAAGCTTACCACAGTTCAATTGCGGTCAATGCAGTCTCCCCGCAATGCAACACACTTTTTCCAGCACCTCTGCCACTCCTTGAACACATATTCAGAGCCATCCTTGGAGAGCACTCTCGAATCCGCCTCTAGCATTTACAGCCACACTTGCACTATTAAAAAAACGATCTCTAAGCGTTTTTGGCCTGGAGATTAAAAAAAATAATTCACTACTAGATGGATGTGGTATAACAAACTTTTTTTTTCTTTTTGGATTAGAAATTAATTGACAAGGTGTGCCACATGCAGCTGCGTATTACCGTGATACAATATCCAGCGCTTAGAAAGATGTGGTCGCTTTTTGGAAGTGTATGGTGGCGTTTCTAACACATACAGACAGTACACAAGCAAATAGTGAAGAACAATACTGAAAGAAAATCTAATAAGTAAAAAGCATCAGCCGTATACCAACCAATAACATAGTAATTCCCCATCAGTTGAAACTAATTGAGTTTAGAAATCGAATTCATACACGCGGCAGTGGTCTGATGTGTTGAGGTTTTGATTCTATCTTTTAGTGATTCTTCTTTCAGCTGAGGCAGGTGATAGTTCCTCATCATCATCGGCACTACAACCGGGATCCGGTCTCGGCCTTATTTAGCAAGTCTCTCCACCGGTCCCGATTTCGAGCCGATGTCATCCAGTTTGGCACTACCAGGCTCTGAGCATTATAGTATACGCCATCTTCCCATCGCAGACAAGGTCTGCCGCGCTGTCTCCTTCCATACATCCTGCCACAAAGGACTTTCCGGGCAGACGCCTCTTCGCTTATTCACGCTAGGTGTCCCGTCCACCGAACTTGATTTTTTTTCCACACGCGATAATTTTTATTTTTTTATATTTAAATTTGGTGGAGTAACCCAAAGGAGATAACAGACAATTGTTGATTTATTTATGTTACCTACAGGAGGCTTCGACCCTGCTTCCTTCGCTCGTCAACCCCTTTGCTAAACACTCGCTCTGACAGAATTTGGTAGCGATGACCGCATTTTGGGTTTATACAGGGCATCGTCTCTGCTTTCAAAACCCGGCGAAGGCCAGGACGATCCTTGTCTCCGTTCAATCCAAGTTGCCGTGCAGTCTCCATGGATAGCTACTTTGCACCCGCCAAGTAATGAACCAATGCAGGCAGCGACATTCTGAGAAAGGTTGGCGCAAGGCTAATAACCTTGTCCGGAAAACAAATTATTATGGACAATTTAACAAGTCTCGGATATGGCCCGGATACCGGTGGAGACTTGCTAAATAAGACCAAGACCGGATTCCGGTTGTAGTGCTGATGATGCTGATGATGTTGATGAAATCTTGTGAATAATAGCACTATGACCGCAGATGTGTGGCATCGAAGCCTTGGTCATTTGAATGCGCGTGACGTGCTCAAGTTATCGAAGAGCGGGTTCACAACAGGAATGAATATTAAGAGTGAAAAACTCTCATAGCCGTGTGATGTATGTATGCGCGCAAAATTGGCGGGATTACCGTTTCCGAAGAAATCCCAGAAAAGCTCAGATGTGTTGAATATAGTGCACTCTGATGTGCGGCGACTTGTGAGAGCAGAGTTATGTAGACGTTCAATATATTTTCTCACATTTATTTATGATTATCATCATTATCGGGGAGATGGGAGCCAGGACGATACTTGTCCCTGTTCAATCCAAGTGTACATGCAGTCTTCACGTGACACCCCTGCATAGCTACTTTGCCACCCGCCAAGTAGTGAACCAATATATGCAGCGACATCCTGAGAAAGGTTGGCGCAAGGCTAATAACATTGCCCGGAAAAACAAATTATTATGGACAATTTAACAAGTCTCGAATAAGGACCGAATACTGGTAGAGAGACCTGCTAAATAAGTCCAAGGCCGGATTCCGGTTGTAGTGCTGATGATGATGATGATCATCATCATCATCGGCACTACAGTTGGGATATGATCGCGGCCTTATTTAGCAAGCCTCTTCACCAGTCCTGATTTCGCGCCGATGTCAAATAGTTTGGAACTCCCAGCCTCTGGGTGTCCTGGTCTACGCCATGCCTCCATCGCAGACAAGGTCTGCCGCGCTGTCGCCTTCCATACATCCTGCCACAAAGGACTTTCCGGGCAGGCCCCTCTTCGCTCATTCGAGCTAGGTGTACCGCTCACTGGAGTCTACCGAGCTTGAATTTTCTTATAACCATACGAATCGAAGTCCGACGACCGCAGCGGTGGGCCAAATCAGATTATCATGGGAAATCACAAAACAAAAAAATACACTAAATGACATCGGGTGATCGTCGAATATCAATAACTCAATTTTGTTTTATAAACCTTCACCTTGCCTTATATATCTCTCTCGACGTATTAATTGTAGGTTGTGCACCGCAATGTGAGAACTACATTATATTAATCTTAATGGTTTTTAATGCAATTGCTTGTAAGAAATGTCCGTGAAACAATACTCTGTCGGGGCACCGTTCCAACAAGGATCGTAAAATATTTTTGTATATATGTAAGTATATAAACTTTTATCGGTAAAGGCGAACCTGTAACGTGACTCAGCGCCCGGAAATATAATGATATAAATACAAATGTAAATATTTTTGAATATATACTGCCTTAATGGTTGGGTTGTTAAGGGGGTTGTGTCATTCGTTTGATGGAGTGCACGTAGGTTCAACTGATGACTGTTGCTATTGTGACAGTTCGACATAATTGCTGAATGGTAAGTTGAGTCCCTATGCTCAACTGTCCTCTGAAATATCAACCAACTAAGCTTTAGGTTCCGTTAAATAATCGAGAGAAATCTTTGACCACCTTTCAGAGCCCAGATGATGAGCCCGGTAAAGAAAAAAAAATAGCACCCCGGGACGTTGATTCAGTACTACAGGTTCCTCTTTTCTGAAGGATGCGAAATAAAACAAAAAATTGCAACGCTCGGGAAACCCCGAAAGTAAATATGGACCCTCATACACTAAAACGCACCTGCGCACGTTTCAGGTCGAAAACAGAAGCAGTGACTCGACGATGTAGACCAAGTTAAAATATTTTTTCCACCGTTTTGCGAAGCAATGAGGAATATGATTCATACCCATAATAGAAAACTTCATCTACGCATCAAACCGCGGTCGCCTAGTCACTCTCTCTTCCCGGTCACCAATGTCTTCAGCTTCTATAATACTTGACAGATATAAATATATATATATATATATATATATATATATATATATATATATATATATATATATATATATATATATATATCTGTCGGGGATCCTCTGGCGCAAGACTTAATGACCTTGCCCGGAAAAAACAAATCATTATGGAAAATTTAACAAGCCTCAGGACTTGCTAAATAAGGCCAAGACCAGTTCCCGGTTGTAGTGCAGATGATGATGATGATATATATATATATATATATATATATATATATATATATATATATATATATATATAATAGTACGTAACATGCACCAACTGCTACAATCGAACTCGACGCCTCGTAAAGTTCTCTTGGCTACGGTTGTACACCAGGACCTGCCCCGGTGAAATTTAGACTCTCACTAACTTTTTTAGTCTTCCCATGTCCGAAAAAAACTCTCGCTTTTTTTTATTGCATCCCTGCCCATTGGTAGATACAGTCGCCCGAAACACAATTATCGCTGTCTGAGTGGGAAAGAGATTCTATAGCGGTCATGTTGGATTCGCACACTTTGGCTGTGTTCATTTTGTGGAACAATTTTCCACTGTGCGATTCATGATCTTCGACAGCCTTTCATCAGCCGCATTCGTTATTTTCAGCACTGCGGCGACTCTGTCAATAGAAAAATACATTGCAAGGTGTTTATTTTATTTCTTTTTTTTTCGTTCTTTTCCCAGGAAAAGCGAAGCTATAGCGCTGAGTCGGAACCTTGAGGTGCTATTTTTTTTTTTTTTTTCGACCGGGTTCCACCAACCAAGCCCCGAAAGATGCTCAAGGCTTTCTTCCAACCATTTCGCAAAGTATATAGCTTAATGGGGTGGTATTTCATCTGGCGACTGGGGTTTGAGACCCTACCTACCACTCAGTACTATTGCCGAACTGCATAATAGCAAGAGTCGTAAGATGAACCTAAGTTTTCACAATCAAACGCAAGACACAACCTCCTTACCAACTCAGCCATTGAGGCGGTGACACTATATACACACTACATTATATTACTCTTAATGTTTTTTATGCGATTCCTACTGCAAAAATGTCCGTGGATGAAAGCCCAGTCGGTGCAGAGTTCAAATGCAGATCGCAATATTTGTTTTCGTTTGATGCATTTTTGATCGCGGTCTTAACGCTTGCAATTTTCGAAGATGGGCAGCATCTAGCTACGATGGGTTTTAGGATAATTGTGATAACGTAGATTTGGGGGGATAGACAATTTTGGTTTTACAACCACGTGTCATGTGAAAGCCGATCGGGAGTGGAACATATTAGTGTATGGCCCATGTGTCGCACAGCAACTATGTAGGCGTGGCGATATGAGTGCTTTACTCGGCGAAAGGTGCAGTAGTTCCCCGAGCTTATTGGAGACAGCCGTAGAGTTGTCACAACCCTACAAATAAAGTGGTTTAAAAATGTAATGATCTTTTTCGTTAGAAAAATTGTTCAATCTGTCCGGATTTTTATAACACAACCTGTACAAGAAGTTCTATCCAGGATGCTGCGTACATCGGTGAACCAGGATGCAGTAAAAAGGCTTATCCTAAAAGAAGCGGTAACCTCAGTCCCAGCATATGTCGAGAAATTGTGCGTAGAGGCTCTTCAAATCAGACAAATAAGGAAGATGATGAGATGAATACGTCGGCTTTGCTCAGTGAGCACCATATGCGGCTTCAGAACTATCGACAAAACATGAGTCTGGTACTATCGAAGTAGTACGCACAGATAGCCCAGCAGTGGAGATGCTTCAAATCTTATAGAAGAAAATCACGTAGGATAAAGCGACCGGCGAAGTGGGGACTATATAACTGAAGGAAAGTGAAGCTTCTACAACTATATGACAAGTTAAACTTAAAATGTACATAGACGTTGAAACTCATCCAATTTTTAGAAGTAGGGACAAAGTGCTCATAGGGAAACGGTAAGTAAGTTCTTTTCGACGTATGTTAGGTACCACAGATACCTCAACCCTCTTGGGAATAAGGGTTCTCTTCGATCAATGACTCCATAACTACCTCCGCCACATTAACTTTATGATACGGTCGAGAGAATGCCATGCAAAATCTGTGCTCTAGTATCTCCAATACAAAATGACCGGTGTGTACTCAGAGAAGTTGGACGAAAAAAGCATAGAATTCACTAGAGGATTAGCCCCGGAAACGAATTCAGATCCAGTAGAACACTGTTAGGAAATGGAAAGGTTCATTTTAGTATATAGACACTAGGTAGTTATATATGTAAATAATCTTGCAAACCACGCAGGCAAGAGGTTCGGTTCTAAGGTATCTTGAGACGATTATCCATCCTTTGGGATAATTATAAACGAAATATGCAGATGAGAGAGACGAAACGGAACGGTGGCGTAGCAGAGTTTGTGAGGTAATGAACTTTCGGGTTCTTATAGATCAACAAATAGTAGTAGTTGATGGGAGGACGATTTCAAACAGAATTCATGGAATGCCATGACGCAAACAGTCAATAACAAAGCAGACAGGGTATGAAATCTCTTCTGGAGCTTGTGCACGAACCCTAACTATCGGCCAGCTACAATACGTAAGTAGATTTGTCTGGTTTTTTCAGAAAACTTGTACTAAGCAAATAAATGGGCATCAGCCCCATTCAATTCAAATCCAGCTTTCAGCTGTTTTCTAAAAATAACAGATACCATCGAGTCAGAATACTTCGTTAATCATATCGACTTAGATGTCGATATTACAAAAAAGACCGGATAATCACTCGAAACGAAATACGCCGTGAAAGACTCTGCAAATCCACCCAACAAATTAAACCCGAAGCTATGTGATTGTTTGACAAAATTGCAAATGTAATTGCAATGTCTTAAAAAAAATTGTATCTTGGAAAGGCCGGCATTTTGAAACAAATTTGCATTGCCTTATGGGTGTTAACCAAGGAGAATGGAGGATATATATCTCTCTCACTATATCTAAATTACACGGATGAAAGTTATTCTAAATACACATTCAAAAATAAATAAAAAACAATGCAAGGTGGAAAGAAAAGAAAGAGATTGACTTCAGTTGCCTCTAATTTACCTTTCCTCATTTCGATACATTCATTTCTCCTTCCTGTCATATTAGAATAATGGACTTTGATATAGATGTATAGAACACACTTGCGGAAAGAGTTAGTTGTGGTCATCGGACTCGTCCCTATCACTATGTGCTAATGCCGTATATTATCTGTATCTACCAGCAATCAGTCGTGCTTTGATCATTCACTTAACAATCAATTGCCTTTTAATCGCAATTTAGCGGTCACTCGGGCTAAAATCAGCTGCAATCATCGCTATATCTGTAAACTTCCATCAGCGATCAGTTGATTGCTTTAATGACGGTCACCTAACTTTACGTAAGGAATGTGTTTGATATTATTGAGCTTCTTGTCAAGGCCATTATCAAGGTTAACTTTTCTCTGATCGAATCTGTCGGATTTTCTCATTCTAACAAAAATATAATTTATCATCCGATAATTTGCATGTCATCAAAAGATATATTAATATTGTATATGTGAATACTAATTCAATGTATTAACAGAGACTGTATAGTTTGATTGGGTGATCGATAATTGAGATTGGAAAGAATAATCGAGGGTATCTGCGAGGATAGAAGCAGATGAAAGTGATGATTGAGAAATAATGTACTTGTGTCACTCGGCTGCAGAACGATAGTCTATCCCTATTAAATGTTGTTACTTTATGAAATGACGAAGATTGGTATAGTGTAAACTTCTTCTGCTGGCAGATGATCGATAAACTGGCCAAAGCAAATACATCGCGTTACGAGGATCTTCCATGAATACGGTCATGAAAAAGAAATGCTGAATTCGACTATTGCAGAACCTCACTACTTTTCTGTGGAGTGTATGTAACAAAAAAGAAGTGCTGGGCTATCCGAGATATATGGCACCATAACAAAAGAAGAACAAAACTACCTTTTGACAACGATTCTTTTTTAAATCCCGGAAGAATTTTGTTAGCTTTGAGTTGGTGGGGAAGACATTCGATGTATACAGCTTGACACAAACTACAGTTTACCATTTATATACACTGTAACCTACAGGTTTCGTTTAAATACATTTTCTTGGTTTCCAAATTGTATTTCTTAAACAATTACCTTTGATTAGAAAGAAAGGAGAGATCAGCGGAGCCATACGATTTTTTGAAAATACTTATATCAGAAGAGGCGAATCTATAATGCTGAGAAATCCCTGCAATGCTAATGTCACTGTTGGTGTATTTTATAGTTGCTATTTGTAGCATTCTGTGAATAATAATGCTGGGAGCGAATCCTTTTTTCCTGATATCTGAAAATTATTGTATATATATATATCAAACCCCACAAAATAAGGAGACAAAAACGCTCGAACATACAATAAATATACGATCTAAATATCCCGACATCATCAAATGGTTTAACAATTCCATTTTCGAGTCAAGATTACACATACTTCATTCTAAAATGGATAAACTATGGTAAGTAATATTTAACCTCACAGGCTGATTTGTAGAAGTATCGTGAGCATAGGTATTCAAGGCCGCAAACCGGCCCAGACTTCTAATACCCTTAGAATATTACTACACTGTCAAGTTGTTGATAATTCCCAACACGATCAAAAAGAGAATACGACACTTTGTTTACTTTATATAGGCCATAAATTTTTGCAAATGGCAACACTTGATTTCTTAAAAACCGTTAGAGGGAGGGGCGTGCGAGCGGCGGGACGTAATAAACGTATAAACAATTCCAACAACAACGTAATAAACCATTCCCCGCCACTCGCGCGCCCCACCTGCTAACAGTTTTCAAGTGTTGCCATTTGCAAAAATGTATGGCCAACCCTATAGAAAAATGTTAAGTAAGATAGTCAAGGGTTTCTTGACGCACAATGTTAATTTAAGTACGTGCACACACGGTTCGGAGGCACACATTTGGCGGTTCTACGAACCACACAACCCACTATAGGTTGAGATGTCCTTTCCGCCAAGGAACATACTCACCTTTATCCATTACACGTGTGCAAATACATGTGTCCCAAAAGTCCTTACTCCCACCTGCAACAAAAGGTAACATTTCACACACCAACGTTGAATTCAATAGCAAAAATCAATCGAACAAACGTTCAAAAGTCTCTAATATTGAATTCAACGCATCCAATTCAGGGCATCAATGCAATACATCCATTAAACGCGTTCTCCGGTAAACAAACCGAACAACGAATATCTCCGCTGGTAGCTAATAGCAATTAGCACCTAAATTCCTAGCATGACCCAAAACCTAAAAGGCACACTTGTGCAAACAAAGGATAGCAATTCGCCTGCCAACCAACAGTCATGCAATCATAAACATCTTAACGTAGATCGCACACTAGATGTTTATGAGTTGGAAATGCAAACAAAAACTATACCAATCCCACGGTTCCTTTGTACCCATCTGAAGCGCACAATAATCCTCGTTGTCTTGGGCCAGGTGGGGAACACAAACAAATCCCAAGAAAAGATCGAAAATTAAGCGGCGGTACGATCGATCGTTCAAACAAAGGAACAAGATTCCGATAAGGAAGACGGAAAGGAGAATGATCTATCCGATCCTAACCCAGCCACTGAGACGATATCGAGTGCCACAATATAGGAACTGTACTCTTAAAGAGTTTTAATGTCATTCTTATTGGAAAATTCCCATGAAGGAAAACCCTGTCGGTGCGGAGTTAAAACGCATTCGAAGAGGAACCAATTGTTTTTACCTATCATTTGAGTCGCCAAATAATTTTGGAGAGTTTAAACATGTTCGTACGCTTGATTGCTTTCTCCCCACCGATAATGAAATGATTTAAATTTACTCGAAAATATTGGATCAATATGACGCGTGGTGTTCAAATTTATTCGAAAATACTGAAACCCTATACTGAAGAATGTTTAAACCATCGATGAAAATCGACCTCCTTCATCATCAATATGGTTTTGACAGCAACAAGTTCACAGGAAACCGAATGATATACCTTACCAAAAAAATATTGCCTCTTCAATACTCCTCCTCAAGGAATACCTCCGTGAATGTGAAGTGGCCAATACTAGTGATTTAAAGTATTCAACAGAGTTTGACAACTTGCCGGTTTGTCGAATTTACACTCTTATGAAATTATGACGCGATCATGCAATGGCAATTACTTTTATACATAGCGTGAGATAAGACTTAACTCGTTCAATCCAGTTGGGCGGCATATGTCCCAGCGATAATTTTCCTACATTTTCTCACGATACCCGTCAATCTAAGAATGCACATCAGTTCACATTGGATGTCAACTTCAGGCTCACAAATAAACATAGAGTCATTCTTTGGAACCACCCGAATATGGAATGCTCTACCTGATCGTGGGTTTCGCCGCCGTTGTAATTTCCAGGCATTTAAGACCAATGTATATCGATAGCTTCTTTCTTTATCGACTTCCTCTCCGTCCGCTCGCTCTGTGCTTAAAGGTACTTCAAAATCCCCTTTTGTGCGCGCGTTAGTGTAAAAAAAAGCCTTCTCCACTACCGCGTTTTCCTTTCGCACTGTGATCTGACATTTAAGGTTACTCGGAAATCCCCTTTTATGCGTGTCAGTGTAAAAAAAGCCTTCGCCACTACCTCACTCGCACTATGATCTGACATTTAAGGGTACTCCAAAATCCCCTTTTCTGCGCGCGTTAATGTAAAAAAAAGCCTCTCCACTACCTCGTTTTCCCGTCGCATTGTGATCTGATATTTAAGAGCACTCCGAAATCCGTTTTTGTGCGTGTGGTAGTGTACAAATAAAAATTAATATAACGCCATTCCCGGTTAAAAGCATCTTGTACGATTAAACTTGATAAAGTTCGACGTTTTTCGAAATTACATTCTTATTGAGGTAATGCACCTCTTAAGCAGTGGATAAGTTGCTTTCAATTAAACAGAATTGGCTAGCATTCAATCCTCGTCCTATATGATTAATTCAGGTGTTCTTCAGGACTTGACACAGTCAGTGACTCCCCATCACAGAGATTGATCGATGCACCGCTTCGATGAAAACACTAGATATTTCGAGGACATTTGAGGAAATTTGGCACCCAACCGTATTGTGAAAATGATATATCAACGGAGTTGGTGATGCGGTGATTCAGTGAATTAGTGACTATCTTTTCGATCCCTCAATCCAACTCTGTGTAACACTAAATTCATGTTGGTATTCCTCGGGGAGTGGACTGTATCCATTGTCTCTGCTTTCAAAACCCGGCGAAGGCCAGGACGATCCTTGTCACCGTTCAATCCAAGTTGCCATGCAGTCTCCATCGATAGCTACTTTGCACCCACCAAGTAATGAACCAATGCATGCAGCGACATTCTGAGAAAGGTTGGCGCAAGGCTAATAACCTCGCCCGGAAAAAACAAATTATTATGGACAATTTAACATCTCGGATATGGACCGGATACCGGTGGAGAGACTTGCTAAATAAGGTCAAGACCGGATCCCGGATAATGCTTTCAGTTTACGTTAATCAAAATAGAGCTATGTATACATATCTATATTTATATCGATATAGATGAATATTATATATATATTTATATATATATATATATATATATATATATATATATATATACATACATATATTAATAAAAAGTGATATGTATATGTATATTCATATTATACCAAAAACGACTGTCTGTAGATGTAAATTTTTTGTATACAACCTACTGCAGAGAAGCCTCTAAGGCTTCGCAGAAAACATTGTCTTTGAAACCATATAATTATGTGTAGAATTCTAAGAATAAATAATAATAATAATAATAATAATAATAATAATTTAATAATTAACTACATAACTTAAATATTTTTGATTAAATGATATAAGTGTTAGAGGTCGCTACAGCCTCGCTCTACACAGAAATCTACAACGCCATATCCCTATATGTCCCATATTCCCGACACAGGTTACCATTCTCATCGCCCCCTTGGTATAACCGCAAATCCGCACCCTTCGTAACAAGAGGAATAAGTTGTGGAACACTTTCTTAAATACGCGTTCTCCCCTGGAATACTCCAACTATCTCGGTTACTTTTACCAATTCACCGAGCTTTACAGCTCCATCTACCACAATTACCTTGCCAAAGCTCAATTCAACCTGATCAACGACCACTTCATCAACTACAAACGGAAATCTGATGCCTATCCCACCTCTCTTTTCTACGACTCAACTACTACAACTGACTCCCACACCATAGCCAATCTTTTCGCGTCCTTCTTCAACCTATCTTTCACGGACGACTCGTTTGAGCCTAACCACTCCTACTTTACTGGCATGCCTGAATTCCCTCTCGGCTCTCTCATCCCTCCACACATTCAACAACACCAATTTATAGAAAAACTTGAACAACTGAAAGACGATTTCAGTACCGAGGGTTCTGCCCTCACTAAACTAAAACTAAACAATAGGAACCCGGAAGTTCATGACCTCGCCGACTCGGGTGCGCCATCATTCCCTGTCCTATGCACAATCAATCAATCAAACCCTTAAATTCCTACAAATAGTTGAGACCAGTAATCAACGATCTCAGCTTGCACCACCATTTGAGTACAAAGTCTGCACGGCTTGCTTTAATGTGCCCGAAGTAGTAACATAAGCTCAACGTCTTGTCACCGGCGAACGAATGAATTCAGTTTTGGGTAAGGACCAGCAAAACAATAATTAATAAAATCACTTATAAAAACAATAACTAGAATATAATCACTTTTAAAAACAACAACTCAAGGTAAAAAATTGGAATTCTCAAGAACATATAATTGCCGTGAACCAAACCAAATGATTCATTTAAGTAATCACCAATTTATCGCACGCACTTTGTTTTATTTACTTTAACCATCTTTCCTTTTTATTGAAACACCCTTTATATACATATTTTTACAACAAACTTCGAGGTAAACTCACACAAACAATAGAAACCTTGAATTATGCGAATTCAGTACAAAACTGTCATTGAAGATACCTCGCATCATCATCAACAATTTATAATACGCACTTCGGTTTATTTATTTTTCACATCTTTGCTTTTTATTGAAACACCCTTTATAAACATATTTTTACAATAAACTTCGAGGCAAAGTCACACAAACAATAGAGGCTGCAAACTACGCAAATTCAGTACAAAATTGTCATTGAAGATACCCCTCAATAAAGAAACCTAATACTTCCGAAAAGTCACTATTAAATCTTATTTTGAGTTTAACATCCTTGATTTGGGCAATAATCCTATTTTTTATATTGGAGACGTTCTGTGTATTAAGACTGTAGAAAGGTATCAATGAAAATAACTCTAAATGAAGAAAGCTATTCCTAAACCTCTCACACCATCTCCGTTTGACCACTAACATCCTCAATTTTGGTAATATCGTTTTTTGGGGTATAAGACTGCAAAAAACTATTAATCAAAATTACTCTAGTTGAAGAAAGCTAACTCCGAAGAAACCTTATACAATATCCTAGTTCGAAGATCAACATCCTTGATTCTGGTAATATCCTTTTTTGGAGTTTAGAAATCTCCTCTGCATCTAGGCTAGGATGAAAACAATTCTCCATACAGAAAGCTAATTTCTAACAGATATTTCGCACAATCTTAATTTGAACACTGACATCCCTACTTCTGTTAATATCCTTTCGTTTTTGAGAGGCTAGAAATTTCCTCAACGTCAATACTATAGAAAGCTAGAATGAAAACAATTCTCCATACAGAAAGCTAATCTCCAAACAACATTTCGTACAATCTTAATTCGAAGACTAACATCCTTTCTTCTGCTAATATCCTTTAATTTGTTTCTTTTTTTTAAGTTAGATATCTCCTGTGTATTAAGACCATAAAAAGCTTGAGAGGTATTAAATAGCTAATGAAAATAACTCTAAATGCAGGAAGCTAGCTAACCCCGAAGAAACCTTCTGCATAATCTAAGTTCGAAGATCAACATCCTTTATTCGGATAATATCCTTTTTTGGAGGTTCGAAATCTCCTCTGTATCAAGGCTAGTATGAAAACAATTCTCCATACAGAAAGCTAATCTCCAAAAAACATTTCGCGCTATCTTAATACGAGCACTGATATCCGTACATCTACTAATATCCTTTAATTTTTTTCTTAAGTTAGCAAGCTAGAGAGCCTTTAAATACATGGGTGGACTGAAAAGTTTCCGACCTCAACATAAAGATAGCAGCACTCGTCAATAAAAGCGAGTGAATGTAGTTGTTCATCTTTTGACAGTTAATTACCAAAATTTCACCCATTTAGAACTCGTAGTTTTTATTTGACAGTCGTTTGAGTGAGTTGATGTGAGTGTTTTTGTGAAAATGGACAAAATTGAGTATCGAGCTGTCATTAAATTTTTGTTTTTGAAAGGCAGTACGTGCAATACGCCTACGAAAATCAAAAATGAGTTGTACTCTGTGTATGAGGACTCTGCACCACGATTTCATCATCATCACCGGCACTACAACCGGGAACCGGTCTTGGCCTTATTTAGCAAGTCTGAGGCTTGTTAAATTTTCCATAACAATTTGTTTTTCCGGACAAGGTTATTAGCCTTGCGCCAACTGCACCATCATTTACCACACTGAAATTTTGGGCAGCTGAATTCAAATGTGGCCGTGAGAGCTCGGGAGACGATAAACGTTCGGGACGCCCAAAAACTGCAAGGAATGACGATAACATCGCTAAAGTACACTAAATGGCACTAGACGACCGCCGAATTAAAGTGAAAGAGATAGCAGAGGCTATGTAAATGTCCAAAGAACGTGTTTGTCACATATTAAATTTTTAAACCTAGTATTAAATTAAATTGTTAAGATTGTACTATTTATATTCAAAAAAGAAACATATTAAATCAAGATTTAGACATGAGAAAACTGTCCACGCGTTGGGTGCCGTTTTTGCTCACGTTAGACAAAAAACGTGTTCGAGTGAATATTTCCATCGCGCTCTGTTGGCGCAGTTTAGGCGCAATAAATCCGAGTTTTGGCGCCGATTAATTGCTGTCGATGAAACTTGGATATACTATTATACGCCCGAAACGAAAATACAGTGAAAAAAGTGGGCTGTACCGGGGGAATCGACTCCAAAAAAAGCAAAAACCATCGGCTCCCTCAAGCGACTGTCAAATAAAAACGACGAGTCTTAAATGGCTGAAATTTTAGTGAGCCAGCTTTTATTGACGAGTGCCGCTATCTTCACGATCAAGTCGGAAACTTTTCAGCCTACTCTCGTATATATAGAACAAATTTTTGTTGTTTTTTTAGTTAGAAATCTCCTCTATATTAAGACTAACAAAAGCTAGAGAGGTATTAAATAGCTAATGAAAATAACTCTAAATGAAGGAAGCTAACCTCGAAGAAAGCGTCCGCACTATCTAAGTTCGAAGATCAACATCCTTGATTCTGGTAATATCCTTTTTTGAAGGTTAGAAATCTCCTCTGCATCTAGGCTAGGATGAAAACAATTCTCAATACAGAAAGCTAATTTCTAAAAGATATTTCGCACAATCTTAATTCGAACACTGACATCCCTACTTCTGTTAATATCCTTTCATTTTTGAGAGGCTAGAAATTTCCTAAACATCAATACTATAGAAAGCTAGAAAGAAAACAATTCTCCATACAGAAAGCTAATCTTCAAACAACATTTCGTACAATCTTAATTCGAAGACTAACATAGTTTCTTCTACTAACATGTTTACTTCTGCTAATATTCTTGAATTTTTTTTTCTCTTTTTAAGTTAGAAATCTCCTCTGCATCAAGGCTAAAATGAAAACAATTCTCCACACAGAAAGCTAATCCCCAAACAATATTTCGCAAAATCTTAATTCGAACACTGACATCCTTACTTCTGTTAATATCCTTTCATTTGTGAGAGGCTAGAAATCTCCTCTACATCAAGACTATAGAAAGCTAGTGTGAAAAACATTCTCCATACAGAAAGGTAATGGCCAAAAAATAGTTCGCACAATCTTAATTCGGACACTGACATCCTTACTTCTGTTAATATCCTATCATTTTTGAGAGGCTAGAAATCTCCTCTAGATCAAGACTATAGAAAGCTATAATGCAAACAATTCTCCATACAGAAAGCTAATGTCCAAACAAAATTTCGTAAAATCTTAATGCGAACACTGACATCCTTACTTCTGTTAATATCCTTTCATTTTAGAGAGGCTAGAAATCTCCTCTAGATCAAGACTATAGAAAGCTAGAATGAAAACAATTCTCCATACAGACAGCTAATCCCCAAACAACATTTCGCAAAATCTTAATTCGAACACTGATATCCTTACTTCTTCTAATATCCTTTAAATTGTTTTTTCTTTTTTTAAAGTTAGAAATCTCCTCTACCCTTTTTTGGAGGTTAGATATCTCCTCTGCATCAAGGCTAGTATGAAAACTATTCACCATACAGAAAGCTAATCTCCAAGAAAACATTTCACACAATCTTAACACGTACACTGATATCCTTACATCTATTAATATTCTTTCATTTTTTTTCTTAAGTTAGCAAGCTAGAGAGCCTTTAAATACTTAAATAAGTTAGGAAACTAGAGAGCCATTCAATAGCTAATGAAAATAACTCTAAATGAAGGAAGCTAATCCCGAAGAAATCTCTTGGACAATTTCAGATGAAGACCAACATCCTTGATTCCTTTCATTTTTTGTATTTATGAACATCCTCCGCACTAGGAATTATAGAAACCTTTCAATGCAAATAGCTGGCAATAAAGAAATCCAGTCCTAAAAAGACGGTTGATCAATTCCAAGAGTAACATCCTTGATTCTGTTGATTGTAAGATAGACAGAAGACAGATCCAACGACGATAGACAAATTTGTCCTTTTCTCCAAATTTGGCATTTCCCTCACGACATTTTTCTATACCTTATCAGCGTCACTCTTAATATTTCCGACAAGGCTTTGTTTATAAATCTTTGTTAACCTTCTATATTCAGTGTGTCAGGATATCGACTCATGTCGTAAACAACACGGTAACAAGCAGAATGAGCATGCATATTGCCCTCAGGATCAAGCGATTACTTCAACAATATTTTAAGTGTTGACATGACAATATTAATAACTATTGACATCCTATACCATCCAAATCAGATGGCTTCCAAAATACAACCAACGGGAACTCGTGTAAATATAAAACCCTACATCACAAACTTCAATCACAACCCTTATAGGATTGGAGCAACCCATTCCCATCTCATTATCACCGATCCGCTTGGAAGGCAGAAAACTGTTTTCACATAAGAAAATAACGACACACCAATGCCGGAAAAGATAAATACACAATCATCGGATATAGTCGAAGGAAGCTGATTTGGTCATGAAACCCTATGCAACGCAACTCAGGACAACGCACTTCCTATTCACCCGTGATGGAAACACAGGGTACCAATCGGCAACACACAATTGACTGAAAACACCCCTTATACCCCACACAGACTGGGCAAACTGAAAAATAATCTTATGTACCACAAGGTGCCATCTGCACTACTATTCCTTTTTTCTTGGCATTTCTAACTGTTTTTCGTGCACTTGAACACAAATTCACTCACTAACCTGTGTCGCATCCGAGTACGGTGTCGGTGAGTTGATATCCACACGTTGAGATCCGAAAAGGATGCTGTTCACGATATATTTCGAGCCGCTTGTATCCATTTCAAGGGTGCTGGGAGCAGTGAGGGAGCTGTTCGCGGGACTATTGTTTAACGAATTCATATTGAGACGATTGTTATTATTAATGGTGATATTACTGTTGTTGTTGCTGCTATTTATATTGCGATTATTATTGTGATTAACGCTTCCGTTTATAACGTTTAGGATCGAAGCGGTGGTTGTTGTGTTGGGGGATTCAATAGGACCGGCACTTAAAGGTGATAGCGGTGTTACATTTGATTCTTGTGTATGCTGTGGAACCATTTTGACGAGAACAACCGAAAATGTTGTTTCTTTTTCTTTCTTTCCTTTATTTATTTATTTATTTATTTTTACCTCTTTATACTTAAACACTTGTCGCGATTTTTTTCCAATAGTCGACAGTGAAGGCAATTAAGAACAAAATGACAACGATAAACAGCTTTTGGCTAAATGATCAGACACCGCTTTTACTTTACTAGAAAAAAAAAAAGAAGGCCGATCTAAAATAATAATTTACCGAATGCAGAGTGTAAAAGCGAAGAAGGGAGAATTTCGAAATTCACTTATTTAACAAGAAAATGTAGAAAAAACTACAATCTCCGAAAAACAGAAGAAATTTATATAAAACTCTCGGCTTTCTCAAGTGACTTTATACGTTCAGGCGAAGCCGCGATTTGTCGCGAAACATTCACACAGATTGCAGAATTGTTGATAAGAATTCATCGATGCATTGTCGATGCAGCCGCGAGATTGTTATTATTTCACCGAATTTTATTTTTAATTTTCTCCTAGTGATTTACTTTTTGGTAATGTGCTAAACTTTAATTGATCCCTTTCTGTTGTTGCTGCTGCTCCGTAGAGTGAATTATTTTAAATCGAATTATATTCGAGGATTATTTAGTCAAACGGATTCAAACACTTCCGTCTGGGATTTACGCAAATGACACTTTCCGTAATAAATCGTCGTAGGCATTGTCTGCAACATTTTTGACAGCAATTCCAATTGCAAGGCATGCGTTTTCAATGTACGAATTTGTGCGTACACACTTCAGAAGTGAGAGTATTATTTCATAGGTATCCCGTTATAAAATGTGAATTTGTTTGAGGGAAAAATACCGCACACCGTTAGAAAGCCGATAATAGTAATTGGAAGGTCTTCCGCACCGAATTTTGCCTCTCAGCGATTGCTGCCGGTCGAGCGAGTGTGGGAGTTATCGGTAATAAACAAAAGTTCTTAGTCGAGTAAATGATTGTTCGCAATCCCGACAACTAATGAAATGAACAACCAAACAACGTGGCTACGAGTTAACAACTGAACGATGCGAAACGTCCGCGATAAATGTGCTGCTGGTCGATCGGTCGTGTGGTGGCACATTGGCTGGCTGACAAGTTACGTTTCACTGGTACGTTGGTCGTTAGGGTTGCAAGTGTGTGTAGTGGAAGCATCAGCTGAGTGCTGAACGCTGAACAGCTAAACAGGCAAACAGCAGTGCAACTGGAAGAATTCATTGGTGTATTCACTGGCTCAGCTGTTTGAGGTGTTTTGTTGGTTTTGTGGGGGTGTGTTATTGCCGAGTTGGTTTTGTGTATCAGCTGTTTGAATAATTTCTTGATGGATACGACATCAATTAGACTGAGTTGCCGTGGTGTGACGATTTGAGGTATCCTGTAATTGTGGCAAATCTGTGTGTACACCATCGTATGTTTAGAAACATGTTGCTGTTTTTTGGGGTGGAGTTCTGTTTAGTATTTATTATTATTATTATCATCGCCACTAGAACCGAGATCCGGTCTTGGCCTTATTTAGCAAGTAAAATTTATTAAATTTTCTATAATAATTTGTTTTTACGGGCAAGGTTATTAGCCTTGCGCCAATCTGTTCAGTATTTACCTCCGATTTGTTTCAAACTACGAATACTTATCATGTGTTATGATTATACTGACTGTTTTCTTGTGGCTTGAAACCGGGACATTGGCTTATGTTCACAGTTATGTGTACAAACAATCAACTACAATTTTATTTAACCCTTTCATGCCCGAATTCATTGGTGCGTGGCAAAAATTTTTTTAAGGATATGGAGTTGTTAGTTTTTTTTTTTTTTTTTTTAGTTTTTAAACCACATTTATTTTCCTAATTCTTTTTACATGTCTAATATTAAGGGTAAATGTTAAACCCTTTTCTACAATCACAGTCCTTAAATTAACCTACTGGCTCTATGCGAGCTCTCTAAATTACACATTACAACTTGATTTTTATATATGCCTTTCGGCGTACATCTTTTTTGTTTGTTTCTTATATATATATATATATATATATATATATATATATATATATATATATATATATATATATATATATATATATATGAAATAAGTCATATATTAGAGGGACTCCTCGCTTACATCTATATGTATACATTATTATTACAATTTTTTTTTTTTTTTTGTTATAACAAACAAAAACTTCAAAACGAAACGAATAAAACACAAAATAAGAACTAAAACATAAAATAGAATAGCTACACAAAAGTAAAGGGGACAGGAGGGCGGGGGAGGGGGGGGGGGGGGGGGGCGCGTTGCTCTTGAGAGGCATACTATATCTGAGGAAGTGAAGTCCTCTCCTCGTTGAGAAGCCACCACCATTTGGGAGATGGTCGATCTATGGCTGATTTATCTCTTTCGCTGATCGCCGTGCTAAAACGCATACGGTCTGGGTCATTGGAAAAATGACTATCATGGAGAATTCGTTTGTCCCTGGCACCACGGAGAGCGTGGTAAATAATCGGGACTCCATGCACGTCTTGGATAAGGCCTTTTTGGTCCAAGAAAGGGAACGCTTCTGGGGGAATAAACCCATTCTGGAGGGTATTCTCCAGATACATATCATTGGGATAGAATGCTCCCGAGATAAGATTATTGTCACTGCACATTGCCCTTGCTGTGTGACCACGAATAATTTTAATTATGAAATTGTCTATCCTATTTAACCCTGAGTTGTTATACAGGATTTTGTTGGGATAGAATTTTTTGTATTGCGACTCTGGTGTTCTATAAAGTCCGAGGCAGGAACGCAAACACCGCCGTTCGAACACACGAAACTTCTCCATATAAAGTGGAGATATATTATACCATACTGGACAGCCATAAATCAAAACTGGTCGGATGAATGCCGAGTACGAAATTATTTTGACTCTGGGGTCAAGAAGACTACTCCGGAATAGACTTCTTGTCATAGAATATGCGCTTTTAGCTGCGGAGAGGGACGCTGCTACGTGCTTGTCAAAATATAAATACTGGTCTAGCCAGATACCAAGGTATCTAACTACAGTTTTCACTTGCAGTGGAAGGTTATTGTTACCTACAATACAAAAGTGTTTCCAGTTGTATTTTGTATCCCTCGAGGCCCTGGATAGGGGCGTTCTAAAAAGGATAGTCCCGGTTTTCTGGAAATTAAAGATTAATTTCCAGTCGTCGCAAAATTGTTTTATTTTGTTGAAGTCATCTTGAAGGTGCCTATTGATGACGTCTATTTTTCCTCCTGTTCTGTACATCACTATGTCATCGGCGTACGCAATGGCGTTTTCGAGAGAACTCACTAGATCACTAGTGTAAATATTGAATAGAATGGGAGAATTCACAGCTCCCTGCTGTAAGCCATTTTTAATTTGGAAGGTCTTGTTGGAGAGTATGTCCCCGCATTTCACCACAAAATGTTTGTCCATTATCATATCATAAATGATGTATAACAGATATTGCGGCATACCCAGCTTTGTTAACTTATAGACAAGTCCTTCTAACCATACGGTGTCGAAAGCCTTTTCAAAGTCAACCAAGCAGGTGCCTGTACATTGTCGCTTTGCCATGTTCCACTATATATCGGAAACAAGTTTCGTCGCTGCATGAACTGTATCATGTCGCGCTCGAAAGCCAAACGGGTTTTTGGGGATGATATCGTTTTCATCACACCAACCTATCAGTGCTTTGTTTATAATTTTTTCGGATACCTTGCTGATGTTGGGAAGCAGGCTAATCGAGCGCAGATTAGCTGGATTGCTCATATCCTTACCCTTTTTGGGGATAGGGAGGCGGTCAGCTGTATGCCCTCATGTATTTGTCGATCGGATGACCGACCGATGTGAGCATGGATAAAAAGGAAAAGAAGAAACATCCCCTGCTCCTGTGCGGCAGATTCGTTAAGAGATATCTCATTGATGTGGTTTGGTTAATGTTGGTTGCTTGATGGTGCAACCAAATTGCTTTTAAGGCACATGATGCGTTTAATGCGACCATGCCCTTGTGGAAAAACACCTATTTGTTGCTGATGGATTTTGCATCAGCGCAATTATAGTTCTAAAGCATTTCTGAAGATATTAGTACAACTATGGAAGGTAAGTACATGTTTTTATTTGTTTTAGAAAACTGTTTCTTCGTCATAGGTTGTAAGGTAAGCAGTGGCGTTCAATGGAACTGCCATAATACTTGTTTTATATCGGTTTTGAATGCCCTAGGGGGAAGCTAGGTGCTGTACGTGGAAAAGGCGAGCGGTGGCGTTATTGAAACCGCCACAGACCATATGAACGATATTTGCTCAGCAATGCCCTGTGCCAGACGTGGTCAAAATCCTTGGAGATATCCAATGTGACCGCTCTTGACTCACCATGCCGGTCAATCGCAGATGTCCATATATCGTTTATAAGTGTCAAAAGGTCTTCCGTGGACCGCCTGCCACGGAATCCGTATTGACGTTCATTCAGAAGTCCGTTGCACTCCAAATACTTAACTAACTCAGTATTGATGACTTTTTCCATCACCTCGCGGAGTCGCGTGAAAACCGCCAACGAGACAGCACGTGCGCTTCTGCCTCGTGATCCGTACCATCGGATCAATTGTGCAATCCATTTTGGGATTCTTAGGTACACATAAGATAACCGATTGCACTATCGGTTCGGGTGCGAAGTCTTACTGTGAGATCCTAAACAAACAAACGTAACTTCACACATGCGTCCGAGTGCAGTGCAAAGCTTTCTGTGGGATCCTATGCAAACAAACGGATCTCCGCACACGCGCCTTAGTGCTGTGAAAAGTGCGTTATATACGCGAGTGATGTGCAGTGCGGGAAAACTCTCTACCCTTTTCATCCCTTGTGTCTGTTTTCCTTTTTTTCGCACCTCTGGCTGCGTCCCTCAGGCATCGATACTCTCGATTGATTACTAATCTTTGGAGAGTTTTTTGTGTCTGAGTGGCATAATGTTCATCATGGAAGAGATGTGACCTGGATTCCGGCACGGATCTAGTGGGGTACCTAGTAGAAGGTCATAACACCTGTAGTGGTTGCTTTCGCTTATCTATTGCTGGTCCCAACTTGCATCCTTTCCCGAGGCGGTATTTGTTTTCTGTGTAGGGCCATTTAAATGGAGCGGGAATTTCCCGTTGATTTGTGTAACATTCGCGGCTTGAGATGCAATTTCTCTTCTGTGTCTGACCATGTTTCTAACCAGAAACCAACTATTCTTGCACTTAGCGAAACTCAGGTAATTACTAATACAGATATTTCCGATTTTAATCTACTTGGATATAACTTAGTGCCACTGTTCTTTCCACATCGTGGTATAGCCACATACATATGAAATGATATTGCTTATCAGCTTCTGCCACAATATGGGCTCTGTTCCAACCCAGAATTTAAATACTCTTGGCTAAAACTACACGTTCGTAAGCATATCATACGAGGGTTGCCTTTTATATTTCGGGATTAGAGAACAAAAACAAATATTGATCATCGAAAATCACTTTATTGTTTTTCAAAATATTCCCCAAGAAGATCTATACACTTTTGCATGCGTTTGAACCAATTGTCGAAGCACTTTTGCCACTCTGATTGAGGTATCTCCAACACGTGCATTCTGAATGCAGCAACCGCTTCTTCAGGTGTCGAAAAACGTTGACCTCTCAGTTTGCTTTTTACGTACGGGAATAAAAAGAAGTCATTCGGTGCGAAGTCAGGACTATACGGCGGATGACCCATCAAATCGATGTTTTGGGTGCTCAAAAATGAGTGATCCGTCTTCGGCGGTTGGTTTTCCTGATTTCTTGGAAGACAGCTGGCAAACAAATGGTTGTGTACCACTCAGAATTGACTGTTCTGCGTTGTTCTAGTGGTACGGTTGCGACATGTCCAGTTTTTCCGAAAAAACAGGCGACCATTTGCTTGGAAGTGCTTCGTGCGCGAACAACTTTTGTTGGATTTGGCTCATCTTGAAACACCCAGACAGTCGACTGCTGTTTACTTTCGGGCTCATATGCGTAAATCCACGATTCATCACCTGTCACGATGTCATAGACGTGTTTCGAAGCACCGCGACCGTATTTTTTGAGCATTTCTGTCGACCAATTGACACGAGCCTTTTTTTGGGCGATTGACAAATTGTGTGGGATCCAACGCGAACAAATTTTTTTTACAGTCAAATGTTTATGCAATATTGAATGTATGCTGGTCCCACTAACGCCTAAGGCTGTCTCAATCTCACGATAGGTCACATGACGATCTTCCCTTTACAGAAACCCAAACTTGGATAGAAATGCATCCTTTAACGAATTTGATGTTCTGTCTGATTCTATCGATAGGATCTTGACCCTATATCCGCACACTGAAATCGTTATTGCGGGTGATTTTAATGTGCATAACACTCAGTGGCTTCGTCACTCCGGAACAACAACACCTGAAGGTCAATATGTCCAGCTTTTTGCTGATTCAAATAGTTTAACTCAACTTGTCAATGAGCCAACACGGGTACCAGATAAATATTGTCATTTCGCCAACCTGTTTCTCACCTCCCACCCAAACAAATACACAATTGAAGTTTCTTCGCCCTTGGGCACTTCAGACCACTGTGTCATGTCAGCTAAATTTCCTCTAACCAACAGTAACGTTAATGAGAAAGCTCCTAAAAAAACAGTATGGTTCTACGAGAAAGCCAACTGGGAAGGTCTGAACGACTTCTTCGGAAGGTTAATTTGGTCGTTATTTTTCTTCCATAACGATGTTGACTCTATAGCGGACACATTGACAGACACGATTCTACTTGGCATGCGGACCTTTATTCCACACAGAGTAAAGAGTATCAAACCCAAGAGAAATATGTGTATCGATTCCGGGTCCAGAGAAGCTATTAAGGCTAAAGAGTTGAGCTTACGGTTGTATAAATCAAACAAGACTGAGGAAAAGATTTAAGAGAGCTAGGAATGACTGCAATGCGTTATTCAACGCGCTAAGTTCTTGCATGACCAGAGAGTGAGACAATACTACACTCTCCCACAGGTAGTAGAAACTTCTGGGCATTCGTGAAAAACATTCAAAACTCAGTCTCTTCATCTATTCGATCGTTTATAGTCGATGACAAACCAGTCACTACTGCAATAGAGAAGGCGTATCTACTTGCTGCACATTTTGCAGCCAACTCAACGCTGCCTGATACCACATCAGCTCCACCACAACTTGAGCATAAGCAGCACACCATGAGCCAGATTCCCTTCCGAAAGCGTACTGTTGTCCGGGCAGTCAAAACGCACACAAATCCGTTGGTCTGGATGGCATTCCCCCAACCCTCTTGAAGAGATATTCTCTTCACTCGCTAAGCCACTGCATAAACTCTTCCAATTGTCTTATTCTACTGGCCGTTTCCCAAATAGTCGGAAGTCAGCGAACATTCTGCCAATTCCCAAAAAGGGTGACAAATCATCCTTTTCTTCTTATCGACCCATAGCACTAACCTCTATTCTCCCCAAGGTAATGGAATCACTTATCAACCGTCGACTCTCAAAATATCTGGAATCAAATGACCTCCTCAATAACCGACAATATGGCTTTCGTAGCAACGGGTCCACAGGAGATCTGATGGCGTACCTTACCGAAAAGTCGAGCCATGCCATCCACTACCTCGGTGAAAGTTAGGTAGTCGCATTGGATAGTTCAAAAGCCTTCGGCAGAGTTTGGCATCTAGCCCTTTTGTCAAAATTGCATTCATATGGAGTGGACAATTCTCTGATCCAATGGATAAGAGACTATCTTTCTGGCCGTTCAATCTAAGTGGTTCTTGATGGTGTCAAATCTGTCTCCCATCAAATTAATGCAGGTGTTCCCCAGGGTGCGGTACTCTCACCCACTCTCTTCCTGATCTTTATAAATGATCTCTTGTCAATTACACACAACCCAATTCACTCGTTTGCTGATGACAGCACGTTGAGTTTCTCATACTCATACGAACATTCCCGTCCAAACTCTTCGAACGTCACTACCAACCAGCAACTTATGCTTGATGCATTCAATTTAGACCTCAACAAGATATATCAGTGGGCATTATCTAACCGAGTAGAATTCAGTGCCCTAAAAACTCAGTGCTGCCTCTTAGTCAAAGGCGAACCCCAAAGTATATACAGTCTATGAACGGCACTTGCATCGACGAAGCCAAGGAATTATCAATCCTCGGCACTCGAATTAATTCGGCTCTTAACTGGAATGACCACATATTTAAAGCTGTGAAAAGTGCAACCAAATGTATGGGATTCCTTAAGAGATGCAAAAGATACTTCACTCCATCCAACCTGGTCACTATTTACAAGGCGTATATTGGTCCAAAAATGGATTTCAACTCCCATATTTGGTCAGGCCCATCCAAAATTGCACTATACATTCTCGACAGGATGCAAAAACGAGCGATGAAACTTATTGGGGACCCAGCCGTAAATCGATCAATTCCGCCTTTAGAACACAGGCGCAACGTATCATGCATATCTCTTTTCTATAGGTATTACCACGGTCGTTGCTCAACTGAACTTGCTGAATGTGTTCCGCCCCTTCAGACATTTTCCCGCGATACCCGTCAATGTGTGAATGCGCATCAGTTCACGTTTAAAGTGGACTTCAGGCGCATAAATAAACATCGAGAGTCATTCTTTAGCCAAACCGCACGAATGTGGTATGTTCTGCCTGATCATGTTTCCTGGCCGTTGTGATGTCCAGACATTCAAGACCAATATACATCGACACCTCCTTTCCTTATCCACTTTCTCTCCATCTGCTCGCACTGTGCTCTGACATTTAAGGGTACTTCAAAATCCCCTTTTGTGCGCGCGTTATTGTAAAAAAAAAAAAAAAACTAAGCTTTTGATGATGATTTATTATAATATATTCAATTCTAAGTTAGAATACGAACTCGCATGTTGCGGAGGTGGCTTTAAGAATAAAATCATCATCATCATCATCGGTACTACAACCGGGATCCGGTCTTGACCTTATTCAGCAAGTCTCTCTACCGGTATCCGGTCCTTATCCTTAACTTGTTAAATTGCCCAAAATAATTTGTTTTTCCGGGCAAGATTTTTAGCCTTGCGCCAAATTGTTGGAGATTCCTATATCTCAAATTTATCCAAATGACGTGTGGCTGATGTACAATTGAGATTCCCACCGGAATCGAATCCCAGAAATCCCGAGCACAAGGGCAAAAAATCGACCATCAATTCCGCAGCCCAGACAATTGCCCACCACGCTTAGTTTCTGGCATTTTCATCGTCTTGTGTCTTATTTCGTTGGCTGTTTTGTTCATTTTGCCATCCAAGTTGGGTATAAATGTTTCGAACTTTGCCGATCGAGCGGCGACATTCTTCGAACATCTTTCACATACCGTCGACTGGATACAAATCAACCACCCAGCTTCAGAAATTGTTGTCCTTGGTGATTTTAATGTGCACAATTCCGACTGGTTGTTACATTCTAACAGAACCGACGAGGCTGGGAGGCTGGCGGAGATGTTTGCTGTAAGCCACAACTTGACTCAACTCGTGGGGGAGCCAACGCGAGTGCCGGATGCCCGAGGCGATTATGCGAACACCCTGGATCTGTTTTTGACATCCGAACCGAGTATTTATACCGTAGACGTTTCTGCGCCACTGGGAAACTCAGATCACTGCTTGGTATCTGTCGCGCAAGCACTTGCATATCAAGCGAATAACCGGCCTAGGCAGCTTCGCCATGTATGGAAGTATGCGGCTGCTAACTGGGACGATTTGCGAGATTTCTTCGCATCCTTTCCATGATCGGAGATGTGCTTCGGAGACTCCGATGTTAACGCTTGCGCGGAGTCGGTATCAGAGATTATTCTTCTGGGGATGGAGATCTATATTCCACATTCCATCAAACGAAGTCTGATAAACCTTGGTTTGCTAAAAAATGCGAGCAGATTACAGCGGCAAAAAATAGAGCTTTTAAGCAATGGCGCTCCAATCCCGCAGATGTTAACAGAGCGAATATTGTTAGAATCAGAAACGCGTGCAACTACGCGATTGATACCGCGAATAAAGCTCACAACGACAGGGTGATCAATAAACTCCTTCGATGCCCAACTGGTTCGCGCTCCTTCTGGTCAATGGCAAAAGCTGTCAGCAGTAACTTCGCACTCTCCTCTTTCCCCCCGTTGCTGACAGACATCGGGACGTTAGTCACGAATTCAAAGGATAAAGCTAACGTGTTCGCGAATTTATTTTCCGCGAATTCAAACCTCGATCCCGGCCTTTTGGAGCCACCTGTTATCTCGCCGGTACCGTCTTCGATGCGGGATGTGAGATTTCGCCTGCGCACTATTCAACGCATTCTACGTGAACTGGATTGTAGGAAGGCAATCGGCCCGGACGGAATACCAGCAATAGTCCTTAAGAACTGTGCTCCAGAACTATCGCCGGTTCTTGGCAGACTTTTCCGCTTATCTTATGAGCACAGGATCTTTCCTGCCTGCTGGAAAATGACTCGAGTTCAGCCAATCCCAAAGACGGGAAAAAGTGTCTCCCACAAAATTACTGTCCGATAGCATTACTGCCTATTTTATCTAAGGTGATGAAAAAAGTCATCAATACAGAGTTTGTTAAGTATCTGGAGTGCAACGGACTTCTGAATGATCGTCAATACGGATTCCGTGGCAGGTGGTCCACGGGAGACCTTATAACCGATATATGGACATCTGCGATTGAATGGCATGGTGGGTCAGGGGCGGTCGCATGGGATATATCCAAGGCTTTTGACCGCGTCTGGCACGAGGCATTGCTGAACAAACTTCGTTCATATGGACTTTCCCAACAGCTTTGCGACTGGACGAGGAGCTTCCTCGAGAATCGATCGATCCGGGTTGTTGTGGACGGCGAGTGTTCGGATCTGTATGCTTTTAAATCGGGGGCGTCCCAAGGTTCTATTTTGGCTCCAACCTTGTTCTTGCTTCACATAAATTATTTGTTGGAGACAACGGATAACAAAGTGTTCACTTTTGCGGATGATAGTACGCTTGTTTCCTCCTTTTCGAGTGTTCGGCCGATTGGTGCATCTGCGTCGCATCAGCTGAGATGTAGACAGGTTGACTCTCTGAATCAGGATCTGGATAAAGTCCTGCAGCGGGGAAAGGCCAATCTTGTCGACTTCAACGCAACGAAGACCCAGTATACAACATTCACAAAGAAAAGTGGATCATCGGTTCCACAGCTGATGATGAATGGCCGGGCCCTCGAGGCTGGGGAAAGCTTGAAATTGCTCGGCGTCACGGTCTGTGGGAATGTATCAAGGCATAAACACGTGTCGAGCATCGCCAGGTCAGCCTCAGAAAAACTGAGCTATCTTTTTAGAGACAAGAAATATTTTAGTCCGGCCCAACTTATTCTCCTATATAAATCCCAAATTAGTCCCGCCCTAGAATATTAGTCTCATGTTTGGAGCATGGCTCCTAAACATACTCTCGACCTACTTGAGAGAATACAGAGACGAGCGATCCGCCTGATTGGGGACTCTGAGCTGACGTCGGGACTACAGTCGCTATCACATCGAAGGCGCGTAGCTGACCTCTGTCTGTTTTACAGATATTATCACGGGTACTGTTCTTCGGAGATTCGTGGTATTGTTCCGCGCAATTCGATTTATATGCGCTCCACAAGACAATCCGACGGATCGCACCCGATTGTGGTTCATCACCCGACGGCGCGAACATCCCTGCATCAGAACTCGTTCCGTTACAGAGCGGGGAAGCTGTAGAACCCCCTTCCCACGCGAGTGTTCCCGGAGCGTTACAACCTGTAACTGTTCAAAAAGAACTGCAACAGTTATTTGGTGGCATCTCGGGGCGCCCACTTGGCGCTATAGGTTCGCCTCTCCCGAGAGAAGTCTAATAAAAAAAATTGAATTTTTCATCAACGCCGATTGTTTCGGGAGCACCAGTTGCAAGTGTTCCTAGTTTCACGCGAACCGAGATAAATTGCCTTCTAACATTGTGACTACAAATCGTACAGTTGAAGAAGAAGTTTTAGTGAACTTCGGTGACATTTGCAGCATAATTTATCAGTGGCAGTGCTTTTCCAACAATCTTTCGACTAAACAAATTCTTCCTTTTTCGGATTGAACTGGGACCAAACCACAGACAGCATTATGTCTTGGCACATATCTAAGAACAACAAGGCAACAAAAGGGTACAAGAAGGGCGGCACAACCAAGTTAGGCGAACATTGGGTTACAGTGGACCCAAATATCCATAAAGAAACAGTGAGTACCTTCTTCCTTTTCAAAATATTTTAATTGTGCGCAGAGAATATGCAGCAATGTGCCGTTAACACAGCGGGTATTTAGCACTATCACTTTTTCACAGGTTCGACTTATCGCGCACTCTACAGCGATAACGACCCGGCTCGAAGGACCAAAAATGTTTCTGCAATGTCTCTAATCAAAGTTGTAAGTTTCTTATTTTAGTCAAAATGGATGGTAAACTACGAGAGTGATAAACGCGTTTGTTTCGATACAATTTCAGTAAGTACAAAAAAGGCTGGTGCACATGTCATGAAAAATAAATAGGAACTGGTGAATCAACCGTTGAGCTCGTTCAAATCGGGTGACGCTGAAGCGATGTCCCTTTTTTCACTGACGCGTAGTCAGGTGGCGGGTGACAGTTGGCACATGGCAAGCAGATATGAATGTACTAGATTTCTCCAGTACATTCATTTGTGAATCCCCAACAACTGTAGTAAAAGCCTTCATTTCATTAAACAAGATCAAGCTTAACTGATTGCTTACCGGCATACCTCCAAGAGCTGCCAGCTTGAAATAGATGTGTTCAATAGAGCGGTACTTCATACACAATGAACTCTTTTTATAACGATTACGTAGAACTTGACAAACATTTATGGACATTTAAGAGAACGGTTAAATACTGCGCGTTGGATTATTCTTAATTTACATACATTCTCAATATAATTACACATATTTTTTTATCCAAATTATTATTACAGGTAAAATAACATTATTATCACACGAAAATGATTCAATGTTAGCTCTATTAGATGGGACCAACGATGTTATTGATGGGTTTGTAAGCCCTGACCGATTATAGCGAAGCAACAAAACTATTTACTATCCAACATTGCGTCTAATACTAAGTGTATAAAAGTACTTTTCATCGTAATACGCAATTCCCCGCTCCTATGGCAACTTTATCTTTCCCAAGCACTGCTATGCGTCAGCTGAGAACTATACACTTAATACATTTCCCATCAAAACAATCTTCAACACAAACTAAATTTCCAAGTGAATAACAACACAACCGTATTCATTCCATTGGAAGTGTGCGAGGTTATCGCACGACTGCGAAACAGCTGGTCTGTCGAGCATGTGTGCGTCAGTCCGTTGTTTATGCTCCTATGATTTTTCTCTTGTTGCACTTCTTTTCGCTCTTTCTCCTTCTTTCCATTTTCTTGATAGTGTTGATTTTTTTGTTTGTTTTGCTCCAGGTCACGTGCTTTTTTCCAGATGATAAACGTAACAAAACCGGAGTTTAAGGGTGCAATTCAACTTGTTTCAAAATAATGCGACTAGCAGCTGCTCAATAGCTGCTCAGGCAATTTATTGCCGCAACATGAGTGCTTGTTGCTAGAACATATCGGTAGAAATTTACGAGGCGCACATTGGAGTCAAGTACTTGTCAAGATAATGTCCTTTTTTTACTGCGTGCTTGTTAATTTATATTTATTAAATTGAAACCAGCGGTGGGTGATTATTATGGTGAAACTGGGATCTTGTGTGGTGGATCTGATAGGGTCTATTGGGAGCGGCGGAATTTCCTTCAACGACGTGTGCGACGGGAGTATAGTCATTTCCCATTTCCGATAATTCAGAAATGGATGGAAGCAAATTAAACTGATGGCAATTGAAAAGTTTGCGGCAGGTTTAAGATATTATTATTTTTGAAATGTTTTTTTTTTCACTATAAACTACAAAAAGAAAGAGTTAATAGTTTTGAGAATTCACGTTCAAATCCGCTTGTGATCATGGAGGTGCAATTTCTAATAGCGAATGTACAGTGTCGTCCACCAGCGGTTCAAGTTGATCCCCATAGTCCTTTTAGGGGCTTGTATTGCAGCGCCTTTAATTAGTTACGTTAAGTGTCGTGCGTCCTTTTCTGACGTCTTTTTTTTTTCTACTGGCTCATGACAAGCATTCTAAATTATGCAGTTCTTTTGTTCTGTTTCGCCCTTCGGTGTACAATATTTTCCCAATTAATATTTAATATTATTTATGTATATATGTGTCCTCCGCTTGGTAGAAACCTTAACGTCGTGTGGGGGTTTCATCATCATCATCGGCACTACAACCGGGGACCCGTCTGGGGGCTTAAACAACGATAAATCACTCAGGCTATGCTGACGGAAGCGTACGCTTCCAGTAGGGCCACCCATGTCAGACAGACTAGCGAGGAGTAACACACAAAGATTTACCACCCCTAATCTAAGGTATTACGCGTCACCGTGCCCATTGGATAGTTTGCAGCCAGGGGTATACCGGCTGTATTATAACGGCGCTTCCCTTATACCGGGTCGAATCAGAGCAGTAAGCAGACCTTAATATATCAAATCGGGGCTCTGATATGGCGGACTATTTGAAACCCCAAGACTTGTAGGATCAAAAATGAATAATCAATATACAAAAAACCATCCCACGAAAAACCCGGTAGGCATAGGTGTGATGAGTCGACACTACTATAAGGGAACAAATCATCAGGAAAATACCGGCTCGACAAATAGAAGACGTAGGGAAAAACAGAAAAAGTGGGATATATGCGTCGGCACATGGTATGTTCGAACGGTATATAAACCAGGCGCGATACAGACGGTCGTAGAAAACGCGAAACAATATAAAACGGACATCGTCGCGCTTTAGGAAGTCTGACTCCCACATTAATTAATTGAAACCAACGGCTTTACACTAGCGTGTGGAGGTACCGATCCACATAACCTCGGAACCGGCTTCATCATAAGCAAGAAGATTGCGCCTCATGTAAAAGATGTGAAATATATTAATGACCGAATGTCGGTGCTAAAAATACAGGGCCCATGGTACAATTATGTATTTATAAACGTACACGCCCCAACAGAATCTACGTGCGAAGAAACGGAGGACACGTTCTACGAGACCCTAGAGGAAGTGAAGTGATCCCAAATCACTACTCTTTTCCAATTACCTATAATCCCAACCTCATTCCCATAGTAAATCATATGAGCGACAAGTTAAACCAAAAGTTAATTTGTCGCACATTGATTCAATTTCCCAGTACCTTACCCGTACTCATAATCCCAATCCAATTGAATCATATGCACGACAAATTTAAACGAAAGTCAATTTGTCGTGCATTGATTCAATTCCCTATAACCGTTGAAATTGTGAAATGCCTAATTCTAAATGCATTTCATGATTTCTCCTTACGGGAATTTATTCAAATAAATTCCTATCAACTTCCCGAACTCCCATTCCAATTGAAGCACACAAGATCTTGTTTGTGCTTCTTAGAATTTTCAAATAAAATTTTGACAAATCTCTGTTGCCACAGAGTATAAAAGGGCAGCACATTTTCATTTCATTATCAGTACCCCAAGAAGCCACCCGGTATCGACAATATGTCCTCCCACTCGTTGCGAAGGCTTTCTGCTTTATTCTTTATAAAGCTCTCCATTCTTTTCAACCATGCCTACAACATGGGGTACTTTCCCCAAGCTTGGAAGCATGCTGTTGCCTGCCCAATAGCAAAAGCTGGGAAACCAAATTATCACCCCTCAAGCTTTCGTCCTATTTCGCTCCTCATCAGCATCAGCAAAATATATGAACAGTTCATATACGAGAAGCTAAATAAATTTATCAGTGCCAGGAACCTAATACCTGATTTCCAATTCGGATTTAGAAGAGCGCACACCACCATAGCTCTCAACATTTTTCAAAACAACGTTTTCGTGCGCCTCTTTAATAAGGAACCCACCATTGCGATGAGCTTGGACATTGAAAAGGCTTTTGACACAACCTGGATCGAAGGTCTCGTTTTTAAATTACTGAATACTGGCCTCAGTAAAACGCTGTGTAGTATCGTCTATCAGTTCGTTCTAAACAGAACCTTCCAAGTTCGAGTGATTGGAAAGCTTTCCCGAACTTTCAACGCCGCTGTAGGCGCACCACAGGGCTCCATTCTAGGCCCCATCTTATTTAATATCTACACCTTAGATATTCCTCGCCCTGTGGACGGTAGAGTAAACCAGATATGTTATGCGGAGGACGTCCTAGTGTACACGTCATCTAAAAGCCCACAACTCACAATAGACCGACTTAACCGTCATCTAGACGAACTGTATCAGTATTACAGTCGATGGAAAATTCGACTTAACCCATCTAAAGCAGTAGCTATAATTCTGAGTAGTAAACACTCCCAACCTACTTCTCGATATTCACAGAATATCCGAATACAAATAGGAGGTACTACGATTAGACCACTGCACAGGATGAAATATCTTGGGGTCATCTATACCCACAAAATGAATTCCATCAAACATGTGACCCACATTCGGTCGGTCAAAGCCACTGCACAACATCTTGAAGTGGAGCAAAAAAGTTGACACCAAAGTTAAGCTTCTCTGCTATAAGTAGCTAATTCGATTGGGAATATCATACGCCTTGCCCATATGGTCCTGCATATCTTCGGCCCAAATGGAAAGGCTTCGAGTTTTCGAAAGAAAACTCCTCAGAAGATGCACCAACCACTCTAGAAGGCCTGACGGTCGCCATTACCCAAAATCTCACCTATACGAAGGCGCCTCCATTATCCCTATCGACGAGTACTTGCTACAATTAGCATACAAGTACCTCGAAAGCTTTCAGAACAGCGAGAACCCACTTGTACGGGAGTCTTGCGTTCCTGACCCTTCTCTCTTTCGATCTCTTCGGATCAGACCACCACAATTTCTTCTTCAGTACAAAACTGAAGAAAGGACTGTGGGGGTTCTGTAAATACATGGAGAACGAACCCACTATTTCCGCCTAATTTCGACCGCCAACAGCGTGTCAAATCAACCCCACTTTCTCCTACTTACATATTCACCTGAAAAGCATGTTGCATTAACGGACGCATAGCTGAATTCATTATTCTATGCAAGTAATTCATAATTGAATTCATCTACCTTTCTGCCATACGGCAACTTCTGTACTCTAACCATGAGATTCCCACCGGAAATTCCAATCAATGTGGTTAGCAACAACAAGTCGAATCAAAGGACGCTGTTGCATATTCACGCAACGGCTTGGGTAATTATCGAAGTCCATAACATGTTTCCCACGATAATATTACCTTAGCCAAAAGAGCGTCACTTCGAGTTTTCCCAGACACTCTATCCGCTGGGGATCAATGATCTCTTTTCGCAGGTGAATAGCACCAGCCACATTTTCCTCTCCTCCATAATTCTGTCTCCCTACAGGTCAATGCACACTGAGGTCACCACATTCGCCGAATTAGGTCAGTGGGCTACCCTCAGAGCTGCATTGAATCATGCACACACAACCAACCCCACCCCGCGATCATAGTACTTTGTGTTTCTGTTCTCTCATTCTCCCATGTTCATCTACTATCGAATTAACCGATGTATTCACCATACCTCGACGGATGTGGCAATGAGAGAGCAGAAACATGATCTCTATTGGTTGTCCTGTGTGCAAAAATTAAATTACCCATCTGCATACCTTTTTCAGTCAGTCGTTATTCAACTACCGCAGCTGGTGCACACGCTCGAGTGAGAAGTAAAAGTGAAGTGTTGTCAGACGAACGTAGTATCCCGTTAGTCAATCGAGAGAGAGAAACGCGTTGCCCTTTTAAAATAGACAGTTTGCAATTATAAATTTGCCACTAAAAGTCGGATTAATTGTCTTCAAGAAAGCAGTAAATTTCATTAATATATTTGTGCATATGGAAAAGTTTAAAAGAACATTAAAGAAAACGTTAACCAACAAAAGACCACCCGTGCTTTTATTTCCTTCATCTTTACCTTTGGTGTTTGAGTTCTGGAGTTTCAACAATTTTCCGCGGAATAACATCGTCGGGTGACAAAGTGAATCCGAGTCATTCGTTGACTAACAAACTTTTACCCCACAGCACCCATCCCCACAACATTCTCCTTTATAATAGAGGATTCCTGGACCCATCCCATAGGGTCTACTGCTGACACATTACAAACACGCGCGCGAAGTACAAGACAGCACAAACACACACATATATACACGCCGACCAAAGCGCAGATTATCAGATGCCAAAGACGTGTTCTGCGTTTACTACCGCACTCAAGACCTACCGGTCTTGTACGATTTCTTTCCCACCATCCCCCCATCCAAGTGTTGAGGACAATCTGTGTGGGGAAGTAAAATCGGTTTCGCTTACCTCCTTTCGTGTGCTTTCAATAACCGGTGGGCCGCTTTTGGGGTGACGTGGATGGAGTGAAAACCCGTGTGCCCTCGCAACTTCCTCCTTTTGGGCGTGTGGGCTTACTAAGTTAGGGCTCGGTCTCTGCGATCTCCTCTGGTAGGGAATGGCGGGGCTTAATCTGTCAGGGGGGGGGGGGGGGGGGGGATTCCCATCCCAGGGTCCGCAGCATCTAGTTAAGATCTCTTTGTTGTGTGTTTGGCCACTTCCCACCGGGGAGAGTGTTCCGTTGGCAAATGAAATACTGGGCTTCTATTTTCTTTTTTAAAGTCTCTTCTTTATTTTTCCCTTTTAGGCTATTTTGACTCGGTATCGGAGCGGGGGTCCGGCCTTTCAGAACTTTAGTAATTATTAATTTATATTATGTTCTATTGGCCAGCGGTTCGCCCTCTGGAGATCTACTAATGGCGAAATGGAAATTACTGCCCTTTTATTGTTTTTTCAGTTGAGAATTACCAACTATTTCAATGTCAAAATTCCAAGAAGCACACACAAGACTTTATGTGCTTCAATTGGAATTGTGTTCTGGGAATTGTTTAGAGGTTTGGTTGGATAGGTTCTTGGAAGGGGAATCATGAAATGCGTTTTGAATTAAGCATTTCATGATGTCAGGATTTTGGGAATTGAGTCAACGTACGACGAATTAACTTTTGGTTTAATTCGTTGTTCATGTGATTCAATATGGATTGTATGAATTGATGTGAAATTGAATCAATGTGCGACAAATTAACATTTGGTTTAATTTATCGCTCATATGATTCAATATGAAATTGGGATTTGCGTTATGGGAGGTATTGGGGATTTGGATGGGATTATTTAGGTATGTTGGGGATTTGGATGTGAGTGGCGATTTAGGATCGCTACACAAGTACTTAGAGAACAATTGAACTAACCCTATCCACACTATCCTTAGATACGTCCTTCCCCTTTATTTTCAGATATCTTGAGCCCGAGCCCAACATCTTCGCGGACGTGGGTGGTCGCAAGATGACCAGAAGCCAGAGACAAGATGAAGGACACATTTGTCCTTGTCTCCCTATAGTCGGCTTCTCGCCACCTATTTTTTTTTGTTTTGTTTTTTATTTCATGATCAGTCGGAATCCAGAGGCCAAGGCAACGCCCGCAAATCTAAAAAAATAAATAAGAGAACTTAACAACAAACTTAAAACGTCTTTCATATTGGACACAAGGCCAAAAAACCCGAAAGCCCCGCCAACCGAGGTAAGCAAAATAAATTCAAAAAATATAATCACAACAAAAGTATTTGATTGGATTTCATCATTCGATGTTAAAATCTCCATAGGGGACCTCGATGCAAAAATTGGAAAGGAACATATCTTCCCACCAACTATAGGTAAAGAAAGACCACACGACGTTTCAAATGATAATGGGATTCGAATTGTTACATTCGCAGCCTCAAAAGATCTGGTAGTGAAAAGCGCGATGTTCAAGCTTACGCAAATCCATAAAGCCACATGAATATCACCCGACGGCGTAACGCGTAACCAAATAGACCACTTCCTCATAGACAAAATACACTACTCGAACATCCTTGACGTACGATCATATAGATGAGCAGACAGCCATTCCGATCATCTTCTAGTGATGGGCAAAATTAGAAGCAACTCACAGCAAACCCACAATGCCCATGTGTTCGACATTGATAAACTAAAAGGCCTGCGCAAAAGGGCTGAATTTCAAGACGAACTAACAAATAGATGTAGCATGGGAGAGATAGAGAATGGGAGCAGTGTAGACGAGGAAGACATTAGGGTGGACACTAAATGGACATCGATCAGAGACACAGTCAAACAAACAGCTCAAAAGGTATTCGGATTTAAGAAAACAATTTAGTCCAACTCTTGGTTTGACGATGAGTGCAGGGCGAAGATCGAACAACGTAAACGCTGCAGAGTGATCCACTTACAAAGATATGATGAAGTCAACGCAGAAAGATACGCGACAATTCGGAAAGAGACAATGAGACTCTTCAAATCCAAAAAAAAAAAAAAAAAAACGCGAATGGGAGAAGACTTGGATCGAAAAAATCCTAAAAAATGCCAGAGCAAAGAACATCAGAGGTATGTATGTCGGCATACATTCAATTAGAAATGGCTACCGAGGGAGAGCCAAAATAATCCGAGACAGAAACGGTTGCCTGGTCACAGAAACAAACAATATCGTGACAAGATGGATGCAGTACTTTGAAAAGCTGCTCAATGTGTGCACCCATCAACCACAATTATACGCACCAGAGGTACATACAGCCGAGCCTCAGATCCGAGAGCCCTCTTTCGACGAAATTCTAAACGCAATAAATCGATTGAAAAACAACAAGGCTCCCGGAGTCGACTGCATACCGGCAGAACTTTGGAGGCATGGAGGAGAGGCAACCGCTCGACACGTCCTCCTCTGATTAAAACAATATGGGATAAGGAAGTCATTCCGGAAGAATGGAAAACCTCAATAGTCATCCCCATTTTCAAAAAAGGCAACCGATCTGACTGCGAAAATTACAGAGGAATATCATTGCTCACACCGTACACAGAAAAAATATTGGGAGACTACCAATGCGGATTCCGTAGGAACCGGTCAAGAAGCGACCAAATGTTCACAATAAGACAACTACTGGAAAAGAAGTGGGAATACGGAGAGACGATTCACCAACTGTTGACTTCAAAAATGCCTACGACTCAGTCGCAAGGCAAAGACTCTACCATATTGTAGTTCAGCTCGGAATCCCAAAAAAATATGCCGCCCTCATTCAAATCTGCATGAACGAAAATAAAGGGCGAGTTAGAATACAAAACCACCTCTCAGAACCATTTGGAATCCGGACGGACTAAAACGGGGCGATGGCCTTGTGGGCGTTCTTTAAAGTTACGCAAAGAACCACCCACAATTCCAACCCAACTGGTTACATTTCCTGCAAACATTTCCTTCCCAAGGAAATCGAATGCATCGCCCAAAACCCCCTGTAAAGAATTCGCTAACATTCATACATTCAATGCATTATCAAAATCTCTGAAAAAAAATTCTTTACAGGCAAAGCATCATCCTTAATTAGGAAAACCTTATCGGCGCCCTTGTCAGCCAGCGTACTTTGCCACACGCGTGCACAGCACATTTTTCCTGGCTTATACACAGTCTCGGCAGCCTCTTGTCCAATCGACAAAAGCGTTCATGCATCTAGCGTCTAGCCGCCAAAAACCGAAACTAGCATATAAACATGCATACAAAGAATTCGACCCTTTTCCGCCAGCAAGGATACAGTGCACAACCACCATTGTGTACCTAGATTCCTTTTATCACCCAGTTCTCCTAATTGCACGAAGACTATTTATACAGCTGCATCCATGTCTTCAATGATGCCCCTTGTTCTTTCCTCCTTTCTTAGTTTCGTTTTCCTATGACCTCGTTGCATGGGCAAACAATGGATCAATTAGCACACCAGCTAAGTGTGCCCCTTCACGGAGTCGAGTGCGTCCGAGAGTTTTCTATACAATTAAGTAATGTTTTGTTGGTTTCTGTCGTGTTCTAATAGTTGGCATTTTAATTTGACTCTTTGTGTTGGTGTTTTAACAAAAGATCTATTGTTTACAAATTAATTCGGTATAGTGTACTAATCGGGACCATTAAATAGTTATCCAAGAAAATTCAATTCAATGGAAAAATCGACCGGACTTAAAAACATATAGTGCGGCACTGTGATCAATACTTTTGTGAAATCAAATAAAACATACAAAATTACAAAAACAAGCAATAGACCCTGTAAGATTTTATTTACTGTTTGATTGTAAAAAAATATAAAGTACATTAAATTCGAAACTAGGCACGTGTCATAGTGGAAGAGTGTTCCCTGTGCTGCTGAACAATAAACACCAATCGCTGTACAACAATAGAAAGCAAGAATAAAAATAAAAGAACATTTATCACAAAACAACATACCTCTCCGTGTTTTATTTCTATCTGTGAGGTGATCGTTTGCTACAATTCACGGTGGGCGATAAGTGAACCCGTGCCCGTGCCGGCACACCAACTTATACCCTCACAACCTCTCACCATGTCTCTTTAATCTTGTCCTCGAGTATGTCATCAGAAAGGTACAAGACGAAAACATGGCCGGACCATCCCTGAACGGAGTCACACAAGTGCTCACATATGCGGATGACATTGCCCTTTTTGGACGATAATCTAGAAACTGTAAGAAAAAATAATAAAACCATCATGCAAGTGGCAGAAGAGGTGGGCCTAGAAATAAATGAAGACAAGACAATATGATTACGGCGGGCGCAGATGGACCCCAGGGAACACATATAAGCGTCAGGGGCAACATATTCAAAAAAGTTAAAGTATTTTAATATCTAGGAACAATACTCCCGGCCAGTAAGCAAATGTCGAAGAAAATTAACAAAAGACTGCATTTCGGCAACGCTAGTTGGCACGCAGTCAGTAAACTGCTGAAATCCTGTGGCGGTTCCACTAACACCACTACTTACCTTCACAATACCTCAAAAGCTTCCTGTCCTGAAGCTCCAAAAACCCCATTGTTTTTCGCGAATGCAATTGCATTAACACGTACAAACGTTTCCTCCATCAACGACATCTAATGCATCGCCTAAAATTCCCTGTAAAGAATTCTCATCATCCATGCATCCAATGCATCTTCAAAATTCTTTGAAAGGATTCCTATAGCGTTTGAAATAATAGTGAAGAAGATCATGTGATTCGAACTGACGCTATGACAGCTCGAATCACGAAAAAAATTTTACCTAAGCGTTACACACCAGGCTACTGACCGTGTTTAGAATTTGATTTCCAAACTCGAGTATATTCCACTGGTGTGAATTATTTTTATTTATCGCTTGGTATACGGTTCTGATATATTTTTCTTATTCGATTTTTTTCGTTCGGTGTTCTTCACTATTTTTGCTTGCCTGTGAATTGTGTGTATCTGTTAGAATCGCTACATTCCTTACAACATCAATGCATCTCATCATTTGCCTGGAAAAAACAATTCGGTTACCGTACCAAGTAACCCCAATAGAGCTGAAAACTTATCGGCGCCCCTGTCCCCCAACGTATTCTGCCGCACATGTGCACAGCAGATTTCCTTTGCTTATCTGCATACACGGCGGCCTTTTGTCCAACCGACAAAGCACATCGCAACTCGCGTCTAGCCGCCAAGAACCGAATTCTCAAGTAGTGTAAATATTCACACAAGAGTTCGACCATTTGCGCCGGCATAGATGCTGTACACAATCGCCATTGTGTAAGCATCTAAATTGCTTTGGGCACCAAGTCTTTCTAATGACATGCAACTATTTATTCAGCTGCATGCACTTCTCACAAAGTGCCCTTTGTTCGAATTCCTTTTCTACGGTTCGTCTACCCATGAGCTCGCGGCATGGGCAAACAAAGTGATCTCCGCGTAACTAACCGTCCCTCGCTAGGATCTATGTACCAGAGATCCTCTCCCATTGGTCACTATCAAAAGGAAAATTTCACTTCCTTTTCACCACGCCACTAAACTTACCCCGAACTGAGGGTTGAATCGATGAGTCGATGCGATTGCTTTAAAGCGGATGGATGTCTACTAATTTGAAGATAGAAGTAACGATAACTTTGAAACCAATATAAAATATATTTTTGAGTTGGCACGAATGTTCGAGTGTACGAAATCGACCGGAGTTCTTGTCCGTCATTGTCAAAATTAGTGTTTTACCTGATAAATCGAGCCAGATATTTTTCATGTGTAATAAACATCTTGTGAAACAAATTGCAAAACAATAAAGAAACAATTTACAACAAAACAGTGCGTTTCATTTTTCCCCTTCTTGTGTCAACGGCAATACAAGTTTCTCTGGGTATAAAAATAACTTTTCAGTGGAATCTTTGTGAACCTGTACCCGTGTTGGCATCTCTACAAATAATTCCCACAATCCAAACTGTTGTCACGTAACATAAAGCTCCGTCTTTATAGAACCATAATCATGCCGATTGCTCTAGACGGATGCGAAACATGGGCTCACGCAAAACGGGAAGAAAAAAAATTCCGCGTATTCGAGAATAAAGTTCTAAGGGGTATCTTTCGCCGTAAATATGACGAGGAGGCAGGACAGTGGAGGAAATTCCACAACCACGAATTGGAAGAGTTACTCGTATACCGCAAATCTACAATAGTGAGAGTAATCAGGTCGCGAAGATTAAGATGGGTCGGACATGTGGCGCGAATGGCAACGATAGGACCGTGCGTAGAATTCTTTACGGTAGACCAACGGGAAAGAGACCGGCGGGATGGCCGCTACGGAGATGGGAGGACAATGTAAGGTTTGACCTTGAAGGGATCGGATCAGATGGTCAAGCGTGGAAGGAGAGTGCACAGGACAAGGATCGAATGCGGAGTCGAGTTGGTGAGTTTATGAACTTCCAGGTTCTACAGGCCAACAAATAGTAAAATGTAGTAATACTATTGGTTTGGACAGCAATCCTGCTATTTTTACTTGACTAATTACGTTGGTCATTGTGAACCTAAAAGGTCATATCAATTTGTTGGGAATGCGGAACTCTCCTATGGCATTATATAGTTCCACCCTGGCTATGCTATCGTAGGCGCCTTTAAAGTCTGTGAATAAATGATATAATGGAATCTTAAATTCCAGACATTTTTCCATCGCCTGCCTGAGGGTGAATATCTGACCATTCTCTGATTTGCCTGGGATGAAGTCACACGGATATTGACCAATGATGACTTTGTCGTATGAGGCTTTCCGATCTTGTAGAATAGAGGAGAGTATCTTATAGGCGGTACTCAGTAATGCTCTACCCCCGTATAGTTGCTGTATACTGCGATATCTCCCTTCTTATGTATGGGGTAAATTATTTCACAACGCCAATCTTCCGGCATCTTCTCATCAATTGCGTGATGTAACGCTGTCCCTTCTTGTTTGATCAGCTCATCTGGTATGGCATCAGCTTCGCGGGATTTATTTGATTTGGGCTGTCCAATGGCTTTTACTGTTTCCTCGGTGCTTGGTGGCGACAGCATTTGGTCTTGAACTTGTATTCGTGGAGGCTACAATTCTTCTGTGAACTGACCATTTAGCAATTCATTGAAGTGCACGATTGACATCAAAAACTGATCGAATGAATTCGTTATAAAGTTTTTTATTTCTTTTAAACAAAAACAAAGCCGTACTCTTATACGAGGGTTGCCTTTTATATTTCGAGATTAGAGAACAAAAACAAATATTGATCATCGAAAATCACTTTATTGTTTTACAAAATATTCCCCATGAAGATCTATACACTTTTGCATGCGTTTGAACCAATTGTCGAAGCACTTTTGCCACTCCGATTGAGGTATCTCCAACACATGCATTCTGAATGCAGCAACTGCTTCTTCAGGTGTCGAAAAACGTTGACCTCTCAGTTTGTTTTTTACGTACGGGAATAAAAAGAAGTCATTCGGTGCCAAGTCAGGACTATACGGCGGATGACCCATCAAATCGATGTTTTGGGTGTTCAAAAATGCAGTTGTCGCAGCCGATGTGTGAGAGCTCGCATTGTCGTGGTGAAGAGTGATCCGTCTTCGGCGGTTGGTTTTCCTGATTTCTTGGAAGACAATTGGCAAACAAATCGTTGTGTACCACTCAGAATTGACTGTTCTGCGTTGTTCTAATGGTACGGTTGCGACATGTCCAGTTTTTCCGAAAAAACAGGCGACTATTTGCTTGGATTTGGCTCATCTTGAAACACCCAGACAGTCGAGTGCTGTTTACTTTCGGGCTCATACGCGTAAATCCACGATTCATCACCTGTCACGATGTCATAGACGTGTTTCGAAGCACCGCGACCGTATTTTTTGAGCATTTCTTTCGACCAATTGACACGAGCCTTTTTTTGGGCGATTGACAAATTGTGTGGGATCCAACGCGAGCAAATTTTTTTTACAGTCAAATGTTTATGCAATATTGAATGTATGCTGGTCCCACTAACGCCTACGGTTGTCTCAATCTCACGATAGGTCACATGACGATCTTCCAATATCAGTTCGCGCAGAGCATCAATGGTTTTCGGAACAACAACTGATTTTGGACGACCTTCACGAAATTCATCTTGGAGTGAACTACGACCACGATTGAATTCACCATACCATCGATAAACACTGGTCCTTGATGGAGCTTCATCGCCAAAAACTGAATTAAGTTCATCCATGCACTGTTGCTGAGTTAATCCACGCCGAAAGTTGTAAAAAATAATCGCACGAAAATGTTGACGATTTAATTCCATTTCTGGGCCGAGATGAATCTTTTAAGTTACTGTAAGCAATACAAATAGCGCTCGTATGTCAAAACGTTCTGAGTGCGTATAACCTCAAAAATGTCCAACTTTACGACAGAGCTGTCAATTGCCGGATTGCAACGCTAGGGTTGCCAAATCCCGAAACATAAGAGGCAACCCTCGTATCACCAATTATGAATAGAAATTTTCTTCTTTTTTCTTTTTTTTTTTTACAAATTTTTACAATTTTTTCACCTCTCGAACCGGGACACTGCCGTTTTTTCTTCTTTTTCCCAACTGTTCACACGAACTCTATGATGATCGTTCTGCCAACGGAATCAAAACAAAACTTGCTGTTCTTTCCCTCTGCTACTCACACTAAAAACCTTTCTCTCTGTCTATCTCCATCCACTCCGAAAAAGACACGATCCACAATCGAACAAATGTATGTTCGTACATTCAACATGTGGATCGTGTGTTTTTTCACCACCTTACCATCCATCACTATTCTACATTTAAAACGAAACAAACGATCGGGATGGCCGGAGCCGCACGTAACACCGGTATGCTGCATTTTTAGGTTCGGTCGCTAGTTTGCACTCATCATCAAACCAGTCGCTCCGATCTCTACGACTACTGCCTAAGACGGAGTTGGCAGTATTATTGACAGTATTTAAAAGGCGTGTCCATTTCTCTTCTACGCCCGGCATTCTGGCCCCAGGACTTACTCTCCCTCCGTCGAGCCCTTCGAGCGCGAGTCTTAACGCATGACCAAAGGTGTTGCTGGTATTCTCATTGCGTAAGGTAGGCGTGTTGATTCGAACCTGATCCGCGGATGAAATACGTCTCCGTAAGCCAATCTGCGCTCGGAAAACTGTACCAACAAGATAGTGGTCCGAGTCGACGTTGGTACCTCGGTACGTTCGTACCGTCATCAGGCTCGAAGAGTGGCGGCGATCTATCAACACGTGGTCAATTTAGTTGCGAGTGGCTCCACCAGGTGATACCTAGGTGGCTTTGTGAAGATCTTTACGTGGAAACCTGGTACTCGCAACGACCAAAACCTGATTTTCACAACCACCAAGTTCTTTGATGCTGCCAGTTCGATCACTCATAGTCCATTGTCATTAGTGCTCTCATGCAAACTATGGAAACCTGTTTAGTCCCCACCAAAGGGACATACACGTGCCCACAGACACGTTTCCTAAAAGTCCTTACTTTCGCCTGAAACAAAAGGTAACATTCCAAATACCCCAACATTGAATTCAATAGTAAAAACCAATCGAACGTAACGTTCAAAATTTCCTAATATTGAATTTAATGCATTCATCCAATGCATCTATTCCATTCATCGGTGGCGGTTCCGCCAAACCCCACTGTCTACTTACCGTAAAACCCCCATTATTACAACCCAATCTACAGCAGTTTCTGCTAATGCAACAGCATTAGCACCTGTAAATGCTTCACGCATTATAAAGATCAAATCTATAATCGTAAATAGCCCCTGTAAAAGAATTCTTACCTTTTCTTGCATCTCTTCGAATACAATTCCTGTAAGGGTTCATAAATTACCTGAAAGAAAATTCATCGGTTCATATATAATACAACCGCATATCAGGTGTTGGAAAATTGTTGGAAATGATACTTTATTCGTAAGAATGATATTTACAAATGAGAAGTTAATATTCTAGTCTTAAGCTAAATTAAACTGTGTTGATGACAGGTCCAGCGGCGATAGGAGAGAGAGAGAAAGTCATCGGTGCCACTGTTTATATATGCCCTGCTCGTTGACCGAAGCGCCACCTATCCGGCGCTAGAATTACTAAGGTTGTTACCAGAACACTCTGTAAGCGTTGCCCTTCCAACACTCCTTCTCGCTTCAGAATGTTCCGGTCTATGCAGTCCTAGTCCTTCTGCAAGCTCCTCGAACTGGTCCCTGGCCAACGGCTTCGTTAGGATATCTGCCAACATTTGTTCGGATGGGCAATAACAAACATTTATTATCCCTTTCCCCAAGAGGTCCCGCATCTGGTGATAGCAAACGTCAATATGTTTGGTCCTGGCTGATCCCGACCCTGAGATCAGTCTAATACAACCTTGGTTGTCTTCGTACATGGTTATTGGTTCCCTCAATGGAGTTTTCATATCCTTGAACAACTGCCTCAACCATAGCAGCTCTCTGCTCGCGAACGACGCGGCGATGTACTCTGCCTCTGTGGAGGACATTGCTACCGGGGTCTGCTTACGACTACACCAAGCGATCACCGCTTTACCAAACAGGAAAACGTATCCGCTTGTTGACTTCCTGTCCGCCTTGTCGCCTGCCCAGTCAGCGTCCACGTAGAAAGTGACTGGCGTCCTTGGCTGAGGGTAGTCTCAATACTGTGTCCGCGGTAGTTTTCAGGTAGCGCATCACCCGCTTGGCTCCGCTCCAGTCAGCTTGGGTTGGGTGTTCCACTCTTCGGCACAGCAACCCGACTGCAACCGCGATGTCTGGTCTCGACATAGTGGCTATGTATAGGAGCGACCCTATCACCTTCCTGTACAATTTGTTGTTTTCCACCTCTACGCCATCTTCCCTGGGAGCTGCAAGGAATCCGGTCTCCATCGGTGTGGTAACCGGCTATGCGTCCAGCAAGCCGTTCTCTTCCACCAATTTGACGATTTTTGCCCCTTGATTAGCAAACCGTCGTTGTCTTGCTCAATCTGAATCCCCAGGTAATGGCTAACGTTTCTCAGGTCCTTGATCTGGAAATGTCTGCTCGGCTGCTTGCTCACTGCCCTTGTTACCTCAAGCGTTGCTCCGGCCACCAGCAAGTCATCAACGTAGAGTAGAATGCAGGACATCCTTCCATCTTTTTCTTCCTTTAAGTACAGACACCTGTCTGCACAACCACAGCTGAAACCCAGTTTGCCAAGGATTGCCGCTGCCTTCAAATTCCAGACCCTTGCCGACTGCCTCAAACCGTAGAGGCTCCTTTTGAGTCTTAGCACCTTCTTCTCCTGTCCTGACATAACAAATTCCTCTGGTTGCCCCATGAAAATCTCTTCGTCTAGCTCGCCGTTCAGGTACGCACTCTTCACATCCAGGTGCCGGACATGAAGGTTCTGCTGCGCTGCCAGTGTGAGTAGGACTCGAACTGTCTCGTGTTTGACCACGGGAGCACACGTCTCGTCGTAGTCTTCGCCGTACCGCTGCGAGAATCCTCTCGCGACCAAGCGAGCTTTGTGGGTGCAGATTTTTCCATTGCCATCGGTCTTGCCCTTGAAAACCCACTTGCACGGAACTGCCTTTCTGTTTGGAGGAAGATCTGCCATTTCCCAGACTTGGTGGTCGTTCAGTGACTTCATCTCTTCTTCGGCTGCCACTCGCCACGGGTTCTGCTCTCTGGGTGACATCTGTAGCAAATCTTTCCAATCCTTTGGTTCTCTTACGATGCAGGCTCTCTCCCTGTACCCCAGCCTCGGTGGTGGTACATTTTTGTTGGTTCGTTGAGAAACCCTTCTTTGTACTGATGGGGATGTTTGGAATTGTTGGTCTGCGGAATCACCTTCCCTTTGCTCTTCTTGACCTCTCAAGTCTATTGTCTCTCCATCTGAGTCTTGGCCTTCCTCCCCAGAGTCGGTTTCTCCTTCTGGTTCCTCACCGTCTGGCATCTCGTATGTGACGTTACGCTCTGGTAGCTTCTTGTTCTTCTTCTTTTCATGGTAGCTCTTCTTTTGCTCGATTGAGTTCTCGATGATCTTGACTGATCTGCTAATCCAGGTCTCGTTCGTTGACGGGTCCAGAACTCGATATCCTGTAGTGTTGCCATGGTACCCCACCAGAACTCCTTCTCGTGCCTTGACATCCCACTTTCTTCGTTTTTCTTTTGGGATGAATGAAAAAACCTTGGAGCCAAAGGTTCTTACGTGCGACAGGTCTGGCTTTTCACCTGTAAACAGTTCTACCGGTGTTTTGTCGATGCTTCTGCTGGTCATCCTGTTTTGCAGATATGTCGCTGTCAGCACTGCTTCTCCCCAGAACCGTTTGTCCAGTCCAGCTTCAAACAGCATGCACTTCGCGGATTCGACCAGCGTCCTATTCTTCCGTTCAGCCACTCCGTTTTGCTGTGGCGTGTATGCGACCGTGAATTGCTGCTCCACTCCTTCTCGCCGAAGAAAGTTTTGCAATTCCTTGGGGGCGTACTCCTTTCCGTTGTCCGACCTGATTGCCACTGGTTTTCTGCCGTATCTGTTTCCAATTGCTGCAACATAATCTTTAATAGCATCGGTTACCTCGGTTTTTGATTTCATTAGCCTGACGACTGTGAAACGAGAAAAATCGTCGATGAGGGTCAGGAAATATCTGTTTCCGCCCGGTGTCCGTGTCTGCATCGGCCCGCATATATCCGAATGGATCAGCATCCCTGGTTTCCTTTCTCTCCTCTGGGCCTGTGGGAATTTCTTCTGGCTCAGCTTTCCTCTGATGCAGCTCTCACAGGTTGGTTCACACTTGCGGGGAGAGATGCGCATCTGTCCAGAGCCAGCCATTTGTCTGATAGCTGCCAAGTCTCGATGTCCTAATCGCCGATGCCAATCGTGGATGCACGCTGCTTCTCTGGTCAGGTGTGCCTGCTCCTTTATTCCTTCCAATTTCAGTCTGTACAAACCGCCGTCGTTGTCTGCTTCAGCTACTACTTCCTTTCCTTGAAGGACCTGCCACCCGTTGTCCTTGAATACTATTTCGTATCCTTTATCGATGATTCTCCGAACTGAAATTAAACTGTCATCGAGTTTGGGAATGTACAGGACATCTGTTAGCCTTACTCTCTGGACCTGGCCGTCTTTCACGATGCATGATAGGTAGCCATCTCCTATCCCAGTTGCCATTATTTTTGATCCATCCGCCAAATAAATTGGTTTGTTCAAGTCCCGGATGCCGTCGAAAAAAGGCTGAGTTGTTTGTCATGTCCACGAGCCATCCATCTTGTCCGCCGTCTTGGATCCTCGTGTCACCTCTCGCTTGGAAAAGAAACTGCTTCTGATTGGCGTCAGCCCTCGGCGTCTTTGACAATTTCTATTCCTGCCCTGGCTTGTTCCTTCATTGCTTTGTACCATTTGCAATCCCGTTTCAGATGTCCTGGTTTCTGGCAATGGTAACATGTACGGGTTTCCTGTTTGTCCTTCCTTTCTCTCTGGAAGTTTCAGCCTTTGTCGAGATGTCCCTTCTTTAGGTCACGTTTACCTGGACCTGCTGATTTGAGAGCCACTTCTGAACCTTCGCTGCTCGAGCCTTGAGATTCTGTCCTTCTCTGGTATTCGTCCATAATTTTCCCTGTTACGTACTCGATTGTGAGATCCTTTTCGTCACGGCCCTCGAGCGCAGTGACTAGTCCCGAGTACAATTCCGGAAGACTCACCAGTAGAATAGCAACGACTTCCTCATCCTCGAGTGGCTTGCTTGATCCTCGGAGTAGTGCAATCACTGTCATGATGACGTCTACGTGGTCACTCATTGGTCCGCCTTTGTACTGTATTCCGTATAGTTTCCTTCTTAAATATAGCCTGCTTCCGTACGTTGAACGTTCGTACTTCTTTGTTAGCGCTTGCCACGCTTTGTACGCTTCTTCCGTATGTTGGATGTGCACTAGCTGATTGTCTTCGACACTCAGGGTTATGTACGCCATGGCTTTGTTGTTTTTCTTTTTCCACTCGGTGTCTTTCGGCGTGAGTGCCGGCTCACTCACCGCTTCCCATAACTCGTCCCGAACCAGCACTGCCTTGAGTTTTGTCTTCCAGAGTATGTAGTTGCCTCCGTTTAACAACGGGATATTCGTTTTCGTTCCATCCTGCATCGTGCCGATTACTTAGCGTCACTTTTGGGACTCTTTCGTGTTGTCGCCACGTGTTCCGTTGACGCGTGCTTTTGTCTCGCTGTTTATTGCGGCGTTAGACTAGGCCCATAACCTGTTGGAAAATTGTTGGAAATGATACTTTATTCGTAAGAATGATATTTACAAATGAGAAGTTAATATTCTAGTCTTAAGCTAAATTAAACTGTGTTGATGACAGGTCCAGCGGCGATAGGAGAGAGAGAGAAAGTCATCGGTGCCACTGTTTATATATGCCCTGCTCGTTGACCTAAGCGCCACCTATCCGGCGCTAGAATTACTAAGGTTGTTACCAGAACACTCTGTAAGCGTTGCCCTTCCAACATCAGGAAATATTACCCTTGCGTCGCCTATTCCCAGCTTCATTCACGTGTACAACAAATCCCTTTCATACACATTGGCTGGCGACCTTTTTTTCCCCATCAATAAACAACCCAAACAGCTGCATATAATTAGCGCAATAGACGCTGAAACTAATTTTCTTAGCACGCAATGTGCAACGCTGTCCTTCAAAGGTTTTCTGGCGATACCATAAACATCGTTTGTGGTATCCCAAATGCAATTCCCACGTAATGAGTTCCAGCTTATTTATTTAGCTGACCCTAATCACAGACCGATGCATTAGGTCGCTTCTCCTTTGCTATTTTTCCCTATCTGTGCGTTTTGTTTCTCCTTGCTGGAATGCATCGTTAAACACGATAATGTGATGTTCACTCACGCATACCATTGCACTGAAAGAGTGCATTTCCTTGGTGGCCACACCCTTAAGAGAAAGATTTTCTCTCCCTCTTCCATTCCTTAACCTAACCGAGGATGGAATACAAACCAGAGTTCTATCCTCGAGGAGTCTTATTCCATCCTTTGACCACGCAGATCACATAACTCGAGCTGTCTGTAGCGCTGCAGACACGCGAAATTCGGAAGTCTCCATTTAACGTACCAGAGTGCAGTTGCGTTACAAATCTTTTTTTTTTTACCGATTATTTGCTTTTTTCGTGTGTGCGTCTTTATCCTGTCGAGAGTCAACCACCAGTGTTATGAAATGAATTAATAAATAAAAACCATGCAGATAATTAACAAACCGGAGTGTTTTCGTTTATGTCTTGTGCGGAGTTTCACTCCTTGTGTTGGTGAACAAACGTGGCGTCGTTTCGTTCTTTCGGTTCGGTGTTTTACGCGGCGAACAATTTATGGTGGAGGAGGAAGGGAACCAAGTGTCCGTGTTAGACACAATACTTCCTCCCCACACATCCATTAAGCGCATTTTTCTGAAAACAAACAGGATAATCTCCTCATGTAGCTAGTAGCAATTAGCACTTTAATTTCCTCGCAAGATCCCAAGCCGACAAGCGCACGTGCACAAACAAAGGCCTAGCGATTCGCCCGCCGACCAACAATTCTTGCAATCATAAACGTCGTAACGCCTATACCACGCTAGATGTTTATGATTGGGAAATACGTTCTGCAAATCAAATCCCACGGTTCCTTTGTTACCCATCTGAAGCACACAAAAACTCTGTTGTCGTAAGCCAGGTGGGTAACGCAAACAAAGCCCATGATAGGATCAAGAAAGAAGTGGCGGCACGCTTGATTCTTCGAAATAAGATTCCTATAAGATGTTGGAGTTGAAAACCAAAATGGAAATTTCCTCTTGAAGATAAGAGACAGATAGGATGGATAGGAAAATTTAGATAAGACAGTCGCCTTAGGGAAAATTAATTCGAACAGAAACTCACAGAGAACCATAAAACTAGGTCGGTTCGCGCCGCGCAATACGACTACGCCGATAGCCAAATTATACAATTGTTAAGTAATGTTTAGCTTAGAGCGTCTGCGAAGGACGAGTAAGTTATAATATAAGATAATTAAGCTAGAATTTAAGCATTTTTTGTCTAGCATATCATTTAGAAACTAAGAATATAAAAAGAAAACCAAAAATGTTTTAAAAATGAAAATGAAACATGTCATACTAATTCCATATTATTTCTTGTAATGGTGTTATGTCAGCCTTAAATTCGGTCAGTATCGGCTGGTGGAGCTCTGTATAGCGAACGTTCCATGAGAACATTTTCAAATCGTTTAGCCATTTTAGTTATCGTGGTCGTCGTCGTGTACCCGATCCATATCCGAGGCTTGTTAAATTTGCCATAATAGTTTGTTTTTCCGGGCAAGGTTATTAACCTTGCGCCAACCTTTTCAGGATGTCGCCGCATGCATTGGTTCACTACTTGGCGGGTGCCAAGGTAGCTATCCAGGGGTGTCACGTAGAGACTGCATGTCAACTAGAATTGAATAGAGACAAGGATCATCTTGGCCTTCGCCGGATTGAAAGCAATCAGCGACTTTGCCCTGTATGTACGCTCCCACCCCCTAAATTATAATGTAATTAATTACCACTTTTTAATTTGGTACTTAATAGTAATTACTGTTTGGGACCTAAGCTCGATTATTCGTAGCACTGGAAATAGTGCTGAGCTTAGTCGAAAATTCCGCTAGACGACTGTTTTAAGGGCAATGCTCTGATTTACTTTTTTATTTAGATATAGACCCTGTTTTAAAAATGTAAAAAAAACGTATTGAACAACAAGGCTTCGTATTAGGTTTCGCTCACTCTTAGTACCTTCAGATGCCTTCCCCTGTATCTTTTCATCTTTAGAGTAGGTTAGGCATCAGATGCATAACTGTCTCGCTGTGAAAACCTTTCACCTTGGAAATCCCACGATATCTATATGTCGGTAAAACACCTGCAATAATAAAGTCTATTTCGGGCCACGAATATGTTTTGATTACGATCCACTCTTCTACGTCGTTCAGATATACCGATGACTGATTGTTATGGTACACGACTCACGCGGCTTATCGTGATTCATATTTTTCACACTTCGGCCTTAGTTAGTCCACAATAAAATTGGACAGAAAAGCGGGAATAAATTAAATGTCAACACAATTAGTCACAGTATATCAAAACCGCATGAGAGGCATTCCTGACTTGGCTGGCTGACTTCAGCTTAATTTTCCGTATTAAATTATATTCGACTGCAAAGTCGCTTGTTGTGATAAGAACCCGGACACTGAAGATCATGCGAAATTTCTACGCTCGTCGATTAAACACATCGATTCCAAAGCCGAATGCGTAATTCTGTCATTCTCACCGTCATTCCGTAATCGCGATACATTTATCAATCGGTAAAGAGGAAGAGTTTTCAGTCGATTCTTATCAGTTGGGGCGAAAGACGTAGCTCACACCGTGACTCATCGCGTCAGCACAAGCCCACGAAGCCGGCAAACGTGTTGCGACAAGTTCAGGCCCATCGCTACATGATCTGCGGTCTTATGCTATGGTCAATGCGGCGACAGCGTGATATGCGATGTGGTTAGCAAGGGGAGACGGTGAGGGGACGGGAGGACTGTGCGTCAGAACGACGAAGCGACAGTGTTGAGGTAGATGTACTCTGTGCTTGCGCAGCCGCTTGAGCAGCTTGCTCATTAAAATAAAGACTCACAATAAACTCTTAGATAGGAGTCCAGTGGGCGCAGCGCGTTTCTATGTTTTCATAGCTCCTTGCGATTTATTGGCAGATGTACTCTTGGCCACAATTGAAGTCATTTTTATATTTAGGACTGACACAGCGGTGAAGTGCACCCAGGTGCTGCGGTTGTAGTCCAAATATCAAGGTTGACTTGGAATAGAATTGTCAGGGGGGAGCTACTGCCCGCCGTTGCTGGCAGACAGAGTGTCGCCGAATCAGGTGAGTTCTGCGGTGTGCGATAAGAGCTGATATGATAAGTGGCAGTTGACTTATTGGAGTGCTGTTCGAGAGAGTTTGATAATTAATTGTGATGACTAAATTTGGTGATAAAACACAAAGAATTGATGAAATCGAGGAGGCGAGGTCTGAAAATCTTAAGGTCTGTTGAAATGATTCAATACGTGAAATCAATGACAAGATTTAGATGGTGTGATTTTTTATAGTTCCTAGTGGAACACCAACTCTCCTCAAAATCCTAGTCAAAAATTGTCCTGTGTTACTGTGGTTTGGTTCGGATAATTGTTCCTCTCAATACTCAAGTCATATTAATTAAATAAAACAAGAGTTAAATTGGACAAATATTTATAAGAAAAGCCATAAGAGGTTATAATAATAAAGTCCGTTTTACTTCATCTTGTACAAATAACTATTATAGAACAATTTCTCTAGATATTTGTTTAATTTATTTTGATCCCTTAAGTAAGGCCTTAGAATATAATCATAGTTAGATCGGGCTGTCGTAAGAGCCAACCGAAGGCTGGGCGGTAGCTTGGTTTATAAGTCTGATCCGCCTGGAGAAATACAGGATTTTTTTCCAGGTTCCAGGTTGATTTTGTGGGGACGCTGTTACGAGGGTTGCCTTTTATATTTCGGGATTAGAGAACAAAAACAAATATTGATCATCGAAAATCACTTTATTGTTTTTCAAAATATTCCCCATGAAGATCTATACACTTTTGCATGCGTTTGAACCAATTGTCGAAGCACTTTTGCCACTCTGATTGAGGTATCTCCAACACATGCATTCTGAATGCAGCAACCGCTTCTTCAGGTGTCGAAAAACGTTGACCTCTCAGTTTGTTTTTTACGTACGGGAATAAAAAGAAGTCATTCGATGCCAAGTCAGGACTATACGGCGGATGACCCATCAAATCGATGTTTTGGATGCTCAAAAATGCAGTTGTCGCAACCGATGTGTGAGAGCTCGCATTGTCGTGGTGAAGAGTGATCCGTCTTCGGCGGTTGGTTTTCCTGATTTCTTGGAAGACAACTGGCAAACAAATCGTTGTGTACCACTCAGAATTGACTGTTCTGCGTTGTTCTAGTGGTACGGTTGCGACATGTCCAGTTTTTCCGAAAAAACAGGCGACCATTTGCTTGGAAGTGCTTCGTGCGCGAACAACTTTTGTTGGATTTGGCTCATCTTGAAACACCCAGACAGTCGAGTGCTGTTTACTTTCGGGCTCATATGCGTAAATCCACGATTCACCACCTGTCACGATGTCATAGACGTGTTTCGAAGCACCGCGACCGTATTTTTTGAGCATTTCTTTCGACCAATTGACACGAGCCTTTTTTTGGGCGATTGACAAATTGTGTGGGATCCAACGCGAACACATTTTTTTTACAGTCAAATGTTTATGCAATATTGAATGTATGCTGGTCCCACTAACGCCTACGGTTGTCTCAATCTCACGATAGGTCACATGACGATCTTCCAATATCAGTTCGCGCACAGCACCAATGGTTTTCGGAACAACAACTGATTTTGGACGACCTTCACGAAATTCATCTTGGAGTGAACTACGACCACGATTGAATTCACCATACCATCGATAAACACTGGTCTTTGATGGAGCTTCATCGCCAAAAATTTAATTAAGTGCATCCATGCACTGTTGCTGAGTTAATCCACGCCGAAAGTTGTAAACAATAATCGCACGAAAATGTTGACGATTTAATTCCATTTTTGGGGCGAGATGAATCTTTTAAGTTACTGTAAACAACACAAATAGCGCTCGTATGTCAAAGCGTTCTGAGTGCGTATAACCTCAAAAATGTCCAACTTTACGACAGAGCTGTCAATTGCCGGATTGCAACACTAGGGTTGCCAAATCCCGAAACATAAGAGGCAACCCTCGTACAACACAGAGTAATAGTTGTTTCTCGTAGCGTTCAATTTAGTTCTGGTGGCTAAATAATATCGTAAGAATCATGTTCTTTTTCCTTCTATTACTATACTGTGGCGGTTCTACGAACTACACAACCCACTATAGGTTGAGATGTCTTTTCCGCCAAGGAACATACTCACCTTTATCCATTACACGTGCCCACAGACACGTGTCCCAAAAGTCCTTACTCCCACCTGAAACAAAAGGTAACATTACAGACACCAACATTGAATTCAATAGCAAAAATCAATCGAACTAAACGTTCAAAAGTCTCTAATATTGAATTCAACGCAATGAAACGCATTCAATGCGACGCGACAATTCAACGCATCCAGTCCAACGCATCCAATTCTGGGCATCAATGCAATACATCCATTAAACGCGTTCTTCGGTAAACAAACCGAACAACGAATATCTCCGTTTGTAGCTAATAGCAATTAGAACTTAAATTCCTAGCATGACCCAAAACCTAAAAGGCACACTTGTGCAAACAAAGGATAACGATTCGCCGCCGACCAATAGTCATGCAATCACAAACATCTTAACGTAGATCGCTCGCTGGATGTTTATGATTTGGAAATGCAAACAAAAACTATACCAATCCCACGGTTCTTTTGTACCCATCTGAAGCGCACAAGAACCCTCGTTGTCTTGGGCCAAATGGGGAACACAAACAAATCCCAAGAAAAGATCGAAGAAGATCGATCGTTCAAACAAAGGAACAAGATTCCGATAAAGAACACGGAAAGGAGAATGACCTATGATGTGCAATTTTCTTTGCAGACTGGATAGAAAATTTTCTGTTTCAGATGGGGGATGAAAAAAATTCGAAATGGGGAGGAGAATTTTACAGTATAATTCGACCATCCGTGTAATAGATTACGTCACAGAGAAGCCCTACAAGGAGATCGGCCCGCGCAGCAAAATTTGAAAAAAAAAAACGAAAGTAACGTGTGTCAAAAATAGAAGAAATTAACGTGTGTCGGAAAGTACTGGTGTCCCGGAATTAAGTGTGCTTCGATCGTTCATATCACATTCGACGTGTTTGTAGATTTAATAAAAATCAATAAATTGCTTGTCCCTTATTTCATAAGAAAACCTTATAACATTCCAAAACCATAATAAACAGCAACAATAAAAATAACAATCCTAAAACAATTCACTCTGTGTTTTATTTGCAATTGAATTTGCTCCGTGTTCCAGGTTGCTCTTTTGTGTGTGGATAGTGTTCGGCGGAACACTTTGACAACGACATACAAAATCCGTCAAAATACTATTTATTGGCCTGTAGGAAGCCGGAACTTCATGACCTCACCGACTTGACTCCGCCATCGTCCCCTGCCCTGTGCACCCTCCTTCCACGCTTGACCAGCCGATCCCATCTACTCAAGGTCAAGCCTAATATTGTCCTCCCATCTCCGTCGCGGCCGTCCTGTAGGTCTCTTTCCCGTTGGTCTACCGTCAAGAATTCTACGCACGGTCCTCTCGTTCCCCATTCTCACCACATGTCCGGTCCATATTAATCTTCGTTACCTCATTACTGTCATTATTGTAAGTTTGCGGTATAGCTCTTCCGATTCGTGGTTGTGGAGTTTGCTCCTTTGTCCGGCCTCTTCATCATACTCGTATTTACCGCCATTTAACTTTATTCTCAAATACGCGGAATTTGTTTTCTTCCTGCTTTCTGAGAGGCCATGTTTCGCATCCGCATAGAACAATCGGCACGATTATGGTTCTATAAACAAGGAGATTTATATTAAGTGATAGTAGTTTGGATTTCAGCAGTTTACTGACCGTGAACACGGACGAGTCCGCATATGCGAACACTTGTGTGACCCAGTTCAGGGATGATTCGGCCATGTTGTCGTCTTGTACCTTTCTGATGACATACTCGAGCACAAGGTTAAAAAGACATAGCGGGAGGCCATCCCCCTGTTTTAGTCCGTCCCGGATTTCAAATGGTTCTGAGAGGTGGTTTTCTATTCTAACTCGCCCTTTATTTTCGTTCATTCAAATATGAATGAGGGCAGGATATTTTTTCGGGATTCCCAACTCAACTACGATATGGTAGAGTCTTTGTCTTGCGATTGAGTCGTAGGCTTTTTTGAGGTCAACGAACAGTTGGTAAACCGTCTATCCGTATTCCCACTTCTTTTCCAGCAGTTGCCTTATTGTGCACATTCGATTGCTTGTTGACCGCTTCCTACGGAATCCGCATTGGTAGTCTCCCAGTATTTCTTCTGCGTACGGTGTGATTCTCGCCAGTATGGCATTTGTTAGTATTTTGTATGTGGTTGGGAGCATTATATTCCTGTGTAGTTTTCGCAATCAGATCTGCCGCCTTTTTTTTTAAGATGGGGACGACTATTGACATTTTCCATTCTTCCAGAGTGACTTTCTTATCCCATATTGTTTTGATGAGTTGATGGATCTGTGGGGGTACGTAGTAGGTGTGCCGGCACGGCGACTGGGTCACTACCACACTAAAGAGTTCACTGGATGAAACACTGCAAACCGTTCACAGACGAGAAGAAATAAAACACGGATAGGTTGTTTTGTATAAATGTGGTTTATTTGTTTTTTTCACGGATATGATTTTTTATTGATTTACATGTAGTTTAACATTTATTAGAAGAATAAAATGAAATAGACACAACAAATGCAAACACCTGAACTGGTATTTCAGCGGAAAATTACAATAGTAGAGATTTCGCTCTTATCTTAACTACCCAAGCGTATAATCTAACAGGTTTGCATCAATTCACGCGGAATGTAAAAACTCGACTCTCCTTAACACTCGACTATAGGCTTCGCGCGCACTATCGTTGGCACGCCGCTTAGGGTAACACTTCACTTCCCGCGTGTGCGCTCGTTGGTGGTTGACTTACGACTGACTAACCCAGTGATTAACCTCGATAGACTATGGTGAGTGCTCTCTCAACTAAGGGTGAGTTTTCTTTTCCTCGAGGGAAACGTGAAGTTTCTCTTGTGGTGGTGAAATGGAAAGGATCACTCCGGATCTCTATTAGCTAGTGTGCTAATGATACATTGTTTACTCATGCAACGAAGATCATGGGAAAACGAAACTGAGAAAGGAGGATAGAACAAAGGGCATCGTAATGGTCATGGATGCACCTGCATAAATAGTCGGCAAGCAATTAGGAAAACTGTGTGCTAAAAGGAATTTAGGTACACAATGTTGATTGTGCACTGTGTCTTAGTTGGCGGAAAGGGTCGAATTCTTTGTATGCATGTTTATATGCTGCAGAATTCGATTCATGGCACCAAGACGCTGGATGCGGAAATAGCTTCTGTCGATTGCACAAAAGGCTGCCGCGACTGTAGATAAGCCAGGAAAATGTGCTGCGCATGTGCGTGGCAGGGGACGCTAGCTGACATGGGCGCCGATAAATTTTTCCAATCTATGATTATGCTTGGTGTAAAGAATTCTTCCAGCGAATTTTGAATGATGCAATAACTGCATGAATGATGAGAATTCTTTACATGGAATTCTGGGTGATGAATTAGATGTCCTTGGGAAGGAAATGTTTGCAGGTTTGCAAAGGGAGTTGGGGTTGGAATTGTGCATGGTTCTTTGCGTAAGGTTAGAGATTTTTCGGGTGGTTGCATCTCCTCCATGCTCCATAGACGCTCCCGGTATGCAGTCGACTGCGGGAGCCTTGTTGTTTTTCAATCGATTTATTGCGTCTACAACTTCGTCGAAAGAGGGCTCTGGGATCTGAGGCTCGGCTGTATGTATGTCTGGTGCATTTATTTGTGGTTGACGGGTGCACACGTTGAGCAGGTTTTCAAAGTACAGCTTCCACCTTGTAACGATATTGTTTGTTTCTGTGACCAGACATCCGTTTGCGTCTCGAATTATTTTGGCTCTCCCTTGATAGCCATTTCTAATTGAATTTATGACGACATACATACCTCTGATGTTCTTTGCTCTGGCATTTTCTAGGACTTTTTCGATCAGAGTCTTCTCCCATTCGCGGTTAAGGTCTTAACCATTTCGGTGGTTTGAGTTGAATGATTTGTTGAAGGACGATCAGAACATTTGAAATAACAATTGACCTGAACTTGCGGAATTTTCGAGCTAAGCTCTTCATAGTTAACGCAGTTAAACTACATTTCGACCAACAAACATTGAGAATTACACCATCCATTTGTAGATTTTGGACCACAGGGCGAATAGCCACCAGACTTCAGTTAATTTTAGTATATTCTGTGCTATTGTGGCCATTTCGCTATAAATTTATTGTTTATTCTGGTAAAATTGAGGTAAGTTTAAGAACCTGGACGTCATTTTACCAATTTTTGATTCTACATATCATATTGTTTTTTTTAACATAAAAACGTCTTAAACAGTAGGAAAGCAACTTGAATAATCTGTTTGGGTAGACTTGTGAGGGTTCTCTATACTACGCTCAGAACCAACCCACCATAGCAACTACAATTTTGCCAGCAGCCCACGCATAACGCCAACCACAGTCACTTTCGTTGGCTTAATACCACCCGCAGGTATCTATCTTTCAAAAGGGCATACACCGGGGCATATACCAGGTGAGGGAAGCATCACCTGATTTCATTATCCTATGCAGACAAAGCATCATAGAAATCAGTTTTCCATGCCATAGGCATAATTCAAATTCCATAAAATCTAAAAACCCTGTACAAGCATTTACTGCACCACTATGGGGCAACAGCCAAAATTCCGTAACTGAAAAATTGTTCGCTTGTGTGTTGAATAACATGAATTCCTAGAAATGAATTATCAACATGCAACATGGTTTTTGTTGCCACGGCCAGACAACACGAAACATCAGGCACCCTTGGTGTGATCAAGCAGAGAGATCCTCTCTGATTGGTCACTGCATGAGTAACTTCACTTTGCTATCAAAAAGACGAAAACCTACCCTTAGAGGATGGCGGACTCTGTACGGGTCAGTTTTCGTCAGTCGTGTTTCAACCACCAAGGAGTAAGTCGTAACTCAACCACAGTGTGTGTATCAGTTCGCGTTATTACAAGTCAAAATTTCAACCCTCGCCGAGCGCGTACCAAACCCGGATTGATCCACAGACGGAACGCCACATTTATTAAAGAACAATTAATTATTACATGTTAAAGAACACCACTAACGAGTGATCTCAGTGCTTGCCAATTCTTGGTTATTCTAACAATTAATTATTACATATCAAAGAACACTTCAATAAACAGTAAATTCTAGAGTCCCTCAGTGCAGATTAATTTAGTTATGTTACGACGTTTTACCACTTACCTTTCGAAATACCATAAATTAATACATTTCGAAGAACAGGAAATCAAAGAGAGATTGTGGGGATACAAGGTCGTGGCGCCGGCATGGGCGCAGGGTTCTACTTCGTCCTCACAATTGTTCACTGTCACCCACCGTTGTCTGTCGAATTCTGCTGCAAAAACGACCACCATCGTCGAAGAGGAAACATCACACACAAGCGAAATTAATCGAAACACACTGGATGTATTGTTTATCAGCGTTAACACCCTATCGAGAAGCATCACAGGAACAATGAAATGCACTATTTTGTCTATTGTAATTTGTTTTATTTTATGTCAGAACTATATTTATATTCACTTTAGATTAGTTTGCACAATTTAGAATGTCTTAATGTTATTTGGTTGTATTATCGGGTAGTAGCGTTTCCGCCAAACCCTATGGTCTACTTACCTGAAAAACCCCCATAACTACTACCCAACTCCCTTTAGTTTGCTAATGCAACAGTATTAGTAACTAAAACTGCTGCACGCATTTAAGAGATCAAATCTATGATCTTTAAGTCCCTGTAAAGAAAACTTACCTTCATGCATTCTCTTCGCATACCATTGCTCCTTAAGATTTCTTTATTAACTTCCCAAGAATTTCCAATCAATTTCGGCATCTACGTCGCCAGTCAAATTCCCTCAGATGAATTCCTGTAAACAAAATAATTCGGATTGCATTCAATGTAACCGTCATGACAGGGACCATAAATATCGCGCCGTCTATTCTCTCAGCCGCGTCATATACCTTTTCATACACATTGCCTGGCAACCTTTTTGGTTTGTCTTATCAATAAACAACCCAAGCAGCTGCTTATAATTAGCGCAATAGACGCCGAAACCAAATTCTCCAGCATTTCCTAATGCAAATATGAACCCGGTTTCTACTGCAGCCAGAGATGCCATAAAAATCCAATTTGCTTTAGCACCTTTTTCTCCTAACGTCGAAAATGGCGACGAGGCATCGTGTAAACAATGACCCGCATTACCAAAGACGCATTTGGTCATTTTTCCCTATTGTCTTTGCCGCCTGCCTGTTTCGTCGTTCCACTGCACGTGTGAATCGCATCTATCTGAACGATCCCACACATACCACCATGACCTTTATTACGAGATCTGGTTTTCTTGTTCCCATAAGAGAGACTCTACGTTACACTTGTGGGAGATAAAACATATCCTTGGCAAGGATATATTCACACCCTTAAGAGAAGAGTTTTTCTCTCTCTTCCTTTTTTTCCTTAGCGAAATCATCTCTGCATGAGATGACGATCGCTGAGTCTTATTCCATCCGTCGACCACGCTGGTCGCATGCGCAGCACTCCCGCTCTCCGCTGGCAGCGGAGAAGCGTAATTAAAAATATTCCCCGAGTCGTGGCTATAGTGGAGTCGAATACGGTAATTTTAAATTATAATCGATTAGTGTAATTCTTCACCAGTTGCCTGTAATTGAGTGTACTTAGAATCGGCCTTCTGTCATCACCAAATTCAATGAATAATAAACTAACTCGAGCGTTTCATTTAACTGTCATGTGGCGGAGTTTTACTTCTTGTGTGTGGCAATTTTTCAATTTGTTAACCGGCGGAACTTTGTTTCGGCGAGGATGGGGAGTGAAGTGAACCGTGTGCCCGTGTCCGGCACAATACCTCTCCCCCCCCACAGGGTCCTGGTTAGTACACGGTTATTGATTATGATTGATAACAAGTTGCTTGTTGATTAACTAAATGAAAAACATGAATTAAAAGTCACTTGGAACCTTTCAAATATCTTAATTTAAGCATTCTCATTGCCATCGTTCAAACGTACACAATACACAAACTATCTAAGCCCTTCGCACTATTTCGCATCCCACAGCGCTACGGGAGCGGAGTTGGAGAGCCGGTCGGGTGATGGGAAAAGACTCCTCAAGGGTTGCAATCTGACACCTGATTCACCTTCAATTCAGTTGTGAGTTTTCATAACCAATGGTGATGAGAGAGAAAATTTCTCACTATGGGGTAACCAGTAAGTGAATCTTGCTGGCTAAATTCCGATGTATGTGTGCAATCGTGTAGATCTGTGTTGTTTACTCATGCGAGAAGGTCAATGGGAAGACAAAGCTGAAAAATTGAAGAGACCTAGGGCATCGAGTGCAATGAAGATCGGCTAAGTAAATGCTGTATTCATATTGAGAAAAGAAAGGTGCTAAAAGGTTTGGGATACATCCTACAATTTGTATATCGTATCTTTGGTCGTTGTAAAAAACAGATTCTTTATTTGCATTTGTTTGTGCTATTGAATTCGAATCCGGCGGCTAAGCGCGAAGTTGGCGATTGTTTGGAGATTCAAACAAAGGAGCATTTCTGGGAGAAGTGCTTGCAGCTGAATCAATAGTTGCAAGGCATTATGAAGCAATTTAGATGGTTACACAATGACGGTTGTGTATAACATTTATATCGATTGTAAATGGCATCTATGGCAACTCAAGGCTCGAATTCCAGTGTGAATTTGTACACCAATATAGAATTCGATTCTTGGTTGCTAATGCTGAGATGCATTGATGCGTGTGGGAATGCCCTTGTGGGAGAAATTCTTTTCAGAAATGTTGCATGTGGATTAAAAAATTCTTTCAGGGAATTTAGGAAATGTATTTGGATGCCTGATTGAAAGAATTCTTTTTACAGACTTTTATGTTATGCATTAGATAACCTTAATGCTTGTAGCCTTGTGGGTGCTAATGCAAATGCATTAGCGAAAAGCAATGGAAGTTGGGTTATGGGTTATGGAGGGTTTAAGCTTAAGAGAAACCTCACAAGATCACCGTGTAGATTAACCTTTATTATATTAAATTCTTCACTTCAAATAAATAAATAATCAATAGACCAGATCCAGAGACTTTTATTTCTTTTTCTTCCGGGAACGAACACAACGAAGTGACTGAAGTTAATTTGTGTTTTTTACATAAATATGGAATGACACCATTGGAGACTTTTTCGAAGACAGTATATCCAGAGTTAAAAGATAGTCGCCAGTTACCCACACGCCTTCAAATAATTTATATGGAACCGAAAGATTTCTAATCCAAAACGGCTTCTAAAAATTATATCAACACCTTATTTCCAATCTGTTACATGCTTCAGATGCTACCTTACAGTGATTGGACAGGTTGGCTTCGACATCGTCCACCTTGGTATTATAAGATGATGTAAAATTTTAAAAGCGGGACCTGCCTTATTATCCAAAAAATCGCAAAAATGTGCCGTCTCATTAACTAAGAATGGCTTGTAGCTGACGTACTTTTTGAATAGCGCAGTGTGTATCTATAATAAGATAATTTTAAATAAAACTTATTATGAAGTATTTTAAATGAAATGTAATTACGAAATGTTCGGATTCTAAAGGGCGACTGAAGTCTACATATGCGGAAATATAACTAAAGGTACGATTGATGAGACGAATCTCACATGTTACGTTTCTCAGATTAGTGTCATCGTGACGTATACATTCAAAACGGGTTATTCTGATGTTCCTCAATGTCTACGAAATACACATATAGAATTAAGTTGATAAATAAGACAAGTTTTCATTACGTCGACAATTAGAAAACTGCCGCAAGAAATGATGATCAAAATTCTTAACCAATACGAATCAATAATTAACATTTTAGATTAGCTTCCAAACTAACTGTGCAGGAGGCTCTCACAACGTCGACTAAATTTTCAGCATTGGGATCTATTTAAAAAATGTATCCGTAGCAATTTGACAGAGTTAGCGTAATGAAATGACCAATTAAAATCTCATCAACATTAGTTTGTTAAATAGCGAGCAGTACTTTAGAATCGCGATAATTGTTGCAGCATGATTGTTGTTAAACTTTGTTCGGCTTACCCTGGATATGGTCGAAATAGCATTTCAACTAAAGCCGAACTGATGATAGGTAATTAAAAGGTTAGGTTGTAACATTAAAAATTCGGGTAAGAATTTTAGATGTGAAACCAGCATTCTTAATATAAAAATTTTGCTTTTCTGCCCCTTTGATGGCTTTATTTTAGTCATCCGTTTAACGTGAAGCAAAGCAGATCATACAGGCGACCATGGGTGGATAGGTTGGAATTATTATCCTACTTATTTCTGTAATCTTTTGTAATATCTAATTTTGGGAAGAACTCGACCACTTAGTCTTACTAAGTCAATTAATTATTCTTTGGCTAACCGTATACAATATAAGTTCAAAAAACTATCGTAGAATTTTGACAGTTTCAGGGAATTCTCAATATCATGTCGTATGGCGAGGAGAGCCAGTGATCAAAACTATGAGGGAAGAGAACCTAAACAGTAATTTACCAGACTGAACACATCCTGTACATTTGAAAGCTTAATGAATGCTTCAAAACAGAGGCCAAATCTACCCCAAGCCAGGCAACAAGTACGTTCTACTACAGAGTCGAATATGTGGTTCGATATACGGTATAAGAAAACTGTGGAAAGGGTCGAATAAAGACAGGCCGTTGTGCCTGTGTAGTGGTTTTGAATAATAATCATTCGTTTCTCTTATTGTATTAATTTTATTTGGACAGATTGTGATCACTTAATTTTACAAGCGCCAAACTAACATTTCAGTGACGTTACCGAGACGACGAGGCCGCCACAACCACTTCGCCGCGGTGCGAGTATATGATCTTTTTGGCGGATCCAGCTTAGAGCCCCATTGATGAGGTTTTAGAGAGAAGACGGAGATTTCGTGTGTTACGAGGGTTTGTATTCAGAAAAATTGAATTCAGGAGGTCGGCGCCAAAGATCGAGCAGGAGAGGAGTCGATGAATGAACAGAATATCGGCCAGGACTCTACGCTCCTCAAGAGTTTTTAAGTTGATTAATTCAGGCGGTTAATGTAGTAGGACAGGATTAAAGGGTTTTCCCATCGAAGACTGCGCACACGTCACGGGGAGCGGCGTTGAATACGTTCGATTCTATATCATAATGGTGTTTAAAATTTGTCCTGGTCCACCGCAGAAAAATTCGTCTTTTTATTTTTAATTCATTGTTCTTTTATTTCGTTTGAAACATTTAACTTATATATCGCAGACACTAACCCGAAACCACGAACTCTTCTTGAGTCTTTAGTCGCACAACATCAGATCTAGACTGCCTCAATTGTCACCCGCCATTCAATTGTTTTGTTTTACTTTTGGAAATAGGATCACAAAAAGGAAAAGAAAGGAACAAAGATCATAAATGCACATCGGCAGGACACAATAGATAAAGGATGTGGCGGATGCACATCTGTTATCCTAAATCTTGATGCGCGATAAAATGAACATGTGGTTCGTTTTATGGCGCAATTTGTTTGTATTTGCATTTGAAAGGTGTGAATTCAGTTTTGCGGGACCAAATTTGTGCAAACAAATTCTTAGATGATCATAAAATTCCAGATGCGCATTTTATGATCCTCAATCATATTTGTTCGAACATGGGGTCCACACATTTAGTTTAGCGATTTGGGAAATCTATAATTGAATATACAGTGCATATGATTGCATATGCTTTAAGAATTTCTGGAAATTGAATCAGTGCGACAATTGAACGTTTGACTCAATTTGTTCAATATTGGATTCAATGTTGATTTGGGGTTATGGATGGAGTTATAGAAGAAGGTGCAAAATGTATGGGGGAGGGAAATGGTAGGGCTGCGTGTAACACATATTACAATTTAAACAACACTGCCGTATTGCAATTACAAAACTTTCTCAAAACTATCAGTACATATTACAATAGAAAATGACAAAAGAGAAAATATTTCATCTATGTTCATATAATTTTCTCAAGACTGGAAACCTAAAATGTACTGGTATATATCATAATGAATATAAGAATTAAAACTTTTTATATGAAAACCAGAACAAAAAAGAAACAATGAAAGAATAAAACATAATGAGCACTCTACAATAAGCTGCGAATTAAACATACACTTTCAATACTATTGTATACAAATATCTAAAAATTCCAATTTATGTCACGAAATCACGATGACATCGCCCTTTGACTTTTATCGCGCCACTTCCCGAAAATTAATCGCTTACAGATTCATTTTCTTTCTTGAAGGAGGGGAGGATGTAGTGCTCCACAAAGCCCTACCATTTCCCTCCTCCATACAGTTTGCACCTTCTTCTATAACTCCATCCATTACCCCAAATCAACATTGAATCCAATATTGAACAAATTGAGTCAAACGTTCAATTGTCGCACTGATTCAATTTCCAGAAATTCTTAAAACATATGCAATCATATGCACTGTATACGAGGGTTGCCTTTTATATTTCGGGATTAGAGAACAAAAACTAATATTGATCATCGAAAATCACTTTATTGTTTTTCAAAATATTCCCCATGAAGATCTATACACGTTTGCATGCGTTTGAACCAATTGTCGAAGCACTTTTGCCACTCTGATTGAGGTATCTCCAACACATGCATTCTGAATGCAGCAACCGCTTCTTCAGGTGTCGAAAAACGTTGACCTCTCAGTTTGTTTTTTACGTACGGGAATAAAAAGAAGTCATTCGGTGCCAAGTCAGGACTATACGGCGGATGACCCATCAAATCGATGTTTTGGGTGCTCAAAAATGCAGTTGTCGCAGCCGATGTGTGAGAGCTCGCATTGTCGTGGTGAAGAGTGATCCGTCTTCGACGGTTGGTTTTCCTGATTTCTTGGAAGACAACTGGCAAACAAATGGTTGTGTACCACTCAAAATTGACTGTTCTGCGTTGTTCTAGTGGTACGGTTGCGACATGTCCAGTTTTTCCGAAAAAACAGGCGACCATTTGCTTGGAAGTGCTTCGCGCGCGAACAACTTTTGTTGGATTTGGCTCATCTTGAAACACCCAGACAGTCGACTGCTGTTTACTTTCGGGCTCATACGCGTAAATCCACGATTCATCACCTGTCACGATGTCATAGACGTGTTTCGAAGCACCGCGACCGTATTTTTTGAGCATTTCTTTCGACCAATTGACACGAGCCTTTTTTTGGGCGATTGACAAATTGTGTGGGATCCAACGCGAACAAATTTTTTTGACAGTCAAATGTTTATGCAATATTGAATGTATGCTGGTCCCACTAACGCCTAAGGTTGTCTCAATCTCACGATAGGTCACATGACGATCTTCCAATATCAGTTCGCGCACAGTATCAATGGTTTTCGGAACAACAACTGATTTTGGACGACCTTCACGAAATTCATCTTGGAGTGAACTACGACCACGATTGAATTCACCATACCATCGATAAACACTGGTCCTTGATGGAGCTTCATCGCCAAAAATTGAATTAAGTGCATCCATGCACTGTTGCTGAGTTAATCCACGCCGAAAGTTGTAAAAAATAATCGCACGAAAATGTTGACGATCTAATTCCATTTTTGGGCCGAGATGAATCTTTTAAGTTACTGTAAACAACACAAATAGCGCTCGTATGTCAAAACGTTCTGAGTGCGTATAACCTCAAAAATGTCCAACAACAATTGACAGAGCTGTCAATTGCCGGATTGCAACGCTAGGGTTGCCAAATCCCGAAACAGAAGAGGCAACCCTCGTATTCAATTATAGATTTCCCAAATTGCTAAACTAAATGTGTGGACCCCATGTTCGAACAAATATCATTGAGGATCATAAAATGCGCATCTGGAATTTTATGATCATATAAGAATTTGTTTGCACAAATTTGGTCCCTCAAAACTGAATATCTATTCACACCTTTCAAATGCAAATACAAACAAATTGCGCCATAAAACGAACCACATGTTCATTTTATCGCGCATCAAGATCTAGGATAATAAATGCGCATCCGCCAGATCCTTTATCTATTGTTTCCTGCCGAAGTGCATTTACGATCTTTGTTCCCTTCTTTTCCTTTATGTGATCCTATTTCCAAAAGTAAAACAAAACAATTGAATGGCGGGTAGCAATTGAGGCAGTCTAGATTTGGTGTTGTGCGACTAAAGACTCAAGACGAGTTCGTGGTTTCGGGTTAGTGTCTGCGATATATAAATTAATAGTTAAAAGTTTCAAATGAAATAAAAGAACAATGAATTAAAAATAAAAAGATGAATTTTTACTAAAAACAAAACGGTAGCCCACTCTTCCCGGGGAACCGGAAGCACGGTGGTGCACCAGGACAAATTTTATACACCGAAAGTATTCAACGTCGCTCTCCGTGACGTGTGCGCAGTCTTCGATGGGAAAACCCTTTAATCCTGTCCTACTACGTTAACCGCCCGAATTAATCAACTTAAAAACTCTTGAGGAGCGTAGAGTCCTACGCGATATTCTGTTCATTCATCGACTCCTCTCCTGCTCGATCTTTGGCGCCGTCCTCCTGAATTCAAACCCTCGTAACACACGAAATCTCCGTCTTCTCTATAAAACCTCATCAATCGGGCTCTAAGCTGGATCCCCCAAAAAGATCATATGCTCGCACCGTGACTTTGAAGGAACGCTCTAAAAGCCACTCCGCGGCGAAATGATTGTGGCGGCCTCGTCATCTCGGTAACGTCACTGAAAAATTCTCATTCACATACACAGACAATATAGTGGCGTCATAAAAAAGTCCTTTAAGTCATTGCAAGCAAAGCGGATTTCTGACACGTAAATAAATAAATAAATCATAATTCACGGATAACTGTAATGTTGGTTTGGCGCTTGTAAAATTAAGTGATCGCAATCTGTGAAATAAAATTAATACAATAAGTGAAACGAATGATTATTATTCAAAACCACTACACAGGCACAACGGCCTGACTTTATTCGACCCCTTCCACAGTTTTCTTATACCGTATATCGAACCACATATTCGACTCTGTAGTAGAACGTACTTGTTGCCTGGCTTGGGGTAGATTTGGCCTCTGTTTTGAAGCATTCATTAAGCTTTCAAATGTACAGGATGTGTTCAGTCTGGTAAATTACTGTTTAGGTTCTCTTCCCTCATAGTTTTGATCACTGGCTCTCCTCGCCATACGACATGATATTGAGAATTCCCTGAAACTGTCAAAATTCTACGATAGTTTTTTGAACTTATATTGTATACGGTTAGCCAAAGAATAATTAATTGACTTAGTAAGACTAAGTGGTCGAGTTCTTCCCAAAATTAGATATTACAAAAGATTACAGAAATAAGTAGGATAATAATTCCAACCTATCCACCCATGGTCGCCTGTATGATCTGCTTTGCTTCACGTTAAACGGATGACTAAAATAAAGCCATCAAAGGGGCAGAAAAGCAAATTTTTTATATTAAGAATGCTGGTTTCACATCTAAAATTCTTACCCGAATTTTTAATGTTACAACCTAACCTTTTAATTACCTATCATCAGTTCGGCTTTAGTTGAAATGCTATTTCGACCATATCCAGGGTAAGCCGAACAAAGTTTAACAACAATCATGCTGCAACAATTATCGCGATTCTAAAGTACTGCTCGCTATTTAACAAACTAATGTTGATGAGATTTTAATTGGTCATTTCATTACGCTAACTCTGTCAAATTGCTACGGATACATTTTTTAAATAGATCCCAATGCTGAAAATTTAGTCGACGTTGTGAGAGCCTCCTGCACAGTTAGTTTGGAAGCTAATCTAAAATGTTAATTATTGATTCGTATTGGTTAAGAATTTTGATCATCATTTCTTGCGGCAGTTTTCTAATTGTCGACGTAATGAAAACTTGTCTTATTTATCAACTTAATTCTATATGTGTATTTCGTAGACATTGAGGAACATCAGAATAACCCGTTTTGAATGTATACGTCACGATGACACTAATCTGAGAAACGTAACATGTGAGATTCGTCTCATCAATCGTACCTTTAGTTATATTTCCGCATATGTAGACTTCAGTCGCCCTTTAGAATCCGAACATTTCGTAATTACATTTCATTTAAAATACTTCATAATAAGTTTTATTTAAAATTATCTTATTATAGATACACACTGCGCTATTCAAAAAGTACGTCAGCTACAAGCCATTCTTAGTTAATGAGACGGCACATTTTTGTGACTTTTTGGATAATAAGGCGGGTCCCGCTTTTAAAATTTTACATCATCTTATAATACCAAGGTGGACGATGTCGAAGCCAACCTGTCCAATCACTGTAAGCTAGCATCTGAAGCATGTAACAAATTGGAAATAAGATGTTGATATAATTTTTAGAAACCGTTTTGGATTAGAAATCTTTCGGTTCCATATAAATTCTTTGAAGGCGTGTGGGTAACTGGTGACTATCTTTTAACTCTGGATATACTGTCTTCGAAAAAGTCTCCAATGGTGTCATTCCATATTTATGTAAAAAACACAAATTAACTTCTGTCACCTCAGTTGCGATGTTTTTTTTATTATACATTCTTCTGTACCTATTAAATGAGTCATTTCATTCATTTTTAAACATTTTTTTATTTTCTTTTTATCTTCTTAGTTTCTAAATTAAAGGCTAGACAAAAAATGCTTAAATTCTAGCTTAATTATCTTATATAATAACTTACTGGTCCTTCGCAGACGCTCTAAGCTAAACATTACTTAACATTTGTATAATTTGCCTTTCGGCGACCGAACTTTGTGGCAGTACTTATAATTATTTGAAAGACAAAGAAAAATTTGAAAAACTTTGTCAATTTTTTTTGTTTATTTTTTTTTTTTTTAAATTTAACTTACTTAACTTACTTTTTTTTTTTTTTAATTTTATGTAAAAACACTTAACTTAACTTAACTTAAATCTTATACTACTCTAATTCTAGAAAAGCTAAGTCTATGTAAGCTAGCTGATGATAGTGTGATTCTATACCGACTTTGGTATCCAGGTCTTTATATGCCATTCAACCACCAGAACTGTTGACGCTGTCTAATACCATCGTCCCGGTCTCTGTGGGAGATAGCCCTACTGAAGCGCAGGAGCTCTTCTTCGGTGCGCGTTACTTCCCGGTCGTAGCACAATCGCCCGTCTACAGATGATCTACTTACATGATAGATCAGCGGAATTCCGGATCTATGCTGTTGTTGTATTCCAGAATAATACCCTTATTCGCTTTAACACTAACTCATGTCCTTTCAAACACAACCCTTAAAACTACATCCTCACATATCTTACATTCTCAGTTAATATAGCACATTTCATAAATAAACAGACACTATATTCTATATCCAGTTACTTACAGCACATTTCATAAATATGCCCCTTTTCATAACAAGCACATTTTCCATTTCAAAACATGGCCACTTTGATTTTGGTTCAAAGTTTATTCAAAATTCTAAGTCACAGAGACTTCTAGATTGTTTTGTTCAGTTTATACGCCACAGTCAGTTAGAACAAAATGTTCTATATAAACAAGTAAATTTATATGAAAAAAGTAGAAAGAAGAGAGCTCAGCTTGAGATAGCTGAGTTCGATAAAATAAAAATAAATAAAATAAAAGAGATCTGATCTTTTATTATTATTAATAACAATTTAAGTAATAAATATAATAACCTCCACGCTCTTCCCTCGAAAGAGGAAGCACGGCGTTGGAGACGTAACACTGTATAAGTCCTTTCATGTCCAAGTCAAGGAACGCCTCTGGTGGAACAAAGCCGTTGCGACGCAAGCTCTCATAGTACAAGGTATTTGGATAATAAGCCCCGAAAATTAGGTCATTGGACGAGCTTATTGCTCTCGCAATATGTCCTCTGATTAATTTAATCATAAAATTATCCACCCTATTTATGCAGGCTTCATTATATAAAGTCTCATTTGAGTAGTACTTTTTGTATTCCGATTCCGGTGTTCGATATAATCTGAGACAGGTTCTCAGACACTTCCTTTCGAACACCCGAATCTTTTCCATCAAATTTGGACCTATGTTAAACCATACTGGGCAACCATATATGAGCATTGGCCTGATTAGCGTCATGTAGCATATGACTTTTGCCCTGCTGTCAAGTTGGCTACTGTGAAATAGCCTCCTTGTCATAGCAAACGTTTTTCTAGCCTTGACCAGAGCAGCCTCTACATGTCTGTTGAAATACAGATATTGGTCTAGCCAGATGCCAAGGTATTTAACTAAGCTCTTGGTTTCCAGTTTATCTCCATCCGATCCCACGATAACTAGCTTTCGCCAGTTTTTCCTTGTGTCGTTCGTGGCTTTATATAATGGGGTTCTAAATAGGATGGATTCACATTTCTGGAAGTTGATCTTAAGTTTCCAGTCGTCGCAATAGCGCTGCACGTTGAAGTCTCGCTGTATTAAACTATTTATGATCTCAACTTTCGGAGCTGTTCTGTAAATTATGAGATCGTCTGCGTACGCAATAGCCTGCGGAAGTGCATCTAATAAGTCGCTAATGTAAATGTTAAAAAGAATCGGAGAGAGTACCGAGCCCTGTTGCAAGCCATTCTTGATATTATACGTTTTATTAGAGGTCAGATTACCACTTTTGACCACGAACCTCCTGTCCTTTAACATATCGTAAAGTACGTATAGTAAAGGCTTGTGTATGCCATGTCTGACCAGTTTGTAATACAACCCTTCGATCCAGACGGTATCAAGGGCTTTTTCCAAGTCGATCAGACAGGCTCCCGTGCATTGGTTCCTACATTTATTCCATTGGATGTCAGAGACCAGTTTAGCTGCGGCATGTGGGGTTTCATGACCCGCCTTAAAGCCAAACTGGTTATTTGGAATAATGTTGTTGTCGTCTACCCATTTTAGCAGAGCTTTGTTAATAGTCTTTTCAAATGGTTTACTGATGCTTGGGAGTCAACTTATCGAACGCATGTTCATTGGGTTTGTACAGTCTTCGCCCTTTTTGGGCTGAATGATTGCCGTTTTCCAACGCGCGGGATAATATGTATTATTCAGCGCGTTGTTAAAGAGGACCGTGTATATATTTATTGCCATTGGGGCCAGGTTCTGGAGTACGATGTTAGGTACTCCATCTATTCCCACTGACTTTTTGCTTCTTAATGAGTCGAAGATACTCTGGAGTCCTTCCCTTGTGATTAAAAGGCTATTAGCCTCACCATTGGCATTCATGTCAATTGACAGATTATCGGCACTGAATTTGGTAAAACCCGGATTCTCCGATTGCCAAAGTGAAATTTCATTTCGGAGGTGCAGGTGATTCAGTAGAACTCTGTCCTCCAGGTCGTGATTTCGGTGAATGCTTTCATTCACCTTGTACATTTCCTGAAAGACAGCTCCCACAGCGTTCACCTTTTCCAAAGAATCTTCGATCACGAAGAGCTCACTATTGAGGATAGCGTTCTCTGTATCTATGCCAATGTTGGTTAGCAGCTGCTTGTTTACCTCAGTACGTGGGATTTGGAGACACTGAATCTCATTTTGATTATTTCTCCTGGATATTTTATTTATTTGTGGGAACATGTTCGGGTTATTAGTTTTTATAGCTCGAATTCTGTTGTTCCAATACAAATTTGTTGCTAATCTATAATTAGCTTTAAGTAATTGTTGGAGGTTTTTTAATCGGGATTTCAGTGATATTATCTCCTGGTCTTGTCTATCTGTAAACTGTCTGTGTAATTGTTTTAGTTTCGATAGCAGTCTGCTCTTTTTCTTGTGGAGTGCGTTTATTGTTGCGTTTCTGTACATGTTAATGTGATCTGTAACTGTTGTTTTGGGAATTGTTTTGTCCATTGTTCGTTTTACGGTTTCGTCCATTTGTTGAATGTATTTGTCGATTTCGACATTAGTCAGGTTTCTGTTTACTGGCAGATTAAAGTCATTCGAACGAAATTCTCTTGTTAATGAACTGGTGAACCGCGGCCATCGCATTGCCCCGTAGTTATAGGGTTGCGGGATCATGAATTCCTCCAGATCTGCGAGCTCGTTCGGAAGCTCTATTACTGCCGTGAATGCACAGTGGTCACTGTCGTATTCAATTGACCGTAAACAGTTTGTGTTTCGTCTGTTGGTGTTAAGTAATCTCAGTCGTGAGTCGATTAGCAAGATATCTAAGAACGATCTACCTCTGGGGAACGATGGATATTCCGTAGCTAGCAGGTCAGTTCTATATTCAATATGAAACTGATCTAACCAACCAGCCAACTGATTTCCTCTGGCATTAGATATATAATTTCCCCAATTTCTATGCTTGGCGTTCATATCTCCCCCTAGGATAAAGTAGTTTTTGCCCAGGTGCAATTGTAAGCATCGAAAGAGTGTCTCGAGCTCTGCTATAAATAGGTTATGCTGGTGCTCCTCAGGTGCATAGACCGCAATCGCATACAAGCCCCTTCCTTGCTGAAGGGGTATGCGCACGATACAGGCTTCCAGCACCCGGAACCTGTGCACTTCTCCACTATATATTACTTTATGATTGATCCCTTTTCTAATAAAGATTGCGACACCCCCCTCTTGAGAGGAGTTAGGTCGATCTCTTCGTATAATATCGTCGTTTTTATGTCCTATCTTATGTCTCTGGTTTAGCTTTGTTTCCTCCGCCAGAAGTACATCAGGTTGTTCCTCTTGCAACAGGTTAAAAAGATTGGCTCTTCTCTCAGTTCTTATTAGTGAATTTACATTCACGACAAGAGCTTTTATTGATGTTGTCGTTAGAGGGTTTATATCGACTTGTTATTGAGACTGGGCAAATGCGAGTAGATCTCGTTTATTTGGCTTTGTAGCCGTGTCATCTGTCTCTGCAGATTGAGCAGGATTGCGAACACGTCTGCTTGCGGTGTTGTTTCAGTCCGTGTGGGAGTATTTGTGGCTACCTGTGATGTAGCCTGATTTGGTGTTCTCCCACCCGACGCAACTTGTGCGTATGACCGCTGTGATGTTACGGGTGTTGTTGTTGTACGAGCTGTCTCTGTGTTTTTTTGCCGATTCACACTTCTTGCCATTATTTTTCGGAATTTAGGACAACCTCGATAATTAGCGGGATGTCCCCCATTCCGACACACTGCGCACTGACTAAACCTTTGGCCACGGACACATTGCAGGATGTCTCTGCCTTTTTTTAATTTGTCCCATGTGACCATTTGATGGTCCAAGACTGTAATTTTTCTTAGACCACCAATTCTACTGCTGGGTGTTAATTGAACCAAAAAGAAGGGTAGCTTGCGGTTTTCCCTTCTTGCCTTGGATGTGGTGAATGGTTTTACCGCGGTAAACTCGAGATCTTCGTGCTTCAGGTTTTGAAGCATTTCGAGCAGAGCCTCCGGTTTCATTCCAGGGTCGACACCCTTTAATAGAACCGTTACGCTCTTCGTTTGTTTCGGCGTGAACGAGTAAAATTCAGCGGTGGCTCTTTTTAAGACCTCTTTAATTTTGTCGTGGTCTGCCACCGTATATGTTTGAATGCCATGCCTGTTCCCCGTCAGTCTTTTAACAGCAAAATTGTTTCCTATGGCTAGCTTACAAAGACTTACCAATTCCTTAGTCAACATCTATGGTGTTGATTGGTGGCATCTTTATTTTTCCGCTGTTATTATTGCTTTGCTGCTGCTGTGTTGCTTCCTGTTTCGTTGATCTCTTTTGTGTTGGTAGTTGCTGTTGATGTTGCTGTTGATGGTGAAATTGTTGCTGCTGGCCGACTTTTGGCTTTGGCTTTTGTAGTTGTTGCGGGTTTTGTTCTCGTTCGAGCGCCGCTATTTTTTTCTTTCGGCGTCTCTCTTGTAGTCGGGCTCTTGCCATCGCAAGTTTCGCCTCCAATTCACTTATCTCTTCCTCTTCATCCTCAGACTCCGAGGATGCAAGAGAAGCGAATGAATTATTTGCCCCATATACGTTAAAGTTGGAGGGGGAGGGGAGCTCACTGTCGTCGTTCAATTGTTGATCTATTTTCTCCATTGTCAATTTCGCGGTTTTACTTCGCGTCACAATGGAGTTTTTCGGAGCACCTTTTCGTTTGTGTGTTGTCACGTTTTTATCGTCCTCCGTGTTCATTCTGGTTTTTTCCAGTTTGTTTTCATAAAAAAAAAGAACAAAGGCGACCTGTTGAACCACGGTAACTCGATTTCTCCCCGCGGCTGAGTCGAACTCGCCTACTGTCTGCTAATAGTCAGTAAGCTTGCACTCGCGCCAAACGACATTTTACAAATTCCTTTCTTAACGAGCAATATATTATTTATTTTAATTTTCGCGTTTGCGACCGAAGTGTTATCTTTTTATTGTTTTTGTTTTTATTGTCGACACTTTTTGCGCCTCACTCAGCTGTTTTTATATGCACTTCTTTTTGATTTTATTTAATGCACTGAGAGATACTGATTTGTCACTTTTAACTTTCGTTTTTGTTGTTTTATTGATTTATTGTACTCTAAGTGTATTGTAATTTGTGTTTATATTTATCTTTAAAACTCAGTACAGCCGTTCACTGAATACCTAATTGTGCACGATACTGTTTCTTGATTTATTGAAATAATTTTTATTTAATGTGTTCTATTTGTTAACACTGGGTTGTCCGTTTCACGGCATTTCTAAACTTGGCAAAGGGTACTTAATTCATTTATGATATCGGAATACACGACAAGGGTAGCTTATTCGAGAATTCACGAGGTTGTCTGCTTTCACTGGCTGTCAAACACAAACTCTGCCTATTAAATGAGTCCACGCGAACAGATTATTCAAGTTGCTTTCCTACTGTTTAAGGCGTTTTTATGTTAAAAAAAAAACAACGAAATCATATGCTATGTAGAGTCAAAAATTGGTCCTTAAACTTACCTCAATTTCACCAGAATAAAAATGTATAGCGAAATGGTCACAATAGCACAGAATATACTGAAATTGACTGAAGTCTGGCGGCTATTTGCCCTGTGCTCGAAAATCTACAAATGGATGGTGTAATTCTCAATGTTTGTTGGTCGAAATGTAGTTTAACTTCGTTAACTATGAAGAGCTTAGCTCGAAAATTCGGCAAGCTTAGATCAATTGTTATTTCAAATGTTCTGATCGTCCTTCAACAAATCATTCAACTCACTTCACCGAAGTGGTTAAGACCTTTGTTGACAATTTAGGTAGATCAATACGACACATGCACCCTTATTAAACGACCGACAACTGCCTTCGGTTACCATTCCTGCTCTTCTTATGTCTGTCAACGTATTAGTCTGGACGTTGCCTTCTATTGTGTTCTTGGGAGAATAATACAATAACAATAAAATGTGTACAACGTATATTATATTTAATAACTGGCATTTTCTATGTACAAGGTGTTCCAACATGAAGTAACCACATTTAAAGTACATACAACAAAGTAGAAGTGTGGCGGTTTCAATAACGTCACCGCTAGCTTTTTTTAGGTACAACACCTAACTTCCCCCTAGGGTATACAAAACACACATAAAAACATGTTGTCGCATCTCGCTTAACAAAATAGCATAGCCAATATTGACTGCCAACATCAATCGAAAGACGACGACCATCGAACATTGTATTGACACCTTAACTGTCATAAGTCGTACGTCACATCATCATCCAGTTCGTCCAACAATTTCTATTAATCAACCACGTGACCATGATGGCCCCTCCTATTTCCGCCACACCAAGGGACGCCTTCGTTAAGTTGCAGCCATTAAGGATTTCAACGGTGAAGATCCTTTCACACTTCGTTTACTTCGTTGGTCGTTAGCAAGCCAAGCAGTCGAGTTTATTGCAAATCTCGGTGTAATTTCGTTTCGGTTTCGAGTATTTTGTATTCGTGTCTTGTGACATTAGGTATACTAGTTTGGCATGTGCGTAATTCGAATATTGTAGATTCAATTACCACATATGAAATAAAAGGAGAGTTTCAAATATAAACATTTTTCTCGTGTCGTTATTTATCTTAAATCACTCGTTTCGCTAAACATTTATTTGAATTTGCACGGTAAACGCACCGTGAATACACATGTACTTACCTTTACATAGTTGTAATATAAAGACTTGAAACGCTGTAAATTCACAATATTCGCTGATGCAAAATCCATCAGCACCAAACAGATATGTTCCTCATAAGCAATTTGGTTGCATCACCAAGCAACCAACATGAACCGAACCAATTCAGTACACATGTCTCGGATCGAATTCCATAAGCAATGGTAAGTATCTTCCCCAAGTAAGAGCAATTCGGTTGCACCATCAAGCAACCAACATTGCCAGAACCATATCAATGAGATATCCCCTTACGAGTCAGCCGCATACGTGCAGGAGATGTTTCATCTTTTCCTTTTTATACATGCCCACATCGATCGGTCATCCAATCGAAAAATACATGAGGGCATACGGCTGACCGCCCAAGGAAGTCGAGTCTTATTTTATTTATTTTAAAACGCATTTATTTACAACAATAATTACAGTTCGTTTTTACAGTTTTTTGATTAAATGCTAACTTAACTTCCACAATAATAATTTGTATTCTATTTTACTGGCGCTACGCGAGCACTCTAAATTATACTAATAACAAATTTTAAGACTACCTTTCGGTATACAATTATATATTAATTACTTATACAGCTTTCAAATAGTAAATTAATTTTCAAATAAAAAGATTGAGAATAAAAAAACTTGAAACTATAATCATATAAAATTTTGATTTTTTTTTTTTTTTAACATATATATACATACACATACACACACACCCATATATAAATATATATACACATATGCATATATATATATATATATATATAAATGTGCACACACATACATATATTTTTTTGTTGGCTCATTATATTCAAAATCAAAAGAATTTGGTTAATAAATGAGTAAAAATAGTGAGGAAGCGGAATGTGAAGGGGGATAACGGAGCGAGGGAGCTAAGGGGTAAGAGAAGACATTTAGCCTATACGGCCTTCTAAGTGTCAGGACGTGCAGTCCTTTCTTCGGTATTTAACCACCACCAGGCTGTTTGAAGCTTAAGTGCACATTGGTTATCTCGGTCTCCAACGGCCATGTTGTAACATAGACGAATTGAGCTATTAGGGAGAGCATTATTATAATTAATTTTTTTATCCCTAGTTCCCCGAAACACATGGTAGATAATGGGGATTCCTGAACTATTTTGTATTAGACCTCTACTGTCTAATAAGAGGAATGCTTCTGGGGGGATAAAACCACTCTGCAGAGTGCTCTCCAGATACCTAAAGTTAGGATAGAAAGCTCCTGCGATTAAATTATTTCCATTCGCGGCCGCTCGTGCAACGTGGCTTCGAATTATTTTGATTATAAAATTATCTATTCTGTTAAGACCTGCTTTATTATAGAGGTCCTCATTTCGATAGTATTTCGTATACTGAGACTCTGGCGTCCTGTACATTTGGAGACAAGAACGCAGACCTTGTCTCTCGAATACCCGTAATTTCTCCATGTAGTAAGGGGCAATGTTAAACCATACTGGGCTACCGTACACGAGTATAGGTCGTATTAGTGCTGTATATGAGATGATTTTAGCTTTCGAGCCCAGGGCTCGATTGCGAAATAATCTGCTAGCCATAGCATAGGAACTTCGAGCTCGGGAGAGCGATGTTGCTATATGTTTATCGAAATAAAGAAACTGGTCTAGCACGACACCAAGGTATCTAACAACCGTTTTGACTACCAGAAGTATTCCGTTTTGACCGACAACGGAAAATTGTTTCCAGTTCTTTTTTGTGTCACCCGAGGCCTTACTTAAAGGTGTCCTAAAAAAAAAAATTTTCAGTCTTGAGGAAGTTTATTTTTATCTTCCGCTTATCACAGTAGTCTTTTATTCTATTAAGATCATCTTGTAAATGTCTGTTGATGCTCTCAATTTTACTACCTGATCTGTAGATTACTATCTCATCCGCATATGCAATGGCATGCGTAAGCGAATTTACGAGATCGCTCGTATATATGTTAAATAGAACAGGCGAGTTGACTGCCCCCTGCTGCAAGCCGTTTTTTATATTGAAAGTCTTGTTGGAGAATGTGTCTCCGCATTTAACGATGAACTGTTTGTTCATTAGCATATCATATACAATGTACAGCAAATTTGCGGGCATGCCAAGGGTGGTTAGCTTATAGAAAAGTCCTTCTAACCATACGGTATCAAAAGCCTTTTCAAAATCAACCAAACATGCGCCAGTGCACTGCCGTTTAGCTCTATTCCATTGAATATCGGAGACAAGTTTGGACGCCGCATGCACAGTGCTGTGTTCTGCTCTAAAACCAAATTGATTATCTGGAATCACTGTGTTGTCGTCAGTCCATTCTATTAGCACCTTGTTTATCACTTTTTCGAAAACCTTGCTGATGTTGGGGAGTATACTGATCGAGCGGAGATTATTTGGTCTACTATTGTCTTTACTCGGCTTTGGCAAGGGATGGACTATTGCTGTTTTCCAACGCTGTGGATAATATGAATTATTCAACGCATTATTGAACAGAGTGGTGTAAATATTTACTGCCTCAGGTGGCAAGTGTTTGAGGGCAACGTTTGGAATTTGGTCAATTCCAGCAGACTTCTTATTTTTGAGTGAATTAAAAATACTGAGGAGTTCTTCTTTATTTACAAACAAGTTGTTGTCTGAATTTGTAACGGGATCGTTCGCGCTGTTATTTTCATTAAAAACTGTGAAGTTTCTACCTTCGGAACGCCGCCTACTAATCGTGTTGTGAAGTGAAATGTGGTTTTGAAGTACCCTTTCCTCCAGTATATCATTGGAGTAAGAGGGTTCGTTCACTTTGTGTATTGCCTCAAAACACGCTCCGATAGCATTCGATTTCCCTTCAGGATCATCTATAATATAACAGTCATCATCGGCAATAATGTTTTCGAGATTAAAACCTGCGTTTAGCAGTGTTCGGCCGTTATCTGGAGTTTGTGGTATTTTCAGACAGGGAATATCATTATAGTTTTTCCTTCAGAGCAGTTTGTTTATTTGTTGGAATATATTCGAGCCATTTGTTTTAATAGCTCGAATTTTCTTTTTCCAATCTGCGTTTATGTTTACTCTGTGATTTTCTCTTATCAATTTTTTTATATTTCGAATCAGAGACTTTAGTGTTGTTATTTCTGCGTTTTGGCGGTCAGTGAATTGCCGGTACAGGGTTTTCAACCTGGATAGGAGAGAACTTTTCTGTCTATTCAGCGCGTCTATGCTTGAGTTTCTGTATTGACTTGTGTAACCCCCATCCTTATTTATTTTTGGAATAGAGAGATCCATTGATTTCCGAATAATATTTTCCATCGTTTGGAGATAGTGATCTATTTCCGTGTTTTGAAGGTTCCTATAAGTGGGTGGGTCTGCAGCATTTGAGCGAATTTCTCTTCTCATAGTGCGTTCAAAACGTGACCAGTGAGCTTTGTGGAAATTGTAGGAGTCTTTTTGTTCCCTCGTTTCGAGCAACATTTCTTCATTAGGGACTTTAATAGTTGCGGCTAGTCCATAGTGATCACTGTCATAATCGACTGTTCGAAGACAATTTCTGATATTTGTATTTGTATTTAGGAGTTGTATACGGCTGTCTATTAGGAGGAGGTCCAAAAAGGAGTCCCCTCTTGGGTAAGATGGTGTAGCAGTGGCATAGATTTCTACATTGTATTCGATTATGTTTGTTTGCCACCAATCGAATAGGGTATTACCTCTGGTATTGGAGGTCGAGTTACCCCAACTAGAATGTTTTGCATTGATGTCTCCTGCCAAAAGGAAATAGTTGTTTCCTGACTGTAATCTGAGGCTCTCGAAGAGCGTGTTTAGTTCGCTTATAAAACGTGGGTTTTGGACTGTTTCAGGGTCATATAGGGATACGACGTATATACGTTTCTGACTTTGGAGAGGTATTTCTACAATACATGCTTCTAGCACTTGAAACCTGTACACATCTATAGCGTTTGAAATAATAGTGAAGAAAATCGTGTGATTCGAACTGACGCTATGACAGCTCGAATCACGAAAAAAATTTTACCTTAAGCGTTACACACCAGGCTACTGACCGTGTTTTGAATTTTATTTCCAAACTCGAGTATATTCCACTGGTGTGAATAATTTTTATTTTATCGCTTGGTATACGGTTCTGATGTATTTTTCTTATTCGATTTTTCTTCGTGCGGTGTTCCTCACTATTTTTGCTTGCTTGTGAATTGTGTGTATCTGTTAGAATCGCTACACATCTTTACTGTGCAAAGTTTTATATCGGAGACCTTTTTTAATTAGAAGTGCAACACCGCCTCCTTGTGTGGAGTTTGGTCTGTCTCTTCTTACGATATTGTATTTTTTGAAGACTAATTTATGCTTTGGGTTTAGCTTAGTTTCGCTGATTAAAAGAATATCCGGGCATTCTGCTTCCAACAGTGTAGCTAAGTTGTCTCTTCTCTCTGTTCTGATGAGTGAATTAACATTCACGGCGATAATTTTAAGTGCTGATTCAATTTGGAGTTCCGTGTTTATGGCAAGGGTTCTCCTAACAGCGACGAATAGACGAAATCCATTCGAGCAGTTTTTTCATCTAATTTCTTTTCTAACTCAGTGATCCTTCCAAGTAAGACCTGTACTAAATTTTTTAGCTCTGCATTTTCTTCACTAGCAGATCCTTTCTGCTCGGTTTGAGCCCTTGTTGCTGCATTAGTTGGTTTGTTCGACCCCGAAGCCATTTGAGCGTATGATATAGTGGGCGCAACGAAGTTGTTATATGAGCGAACTTTCGCTCGTTTTTGCTCTTGAATTTGATGCTTTCGTGCATCCATTTTTGCCTTCAGTGTTTGAGCTACTGGGCAACCCCTAAAATTGGCTGTATGTCCTGTATTTTTGCACAACACACAGGCTAACTTGCTTCTATCTTCAAGCTTTTCTGTTCCCAGATGGCATTCTCCGACCGGATGAATGTTTAGACACTTTACGCATCTATAGTGCATATTGCAGTTTGATGCTACATGTCCAAAGCGTTGGCAACGCATGCACTGTAGTACGCGATTAGACCTACGAATATTTTCCCAACTAACAATGTGCTGGTGGAGGTATTTAATTTGTCTTAATCCATCAATTTTACTATCAGGACTTATTGAGACAATGAAAAACGGTAATCTGCGATTCGTGTTTCTAGAATACGAAGTCGAAAATGGTTTTACCCCTGTAAATTTCAAACTGTCTGTTTCAACATTTTTGAGTTCCTCTAGAATTTCTTCGGGGGAAAATGATGGATCTACTCCTTTGAGTAGCATGGCCATGTTTTTTTCTGTTTTCGGTGTGTACGTGAAGTACTGGTATTCAATACTATCACATGTTACACTAGTTTTTACCTGGTTTATTCTTTTAATTTTTAAATGCAATTTTGCCAACTTACCTAATTTAATGATGTCCTTAGCTTCCATACCGCTAATGACAATTGGCGGCACTTTTATTTTATTTTCTTTTGTTTGATTTTCTTGTTGTGATTGCTGCCTCTCAGGTAGTCGTTGATCTTCCGTCGCCTCGTTTGCTGTTTTTCTTGGTTTTTCTCTTTGCTGGTTCTTTTCGGGGTCCTCGTTTTTGGTATTTGTGTTTTTTTGTTTCATTGCAGCAATAAAATTTTTGTATTCACTATCCTCGTGGCCTGTTATTAGGTCCTTAAATTTGTTCCTAATCCGCTGTAGGAGCATTCACTGTTTATGGCTTCAGTGTTTTGCACTTCACTTACATTTGACATTTTGTTTAGTTTAGCTCGTTTATTTTGTTTTTGTGTTTGCGAAATTTTTGTCTTTCCCATTATCTTTGATTGTTTGTTTTTTTTATATTTTGTCTTCTGAATTTTTATCGCGTTTGCATGATGTGCGGATAATGCGCATTCGTAAATATCAGCACTCAACTTAGTTTCCAGTTTTTTTTTTTTTTTTTTTTTTTTTGTTTGGAATATTATTTTCGATTACCTCGTGCTCATAGGCACACACACTTTTACTTCCGTCGCGAAAAACTTGTTTTCCTCCGATTCAGCCGGCGTTGAGTCAAAAACCGTTCTTAGTAACGGCCACAAATTTATTGTTCACACGCCGGTACGTGTGTTTTTTTATTTTTATTTATTTATTTTTTTTCCTTTCCTGCCCTTTTGTCTTCTTCTCTGAAGCGACGAGCGATTGCAAAACGCGTCCTTTCGCTTTGACGATAACAGTACGAATGAGGAAGTCGAGTCTCCTAAATGGAAAATTACCATCGAGACTTCGACTACGTGGAGATGCCGCCAAGATGTGCACGATTTGCATAAATGCTCTACGCAGTTGCTGATCGTGTAAAGACCTTAATCTCTATGTCGAGATATTTGCACCAGCTGCAACCATGCCAGCTAATGTTCCCCTTGTGGATTCTGTGATCCACGGGCCGCATACTTGTGGACACACACACCATGAGCAACAGAGGCAAACATCGTGTATGTTTCGCGCCCTGTGTGCTGATGTAAAGAAAATCATCCCTTGTCGGACACTGAAGCGATGAATAAAGTTTGCAAGTCGGGCCTCCACGTTAAACAAATTATATAGTCAGTCGAGTCAAACATCAGCCAGTGAACGGTGTGAATCAAAGGGTCCTCCTTTTATTAAATGAATCTCGTAAAACCAGCATCGGATCTTTAGTACCGTATTGAATGTATTTAATTTCAAACAGCGTTGTGCATAGTATCGAGTGAAATATCGAGATTTACCACTTAAATGTATTCAATTTTAAACAGTTGTGTTCTTCCTTTTGACCAGTGAAATACCAAGTTTTACCCCATTAAATGTATTCAATATTAAACAAGTTGTGTTCATTTGGGTTTTAAGACCGAAAACCACCACGGTATTTTACGTAGTGTTAAGTGACTTGGTCGCAGTAATTGTAAAGTTGTTTTAATAGACATTGTAATTGCGTTTTATGTTCGCCTTTAGTTTTGTTTCTTAAGCAAATGAATAATAAATGAAAAAAAAAAAAAAACAGATCAACTGCGGAGTTTTACTTAACTGAACTGAAAGCAGCGACCCCTGAGGCACCTTACCACTAGAGACAGTATATATACCATAGACCCACAGAAGTACTAAATTAGTAATTTTTTGAATAAATTATTTGATTTGTTTCCTGACAATCGTAAAAAATAGCATAGCATCGCTCAAACGATCTCAACTGCTTTGCCAGTACACCTAATTGCTTTAATATCAAAATAGGAACAGAGAATTTCATTTTAATTTTAATCTATATTTTGTGTGCTTTCACTGTCGAAAAAATTGTAATTAGTTTTATATATAATAGTTTTGATAATAAAATTATTTTTATGCGATTTTTATTTCTCTTTTGATACGTTTTGTTTCTTTATTTACTTTTGTTTCTGTTTGGTTTTCCTTTATGTCTCTTGTTGCCTTTTTTGTCGGTAAAGCAAGCGATTTTTTTTTATTTTATGAGTGCTTCGGTGGGGGTTCTCTACATTACACGGAGAACCAACCCACAATTTCAACCCAATTTCGCCCGCTAACCGCGCATCACCTCAACCCCAATCACGGCCGTCGGCCAATTTCACCTGCTAAAGGTATACCCCAATAATTATGCAAATAGTGCATAATTGAATTCAGCCCCTTCTTGCCATACGCCAACACTATTGCATAGACCACATGAGATTTCCACCGGAAATCACAATTTCATGTTTGGTTAGCAACAGCAAAGTCTGGGCAAACGATCCTGTTGCAGCATCGTGCAACGGCTGGAGTAATTTCAGATTCCTTGAATTTGGTTCTCACGCTCATATAATCCCAAGCCATCGCGGCGTCCTTTTACCTCCCCCAGACACGCTATTTGCTGGGGATCAATAAACTCATTGGTCAGGTGAATAGCACAAAACTGTTTTCATCCCATTCCATTTCCCCCACCCAGACTACATTGCACTCTGAGATCAATCCAATACCAAACTGGGTCATTCGGTCACCATTGGTTTTACGTTCGTTGCACGCCAAAAGCAAAATCATCCCCGGGATCATCGCGCTTTTCGTTTCGGTTCTCACAATCTCTCTTAGTGCATTGACTATTGAATTTACCCACAAGAGTTTATTCACTTCGATGGGCGGGTGAAATGAGAGAATGCAGATGAGAGCGCGATCTAGATTGGTTGATCGTTGGATAGGACCAGTCAGTCGAATTTCATCCCCCGTAGTCTGCGCGCACACAACTCCAAAATCGAATACCGTCTCTACGCGAGTAGGAACGATAATACCTCCAGTAAATAAATTAATTCGAGTCCTCTGTTTCTGATTTACGTGAATTTCCACTACCAATGCTGTGCTGCCTAATCGAATTTTTTCCCCCGGTTGGTCTGCTGTGAAAGCATGTAATAATTTCAAAAGGCATAATAAAGAAGTCGATGATTGTGATTTTTAATTTACCAACAATATTAATAAAGTAAGTGATCCTGTGAAAAATTCGTTCAAACCAGAACTTGTTAAATAAGATTTATAAAAAAAACGTAAAGAAGTCGATGACTGTGATTTTTAATTGATAAACAATATCAAGAAGGAAAGCGATCCTGCGAAATCGTTGATAATTAACAAAATCGATAGACGTTTTTAAACAAACACATAAGATGAACTAAATATTGGAAGTGCGCTATTAATAAGTCAAAAAATAAAGAACTGATTTAAACAACCTTATGCTTGATACAATGAATTCGGACCTCAACCAGATATATATACTGTCTATGAACGGCACTTGCATCGACGAAGCCAAGGAATTATCAATTCTCGGCACTCGAATTAATTCGACTCTTAACTGGAATGACCACATATTTAAAGCTGCGAAAAGTGCAACCAAATGTATGGGATTCCTTAAGAGATGCAAAATATACTTCACTCCATCCAAACTGGTCACTATTTACAAGGCGTATATTCGTCCAAAAATGGATTTCAACTCCCATATTTGGTCAGGCGCATTCAAAATTGCACTACACATGCTCGACAGGATGCAAAAACGAGCAGTGAAACTTATTGGGGACCCAGCAGTAAATCGATCAATATCATGCCTATCTCTTTTCTATAGGTATTACCACGGTCGTTGCTCAACTGAACTTGCTGAATGTGTTCCGCGCCATCATACATTTTCCCGCGATACCCGTCAATGTGTGAATGCGCATCAGTTTGTGGTGGTTTCAATAACGCACCGCTCGCCTCTTCCAGGTACGACATCCAACTTCCCCCTAGGGCATACAAAAAGCATAAAAACAAGCATTGTGGCAGTTCCAGTGAACGCCACTACTTACATTTTCCAATTGCCAACTTGAAAGGTTCCTAAGAATCTAAGCTAATAATTTGCGCTAAGGCAATAAGCAATTTTCCTAAGGGCATGGTTACTTTAAGCGCACCATGTTCACTAAAAGCAATTTGGTCACACCATTCGCAAACTAACATGACTCGAATCATTTCGATACATAAAACTCGTAACTAACTCGTGTGGCACGTGCGGGAGATATTTCTTCCTTGTCTTGTTGACCTATAAGCACATCGGTCGGTAAACCGATCGACAAGCATCAACATCCTATAAGCATAACCCCCAGGGGCATGCCTGCATACAACGCAGCATATTCCTAAGAATTCAATTCGGTTACGGCATAACGTAACCGATATGAATCCTCAAACACGTCCATGCACACAGAAAGAAAATAGTTTTTCCCACACACGTGCATGGCAAGTCACATCAGAGGACGCCAGCAACGTGCGCCCGATCAGCATGGATCCCTTACGCAGTACCAATCGGATAAACATTTCCTTTTATGGAATTATTATATCCACGGTTCGCATGCTCATGGACACAGCATGAGCGTGCGAGGTAACCGCATCTATGTGAGTGCACATCCTCTCCGTGACCATCATTTAAGATCATCTTTTATTGGTCACCGAGGCGATGGATGGAATTTTGGGTATTCTGTCGCTTCGGTGGCAGTCATTAGTCTGTAACTAGATTCCGTGGAGGCAAGCAGTGCCCTCCACGTTACCCACCAATCTCAAAAGAGAGTCGGAATTCGAGAGTCAGCGTCTGTAGTTGTCACGCAGGGGAGTTTGTTTCGGAGAACAGAAAAACCTAATGAAAAGATAGTTTGTTCCGCAATGCTTCATGCAGTGCTCGTATTACAATCATATCGTGGATTTACATTATAAATCAAAGAATCTTGTTATGTCCAATTAGTGCTTTTGTTTCTATCATTATGGACCTTTAATTATAATTAAACGCACTAGTACTTATATTTATGCAGTGCTTGTATTACAATCATACATTATAAATTGAAGAATCTTGTTATGTTCAATAGTGCTTTTGTTTCTATTCATTGCGGATCTTCAATTATAATTAAAGAACTCGTTCTTATGTTTATTCAGTGCTCTTATTCTCTGTACATAGTGGACCTAATCGTGGATCGAAAATACAAACCTCGAATCGATTATATTATCAACCCTACTAACAATCACCCAGTCCAATCAGATATTGACATAGCAAATTGTCTAGCTAATTACTTTTATAAAATCCATCAACAAAACGACTCCCTCTCAGTCTCCAAGGTACCGTAAACGACTACATCACACGCACAGTTGGAATTCTCAACCCTCTTTAAAAAAGACTTTCCCCGTCAAATCTAGTCCCTATTCTCGTTCTTCTCAACCACATAATTAACGTATCACATTAATTATTATTAATATATATAATATATGATAATATATATTATCAATAAGTCCAGTCCTTCCAACAACTCCAGCAACTATCGTCCGATATCGTTATTAAACACATTAAAAAAAACCAAAGCCCGACGGTCTGTATCTCTCTCGACATATCTAAAGCATTCGACTGTGTTTGGATCTCAGTAATGCTTTACAAGCTGCACTACATATTTGGATTAAACACCCATACTACCAAACTTCTTACTTCCTACCTCTGTGGTAGAAAATTCATGGTCAAAATAAATTCTTCTATCTCCCAATCGTATATATAACAGGGGTTCCGCAGGGTTCAATTGTTTGACCACTATTATACCTCTATACTTCAGACATACCGCAGCTTCAATTACCCCATACCGTAATGTTGAATTACGCTGATGACACCATAGTCTACTCCAGCAGCAAGATTGTAAAAGAGGCAAGAAACCGCATTAATAACTTCCTCCCAAATCTATCAACAAGCTTCAATAAATGGAAAATTCGCATAAATCTTGATAAAACCCAACTAATAGTCATCATCATCGGCACTACAACCGGGATCCGGTCTTGGCCTTATTTAACAAATCTCTCCACCGGTCCCGATTTCGAGCCGATGTCATCCAGTTTGGCACTCCCAGCCTGTGGGCGTCCTGGTCTACGCCACCCGTCCATTGCAGACAAGGTCTGCGGCGCTGTTTCCTTCCATACATCCTCCCACAAAGGACTTTCCGGGCAGGCCTTTAGCGGGTTTGTTTTAGTAAAATTGTTTTGTCCTAATTCGCTGGAAGTGTCCCGCCGAACACTTTTCACACACCCCAGGAAAGCAAAGGACACCCAGAGCGGAAGCAATGTTAAACAAAACGCAGGAATTCTCCATTTGATTTTATATTTTATTGTCGTTATTAAGTTTCTTTTACACTATAGTCATCGATCAAGTTAGTCCTCGGTTTAGATTCTATAAAGTACGTATATTTACACATGTAGTTTTTGATTTCGAGTTTACAATTCGTCACGTATGCGATCGCGCAGCACTATCGGCACACAGACTCGTCGCGATTTTATTGGAAAATAACTTGTACGAAAATACCTCCTAGTTGGGGGTTTCTCGGTCGACTTTCGGCTTATTATCACCTTCGATATCCTACGAGTTCCCTAGTGCTGGTCAAGTCAAGTTTCGCACGCTAGGTATGGCCGCTAAGGTCCACTTTCGACTTCTCGTCGCGTTGTCGAGCACCATTCGACTGTGTTCTGCAATACCAACTAGTATCTTGATACAGATCGTATCTGTATCTTTCCCAGAGACAATTTCCCATTCTGTCCACTAACAGAATTGTGAATGTCTCTGTTACCAGCATGTTAACACATCCCCAGGATATTTTGTAATTTCCTTGCATTCATCATTATCATTGGTGATAGAATTTCATCTTCACCGCCTTCTGTTTGCACAGAACATCTGGCGCCCAGACCGGTGATATTCGGCGATTGTTTGGACGTACAGTCCCTGGGTCTTATTTGACTTGGTACCCGAAATCGAAATCCATTAGATCTTTCTAATGGTGTGAAATTCTAGCGTGGCCGTGGGACTGGAGTATTGCCTATGTTGGCTTAACTCCTCATAAATATTCGGATATCTCGTTGAGATATTTGTGACTGCGATAGGCTGCTTTCTGCTGTTCAACGGATTTGGGTGGTCCTTGCTTTAGATTACCCGCACGTGCATCCGTTGATCGGCTCATTCTTTGGTGATAGCAATTCTTTTGTATCGATATTCGGAATGGCCGGTTCGATGAGATGTTCCTGGGCGCAGGCAGGATGTATGGCATTTTTGGGAATTGCTTTTAGGAATAGGATGCATGGATGTTTATACCTTTGTTTCAGGCATGATGAATCGCAAAATGTTGAGCTTGACATCAAAACCTTTGGGACGTTTCGTTCCTTGCTCTTTGGTGTCGGCTCAACGTTAGCTATAATTTGCAGGTCCTATGGTGGGACTTTGAGACACGCATGTGTGGGCGCGTGCAACGTCCCCAGGTAAGTAAGTTCCTTGAAGCTAGGAACCTTACCTGCGTGGAATTGTGCGTTCGTAGAACGCTACAGGCCCCTCTTCGCTCATTCGATCTAGGTGTCCCGCCCACCGGAGTCTACCGAGCTTGATTTTTCTTACAATATTAACTTCAATGTGGATTGCGTACAACTCATGGTTGTAGCGTCTCCAGAATCGTCCCCCCTTACATACCGGGACTACAATTCTCCTTAAGACCTTTCTCTCGAACGCGGCCAAGAATTCAGAGTGCCTTTTATTAAGCACCCAGGTCTCGGATCCATACATGAGTACTGGTAAGACCAAGGTCTTGCACAATAGTAGCTTGGATGTTCTGGATAAATTTCGGGATTTAAAGAGCCTTGATAGATCATAGTAGGCTTTGTTGGATTTAATCAGCCGTTCGCGTATTTCTTCTTCCATATTGTTATTGGCTAATACTATTGACCCAAGGTAGTTAAAGGATTGCACTACTTCAAATTCGTGCTCCACTACCCCGGTAGTTTGACCAACGTTAGGTCTTCTCTTCCCAGAAGTTGCCATCATGTACTTAGTTTTTCCCTCATTAATGTGCAGTCCCAGTTTTTGTGCCGCCTGCTCGATCTGGGTGAAGGATTCCTGGACCGCCGATTCGGTTCTACCGATGATGTCAATGTCACCTGGTGACAATAGTCCCTCTTGTTGTAACGCCAGAGTCACGGATTGCTTTCTCCAACGCCAGGTTGAAGAGGAGGTAGGTCAGACCGTCCCCTTGTCGGAGTCTGTGGGGATAGGTTGGGTGCGCCGGCGTACGGCACTGGATTCACTCCTAACCACCATCGTCACCGATGTTCATCCGCAGCAATTGTGTCCACCAGAAAAGCAATGGCTCCAAGGATAACGCGCACGCACTGAGAGAGAAACACAAGCGAAACTCTGAAACCAACGTCGACAAAAATATAGATGAAACGAACGATTATAATCGATTATCGCTTCCCTGTGCGCACCAGGACAGCGATAGGAGCCACGACCTGTTCAGGTCGAAGGATGGAAAAGACTCAACGATATTCAATCGTTGATCAAGGGAAATTTGGTCAGTGAAGCTGGCTCTCTTAAATCTAGGATGTATTTCCTGTTCCAAGAGAGACGTAAAGTCTCTCTTTGGGGTAACCAACAGATCTCATACGGAAGATCGGCACAGCACACATATATGGGTGTAAACTGGTTCTTTTATGGATCAAAACCATGTGAAGGAATCTAAACAAAGAAAGGAAAAGGTGCATTCATGGGATGCGAGTCTGGTAAAGCAAACAAAACCGAAACTCGTCGGATGCTAGTTGCATCTTTGTTTGAGATGTGCGTCGTGGCTAAATAAATAGACGCGGCGCAACGAAGGAATGGTGTTAATAGGTTTTGGCTAGATTACCAGGAAATGGTGTTTATGGCATCACTGGTAAGGGTAAGTTTTGAATTCCTTTTTGCATTTGCTTATGCTGTAGGATTCAATTGGTGCCAAGAGATGCGTGTATTTGTTTTAGTCCCTTGGGTGTAGGTCGCCAGCCAATGTGTTTGTCTGATGATTTATGATACACATGATGCAGCTGGGATAAAACAACTCAAGGGTGAGGTTTCCTGATTATGCGGTTGTATTATATATAAACCGATGAATTTTCTTTCAGGTAATTTAAGATAAGATAAAGAACTCTTATAGGGGGTTTTACATGCAAAGTTATGCTTGCAGGTAAGAATTCTTTTGCAGAAGCTTGAAAATAAATATATTCGGTAAGCTTAATGCGTGCAGCGTTTGCAGGTGCTCATGCTGTTGCATTAGCGGAAACTGATGTAGATTGGGTCGTAATAAGGGGGGTTCTGCCTGATAAGGTAAAGAAAGGATTTTTACGGGAAATTATATGCGAAGGCCATGCATAACAGGTAAGTTTTCTTTGACAGGGGCTTTAAGATCGTTGGTTTGATCTATATGATGCGTGAAGCATTTTCAGGTACTAATGCGATTGCATTAGTGAAGTTAGGAAATTGGATGGCAGTTATGGCGGTTTTAGGTAAGTGAACCGTGGGGTTTGGCGGCACCGCCACAAGTCCATTATAGATGTTTATTGGCTTGGCCGGTAATCCCGCTACTTTTACTTGACTAGTTACATTGGTCATGGTCAACCTACAAAGTCGTATCAATTTGTTTGAAATGCCGAATTCTCTCATGGCATTATATAGTTCTACCCCCGCGACGAAAAAAGGTAGGGCTGAAGGGATGGTACGGTGCTGGGAGGACAAGGTGGGCCTGCATACTTCGGGGGCCCTGTAGTTAAGTTAGGGGAACTGTCGCGTTGGCAAGTTCCTGGGTCTTAATATGGCCTAGATCGATAATCACGCCGGCGCAGATGTTACCGCGTTGATGCCGCGGGGGCAAGGGGGTTTGCGGCGTGTTCCGCTGGCCTGTTGTGGGTCGCTTTGGTTAGGGGGCTCCTGGTGGGTGGTTGAGTGTGTCCAACCCCAGACCGCCCTAAGGCTACTAGATGCGCGCTCCGAGGTATTATGCAGCTGGTAAATGTAAGGCGGCGTAGAGGAGCGTGTGATGCCTTTAGTTGCCGCCAAAGGTGAGCCTGTTAGCTAAAGATTAGGATACCTGCATCCGGTGGTCAGGTATATTGTCTCAGTCCGGTGGTATCGATTTGATTTGTCGACCGTTGTTGCTGAGGCATTTGGGAGTCGTTCAGAGATCTAAGGACCAAGGTCCTGAAGTTTAAATAAAGAGACAAAGCCAGGTGTCCTGCCGGGTGCTGCTACGCGTAGTAGCTGTGTTAACGAGGGGAGCTGGCTTGCTGAAATCGGGTAGAAAGGTCGAGCATTAATGAACGGTGTCGCGTGATAACTGTCTTTGGCGTGCATGGGCGCCAATATTTGAGCAGGGACAGACAAAGTTGTTAGCGGTCAAGAAGAGTCGAGAAGGGTTGCATGGGGTTGCGTGAAGGCTATGGTTGGTGAGCGTGAGCGCCAACCTTCAGAAAAGAGACAGAAAAAGGTGAAATGTTTCGCGCGAGACAAAACCGGGCGTCCTATAGATTATATGCCAGGCGGAGTAGCTGTTGTTAATTAAGGAGCCGGTTTGTAGAAAATGGGTGTTGAGCAATGGCGTGTGCGCCAATATTTGTAAAGGGGCCTTAAAAAAAAAGCAGGGCAGAGGCGAATTTTGCCTGTATTAAGGAAGACCAGAAAGGGTTCGAAATGTTCGAGCGAGACGGAACCGGGCGTCCTGTTGATTATATGCTACGCGGAGTAGCTAAATTGTGATGAGGAGCCGGTTTGAAGGAGTTAAATTGAGCCGATGTGGGGTCAAGCGAGGTTGGGTGGGGTCGAATGCTTAAGGGGCATTGTGTCCCGATGTAAGAGACGAGCTGTTAAAGGAGGAGTCGGTTGTGGGGGAATGAATGGAGTCGGGAGAGTTGAATGTGAGTGACGTGAAGTCGGAAAAGAAATTAAATGTAGTCGGAAGAGGGTCAAAAGAAGTAGTAAGCGGAGTCGTGTGGAGTCGAGTAATGCTGGAAAGGGCTAAATACGGGTGAGCGAAGTCGTGTGTGTGCTGGAAAGGGTTGTGCGCTTCTTAATACCCTGAAGGGGCTTACAAGGTTTATGTTTATTTATAGATAATGTTGCTTCTCTCATTTAGGTTTATATATTTTTGTTTTTTTTTCTCTTAGGCGCAATTTATTTCGTTCCATTTTTAATGTTTGCATTTTATCTTTGGATAATATTTGTTTTATTATATTATAATCATCATTTATAACATTTTTCTGCGGCTTATGTTTACTAGCTTTTGTTTTTTATAATTTAAACAATATTATCCATATTTGTTTTGATATTGTCTCTTTGTAAAGTATTTCCGTTTTCGAATTTAAACAATGTTATACATATTTTGTTTTGCTATAATCGAACTAAATGGATTTGTTAAATGTGTAAATTCCATACTTGAAAAGATGACATATTTTATTGCCAGTAAATACAAAATGATATAATGGAATAGAGATTAGAAATTATGTAATTTATATGTTAGGTTGTTATTTACTTTCCCTCTTAAATATTTATGTGTTTTTTGCTATTGAAATAAGATTCAAAACAGATTAAAAGTAAAGTAAAAATTGAAGACTGCTTTCCGTTAATTTGGTTAGAATTTATCTGTGTGTACATATTTATATTAATTTATATCAAACGTAAATAATAAAACTAGGAGAAGCAGTTAAAATAATATTTAAAAGCAAGGAATTAGGAAAACAATTTTTTTTTTAAACAATATGATGGTGCTTGCCTATATATATATATATATATATATATATATATATATATATATATATATATATATATATATATATATATATATATATATATATATATATATATATATACCCGGTAGGCGTAGGTGTGATGAGCCAACACTACCATAAGGGAACAAATCATCAGGAAAACACCGACTCGGCAAAAAGAAGACGTAGGGAAAAACGTAAAAAGCGGGATATACGCGTAGGCACGTGGAATGTTCGAACGTTATATAAACCAGGAGCGATACAGACGGTCGTAGAAAACACGAAACAATATAAAATGGACATCGTCGCGCTTCAGGAAGTCCGACTCCCACATCAAGTTTTCGAAACCAACGGATTTACACTGGTGTGTGGAGGTACCGATACACATAGCCTCGGAACCGGCTTCATCATAAGCAAGAAGATTACGCCCCATGTAAAAGATGTGAAATTTATTAATGACCGAATGTCTGTGCTAAAAATACAGGGCCGATGGTACAATTATGTATTTATAAACGTACACGCCCCAACAGAATCTGCGGACGAAGAAACGAAGGCCACGTTCTACGAGACCCTAGAGGATGTATTTCATGGGATCTCATCATTCGATGTTAAAATCCTCCTCGGGGACCTCAATGCGAAAATTGGAAAGGAAGATATCTTCCAACCAACTATATGTAAAGAAAGTCTACACGACGTTTCAAATGATAATGGAATTCGAATTATCACGTTCGCAGCGTCAAAAGATCTGTTAGTAAAAAGCACGATGTTCAAGCACAAGGAAATTCATAAAGCCACAGGGATATCACCCGACGGCGTAACGCGTAACCAAATAGACCACTTCCTCATAGACAAAAGACACCACTCGAATATCCTTGACGTAAGATCATATAGAGGAGCAGATTGGCAAAATTAGGAGTCGCCTCGCAGCAATCCCACATGGGCAGTCACGGGAGACAAGCAAAAAGTTTGACACTGATAAACTGAAAGACCTACGCAAAAGGGCTGAATATCAAGACGAACTAACGAATAGATTTAGCATTCTAGAGAGTGAGGAAGAGGAAGCTAATAGTGTGAACACTAAATGGACATTGATCAGAGACACAATCAAACTAACAGCCCAAAAGGTATTAGGATTTAAGAAAACAATTAAGTCCAAACCTTGGTTTGGCGATGAGTGCAGGGCGATGATCGAAGAACGTAAACGCCTCAGAGTGATCCACTTAGAAAGATATGATGAAGTCAACGCAGAAAGATACGCGACAATTCGGAGAGAGACAATGAGGCTCTTCAAACGCAAAAAACGCGAATGGGAGAAGACTCGGATCGAAAAAATCCTAGAAAATTCTAGGGCAAAGAACATCTGGGGTATGTATGTCGGCATAAATTCAATTAGAAATGGCTACCGAGGAAGAGCCAAAATAATTCGGGACGCAAACGGCTGTCTGGTCACAGAAACAAACAATGTCGTGACAAGATGGAAGCAGTACTTTGAAAACCTGCTCAATGTACGCACCCATCAACCACAGATAAATGCACCAAGCGTACATACAGCCGAGCCTCAGATCCCAGAGCCGTCTCTCAACGAAGTTTTGGACGCAATAAATCGACTGAAAAACAACAAGGGTCCCGGAGTCGACTGCATACCGGCAGAGCTTGTGAAGCATGGAGGAGAGGCAACCGCTCGAAAGATCCACCAGCTCATCCAAACAATATGGGATAAGGAAGTCACTCCGGAGGAATGGAAAACCTCAATAGCCATCCCCATTTTCAAAAAAGGCGACAGATCTGACTGCGAAAACTACAGAGGAATATCATTGCTCCCAACCGCATACAAAATATTAACAAATGTCATTCTGGCTAGAATCACACCGTACGCAGAAGAGATACTGGGAGACTACCAATGTGGATTCCGTAGGAACCGGTCAACAAGCGACCAAATGTTCACAATAAGACAACTGCTGGAAAAGAAGTGGGAATACGGAGAGACGGTTCACCAACTGTTCGTTGACTTCAAAAAAGCCTACGACTCAGTCGCAAGGCAGAGACTCTACCATATTCTAGTTGAGCTGGGAGTCCCAAAAAAATATGCCGCCCTCATTCAAATTTGCATCAACGAAAACAAAGGGCGAGTCAGAATAGAAAACCACCTCTCAGAACCATTTGAAATCCGGGACGGACTAAAGCAGGGAGATGGTCTATCACCGTGTCTCTTTAACCTTGTGCTCGAGTATGTCATCAGAAAGGTACAAGACGATAACATGGCCGGATCATCCCTGAACGGGGTCACACAAGTGCTCGCATATGCGGATGACATCGCCGTTCTGGGCGATAATCTAGAGACTGTTAGTAAAAACTGTGAAATCATCATGCAAGCGGCAGAAGAGGTGGGCCTAGATATAAATGAAGACAAAACAAAATACATGATTATGGCGAGAGCAGGTGGACCTCAGATAACACATATAAACGTCAGGGGGAAGATATTTGAAAAAGTTGAAGAATTTAAATATCTGGGAACGATACTGACGGCCAGTAATGAAATGTCGAAGGAAATTAACAAGAGACTGCATTCCGGCAACGCGAGTGGGCATGCAGTAAGTAAACTGCTGAAATCCAGACTGCTATCACGTAACATAAAGCTCCGTGCCTATAGGACCATAATCATGCCGATTGTTCTATATGGATGCGAAACATGGGCTCTCACAAAACGGGAAGAAAACAAATTCCGCGTATTCGAGAATAAAGTTTTGAGGGGCATCTTTGGAGGTAAATATGACGAGGAGGCAGGACAATGGAGGAGACTCCATAACCACGAATTGGAAGAGCTATATCGCAAACCTACAATAGTAAGAGTAATCAAGTCGCGAAGATTAAGATGGGCCGGACACGTTGCGCGAATGGGGAACGATAGGATCGTGCATAGAATTCTTGACGGTAGACCAACGGGAAAGAGACCGGTAGGACGGCCGCGACGGAGATGGGAGGACTATGTTAGGTTTGGCCTTGAGGAGATCGGATCGAATGGTCAAGCGTGGAAGGAGAGTGCCCAGGACAGGGAACGATGGCGAAGCCGAGTCGGCGAGGTCATGAACTTCCGGGTTCCTACAGGCCAATAAATAATAATAATAATAATAATAATAATAATAATAATTATAATAATAATATATATATATATATTTATATTTATATATATATATACATATATATATATATATATATATATATATATATATATATATATATATATATATAAATTTAAAAGTTTTTTGTTGTTTGTTGCTTTTAATTAAGTATATCTGTGAATCATCATCATCATCGGCACTACAACCGGGAGCGGTCTTGGCCTTATTTAGCAAGTCCTGGGGCTTGTTAAATTTTCCATAATGATTTATTTTGTCTGGGCAAGGTCATTAGTCTTGCGCCAGGGGCTCCCCGACGGGGAATCGAACCCCGGTCTCCCGGGTGACAGGCGGGTATACTAACCACTATACTATCGAGGAGCCCATATCTGTGAATACTTATAACATAATACAGGTGTTTCGTATTTTTGTTTTTGATTTCCTAAAACTTTTATTGGTTTTTCACTTAAATTCTAGGTGTTTGTGTTTTTACATTGATTTTATTTATGTATACGACTGTGCGTGTATATGTGTATTTATAATTTTCATTGTTGATTTTTGCTTTATATCAACGGTTAATGTTTGTTAAATCCGCAATATATTAAATTAAACAAAAGCAAAACAGGAACTTAGTGGAACAAAGAAAAAGGAAGATGTAAAATGTATGTATTCTTAATGTGCAATTTTCCAAATGCTAGAAAATTTATATAAAATATATAACCCATATTTCTAACACTAAAATCTGATTTTGTTTCTATTGGTAGCAAATCCCGGTTCACATTTCACTCAAATTATCATTAAATATATATTTCTGGTAACATTTTGTATTGTAATTAGAGTTTTTTATGAATTGTTCTTGAATGTAAATATTACATAAAGCCGGTATATATGGTAAACAAATTTTAAAAGTGTAATATATTCATGTGGTTTTTTTTAATTTATTATTGTATTACAAAAGGAAAAAGAAGAAACGCACTCATACAAATGCATATATTTCCTTTCTATGATTCCGTGTATTTGGTATAGCCTACTTAATCAATTTTTTAACATATTATTGAAAATTTTAATTTTTAAAGTACTTTGTCTTTTTTGACCTAGTTTCACAAACAAAATGAGTTTAACGCAGATACCGCTGTATGACTACGAAATTGTTTGTATTGCACCGTATAGTATGAAAGAAAATAAACGAGTTTAATGTTGATACTTGACATATAAAATTGTAAAGGATTTTGAGCAGTGTTTGTTAAGGATAATCGCAGCCAGTCGAGTTGTTCACATGTCTTCAGTTTCTGCATCATAAATTGTGAAATGCCTGAAATTTCCAACATCATCACGGCATAGGTAACACACATAAACAACAAAGATAAACAATGCCAAGAGTCACGGACCAGCAGGATACTAGTTCTCCTTTGTTTTCGATGACTTTGGAACATTTCCTCGCAATGTCACATTTTTGCTCGCTTTCTCGTGGTGGAGCAGGTGTTGAAATTTTATTTTCGGCTATGGTTCATTTCCGTATTTCATCGGTAGTACGCTGATCCTTCTGATGCTGCGATCGTTTAGGTGCACCATACATGCTTCGGTGGTCCATGATCGCGATCTCATTCTGCTTCTGAGATTACTTGCATTTTGGGAGCATTGAATGATGAGTGTGCATTTCCAATGCAGGTATTGTTGGAGGAGTTAAGTGTGGCTTAGTTGATGAGGGATCACTTGTTGATATGCAGAAATTGCTTAAGGGAAAACTATATGTGGCGATTGTCGCTGTTACTTCGAACCAACGATTGATGCGACCGTCGGCGTTGCATTGTGTACGATGTTGCACTGTTATTTTTGGTCAGAATAATAAAAGAGAAAGGTAAGGATACTTAGCTGACAAACTCCTGGGCGTTGCTGTTGAGGTGACTGGTGTTGTTGTTCCGGTGATGTCGTGTCGCCTGGTGTTGTTGGCTGTGTTGGGGCGATGTTTTTGCCCATTGATTGCTGGTTTTAGTTTTTTTTTTCCTTTTTTGCACTTTTGCACTGTTTAAAAAGAAGAAAAAAAAACTATTTCCACTATTAAGTCACAGTTTAAAGTTTTTTAGCGATTGCCGCCACAACCGCTCCGTTAAAATCTGTTCGGAAACTGTCACTAAATTTCGCGATATTGTGGTGATGTTAATGGCGCCAGCACGGCCAACTATAATCAACAATACGAACGCGTTCCGACTCCTTTTCGAAAGTTTGCGAGTTCTTTCGCGAGGTCACCAGTGTGGGGATGAGGTATAGTGCCAGGCATGGGCACTCCGTTCACCTTCGTCCTCCATCATACACTAAACAGCCCCGGCGCGCATTGTCCATCACGAAAGAAATAAATACCGACAAAAGAGCGAAATTCCGCCACGTTTGTCCACAATTTTGCGTAAAACACTAGGGAAACAACGACTAGGTAAACACATCTAGGAACTGTCAGGCACTGCAGCATGGAAAATTAAACACTTGTTTGAATTTGTAAAAAGGGTGTTTTTTTATATTTTTAATATTAGTTACAAAAAGTCTGGAAAACAACTTAACTTTAAACGCACACGTATTGCTGACTTAAGGTCTTTGTCATTATTTAGGGCTCGCAAATTGGGGAATAAAAGTTACTCGACTTTGGATTATACATCCCCGCACGACACGGGGAGCGGAAGAAGAACCGACCGTCGCGAACGGTGGTTGGAAAAAGACTCCTAGATAACCCACCGTACCGGCGCCGGTACGGTGGATGGCAGGCGACCCAACCGCCTTGCTGGTTGAATTACGACTCCACGATATCTTGTTCGTTCCGAGCTCACTCGCTCATCGTGGTCATGGTGGTATGTGTGCCTAGAACAAAGAAAGATATAAAGTGCATTCCTAGGATACGATTTCGGTAAAGCAAATAAAACCGAAATCGTCGGATGCATGTGCGTAGCAGCTAAACAAAGAGACCACGATGCGATGTAGTTTTGGTTAGATTACCAGGAAATGGTGTTTATGGCATCACTGGTAAGGGTAAGTTTTGAATTCCTTTTTGCATCTGCTTATGCTGTAGGATTTAATTGGTGCCAAGAGATGCGTGTATTTGTTTTAGTCCCTTGGGTGTAGGTCGCCAGCCAATGTGTTTGTCTGATGATTTATGATACACATGATGCACCTGGGATAAAACAACTCAAGGGTGAGGTTTCCTGATTATGCGGTTGTATTATATATGAACCGATTAATTTTCTTTCAGGTAATTTAAGATAAGATAAAGAACTCTTATAGGGGGTTTTACATGCAAAGTTATGCTTGCAGGTAAGAATTCTTTTGCAGAAGCTTGAAAATAAATATATTCGGTAAGCTTAATGCGTGCAGCGTTTGCAGGTGCTAATGCTGTTGCATTAGCGGAAACTGATGTAGATTGGGTCGTAATAATGGGGGTTCTGCCTGATAAGGTAAAGAAAGGATTCTTACGGGAAATTATATGCGAAGGGCATGCATAACAGGTAAGTTTTCTTTGACAGGGGCTTTAAGATCGTTGGTTTGATCTATATGATGCGTGAAGCATTTTCAGGTACTAATGCGATTGCATTAGTGAAGTTAGGAAATTGGATGGCAGTTATGGCGGTTTTAGGTAAGTGAACCGTGGGGTTTGGCGGCACCGCCACAAGTCCATTATAGATGTTTATTGGCTTGGCCGGTAATCCCGCTACTTTTACTTGACTAGTTAGATTGGTCATGGTCAACCTACAAAGTCGTATCAATTTGTTTGGAATGCCGAATTCTCTCATGGCATTATATAGTTCTACCCTGGCTATGCTATCGTAGGCGGCCTTAAAGTCTATAAACAGAGGATATAATGCAATCTTAAATTCCTGACGTTTTTCCATCGCCTGCCTAAGGGTGAATATCTGATCAATTGCTGATTTAGCTGGGATGAAGGCACACTGATATTGACCAACCATGGCCTTAGCGTATGGGGCTATCCGATCTTGTAGGATAGTGAAGAGTATCTTATAGGCGGTACTCAGCAATGTTATACCCCTATAGTTGCTGCACAGTGTGATATCTCCTTTCTTATGTATGGGGCAAATTATACCACGACGCTAATCTTCCGGCATCTCCTCTTGCTCCCATTCGTGCACCACTATCTCATGAATTGTGTGATGTAACGCTGTCCCTCCTTGTTTGATCAGCTCAGCTGGTATGCCATCAGCTCCAGGGGCTTTATTTGATTTTAGCTGTCTAATGGCTTTTAATGTTTCCTCAATGCTTGGTGGCGGCAGCATTTGGTCTTGATCATGCATTGGTGGGGCCTCCAATTTTTCTGTGAGGTGACCATTTAGCAAATCAATGAAGTGCACTTCCCATCGCTCCAGAATGCCTTCAGGATCGGCCATCAGATTACCCTCTTTATCCTTGCACTAAGTGCAGCGTGGTGTGTACCGCGTCATACTGTGGATTATTTGGTAGAACTCCCGCGCCTGGTGCGGACCTTGCTCTCTACTTTTCTCTATTTCACAGACAAGGTTTTTTTCCCAGGCACTTTTCTTTTGTCTGTGAAGTCTTTTTTCAGATCTTCTGAGCTCTTTGTATTTCTCCTCGCGTAACCGCGTCCTATGAGACTTCTGCATTGCCCGGTATGCAGCATTCTTACGTTCAGTCGCTAGTTTGCACTCATCATCAAACCAGTCGTTCCGATGTCTACGACTACTGCCTAAGATGGAGTTGGCAGTACTAATGACAGTATTGTTAAGGCGTGTCCATTTCTCTTTTACGCCCGGCATTCTGGCCCCAGGACTTACTCTCCCTCCGTCGAGCTCTTCGAGGGCGAGTCTTAAGGCATGACCAAAGGTGTCGCTGGTATTCTCATTGCGTAAGGCAGCCGTGTTGATTCGAACCTGATCCGCGGATGCAATACGTCTCCGTAAGGCAATCCGCGTTCGGAAAACTGTACCAACAAGATAGTGATACGAGTCGACGTTGGCACCTCGGTACGTCCGTACCGTCATCAGGCTCGAGGAGTGGCGGCGATCTATCAATTTTGTTGCGAGTGGCTCCATCAGGTGATACCCATGTGGCTTTGTGGATATCTTTACGCGGAAGCCTGGTACTCGCAACGACCAAGTTTTTCGATGCTGCCAATTCGACGACTCGTAGTCCATTGTCATTAGTGTTCTCATGCAAACTATGCAAACTATTCAAACCGGCTCCCGACCTATTTTTGCATTCAAATCCCCAAGAACGAGTTTTACATCGTATCTTGGGCAGGCATTGAGGACCCGTGCGACGTTCTCATAGTATTCTTCTTTTTCGTCGTCAGGGGACTCCTCTGTAGGTCCGTGACAGTTTATAAGGCTTATGTTCTTAAACTTGCCTCGCACGCGAAGAGTGCATAGCCTTTCATTTATTGCATTAAAACCGATGATGGCAGGCTTCAGTTTTTGGCTGACTAGAAAGCCTACCCCGAGCACATGGTGTTTTGGGTGACAGCTGTAATAAATGTCATACTCTTTTCTTTGAAAAACACCACTCCCCGTCCATCTTATTTCCTGTAATGCTGTTATGTCAGCCTTATATTCGGACAGGGCATCGGATAGCTGCTGTGCAGCTCGAGCTCTGTATAGTGAGCGTACGTTCCATGAAAAAATCCTTAAATCATTTAGCCATTTTCGTTTCCGTGGTCGTCGTCGTGTATCCGGTCCACATCCGAGGCTTGTTAAACTTGCCATCATAATTCATTTTTACGGGCCTGGTTATTAGCCTTGCGCCAACCTTTCTCAGGATGTCGCTGCATGCATTGGTTCACTACTTGGCGGGTGTCAAAGTAGCTATCCAGGGGTGTCACGTGGAGACTGCATATCAACTTGGATTGAACAGGGACAAGGATCGTCCTGGCCTTCACCGGGTTGAAGGCAATCAGCGACTTTGCCCTGTATGTTCGCACCCATCCACCCAACTTATAGTGTTTAATGGTAAAAATGAGCACTGCACAAACAACACAAGGCGTACCCACAATAAAATTAGACTCAAACTAAATAACACCCAGTTAAAACCTTCTAAAACTTTCAAACTATCTGGGAATAAAATATTTGTTTACGCATAAAATTGCGATTGAGGAACCACACAAACAGGACGTTCTCCATTGCAAAAGATGTCAAGGTTCAGGTCACTTAGCAGCTGCGTGCCATTTAAGTGCACGATGCGGGAAATGTGCCGAACAGTATACACCTGGAGAATGCAAGGTAAACCCGCCTGGTACTGAACCAACAACAATTCAAAAAACAAACGCTGATGGATCAACAAACACAAATAAAATCACAGTAACGTGCTGTAACTGCGGAGGCCCGCATCCAGCGAACTTTTCCCAATGTCCCGAAAAGCTGCGAATCCTCGAGAGACGATCGTCACACACGACAACAAATAAACCAGCACCAACCAAAGGAACTGCAACTAAACCCTCATCACCTCAACCATCTCATCTCGCGGGATCAGGAATATCCTATGCAGAAGTTACGAAAGATTCCCGAAACTGGACTAAACCTCATCAACCCAATTCCAACGTCCTCAACCTGGACATCATGGGTTATATTAGAAGCCTGAATACGCTGCTACCCACCCTGAAACACAGCCCGGAAATAGAAAAAAAAGGTCAGATCTTAGATTTAATAACTTCCCACATTCTTTCCCTTAATGAATAGTTTAACCCTAGTCTCCCTCAACACAGAATCCATATATTCCCACACTCGTAGACAACAACTCCGTTTGTTTGTTGAAAAGTTCGCCCCAGATGTTCTTCTTCTCTCAGAAACTTGGCTTAAATCAAACTCTCGAGTATACATTCCTAATTACACATTTGTGTCCAACCCGCGAATCACTGGCCCTCATGGTGGTACTGGAATTCTAATACACAAGAAATTCCAATTTACTGAAATCAGGTTCACTAACATAACTAATGTCGAATACACGGCAGTTAAACTCTTCTGCAGAAGTAATAAAGTACTGGTTTTGTCGTCTATATACATTCACCCTTCTCGTGAACCTAACTTCCCTAGTGCAGACATTTCTCAAATAATCCAGCAGTCTCTGCCGGCACCTTTCATCATAGGGGGAGACTGGAATGCTCGACATACATCATTTAATGACATCAAGTGCAACAAATATGGCTACCAACTCCTAGATCTCCTCCCACTTCACCCATATGTTTACGCAGACTGTCCATTGCAACCTACTCGAATTTGTAGTACAACCAAATCAACAATCGATTTCTTCCTAAAATCCACAGATATCTATTCATCTAATCCCCCTACAGTGTCCTTTACATTCCCATCCGATCATGGGTCCGTTCACTCCACGGTTCAAATCCCTTCGCTCGAACCACTCTACACAGTGAATCCTATTCCAAATTTTTCCAAAACAAACTGGAAAAAAGTCAATAACGATATTGCTGCCAGTTTTTCAAATTATTCTTTACCGGAATCTTCAAACCTATTCCCTACTGAAATTGACCAGGCAGCTGTAAAAATAGAGCAAATACTGGGAAATGCTCTCTTCAGCTATACCCCTACGATCGTCCCTCATAACCACTTAGGAAAACCATTACCCAACCTCCTCACAAAATTATTGCGCATAAAAAAACAACTCCGACGAAAATTGCATATTAGCTATTCACCCTTTATTAAACAACAGATACAGCTTTTGACCACCCTGATAAATGGACAACTTAAAAATTTCACCGATCAGACCTACACGTCTACTCTAAACAGTATCAAACCAAACCGTGACCTATTCAAAAATATAAATCGACTAACTGGTCGTAAATTCAAGCCTCGAATAGACTATCTCATCCAACCAACTAACAGTAACATCGCCCAATCGGACACTGATATAGCAAACTGTCTCGCTGAACACGTCTGTAAAACTCATAAACAAAACGATTCCCTCCCAGTCACTAATTTCCACTACACCGTGAATGAATTCATCTCAGGCACACTTGAGCCATCCTTCCCACCATTCATTACTGAATTCAACGAAACCAATAAAGCGTCACATCCCATGGGAACCGACACATTCCTAAGCTTTACAGAATTATCTGAATTGATTACTTCGCGTAACAATAAAAAATCTACAGGCTTGGATAGAATCCCTAACCTTCTGTTTAAAAGGCTTCACCCGGAAAACTTACTCCACATTCTCGTTCTTCTCAACCACATAATAAACGCTTCACATTTCCCAAAATGTTGGAAAACAGCGGTGATAGTCCCTATTAGTAAATCCGGTTCTTCCAACAACCCGGCTAACTTCCGTCCCATATCACAGCTAAATTCGCTTAGTAAGGTTTTGGAATGTAAGATATACAAAAATCTTCTCTCATTTGCTAGAGACAACTCCCTTATCCCGAATTCTCAATTTGGCTTTCGTCCACAACACTCAACGTGTCATGCTCTGCTAAAACTGACACATGATGTAACAATGAATCTCCAAAACCAATCCCCTACAATATGCGTCTCTCTCGACATAGCAAAAGCATTTGATTGCGTTTGGATTGCAGGACTGCTCTATAAGCTACATTCAATGTTCGGATTAAACACCCACACCATAAAACTTCTCGCTTCCTACCTTTCTGATAGAAAGTTCATGGTGAAAATAAATTCAACTCTTTCGACACCATACAGTATAACCCCGGGTGTTCCTCAAGGTTCCATTCTCGGGCCATTATTATACCTCCTTTATACTTCAGACACCCCGCAGCCACTGTCACCTAATACAGTAATGCTGAATTATGCCGATGACACTTTAATTTATTCAAGCAACAAGTTTGTCAAGGAGGCAAGAAACTGTATTAACATTGCATATTTTACTAAGTGGAAAATCCGACTCAACCCAGCCAAAACTCAACTCATAGTGTTTAAAGGCAGAAATGCGAATTGTACTAACAACACCATACGCTGCCATAACAAAATCAGAATCAAGTTAAATAACAATATAATTAAACCCTCCAAAACCTTAAAGTACCTGGGAATAACCATCACCAACAATCTGTCCTTCTCCGCCCACACCAAAAACTCGATTCGCAAAGCCGCAATTCAACTTAATCTCTGCAGAAAAGTGATGTACAAGCCGAATGGTCTCTCTACCAAAGTTAAATCACTTATCTACAAACAGATAATCAGACCCACTCTCACATATGCATGCCCGATATGGTACCATATCACACCCGCCCAAATGGAGAAGCTACGCATCTTCGAAAGGAAATGCTTCAGACTGATCACTGGCCTCAACCGACATCCCAACTCCCACAAATATTACAACAGTAGTTCGCTCTACTATGCCGCTAATATTGAACGTATAGATCGACGCTTTCTCGAACTGTCCATCAAATTTATCGAAAATCTTCCCAATAATCCCAACCCGATAATAAATGCGCTCACATCGACTCCGTCAGATAACCGAACTGCCTACCCGAACTGCCTCCACATCAGAACGTTCTTCACCTCTGGCAGATTGGTTAATAACTCTAATGAGATTGTATACCACAATACAGAGCTTTCACCTCACCAATTTAAATATAGTAATATTCAACCCTTCTCCAATATTTTGCGTTTCAACGAACAAACGGAAAGTAGTTCCCCAACTCACATCCCTGACTGACAATATCCTCACTAACCCATTGATCACTATGCTACCCCCGTCCACACCACACTAACTTATTTCAATAATAATTAGGTAACTAGACTAAGTTAAGATAATCTAAGTTAAGTTAAGCAATTTAGCATAGGTTAAGTAAATAACTATATCCTGGTTTTCTGACCTTTTCCAGGAAGCTCTACCCACTTAAATCTTAATCCATAACCAATATATAACTTTTATCATATTGTTTGAAAAATGTACTAGTAAGTATATGTAAACAATTATAGCTAAGGTATCATAAGTTATCTGTATTGCTTATTGTAAAAATTATTTATGGTCAATAAATACAGAAATGTAAAAAAAAAAAAAGCTGTTATGTCAGCCTTATATTCGGACAGGGCATCGGATAGCTGCTGTGCAGCTCGAGCTCTGTATAGTGAGCGTACGTTCCATGAAAAAATTCTTAAATCATTTAGCCAATTTCGTTTCCGTGGTCGTCGTCGTGTATCCGGTCCACATCCGAGGCTTGTTAAATTTGCCATCATAATTCATTTTTACGGGCCTGGTTATTAGCCTTGCGCCAACCTTTCTCAGGATGTCGCTGCATGCATTGGTTCACTACTTGGCGGGTGTCAAAGTAGCTATCCAGGGGTGTCACGTGGAGACTGCATATCAACTTGGATTGAACAGGGACAAGGATCGTCCTGGCCTTCACCGGGTTGAAGGCAATCAGCGACTTTGCCCTGTATGTTCGCACCCATCCCCCCAACTTATAGTGTTTAATGGTAAAAATGAGCACTGCACAAACAACACAAGGCGTACCCACAATAAAATTAGACTCAAACTAAATAACACCCAGTTAAAACCTTCTAAAACTTTCAAACTATCTGGGAATAACCTTTCCCAATGGCCTTTCATTCTTCACTCACATTAAAAATACTTTACGTAAAGCCACAATACAACTGAATCTCTGTAGAAGAGGTTAAGCTAGAATAAGTTAGAGTTAAGTATTAGATTAGATTAAATTAAAAAATATAAATCCTGGTTTTCTGACCATTTCCAGGAAAATTGTTAATATTAAAACCGATACTCGTAATACTCAAATAGTTATTCACACATTCAGTTATGTTTGAAAAATGTGTAATGTATACATGTAAACAATTGTATCACTAGAATTATAAGTTAGCTATAGTACTTAATGTAAATATTGAGTATTGGTCAAATAAACGCAGTATGTTAAAAAAAAAGAAGCTAGATTCAGTAGTTAGTCATGGGGTGTTAAATGAAGAAGACAACGAAGAGAAAATTCGGTAATTTTAAAATCTCGCTTCGATAAAAGTGAAAATAAAGTACAATCCAAATGGTTGAAATTGTGATCGGTGTTTATGGTCCCGATACTTTGACAATTAATCACGCTTACTTTAGAAAATTCCCTTATTGTATTTCCGACGTTAAAGATGTACCTCACAATGAAGTTGTGTCATAGAAATTGTCAATTAAATCATGTATATGATCGAAGTAGATAGGTATGTTAGCAGTTGTAACATTGTCCAGTAGATAAAGATCGATAACAATATAGTTTTGAATCATCTGCATGGGCTGGACTTAAAAATAGTTTCTATGATTGATCTTCACACATGATGGATCGAATTTCCATCTACAAAGCCTTGGACAAAGGAGCAAAATCGATCCTTTTTTTTTAAACGAATAATCCCTGGGGATGAGAAATGGGTTACATACGACACTATCGTGCGAAAGCGACCGTAACCGTAAAGTGGCTGCAGCGGTGGCTAAGCCAGTCATGGCCACATTCTAAAATGGAATTGTAAAAAATGGATCGTTTGTTGCCATGAGTAGCGATTGACCAGAAGCGGCCAGAATTGGCCATTAGCGCGGGTGTTGTGTTCCATTAGGACAAACATCCCTGTAATGACGCAGCAGAACCTTCGGGAGGTCGGATTAGAAGTATTGATGTATTCGCCTTATAAGAGAAACCTATCACCAAGGGATTAGCATATTTTATACCGTCCTGAAATTCTTTAGTGATAGGAAATCGATATCAAAATGAAATGAAAATCACACCGAATTCTTTGCCAATAGGAGTTAGTAAACTAATTCCTATTGACAAAGAAACAAAGTTAAAGTTAGTTAAAGTTAAAGCTAAAGAGATCAAGTTTCTTTTAAAATGGCAACGTTTTATAGAAAAAAACAGTGCATATCCAAACAGTGTTAAATACAGTCTTGAAATAAACGTAAAAATAATGCATTTTTACCCCAAGCTAATATAATACCTAATACATATCAATTGCCCTTTATACTTTTCCATTTTAAGTGAATGTTAAGCGTCTTATCTTAGCAAAAAATATCAAATGACAGTTTTTCCCAAAGGTACGATAAACAGTCGCAAAAAATACATAATGATGGTTAAACTTCTAATACGTACGAAGGACTCTTTATATTGCAAAATATATAGATACAGTGTGTTATGACGACGTAGTAATGTTACTATTGACGCTCCCTTTCTTTTTCGACTCGCCCGAACCAATTTAAACTGTTGATCAATGGAGAAGGTTGAAGCTGTGTTGAGAGCGCAGTTATACGCATCCTGCGCCAGTGAAGGGCTTCCTAGGTGAAAACTACGTCGCAACGAATCCCAATTGAAAACTACCATCGTCCTTATGTGAGACGCAAAAGAAAACCAGAGCAATGACCTTTTTAAGGGAAAACTGTATGGAGAAATAAACACACACACAATTGAATGGTGGATGGTTTTTTCCTGGTAAGTTGTGTTTTTGAACATTAGAACGTAATATGCTCGGATGTGAAGGGATAGATTGTTGGAAAGTGTCTAATAGCGTACGTGCGGTAAAATTCAACACATGCGGCTGTGTGGATATTGATGTTGTTATTTTATATTGAAGGATTTTTTAGAAATACTATTGTGTAGAGTTTTAAGGAACGATTCGGAGTAGTATTGAATTGATTGAGTATTAAATATTAGAAATTAAGTCTAAGAGAGCTCCTCAAGGAACGGCATCATTCAATAACTAGGATGGCATCATTTGTGGGCTACAAAAGAAATGGTTTTATTGTTTCTAATAAGGTGGTCAGGTAATCTTTCGTTCGCGGTATTGCACTCTCGCGTTAAAAAGAACTAATAAGAATTAGTCTTATTTATATACTTGTTGTGGTCCTTCTCTCGGGGAGCGTGTCTCGTCCTGAAAACGACGAGGGATCTCTTTAAGATAGCTCCTGAGGGGACCCGTTGCGGTGCCGCCGTGCTTCCTCAAACCTCGAGGGAAGAGCAGCTACCGATCGTTTAATATGCGCCTGGAAATCGGCCAAGCGCAATAAAAAATCAATCACCTGTATTTCCAATATTTAAACTCCATTTATTTATTTAATTACATTTATTTAGTTTATTGGGGTCCTACTAGTTCGGACGCCAATCGAGACTGATCCTCGAATACAAAATCAATCGCCCTTATAAAGAGAAACAAATCGAAATTTGTATCTCGGAAATACACAATTTCCTACAAAAATCCCGATTTTGAAATCCTGAGTGAGATGCTCAGTGTTTATTTAAAATAAGAATTCAATTTCTTGAATTCTTACGAAACTATTTCGCAGATGTTGTAATTTAACTTTAACATAAACTATATTCGATTTCAACTGTCCTTTGTTGTAATTAATCTTTAACAAACTATATTTCATTTGAACTGTCCTTTGTAGTAATTTAACTTTAACATAAGCTATAATCCATTTGAACTATCCTTTGTTGTAATTTAACTTTAACTTAAACTATATTCTATTTGAACATAAGCTATAATCCATTTGAACTATCCTTTGTTGTAATTTAACTTTAACTTAAACTGTATTCTATTTGAACTGTCCTTTGTTGTAATTAATCTTTAACAAACTATATTCCATTTGAACTGTCCTTTGTTGTAATTTAACTTTAACATAAACTATTTTATTTTTTCCATATTATATTATCTATATTCCCCCTTATCAACTCATAATCCATTTTCGATTCCAATTTGTTCCAAATTCATCGTTAATTTACTACCTTCATGTATGTGGAAATCAATCGCCTTTGCCATTTTCCATCCTATGCTAGGGTCAATGTTAACGGTAAACCAAAAAGAAATTGGGGTAAGTGTTGTTGTTTTTACTTCTAAATGGTATTTTGGGCAAATCGTACAGATTAGGGTTGTTGGACAGGTGTGATTTAATGTAGGAAATTGAGAAGTGTTTGCATCGAACTGCAATGGAAGTTTTGGCCACAAAATATCAAGCTTTTGGAATGGGATTTTGTATTTTAAGGGGGTAATAATTTTCTAAAATGTGTCAATTTCATGGTGGGAAATGTTATTTTCGGGCTTAAAATGTGTAGAGGATATGAATTTGTAAGAGTTTCGGGTGGATTTTATGGAAGGGTGATAATTAACTCTTGGCGCAAGGGTAATAACCTTGCCCGGAAAAACAAATTATTATGGACAATTTAACATTCGGATAGGGATCGGATACCGGTGGCGAGAGTTGCCAAAAAAGGCCAAGACCGGACTCCGGTTCTAGTGCCGATGATGATGATGACGATGATAATTAACTCATGTTAATTATATAACGTCCGTCGGCAATATTCTTCGAGTCAATTGCACTTTATCATCCATTAAAATGTGCCGCAAGGTGGTTCTGTGGGGAGGGGGTGTATTGTACCAGGCATGGGCGCTAGGTTCACCTTCCTCTTCCATCATCCTATTCACTTTTCGATGACACTCACCAATTGTTTCGTCGAATTCCGAAGAAAAGGAAATAAAACATGCAGATTTAATTGGTGATCATTACTTTACTTAGAACTTATTATTAATATTAAATTGTCTTTTATAAATTTTATACAGGATGAAACACTTCTTTCTCGACATGACTTCGGTATATCTACGCTTCTCCAGCGCCCGACGGAGAGCTGGAGCGGCACGACCGTGGTGGTCGGCGGATGTAATAGGACTCGGCGATAAACAGCTCGTCCAGAGCCGAGTCGCTAATGGGATGAGTTTTCCCGAGAGAGAAAGTGTTTCTCTCGTGGTGAAAACAAGGAAGAAGTGTATGTGTGAGTGAAGATCACATTCGTTTTTTCATACACAAGGCCATGGGAACGAATCTGAAAACCAGAAAAGGAATGATGTGCATCAATGAGATGTGAGTTCGGCTAAGTAAACAAGCCGAATCTCAATGTTTGCTAAATGGGGTTTCTGTTTGTTCAATGCCGCTAGTCCTGAGAAACAGATCCAGAAATATGGGAAGGCAAAGAGATCGGGTAGATCATTGTCTAAGCTATGCATTGCAGCTGTAACGATAGCTGCAATGCCCATGCACATGGTGCTAATTGATTCTAGCTTATTTACAGGGAATTGGTGTTTATTGCATCGCTGGCAAGGGTAAGTATACCATACCTATTTGCATTTGGTTATGCTGTAGGATTTAATTGGTGACAAGATACGCGAGATGCGTATATTTGTTTTGATCCCTTGGGTGTAGGTCGCCAGCCAATGTGTTTGTATGGTGATTTATGATACACTTGGTGAGGACGAGAAATAGGCGACGCAATGTTTATGGTCCCTGTTATCATGGTTACATTGTATGTAAACCAAATCATTTTGTTTTCAGGAATTCGTCTAGGGGGATTTGCCTGGCACCGAAAGAGCCGAATTGGTTTTGGGATACCTGATAAGTTAGGAAAGCATTCTTGCAGGGAATTTGTATGCGAAGAGATGCATGAAAGGTAAGGATTCTTTACAGGGACTTTTAGATTATAGATTAGATCTATTTGATGCGTGACGCATTTAAGGTGCTAATACGATTCCTTTAGCGAACTTAAGGAAGTTGGGTAGCAGTTATGGAGGTTTTCCAGGTAAGTGGGTCGTGGGGTTTGGCGGAACCGCCACAGTTCCACTGAAGCCAAAATGCTGAGCGCGGTGACGATACGACACATGTGAGTTCTCGGCAACACTCTCTCTTACCACTTCAACCAGTCTTGGGCGTTGGTGAACGGCATGTCCACGATCTTCCACTTTCCCGTGCTCAACAAAATTCGACAAAATGACGAATTTGTGTTGGTAGACAGTGCGTGTCGGCCACTATGTTTTCGACGATCTATTTTCAATGTACGGCGTTGTTTCGAGTTGAAGCGATTCATGGTCAAAATTATACTGAATTGACGTTTCAAAAACATGTCTAATCAAGTCGATCGGTTGATAAATAAATATGACGCACCCCGCACATTGGCGAGTGAACGGCGTCTCTGAATGAACCACGACGGAATGTCAACCTTTCGACCTTTTCTTCTGGGCACGGGTTCACTCTTTGATAATTTTTGACACCATGACTAGATATTTCTTGTCCCATCATTTTCAAAGGCAGTCCGTTATCCCCTGCGTTATTCTCAATCCGTTTTTGAGATTAGCTCGTGATAATGGAACTTGGCAAATATGAACGCTTCACAGGACCACTCCAACAGCATATGCTTCAGTGTGTGAGTTTACTTACTATTCGACAGCTGGACTTTTTCCCTGCATTGATTGATGGCGAATCGTCTTCTACTTTCTTCTTCCAATCTGCCACTGTGGGGCCATTTTTCAGTAACTCTAATTTCCCAGTCGCCCCACACGAGTAATTCTGTGCCGTCTTCTATTCGCCTGCAATGTTTGATGATTCCTACTGGAACACGATCCTCTGCATTAAACCCGTGAAGGGCCCGATCCAAACTTGTGGGCGAATTGACTGATTCACAGACTTTCCCTTCCTCACTCCTCTTTTAGTTGGCACTGTGTTCAAAGTGTTCAGTTTTGTGGATTATAGTACGCTTGTTTCCTCCTTTACGAGTGTGTGGACGATTGGTGCATCTGCGTCGCATCAGCTGAGATGCAGACAGATTGACTCTCTGAATCAGGATCTAGATAGGGTCCTGCGGTGGGGAAGGGCTAATCTCGTCGACTTCAATGCGGCGAAGACACAATACACAACGTTCACAGAGAAAAGTGGATCATCAGTTCCACAACTGATGATGAATGGCCAGGCCCTCGAGGCTGGGGAAAGTTTGAAATTGCTTGGCGTCACGGTCTGTGGGGACGTATCATGGCATAAACACGTGTCGAGTATCGCTAGGTCGGCCTCTGGAAAACAGAGCTATCTTTTTAGAGCCAAGAAATATTTTACTCCGGCCCAAATTCTTCTCCTTTATAAATCCCAAATTAGACCCGCGCTCGAATATTGCTTTCACGTTTGGAGCTCGGCTTCTAAGCATACCCTCGACTTAGTTGAGAGCATACAGAGACGAGCGATTCGACTGATCGGGGACTCGGCGCTGACGTCGGGACTACAGTCGCTATCACATCGAAGGCGCGTAGCCGACCTCTGTCTGTTTTACAGATATTATCAGGGGTGCTGTTCTCCGGAGATTCGTGATATTGTTCCACGCAATTCGGCTTATATGCGCTCCACAAGACAATCCGACGGATCGCACCCGTTTGTGGTTCATCTCCCACCGGCGCGAACATGCCTGCATCAGAACTCGTTCCTCTACAGAGCGGGGAAGGTGTGGAACTCCCTTTCCACTCGAGTGTTCCCGGAGCGTTACAACCTGCAACTGTTCAAAAAGAACTGCAACAGTTATTTGATGGCATCTCGGGGTGCCCACTCGGCGCTATAGGTTCGCCTCTCCCGAGAGAAGTCTATTAAAAAAAAAAAAAAAACTTCCAAATTGTCTTCCCCAATGAGCAGTTTCTGCTCTTTGTCTCCGTATATTACTTGATTTAAAAGCTCCGTAAATGCTCTCTTTTATTTGTCACCTGCTGTCTGATGAACTTCAAATTGTGGGCAAATGCCAGTTCGACCGATCTATTTTCTGTTGGTGTTCCTTCCATCTTCATTTAAAGCCTCTCCAAGTTGCCTGTCTTTATTATTTTCCCACCGACTGTTTCCAGAACAAGTGCTTCCGATCTGTTTCCATCAACAATCCTCTTTGTAAAAGATGAATCCAGTATTGAGTGGGTAAACTTTTCATTTGGTAAATCTACTAATCGGGTGCATACCTTTAATCCATATATAGTAAATCTACCGGCACTATGTTCAATTAAGCTCTCCTGTCAGTGATAGTGCACAGGGTGGTATCAAGTTTTCTTCTTGGTTCTTTAGTCGGTTCATTGGAGGTGTGGCTTGGCGTCTTCCCCCTTCGAAGTCGATGGAGGCTTATCAGAAAGAAAAACAGCTTGATGTCATCTGGCACATTTCTCACAAGTTGGCGCTCGACATGTTTATCTACCAGTAAGGTAGCTACTTAAAGCAGAAGCTTGTTTTTTTCGCCATCTCGTATTTTCCGCTAATAGTGGCCTTCTCGAACTTGGGACATTGGTATATCCTATTGTCTTGTGGGTGGTATTTACCAAGGGCGTCAGCACGGACGCAGGTTAAGTGAAATACCCCACCACAACAAATGGTGCACTAAATTGTTCCGCAAGGAAAAGGAGAAAAACCAAACACACTGTCACAAAAGCAGACCAAAGTAAGACGCTGGAGTCATTCTTTTTTAAAACTTTATTAACACTGATGTTCTTAGGCTATAAACTGTGACCTGGATCTGGTCTTATTTCTGTTCTTAATTATTTAGCACACTCAAGTTTACACTTCGTTTTAGGCAACTACACAAGCGTAAAAAGGACAATTTCCCCGACTCTGATAACGCAACGGATTCGACTTCTCTATGGCACGTGCGCTCACCACGAATAATGAAATCTGACTCGCACGAAGAAAAGCGTCTGTATGCCTACGAAGTTTAAATCTGACTCCACAACGTAACCCAGATCCATCAGATACAATGGCCGCGAATTGCATCGATAGGGGAGGATTCTATATGTGTCCGTATAGGACAAGTACAATGCCCTGTGATGAGGACGATGATCGGTGGACACCTGATTAAACAAAAGTACGATCGTCGGGGGACGATGTACCCATACATCGTGGATGATGTATGGCAGAGATCGAAATTGATTTTGGTTTCAAAGTAAACAAAAACGCTATTTCACAGATCAAATGGTGACACACATGATGTATATGATGTGCCTATGATACAAAGGAGGTCGTCATGGTATTTGCCTAAGATTCCTTGGAAACACTGATGTAGGCAATATCCAATCTAGCCGGATGGGTCCGGTGCACAAAGAGGCAAATTATTTTGTTGACATAAGTCAGCAGAAACCTTCGCGACGGCGGCAAAGGGCCAGGCTGGATGGCTATATATTTCAATTAATATGCGGGTAAGTAACGACACAGTGAGATACTATATGTTTACTTTATGTACTGCGTATTCCATTAAAAGAATACGCTTTCAAGTGCTTAGCTGCGACGATCTTTAAGATAAATTTGCAATCATTTGAGCCAATTCCTGGATCTGGCTTTTATTTCAGGTTCACGACCTAGCATCCATTGCTCTTCCTCGACAGACTTTGATTCAGCCATGATTCACCGCAGCTATGATGAAATTCCACTTGATCCGTCTAGTTGTCTGTTTTTAAGCCCAATAATTCGAAATCTGATTGCGCTACTCTGGGCTTCGCTTTGGTGATTTCCAACGGTCGCCTGGTATCTGGGAATTTTGGGCCGGTCTCAGCCTTTTTGTTTATCGAACTGACAGTGGATTGAATACTAAACTTCCTTTAATTTGGGGGCGGAAGTTGTGAATCCTGTGTCGGTTTCTGCATAACTATGTTCTCTACTCTTCAGTGGTTCAGACCAACAGCTCCATCTGCCGGTATATCAGGTTGGTTATCGGTACAGGGTTATGAGATGTAAGGATGTGCTTTTCCAGTCCAATGATGCTGATGGACATTAGGTTCGGTTTTCCAATGTTCACGGTGCCAGCTATAGCCTTCCTTACGGCAAGTGGTCGGTGTATATATCTGCTATGCTTATACTCATCTCATTGTGGGTGGACGATCCTCCTCTAGCAAGGTGAGGTGGGGCCCCCTTTGACTTAGTTGACCTGGTGATAATTTTTCCTTTAATTTTCTAAGCTTCTGACGATGTGGCTGGGTGATGGTTCCCGTCTTCCTATATATATAGCGACCGGTATGCCGTAAAATCCCACAAGAATTCTTAAGACCATTAATGAATGAGTTGGGATGTTTTGACTAGGGGAGGGGGGTGGGGGATATGTGACCAGAAGGGCTGAGTTTTAAGTTAGAGAAAGCGAGACAAAAGTTGGTACATTGTAGCATTCAGATAAGTTCGCCAGAGCCATAAGAGGAGTGGTGGGGAGGTATATACAAGAAGACGTGAGGATTCCATAGCGTGCGGAAGTTGGTATTATATGCGACAGAGGAGAGGAGGTTTTGTCCAATTGATCATACTTGAGACAAGACGGTGGTTGAAAAGAATTTTTTTTTTTTTTAATAGACTTCTCTCGGGAGAGGCGAACCTATAGCGCCGAGTGGGCGCCCCGAGATGCTATCAAATAACTGTTGCAGTCCTTTTTGAACGGTTGCAGGTGTAACGCTCCGGGAACACTCGCGTGGGAAGGGAGTTCCACAGCTTCCCCGCTCTGTAACGTAACGAGTTCTGATGCAGGGATGTTCGCGCCGTCGGGAGATGAACCACAAACGGGTGCGATCCGTCGGGTTGTCTTGTGGAGCGCATATAAGCCGAATTGCGTGGAACAATACCAAGAATCTCCGAAGAACAGTACCCCTGATAATATCTGTAAAACAGACAGAGGTCGGCTACGCGCCTTCGACATCCGCTTTACATTCTTTAAGGTTTGCTCGATGTGGTCGCCACCGTGCTTCTCCGGACCTGAGGGAAGAGTAACAACCGATTGTCGAAGTCACGTAAAAGGCCGGGATTCTTGATATTCGAATCTGGGTTTGTTTTATTTTATTTGTATTAATTAATGCCGTCCCCGGGCTTAGACGCTAAACTAGAGTTTCCGCTCTTATTAAATGTTGTACTTGCTTTTTAGATGTCAGTTGATACGTTTATACATGGTACTTTTATATATAAGTTAACTGGCGCCCTTACGCATCGGACGCCAATCTAGAGACGGTCCGCAAAATTACGGTGCACCATAGTTTTATCCTTCGGGGTTTGGATCTTCATAAAAGGAACATGAACAATGATTGATCATTCGCTTCGGTGGGAAACAATAGGTAAAGGATCTGCAGATGTGCATTTGTGATCCAAGATGTTGATGCGCAAGAAATGAATATGTGATTCATTTTATGGCACATTAGTTGGGTTGAGAAAAACGGTATTAACGAATAGGAATGCGTTGTGGGAAGCATCGAAAATAAATACGAATTTGTGTAAACATTTTCTTGCAGAATCGTCAAATTGCAGACGCACATTTTATGATTTTAAGCGATGTTTTGGAAATGAGTCTATGCGTGATCATTTTGTTCATGCATTTAATTTGATTTAGGATTTTTTAGGAAATTTTAATCAATGTACGACAATCGAATATTTGGTCCGATTTATCGTGGATTTGATTCAATGGGAATATGCGGATATTAAAGATGAGTGGATATATGGGGGAAAGGAAATGGTAGCGTTTCGCGGAGCACTACACCTGCAACAAGATAATACGGCAATCCACACAGCCCGAAAGGTAAACGAGTACTTCGAGCGTAACAACGTTTCTGTTCTTGACTGGCCAGCATTGTCTCCAGAACGCAACATAATTGAGAATGTATGGGAACGTCTCTGCAGAGCTGTATACCGATGCGGATGACAATTCAATTGCGTAAGGGACCTTAAAGATGCCATTAAAACTGAATGGAAGAAAATACCACGAACATTTTTTCAAAAAACGTTTTAAATCTCTTTCATCAAGAATGTTAGAGGCTGTAAGTTAAGCAGGAGGAACGATTCATTCAAATATACAAATTTTGTTTTTACTTCAAACCTAATCCTGTCTGAACCACTTGTGGCGAGTAATAAGGGACAAATTGGATATTCCAGGAAAATCAATGCAAAAAAAGATTTATGGTTATTAAAATATTCTTAAAATTTGGTAATGATTACCTAACAGAAATATTTGCGGTACACACAGAACAAAATTATCCAGAAACGATGAAATCTGGGCGTGTAACCTGGAGTTACATAGAGATGCCGAAAGGCAACAATTCATAACACTAGTCAGGGGACCAATAAGTTAGGAATTTAAGCAATTTTTGTTTAGCAAGTAAGTTAAATATAAGCGAGAGAGCAAAACAAAAATGTACATAAATGAAAAAAAAATTAAATAGAGATGTTTTGATCATACACGTACTTTCAGGCATTGGTTCTTCTTTGTGTATTATATTTTTTATGTGAAGATTTGTGTTTAATTTCTTAAGCAATTACAACAGCATGAAATGTAGTTCACTGTAAGCTTAAAATCTACATGTTTCAAGTAATGGGAAAATCCATGTTATTAAAGCTGTTGCTTGTATCTTCGAATACAACCATCAATCAATCCTGACATATTGTGGACGATTTTGAGTACGACGCCATAAAAACCTTCTAAAATCATGTTTTCCCTTCTCCACAGGATAATGATGTACATTTGTGAGGAAATGCTCTACTGCCCTATGATAGTAAGGTTTTTGCGTAGTATTTATTCTAGACCGCACTGAAATACCTACAGTCAGGACAGAAATAAATTCAGTTTCAAAATGCTTGTACGGTAACATAATTGAGGGGTGGAAAATGTTCGGTTTCCTCCGCAGGATAACGCAGAAAAGTGCGTTGTACTTCACTATGCCAAGTACGAGTAGAAGGACCAGCCAAGCAGTCGGTCACCCTCAAATTGATACATCGTATCGAACGCGATGCGACGTAGTTCTTACCCATCAAAAAAAAAAAGAAGAGAAGTGTTTAATAAAAATGCATCTGAAGACCAAACTGGCTAAAAAAAAATTTCAGAAACAAAACAATTAAAAACACTACAATGATTAGAAATTATGTTAAAGTAAGATGGATATGGAAAGTAGGTCGAAAGAAAGGGTGCGCCATTAAGAAAAAAAGCGAGTACGGAGTAGAACAGAAATAGGAAGATGTGGGCCTTCACTTGTTAGTTTACTGCTGACTATCCTTGTGTGTGTATTATTATGTCTTGGCTTTATTTAACAATATCTCCACAGGTCCCGATTTTGTGCCGATGTCATCGGTTTGGATTTTGTAATTTTGTAATACTCATTCGAAATTGGGATTTTTTTTGAGAGAATTAAATGTAAATGCACGAGATGCAAGTGGATGGAGAAGGAGAGGATATAAAAAGGTAATGTCGATGGGCATTGATCTGTGTAACGTTAAGTTTTTGTTTTTATTTTGCTCACCTGATTGCACTCACCAGTTTCTCATACATTTTCGAAGTACAGTGTCTCAAACTCAGTAAAAATGAGCAATGGAGCTGTAAAATTATTTTGTGCATTTTAATTTAAATGGGTCATTTTCAAAAAAAAAAAATTTGAAAAAACTTTCCGTCTCAGTGGACAATTTTACTTCTCAACGCTATACACTACGTCTTCTGAGACAAGGTTTGGAAAGTAAAAAAATAAAAAAATTAAAATCAATAAATATTGCAGAATTAGTGGTAAACAATACAGAGCGCAAGACTAATGACCTTGCCCGGAAAAAACAAATCATTATGGAAAATTTAACAAGCCTCAGGACTTGCTAAATAAGGCCAAGACCAGATCCCGGTTGTAGTGCCGATGATGATGAATACAGAGAATGGAAGAGAAGGTAAAGATGACACTACAAATAGAACAACAGACATGAACGAAGCCAATCTCAAGAGAAGCCTCAAGGTCTGTAGTTTATTTCCGTTGAATTGTTCTAATATCCGCTCCAATGTGAAAAAAAAAATCGGGAATGCATCGACTGTTTTGCCATCCACTTAGAAAAGAATCTTAAACTGTAAATATTCATTTCAGTCGTTGTTATGATGGTTGAAGGAATTTGGCAATAACGATGGGGGTATGTTGGTTCAGTTCGGTGGCTGTAAGGCCTCTGTTTACACAGTCATCGGGATCATTTTTTCCTGAGATATTTTTCCATTAGCCCTGTGGGAGACTGTGGCGGTTCCGCCAGTCCCTACGGCCCACTTACCTGAAAAACCCCCATAACTGCTACCCAACTTCCTTAAGTTCGCTAATGCAATCACATTAGCACCTTAAATGCTTTACGCGTTAAATAGAGCAATTTAAAATCTAAAAGTCCCTGTAAAGATTCCGTACCTTTCATGCAACTCCTCGCATACAAATTCCCTATAAGAATTCTTCCCTAACTACTCATGAATCCCTAAATCATTCGGCACTCTGGTATGCCAAGCAATTCCGCTGTCCACGTGCACACCGCATCTCCCTGGCCATTCCACGGCCTCGGCAGCCTTTTGTCCAAGGGACCAAAGGAAGCACTAGCCTCTAGTATCATAAACCAAATTCCTTCGCATGTAATCATGCATAAAAATTCGATCCCATTTCATTCAGCAAGATACGGTACACGACCACCCATCGTATACCTAAATTGCTTTAGCATCACCAGCATAACAGCAACACGGCTATTTACCCAGCTGCAATAGATTCACCCATGATTTGTTTTCCAACGAACAAACAATCACTACTTCGTGCTTAGCCACCAAACGAATTATCTAACATGTACGAATGTAAGCAAGTTCTGTTTGTGCTTTTCCAGTTTACTTTTCAGCGGAACAATTAAGAACAATTAATTACTTTTTGTGGACGGTGCGCTGTGAACTTCGGTTTGTGTTTTTCTGTGATGCTCATCGAACTTTTAGCTTTGTGGATTGGTGGTAGCTCCTCGATAGTATAGTGTTTAGTATACCCGCCTGTCACGGGGGAGACCAGGGTTCGATTCCCCACCGGGGAGCCCCTGGCGCAAGACTAATGACCTTGCCCGGAAAAAACAAATCATTAAGGAACAGTTAACAAGCCTCAGGACTTGCTAAATATGGCCAAGACCAATTCTTGGTTGTAGTGCCGATGATGATGACGTATAAAATATTTTCGTTTAGATGGGTTTGCTTAGCCATGTATACACTATTGGGAATCAGTCCATAGATAAATGGGAACAGAGTGGATGTAGGGGTTCTCTATATTACACGGAGAACCAACACACATTTACAATCGAATTTCGCCGGCTAACGGCGCCCCATGTCAACTTCAATACCTTCCGCCGGCCAATTTCACCTGAAAAAGGTATACCCCAAAAGGACGCATAACCTGAATTCATTATTCTATCCAGATAATACATAATTGAATTCAGCCCTTTCTTGCCATACGGCATCATTATATCATAATCCACATGAGATTTCCACCGGAAATCACAATTTCATGTTTGGTTAGCAACAGAAAAGTCTGGGCAAACGATGCTGTTGCAGCATCGCGAAACCGCTTGGGTAATATAGAACTCTTTTAGTTCTTTTTCTCTCACCAGATATTATCCCAAGCCATCGCGGGGTCCTTTGACCTCCCCCAGACACGGCTATTCGCTGGAGATCAATAAACTCTTTAGTCGGGTGAATAGCACAAGAAATATACTTTCCATTTCACCCATTTCCCCTTCTCGGAGTGCATTGCACTCTGGGAACAATCCAATATCAAACTGGGTAATGCGGTCACCATCGGTTTTGCTTTCGATGCAGGCGAAGTAAAATCATCCCCGAGATCGTCACGCTCTCCTTTTCGATTTTTCCATTCTCTCTAGCTTCATTGACTACTGAATAAATTCACAAGAGTTTATTCACCTCGATGGGCGGGCGAATGAGAGAATGCAGATGAGAGTGCGATCGAGATTGGTTGATCGTGTGGATATAACCATTCAGTCGAATTTCATCCCTCGAGGAGTCGAGTCTCTACCGCTGTACTGTTCGTTTTTTTTTTCAATTTAAAATATAATGGAGTCGCGGATATTTACCGTAAATAAGGAGGATAGATAAACTCATGTTTAAAAAAAAATTTAAAGGGAGGTACCCAGTCGCTATCGTGCGGGAGCTCGTAGCAAAATTATAAATTTATGTTGAGTTATTTTGATAAACAATATTTTGAAAAAAAGTGATTCTATGAAATGGATCCTAATTAACAAAATCGATAGGCGTTCTTAATCACACAAATAAGATGAACTTAATATTGGAAGCGCACTATTAATTTTTTAAAAAATTAAAAAAAAAAATATTAACAACAAATCAACCCCAGTGTGTTTTATTATTTCAACATTTTTTCTTCCTTTTTATGGGCGAAACAAGTGTTGGGGGATTGAGTGAACCAGTGCCCATGTCAGGCACATCAACTTTTAAACCTCCATATGGACATCAAGGTCTTAATGCAGTGGTGCGCTGTCAACTTCGTGAGTAGTACAGCAGAATATCATCAAGGTGTGAGATGGCCATTCTTTTCAGTGGTGGAATTTTAGTCTTTGGACTGGATTTTGATGAAGATGACTGCGGTCACGACGAGTTCAGAAGCATTGGTATATTTTTTATCTTTTTAATTGTGAGGCGTTTTACCTTACCGCACGTTGTGGGGCGGCCCTCATTTGACGAACTTCTAACTCTCCAGAAGCACAAGAAGCGATCCAACGCGACATTTTGATGGATTTGACATCATTGAGCGATGAAGAAGCGTATTCCAATATTGAATTTACCAGGCTCCTAAAGGATCATCCCAGGTATATATAACCTTCCGGACTTCTTACATAAAAACCTTGAACTTATAAGTAATGGAGATAATACTATATGTAGCTGAGAGTACTCTCCAGAACGGGTATATAGCATTCCGCTTCGTGAATAGGAAAGGTATTATCCAAGGCAAACACGGAATCCCTATTATTTACAATGGACAGTCCCAGAATTAACCGGTCTGTAGCGGTTCCGCCAAACCCTACGGTCTACTTACCTGAAAAAACCCCCATAACTACTACCCAACTTCCTTAAGTTCGCTAATGCAATGGTATTAGTACCTGTAAATGCTTCATGCATTATATAGATCACCATCTATAATCTTAAAATCCCTATAAAGAAAACTTACCTTCTCATGCATCCCTTCGCATACAATTTTCCGTAAGATTTCTCACTTTGTTTATCTGGTATTCTAAACCAATTCGGTACCAGACAAATTCCTGTAAACAAAATGATTCGGATTGCATTCAATGTAACTGTCACGACAGGGACCATAAATATTGCGCCGTCTATTTTCCCAGCCGCGTCATGTAACTTTTCATACACATTGCCGGGCAACCTTTTTTGTTTGTCTTATCAATAAACAACCCAAGCAGCTGCATATAATTAGCGCAATAGACGCTGAAACCAAATTGTCCAGCATTTCCTAATGCAAACATGAACCCGGTTTCTACTGCAGCCAGAGATGCCATAAACACCCAATTTGCTTTTAGCACCTTTTTTCTGCCAACGTCGATAATAGCGACGAGGCATCGCGTAAACAATGATCCGCATTATCAACGGCGCATTTGGTCATTGTCTTCCTTTTGTCTTTGCCGCCTGCCTGTTTCGTTGTTCCACTGCTGTCAAGCACGTGTGAATAGTATCGATCTGAACGATCACCACATATACTACCATGACCTTTATCACAAGATCTGGTTTCCTATACCACCAAGAGAGATTTTACGTATCTCTGGTGTTAGGTAAAAACGATATCCTTATTGGAGAGGATATCGGTTGAGTGCTATTTCAACCACAGAACGGATCGGTCGAGCCGTTCATCATCCCTTGTAGGGTGTGCTCGTAATACACACCCTAGCGAGTCTTTTTTTTTCGATACCAGTCGTGCGTGTTATACAGTTCCGCGAATTTTCAATCCTTAAAGTTAAACATACCGTAAAACGAACAATTAATAACCAAAATGTATACGGTGTCAGTGGAGTGTCAGATGTGAAACAATCTAATTAAACAAACAATTCGCAACGAATCACTTCACCAGTGAACCAAAAAAATCATCCTAATTTATCAACTGTTCTTAAATGTAATTTCAGTTTAAGTACTTGTTACTAACAATAATTTCCTCATCAAACCGCTCCTTACAAATTGTAAACTCTCCACGTGAAAATAAAATACATTAGCAATAAGTGTTTCCTTTTACTTGCTTCTTGTGGACGGTGTGTTGCAGAGTTTAGTTTTGTTTTGTTTTTCTTGAACAAATTTCTTCTCTCGGAGTTTGCGGTGAAACGCCTAAGTTGTAAGGACGAAGAACAACCCTGCGCCCATGCCGGCGCTATGACTTCGTACCCCCACAGGTCTCACAAAGAAAACACAAAATATTTGGCAAAAATTTTATTTATTTCCCAACACGGTTTCCTTTTGGCTCAATATACTTTTCCCAGCGATGTTCAATAGCTTTGACACCTTGTTTATAGTAAGAAACGTTGAGAACCTGAAAATAAACATCTACTGCTCTTTTAAAAAAAAAAAAAACCTTGTTTACCTAGACTGAACTGGACTCTATATCGATGGAAATTACTCCACCTCCCACGAGGACGACTATGAAATTACACTCGTAATCCGTTCGTAAGGTTGCGAGAGCGTGGGAATCCAACATTACTGAATATCCCTAAACGACCATTTTCAGCTGCTTGCCATCCCAGTTTCCTACAAGGTTGTGAAGCACAGTTCTGATTATCAGCCACAGTATATTCGAAAACCATGCTGAAAACAGCAGGCAAGCTCCTTTGTTGAACTGACATTTTCCAATTTGTTTATACAACTTTCACCTATTCTAATATATGAAGTTCATGAAGGCCAATCCCGAGCTAAGTGAACTCGGAAATAGCGTGAATAAAGTTCGAAAGACAGCAAAAGGGGAATTGCTGGTGGGACTGAAAGGCCACCCAGAGACCACCACTGATACACTGAAAGCAAAAGTACAACAAGTATTAAAGAAAGATGCCAGTGTGAAAACAGTGTTACAGGAAATCACGCTCGAGTGTCGTGATTTAGATAAGACTACCACTGTAGAGGAAATCCTGACAGCGATCGCTATAGAGTTCCCTGCACTGAACGCGATCCCAAAGGAAGCGGCAAAGAGTTTAAGAAAGAAACCAGATGGCACGCAGGCTGCCATGATCCGCTTACCAAGAGAAAAGGCTAGCATCTTGCTGGCTACAGGTTTCCTACGGGTTAGTTGCGTGAGATGCAGACTTCGAGAATACATCGCACCCACAAGATGTTTCAGATGTTGGAAATATGGTCATGTGGCGAAATCCTGGAAATCCGAAGAAGATCGTTCGGAAAACTGTTTGAAATGCGATGCAAAAGGCCACAAAGCAATGGGTTGTAAAGCACAACCCAAATGCATGCTCTGCGAATCAGGATGCGAAGGCGGTAACCACCACTCAACAGGGAGTTGCAAATGCCGAGCATTTAAAAACGCGATGTCCAATCTCCTGAATAAAAATGGACAGGCTTAATTGCATTCAAATTAACTTAAACCATTGTGGAGCCGCACAAGATCTCCTTTCCCAAACGGTTAAGGAATATGGTGCCGACGTGGTACGCATCAATGAGCAGCACAGGATGACTGGCACTGGTACTATAACATGTGAGGAAGACAGCAGCGGAACAGCGGCCATCTGGACAACTGGAAATTCACCCATGGAATGCAGAAGTGTCCAGCGGCTGGAAGGAATTGCCTATACTAAGATCAGAGCAATTCATTTCTACTGTTGTTACGCTCCGCCAAGGTCGGAAATAGAATCTTTCAAATGCTTTTTGGACAGAATAACACAAGAAGCTAGAGATGATAGCCCCAATTATAGTTGCTGGAGATTTTAACGCTTGGGCAGTAGAATGGGGAAGCACAAGGAGCAACAGTAGAGACCAGGCAACACTTGAAGCCTTCGCAGTCCTAGATGTGGTGTTACTTAATGATGGTATTGATGACACCTTCATAAACGAGAGAGGTCGGTCCAAAATCGACATCACATTTGCCAGCTCCATGTTGGCAAGAAGTATGGAGTGGCCAGTTTTGGATACCTACGCCCATAGTGACCACCAAGCCGTGATGTACGAAATATAACTGCACAGGAGATTCATTACTGGCAAATTGGCGAAGAAAGCTCATAAACATAGGTGGAAAGAGAAGGACTTCAATACGGAACTGCTCAATTATATACTGGAAGACCAAATCGAACAGTTTGACGCAGAGGCCGATGCGAACAGGCATGCTGGAAAAGTCATGAAGTGGCTAACTACCGCATGTGATGCTTCAATGCCACGAAAAAGACAACCAACAGGGGCTATCAAACCAGTGTATTGGTGCAACTCAGAAATCGCCTATGTGCGATCGTAGTGCAACAGGTTACGACGCTTGCAACAAAGAGCAAGAAACCATAACACTTACCCGCAGTTGCATGCGGAATTCGTCAACAAACGGAAAGAGTTGAGGAATGTAATCCGCAAAAGTCAATATGACGCGTTCTGCTCCCTAAGGGATGAATTAAATAACAACCCATTGGGCAGCGCCTACAGGATAGTCATGAAAAGACTACAGAGCAACAGTAGTCAAATGCAAAAAAAGTAAAACTGACATGGCAAGAATCGCTGCTGTCCCCTTTCGGCAATGTGATGAGGTATTGAGAGTGCAAGAGGAGTGGAGTTGTGGCGGTGCCGCCAAACCCCACGGTACACTTACCTAAAAACCTCATTACCTCATCCCAAGACGCATAAGTTTTCGCCAATGCAATAGCATTAGGCACCTAAAAATGCTTCACGCATTAAAGAGATCAAATCTATGATCTTTAAGTCCCTGTAAAGAAAACTTACCTTTCATGCATTCTCTACGTATACCAATTCTCTGTGAGATTTCTTTATTAGCTTATCAGGAATTCCAAACCAATTTCGGCATCTATGTTGCCAGACAAATTCCCCTAGACGAATTCCTGTAAACAAAATGATTTGGTTTACATACATTGTAACCATCATAACAGGGACCAAAACAAATATACGCATCTCGCGTCTTAAACCATAAATTAAATCATACGGCATAGGCAAATGCAAATAGGTATGGTATGCTTACCCTTGCCAACGATGCTATGAACACCAATTCCCTGTGAATACGCTAAAACCAATTAGAACCATGTGCATGGGTATTGCGGCTATCGTTACAGCTGCAATGCATAGCTCCGACAATGATCTACCCGATCCTCTTGTCTTCTTATATTTCTGGATCTGTTTCTCATGACTAGCGGCACTGAACGAACAGAAACCCATTAGCATCCCACGAAATTCGATTTGTTTGTTTCAACGAACACACATCTCCTGGATGCATATTATGCCCCTTCATGGCTTCGACCCATGAAAAGAACCGACGTACACATATACATGTGTACCATGACGATCTCCTCTACGGGATCCGGTTATCACCACAGTGAAAGCGAATGCACCCAAATTTCCCTTACTAAGTGAATCATCTCTGCACGAGATGATTATCACGGACTCTCATCACAACCTTCAGTGCGCGCACTTCGGAAGTCGTCTGGTAACCGCCGCGATCACACGGGGGTGTGCACGACCCCGAGTGTCAAGTTTAGTCGAGTGTAATACCCTTTAGAGCCACTAATAGCAAGTACGAATTAGTGATTAATTACAAGTATACAAGTGTAGACAATTCGTAATCTGGTCAGTGAAGAGTAATACGCCAGCGAACTCAAAGTTATGTAAAACACAAATTTAAGATGCGGTTACCAGTTTAATAATTTTTGTATAGATGCATCATAAAATTAAATAAAAGATCAGCTGGACTACCAAACAAGCCACAAGTGTTTTCGTTTTTTGTTTCTTCTTGGTGGACAGTGTACGGCGGAATTCATAGTGACGATGGCGGAAGGAAGTGAATCAGCGTCGTACGCCGGCGCACCATACTTCCCCGGCACAGAGTATCACCGAAGGAGAGATACCTCCCGTGGCCGCCGAAGAGGGTTGGCTGCAAGGGTTGTCAAAAGAAAACAAGACCCCGGGACTGGATAGTATCCGTAACGCTGTAGTGAAGACTGCTTTAACAAAAAAACCGGAAGTCTTCTGCAGTCTTGTGGCATTTCTCACAGATACACACACAATATGCAAGCAAATAGTGCAGGACACCGAAAGGAAATTCGAATAAGCAAAAGTATCAGAGCCGTATACCATAGCGATAACATAACAATTCCACATCAGTTGAGTGTACTTGAGTTTAGAAATCGAATTCGTACACGCGGGAGTGGTCTGATGTGTTGAGCATTGGTTCAATTTTTTGTGATTCTAACTGTCATAGCGTCAGTTCGAATCACACGTTCTTCACTATCAATCCCAAACGCTATAAGTCCATAGATAAATGGGAACAGAGTCGATGTAGGGGTTCTCTATATTACACGGAGAACCAACACACATTTACAACCGAATTTCGCCCGCTAACGGCGCCCCACGTCAACCCCAATCCCTTCCGTCGGCCAATTTCACCTGAAAAAGGTATACCCCAAAAGGACGCATAACCTGAATTCATTATTCTATCCAGATAATGCATACAAATGGAGTCAAGAATCCAGAGGCGCCGTCGTCTTATCGCTCGTGTGCATGTTGGACACAACAGGAAAACTGCTTTAGCGAATAATTGCCAGTCGCCTGGAACAATTCGCTGAGGGGACATCGGGACTCTCTGAATCGCCGTATGGGTTCCGGAAAGGTAGATCAACCGGCAAGGCACTATATGTGGTGTGCGACATCGCTGGAGCACGATGGCTAGGTGGTACAAAAAAATATTGCACTGTGGTGACGCTAGACATTAAAAATCCGTTTAACTCGGTGAGCTGGAATCGGATTCTAGAAGCGTTGGGCGATCTACAAGTCTCACCCTACTTGGTGCGTATACTAGCATACTATCTCTCGGATAGAAGACTGCTGTATGATACAGATGAGGGACACCAGGAATATCAAATAACAGCGGGTGTACCTCAGGGATCTGTATTAGGTCCACTGTTATGGAATATAATGTATGATGGTGTGCTCAGGGTCAATGTACCGGAGGGGGTTAGAATCATTGGATACGCAGATTATTTGGCAATAATGGCCGTAGCTAAACATTTAGATGACCTGGAGAATATTTGCTCCCAAGCAATCCAGAGCATTAAATGCTGGCTAGATATGGTCGGGGCTCCTCGATAGTATAGTGGTTAGTATACCCGCCTGTCACGCGGGAGACCGGGGCTCGATTCCCCGTCGGGGAGCCCCCGGCGCAAAACTAATGACCTTGCCCAGAAAAAACAAATCATTATGGAAAATTTAACAAGCCTCAGGACTTGCTAAATAAGGTGAAGACCGGTTCCCGGTTGTAGTGCCGATGATGATGATGATGAGATATGGTCGGACTGTAACTAGCTGGACATAAGACGCAGCCAGTTTTAATAAGCAGTCGTAAGAAAGTTGAAGACCTTGATTTGACATTAAATATCTTGGTGTTATACTCAACAACAGGTTGACCTTCAGGGAACACCTGAGGAAAACGAATGAAAAAACAGCAAGAGTATGCAACGTTTTGGCGAGACTGCTACCCAATGTTGAAGGACCCCTGTAGTAGTCGTTGTTACTACTGGCGTCGCTCCCAGGTAGCGTGTCTCCTTGTCCTGAAAAGGATGAGGGATGTCTTTAAGACAGCTCCTGAGGGACCCGTTGTGGTTGCCGCCGTGCTTCCTCAAACCTTGAGGGAACCGCAGCTACCGATCGTTCTTGGGACGTAGCTTCGAGAATAGCGTCCCTGTGCCGTAGAACCTGGTGCCTTCTACTGATGCCCGTAATCGTGGACGCTGTAAGGGTTAAATTTGTGGGCTTGCTACCACTCTACTCACCGGTTCGTTTTCTATGGACGGAAATCGTCTCTGGTTCAAAACAGCCAACGTTTTGTGACGACACACAAGTCCAAAATAATAAGAAAAATGCTTGAGTTTAAATATAATTTTTATTTAACGACTGCTCTCAGATACTAGGATACTACTGCTTCAATTTCAGGTTCCGTCTGCTCTGTTATCACTGCCTTGATATTATTTTACTACTGCCTTCAGACATCACGTCAGTACTACGTCCCGATATCATTTTAGTACTGCGTGCAGATATCATTTTACTGTTCTTTTATAAAGGGAAACAAATCGAGATTTGTATCTCGAAAATGCACAATTTCATACAAAAATCCCGATTTTGGTATCCTGAGTGAGATGCTCAGTGTTTATTTAAGATAAGAATTGTTTCTTGAATTCTTATGAAACTATTGTGTAGATGTGGATGTGTAAAGGGATTCGGGTTTTTGTTTGTTCAATTTATTAGGAATTTTTCCAGATAGAGATAACGTATCTCTGGATTTTGAATTTTGATGTTGCCGTGGTGCAAATGTAAAACGATAAACGAATATTTGATTCGTTTATTGTGAATTTTGATTTTAATTTGGATTTTGGATTAAATTATGCCGTGGGGGCAAATGTTAAGCGATAAGCGGATGTTTGATTCGTTTGTTGCGAATTTTAGATTTGGTTTAGGTTTCTTAGGGTTTTGATTGGTTTTCTGATTTTACTGTAATAATGCTGGGATTTGGATGTAGGAATGGCGGAAAAAGTAGGTAGGGCTTGTTAGAGCACTACTCCCCTGCCCCACAGAAGGAAACTCATAACCAGTGTCAACACCTCCATTATAATGTATGCAGCTCACATATGGGCAGGAGGCGCACAGTATAAGTCGTACATGAGGGGAGTGAACTCAGCGCATAGGCTGGCATCACTAAGAGTATGCTGTGCATTCCGAACTGTGTTCGAAGATGCTATAAATATTTTGGCCGAGAGGACACCACTTGACATTGCAACTAAAGAAAACGCTGCATTGCATAAGGTCTCCCAAGAGAATCGTCGGAGAATGCGGTCACAATTAGAGCTCTCAACCCTAAGAGAATGGCAACGAAGGTGGGATTCTTCCACCAAAGCAAGATGGATCACACCATGATACTTGATATAGAAACATGACGAGCTGAATTACCACCTGACTCAGCTAATATAAGGACATGGATACTTTCGGCAATACTTGCACAAGTATAAGCATATGAATCACCCATACTGCTTGTATTGCGAAGGCAAAATAGTCGGTAAAAACCCGGCATGCCCTTGGATCGGTCTAGAGGTATCTTTTGAAGATTTCCACCTTACTACCGAATACAAAAAAAAAAAAAAAAAAAAAAAAAAAAAAAAAAAAAAAAAAAAAACAGCGGAACCCAGTTGCAACGTCAAGTGAGTATTTTCTACTGTAACATCCTAAAACCCAACCGATTGTACGAAATGACATTTTTGGTCTCAGGTTAATTTAAGAGTAATTTATTTAATATTTTTTGAATGATGTTGATGTTCCGAAGTAAATTAATACCACGGAGATTGACTGGCTTATGCCTTGCCTTTTCTCGTCTTGGAAGGATGTGGACCGCAGTATTCACCAATGTGTTATATAATATGCGTTTGTTCGTTATAAAATGGCATATAGCCAAAAACAAACTGCCAGTTGTCAAATCCCCTGTCCCTGAAAAAGGTGTTGACAGCTTAAAGATCTATGCCTCGAAGTGAAATACATCTTTATACCGGATACCACCGAGGAATCCTATTGTGGTATGAGACTCGTGGTCTTATTACTTCTCACAAAAGGGTTCGTTGACGTTTTTTATTTTAATTTACTATACGTTTTATAACACTTTGCTTGTATCTGGAACGGCTATTTCAGGTGTGTTATGAGCAAATCTATAAACAAAGTGTTGTATCAAGAATTTGGTGCAGGCGATATAGACAATAAGGATTGGTAACACTCAGGACACAGCTGTAAAGAAAACCTATAGCGAACAGACGAGACACGATTTGTTTCATCCTTCTACATAAGAATATAACTAAGTAATTTGGTATTAAGTAATTAGACAGATTTATTACAGATAAAGTAATAAAAGCCGCACCACGGACACAGACAACTAAACTGTCAGCTTGAGAAAAGATTATAAAACTGTGTAATTGATTGACTCCGTGTAAAAGTTAAGCTGTCCAATTAATTGTTCTAACTTCCAGGTCACAATCCGACCCTATAACTCTTCTATATACAATACGCCATATATGTCTCATTTTCTATTCAAGTTTCCGGGGTAAAGTAAAATATATGATTAAATTATTCACAACAGGCGCGCCTGTAATACTGATTCACATTACCGACCCGTCGTGTTACTAGCTAGGTTGTTAAGAGAGGAGACAATCTAGAAGACATTTCATAGCTACCTTTAGAGATTTTTAACTAGTGGACTTGATGAGCAAAGTCCTAAATTTAATGCCCACATACGAATGAATCATATCATGGCTTAAATTGGAGACGGGGTTTATAGCATATGGGCTTTCCTTTCGATCTTCTGTTGTGCTGGTCTGGTTTCTGGCCCCTGGCCTACATATATTTTCCGGTTTCTACCTTACCCAGTATAGTGATGTAGATGCGCGAACTTGTGGATGGAAAACTGGATGTGTTAATACTTGTCGGATGTGATGCACATTGAAATGAAAATCTGGATCCATCTTGTATTACAACAAACAGCTGACTGGCAGTTGTTAATCCTGTTGAAGATGGCTAAAGTGCAGAAGAACCAGCTGTAAGAGTTAACCTCAATGCTTTTGCACCTTGGCACGCGTTGGTGTGGGAGAATCTTATAAATGTAATGTCCGGTTGCAGTTGTTGTTGCCGCTGCTGCTGCTACCTTTCATGTCGTTGTTTCTGATGATGCGATTCTGGAGTTCATTTTCATATCTGGTTAAACTGGTTACTCAGGATCGTGAGGTGTTGTGTTGTCTTTTTTACTGATGTCTATACCAGATCTTGTTGTTGTTGTGGTTTAGAGTGCAAGGAGACTACAGGGACTGTTGTGGCAACAAATGGGAGATTAGTATCATCAGTGTTGCACTGGATAAGAGAAATGTTATGTAAGAACCAGTTTACAGAAGAATCCAGAAACAACGCAAGCATCGTCTTCAATAGCATTTTTGATGTCCTCGTTTTTTTAAGGGAATATGAGCTCCTCGCTCTGTAAATTAATGTAACATGATCTACTGAAGGGTGAATTATGAAATATTTTTCGTTGAAATCGATTTTATTGAACACATTCTCTTTGCATATGATATTTTTGGACCACGTTCGAATATTGCCATTAAATACATTTTTAAATGTCCCTTTTTTAATTTGTTGAGGAAGAGAATTCCTGCGAAGTGAAGGCCTTGATTTTTTAATTAAGATAAGTTTGATACAATTGATAATCAAGCACTACTCGATCATAGTTTTCTGATGTACTCGTAGGGAGTACATTTTTGAAAAATTAACATACTTCAATATATTATAAGACAATGCCAAAAAGCAATTTGTGGAGGTTCCAACAGATTACGCTACGCAATCAAGCACGACAATAAAAGGGGACCGAAAATATTATCAACGCCGTATACTATAGCATTATGGGCAAATATAGTTTATGGTGGGGAGTTTAGACATCCTCGCACTTACCTACACCTACAGAAAAGCGATAAACATAATCTATGTACTAACGCTCTCACCATGCCTTTTTAACCTTGTCCTCGAGTATGTTATCAGAAAGGTACAAGACGACAAGACGGCCGGATCATCCCTGAACGGGGTCACACAAGTGCTTGCGTATGCGGATGACATCGCCGTTCTGGGCGATAATCTCGAAACTATAAGTAAAAACTGTGAAATCATCATGCAAGCAGCAGAAGAGGTGGGCCTAGAAATAAACGAAGACAAAACGAAATACATGATTACGACGAGAGCAGGTGGACCTCAGAGAACACATATAAATGTCAGGGGCAAGATATTTAAAAATGTCAAGGAATTTAAATATCTGGGAACGATACAGACGACCAGAAACGAAACGTCAAAGGAAATTAACAAAAGACTACATTCCGGCAACGCTAGTTGGCATGCAGCCAGTAAACTATTAAAATCCACACTGCTATCACGTAATATAAAGCTCCGTGTCTATAGAACCATAATCATGCCGATTGCTCTATACGGATGCGAAACATGGGCTCTCACAAAACGGGAAGAGAACAAATTCCGCGTATTCGAGAATAAAGTTTTATGGGGTATATTTGGCGGTAAATATGACGAGGAGTCAGGACAACCACGAATTGGAAGAGCTATACCGCAAACCTACAATAGTGAGAGTGATCAAGTCGCGAAGATTAAGATGGGCCGGACACGTAGCGCGAATGGGCGATGATAGGACCGTGCATAGAATTTTTGACGGTAAACTAACGGGGAAGAGACCGACAGGACGCCCGCGACGGAGATGGGAGGACAATGTTAGATTGGACCTCGAGGAGATCGGATCGGATGATCGAACGTGGAAGGAGAGCGCACAGGACAGGGAACAATGGCGGAGCCGAGTCGGTGTGGGCATGGACTTCCGGGTTCCTACAGGCCAGTAAATAATAATAAATCTATGTACTAACGATGAAATTGAAAAGCCATTGAATCTTATCGAGGACACACAGCGGAGTTTTAGATAAGCCTGGCCAATTATGAGAATTCCAATTTAGGACTAATAAACGTATTGTAATTTGTAGCTGCGTCGGAAGCAGTGAAGTATTTTTAGCATCTAGCATCTATTTGTTCTCTGTGTTTACAGCACGGTGCGTTTACCGCGCAATTTGAAATGTTAACGAAACGAACTACGATTTAAATTAAAACGACCCATAAAATTCATCACAAACAAAAATGCTCTTTATTATCTATGTGGGAATTAAAATGACAATATTCAATTACATATATGAGGAAGTCGCACGACACGATACAATAAGCGACCGAAACGATAGCAATTACGAACGAAACATATAAGAGAGTTAACAAATAGAACAGAATCGCTTTTATAGCGTTTTTACATATTGAAAACAAAATGGCGGTGGAACGCAATGGCGGCGAAACACCTTACAGGATGTTAATAGATTTAATAAATGCAAGATTGAGGAAAGTATTAGAAGAAATACACGGAATACAATTTACAACAGTTAAAACATGGAAACAATAAAAGAAATCCTTAAATGTGTATTCTTCCATGAAAACTAATTTTTTTTTAAACCTAAGCATGCTGTTACACTAAAACATGGTGCGGTATGCCGCCCGCTCCTTGACACATCGATCATACAAGCCACCCCCTGTAAGGAGGGTGACTACGCGTACAACTCCATCCTTGCCCGGGTGAGTAGCCACAACTCGGCCAAGAGCCCATCTCAAGGGTGGTAGATTTTCTTCAGCGATGAGTGCCAATGCGCCTTCCTTTAGTTGGACCTCGGGCACTCGGGAGCGACCGAATTGAATAAGCTGTTGCAGATATTCCTTATGCCAACGTTTCCAAAAATGTTACTTCAGTTGCTGAGCATCATGCCAGGCGGATAAGCGATTTTCTGGTGTATCTGTGAAGTCGACTTGTGGAAAAGAAGTTAAGGGGCTACCCACTAGGAAATGGGCAGGAGTTAAGGGTTCAAGATCATTTGGATGTGATGACATGGGAGATATGGGACGAGAGTTCAATATTGCTTCCACTTCGATAACGTAAGTTTCTAGTTGCTCATATGTAAGCAGTGCATCACCTACTGTCCGAATTAACTGATGCTTAAATGATTTAACGGCAGCTTCCCAGATTCCTCCGAAATGAGGAACTCTTGGCGGTATGAAATGCCAATCGATCCTTTGACCACTACAAAAATCAAATACGGCATTTTGATGCTCCTTGGAATTAAAAAGATTGTAACCCCGACGAAGTTGGTTCCATTATCCGAATGTATTTCGACTGATTTTCCCCGCCGTGAAAAGAAAGCTTTTAACCGACATTTGTTGCGATGACGCTTTTATTTTATATAAAAGGGTCCACAATAGTCTATTCTGACGCGTAGAAAGGGACGAGCGGATTTCACTCGTTGTTTCGGCAGAGTACCCATAAGGTAGTCGGCGAGGAGCGGCTTAGCTCTAAAACAGGGCATGCACTTATGAATCACACGGCGAGTTATGCTGCGGGCGCTTATCGCCCAATACTGCCGGCGCACCGAATATAACGTGGTTTGGATACCAGCGTGTTTGAGTCTAACATGCTCAGCTTGTATAATTAATTTCGTTATGTGATGCTGAGCTGGCAATAGGATAGGATGACGGTGATCTTCTGAAATGGAAGAATGCGCAAGCCCGCCTCCGACCCGTAATATGCTAGCCGGATCCATTATTGGATTCAACGGGATCAATTTGCTTGATGCTGGGAGTGGCTGGCCAGCTGAGAGCGCCTCAAGTTCGCGTTTGAACGAATGCATTTGAACAAGCCGAATAATGGCGTTATGTGAGCGCGACAGCTCGTCAATTCGCAATGGGCCCTCATTGCGTTGAGGCTTGTTTTTAGCCTTGTGAATGAATCTGACCACATATCCAACAACTCGTTGTAATTTGCTGAATGAACTGTATGTTCAACTATATCCCACTTTCGAATTTCGAGTGCCATACAAGTAACCGTGGGTATCATGGGCTTGAGCTGAGGAATTTCTATTTTAGCGAGAGCTCGACTTGGTCACGATGATTTATCATCCCTTAACCATGAAGGACTGTGGAGTTTAGGTTAAGGGTGAGGTTGCAGAACACCAACCCAGTCCGGCTACTGTCAGTAAGTTTTCACCGCAGAAGAATAACGCTTTTTTACTTTGGTAACGCAAAAGGTTCTTTATTTCAAATAGTCAAAAAAAAAGACAAAACGAAACTTAGTGGTATTCAGAATAATTCGAATTTACACACACGCTTACTTATGTTTAATTGTTTTTACAAACACTCGCAATTCAGTTCATAAATTTATAGTAATTTGGGGTTACAGTCACGCTTACATAGTTTATATACTTAGTATAATTTGGTGTTACAATCACGCTTCCTTAGTTTAATTGTTTTTACAGACACGCACGATTTAGTTCATAAATTTAGAGTAAGTTGGTTTTACATTCACACTTAATTATTTTACATATTTAGGTAAATTTGTTTTTTACAAACACTCACAATTCAGTTCATAAATTTATAGTAATTTGGTTACAAACGCGTACAATTTAGTTCATAAATTTAGAGTAATTTTTTTTTATTTTTTTTTATTAGACTTCTCTCAGGAGAGGCGAACCTATAGCGCCGAGTGGGCGCCCCGAGATGCCATCAAATAACTGTTGCAGTTCTTTTTGAACAGTTGCAGGTTGTAACGCTCCGGGAACACTCGCGTGGGAAGGGAGTTCCACGCCTCCCCCGCTCTGTAGCGGAACGAGTTCTGATGTAGGGATGTTCGCGCCGTCGGGAGATGAACCACAAACGGGTGCGATCCGTCGGATTGTCTTGTGGAGCGCATATAAGCCGAATTGCGCGGAACAATACCACGAATCTCCGAAGAACAGCACCCGTGATAATATCTGTAAAACAGACAGAGGTCGGCTACACGCCTTCGATGTGATAGCGACTGTAGTCCCGACGTCAGCGCCGAGTCCCCGATCAGGCGGATCGCTCGTCTCTGTATGCTCTCAAGTAGGTCGAGGGTATGTTTAGGAGCCGAGCTCCAAACATGAGAGCAATATTCGAGCGCGGGTCTAATTTGGGATTTATATGGGAGAAGAAGTTGGGCCGGAGTAAAATATTTCTTGGCTCTAAAAAGATAACTCAGTTTTCCTGAGGCTGACCTGGCGATGTTCGACACGTGTTTATGCCATGATACATTTCCACAGACCGTGACGCCGAGCAATTTCAAACTTTCCCCAGCCTTGAGGCCCCGGCCATTCATCATCAGCTGTGGAACCGATGATCCAGTTTTCTTTGTGAATATTGTACACTGAGTCTTCGCCGCATTGAAGTCGACAAGATTAGCCTTTCCCCACTGCAGGACTTTATCCAGATCCCGATTTAGAGAATCAATCTGTCTACATCTCAGCTGGTGTGACGTTGATGCACCAATCGGCCGATCACTCGAAAAGGAGGAAACAAGTGTACTATCATCCGCAAAACTGAACAGTTTGTTATCCGTTGTCTCCAACAAATAATTTATGTGAAGCAAGAACAAGGTTGGAGCCAAAATAGAACCTTGGGGCACTCCCGAATTAACAGGATACAGATCCGAACACTCGCCGTCCACAACAACCCGGATCGATCGATTCTCAAGGAAGCTTTCCGTCCAGTCGCAAAGCTGTTGGGAAAGTCCATATGAACGAAGTTTGCTCAGCAATGCCCCGTGCCAGACGCGGTCAAAAGCCTTGGAGATATCCAATGCGGCCGCGCTTGACTCACCATGCCGTTCAATCGCCGATGTCCATATATCGGTTATAAGTGTCAAAAGGTCTCCTGTGGACCGCCTGGCACGGAATCCGTATTGACGATCATTCAGAAGTCCGTTGCACTCCAAATACTTAACCAATTCTGTATTGATGACTTTTTCCATTACCTTAGATAAAATAGACAGTAATGCTATCGGACGGTAATTTTGTGGGAGACACTTTTTTCCCGTCTTTGGGATTGGCTGAACTCGAGCGATTTTCCAGCAGCCAGGAAAGGTCCTCTGTGCATAAGATAAGCGGAAGAGTCTGCCAAGAACCGGCGATAGTTCTGGAGCACAGTTCTTAAGGACAATTGCTGGTATTCCGCCCGGGCCGGTTGCCTTCCTACAATCCAGTTCCCGTAGAATGCGTTGAATAGTGCGCGGACGAAATCTCACATCCCGCATGGAAGACTGTACCGGCGAGATCACAGGTGGTTCCAAAAGGCCAGGATCGAGGTTTGAATTCGCCGAAAATAAATTTGCGAATACATTAGCTTTATCCCTTGAATTCGTGACTAACGTCCCGCTGTCTGTCACCAACGGAGGGAAGGAAGAGGAAGCAAAGTTACCGCTGACAGCTTTTGCCATTGCCCAGAAGGAGCGCGAGCCAGTTGGGCACCGAAGGAGCTTATTGATCATCCTGTTGTTGTGAGCTTTCTTCGCGGTATCAATCGCCTGGTTGCACGCGTTTCGAATTCTGACAAAATTCGTTCTGTTTACATCGGTGGGATTGGAGCGCCATTGCTTAAAAGCTCTATTTTTTGCCGCTGTAATCAGCTCGCACTTTTTGTCAAACCAAAATTTATCAGACGAACTTCGTTTGATGGAATGTGGAATATACATCTCCATCCCCAGAAGAATAATCTCTGATACCAACTGCGCGCATGCGTTAACATCGGAGTTTCTGAAGCACACCTCGGACCACGGAAAGAATGCGAAGAAGTCTCGCAAATCGTCCCAGTTAGCGGCCCTATACTTCCATACATAGCGAAGCTGCCTAGGCCGGTTATTCGCTTGGTATGCAAGTGCTTGCGCGACAGATACCAAGCAGTGATCTGAGTTTCCCAGTGGCGCAGAAACCTCTACGGTATAAATACTCGGTTCGGATGTCAAAAACAGATCCAGGGTGTTCGCATAATCGCCCCGGGCATCCGGCACTCGCGTTGGCTCCCCCACGAGTTGAGTCAAGTTGTGGCTTACAGCAAACATCTCCGCCAGCCCCCTAGCCTCGTCGGTTCTGTTAGAATGTAACAACCAGCCGGAATTGTGCACATTAAAATCGCCAAGGACAACAATTTCAGAAGCTGGGTGGTTGATCTGTATCCAGTCGACGGTATATGAAAGATGTTCGAAAAATGTCGCCGGTCGATCGTCATTCGGGGAGCGGTAAAGACAACAAAGAAATTTAACGGAATTCCTCAGCACGACCCTCAACCATATGATGTCCATATTATTGGGTTCCAACGCCTCCATCCTCTGGCAAGCCAGATTGGACTGCGCCAAGACGCAGACTCCGCCCTTAAAACGGAATCTCGAACGTAAGTCGTATCCTGAGCAACGAAGATATGTCGAATCAGTTGACGAATCGACCTGGGTCTCAGTTAGGGCAAGGATATCAGGTTTCGTTGTTTGTAAATATTGGTGGACGGAGTTTACATTGGTATTGGTGAAACCGATGCCCCTGATGTTACAAAATGCCGTCACCAGTCGAGCGTGGGCCCAGCCTCGAGAGCGAGCCCGGTTATGCGATGACGAACCTCTTAAAGTTCCATTATTTATCATGATATCTGCATGATGTTCCCCCTGACATAGTCCCACCCGGAGATCCGAATGGAAGACTAGTTTACCTCCGGAATTCTTACCATCATGACTTATCCCCGTGTCATCACGACTTATCCCCGTGTCATCACGACTTATCCCCGTGTCAGTCCGGGCCATCAGCCACACATCCGAAACACCGTCGAAGATTTCTCTCGGCGATATCGCGGAATGTACAGGGTGACGGGGTGGTATCTCACCTTGGGACCGACTACCACCGAACCAACCTTTTCTCGAACCGGTCCATCAGCCAAGCTCCGAAAGATGGCCAGGGATTTCTCCTAACCATTTCACGGAGCCTATAGCTTGATGGGGTGGTATTTCACCGGGCGCACAGGGCGTTGGGACCCCGGCTATCGCTCGGCCTTTAGTCGCCTCTTACGACAATGTGGCCTAGCTGTGAGTATATTCTAACGCCCTACTCACAGGGCTGCTTACAAACACGTACAATTTAGTTCAATCCCTTGGGACATCCCATGAGAGATTTTCCTTACTTTGTTTTGCACCAGACCAGTCCACTCTATAACCACCGATTATCTCTTCTAGACTCCGTATATTTTGGTTTATTTAACGTGGAGGCCCGACCTGCCTCCACGGAATCCGAAACCCGATTGATTATCGCCACCGAAGCGACAGAATACCAAAATTCTATCCATCGCCTCGATGACCATATTTAGTAATTTACCTTTTCGAATTGGTGTACCACCAAAGAAGGGTTGAAACGCACACCCCTGTGGTTGCTCATCGCGTGTGTCGCCCAGCATGCGAACCATGAACATGAAGTTAAATGAAAATAAACAATCTTCGCAGCGATGTGCTTACACGATCAGCGACTATGTGTAGCATGATTGCTGATCGTGCGCATGTTGTTGTTGGCATCAACACTGGCGAGTTTTCGATGCCTTTTTGCTGCCAGGTGCAAGTTTCCATTTCATGTGGCTTGATCTAGCGACCGATGTGGGCATGCATGAAAGAACCAAAAGGAAGAAATATCTCTTGTGGCATTGTAGCCGACTTCTTAGAAGACATTTCGTTGGTAGGAACTAATGTAATGTTGGTTGTTAGATGTGCGACCAATTTGTCCCTGCTATAGAAACGCTTGTGTTGCTGATGGTGTTTTACTTCAGCGCAGTTAAACATTGCAGCGGTGGTTAGTCGTATAGGCAGGTAAGTCATGCTTTTCAGGTTACTATATGCCCATGTAGGGAATGTCTGTTACTGCTGATATGGTTTTTCGTATCAGCAGACATTGTGCTTTACTGGTTTTTTGTGTGGCTATAGGAATTACCAATGCAGGTGAGCACACGCTTGGTTGAAAAATGCCGTTTATGAAGAGGGGTTAGCTGGTGGTAGATGAGCAGGTCAGCAGTGGCGTTCGCAAGAACCGCCACAGGACCATCGAACCAAAGGCTGCTTTCCACGAAGTCAGAGGGAAGCTGGCCACGAGAAAGAAGATCTGCGGGATTATCCTGAGAGGAAATGTGATTCCAATGGCACGCGGATACATATGTTTGTATCTCGCACACACGATTTACTACGAAGGTCCTTAGCTTGTGTGCAGGGCTGCTTATCCAATGCAAAACAATAGTGGAATCCGACCAGAGATAGACTTTATTAATTTTCGTTAGGATGCCTGCTCAAATGATGTTGTATAGTCGAGAGAGCAATACCGCTGTGCAGAGTTCCAGCCTAGGCACCGTTAACGGTTTGTGAGGAGAAACTCGCAATTTAGATGCGATTAAGCGGATATGCACTTGGCCTTTCGGATCGATGGACCGCAAATAAAAACAAGTCCCGTAAGCCTTTTCGCTAGCATCACAAAACCCATGCAGTTGTACATTAACTGCATTTGGTATAGTTACTCCACGAGCAAATTTGAGATTTTCTATCAAATGCACTTGATCCTGGTAAGCAGACCACGATGAATGGATCTCCATTGGAACCGTCTCGTCCCAATTAACGCCAGCTTTCCATAAAGCTGAATAAGTATTTTGGCGTACACCACAATGGGTCCAAGGAGTCCCATAGGATCAAATAATTTCGATAATATACTGCTTTTGGTACTGCCATTTTGTCTATCGATATTAACAACGTAAAAGAAATAATCCTCGCGAGAATTCCAGCGGATCCCCAAGGTTTTTACATCCGAATCAGGATCTAGCGACATATGTGAACTATGAGGATGCTCTTGATCTTTGACGAGTAGTGCTGGGTGACTCGAAGCCCATTTTCTCAAGCATAATCCTCCTCTCTTGAGTAGGGCGAGGAGTTCATCACGGAGTAGTATGGCCTCGGTTAACGTCGCAGCTCCTGTAAGTAGATCGTCCACGTAAAACTCCTTGCGCAATATTCGAGCAGCCATGGGAAAATTTTCCATTTCGCCATCAGCCAGTCTGAATAACGTTTTTATGGCTAAATATGATGCGCAAGTTGTTCCATAAGTTCCAGTATTAAGTTTATACACCTGAATGGGATCATGCATATTGCGGCGATAGAGGATTTTTTGATATTCCGAGTCGGAGGAGTGGACACGAACTTGACGATACATCTTTTCGATATCAGCCGTGAGAACAAAAATGTGACAGCGAAATCGTAGGAGAAGTTCAAATAAATCTTCGTGTAATTTGGGGCCTGCCAAAAGCGTGTCATTCAATGAGATGCCCGTTGTTGTTTTTGCGGAACCATCGAAAACAACCCGCACCTTGGTTGTCAGGCTACTCTCCTTCAACATCGCGTGGTGAAAAGGAAAAAGCCCTTGGGCTCTTGACTCATTGCGAGTGACATATGACCTAATGACAGATCATCATCATTGGCACTACAACCGGGAACCGGTCTTGGCCCTATTTAGCAAGTCCTGAGGCTTGTTAAATTTTCCACAATGATTTGTTTTTTCCGGGCAAGGTCATTAGCCTTGCGCCAGAGGCTCCCCGACGGGGAATCGAACCCCGGTCTCTCGCGTAACAGGCGGGTATACTAACCACTATACTATCGAGGAGCCCCTAATGACAGGTATTCATCTAGAAATTCAGTGTACTCACGCTGCACCTCAGGCCTGACTTTGGAGTTTGCGCTCCAAAACATCAAAACGTATTAATGCCATCATATAAGAGTCGCATAATGCGGTCTCCTTATTGTTGAAAGGCAATTTTACTTCATATCTCCCTTCGGGAAGTCTAATGCTATGAAAGGAGTAGTGGTCCTCACAAGCTATTTCTTGAGGCGAACGAATTTTTTCAAATGAGATCTCCTCAGATGCCCAAAACCGAGTTAAATTCACATCTGGAGGGTTCAATTGTATAGACATATGGCAAGACACGTTTGTTGCCCAATAATTTGGATCGAGATCGCCCGCAACAATCCATCCTAATTGCGTCTTTTGCAATACTACATTTGGCTGTTTCCTTAACGATATTTGGCCAATGCAAAGCAACTTGTAAAACAACTTAACGCCAATTAACGCATCAACCTTTGAAGATTTAAAAAATTCCGGGTCAGCTAATGGAATGTTTCTTGGCAATTCAATAACATTAGGATCGATAGAAGTCAAAGGCATTGGATGCCCAATCTGCGGTATGATTAGGAACTCAACTGATTTCTCGTACTTGGTGACCCGAGAACGCAGTGTTGTCCGAGTGGAATGCTTAACCGTTGACGAAGTATTATCGATCCCTGAAACATAAATGTTGGCAGGCCTTTTGACGAGGTTCAAAAGCTCAGCTGTTTCCTGAGTCATAAAATGGACTTGCGAGCCCGCATCTAAAAATATGCGGCACAGCTTACTCCTTCCTTGATTGTTTACAATATCAACCAAGGCAGTGGCTAGCACTCCATGTGTTGTGGTTTGAGCTTGCATTCTCATAGTGTTGCTTGCGACATACGCTGTAACCTGGTCTAGATTATTTACCTTGTCAAAATGTAACATGGTATGATGGCGTTGTTTACACTTATTGCATGGCTGTGCCTTACAGCCTGAAACTCGATGTCCTTTTCTTAAACACTTTATGTACCAACGGCCAATCTTGGTTGCCTCGAATCGAGCTTGAGGAGTCAAAGAGATGAACTTGCTACACGTGTATACCTGATGACTTGTGTCAGTGCAAAAAATACAAGTCTGAGTGGATGCCACAAATGTCTGTTGTGGTCTATGGTTACGCCGTATAGAGGACCTTTTCAATGTGGTATTAGAAATGGGTTGCGTTCGGGCACTTTCTACTTGAGCCCGTCTTTTCAGAAAGTCGATAAAGTTTTTGATGGTGGGGTGAGCTATACTACTACTGCAATCTTCCCATCGCTCACGGGAGGAGGGATTGAATTTCTCGCGAAGTATGACAATCAATATGGCATCCCAAGACTCTACAGGTTCTTTTAAAGCTTGGAGTGCGCACAGATGTTTCTGTAAAATGTCCACAAATGACGGAAAGGAGACATCCTTGGGTATTGAAGGCATATCGATAATAGCCTTAATGTGACAATCGCGTATATTTTTACGATTATCGTATCTTTCCTTCAAAAGCTCCCAAGGGACCTGATAATTTGCATCTGAAGATTCGATGGTCGAGATAACTTCAGCTGCTTCACCTTCCAGGCAGCCTTTTAAATAGAATAATTTTTTGACTGGTGCAATTTTGATATCTTGGTGCACCAAGACATTAAACAAATCGTCAAACGACGGCAAGGAGATGGTTGGCAGCTGGGGCGAATGAAAATTCTCCACTAAATTTCGCGACAGTTGGGAGATAATTTTCTGGGTTATGTTTTCAACGTCCTGCGACGTACTTACCGTTGTTTTTGGGGTTTCTGGTAGATCAGGAGCACCGGGAATGCACGAAGATAGGTTTTTTGAAGGGGTGAAAGGTAGGTTAAGAGGCTCGTTGTCGTGGGTAATCGTCTTGCTGTCAACCTCGCCAACATCTATTAATTCGACTGTTACAGGAACAGGTTTTTTGGTATGCTCGGCTAAAAGTCCCACAGCGACACCAAACGCCTTGTAGAACAATTCCTCGAAAGCGGTGCTGTATTCAAAAAGCTCCTCAGAGGGCTTTAGCAAACCCTCCAGAGTTTACTGAAGCGAAAAAAACTTTTCGCGACCCTTTTCAATTTCCGAGCACCTCTTTTCAAGCGTGAGAAAATCAGTTTCGGGATTGAAATTATTTAAGAAATTTGCATAATTGGTTAAGGGTCGATTAGCATCAGCCCGCTTGCTGATCAATGCTTTAATTTGTTCCTCGGACATTATGAATAAAAGTAATAAACAAGGAAAAGAAGGAACACCGCGACACTATTTCGAGACACACGAGGTTATATACAAATGGAAGCAAATATTGTTTGGGAAATTTGGGAAATGGATAGCCAATTGAAATCTTATAACACGTTAGTTTTGTCCAACGACGCTCGTTCCCACGATGAGACTGTTTAAATTATGGCGTTCTCCAGGTCCTGCCCAACGACGTTCGATTTCGGAACTAGATGTTGCTGCACTGTGCCTCCTGGATGGCACTGGTAGCAGGGTTTTTGGAAGCTTGATCCTTCCACTTCATTGTGGTTTTCAGCACTATTCTTTATTTAAATGTTTTGATCAATTTTGAAGGGACAGTCATGACTGAGTTTCTGCGAAGAGGTTGTGGTGATGTTTAACTTGTGCACCTGCACGTGCGCGGATTCAGAAAACACACAGATCGATCGCGAACGCCCACTGAATAATGCTGCAACTGTTCTCCAAAGGACAAATAAAACACAACGATACACAGTGACCGAGTGCGGACGTGTTTTCGGTTCGGCGATCGAGTTGAATGAAAAAAGTTGCTTCTATGAGTCGCGAGTGGCTGAAGTGTTATAAAAAGACTATTTATAAACAAATAAATTAGAGTGATAGAAACAGTCAAGACAAAGTAAATATAAATAAACAGAATAAAATAGAAGAGAACGAAGCCACGTGTTGTGACAGTCAAAAACGAAGAACAAGTTTAATACAAAAAGTGTGTGAGTAACACGTTAACGGTGTTTACGTGTGAGTGCGCGAACATTGTGAGTGTGTGCGTGAGGCCACAATCTGTTTGTCCTTCACTCAAAAAAAAACAAAAAAAGAAACAAAAAGGAATACTTTCCATAATACGGACGTAGATCCAAAAACAAAAAAAAAACAATAAAGACAGTGAGAACACGCGGTCCAAAATATGGACGGAAAACAAATGGATGCCAAAACGGTAAATCGGAGAAGGCAAAATACGGACCTAAACCTAAAGGCTAAACGCGTTAAAACAAATGAAAATAAGAACACAGACACGTCGATTGTAACCAGCGATGACAAAGACAACAGCCATGGTGCTCAGTACTCAGGGGCTGTTAACCAATTCAAAGAACTAGCTGTCAGCGAAACAAATGCAGACGCTAGCAATCAAATCGAGGCCCTCAACAGACTCATCCATGAGATTAGTCGTAAAAAAGAAGAACTGGATAGAAAAATGGAGAAAGTTGTCAAACTAAAAAACAACCTGTCCCAGAACAAGCGAAAAACGAAAATGGTAGAACAACAACAGCAAGAACAAAGACAACAGCAACTCACGAAAGCAAAGAAAACACGACAAGATAAGGAAATTCAACAGCAGGGATCACACCAGCACCAGGACACATCTCGGCAGGAAACATCTCAGCAGATGCCAGTCAAAAAAAGGGAGAAAGTACCTCCTATATACATTAGCTACATGGAGACAAAGGATCTCATAAAATTGGGTGAGTTGACATGCAAAACTTTTAAAACAAAACGAATAAATAATTTTAAGATAAGTTTAACATGCGAGGATTTGGAAGGTTATAACAAAATTAAATCGGCATTAGAGAAATCGAAAAGCGAGTACTACACGTACACCCCTAAATCGGAGAAAACTGTCTCCATGCACCTCAAAGGAGTTGACCCTTCCTTTACTCCCGAAGAGGTGTTTGAAGAGCTAAAAAAACTTCGAAAACGATAGCCTGACGTTTACAGGTGTGAAACCATTTTCCACAGCAAATTCTAGAAATCGCAACCGTAAGTTGCCTTTCTTCATTGTGTCGCTAAGTCACAATAGTAAAATTGATGGACTTAGATATATTAAATACATTAATCACCAAACAATAAGTTGTGAGAGAATAAAGAAGTGCGACCGCGTATTGCAGTGTGTGCGCTGTCAACGCTTCGGGCATGTGGCAGCGAATTGCAATATGCATTTCAGATGCGTCAAATGCCTAAACAAACATATCATTGGAGAATGTCCATTGGGCAAAGAACAGCTTCCGGATAGAAGTAAACTATCCTGTGTCCTCTGTAACAACTCAGGTCATCCTGCTAACTTTAGAGGTTGCCCTAACTACCAACAACTAAAATCAAAGCTGGATGTCAAAAAGAAGCAAGTTGAAGAAGAGAAAAGGATGAAAACTCGTCTTACAACAACTTCGTGGCACCAAGCGTGTCATACGCCCAAATGGCAGATGGAGTAAAAAATGCACCAATCTAAAAAATCCAACAATCACGCAATATCATTAAAACGCCTGCTCCAGAGGCACAAACTGATATAATAGCAATATTACTGTCCATACAAGGACAGTTTGCTGCGTTTGATAAAATATTCGAAAAGTTCGAAAAGAAACTGACGGAACAAGTGGCTCGAACGGACATTATCTCTTCGACCCTGTTTCCAGACGAACCCACAGTCTAATTATAACGTTCACTGCGACTGGATTAACCCTAAAAATTATTGCTGTGAATGTTAATTCACTAATCCGCATGGGAAGAAGGGATAATCTCAACAATCTGCTGGAAGCTGAACGCCCGGATGTGCTTTTGGCTAGCGAAACTAAGCTAAATCAAAGGCATAAATTGGGCTACCCAAATTATAAAATAATTAGACGAGATCGTCCAAATTCCACTCAAGGGGGTGGGGTCGCTGTTTTAGTTAAAAATGGTCTACAACACAAAGTCGTCTACAGTAGAGACGTATACAAGTTGCAGGTACTAGAAGCCTGCGTTATAGATATTCCTTTGAAAAGTCAAAGGCATCTATATGTGATCTCTGCGTATGCTCCCGAATCTGCACAGTGTCTACAGTTTATCAATGAACTTGATACCCTTTTTCGAAGTCTCAAGTTAGACTCGGAAAATAATTATTTGTTTATGGCAGGAGATCTCAATTCCAAGCACAGTACTTGGGCTAACCTTATCACAAACACAAGAGGCAATGTGTTGTTCGACTGGTGGCAAACAAATGTTATCGAACATAAACTAGAATTGTACGCTACAAGTACGCCGTCATATCTAAGAGGAAATTCCTTCTTGGATTTACTGTTGCTCGATGAGCGAATACAATTATTAGATACGGATCTAACTACTCGAAATTGTCTTCGTACAATCGAGTACGATAGCGATTATTACGGACTGGTGCTGTAATACATGTCCCAAACGAACATTCACTACTTGAGCAGTACAAACAGATACATTCTTTTAATTTCGGAAAAGCATACTGGTCGCGCTTTGATCGGATAATAAAAAAAGAATTACGCTCCAATGGTATAGATCCACCAACTGACAGAAATCTTCATAATGACGAAATTGATCATTATCTTTCGACGATGAACAACATTGTTACTAACACAATGAATCGTTCTATCCCAAAAGTGTCTCACATGGAGGGCCATACAAACCGGTACAGAAACGCAACGATAGACGAGATGTATAGGCAAAAGAGTATTCTGCTCTCTAAGTTAAAACTGCTCTACAGACAATTCAGCGATCCAAATAGCCAGGAAATAAAAACAATTAAGTCATTAATTAAAAATCTTCACAAACTGATCCGTGACAACTATAGATCAGTAATTAATGAAGACTGGAACAAGAGAATTCAAGCCATTAAAGCTAGTGGACCGAATATGTTCCCACAAATAAATAGTCTTTCGAAGGCAAGATTATAATGACATCGCATGTCTGCGAATTCCACGGACTACCGAGAATTGTCAAACGCTGCTGAACGCTGGACTTACCCTGGAACACATCAACTCTAAGGAAGAGTTCATAATAGTCGAGGATCCGCAAAAAAAGGCGAACTCAATTGGCGCTTGTTTCGAAGCAGTGTATAGATTGAACGAATCGGCTCATTCTAACATGACCTGGAAAATAGGGCTCTCCAAAAACATATTTCGCTACGAAATGAACTTAACAATTGGCGTCTCTTAAGTCGAAGTTTCACTATCTTTAGTGAAAATAATAGAGCGGATTCCCCGCTTAGAGATCTAAACACTAGCATATTTGTGCACAAAGATGAACCGACGGACATTCTTAGATCGATTAAGAACAAAAAATCTTCTGGAATAGATAGTATTCCAAACATTGTTCTAAAGCATTTACCTCTTGAAGTAGTGAAGGTTTACACTATTTTCTTCAATAACGCTCTAAATAATGCATATTATCCAACCCAATGGAAATCTGCAGTAGTCCATCCCATCCCCAAAAACGGCAAGGACAGGAGCAATCCAGCCAATCTTCGCTCGATTAGTTTGCTTCCGAACATCAGCAAGATATTCGAGAAAATTATAAATAAAGCATTGACTAACTGGTGTCAGGAAAATGGTATTATTCCGAACAATGAGTTTGGTTTCCGTTCGCAACATGACACAGTTCATGGTGCGACAAAACTTGTTTCCGACATACAATGGAACAAGGCGAAGCGACAATGCACAGGGGCCTGTTTGGTTGACTTTGAAAAGGCTTTCGACACCGTATGGCTAGAAGGTCTGGTATATAAGTTATCAAATCTAGGTATGCCCGAATATTTATTATACATTATCTACGATATGATAATGGGTAAACAATTTGTAGTGAACGTTTGTAGTGAAAAACGGTCTACAACAGGGAGCAGTGAATTATCTCATTTTATTTAACATTTACACTAGTGGTCTAGTGGGTTCTCTCAACCATGCAATTGCGTATGCTGACGACATTGTGGTGTATAGATCTGGAGAAAAGATTGATGTCATCAACAGACTTCTGCAAGATGACTTCAACAAAATCAAACGTTTTTGCGACGACTGGAAATTAAAAATAAATTTCCAGAAAACAGAGACTATCCTTTTCAGAACGCCACTGTTCAGTGCATCAAGGGATGCAAAACGGAATTGGTAAACATTTTCCATTGCAGGAAGTAATAATCTTCCCCTACAAGTAAAAACTGTAGTCAGATACCTTGGAATCTGGCTTGATCAGTATCTTTACTTTGATAAGCATACAGCAGCTGCTCTTACAGCAGCTAAAAACGCATATGCAATGACACGAAGAATCTTCCGTAGTAGTCTGCTGGACCCCAAGGTGAAAATAATTTCATACTCAGCATTCATCCGACCAATATTGGTCAATGGCTGCCCGGTATGGTACAACATGTCCCCATTTTACATGGAGAAGTTTCGGGTGTTCGAGAGGCAGTGTTTGCGTTCCTGCCTCGGAATGTATAGAACCCCAGAGTCGCAGTATAAGAAATACTATCCCAATAAAGTCCTGTACGACAAATCAGGACTAAACAGAATAGATAACTTCATTATTAAGATTATTCGTGGTCACACAACAAGCGCATTGTGCAGTGAAAATGATCTTATAGCGGGAGCATTCTATCCCAATGATATGTATATGGACAGTACTCTCCAGAATGGGTTCATTCCCCCAGAAGCGTTCCCTTTCTTGGATAAAAAAGGACTTATCCAAGACAAACGTGGAGTCCCTATTATTTACCACGATTTCCGTGGTGCGGGGATAAACGAATTCTCCACGATAACGATATCTCTAATTTTCCAGAGCGCCTGCGTTTTAGTATGGTGATCGGTGAAAGAGATAAATCAATAAAAGATCGATCCCATCCCAACTGGTGGTGGATCACTGATGAAGAAAGGACTACACGTCCCCCAACATGGTATGCCTCTTAGGCGCACCACTTTCCTTCCCCCTATCCCCAATTCCCAATTATTTTTATTTTCTTTTTATTTTCGTTTTTAATTTGATTTTAATTTTTTAGTTTTTTATTTTTATTTGTATTCCTTATTTATGTTTGTCCGTTTTGTTGCATTATTTTATTTTTTATTTTTTGCGTGTCAACTCCCTATATATGTAATTTAAAAAAAAAAAAAAAAAAAAAATTAAAGAAAAAAATTAAAAAAAAATTAAATAGTACATGATGTAGAAAAAAAAGAATACATTTAATAAAGAAAACATCCATTATTGTGATATGTTATAAAAACGCCACAAGGCATAAGAAAAATAATAATGTATAATTTAGAGTGCTTGCGAAGAGCCAGTAAGTTTATGAAAGGGTGATATTTGTAAAATAGAAATTAACATTTAGTCTTAAGAGAAATATGTAATTAATTTGTTAAATAAATACGGATATAAAACAAAACAAAAAACAAATAAAACACGTCACGTTCGATGAAAGAATCTTTATTAACACGCTGAAGTAATTTTATTCAATACACTTGGTGGTCCATATTACTTAAAATGATTCACAGTATATTTCTTATTAGCAGGTGGTGAATATGCTAATTACACAAAGTATAGTTATTACTAACATAATTGAACGTAGTTGTTTAAACACCGTATTGTTCTTATTAATAATCAGCGAACGTATCCATTTAAGCACTGTATTGTTCTTATTGATAAAAAGGGAGCGGATTTAATTAGACACTGTATTGTTCTATTAATAAACAGCGAGCGGATTTGCTTAGACACTGCGTGTATTGTCCTATTAATAAACGGCGAGCGAATTTACTTAGACACAGCATTGATCTAGTTAACAACTAGTACATTTGACTCGATTTAAAATTCTGCGACTCCGATAACACAACGTCCCCGACACGTGTGGCTGGTGATAAGGTTAAAATCTGACTCTTCGAGTGGCTGTTGCACTCAACATCCCCTAGCTGCAGTTGTGGTGAATTTCCATCGATATGGGAGGAACCGAATCGGATCGTTTCTTTGGTGATGACCAATGAACGATCGATTGTTGTTTTTTTGGAAGAATTCCTCTGTGGTGACGGTACGGTCTGGATGAATTTCCATTCGCTGAAGGCGAGGATCAACGGAGATGCGAAGGCGCACAAACGGGAATCCTAATATCCGGCTGATCAAATAGATTATCGAATACGGACGCTGGCTGCCCTAGCATCATAAGCGGTAGGGAATAGGTTATTTCTGTTGATGTTATGTCAACAGAACTTCGCCGCGATGGCAGAGGCTACAATATTTGGGTGCATGTTTATTTTAGCCATTGGATAATACAAAGGAATGTCGCCATGCAGGCCAAAATAGTCTCTTCTGTTTACGTTGAGTATACAGAAGCATTTCGTTTCGAATAGCCAGCGTGAGAATCGTGGCTGTTCGTAGTTTAGACAACGAATCATTAGACATGATCGATGCGGCGATCGTTCCTCGATAAGACAACGGATCATGTAATCGGTCATGCAGCTGTACAAATACACGTGTGTACATGAAGGCTAAAGCCATGCCGTTGTAGGCGATCGATTTTTCTGTGACTTAAGTCAACAGAAAATTTGAACATTATGATAAGGGCTAGTGGTGAGATTGTTTGCGTTAGCAAAACGGTACCGTTGTTGGGATAGCAATCATGGGTCGTGTGCAACTCAATGATCGTTATCGGCTTAGGCGATCGATCATCGGAAATTAGGCTTGCAGATATGCAAGCAAGCAAGTTGCCCGACGTGTCCTCCTGGAGCAACGGATTGTTGGAACAAGAAGACACAGGAGAATTGGTGTATGTTTTCGTATGATGCCATGGCAAGAATATGATCTTGCCGTGGGCTTATTTTCACGTACGAAATTGTTGAAGCGAGCTTCGTACTGCTCGTAAACAGGTAAGCTGCTTATGGTAGGGGCTGGTATTTGGAGGTTGGGAACGGGGGTTGGTTAGGACGGTGGGTGGTTCTTCAGGCGCCTTAAAGAACCCCCACAAGGTAACGGGTGGCGAAAAACACAGTTTGGTTTCTCTTAATATGGTCTTGTACAGTTCCTTGCCTCTCGAAGATCGATTGAGGTGACGGTTCAGAGTGTGACAGTCTTCGGAAAGTTACGGTTGATCTTCTCTATGGTGTTAAAAAAATAAAGTAGAGAGAAAGCTTTTGTACATATAAAAAAGGAAGAACAAAAAGGAAAATAGCATTGTAAGCTTCCCAACGTTCATAAGTTTAATGTATTTAAAGAAAATTGGTTAATGTTTAAATAAGAAAAATAAAAGTGACCTAAAACCAAAATTGTTAACGTTGAAACAAGAAAAATAAAAGTGACATAGGACAACCATCTTAACAGCAGAAACCTTTTTGTTACACATTAAGAAGGAGTTAAGAAAGGAACATTTGCCCAGAGGTCAACACCAATCGTGAGTTCCACTGTGTGTATATATATAAAAGAAAAAGATAATCGTGCACTGAACTCAAGAAGTTATTTCCATTTTGCGACTAGTTAGAAGAATCTGCAAGCAATTAGATAATATTTACGAAAAGCTATTCATAAAGTTACGTAATAAGTTGAATATAACATTTATTTAAATTGCAAACCTAACCACAATATAACAATTGGTTACTACATAATATAACAATTGGCGCAGCCGACGCCCATCATCTGAGGGAGTACCGGAACGGTCCCTAAGTCCGCCGTAGCCGGAGGTACAGGTATTCTCCTACTTACGACCGAGATAGGTTCCTGGTCATCGGTCGTAAGTCGATTAAGTCGCAAGTCGAATTTCATATAAAAAAAATTCCGACTTAGCTAATGTAATGTATTAATTGTACTGAAATATGTATGTAAATCGAATTTTTTTACTTTGTTTTTTTTTTTAATTTTTCTCATACATTTTAGGGATTCCCCGCAACTACATATTTGTCTTCTTGAAGTATTTTCTATGAAAAAAATTGGAAAAAAATAGTCGTAAGTCGGGGACTACCTGTACTTGCCCAGTGGTGGGGGGAGCCCTAGAGGCTCCGTACGCCCCTACGTTCCCGTAACGTTTTGCGGTTGGTTATTGTCAGTTATTGTAAACATTTTCCGAAAAGACGAATGTGGCAGAGGCGAGCGTAAGCAGAACTTCGTGATATGAGCAAAACTCCTCAACAAACACAGTGATTTGCTAAAACATCATAAACCGAATATATCACCGGAATATCGTCAAATAACGAGCAATTGTTTTTCATATCGTTAAGAGAAAAAGCGTGCGTTTTAACTGATAGCAGCATTTCCATTAGTAATAGCAGCATACCATACCTTCTTCATAGCGTCCCGTACCGGAGAGCGGTGGCGACAGGAGTGGCAGAGGCGGATGATAGTTTTGTTCAAATTTGTAATGTAATTTCGTATTTTTAAGTTTTCTCCGATCGTAATTTTGTTCAAACTTGTAATGTAATTTCGTATTTTTGGGTTTTCTTTATTTCCGATCGTAGTTTTGTTTACATTTTTTGTGTAATTTTGTTTTGTTAAGTTTTCTTTCACACCGAACCGTCACCCCTTTCGTCTTTGGAATATTTAATATTATTTAATATTTAAATTGTCCGCTAGGGATAGCGTCCTTTTTTTCTCTGCTTGCCACCCTTCTCTTCGGTTCGGGTGTGCTTGTTTCTTTATATGTTGTCGTTTTTGCTGCCCCGGTGACTGTTCTTTTGCGGTGTCTGGTTGTTCTTTGGTTTTTTTGCCTGGGCCCGACTCGTCCGCGTCTCTGCCCCGCGAGTTGGGAACCACCCCCGGGCAAAGGATTGTTTGTTTTCCCCTTCCGGTGCACTGCAGTTTTTCCTTTTGGTACTGACGGGGTCTCCCATTCACACCCGAATTTTGAGTATTGTCTGGTTCGCCGGGGTACCGGCGAGGGTCCCTGGGTCTTGATACTTATCATCTCTGGGTCTTTCGCTGGGAAACCGACGAGGTTCCCAGACCCACACACATACGACATCCTAGTCTGTGTTTTTTTTAATTATTCTCTTTGTCTGGTCCCCTTGCGCTTCCCCTTCAGGTGAGGGTAAAGTTGTTGCCCTGATGCTGACGAGGCAACAGCAGAAGGAAAACAATGGGGGCACTCCCTTCCCGACACAGCTGCCCCCCCCCCCCCCCCCCGCGAGAGACATCTGAGAGGGACAGTTGCTCCGATAGGAGTAACAGAATACATGCTAAGTGTTAAACAAGCATAGTCCGTAAGAAATGATATTCTATGTCACATAATACAGCAATTTTAATTTTTTTTTTTACACTAACGCGAGCACAAAAGGGGATTTGAAGTACCCTTAAATGTCAGAGCACAGTGCGAGCGGATGGAGAGGAAGTGGATAAGGAAAGGAGGTGTCGATGTATATTGGTCTTGAATGTCTGGACATCACAACTGCCAGGAAACACATGATCAGGCACAACATTCCACATTCGTGTGGTCCGGCTAAAGAATGACTCTCGATCTTCATTTGTGCGCCTGAAGTCCACTTTCAACGTGAACTGATGCGCATTCACACATTGACGGGTATCGCGGGAAAATGTCTGAAGGACGCATCAGCAAGTTCAGTTAAGCAACGACCGTGGTAATACCTATAGAAAAGAGATAGGCATAATACGTTGCGTCTGTGTTCTAACGACGGAATTGATCGACTTACGACTGAGTCCCCAATAAGTTTCACTGCTCGTTTTTGCATCCTACCGAGTACGTGTAGTGCAGTTTTGGATGCGCCTGACCAAATATGGGAGTTGAAATATTTTTTTGGATGAATATACGCCTTGTAAATAGTGGCCAGGTTGAATGGAGTGAAGTATCTTTTGCATCTCTTAAGGAACCCCGTACATTTGGCTGCACTTTTCGCAGCTGCAAGTATGTGGTCATTCCAGTTAAGAGTCGAATTAATTCGATCGCCCAGGATTGATAGTTCCTTCGCTTCGTCGATGCAAGTGCCGTTCATAGACAGTATATTTACTTCGGGGCTCGCCTTTGACGACAAGAGACAGCACTGACTTTTTTGGGCATTGAATTCTACTCGGTTAGATAATCCCCACTGATATATCTTGTTGATGTCTGAATTCAATGTATCAAGCATAAGTTGCTGGTTGGTATTGACATTCGAAGAGTTTGGACGGGAGTGTTCATAAGAGTATGAGAAACTCAACGTGCTATCATCAGCAAACGAGTGAATTGGGTTGTGTGTAATTGACAAGACATCATTTATAAAGATGAGGAAGAGAGTGGGTGAGAGTATCGAACCCTGGGGAACACCTGCATTCATTTGACGGGAGACAGATATGACACCATCAAGAACCACTTGGATTGAACGGCCAGAAAGATAGTCTCTAATCCATTGGATCAGGGAATTGTCCACTCCATATAAATGCAATTTTGACAAAAGGGCTGGATGCTAAACTCTGCCGAAGGCTTTTGAAATATCCAATGCGACTACCTAACTTTCACCGAGGTAGTGGATGGCATGGCTCCACTTTTCGGTAAGGTACGCCAGAAGATCTCAAGTGGACCCGTTGCTACGAAAGCCATATTGGCGGTTATTGAGGAGGTCATTTGATTCCCGATATTTCGAAAGTCGACGGTTGATAAGTGATTCCATTACCTTGGAGAGAATAGAGGTTAGTGCTATGGGTCGATAAGAAGAAAGGGATGATTTCTCACCCTTTTTGGGAATTGGCAGAATGTTCGCTGAGTTACATCTATTTGGGAAACGGCCAGTAGAATAAGATAAATGGAAGAGTTTCCGCAGTGGTTTAGCGAGTGAAGAGGAACATCTTTCAAGAGGGTTGGGGGAGTGCCATCCGGACAAGCGGATTTGTGTGCGTTTAGCTCCTTGACTGCGCGGGCAACAGTACACGCTCGGAAGGAAATCTGGCTTATGGTGCGCTGCTTATGCTCAAGTTGAGGTGGAGCTGGTGTGGTATCAGGCAGCGTTGAATTGGCTGCAAAATGTGCAGCAAGTAGATACGCCTTCTCTATTGCAGTAGTGACTGGTTTGTCATCGACTATAAACGATGGAATAGATGAAGAAACTGAGTTTTGAATGTTTTTCACGAATGCCCAGAAGCTTCTGCTACCTGTGGGAGAGTGTAGTATTTTTTGTCTCACTCTCTGGTCATGCAAGAACTTGGCGCGTTGAATATACGCATTGTGGTCATTTCTAGCTCTCTTTTCCGATTTTCCTCAGTATTGTTTGATTTATAACGGGAAGCTCAACTCTTTAGCCTTAATGGCTTCTCTGGACCCGGAATCGAACCACATATTTCTCTTGGGTTTGATACTCTTTATTCTGTGTGGAATAAAGGTCCACATGCCAAGTAGAAACGTGTTTGTGAATGTGTCCTCTATAGAATCAACATCGTTATTGAGGAAAAATAACGAGCAATTTAACCTCCCAAAAAAGTGATTCAGATCTGTCCAGTTGGCTTTCTCGTAGAACCATACTGTTCTTTTGCGAGCTTTCTCATTAACGTTACAGCGGTCACAAGGGTTTGAAGTGCCCAAGGGCGAAGAAACTTCAATTGTGTATTTGTTTGGGCGGGAGGTGAGAAACAGGTACAGTGTGTTGGGGAAATGACCATATATGTCTGGTACCCGTGTCGGCTCATTGACAAGCTGAGTTAAACTATTTGAATTAGCAAAAAGCTGGATATATTGACCTTCAGGTGTTGTGTGTCCGGAGTGACGAAGCCACTTAGAGTTATGCACATTAAAATCACCCGCAATAACGTTTTCAGTGTGCGGATATATGGTCAAGATCCTGTCGATAGAATCAGACAGAGTATCAAATTCGTTAAAGGATGCGTTTCTACCCAAGGTTGGGCTTCTGTAAAGAAAACAGTAATGTATGACATGCTTGCGAACGTGAAGTTTTAGCCAAGAGAAATTAAATTCTGGGCATAAGCAATATCATTTCGTATGTATGTGGCTATACCACGATGTGGAAAGAACAGAGGCATTAAGTTATATCCAGGTAGATTAAAATCGGAAATATCTGTATTAGTAATTACCTGGGTTTCGCTAAGTGCAAGGATAATTGGTTTCTGGTTAGAAACACCAACAAATAATAATAATAATTAGAAACATGGGCAGACACAGAAGAGCAATTGCATCTCAAGCCGCGAATGTTGCATAAGTCAACGCGACAATCCCGCTCCATTGAAATGGCCATATATAGAAAACCAATACCGCCTCGGGAAAGGATACAAGTCGGGACCAGCAATTGCGACGCGATGAGAGGAGTAACAGATAAACTTCGTCCAGCCCCACAATGGAATATCTAAAAGAAAATTCCACGAGAAACAACGGGAATATATGCTGGCAGGAGGTGGTTTTATTCGGTAAAAAATGCGACATGCCTCTCGATCGGACCAGCGGTATCTTTTCAAGATTTCCACCTTCCTACCAAAAAAAAAACCCAGTCTAGTATGCTTTCATTCCCACCATCCCCATGCAAGTAGTTAGAGACTATTTGAACTACCCCTTTAGACACTATCCTTAGATACCTGTGGGGTAGATATTCGGAACGCCAGCATGGGCGAGAGTTCTACTATCAACCCACTCGCCGCTAAAACAAAGTTCCGCCGAATACAACCGAATGGTCACCAAGGCGAGAAGAAAACATCAAGCACACGAATTCCACACCGCAGAAAATGGAACACCGTGATTGCCATTCATGAATGATTTTTATTATTCTGTCTACAATTCAATTTATTTCACATAAAATTCACATACATAATTATATATGTTAAAGGGGACCAGATAAGGTCAGCAACACTTTTTGTTAATTCCTACTTTATTATAATTGTTCGCGCAACCGACTGGCTTGTTTAACACCCGACACATCGTACCGGCGCGCGGTACGGTGGATGGTAGATGACCTGGCCGCTTTGACTGATTGTTGTAATACGACTCCAATGGTGTGAATTTGCTAGTGGTTGAAATTTGGCCCGTGGTGAAACTCTCCCAGCTAAGGGGTGAGTTTCCTATTACAAGAGAGACGTGAAGTCTCTCTTTATGGAGTAGCGAACCGGATCTCGTAGTGAAGATCCTCTTGGTGTGCGTGATATGATCTTAGCAATGTGCTAATGCACCACTGTTTGCTCATGCCGCGAGGTCATGAGAAATGAATTCAGAGATATTGAAAGGCATAACAGAATTTATTAGCTTAGAGTTCGGCTAAATTAACAAGTTGCAACTCATTAGATGCTAAATGCATTTGGGATACTTCAAACAATTTGGATTGTTTATCGTATCGCCAGAACAGAATTCTTTTGTTTGCACATGATGCGTGCTGAGGAATTTGGTTTTAGCGGCTATTGCGCTAATTGTCTGCAGCTGCGTCAATAAGCTGCTTGGAGTTGTTATGTCGTTGGACAAACGAGTCGCCAGCCAATGTCTATGTAGGGAACATTGTTGTACACATCTTGAGGCTGAGAATAGGTGACGCAAAGATAATCATCCCTGATTGTGATGGTTACATGGTACAGTAACCGAATTGTTTTCTTTCAGGCATAATGCTTGACCTTTAAGGAATTCTTCTAGGAAAATGCATATGAACTATGAATGCTTGAGAATTCCTTTAGGAAAATTTTGCCGATGCATTGATGCATGGAAAATGCCCTTGTGGGAGAAATTCTTTACATAACCTTAATGCTTGTAGCTGTGTAGGTGCTAATGCCATTGCATTAGCAAAGAACAATGGGGTAATGGGAGCTTCAGGACTGGAAGCTTTTAGGTAATTTGGGAAGGTAAGTGGTGGCGCTTATGGGAACTGCCATATACCCCCCCCCTCCCCTTGTTTTTACTTTTTGAGGTATTGCAACACCGAGCCCAACATTAGATGCAGGTGATTCTGGTTCTCCCAAGATGGCCAGAAGGCGGAGATACGTTGAAGGACACAATTGTTCCTAAATCGGACCCAAGCCTTTTTTTTTACTATGTCTGAGTTCGATTTTCTGGCGCAAGGCTAATAACCTTGCCCAGAAAAACAAATTATTATGGAAAATTTAACAAGCCCCATACTTGTTAAATAAGGCCAAGACCGGATCCCGGTTGTAGTGCCGATGATGATGATGATGATGAGTTCGATTTTAGATCTCCCTAGAGTTGTATACGTCTGCGAACGCTGGTAGGAAATGGGGAAATAAAGAGAGTAAATACATTATTATTTGGCGTAAGGCCCGCAAAAAGAAATTACTATGGAAAATTTAACAAGCCTCGGGATTTGCTAAATAAGGCCAAGACCGGTTCCCGGTTGTAGTGCCGATGATGATGATGAAATGCATTTTTATATAACAAACATACTTATGTTACTCAGAAAAAAATTGTTTCAATCCGCTCGCTTTTGTTTTTCTTTCAGGTACCCCAGCGGTCTCCACCAATGGTAACGGGTGTTAGAATCCAATTCTTTTTCGTTTAGGTTCACGAAAGGCGTTTTCCCACACCAATAGTGGGCGACGTCTCGCGAAGGAGAGGAAAGAATTAGATACCACGGGAAATCGAGTCGGCGTCGGTGTAGAATCGGCGATAGGGCCTAGACGGAAAGCGTTCCGTCTATTCGGGTGCTGACGGGTTTCTTTGATTTTTAGGTATCCTTTGAGCTATTGGCACAGGAAGTTAATTTCATCTCTTTACAGTCCATTACTTCGTTTCAGTTTGCGAACCCACTGAGAGCCAGCCGCCTGCCTTAACTTAATTCACCACACGTAGCGACAGCAACAACTATATGTGCTTATACCATTACATCCTTTCTCTGGTTAAAATAACGCCTCTTACTGGCTAATGCAAAGAAATTATTCGAGGATCTTGATGCTGGAGGGACCAACAGAGGTTCAAAAAATACAAATGCTAAGAAGAGAAGGTTAGGGCGTTTTTCTGCATTCCACGTCCCTCGCATGTATGTTATATTTTCTTTCGGACTGCGCTCTGGACATGCACTTGAATCATCATCATCATCGGCACTACAACCGGGATCCGGTCTTGGCCTTATTTAACAAATCTCTCCACCGGCCCCGATTTCGAGCCGATGTCATCCAGTTTGGCACTCCCAGGCTCTGGGCTTCCTGGTCTACGCCATACCTCCATCGCAGACAAGGTCTGCCGCGCTGTCTCCTTCCATACATCCGGCCACAAAGGGCTTTCCGGGCAGGCTTGTGGTGATTTATTAACAGTCGTTGTAGCAATGTGCCTCCTTGCACGGGTTCGCTACTAGGGTCCCCACACGACGGACCCACTCCTACAGCACTTACTCACGCAACAAAAGGTCTCGTCCGATGCAAGGACTTGGCCACCTGCCTCTTGGTGAAAGATACGAGACGTTAATTAACTCAAATAGGTTATTTCCTTTATCCAATAGCACTAATACATAAATCAACCATTCCACAGTATACTAGATAGTCAATGCACTTGGTGTCGACTAATAATTTAAAACAAATTTATATTCTATTTACAATATAGTCAGTGCACTTTGTTCTAATTAATAGGAAACGTAATTTAACACAATTTATCCGCTGACTATTAGGTAGTCAATGCACTTGGTGTGGGTTAATAATTTGAAACAAACTTATATACGATACACAATAGTCAAAGGCAAAACTGATTAATAATTTGGAATAACGTAGCTCTTGTCCGTTTGCACTCGCAGGCTGTTAACAGAAGACTCCCCAAGATCGCCATCGAAGCAACCGAACCCGAAACATTCCTTTATTGCCCCGATGACCATATAAGGAAATTTTATTTCTTTCATTCTGTTTGAAAACGACAGAATACCAAATTCTATCGCTTCCAAACCACTAGGGCATGTCTGCAGCTGGTGCAGCACGCACCGTCGAAATGTTCGTATGATCAGCGACTGCCTATAGCAATTTTACTGATCATGTACACACTGGCGGCAACTTCCAGCATCGGAATCTTGCTGGGAAATTTCCATTTAAAGAACCCGAACGCTTGGGTTGACCACCGTATGCCACGATGAATTTGCCGTTCATGTGACCAACCGATGTGGGCATGCATTAAGGAACCAAAAGTCGGAAATATCTCCTATGGCATTGTAGCCGTCTTCTTTTGGAGATACTTCGTTGGTCGGAACCAATGTAATGTTGGTTGCTAGAAGTGCGACCAGTTTGCCCTTCCTATAGACACGCTTGTGTTGCTGATGGTGTTTTTACCTCAGCGCGGTTAAGCATGTCGGCGGTGGTTGGTCGTTATGCGTGGCAAGTCATGCTTGCGTACAACTCATGGTTGTAGCGTCTCCGGAATCGTCCTCCCTCACATACGGCGTCAACAATTCTCCTTAAGATCTTTCTCTCGAACGCGGCCAAGAATTCAGAGTGCCTTTTATTAAGCAGCCAGGTCTCGGATCCATACATGAGTACTGGTAAGACCAAGGTCTTGCACAATAGTAGCTTGGATGTTCTGGATAAATTTCGGGATTTAAAGATCCTTGATAGATCATAGTAGGCTTTGTTGGATTTAATCAGCCGTTCGCGTATTTCTTCTTCCATATTGTTATCGGCTGATACTATTGACCCAAGGTAGTTAAAGACTTGCACTACTTCAAATTCGTGCTCCACTACTCTGATAGTTTGACGAACGTTAGGTCTTCTCTTCGCAGAAGTTGCCACCATGTACTTAGTTTTTCGCTCATTAATGTGCAGTCCCAGTTTTTGTGCCACCTGCTCGATCTGGGTGAAGGATTCCTGTACCGCCGATTCGGTTCTACCGATGATGTCGATGTCATCTACGTAGGCAAGTATCTGGTTGGACTTGGTGACAATAGTCCCTCTTGTTGTAACGCCAGAGTCACGGATTGCTTTTTCCAAGGCCAGGTTGAAGAGGAGGCAGGCCAGACCATCCCCTTGTCGGAGTCCATTAAAGATGTTTATTCGTAAGGTAGCCGTGTTGATTCGAGCCTGATCCGCGGATGCAATATGTCTATGTAAGACAATCCACGCTCGGAAACTGTACCAACAAGATAGTGATCCGAGTCGACGTTGGCACCTCGGTACGTTCGTACCGTCATCAGGTTCGAGGAGTGGCGGCGATCTATCAACACGTGATCAATTTGGTTGCGAGTGGCTCCATCAGGTGATACCCAGGTGGCTTTGTGGATATCTTTACGCGGAAACCTGGTACTCGCAACGACCAAGTTTTTCGATGCTGCCAATTCGATGACTCGTAGTCCATTGTCATTAGTGTTCTCATGCAAACTGTGGGAACCTGTGTAGTGCCTGAAAACCGGCTCCCGACCTATTTTTGCATTCAAATCCCCAAGAACCATTTTCACATCGTATCTTGGGCAGGCATTGAGGGCCCGTTCGACGTGCTCATAGTATTCTTCTTTTTCGTCGTCAGGGGACTCCTCTGTAGGTCGGTGAACGTTTATGAGGCTTATGTTCTTAAACTTACCTCGCACGCTAAGAGTGCATAGCCTTTCATTTATTGCATTAAAGCCGATGATGGCAGGCTTCAGTTTTTGGCTGACTAGAAAGCCTACCCCGAGCACATGGTGCTTTGCGTGACAGCTGCAATAAATGTCATACTCTTTTCTTTGAAAAACACCACTCCCTGCCCATCTTATTTCTTGTAATGCTGTTATGTCAGCCTTATATTCGGACAGGGCATCGGCTAGCTGCTGTGCAGCTCGAGCTCTGTATAGTGAGCGTACGTTCCATGAAAAAATCCTTAAATCATTTAGCCATTTTCGTTTCCGTGGTCGTCGTCCTGTATCCGGTCCATATCCGAGGCTTGTTAAATTTGCCATAATAATTCATTTTTACGGGCCTGGTTACTAGCCTTGCGCCAACCTTTCTCAGGATGTCGCTGCATGCATTGGTTCACTACTTGGCGGGTGTCAAAGTAGCTATCCAGGGGTGTCACGTGGAGACTGCACGTCAACTTGGATTGAACAGGGACAAGGATCGTCCTGGCCTTCGCCGGGTTGAAGGCAATCAGAGACTTTGCCCTGTATGTTCGCACCCATCCCCCTATGCACTTGAATACGTATGTAGAAATCTGTTTGCCTACATTAGATTGCATAGAAAGCTCGAAAACGGTTTAAATCTCGATCTTAATAATTTTTCAGTTATGATTTTCATTCTTAAATTTTGAAGCACGAGTTTCTTGCGACTCTTTTTAAATGGTTGATTGTGTCCTAGTCCGAATCATAAATGAATTGTTACTTCAACACATAGTATTTTAGTTTTTTAAATACTGAGTTTTCTATTTTATATGTGGGGCAATTTCTCGATCTCTGGATCTGGATGATAATGGGGAATACTTGTCGGGCAGTTCTCAAGTATTTTGTGTTACGCTTAGATTGCCAGGAAAGTAACGAGGTCCATCTAAACGACAATTTTTTAAATCCCTACGGCTGGCATTTTCATTAAATGTAAATCTTAATTTATTCAACCTATCCGTTATTTTATGAAAGAATTCTTGTATTGGAAAAAAAATATACTTTTGGGACACGCGGTACTTCACACAAATTTCGAATACAATACCGAACGTCGAAAACAGAACGCGGAAGCTATCTCTTCAATTTATGAGCCTTACTCTTACTTTTAACCTATATTTTCGAGTTCTCTGTACGGTGTTTGGTCTAGCATAGACTGCTGCCAGAGTGGGCGTATATAGTTGGTGGAGTGGGCAGTTGGTGGTATATAGTTTTAATCGGCTATTTTGGGGAAGAAACTTACGGTTTCTTTTGAACTGAACTGAACTGATTTTTCTCCAGGAGATTGTGTTACAAATGTTTTTTTTTTTATTGGTGGCACAAGATACTTTAAAAAAAGAAAGAGGAGGGGACTTACTTTACTCTGCATTTATTTGTGAGTCTTTAAAAGGTCTCCCATGTAATCGACCTTTATATTTACTCATATTGAATAATTTTTAACATTTAGAGCGACTTCACAAAAGTTAGTTAGTCGCAGTCTTTATTTTCGCTTCGGACAACACCTTATTCCACATTCAGATGTAGGAACACAGACGCCAGCATTATTCCTTGCATGATCTGGCAAACAATAACATCCAGACGGCGGCATAATGTACGTTATTGTACACGGTTTTCCTATATTAGCACAGACGGTGTCACAATTTGGAGCAACCCCTTGAGGCAGGAAGATTTCGTTTCTATTACACCTCTTACCATGAGCATCAACGTGATCTGTCGACAGTGTCCAACAAACAGAATTTTATATTTTGAAATGAGTTGATATACTTACGGATACCGATGGCAATAACAGCAATGACAACTAATACGATTTTTTGCATTGTTAGAAGTAATGTAAGAAATAGAACTGACATTTAAATTGACCCTCACTCTTTTTATAGAGAAATTTTATAAAAGCTTTTATAAGATATCGCATCTGAGCGTGGTTCATATGAATTTAAATTAAAGAATAACATTTTTTCCGGAATAGATTAACGCACGGGTGTGAAATTCCGCAGAGAACAAACATGTATACATCTCTTTTTAACAAGAGGGCCCTCATAAGACGGTGAGGTGATTTTCAATTTTGGAGTACACACGTATATGTAATTTTTTAAATTAAATAATCTTACATTATAATTTACTCTATTGGTGATAACAGGATGTTCAGTTTGTGTTATCGCTTTAAACGTGCTCAGCCAAGTACTTTCGATTTCATATTTTACCAGCAGTATGTGCTGAAATCATTCAGCTCTAGCATCAATAAAATATAACTATTCAACTGAATTCAATGTCTAGCCATGAGTCAGAGTCCCCCTGCATAGTTTCAGACCTAAATCCCCGACCTCTTCTTTCGTCAGCACTTTTTATTGAATTTTAATGATTCTCCGCATAAAATAGAAATCACGAAGAGTTAACCCATCTGAACAAGTTTGAGTTCACCTAACAAAAAATTTTCATTAACAGTGCACAAATCTTACCTACTGGCCAAATTAGTTCTGAAATTTCCTAGAAATTTCTACAGCACAGCATTTTTCATACACTCGCATAGAGTCAAACGATTTCGCAGTGCCGGCAATAGAAGTGTTATACTTTCACAAACCGATGAGCAAATAATCGAATTGAAAGAAGACAATTATGTGGATCCTCTATTTTATGGCAGAGTCAACTATTCTCTGAACGAATTCCTTTTCAAAAACAAAAATGTTCATTTCTGATAATTCGAAAGCTTCTTATCGGTTTTATTTCTGACCTGTCTAAGAAAGTCTCAATCATTCTCGAGACGACAGAAACCTTTTACCAAAACGGTTTTACGTATATAATTCCTCAAAACTAGTAGCGACAGCCGTATCAAGCGATCCTCAAATTAATTTTCCTATTCATTGGAAATGGCTAAGACGCTTTTTTTCTAGAAGGTTTCCCTATAAATCCGTATATAAATGTTCGACATACCGAAACATCTAAGAAGTCCCCCGACAGTAATTTATCACGTCACCATAAGAACCTACTGATCACCTAACGCCATCAATTCTTTGGAATTACAATAAATCTTCTGGTCTTCTAGACCTTTCAACAGAATCAATAAATTCCGATCAGGGCAACAATGCAACCTGCAACTGTGTCATGTCGTTTTTCAGTCGTTCTACCATTTCACAAGTCCAATTTCACCAAAAAAACAAAAAAAAAACGCTCAAAAGGCCCATAGGTTTAGTATCTGGGACGTCGAAAATGAGTACATTTGATCGTTATTAAATTTTTTTATTTTTTGACATTTCTAAATCCGCAATTAACTAAAAAAGAAATAAACCTACGCCATAAGATCGTACCGGGTTTAACGCCCTATCTGATGACTCCTCCAACCAAACAGGAGTCATTGAACGACTGATCGACTGATCAATCAACTCAATGCAAACACACAACGGTGAACACCTTTTGTACTAGAAACGCTGTGAATCCAGTGAAATAGATACATCTATTAAGAATGCTATAGATACAGATGCCGGATGGGGCGCAATGTCAATGCCATTTAATTATTTCTCATTCGCTGTCAGGTGGCCTTGTTTGTCTAAGCGGTAAAATTAACGCTTAACGCATTCAGGTGAATGATTGTATCGCCAAGATGGGGCTTTTGCGAACACAACAATCGTTGAGGGGGGCCAAAATACAGAATTGTGCAGCACGTTGGAGCTTACAGCAGAGACCGCGAGTCAACATTTTGTTGGCAGTCTTCCCTTTTTAATTTTTATTGGCCCAATGCCATTTTCAATATTTCACGGTTCGGCTCGTTACTTTTATTGTGCCTCTTGCTTGCACGCTTGAACATTGTTACATCTGTTTCCAGATACTTTATTTTTCTGTGACGTTTTTTATCGCTGGCTTAATGATTGTGGGAAATTCGGCGCAACGGAGATACGCAGAAATGATTTTTGGTTTCACTCCAAATTCTTAGATATACTTCTACGTTTCGGGATTCTTTGATATTTCATCTTTACAAAAGGGAAATATATTTCGACTCTCGACTATTGGTCGATTGGAAAATTACCAACTGTCCGTGACATATCATGGTAAAGAGATGGTCTCGAAGAATGCTGCAAGTTGTACTAAACATTAGAGTCTATGTGGGTATAATATTTCTAGAGAGTTTACGGTAGGAGGTTATTCGAAATGTCGAGGACTATTTGACAGTGTTAGTGAAATGGTCATTCTTTAACAAATCGGTAGGCCTTTAACGTTCTATCAAATAAGCCCCGAAATTCGATGTTAAAAATTTCAAAGCACTTAGCGATTTGGCTTTGATCTCCTCGATCAAAAAGGAGTCTTCGGAGTGCTCTTTTCAGTTAAGGAAATGGTCAAAAATCACACGGTGCAAAATCAGGTGAACACGATGACTTTTGAACGATATTGGGAGAATTTTTAGCGAGAAACTTACTAAGACCAAAAAGCTTTTCAAAAAAAAATCAGTGCTTTTGAATCCAATTGAGATGGCACTTTTTACGCTTAGAAAATGTTTCCCAATGATGTCCAATTGAATTCTACATAACACTAGCAATGTAGGGCTCCAAGAAGCCCTAAAATTTTCCTCCCACATTACATTTCCATCCCACATATACACAAATCCTACCTATAACAAAATCCATTTCATATCCCCAACACAACATTGAATTCAATGTCAAACCAAATCGAACTAAACGATCAAATTCTCATTTCTTTAATTCAAATTCATTTATTCAAATCGATGCATTTGTTCGATTCAATTTCCTAAAATCAAACAGCATGATGCATATTTTCGCATGTATGCTATAAGAAATTTGTGGCGGTTTTGCCGAACCCCACTGTCTACTTAGCGTAAAACCCCCATAACAGTCAGCCAATCTCTTAACTTCGCGAATGCAACAGCATAAGCACCTGTAAATGCTTCATGCATTATATAGATCAAACCTTTAATCTAAAAGGTCCCTGTGAAAGAAAACTTACTTTCATGCATCTCTTCGCATATAATTTCCTGTAAGAATTTCTTTTTACCTTTTCAAGAATCCCAGGCAAATCTCGATTTCCCATACCTGCACCGTAGTCTCCACCTAGCATACCTGAAACATTTCCTTTTGCAAGGACGTTAATGCATACAACGCGTTAGATAAGGTTCCTGGAAATAATTATTTAAAGTGCATATGGCATCATGAATCCCAAGCCAGTCGGCACCCTTTGTCTGTGTTAAAATCCTATGTCGGACAGCTTGTTTTTACGTTTTAAAATTTCTTTATGTTAACATTTTTTGTTTTTTTGTTTTTTTGTTTTTTTGTTATTAATTTTTTTTATAAACTTTTTTACCTTATATTATTTATAAAAAAAAAAAAAAAAAAAAAAAACAGAGAGAACTTCGTCTTCTAAAATATAGAAAATATATAAAAATATAAAAATATAAAAATATTATTGTACGCCGAAAGGCATTACACAAAATTGTATCGTGTAATTTAGAGTGCTCGTGTAGAGTCAGTGAATTATTTTAAGAATAAGAAAAGATTGTAAAATAGGATTTAGCATTTTAGTCCTAAGTCAACATTTGTTAAATTATTGTACAATAAATGCGTTATTCAATCAAAAAAAAAACAGCTTGTTTTTATAGATGCCATAAACCATATTTCTACGCATGTAAACATGCATAGGATTCAACTCATCGTTTGTTTTCCCACTAACAAACAATCTTCAATATCTTTCCCTGCCGCAATTAATTACCCGGCATATACAAAGGCATGCAAAGGATTCGTTCGGCCACCAATCCGAGTGAGCGAGTGAGCTCTGCAAGAGCAAGATATCGCTGAGTCGTTCACCATCATCCAACCGAGCACGTTGGTTCGGCTTCCGCTCTCCGTCGCCGCGATGGAGTGGCGATATATATCTTCGGAGTCGTGGGCAAAATAAATTCGAATTACTCAGTATTGCTGTACGTAAATTTTATTCGTCACCCATTGAGTTGAGCGTAGAGTTATCGAAGTCGTGTTTATTGTGTCGCGTGTTAAAAGGACAATCGGCAGTGATATAAAATGCATAATAAATATGTAGGCATTATCCGAACATCCGTTGTGTGTTTTGTTTCAACGGTTTTGTCTCCTTGCTGTGTCGCAGTGTACTGGGTGTTTATCTCTCACCCTTTACCCGTGGTTGCGAACGAACGTGGCGGCGTTCGTTCATTTATTAGTGATGACTTTCGGTTCGGTGTTTTACGCGGCGAACAAATTATGATGGAAGAGGAAGTGAACCTAGTGTCCGTGTTAGGCACAATACTCCTGCCCCACAAATTAACACCTAAATTTCCTACAAGATCCAAAACCAAAAAGTGCACGTGTCCAAACAAAAACATGTCTATTTGATTCTCCGACACACAATTCAGGCAATCTATACGTCATAATAGATATCTCCACATCCTAGATGTTTTATGACTTGCTAATAGACACGGATTCCCAGATCCAAATTTCACACCGATTTCCCACGGATCTTGTGTTACCCATCTGAAGTGCACGCAAACTCTTTTTTGCATTAGCCAGATGGATCATCATCATCGGCACTACAACCGGGAACCGGTCTTGGCCTTATTTAGCAAGTCCTGGGGCTTGTTAAATTTTCCATAATGATTTATTTTTTCTGGGCAAGGTCATTAGTCTTGCGCCAGGGGCTCCCCGACGGGGAATCGAACCCCGGTCTCCCGGGTGACAGGCGGGTATGCGAGCTAGATGGATAACACATACAAAACCCCAAAAAGATACAGAGTCTGAATCAAAAAGATACAGAGTCTGAATCAAGAATCGGGAGTCGAGCAGAAGAGTCAGTGAGTAGCGCGCATCAGGAGAAGACCTCCTCAAAAAATTAGGAAAAAAACTCAAAAATAAATCAGTTTTTAAAACAATAGGTCTGTATTTTAGTGACTGCTCAGCAGGAAGTTCTTTGGTGACAGTGTTTTTCGAATGGCGATTTGATCGTTTCCTCTCTAGCGAACAAAAGTGATTTTCATCAATAGTGTTTACGAATGAATGAATATAATCGTGTGGTATTAAGAACAACAACGGTAGCCCACGCTTCCCGAGGAACAGAAAGCACGGTGGTGCACCAAAAAATATTATAGCAACATCTCTTAATGATCTTAAGGGGAGGTTCTCATCAAGAAGTTTACAAAAATCGACTTTTTTTTCTTTTTGTTTTTTGATAGCTTATAGTATCTAAAACAAGTCCCCAAAACCCAAAAAAAAACGTTTGATCAAATCTTCAAACGCGGGAGAAGCGAACCTATAGCGCCGAGTGGGCGCCCCGAGATGCCTGTTCCTCTTGAACAGCTGCAGGTTGTAACGCTCCGGGAACACTACCGCGGGAATGGAGTTCCACAGCTTCTCCGCTCTGTAACGGGACAAGTTCTGATGCAGGGATCCTCGCACAGTCGGGAGATGAAGCGCAAACAGGCGCGATTCGTCGGATTGTTTTGTGGAACGCATATAAACCGAATTGCGTGGAACAATACCACGAATCTCCGAAACATAGTGCCCGTGATATTATCTGCAAAACAGACAGAGGTCGGTTACGCGCCTTCGATGTGATAGCGGCTGTAGTCCCGACGTCAGCGCCGAGTCCCCGATTAAGCAGATCGCTCGTCTCTGTATGCTCTCAAGTATATCGAGGGTATGTTTAGGAGCAGACCTCCAAAAATGAGAGCAATATTCGAGCGCGGGTCTGACATTTATACAGAAGAAGAAGTTGGTCCGGAGTAAAATTTTTCTTGGATCTAAAAGAAAAGCTCAGTTTTCCTTAGGCTGACCTGGCGATGCTCGACACGTGTTTATGCCACCATACATTCCCACAGAACGTGGCGCCGAGAAATTTCAAGCTTTCCCCAGATTCGAGGGCCCGGCCATTCATCATCAGCTGTGGAACTGTGGGGGTTCTTTAACCGACTTCCAAAGCATCACCCATTTCCATAAATTACCTGCCTTCTACTTACCTGAAAATGAGCATCGTAACCTACTCTGCATCACTTTCCACCCGAAAACATAAGCCCACGGCAAGATTACCATCTTATCGTGGCATCAAATTTTCACCCCGGGGCATGCTTGCATACAAACCATGATGTCCTAAAATCCAATTCGATTTTCCAATCGTGTAACCGACATAAACATCTGAACATGTCAATACGTATGGCTGAGGAGCATTCTCCCCATATTCGGCATGTCATATTTACCCTTGCCTTATCGGCCGATCGCCCTATCGACAGCAGACAGCACAGCCATCACTGGCTACCCACAAACGATCGAGGGTTATTTAAAGTAAACACACACTCGATCCATCGACCTATGGGACGTTACATTTCGAGTAGAATCAAAATGACGCTTCACACCATGGCAAACGTGTAAACAAACACTGCCTCCATGCTCATCAGATACAGCTGCAGCCGACAATTTTCCTTCCATTCGGCATTGCACCCATGTCCTGAGGTTCGCAACACTTGAGACAAATTCCCTTTCATCGGTTATCAACCGATCATGGAATTTGGGCATGGATATGATCGTTGTTTAGGCAATCATACCCACGTTCATGCTATATGATGGCCTTTCTGGAAATCAAAGTAAACACACAGTACCACACTGTGTTTGTTTTGCTTACCAACGCTGGTCCATGGTTCCCATGGGTGGCAAATTCCACCATATCCATGTACCAGCATATTAACCCAAATAAGATAACATCCAGCCTGACCCTTAGCCACCGTCGGCAAGATTTCTGTTGACTTAATGTCAACCAAATATCTTCCTTTTTAGAGCACCAGAGCCATACGGTTAAAACAAACAAATCCCAAATCTTCGGTTGACCTATCGTCACCGAAGAAAGAATAGCCTACAACGGCATGATCGTGAACGCCTAAGTAAAAACACGACACAGCGGCTAAACCATGAACAAGTCCGTTTTTCAGAAAAAGGGCCATTGTACATTGACCTGTAAGGATATATGAAAAATCCATCTAGATGACGGCTGGTGGAAGTTGATCTCGACGAACACCGACGAGTCAGATTTTAACCTTATCACCAGCCACACGTGTCGGGGACGTTGTGTTATCGGAGTCGCAGGATTTTAAATCGAGTCAAATGTACTAGTTGTTAACTAGATCAATGCTGTGTCTAAGTAAATTCGCTCGCCGTTTATTAATAGGACAATACACGCAGTGTCTAATTAAACTCGCTCCCTTTCTGTTCAGCATCGAGCTAGCTTCCTCGACGTGACAGCAAAAACAGTCCTCTTCGCACATTCCCTTTCCAACCGTCGTCGAGTTTAGATCGTCGCGAATCGTGTTCAGTACGTGTAACATCAGTCCTACGTTACATAATTATATTACATCCCCTTTGTGTAATAGTGCAGCGAAAAAAACAAAAAAAAAAAAAAAAAAAAAAAACAGAAAAACAGACCAGACCCTTGTGCAGTGTGCTGTGTTTATAAAACAAAAGAGTAGTGTAACCTGCGGGCCAAATGTGAATAGTAACCGGTTTAGCGATCTTACGGAAGATACAAATAGTGATATTCGACCAAACAAAATGAAAAGGACACTTATGAAAACAGAGGAATGTTTTCCTAGCTTACCAACAATGAACAACACAAAAGATCCAAAATTTCTAATTATATCATCCAAGGAGAACGGTAAGCCTATTTCATCTCTAAGCCCATTTTTAATTAAAAAAGTGATAGACGATGTTAGCAAAGAGTATGAACAAATCACGGTTCTACGAGACGGACAATTATTAGTAAAAGTTAATTCTCAAAAAACCGCAGACCGTTTTCTTAAAATAACAAACTTTGGCAACGTGTGTCCCGTTTCTGTAAAATTGCACGAAAAATTAAATGAATGCAAAGGCATAGTGTACGCCCCTTGTCTCATAAACATCTCGGAAGCGGAAATAATAGCCGAAATGAGTCAACAAAAAGTCACAGATGTGTACAAATTTACCAAAGTAGATGACTGTAAAGTGCGAAGACCCTCCGGACTTATGTTATTTACTTTCAACCTATTCCAACCACCGAAGTCGGTTGACATCGGTTTTTACAAAACTAAGGTCAACGAATATATCCCCAACCCCATGAGATGCCGCAACTGCCAACGACTCGGCCATACCACAAAACGCTGCACCAATACCACAATGTGCGAAAAGTGTAATCTGCCACCTCATAGCCCCGTAAATTGCAGTCGCACTATGTGCGCAAACTGCTCGCTCCCTCACTCGGCCGCGGATAAAACCTGTCCCTTGTATATCCAAGCGAAAGAAGTTTTAACAATAAAAACCACAAACAAATGTTCAATGTGCGAAGCCAAACGAATTTATAAGGAAAAAAATATCCACAAACCTGATCAACTTTCAGGAAGCTTTGCAGATACACTAAAATCGAGCCAATTACAAGGACCCTCAACGGAATAAAACAAACAAATAAATACACCCAAGGAATCCCTTCCAACCAGCTCCTCCTCATCTGCTACAATCAACAGTATTCAAATTGCATTGCCCCACAAGCCAAAAAAGTCAATAACACATAACCCAACCAAACCAATTTCGTCCATAACACCACTAATCCAACGAACACCATCAATTCAATTAACACCATCAACTCAACAAACATCATCAACTCAACTAACCACATTCGAACCCTCACAACTACAAACAAGTTCGCCAACAAACAACCAAACTGAAACCATTCCACAAACCACGACAAGCTGCTCTGCTAATAGCCATTCGCAACGCACCCCTTCACCCAAATCAAAGGTAAAAAGTAAACCGTCTCTCACTAATATAAAAATTAATAAAAATGTGCACATCTTAGTAGATGATGATATTACAATGTAACTATAAAACTAACAACCAAGCCCCTGACTCTGCTGTTCCTGAGGTTGGACACTTGAACTCGATCCAGAGTCCAAGTGCCCAACATCCGGAACAGCGGAGTCTTGATCCTAACAACATACATCCCGCCCACCATACCTTCCAACACCTTAATACATTTAAGAATATACAACCACGTCCCTCTGCAAAATCAAGACCTAAGCACACTAGCAGGGCTGAACGCCCAAAACTCACTCCAAAACAAAAACCATTCACCATTCTACAATGGAACATGAACGGTTATACCAATAACTTTGACGAACTAAACGTTCTAATTAAAGACTATAACCCACATATAATATCACTGCAAGAAACGCATTGTCCAGTCAACATCACACCATTCATCCCTAAATCCTATGTAGGCTACTTCTACAATTCGCCTGCAAACACATCACACAAGCAAGGAGTAGGATTGCTAATCAAGAAAGGTACTTCCCACAAAATCCTCCCCATCATTACAAATATCCAAACTCTCCTTGTAGAAATACAACACCCTTTAAATTTTACCTACATTGCCTTATATCTCCCCCCAAATCAGCCATTAAATAAAAATGATCTTCAGGCTATACTCAACCAAACAAATGAGCCCAGAATACTTGGAGGCGACATAAATGCTTGGAGTACACTCTGGGGTTCACCTTCCACAAACAAAAGAGGGGAAGTAATTGAAAACCTCCTCCTCACCTCCAATCTGATCCTACTGAATGATGGTTCGCCTACTCACCTTTCTAACCACAATACCCTCACTCATATAGACATCACTTGTTGCTCCTCAGAATTGGTTCCGAAAACTTCATGGCAGGTTCTAAACAACCTCTACAATAGTGACCATTTCCCCATTTTAAGCATAATAAATAATCAGCAACCGATAATCCATCACAACAGATCTCCAAAATACAAAACCGATTCCGCCAACTGGGCACTTTTTGAAAGAAAAGTTGACGAATTTCTTTGAAGCAATTCCCCAACACCTGACACGAATCACGAAGCTGCGCTAATCAGTAAAGCAATTAGATCCGCTGCCAATCTCTCAATGCCCCAAACAAATATCACAACCAAATCAGAAACCAGGCAACCTGTACCTTGGTGGAACTCCGACCTAACGCTTCTCAGAAAAAGCAAAATGTCAGCCCTCTCTGAATTTAAAAAAAGACCAACGCAGATTAATTTTGTTGCATACAAAAAAGCGAATGCACAATTTCGTAGGAAGATGAAAGAAAGCAAAGCAAAAAGCTTTCTTCAATTCACTTCCTCAATCAATCCAACATCCTCCACAACCACAATATGGCATAAAATACGCAGCTTAAGTGGTAATCACAATCCGACAATTATCTCATCCCTTAATTCCGAAAATACTACAATCTCAGACACAGTGAAAATAAGCCAACTCTTCGCCAAAACCTGGTCGCAATTCTCAGGCGACAATAATTTTCACCCCGAATTCAATCGTAAAAAAATTGAATGCGTTAACAATCCACTATCTTTGCAAACTCCTAACTCTGCAGCTCTACGCATTGAACAACCCATCTCATTTATCGAATTCGAGTCAGCACCTAGTATAACTAAGGGCAAAACTCCAGGGAGAGATCGAATATCTTACCCAATGTTAAAAAACCTTTCGCATTATGCAAAACAAAGAATTATAAAGTTATACAATAAAATACTTGAAACATCACACATTCCACAAATATGGAAAACCGCGGTCTTAATACCTATTCCCAAACCGAACAAAGATAAAGATACGGTGGATGGCTACCGCCCCATATCCTTAATTCCTTGTCCCGCAAAAGTATTAGAAAAAATCGTACCCAAACGTCTACTCTGGTTTATGGAAACAAAGAAATTGACATCCATCAACCAAGTAGCTTTCAAATCCAACAGAAGTTGCACAGACGCCTTACTCCACATTGACCACTACACCTCAAAGGCTATATCCGCCAAAAATCACGTCACAATACTCTCTCTTGATTTTGAGAAAGCATTCGACAGAATAGGCGCTCACACCGTACTTAATAAATTGTTAAAATGGAGAATTGGCAACAATATATATCATCATCATCATCATCATCGGCACTACAACCGGGAACCGATCTTGGCCTTATTTAGCAAGTCCTGAGGCTTGTTAAATTTTCCATAATGATTTATTTTGTCTGGGCAAGGTCATTAGTCTTGCGCCAGGGGCTCCCCGACGGGGAATCGAACCCCGGTCTCCTGGGTGACAGGCGGGTATACTAACCACTATACTATCGAGGAGCCCAACAATATATATAGGTACGTTAAATCATTTCTAAGCAATAGAAAATTCCAATGTAAAGCCAACCACCTTTACTCCAATACATTTGCATTACACAACGGAATCCCTCAAGGATCCCCGCTGTCAGTTGTACTATTTATGATCGCCTTTGACGACATAAGTACAATAATACACAAACAGAAACATCTAGATCATTGCATTTACGCCGATGATATATACATCTTAAGTAAATCCAGTGATCTAAATTTCTGCAAAAACATTTTAACTGAAACAGTGAAAGATATCTTAGAATGGTCAAATTCTTCAGGTGCCAAACTCTCAGTAGACAAATGTAAATTATTTCATGTGTGCCGACGACGACTTTGTCCCCAAATACAAAACGGGCTCGTTATCAGTCCGATGAATCTGCTGGTTGTCATTGGCAGCGTTCAGTGCCAATGGTGTTTTTTTTCCGTAATGGTATACGGTATAATACATGTTGCGGAACTGCAACAGAACAAAACAGTGCTTAAATGGATACGTTCGCTGATTATTAATAAGAACAATACGGTGCTTAAACAAATACGTTCAATTATGTTAGTAATAACTATACTTTGTGTAATTAGTATATTCACCACCTGCTAATAAGAAATATACTGTGAATCATTTTAAGTAATATGGACCACCAAGTGTATTGAATAAAATTACTTCAGTGTGTTAATAAAGATTCTTTTTTTATTTGCCCTTTGGAGAACAGTTGCAGCAATATTCTGTGGGTGTTCGCGATCGTTCTGTGGGTGTTTTCTGAATTCGCGCCCGTGCAGGCGCACAAGTTAAACACCACCACAGACCCGATGATCCACTTTTCTTTGTGAATGTTTTATACCGTGTCTTCGCTGTATTGAAGTCGAGGAGGTTGGCCCTTCCCCACTGCAGGAGCTTATCTAGATCCTGATTCAGAGAGTCGATCTGCCTACATCTCAACTGGTGCGACATAGATGCACCAATCAGCCGAACACTCGAAAATGTGGAAACAAGCGTACTATCATCCGCGAATCTGAACACTTTGTTATCCGTTGTCTCCAGCAAATCATTTATGTAAAGAAAAAACTGTGTTGGAACCAAAACAGGACCCTGGGACACCCCGTAATTAACAGGATACAGATCTGACACCCGCCGTCCACAACAACCCGGATGGATCGATTTTCGAGGAAGCTCTTCGTCCAGTCACAAAGCTGTTGGGAAGGCCATATGAACGAAGTTTGCTCAGCAATGCCCCGTGCCAGACGCGGTGAAAATCCTTGGAGATATCCAATGCGACCGCCCTTGACTCACCATGCCGCTCAATCGCAGATGTCCATATATCGGTTATAAGTGTCAAAAGGTCTCCCGTAGACCGCCTGCCATCGAATCCACATTGACGATCATTCCGAAGTCCTTTGTAGTTCAAATACTTAATTAACTCAGTATTGATGACTTTTTCCATCACCTTAGATAAAATAGACAGTAATGCTATCGGACGGTAATTTTGTGGGAGACACTTTTTCCCATCTTTGGGATTGGCTGAATTCGAGCGATTTTCCAGCAGGCAGAAAGGTGCATAAGATAATCGGAAGAGTCTGCCAAGAACCGGCGACAGTTCTGGAGCACAGCTCTTAAGACTACATCTGTTATTCTGTCCGGACCGGTTGCCTTCCTACAGTCCAGTTCACGTAAACTACGTTGAACAGTACGCGGGCGAAATCTCACATCCCGCATAAAAGACCGTACCGGCGCGATCACAGGTGGCTCCAAAAAAGCGGGATTGAGGTTTGAGTTCGCGGAAAAAAAAATCGCGAACACGTTAGCTTTATCCTTTGAATTTGTGACTGACGTCCCGCTGTCGGTCACCAACGGGGGGAAAGAGGAGGAAGCCAAGTTACTGCGCCAGCTTTTGCCATTGACCAGAAGGAGCGGCAACCAGTCGCGCACTCAAGGAGTTTATTGGTCACTCTATCGTTGCGAGCTTTCTTCGCAGTATCAATCGCCTGGTTGCACGCGTTCCTGACTCTAACAAAATTCGTTCTATTAACTTCAGTGGGGTTGGAGCGTCATTGCCTAAAAGCTCTATTTCTGTCGCTGTAATCTGCTTGCATTTTTTGTCAAACCACGGTTTATCAGATGAACTGAACCAGCAACTTTCAAAACATTTTGCTGCACTTTTCGCAGCTTCAAATATGTTGTCATTCCAATGAACAGTCGAATTAATTCGAGTGCCGCGGATTGATAGTTCCTTGGCTTCGTCGATGCAAGTGCCGTTCATCGACAGTCACTGAATTTTTGAGACATTGAATTCTACTCGGTTATATAATCCTTATTGCTATATCTTGTTGAGATCGGAATTCAATGTACCACACATAATCTGCTAATTTCTAATGACATTTGAAGAGTTTGGTCGGGAATGCTCATATGAGTATGAGAAACTCAGGACATCGGGACTCATTTAATCTCTGTATCCAAATTCACCCAACACGACTGTTATCAAACAAATGAGTGAATTGGGTTTAGGGTAATTGACCAGAGATCATTTATAAAGATGAGGAAGAGAATGGGTGAACCGAACTCTGGAGAACACTTGCATTAATTTGATGGGAGACAGATTTGACACCGTCAAGAACCACTTGGATTGGACAGCCAGAAAGATAGTTTCTTATCCATTGGATTAGGGAATTGTCCACTCCATAGGAATGCAATTTTGATAATAGGGCTGGTTCCCAATCTCTGTCGAAGGCTTTTAAATTATCAAGTGCAACAACCTTGCTTTCACCGAGGTGGTGGATGCAATGGCTCCACTTTTCGGTAATCGCCATCAAATCTCCTGTGGACCTGTTGCTACGAAAGCCATATTGGGAGTCATTGAGGATATTCGATTCGATTCCAAGTATTTCGAAAGTTGTCGGTTAATCAATGACTCCATTACTTTCGAGAGAATAGAAGTTAATGCTATGGGTCGATAAGAAGAGAGGGATGATTTCTCGCCCTTTTTGGGAATTGGATGAATGTTTGCTGACTTCCATCTATTTGGGAAACGGCCAGGAGAATAAGTCAAAAAGGAGAGTTTCCGCAGTAGTTTAGTGGGCGATCTCTTCAAGAGAATTGGGGAAATGTCATCCGGACCAGCGTTTAGCTACTTGCGCGGGCAAGAGTAAGCGTTCGAAAGCGAATCTGACTTACGGTGTGCTGCATGTGCTCAAGTTGAGGCGAAACTGATGTGGTATCAGAAAGCATTGAGTTCGCGCAAAATGTGCAACAAGTAGATTCGCTTTCTGTATTGTAAAGGTGACTGGTCTGTCATCAACTATTAGCGAAGGAATGGATGAGGAGACCGAGTTTTGCATGTTCTTCACGAATGCCCAGAAGTTTCTATTACCTGTGGGAGAGTCTGGTATTTTTTATCTCGCTCTCTGGTCATGCCAGAACTTTGCGCCTTCTACATGCGCATTGCAGACATATTTAGCTCTCTGGAATTCTTTCCAGTTTTCGTTAGCCTTAATGGCTTTTCTGCACCCGGAATCGAACCACTTTTTTTCTTGGGTTTGATACTCTTTACCCAGTGTGGGATAAAGGTTCGCATGCCAAGCAGAATCGTGTCTGTCAATGTATCCGTTATAGAGTCAATACTGATTTTGAGGAAAAATAACGACCAATTTAACTTCCCAAACAAGTCGTTTAGACCTTCCCAGTTGGCTTTTTCGTAGAACTATTCTGTTCTTTTGGGAGTTTTCTCATTAACGTTGCTGTTGGTTAAAGCAAATTTAGCTGACATGACACAGTGCTCTAAAGTGCCCAAGGGCGAAGAAACTTTAATTGTGTATTTGTTTGGGTGGAAGGTGAGAAGTAGGCCTAGTGTGTTGGCGGAATAACTATCTATATCTGGTACCCGTGTTGACGAGTTGAGTTAAACTATTTGAATCAGCAAAGAGCTGTATATACGCCCAAGCGTTAACATCGGAGTTTCCGAAGCACACCTCCGACCATGGAAAGGATGCAAAGAAATCTCGTAAATCGTCCCAGGTAGCAGCCCCATACGGTCGGTTTAAGCCGGTTATTCGCTTGATATGCAAGTGCTTGCGCCACAGATACCAAGCAGTGATCCGGGTTTTCCAGTGGTGCAGAAACCTCTGCGATATAAATACTCGATTCGGATATCAAAAACATATCCAGGGTGTTCCCATAATCGCCTCGGGCATCCGGCACTCGCGTTGGTTCCTCCACGAGTTGAGTCTAGTTGTGGCTAACAGCAAACATTTCCCCCAGCCTCCCAGCCTCGTCCGTTCTGTTGGCATGTACCAACTAGCCGGAATTATGCGCATTAAAATCGCCAAGGACAACAATTTCAGAAGCTGGGTGGTTGATCTGTATCGAGTCGACGGTATGTGAAAGATGTTCGAAAAGTGTTGCGGGTCGATCATCGTTCGGGGAGCGGTAAAGACAACAAAGAAATTTAACAGAATTCTTTAACACGACCCTCAACCATATGATGGCCATATTATTGGGTTCTAACGCCTCTGTCCTCTGGCAAGACACATCAGACTGCGCGAAGACGCAGACTTCGCCCTTAAAACGGAATTTCTTATGTAAGTCATATCCTGAGAAACGAAGATATGTCAAATCAGTTGACGAATCGACCTGGGTCTCAGTTAGGGCAAAGATATCAGGTTTTGCTGTTTGCAAATATTGGTGGACGGCGTTTAGATTCGTATTGGTGAAACCGATGCCCCTGATGTTACAAAATGACGTTACCAGTCCAGCGTGGGCAAAGCCTCGAGAGCGAGCCCGATTATGCGATAACGAACCTCTTAAAGTTCGATTATTTATATAATATCTGCTGTGAAATCGTGTTTTCTTAGCTTATGATCAAGGTTATTCAAAAACCACTTTATAGATCGACTTAATTTTTTTCTTTTTTAAAGTAGATTTGATTTATTAGAACCTGAACTAGAATCAAGTAGTTTTTTTTTTTTTTTGACACAAAATGTTTGCCATTCATTTAATTTTCAACTTAGATTGAAGATTCTGGATGAGGATCTAACTACACTCATATATTTTCTAAAAAAATTTAGATTTTCATTTCTGATAACTTTTTAGCACAAACTATAAATAAAATTTAATTGGAATATTATTGTTGGAATTAAAAGGACCATCAACTTCAACTGCAGCAGTGGCGAAAATAACCCCATCCGGTTCACCAGCAGCCACGTGAGTGCACTTTTGATATATATATATATATATATATATATATATATATATATATATATATATATATATATATATATATATATATATTTGACTTCAAAAAAGGCTACGACTCAGTCGCAAGGCAGAGACTCTACCATATTCTAGTTGAGCTGGGAGTCCCAAAAAAATATGCCGCGCTCATTCAAATTTGCATGAACGAAAACAAAGGGCGAGTAAGAATAGAAAACCACCTCTCAGAACCATTTGAAATCCGGGACGGACTAAAGCAGGGAGATGGTCTATCACCGTGTCTCTTTAACCTTGTGCTCGAGTATGTCATCAGAAAGGTACAAGACGACAACATGGAGGGATCATCCCTGAACGGGGTCACACAAGTGCTCGCATATGCGGATGACATCGCCGTTCTGGGCGATAATCTAGAGACTGTTAGTAAAAACTGTGAAATCATCATGCAAGCGGCAGAAGAGGTGGGCCTAGAAATAAATGAAGACAAAACAAAATACATGATTACGGCGAGAGCAGGTGGGTCTCAGAGAACACATATAAACGTCAGAGGTAAGATCTTTGAAAAAGTTAAAGAATTTAAATATCTGGGAACGATACTGACGGCCAGTAACGAAATGTCGAAGGAAATTAACAAGAGACTGCATTCCGGCAACGCGAGTTGGCACGCAGTCAGTAAACTGCTGAAATCCAGACAGCTATCACGTAACATAAAGCTCCGTGTCTATAGAACCATAATCATGCCAATTGTTCTATATGGATGCGAAACATGGGCTCTCACAAAACGGGAAGAAAACAAATTCCGTCTATTCGAGAATAAAGTTTTGAGAGGCATCTTTGGAGGTAAATATGACGAGGAGGCAGGACAATGGAGGAGACTCCATAACCACGAATTGGAAGAACTATATCGCAAACCTACAATAGTGAGAGTAATCAAGTCGCGAAGATTAAGATGGGCCGGACACGTGGCGCGAATGGGGAACGATAGGACCGTGCATAGAATTCTTGACGGTAGACCAACGGGAAAGAGACCGGTAGGACGGCCGCGACGGAGATGGGAGGACAATGTTAGGTTTGACCTTGGGGAGATCGGATCGAATGGTCAAGCGTGGAAGGAGAGTGCCCAGGACAGGGAAGGATGGCGAAGCCGAGTCGGTGAGGTCATGAACTTCCGGGTTCCTACAGGCCAATAAATAATAATAATAATATATAAATAAATATATATATATATATATATATATATATATATATATATATATATATCGGGTTTTCCAATAGGGACTTGACAACTTTGAATTAAATTTGTGAATGCACTCTTTCACTAATCATCGAACTGTCACTGTTTATTCAGTAAACTCAACATTTTCATCATGGTTAAGTACACGAACGTCTGCAAATTATAAAAATTTACTACCGAAATTTGGAGTCGGTGACCGCAACTTTAAGAGCGAATTTATGGCGAATTTTGCGTAAGGATCTTGGTTTACACTCATACAACATCAAGCAGACTCAATAATTGAAGCGGATGGACCATTTGAAGCGACGTACGTTCTCCAACTGGGCTCTGGTAAATATGCGCCAAGATGATGAATTTCATCGCAAAATCATCTTCAGTGACGAAGCTCTTTTTTGGCTCAATGGGTTCCTCAATAAGCAAAACATGCGTTATTGGTCGGGTGAAAATTCACATGTGCTTCATGAATCACCACTTCATCCACAAAAAATAACTGTTTGGTGCGGTGTGTCATTGGGACATATTTTTTCGTTGACGATAACGATCGTCACGTTACTGTGAATGGTCAACGTTATTGCGCCATGATTACCCATAATTTTTGGCCCGAATTGGAAGATATGGACTTGGGCGACATGTGGTTTCAACAGGACGGTGCCTCAAGCCACACACCACACGATACAATCGATTTATTGAAGAGTAATCGATTTATTGAAGAGTAAGTTTGATGAGGTGATCACCGATCCTGAAGGCATTCTGGAGCGATGGGAAGTGCACTTTAATGAATTGCTAAATGGTCAGCTCACAGAAGAATTGGAGGCTCCACCAATGCAAGACCAGGACCAAATGCTGCCGCCACCAAGCATTGAGGAAACACTAAAAGCCATTAGACAGCTCAAATCAAATAAAGCCCCTGGAGCTGATGGCATACCAGCTGAGCTGATCAAACAAGGAGGGACAGCGTTACATCACGCAATTCACGAGATCGTGGTGCAAGTATGGGAGCAAGAGGAGATGCCGGAAGATTGGCGTCGTGGTATAATTTGCCCCATACATAAGAAAGGAGATATCACACTGTGCAGCAACTATAGGGGTATAACATTGCTGAGTACCGCCACTATCTCTCCACTATCCTACAAGACCGGATATCCCCATACGCTAAAGCCATCATTGGTCAATATCAGTGTGGCTTCACCCCAGGAAAATCAGCAATTGATCAGATATTCACCCTTAGGCAGGCGATGGAAAAATGTCAGGAATTTAAGATTCCACTATATCATCTGTTTATAGACTTCAAGGCCGCCTACGACAGCATAGCCAGGGTAGAACTATATAATGCCATGAGAGAATTCTGCTTTCCAAATAAATTGATACGACTTTGTAGGTTGACCATGACCAACGTAACTAGTCAAGTGAAAGTAGCGGGATTGCTGTAAAAACCAATAAACATCTATAATGGACTCCGACAAGGGGACGGTCTGGCCTGTCTCCTCTTCAACCTGGCGTTGGAGAAAGCAATCCGTGACTCTGGCGTTACGACTAGAGGGACTATTGTCACCAAGTACAGCCAGATACTTGCCTACGCAGATGACATCGACATCATCGGTAGAACCGAATCGGCGGTACAGGAATCCTTCACCCAGATCGAGCAGGTGGCACAAAAACTAGGACTGCACATTAATGAGGGAAAAACTAAGTACATGGTGGCAACTTCTGCGAAGAGAACACCTAACGTTGGTCAAACTATCAGGGTAGTGGAGCACGAATTTGAAGTAGTGCAATCCTTTAACTAGCTTGGGTCAATAGTATCAGTCGATAACAATATGGAAAAAGAAATACGCGAACGGCTGATTAAATCCAATAAAGCCTACTATGGTCTATCAAGGCTCTTTAAATCCCGAAATTTATCCAGAACATCCAAGCTACTACTGTACAAGACCATGGTCTTACCAGTACTCATGTATGGATCCGAGACCTGGGTGCTTAATAAAAGGCACTCTCAACTCTTGGCCGCGTTCGAGAGAAAGGTCTTAAGGGGAATTGTTGGCCCCGTATGTGAGGGAGGACGATTCCGGAGACTCTACAACCATGAGTTGTACGCAAAATACCTTGAAGCTCATATTGTAAGAAAAATCAAGCTCGGTAGACTCCGGTGGGCGGGACACCTAGCTCGAATGAGCGAAGAGGACCCTGCCCGGAAAGTCCTTTGTGGCAGGATGTATGGAAGGAGACAGCGCGGCAGACCTTGTCTGCGATGGAGGGATGGCGTAGACCAGGACGCCCAGAGCCTGGGAGTGCTAAACTGGATGACATCGGCTCGAAATCGGGACCGGAGGAGAGATTTGTTAAATAAGGCCAAGACCGGATCCCGGTTGTAGTGCCGATGATGATGATGATGATGAAGTTTGATGAGCGTGTTATCTCAAGAAATGGGCCAGTCGGTTGGCCGGCTCGTTCGTGCGATTTAACGCCTCTAGACTATTTTCTTTGTGGCTGCGTCAAGTCATTGGTCTATGCCAACAAGCCAACGACGTTGGAAAAGCTCAGAGCCAACATTGAGCGCGAAATAGCGGCCGTTTCGGGCGAAATGTGTGGCCGAGTCATCGAAAATTGGGTCCAACGAATCGACTGCTGCAAACGTGCCCACTGTGGCCATATGAACGAAGTCGAGTTACATTCATCAATGTTTTGATTGTGCTTCAAGCTTTTGAAATATATCAATTGGTTCGCGTTTTATTTTAAAAAAAAAAGTTGTCAAGTCCCTATTGGAAAACCCGATACATTATTCAGCGCACAGAAAATGTGTTACATTAGCGTCATGTAGCATATAGTTTTTACCTCGCTGTCAAGCTGGCTAGTGTGAAATAGCCTCCTTGTCATAGCAAACGTTTTCCTAGCTTTTGACAAAGCAGCCTCCACATGTCTGTTGAAATACAGATATTGATCTAGCCAGATGCCAAGGTATTTAACTACACTCTAGGTTTCCAGTTTACCTCTATGCGGTCCCGCGATAGCTAACTTTCGCCAGTTTTTCCTTGTGTCGTTCGTGGCTTTATATAATGGGGTTCTAAATAGGATGGCTTCTAACCTTGAACGTAAAAATAAATTATTATGGAAAATTTAGCAAGCCTCGAAACTTGTTAAATAAGGCTAAGACCGGATCCCGGTCGTAGTGCGGCTGATGATGATGAAATAGGATTGTTTCACATTTTTAAAAGTCAAACTTAAGTTTCCAGGCGTCGTAATAGCACTGCACTTTGTTGAAGTCTTGTGGGGTGCAAGTATGTGTGCCAAGACAGGGGCACGGATTCCCTTTAATCCCCGACACTTGTTCCACCGAACACACTTCGCCGAACTCACATGAAGAGAAGAAATGCACTGTTGTAGTTTAATTAGTTTTTATCGTTCTTTATTGTTCATTCGAATTTACACTTTTAACAAATAGATGTAAGGTGGACGTGTCAAATTAAAATCTCATCTTTTCGCCAAACAAGTAATTGTAAACACCAGTCTATTTTAAAAGGGCAACGCGTTTCTCTTTCTCGATTGACTATCGGGACACTATGTACGTCTGACAAGACTTCCCTTTTACTTCGCGCTCGGGCGTGTGCACCAGCGTGCACAAGCTGTGGTAGTTGAATAACGACTGACTGGAAACGGGATGAAGATGGGTAATTTAATTTTTGCACACTGGACAACCAATACAGATCATACGATGTGTGGTGAATACATCGGTTAATTCGATAGCCGACGAACTTGGGAGAATGAGAGAACAGAAACACAAAGTACTATGATCTAGGGGTGGGTTTGGTTGTGTGTGCATGAATCAATGCGACTTTGAGGGTAGCCGACTGACACAATTCGGTGAACGTGGTGACCTCAGCGTGCATTGCCCTGTAGGGAGACAGAACTGTGAAGGAGGGGAAAATTTAGCTGGTGCTATTCTCCTGCGAAAAGAGATCATTGATCCCCAGCAGCTAGAGTGTATGGGGAAAGTCGAAGTGACGCTACTTTGGCTAGGGTAATATTAACGTGGGAAATATGTTATGGACTTCGATAATTACCCAAGCCGTTGCATGATTATGCAACAGCATCATTTGATTCGACTTGTTGGATTGGAATTTCAGGTGGAAATCCCATGGTTAGAGAACTGGAGTTCCCGTATGGCAGAAAGGTAGGTGAATTCTATTATGCATTACTTCCATAGAATAATGAATTCAGCTATGCGTCCGATATTGTAACATGCTTTTCAGGTGAATAGGAAAGTAGGAGAAATTGCGGTTGGTTTGACACGCTGTTGGCGGTCGAAATTAGGCGGAAATAGTGGGTTGGTTCTCCATGTATTTAGAGAGCCTCCACAGTCTCGCTGTAGTAAACTATTTATGATCTCAACTTGCGTACGCAATAGCATGCGGAAGTGCATCCAACAAGTCGCTAATATAAATGTTAAAAAGAATTGGAGAAAGTACCGCTCCCTGTTGGAAGCCATTCTTGATATTATACGTTTTATTAGAGGTCACATTACCACTTTTGACTACGAACCTCCTGTCCTTTAACATATCGTAAAGTACATATGTGAAAGGCTAATGTATGCCATGTCTGACCAGTTTGTAATATAACCCTTCGATCTAGACGGTATCAAAGGATTTTTCCAAGTCGATTAGACAAGCACCTGTGCATTGGTTCTTTTATTTATTCCATTGTATGTCGGAGACCAATCATTATGGAAAATTTAACAAGCCTTAGGACTTGCTAAATAAGGCCAAGACCGGTCCCCGGTTGTAGTGCCGATGATGATGATGATGATGTCAGAGACCAGTTTAGCTGGGATATGTGTGGTTTCATGACCCGTCTTAAAGCCAAACTGGTTATTCGGAATAATTGTTGTCGTCTACCCATTTTAGCAGAGCTTTGTTAATAGTCTTTTCGAATACTTTGCTGATGCCAGGGAGTAAACTTATCGAACGCATGTTCATTGGGTTTGTACAGTCTTTGCCCTTTTTGGGATGGGCTGAATGATAGTCGTTTTCCAATGCGCGGGAAAATGTGCATTGTTCAACGCGTTGTTAAACAGGAGTGTGTATATATCTATTGCCATTGGGGGCAGGTTCTTGAGTACGACGTTAGGTACTCCATCTATTCCCACTGACTTTTTGTTTCTTAATGAGTTGAAGATACTCTGGGTTCTTTCCCTCGAAATTAAAAGGCTATTAGCCCCATTATTGGCATTAATGTCAATTGACAAATTATAGTCACTGAATTCGGGAAAACCGTGATTCTCCGATTGCCAATGTGAAATTTCATTTCGGAGGTGCAGGTGATTCAGTTGAACTTTGTCCTCCAGGTCGTGATTTCGGCGAATGCTGGAGACACTGAATCTCGTTTTGATTATTTCTCCTGAATATTTTATTTATTTGTGGGAACATATTCGGGTTATTAGTTTTTATAGCTCGAATTCTGTTGTTCCAATACAAATTTTTTGCTAATCTATAGTTAGTTTTAAGTAATGTAAAATGTAAGCAATGCTCAACACACCAGGCCACTGCCGCGTGTAAGAATTCGATTTCTAAACTCAAGTACACTCAACTGATGTGGAATTGTTATGTTATCGCTACGGTATACGGCTCTGATACATTTTCTTATTCTATTTTCTGTATCTGTTAGAAACGCCAAAGGTTTTTTAATCGGGATTTCAGTGATATTATCTCTTGGTCTTGTCTGTCTGTAAACTGTCTGTGTAATTGTTTTAGTTTCAATAGCAGTCTGCTCTTTTTCTTGTGAAGTGCGTTTATTGTTGTGTTTCTGTACATGTTTATGTGAACGAAGTTCTCTTGTTAATGATCCGGTGAACCGCGGCCATCGCATTGCCCCGTTCGTTGTAGGGTTACGGGATCACGAATTCCTCAAGATCTGCCAGATCGTTCGGAAGCTCTATTACTGCCGTGAAAGCACAGTGGTCACTGTCGTAGTCAATTATCCGTAAACAGTTCTTGTTTCGTCTATTGGTGTTAAGTAGTCTCAGTCGTGAGTCGATAAGCAAGATATCTAAAATCTACCTCTAAGAAACGATGGATATTCTGTAGCTAGTAGGTCAGTTCTATATTCTATATGATACTGATCTAACCATCCACCCAACAGATTTCCTCTGGTATTAGATATATAATTTCCCCAAGTTTTATGCTTGGCGTTCATATCTCCACCTAGGGTAAAATAGTTGTGGTCCAAGTATAATTGTAAGCATCGAAAGAGTTTCTCGAGCTCTGCTATAAAGAGGTTTTGGCGGTTTTGTGAGTCGTTGTCAAAGTGTCACCGAAGTGTTCCGCCGAACACTGTTCACGAGGAGAGAAACAACCTGGAACACGGGGACACTGCCACAAATAAAACGCTGAGAGTTATTTTCACTTTCTATTTTATTGTTAATGTTTTATTATCTTTCGTCACACATAAATTACAACGGATCCCAAGAACTAGGATTGAATTGAAATCGATGCAATGTGTCACTACCGTTTCCTTAGTACAACTACAACATATAAATTCGAATCACACGACAACCGACACACATTTCCTTTTGACGACACGGAAGGTTTACTATTACTTTTAATTGTTTCGCGGTGAGGTAGTCTAGCGCAAGTGCGAGGTTACGGATACCCCCTCGTCGAGTTCTCTAACTGTTCTATCTTTATAAGACTGATGCTCGAAGTATCCTGAAAAATTCTCCTCCCCATTTCGATTTTTTTTTCATCCCCCATCTGAAACAGAAAATTTCCCATCCAGTCTGTAAAGAAAATTTCCTCATCATAGATCATTCGCCTTTCCGTCTTCCTTATCGGAATCTTGTTCCTTTGTTTGAACGATCGATCGTCCCGCCGCTTAAATTTCGATCTTTTCGTGGGATTTGTTTGTGTTACCCATCTGGCTTAAGATAACAATGTTCTTGTGCGCTTCAGATGGGTAATAAAGGGGCCGTGGGATTGGTATTGGGTTCTAATTGCATTTCCAAATCATAAACATCTAGTGTGAGATCTACGTTAGAATGTTTATGTTTGCACGGACTTGTTGGTTGGCGGCGAATCGCTATCCTTTGTTTGCACAAGTGTGCCTTTTAGGTTTTGGGTCATGCTAGGAATTTAGGTGCTAATTGCTATTAGCTACCAGAGGAGATATTCGTTGTTCGGTTTGTTTACCGAAAATTGCGTGTAATGGGTGCAATGCATTGATGCCTTGAATGGGTGCGTTGGCTTAGATTCGTTGAATTGGCGCGTCGAATTGGATGTGCTGGATTGGATGCCTTGCAAGGATGCGTTGAATTCAATATTAGAGACTTGTGAACGTTTAGTTCGATTGATTTCTGCTATTGAATTCAATGTTAGAGTCTGAAATGTTACCTATTGTTTCAGGTGGGAGTAAGGACTTTTGGGACACGTGTCTGTGGGCACGTGTAATGGATATAGGTGAGTATGTTCCTTGGAGGAACGACGATATCTCACCTATAGTGGGTTGTGTGGTTCGTAGAACCGTCACAAGGTTATGTTGGTGCTCCTCAAGTGCATAGACCGCAATCGCGTTTCAGCTTTCTTGCTGAAGGGGTATGCGTACGATGCCGGCTTCCAGCACCCAGAACCTGCGTACCTCTCCACTATATATAACTTTGTGTTGGATTTCTTTTCTAATAAAGATTGCGACACCTCGTCTTTGAGAGGAGTTAGGTCGATCGCTTCGTATAATACCGTAATTTGTATGCCCTATCTTATGTCTCTCATTAACTTTGTCCCATGTGACAATTGGATGATCCAGGACTGTAATTTTCCTTAGAGCACCAATTCTGCTGCTCGGTGATAATTGGACCAAAAAGAAGGATAGTTTTCGGTTTGTTCTTCTTGCCTTGGTTGTGGCGAATGGTTTTACCGCGGTAAACTCGAGATCTTCATGATTCAGCTTTTGAAGTATTTCGAGCAGAGCCTCCGCTTTCATTTCAGGGTCGACGCCCTCTAATAGGGCCGTTACGCTCTTTGTTTGTTTCGGGTGGGTTTAGGTATAGTGTGTATTTATTGGAAACGTCACAGTCTTATACACAACCAATTATTCGTGCAGCTGTCTAGTGAGTAATGAGGATTATTATTCACAAAGCCGAAATCCATTAATACATGACAAGTAAGTTAGAATATAAGTTAAATAAGCTAGAATTTAAGCATTTTTAGCCTAGCAAGTAATGATATTTATATCATCATCATCGGCACTACAACCGGGATCCGGCCTTGGCCTTATTGAGCACGTCCTCTCCACGGGTATCCGGTTCATATCTGAGACTTGTTAAATTGTCCGTAATAATTTGTTTTTCCGGGAAAGGTTATAGCCTTGTGAAGATAAATATAAGTAAAAGAACAAAATAAAAAAAAAATTATATAAAGATTATTAATAAGAGTTAAGTTACCTTTAAAATGGCAACAATTTATAGAACAAGGCTGGGCGCGTTTGATAGAAATGGACCGTGCGGACCATGTTAAATAATGCCCTGAAATGGAAAATAGTGGATTTATTTTTGCCCCAGGACTTGCTAAATAAGGCCAAGATCGGATCCCGGTTGTAGTACCGACGATGATGAATATATATATATATATATATATATATATATATATATATATATATATATATATATATATATATATATATATATATATCCTGCTTGGTAGAAACCTTGATGCGGTGCGGGGGCTTAAAGTACAATGAATCACTCAGGCTATGCTGACGGAAGCAATTGCTTCCAGTAGGGTCACCCATGTCAGACAGGCTAGCGAGGAGTAACACACAAAGATCTACCACCCCATAATCCAGGGTGTTACGCGTCACCGTGCCCATTGGATGGTTTGCAGCCAGGGGTATACCGGCTGTATTATAACGGCGCCTCTCTGACACCGGTCGAATCAGAACAGTAAGCAGACCTTACCCATATCAAAGACGGGCTCTGATATGGCGGACCATTTGAAACCCCAGAGTGATCCAATGAAATGAATGATCAATACACAAAAAACAATCTCACAAAAAACCCGGTAGGCGTAGGTGTGATGAGACGACACTACCATGAGGGAAAAAATCATCAAGAAAACACCGACTCGGCAAAAAGAAGACGTAGGGAAAAACTGAAAAAGCGGGATATACCCGTCGGTACGTGGAATGTTCGAACGTTATATAAACCAGGCGCGATACAGATGTTCGTAGAAAACGCGAAACAGTATAAAATGGACATCGTCGCGCTTCAGGAAGTTCGACTCCCACATCAAGTAATCGAAACCAACGGGTTTACACTGGTGTGTGGACGTACCGATACACATAACCTCGGAACTGGCTTCATCATAAGCAAGAAGATTACGTCCTATGTAAAAGATGTGCAATTTATTAATGATCGAATGTCGGTGCTAAAAATACAGGGCCCATGGTACAATTATGTATTTATAAACGTACACGCCCCAACAGAATCTACGGACGAAGAAACGAAGGACACTGTGGGGAGGAAGTATTGCAACATTGGCACGATTAACTTCCTCCGCCATCATATATATGTTCCATCGTCGTTCCGCCGGACACAAAAAGGCATAGCACCAACAGAAATCGACATTGCAGCGTACACAACAGAAAAAGAAGTAAAACACACGCGAGGCTTAATAGTTCAAACTGTTTTTTTTTTATTTAATTCTAGTTTTATTTATGAACGGAGAACTTGACAGAAAATATTTTAATGCACAAGTAATAAGCCTTATACGTTGTAAATTATTTAATGTAGGTAAATTTTAACCGACTTCAACTTTTAAATCAATTTAAATTCCTTATGCTTAATCCGCACTGTTAATTCAATTTATTAAGACACGACACTCGCCACGACTCGGGGAATATTTTATTACGCTTCTCCGCTGCCGGCGGAGAGCGGGAGTGCTGCGCATGCGACCAGCGTGGTCGAAGGATGGAATCAGACTCGCCGATATCCTCTCCAATAAGGATATCGTTTTTACCTACCACCAGGGAAACGTAAAGTCTCTCTTGGTGGTATAGGAAACCAGATCTTGTAATAAAGGTCATGGTGGTATGTGTGGGATCGTTCAGATCGATACTATTCACACGTGCAGTGGAACAACGAAACAGGCAGGCGGCAAAGACAATAGGGAAAAATGACCAAATGCGCCGTTGGTAATGCGGGTCATGGTTTACAGGATGCCTCGTCGCTATTTTCGACGTTGGGAGAAAAAGGTGCTAAAAGCAAATTGGATGTTTATGGCATCTCTGGCTGCAGTAGAAACCGGATTCATATTTGCATTAGGAAATGCTGGAGAATTTGGTTTCGGCGTCTATTGCGCTAATTATATGCAGCTGCTTGGGTTGTTTATTGATAAGACAAACAAAAAAGGTTGCCAGGCAATGTGTATGAAAAGGAACATGACGCGGCTGGGAAAATAGACGGCGCAATATTTATGGTCCCTGTCGTGACGGTTACAATGAATGCAATCCGAATTATTTTGTTTACAGGAATTTGTCTGGTGCCGAATTGGTTTAGAATACCAGATAAGCAAAGAAAGAAATCTTACGGAAATTGTATGCGAAGGGATGCATGAAAAGGTAAGTTTTCTTTATAGGGATTTTAAGATTATAGATAGTGATCTATATAATGCGTGAAGCATTTACAGGTACTAATACTGTTGCATTAGCAAACTTATGGGAATTGGGTAGTAGTTATGGGTTTTTTTTTCAGGTAAGTAGACCGTATGATTTGGCGGAACCGCTACAACACATTCTACGAGACCCTCTCATCATTCGATGTTAAAATTCTCCTCGGCGACCTCAATGCGAAAATTGGAAAGGAGGATATCTTCCAACTAACAATAGGTAAAGAAAGCCTACATGACGTTTCAAATGATAATGGTATTCGAATTCTCACGTTCGCAGCGTCAAAAGATCTGGTAGTGAAGAGCACGATGTCCAAGCACAAGCAAATCCATAAAGCAACATGGGTATCACCCGACGGCGTAACGCGCAACCAAATATACCACTTCCTCATAGACAAAAGACACCACTAGAATATCCTTGACGTAAGATCATATAGAGGAGCAGATTGCGACTCCGATCACCTTCTAGTGATGGGCAAAATTAGAAGTCGGCTTCCAGCAAACCCACATGGACAGTCACGGGAGACGATCAAAAAGTTCGAGATTGATAAACTAAACGACCTACGTAAAAGGGCGGAATATCAAGACGAACTAACGAATAGATTTAGCATCCTAGAGAATGACAGTAGTGAGGAAGAGGAAGCCAATAGTGTGGACACTAGATGGGCATCGATCAGAGACACAATCAAACAAACAGCCCAAGAGGTATTAGGATTTAAGAAAACAACTAAGTGCAACGCCTGATTTGACGATGAGTGCAGGGCAAAGATCGAAGAACGTAAACGCCTCAGAATGATCCACTTAGAAGCATATGATGAAGTCAACGCAGTAAGATACGCGACAATTCGGAAAGAAACAACTAGACTTTTCAAACGCAAAAAACGCGAATGGGAGAAGACTAGGATCGAGAGAATCCGAGAAAATTCCAGAGCAAAGAATATCAGAGGTATGTATGCCGGCATAAATTCAACTAGAAATGGCTCCCGAGGGAGAGCCAATTTAATTCGAGACACAAACGGTTGTCTGGTGACAGAAACGAAAAATATCGTGACACGATGGAAGCAGCACTTTGAAAACCTGCTCAATGTGCGCGCCCATCAACCACAAATAAACACACCAGACGTACATACAGCCGAGCCCCAGATCCCAGAGCCCTCTTTCGACGAAGTTGTACACGCGCTAAACCGACTGAAAAACAGCAAGGCCCCCGGTCTCGATTGCATGCCGGCAGAGCTTGTGAAGCATGGAGGAGGAGCAACCGCTCGAAAGATCCACCAACTGGTTAAAATAATATGGGACAAGGAAGTCATTCCGGAAGAATGGAAAACCGCAATAGTCATCCCCATTTTCAAAAAAGGCGACAGATCTGACTGCGAAAATTACAGAGGAATATTATTGCTCCCAATCACATACAAAATATTAACAAATGTCATACTGGCGAGAATCACACCGTACGCAGAAAAAATAGTGGAGACTACCAATGCGGATTCCGTAGGAACCGGTCAACAATCGACCAAATGTTCACAATAAGGCAACTGCTGGAAAAGAAGTGGGAATACGGAGAGACGGTTCACCAACTGTTCGTGGACTTCAAATAAGCCTACGACTCAGTCGCAAGGCAAAGACTCTACCATATTGTGGTTGAGCTGGGGATCCCGAAAAAATATGCCGCCCTCATTCAAATTTGCATGAACGAAAACAAATGGCGAGTTAGAATAGAAAACCACCTCCCAGAACCATTTGAAATCCGGGACGGACTAAAACAAGGGGATGGCCTCTCACCATGCCTTTTTAACCTTGTCCTCGAGTATGTTATCAGAAAGGTACAAGACGACAAGACGGCCGGATCGTCTTTGAACGGGGTCACACAAGTGCTCGTGTTTGCGGATAATCTCGAAACTATAAGTAAAAACTGTGAAATCATCATGCAAGCAGCAGAAGAGGTGGGCCTAGAAATAAACGAAGACAAAACGAAATACACGATTACGACGAGAGCAGATGGACCTTAGAGAACACATATAAACGTCAGGGGCAAGATATTTGAAAATGTCAAAGAATTTAAATATCTGGGAACGATACTGACGACCAGAAACGAAACGTCAAAGGAAATTAAGAAAAGACTACACTTCGGCAACGCTAGTTGGCATGCAGCCAGTAAACTATTAAAATCCAAACTCCTATCACGTAATATAAAGCTCCGTGTCTATAGAACCATAATCATGCCGATTGCTGTGTACGGATGCGAAACATTGGCTCTCAAAAAACGGAAAGGAAACAAATTCCGCGTATTCGAGAATAATGTTTTAAGGGGTATATTTGGCGGTAAATATGACGAGGAGTCAGGACAATGGACGAAACTCCACAACCACGAATTGGAAGAGCTATACCGCAAACCTACAATACTGAGAGTGATCAATTCACGAAGATTCAGATGGATCGGACACGTAGCGCGAATGTGCGATGATAGGACCGTGCATAGAATCCTTGACGGTAAACTAACGGGGAAGAGACCGAAAGGACGGCCGCGACGGAGATGGGAGGACAATGTTAGATTGGACCTCGAGGAGATCGGATCGGATGATCGAACGTGGAAGGAGAGCGCACAGGACAGCGAACAATGGCGGAACCGAGTCGGTGAGGTCATGAACTTCCGGGTTCCTACAGGCCAGTAAATAATAATAAAATAATATATATATATATATATATATATATATATATATATATATATATATATATTAACTTTGCCACCTCGCAAGCACTCTAAGTTAAATGTTTAGTAAATATAATATAATATAATAGTATTAATAAATATTATATATATAATAAATAGATATTATATATGTATATACATAATTTAGAGTGTTTCCGAAGTGCCAACGTTAATATATTTAACATCTTGTATATGATTGCAGGAAAAAACCCTGTAATTAAATGTTTAACAAATGTATTTAAGACTTACTTACTTACGTTTGGAGAAATGGGGGACTAAATACCTAATCCATCGATGGTAAAAACTCGGCTTTTTTATATACGATTAACTGTAAAACATAATCATTTCGAAAGGTAGATCGATCGGTCACAGGTAGTGTGAGAAATCATTAAGAATAATAAAATCCTGATTGATTTATACAGACTTCTCTACAAGGGAAGTGAGTAGCTGGTTGTAGAATTCTGCACACTCAAGGTCAACTATTCACTGGTTGTAGCGACTAGTTGAGGGCCGTCTTATCTGGGTGGTAACAGTCACTGAGGCAGGTAATCGAACCTTGCCAGCCGTCGTGCTTACGCGTCGATTCAGACACGTATGCGAAGTACAAATTTAACGGTTAAACGAGACTAGTAATTAGCAGAACGATTTTTGTGCGCGGTCATGGCGAGTAGCACCTTTTCCTTGGTTGTGAGAAACCCCTCCGAGAAATGACACGCTTAAATTATCGTCGCTTGTTATGTTTATGTTGCGTGCAAAGCAGGAGTTTTACACGTGGGATTGGCGATAATTAACTTGAAATTCAACGCAGAATAGGTGATCGTTTGACGGTGTTATACCGAGACACTTCTAAGTAGGCGATCAAGCATGTTCACATAGTCAACTTAACCATACTCATAGGGGCATATTTTGTGCAATCATTGTGATATTAGAAGGCTATGCAGTAAATAAAAGGTTAAAAAGAATTCAAAAATACTTTAGTCAAACTCCGCAACTGGGATATGGCTGGAAAAGTTCATCAAGTCATATACCATAAAGGTAAACGGCGAGGCTGTCGTCGTATCACGTCATTACAGTAGGATTCTAGAATCATAGAATTAAATATCAAAATTAGGACACTACGATGTTACCGATTCGAAATACGTAGAAAATAAGATAAACACCGAGGAATTGTAAAAACTGTTTTGTGGAGAGAAATTGCACAGAGAACTCACTCTCCTGATGAGGCCGGCAGCAATAGAAACTATGAAGTGTGGGGTTGACGGTAAGCTTAAAACCACTCCAAAATATAATAGTAGTTTGTAAAACTTCTCGGACTTATAATTAATTTAGTGCTATCTAACATATAATACCAAAACTAAATCTACATAGAAAAAATGTGATGATTTAAGACAGTTAAATGTGAATAACATGTAGCTTCACATACTGAATTATATGAGACATTCTTAAACTGCTGGCATAATGATTTGTCATTCATCGCAACTAGAATTTTGAGTGTTGAGTTGAATTCTATTATAATAAAGTAAAACTCCAGCTTTTCTAGAAGAAATTAAGAGGGAATTGTGAATGAGTTTATGAATAGGTTACGGTGTTATTATTGAGTTTTTCAACAAGCCATTGTGTTTTTTTTTTAATGAATGCTGTTGGCAACTCTTATTTGTATCTATCTGCACGCGATAAAAACGTTAAACTTTTATGCATATTTTTTCGTTGACATTAAAAACATTTGATGCCATTCGGTCGAGTTTTGGGCTTTTCATTTTGGTTCAGTCATTTGAGGAATAAATTCGTAGCCGGAAGAAAGTCTCTGAAGCAAGGGAAAAAGCTGTGTAAATTTTACGGCATAATTGTTATCGAAAAACACCAATGCAACGGGTTCGCCCGATTCCGTAGTGGAGGTTTTTTAGTTAAAGACGTATGTCGCTCCGGTAGGATTCTCGATATTGACGACGATAAAATCAAACCATTGGTGCAAGCAAATATGCGTTGAACGTTTCAGAAGCTTGCTACCACTGTAAAAGTGTGGATTGCAAAATGTTCATAGTCATTTGAAATGGCTTGGCTTCGTAAAAAGCTCGATATGTGTGAATGGAGAGTTTATTTCATAAAGCGTGTAAGCATCTGCGATCAATTCATCAAAAGTGAAGAAAACGATCCATTCTTGAAGTGTATGATCACAGCCGAAAAACAATTTTGATTGGACGTGATGAAGTACCATACAGACAAGCGAAGTCGGATATCCAGAAAAAGAAGGTGATGCTGTCAACCTAGGGGGACAGCAAAGGATCAGTCTTCTATGAGTTGATTCCAAATTAATTCTATAAACTACTTCTAGTAAAATTCTAACGTCTAACGTGAGCAGCTACAAAGATTAACTGATGCACTGCCCTGAAACATCCCGAGTTGATCAATCATAGGGCCAGGTGTTTCATTGTGATAATGCGAGACCACAAAGAAGTTTTGTCACTCGCCAATAATTACTGCAGCTGGGTTTTTTCTTTACATTAACGCGCTTACAAGAGGAGAATTGAAAGCAAAGTGTAAGGGACATATCCACTGCTTAAGAAGTTCATTAGCTCCATAAGAATGTAATTCTAACAAAAGGGTGTTAAACCTTACCAAGATTAATTCTACAACATGCTTTTAACCGCTGGCGCAAGACTAATGACCTTGCCCGGAAAAAACAGATCATTATGGAAAATTTAATAAGCCTCAGGACTTGCTAAATAAGGCCAAGACCGGTTCCCGGTTGTAGTGCCGATGATGATGATGATGCTTTTAACCTGGACGGGCTTTATTTATTTATTTTTTTTTTACACTAACTCGTCTACAAAAGGGGGTTTTGGAGTACCCTTAACTGTCAGAGCAGGATGCGAACGGACGGAGAGGAAGTGGATAAGGAAAGGAGCTATCGATGGTCATTGGTCTTAAATGCCCGGTCATTACAATGACGAGGTAACACATGATCAGGTAGAGTATTCCACATTCGTGTGGTGATTCCTACGTTTATTTGTGCGCCCAAAGTTGACTTTCAACGTGAATTGATGCAGATTCACAGACTGGCGGGTATCACGGTAAAGTGTTTGAAGAGGAAAAACATATTCAACAAGTTCATTTACGATAACACCTATAGAAAAGAGACAGGCATGTAACGTTGCCGATATGTTCTAACGACGGAATTGATCTGTGGCGGTTTCCGTTGACGCCACTGCTAGCCTTTTCCAGGTACGACACAAAGACGGCTACCTAAAACACATAAACCCTGGGAAACATTTACTCACCTTTCAGTTAGCTGCTTAAAATGTCTCCTAACCACCTAAGCCATATTTTCGCTAATTCAATAGCATTAGCATTAAGAGACATTTTCCCCAATGGAATGATGGCATGAAACGCATCATGTACCTAAAAAGTAATTCGGTCGTAACACCAAACAACCGATATAAGCTCAAATCATATCGGCGCCCATATCTCTTTTCGAATCCTACAGCACACAAACACGAGATATTCTTGTTTTACTTCTCCGCTGCGACCATATCGGTCTCCGAACCAACCGACAAGGAAATGCATTGGCACCAATTAGCATGCCCCTGAAATGCAATTCGGTTACGTCACTACATAACACCAAAAATCCTCGAACTTATCCATGCACACAAATAAGAAAGAATTTTTCCACACACATGCATGGCAAGTCACACCCACAGACCTATCGGTCGATCTTTCGAACGACAATGCACAGCATACCGCACCATTGGGTACCGAAGGGAATAGAGTGTTGCATAATGTAAATGCGCACATAACAAACCGACCCTTTGAAGGCGCCAGCGATACGTGCCCGATCGTATAAACAATCAAACCCCTGTCTATACAAAGTTTTGCCCAGCTGGAGGGCATTGCTCATGGTGTTCCCCCTATTGAAATGGTTTGTCCACGGTTCTCATCCACGCGGACACACACCATGAGCAACAGCAGCAATCATCGTGTGTGTGTTTCGCGCACTTTGCTGGAACCAATGTGGAGAATCATCCCCTATTGGTCGACGAGCGAAAATTCAAATTCAGTTGCAGCATTCTAGAATCTTAAAACAGATTCCGTGGAGGCCGGTCGTTCCTCCACGTAAAACGTAATTAAGTCGAGATTCAATTACTCACCCTTACCGGTCAGTCGAGATTCATCCACCAGCGCGTTCGTATCGGGGCGAATGTCAAACGAGGAGAAATTAAATATAGTGCTTGAGTGATTAAATTAAATTGAAATACAGTGTCTGCTCGTGTAAATATATTATTCAAACTGAAATATTGTGACCTTTTGTAAATATACTAACTGTTTAAATTAGAAATAATGGTATTGAGATGCAGCCCCTACTCTATGAAGCATATTAATCGAACTGGTAAACTAAATATAATCAAACCAGACTACAGGGCTTACTTTGTAAAAACATATTATACTTAATAAAGTGGAGGAAAAGAAACTGAGTGTTTTGTTAATCTAATCGAGACGTTCGGAGACCAACGTCGCGCTTTATTCGCTGCGCTGGTGTCCAATGCCAATCGAGTTGGTAGGTCTTAGGGAACCAGTGCGTCTGCCGACACGTAGCTAAGACCCCTATAACTACAGATCTACTTACGATAGGTCTCCAAAATGCTTCACTGCTCGTTTTTTCACCCTATCGAACGCGTCAAGCGCAGTTTTGAATGCACCTGACCAAATGTGGGATTTGACTCCATTTTGAGACGAATGCACGCTATGTATATAGTGGCCAGGTTGAATGGAGCGTATTATTGTTGGGTTGGGATGTGTTGATACATCTATCGTATAGTTCAAACCATGCGCTATCAGGCTTCCTTCTATTTTGCTCCTTGCAAAATTCCTTGAATGGTAAAACGTTTCATTCTGAATACCTTAACAAAAACAGTACCTTTATAAGTTTATTCCAGAGAAAGGCGAGAAGTTTTATGAAGGTTGAATCATGAAGATGCTCGAGACATGTCAGAAGGTGTACTGATCAATTCACTTTTTAGTAAAATTATTCACTGGCCAAAAGTTTTACTTATAACAGTTCATAATTTATTGAACTCTAGCCCCAACTTGATTCAACTTTTGGTGGAACCTAGCCAGTGCCGGATGCCCGAGGTGATTATGCGAACACCCTGGATCTGTTTTTAACATCCAAGCCGAGCATTTATACCGTGGAGTTTGCTACGCAACTGGGAAACTCAGATCACTGCTTTCAAGCGCATAAATGACCTGAGCGGCTTCGTCGCGTAAGGAGGTACGGGATGCCAACTGGGACGATTTGTGAGATTTCTTCGCATCATTTCCATGGTCGGAGGTGTGCTTTGGAGACTCCGATGTCGATACATGTGCGGGGTCGGTCACAGAGATTATTCTTCTCTGGATGGAGATCTATAGCGTTTGCGACGAAAGTGAAGAACGTGTGATTCGAACTGACACTATGATGATAAGAATCACTAAAAATGTAACCAATGCTCAACCATTAGGCCACTGCCGCGTGTACTTGTTCGATTTCTAACTCAAGTACATTCAACTTGCTATGTAATTGCTTGGTATACGGCTGATCCATTTTTTTCTTATTCGATTTGCCCTCAGTGTACTTCGCTATTTGTTTATTTATTGTGTGTGCATCTGTTAGAAACGCCACACTACTCCCTCCTCAGGAACTTTGTTACGATCAACTTTGTGTGCGAACGACGGAGTGAGAGGATGTCGGAGCAGGTGAGTGTGCCGGTGCTCTATGCGGAAGTCGTGATCGTATTAGTAATAAAGTACTGTTTACTCTGGGAGAGTGTGCGCTGTGTGTACAGATCACACCAACAATAGTCCATAAGAACTGTGCTCCAGAAATATCGCCGGTTCTTGGCAGACTCTTTCGCAATATCTTATGCCCGGAGGACATTTCCTATCTGCTGGAAAATCGCTCGAGTTCAGCCGTCCGATAAAATTACTGTCTATGTTGTCTAAGCTGGTGGAAAAGGTCATCAATGCCAAGTTAATTAAATATTTGGAGGGCAACGGACTTCTGAATGATCGTCAATACCGATTCCGTGGAAGGCGGTCCACAGGAGACCTTTTGACTCTTATAACCGATATTTGGACATCTGCGATTGAGGGGCATGGTGAGTCAAGGGCGGTCGCATTGGATGTCTCCAAGACTTTTGACCGCACCTGGCGCAAGGCATTGCTGAGCAAAGTTCGCTCATATGGACTTTCATAACCACTTTACGAAGATCTTCCTCGAAAAGCGATCGATCCGAGTTGTTTTCGACGGCGAGTGTTCGGATGTGTATTTTGTTAATTCCGGGGTGCCTCAAAGTTCTATTTTGTCTCTGACATTGTTTTTGGTTCACATAAACGATTTGTTGGAGTCAACGGCGTACTAGGTTTTCAGTTTTGTGGATGATAGTACGCTTTTTTCTTCTTTTTCGAGTGCTCGGCCGATTGGTGCATCACCGTCGCATTAACGGAGATGTAGACAGATTGGCTCCCTGAATCTGGATCTGGATAAGGTCCTGCAGTGCGGCAAGGTGTTATATAATTAAACTGCAATTAATTGTCCCTCCCCCTTTGAATTATTAACACCTCGTGTCTTCACGCACATATCCTTCGCTTCCCCCCTAATCACTAATGTCCCTTTCCCTTTACAATAGAATATTCCCTCTACAATAGAATATTCCCTTTACAATAGAATATTCCCTTTACAATAGAATATTCCCTTTACAATAGAATATTCCCTTTACAATAGAATATTCCCTTTACAATAGAATATTCCCTTTACAATAGAATATCCCCTTTACAATAGAATATAATTTAAATAAAAGTAAACCCCTATTTAAAACCCCACTCACATTACAATAGTCGATTGTCTTCTATTAGCCATAGTCGCCCCCTATTAGCCATTTCGAAATAACTATCGTGGAAGCGGAACAAAAAAGGATATGTGGCGAAAGACACGAGATTGCTCCCCTTCTTAATCGAGCAGCGAACGAGTGTGGTTGTGTGCAAGTAATATTCAAATTAGCTCGCCGCTTGAAATTAAAACGTGGCGCGAGGCGGTTCATTCGCGAATTTGTTACAAATATCTTTTGTGAAAACTATTTAAAATTAAAATAAACCTAATTAATTGTGAAGTTTTGTGAAATTGATGTTAAATGAATTAAAACAATTTAAAATAAAAGAAATATTAATTAACTGTGAATTTGTGTTGTTTAAAAGAATTAAACAAGGTAAAATAAAAGAACTCTCAACTTTACACGGATAACCATATAGCCGCCCAAGAGACCAATCCGGGGTAAGTTTTGTGTTCTAAAATCATAATTTAATTGTTAATAAACTTTTAACAAAGGCCCATCTCGTCGATTTCAATACAACGAAGACACAGTATACAACATCCACAAAGAAATGTGGATAATCGGTTCCACGGCTGATGATGAATGGTCAGGCCCTCGAATGAGGCGAAAGTTTGAAGTTACTCGGCGTCACGGTCTGTGGGAATGTATCGTGGCATGAACACGTGGCGAACATCGTCCAGGTCAGTCTCTGGGAAACGGAGTCATCTCTTTAGAGCCAAGAAATATTTTACTTCGGCCCAATATATCCTTCTGTATAAATCTCAAATTAGACCCCCGCTCGAATATTGTTCTCATGTTTGGAGCTCGGCTCCTAAACATACCCTCGACCTACTCGAGAGCATACAGAGACAACCGGTCGGCCTGATCGGAGAGTCGGCGCTGACGTTGGGACTACAGTCGCTATCACATCTACGGGGCGTAGCCAACCTCTGTCTGTTTTACAGATATTATCACGAGTAATGTTCTTCGGAGATTCGTGGTATTGTTCCGCGAACTTTGGTTAAATGCGCTCCACGAGACAATCCGACAGATCGCACCAATTTGCATCCCTGCATCGCTAGTCGATCCGTTACAGAGCGGGGAAGCTGTAGAACTCCCTCCCCGCGCGATTGTTCGCGGAGCGTTACAACCTGCAACTGTTCAAAAAGAACTGAAACATTATTTGGTGGCATCTCAGGGCGCCCACTGGCCGCTATAGCTTCGCCTCTCCCGAGAAAAGTGTAATAAAAAAAAAACACAGGATGGATCTGGAATTGCGTTGATTTATCGTGTAAGTAGATCTTCCGTGGACGGTCGTTCGTACTATAATCGGGAAGGAAGAAGAGCTCTTGATTGAGTAGGGCTGTGGGGAGAAAGTAATGTGCCTAACACGGACACTAGGTTCACTTCCTCCTCCATCATAAATTGGTCGTGCGAACACTGCTCACAACGCAAGGGGGAAGAAAACAATGGTTGACCTTAGCGACCGAGCGGACACAACACAGAAACAAAAACACTCAGGCGATGCTATTTATGCATACACATTTTTTATTGTAAACAAAAAAAAAATCCTTACATATACTTATTATTAGTGTTGAATTATTTTAATACATTCTTAGCTATTACACACACGAACTGCGGCACAAACGTTTTAACCAGTTTGTGTTTGACAGCCATTGAAAGCAGACAACCGCGTGAATTCTCGAATAAGCTACCCTTGTCGTGTATTCCGATATCATAAATGAATCAAGTACCCCTTGCCAAGTTTAGAAATGCCGTCAAACGGACAACCCAGTGTTAACAAATAGAACACATTAAATAAAAGTTATTTAATACAGTTTCGTGCACAATTATGTTCTCAGTGAATGACTGTACTGAGCTTTAAAGATTAATATAAACACAAATTACAATAAACATAAAGTACAATAAATCAATAAAACAACAAAAACGAAAGCTAAAAGTGACAAATCAGTATCTCTCAGTGCATTAATAATCAAAAAGAAGTGCATATAAAAACAGTTGAGTGGGGCCCAAAAAGTGTTCGAGACAATAAAAACAAAAACAATAAAAAGATAACACTTCGGTCGCAAACGCGAAAATTAAAACAAACAATATATTGCTTGTTAAGAAAGTAATTTTTAAATCATCGTTTGGCGCGAGTGCAACCTTACTGACTTTTAGCCGACGCTAGGCGAGTTCAACTCAGCCGCGGGAGAAATCAAGTTACCGTGGTTCAAAAGGTCGCTTTTGTTTTTTTTAATGAAAACAAACTGGAAAGAACCAGAATGAACACGGAGGACGATAAAAACACGACAACGCACAATCGAAAAGGCGCCCCGAAAAACTCCATTGTGACGCGAAGCAAAACCGCGAAATTGACGATGGATAAAGGAGATCAACAATTGGCGGACGACAGTGAGCTCCCCTTCCCCTCCAACTTTAACATATATGGGGCAAATAATTCATTCGCTTCTCTTGCATCCTCAGAGTCTGAGGATGAAGAGGAAGAGATAAGTGAATTGGAGGCGAAACTGGCGATGGCAAGAGCCCGATTACAAGAGAGACGCCGAAAGAAAAAAATAGCGGCGCTCGAACAAGAACAAAACCCGCAACAACTACATAAGCTAAAGCCAAAAGTCGGCCAACAGCAACAATTTCACCATCAACAGCAACATCAACTTCAACAGCAGCAGCATCAACAGCAACATCAACAGCAACTACCAACACAAAAGCGATCAACGAACCAGCAAGCAACACAGCAGCAGCAAAACAACAATATCAGCGGAAAAATAAAGATGCCACCAATCAACACCATAGATGTTGACTGTAAGGAATTGGTAAGTCTTTGTAAGCTAGCCATAGGTAACAATTTTGCAGTTAAAAGACTGACGGGTAACAGGCACGCCATTCAAACACATACGGTGGCAGACCACGACAAAATTAAAGAGGTCTTAAAAAGAGCCACCGCGGAATTTTACTCGTTCACGCCGAAACAAACGAAGAGCGTAACGGTTCTATTAAAGGGTGTCGACCCTGAAACGGAACCGGAGGCTCTGCTCGAAATGCTTCAAAACCTGAAGCATGAAGATCTCGAGTTTACCGCGGTAAAACCATTCACCACACCCAAGGCAAGAAGGGAAAACCGCAAGCTACCCTTCTTTTTGGTGCAATTAACACCCAGCAGTAGAATTGGTGGTCTAAGAAAAATTGCAGTCTTGGATCATCAAATGGTCACATGGGACAAATTAAAAAAAGGCAGAGACATCCTGCAATGTGTCCGTTGCCAAAGGTTTGGTCACGCGGCGGCTAACTGTGAAATGCAGCGCCGTTGCGTAAAATGCGGAAATGACCATAAGGCAGAAGAATGCCCTCTGGGAAAAGAAAGGGTAGAAGACAAAGCCCTTCTAAAGTGCGCAGTGTGTCGGAATGAGGGACACCCCGCTAACTATCGAGGATGTCCTAAATTCCGAGAAATAATGGCAAGAAGTGTGACCCGGCAAAAAAACACAGAGCCAGCTCGTACTACAACAATGCCCGTAACATCGCAGCGGTCGTACGCACAAGTTGCTTCGGGTGGGAGAACACCAAATCAGGCTACATCACAGGTAGCCACAAATACTCCCGCACGGACTGAAACAACACCGCAAGCAGACGGGTTCGCAATCCTGCTCAATCTGCAGAGACAGATGACACAGCTACAAAGCCAAATAAACGAGATCTACTCGCATTTGCCCAGTCTAAATAACAAGTCGATATAAACCCTCTAACCACAACATCAATAAAAGCTCTTGTCGTGAATGTAAATTCATTAATAAGAACTGAGAGAAGAGCCAATCTTTTTAACCTGTTGCAAGAGGAACAACCTGATGTACTTCTGGCGGGGGAAACAAAGTTAAAAGAGAGACATAAGATAGGACATAAAAACTACGATATTATACGAAGAGATCGACCTAACTCCTCTCAAGGGGGGGGTGTCGCAATCTTTATTAGAAAAGGGATCAATCATAAAGTAATATATAGTGGAGAAGTGCGCAGGTTCCGGGTGCTGGAAGCCTGTATCGTCCGCATACCCCTTCAGCGAGGAAGGGGTTTGTATGCGATTGCGGTCTACGCACCTGAGGAGCACCAACAAAACCTATTTATAGCGGAGCTCGAGACACTCTTTCGATGCTTACAATTGCACCTGGACAAACATTACTTTATCCTAGGGGGAGATATGAACGCCAAGCATAGAAATTGGGGAAATTATATATCTAATGCCAGAGGAAATCAGTTGGCTGGTTGGTTAGATCAGTATCATATTGAATATAGAACTGACCTGCTAGCTACGAAATATCCATCGTTCCCCAGAGGTAGATCGTTCTTAGATATCTTGCTAATCGACTCACGACTGAGATTACTTAACACCAACAGACGAAACACAAACTGTTTACGGACAATTTAATACGACAGTGACCACTGTGCATTCACGGCAGTAATAGAGCTTCCGAACGAGCTCGCAGATCTGGAGGAATTCGTGATCCCGCAACCCTATAACTACGGGGCAATGCGATGGCCGCGGTTCACCAGATCATTAACAAGAGAACTGCGTTCGAATGAATTTAATCTGCCAGTAAACAGAAACCTGACATATGACGAAATCGACAAATACATTCAACAAATGGACGAAACCGTAAAACGAACAATGGACAAAACAATTCCCAAAACAACAGTTACAGATCACATTAACATGTACAGAAACGCAACAATAAACGCACTCCACAGGCAAAAGAGCAGACTGCTATAGAAATTAAAACAATTACACAGACAGTTTACAGACAGACAAGACCAGGAGATAATATCACTGAAATCCCGATTAAAAAACCTCCAACAATTACTTAAAGCTAATTATAGATTAGCAACAAATTTGTATTGGAACAACAGAATTCGAGCTATAAAAACTAATAACCCGGATATGTTCCCACAAATAAATAAAATATTCAGGAGAAATAATCAAAACGAGATTCAGTGTCTCCAAATTCCACGTACTGAGGTAAACAAGCAGCTGCTAACCAACATTGGCATAGATACAGAGAACGCTATCTTCAATAGTGAGCTCTTCGTGATCGAAGATCCTTTGGAGAAGGCGAACGCTGTGGGAGCTGTCTTTCAGGAAATGTACAAGGTGAATGAAAGCATTCACCGAAACCATGACCTGGAGGACAGAATTCGACTGAATCACCTGCACCTCCGGAATGAAATTTCACATTGGCAATCGGAGAATCCGGGTTTTACAGAATTCAGTGACGATAATCTGTCAATTGACATTAATGCCAATGGTGGGGCTAATAGCCTTTTAATCACAAGGGAAGGAATCCAGAGTATCTTCGACTCATTAAGAAGCAAAAAGTCAGTGGGAATAGATGGAGTACCTAACATCGTACTCAAGAACCTGCCCCCAATGGCAATAGATATATACACGGTCCTGTTTAACAACGCGTTGAATAATGCATATTATCCCGCGCGTTGGAAAACGGCTATCATTCAGCCCATCGCAAAAAAGGGCAAGGACTGTACAAACCCAATGAACATGCGTTCGATAAGTTTACTCCCAAGCATCAGTAAAGTATTTGAAAAAATCATTAACAAAGCTCTGCTAAAATGGGTAGACGACAATAGCATTATTCCAAATAACCAGTTTGGCTTTAGGGCGGGTCATGAAACCACACATGCCGCAGCTAAACTGGTCTCCGACATACAATGGGATAAATGTAGGAACCAATGCACAGGGGCCTGTCTGATCGACTTGGAGAAAGCCTTTGATACCGTCTGGATCGAAGGGTTGTATTACAAACTGGTCAGACATGGCATACATAAGCCTTTACTATATGTACTTTACGATATGTTAAAGGACAGGAGGTTCGTGGTCAAAAGTGGTAATGTGACCACTAATAAAACGTATAATATCAAGAATGGCTTGCAACAGGGTGCGGTACTCTCTCCGATTCTTTTTAACATTTACATTATCGACTTATTACGCAGACGATCTCATAATTTACAGAACAGCTCCGAAAGTTGAGATCATAAATAGTTTAATACAGCGAGATTTCAACAACGTGCAGCGCTATTGCGACAACTGGAAACTTAAGATCAACTTCCAGAAATGTGAAGCCATCCTATTTAGAACTCCATTATATAAAGCCGCGAACGACACAACGAAAAACTGGCGAAAGCTAGTTATCGTGGGACCGCATGGAGATAAACTGGAAACCAAGAGTTTAGTTAAATACCTGGGCATCTGGCTAGACCAATATCTGTATTTCAACAGACATGTAGAGGCTGCTCTGATCAAGGCTAGAAAAACGTTTGCTATTGCAAGGAGGCTATTTCACAGTAGCCAACTTGACAGCAGGGTAAAAGTCATATGCTACATGACGCTAATCAGGCCAATGCTCATATATGGTTGTCCAGTATGGTTCAACATAGGTCCAAATTTGATGGAAAAGATTCGGGTGTTCGAAAGAAAGTGTCTCAGAAGTTGTCTCAGATGGTATCGGACACCGGAATCGGACTATAAAAAGTATTACTCAAATGAGACTTTATATAATGAAGCGTACATAAATAGGGTGGATAATTTTATGATTAAATTAATCAGAGGGCATATTGCGAGAGCAATAAGCTCGTCCAATGACCTAATTTTCGGGGCTTATTATCCAAATACCCTGTACTATGAGAACGTGCGTCACAACGGTTTTGTTCCACCAGAGGCGTTCCTTGATTTGGACATGAAAGGGCTTATACAGGATAGATCCGGAATTCCGCCGATCTATCATGTAAGTAGATCATCCGTAGACGGGCGATTGTGCTACGACCGGGAAGTAACGCGCGCCGAAGAAGAGCTCCTGCGCTTCAGTAGGGCTATCTCCCACAGAGACCGGGACGATAGTATTAGACAGCGTCAACAGTTCTGGTGGTTGAATGGCATATAAAGACCTGGATACCAAAGTCGGTATAGAATCACACTATCATCAGCTAGCTTACATAGACTTAGCTTTTCTAGAATTAGGGTAGTATAAGATTTAAGTTAAGTTAAGCTAAGTGATTTTACATAAAATTAAAAAAAAAAAAAAAAAAAAAGTAGATAAGTTTAGGTAAGTTAAGTAAGTTAAATTTTAAGAAAAAAAAAACAAAAAAATTCACAAAGATTTTTCAAATTTTTCTTTGTCTTTCAAATAATTATAAGTATTGCCACAAAGTTCTGTCGCCGAAAGGCAAATTATACAAATATTAAGTAATGTTTAGCTTAGAGCGTCTGCGAAGGACCAGTAAGTTATTATATAAGCTATTTAAGCTAGAATTTAAGCATTTTTTGTCTAGCCGTTAATTTAGAAACTAAGAATATAGAAAGAAAATAAAAAAATGTTTAAAAATGAATGAATGACAAACGTTTTAACCCACCGTACCGGCGCCGGCACGGTGGATGACGAGCGACCCGACCGCTCTGAAGATTGAATTACGACTCAACGATATCTTGCTCGTTCAGAGCTCATGGTGGTATGTGTGCCTAAAACAAAGAAAGACATAAAGTGCATTCCTAGGATACAATTTCGGTAAAGCAAAATAAAACCGAAATCGTCGGATGCCAATGGAATCTTTGTTGGAACATGTGCGGCTAAACAAAGAGACGACGATCCGATGTGAAAATGTGTTAATTGGTTTTAGCTAGGTTACTGGGATGTGGTGTTTATGGCATCACTAGTAAGGGTACGTATTGAATGACCATTTGCATTGTTTATGCTTGGATTTCAATTGATGCCAAGGGACGCGGAATTCGTATTTGCTTTGGGTTGCACATTGTGCGAGTAAGGGAATTTTATTGCTGGGAGAAAAACGTCGCCAGCCAATGTATACATAAAGAAATTTATCGTATACCTGAATGAAGGTGGGAATAGGCGACGCCATGATAATTATCTCTGGCTGGAATGGTTACATGATATGTGAACCGGGGTTTTTCTTTTCGGGAATTTTTCTGGTAACGAATTGGTTTAGAATACCAAATAAGCAAACAAAGAAATCTTACGGAAAATTGTATGCGAAGGGATGCATGAAAAGGAAAGTTTTCTTTATAGGGATTTTAAGATTATAGGTGGTGATCTATATAATGCGTGAAGCATTTACAGGTACTAATACTGTTGCATTAGCAAACTTAGGGGAGTAGGGTAGTAGTTATGGGGGTTTTTCACAATTTAGAATGCAAGAAAAAGGAAATTAAAACTGTTGCAAAAAAAAAAAGAAACAAAAACAATAGTTCCAATTTCGGACAAGCGTATGAGTTGCAAATTATTAATAAATAAGGCAGACTGAAGAATTTCTTGTACCTTTTAAAACATCTCAAACATTTCGCCGCTTCGCATTTTGTTTTCTGTTATTACGAGTATTTCTGCAGTGATTTTCGTTTTGTCGCTCGAAGTTCAATTTTACCCTTTCTTAAAATAGTATCCCTTATTACCACGGTCTTCAATTTAATCTTATTTATCTTCGTACCTTTGTTTTTTTTACCTCGTTCGTGTTTTTATATCGTTCTTGGTTTTTTTTTTCTATGTTTGGATAGACTTTCCTTTATTGTGAACAGGTGATTTACTTCCTATTTTTCTATCTCCGTATTTTCCCAGTTTTTTTCATTCCGATTCTCTTGTTCTTTTTTAAATTAATTTTATTTCCTTTTTATCTCTTACCGTTTAACGTTATTTACTTGGACTCATACTCACTTCTTATTTCATCTGGCATCTGGTATCTGCTTTATAAAACGTCATGTTGTTAGTCAACTTATTCAGAAAATAAAGTTTGGAGTCATTAAATAAAATAATCATCAATTTGTGGCGTCTTCACATTCTTATTAATTTACCTAATGAAGAGTATTGAAACGTCAATCCTCGGTTAGCAGGAGGGATTACACAGGCATTCACAGTCAAGGAGTAAGCTCTAGGGATCTCAATTCAATTCAAGGAATTCTACATGGCTGACATAATTAACAACAGAACAAGAAGCTAGGAAAATAACCTTTCTCGATGACCATTCCATCCGTTTGAAGTTAAAATCACCACAACCACTAGGATACACTGTGCCCATAATTAATCCGATAGAGTCTATAAAAAGCGGTTGAACTGCAGATTCCTGCCAGTGCAGAGATGAATCAATGATTCACTCGCCAGTATAGAGATATGCAATTTTGTGGGGAGTCTTTCAGCAAGGTTCCTTTGGTAAGAGGGCCTCGTAAACACATCGACCATAGAAATAGGATTGCTAATTCCGGGCTATTGACGGAGACTAAAGTGTAAACGGGTTTGAGTCATCGTTAAACGTGTTTTAGTTTTGCGATGCGTAATGCCAATTGAATGCCAGGAGCTTTGTAAGAAGGGGCAGTTCAACGCTCGATCAACACGGATTGTGTCCAACGAGTGATTCGGATATTACTTCTTAAGGAAATGCTTTCTTATACCATCTAGTGTGTAACTTTAGTAAACTTACGCAATTTATCTAGAGAGGTTGGAGAAATCCAAACATCAATGACAGGTCTTCAATTTGTAGATCTTAGATATAGATTTTACGGAATAACATATGTTGTTTCTATTTTCTCTGCGTTACCTCTTGCGGTTGAGGAAAAAAAGCCAAAAGTAAAAGAGAAAAAAACGAAGGCACTGTTGAAGACTGAACCAGAGCAGAGTATGAGGGCAGATGGTTAAGATGAAGTTAGTTGTCCAAAATTTAGTTTCAATTTGAAGTAATCTAGTTAATGTTCAGTAGGAGTCAGTGAGAGGAGCGATTTTTAGTACATGTTCTATGTAGATTGGCAATGAGTATAGGCTTTTATTTTAATTTGCATGACTTGCACGCACGAAACACATTATTAAAACAACTGCAATACATATCAGTGCATTTCAGAGGATGGGGACGCAGTGGGCGCGACTTCCAAACGAGGATTGTAACATTGCGTCCGTTTGATGTTGTTGGTGTTGAAACCCAGCAAAAAGCAATGTTGGTGTTGAAACTATGTGGGAAAAAATGTCCTTGTCATGTGCCAACATGGGCACTGGTTCGCGAAGATTTCCACTTAAACTCCGACTCCAAATTAGTACATACCGGAAGTAAAATAAAGCTCTGTTCAACTTAAAGGCGTTCTCTTTATTGATGGTTAAATGTTAATTAAAGGCTTAAACTGACTTTAACACTATTGCTTATGGATATTATTTAAAATATTACATAATTACGACACTTATTGTTAATGGATAATAATTAAAAGCTTACATAACTATGTCACTTATTGTTCAAGTATAATAATTAAAGGATTAACGATGACACTTATTGTTAATGGATTATTATTAAACGATTACATAACCAAGACACTTATTGTTACTGGATAATAATTACAAGATTACATAACTATGTCACTTATTGTTCAAGGATAATAACTAAAAGATTAACGATCACACTTTTTGTAAATGGATAATGAGTAAAAGATGAACGATGACACTTATTGTTAATGGATAATGAGTAAAAGATGAACGATGACATTTATTGTTAATGGATTATTATTAAACGATTACATAACTAAGACACTTATTGTTCATGGATAATAAGTAAAAGATGAACGATGACACTTATTGTTACTGGATAATAATTACAAGATTAACGTGGACACTTATTGTTAATGCAAATTTATTAAACGATATCTCAAACGTCTCGTTATCGATATTGAACTCCTAGATCAAAAAAACTACGACTGGCTCTGCAACGCACGACCGCACCTCCACGCTACTAATATTCAACTCCTCGTATATTTAACGTGGAGGCCCGACTTGCCTCCACGGAATCCACAACGCGATTACTACTGCCACCGAAGTGAGAGAATTACCAAAAATTCATCGTCTCGATGAACATATATGGTAAGATTCCCTTTTGGATTTCGTCCTACAAAAAAGGGTTGAAACACACACACGATGATTATCTCTGCAGCTCATCGCGTGTGTTCACAAGTATGCGGACATAGAATCGATCGAATCGACTAGGTTGCAGCTGGTGGAAGCATAGCATAAAAGGGATTGAAATGTTTACACGATCAACGACTGCGTAAAGCATTATTGCTGACCGTGTACATGTTGCTGGCATCTCCACGTAGTCGAATTCTCGATGGTAAATTTCCATTTTGAGGACTCGACTTGCTTGGGCTGTCGGCCGGATGCCCTTATGTATTGGTCGGTCGGGTGACCGATCGATGTGGGCATGATATGCGAAGGAAAGAATAACATTTCCTGCATGTATGCGGCTGGCGCGCTAGGGAATATCGCATGGATATTGTTCGGGCAATGTTGGTTGCTAGAAAGTGCAACCAAATTGCGCTTACGTGTGGAAGATGCGTGTCAGATGATGAAATTCGAACCGAGACATGTACAATGTATTTGGTTCGGTTCATGTTGGTTGCGTGATGGTGCGACAAAACTGCTTTCAGGGAAATTAACATTTGTTACTGATGAAATTTTATGTCAGCTAGAATTAATGCTTCAAGGTATTTCTGATATTATAGGTACGACTATAGAAGGTAAGTACACGCTTTTTATGTATTGTAGGAAACTATTTCTTTATCATAATAATATGGTAAGTAGTGGCGTTCAACGGAACTGCCACAATACTTGTTTTTTTATTCATTTTGTATGCCTTGGGTGGGGGTTTAATGGGGAGATGATTGGTGGCGTTCAATGGAACCGCCACAACTCAGCAAAAACCAATGTTGTTGTTGAAACTCAGCAAAAAGCAATGTTGGTGTTGAAAACCAGCAAAAAGAAAAAAAAAACAATGGAATTAGTTAAAATTCAACTTTAATTTAGTCGGAACTATAGCGTTTGGGATTGATAGTGAAGAACGTGTGATTCGAACTGACGCTATGATAGTTAGGACCACTAAAAATTGAACCTAAGCGTAACACGCCAGGCTACTGGCCGTGCTTAGAATTCGATTTTTAATCTCAACTATATTCTACTGATGTGAATTGTTATGTTATCGCTATGGTATACGGCTCCGATGTATTTTCTTATTCGATTTTCGTTCGGTGTTCTTCACTATTTGCTTGTGTATTGTGTGTGTATCAACTGTCTTTTAACTTTTTCTTAAACACTAACTAACAATTTTAGTTCTGAGTGTAAAAAACCGTCCCCTCTCTTAACAGATCATTTTGGGAACAAACTGTCTATGAACACCTAAAAATTCTCGTCCCTCTCCGGTTCTGGTTTTCTCATTTCAATTGACGTCAGCAATTACAACAACGGGGCTGGCTATTAGCCAGCTGAGTCTTCTCCGTTGCCTGAGAGAGCACTTCGAATAGCATTCAGCGGCATGACTGAGTTTCGAATGCAACCTTGCAATTGCATTCTCTTAGGCGCCCTAGCGCATACATGTTTTTTTTTTATTTCGAAATCTTTGATTGCTAAGGATCGCAATCGAGTTGGTTGTATATTATATATAAATTTACATCGTCTGACCTGATGAGCTTTTATGTATGTTGCTGTACTGCAACATCTTTCCGGGCCGGCGACAATGCACCAATAGTCGTGCTTTCCTTTGGTGCTGTCAATGTGGGCATTTCCGCGCCGTGGATTGGTCGCAGTTAGTACGAGTGTACTTGCGATTGAGACACAATAAGTGTTTGTATCGTTCATTGGAGACACAGCACGATAACTTTTCTAGTGTGTGCAGAGTTTAGAAGGAGACACAGAATTAAGGTATGATGGCAATGATTAATTGGCTTATTTAAATTTGACCATATTATTAGTGGTCTTGAATTATCAAATATACTTGAATCTGTTTTAGTCTCATGTGTATTTTCCAATCATCAGTGGGTGTTTTTTTTTTTTTTTTTTTGGTTTCGGTAAGAAGGTGGAAATCTTCAAAAGATACCTCTTGACCGATCCAGAGGCATGCCGGGTTTTTACCGACTAAAACCACCTCCCGTCAGGCTCATATTCCCGTTGATCCCCGCGGGACTTTCTTTTAGATATTCCATCGCGGGGCGGAATGGGGTTTACCTGTTACTCCGCTCGTCACGTCGCAACTGCTGCATCATTTCACCGAGAATACCATTGGTTACGGACCATGCTTGTTTTGAACTAAGCATGTATTCTACGAGTATTACTCCAGCCGGAGTAACTCTCCGTCTCGTATGCCTCTCCAAAATCGTTCGTGTGTGTGTGTGTGTGTGTGCGTGTGCGTGTGCGTGTGCGTGTGTGTGTGTGTGTGTGTGTGTGTGTGTGTGTGTGTGTGTGTGTGTGTGTGTGTGTGCGTGTGTGTGTGTATATAAAGGTATTCTATGTGATGAAAGAGGTCACTATGTTTCTGTGTGTATGACATAAGGCCAATTTGGCCGCTGGGTGCTAACGTTGTAGCTATTGTAGATTAAATGTGATGACTGTTAAATCAATAACAGAATTGGCATACGTTGTAGTTGAGGTAACGCCGTGCTTGTTGTTGTTGAGGGCATCACCTTGATAAAATTGTTGATACAGCTACAGGAGGGGGAGTTGTTTTTCTCTTCCTTCTACACAGTTTAGGATTCCGCAATCTAACCTCGTGTATGGGGTTCTCGTACGTCTTTGTTTGCGAGTGTGGAACACATTCGCTGGTTTACCATTGCTGGTATGTCGTGAACTTGACTTCACATTTCGTAGACTAACTGTCTTATAATCGGTCCGGTTACGATTTGCAAGAATCAAATGACAATCGTTTGCGAGCTTAATGCAGGTGAATGATTCATAAGCTAATTGGGTCAATTCGTGTCATTGTTCTTACACTATGCACCAAGCTGGTAATTAAGAATAGAATAGCGTAATAAGCATTTTGTACTTTTGAGTGAATTATGAATTAAGTGTAATAGCTGATGAAGCATAATTTGTATGAGTAAATTAAGAAATTTATGGATAATTGAGTGATTGATTGGGAGTATAAATACCCCAACAATTTCTATAATAAAGCAATCAAAAACCAACTGCGTGTTTGATTCACTAACTGCGGCGCTTAGGCCATAAACGGCGTCTGCCGCGGCAGCTCTTTGATGAAAATTTGTACTGTTCCATTGTTTAAGATTAATATTCTGGTTGATTAGATTAAAATCTGTTAAGCTCCGTTGAAAGTGCGTTGGCAATTGTGAAACGATCGGACCATTGTGACCATTTTTCATTTGTATTTGAGCGATGTGATTGTCATTCAGTTGAAGTGGTAATTGTACAGTCACACCTAGGCTTGGAATGTGGCCGTTTATAAATTGCTGATATCAAGGTGCACTAGATGAAGCTGCTGATTCAGCACAAATACCACTTAGTTGGGTTAAAGCCGGTCGTGTAATGTTGTTCTTGATAGTTTGTAAGTTCGCCATCTTTTGAGTATGGCTAGCCTGCGCCGAAACCATGAATGTTGGAGTAGTCGCCAACTGCATAGGACCGTCTGCGTTTAGTATCCGAAGTGATCGCTGTGGCTGATGCTGTTCCAGTTGGGGATGTGTCCCACTTACGCCGCTAATGCGTCTGCCTGGGGTTGGGCGAATTTCTCGATGGGAACTGAAATTTATGTTGACAGCATTCCCTGAAGAAGTATTTCATCCACTGATCGAGTGATTGTGTTGAAAATGATGACTTCGGTTATTACTATAATGGCCACCATAGATATAATCTTGCTGACCTTGAAGACCAGAAGAAGCCGAGGTGCTTCTTGAATTGCTAGAATTCGCTAAAAGTCCTATAAGACCAGAATTAATTGTGTTGTTCCCTTAATGGTAGTTCGTGGAAATTAATTCTCCAGTATTGTTGGATACTCTCCAACTCAGGACTTGCTAAATAAGGCCAAGACCGGTTTCAGGTTGTAGTGCCGATGATGATGATGATGATTGTTGGATACTCTGGAATTTGACCTGTAGTTGCCATCGTCATCATCATCGGCACTACAACCGGGAACCGGTCTTGGCCTTATTTAGCAAGTTCTGAGGCTTGTTAAGTTTTCCATAATGATTTGTTTTTCCCGGGCAAGGTCATTAGTCTTGCGCCAGAGGCTCCCCAACGGGGAATCGAACCCCGGTCTTCCGTGTGATAGGCGGGTATACTAACCCCTATACTATCGAGGAGCTATCACCCGACTTTTATTTCCGCCGTTAACGTCGTCGAGCGTAATTCTTATTAGATGAATCTGGACTCCGGCCATAAGCTGCAGTCAAGGTTTGTGGAGCACCATCATCTTCATGATGATTTTCATCACAATGTGCATGCTGCTGCTGTTGTTGTGGGTGCTGTGACCGCATATGATGCCCACCAGGAACTGCACAGCTGTTCAATTCTTGCTGAACTAAAAATGGTACTTGGTTGAGTAAGAGACGTTGCATATTTAGGTTGCTAGTATGAAGAATCCTCTGCTGATCAATAGGAGTATGGACTGGATAACGCACTGCTGGATGAGATAGTCCTGACGTGGGGCGCACCACTTCCTTCACTGATGGTTGTATGGGGTTTAAAAGTATTGTTGCCAGCGTATGGCACGAGATTCACTATAACCCACTGCACCGTCACTGCGAAAACAATAGTTCACCCGAAGAAATGAAAAATGCCTTTTTATTTATTTAAAGTTTTTTTTTTTATTTTTTTTATTTACAGCTCCAGTCTGTTCACCGGTATTCTTATTTAACTAGATGTATTCGAAACGCACGCAATATACTATTTCACACTCTAAAGAAAGCTTAACATTAATAATTGTTCGCCTTATTTCGTTAGTTATTTTATAGATGAACTCTGCGACGCGACCTTACACTTATGCTATTGAGATGTGACTTCTGACGCGGTGCAGCGTGACCCACCGCGATAATGTTTGAATAGTGACTGGTGTGAATTAGGGTTGAAATTCATATTTTTTTCTACACACAGGACAACTAAAAGAGACCACGCCTCTGCTCTCTCAACCTCACGCCCGTCAAAGTATGAGTAACTTTTGTTAATAGGGTAATTGACGGACATGAAGAATAAGAGAACAGAAAACATGATATGCTGTGATCTCGGGGTAGCTTTGGTTGTGTGTGTTGGTATCAGATGCAGCTACTGACACGACCTACTGACCCAGTGGTACGGCTGTGGTGTAGTTAGAGCGCATTGAACCGTGGAAAAAAATACGAATGAGAGGGAAACCTAGCGGATGTTACTCCCCTGCAAAGAGAGATCATTGATCCCAAGCGAATGGGTGATCTGAGGGAAAGTCGATAGGACGCCGCTGATGTTTGGGAAATAATTCGCGTGAGAACCAGACTCTAAGGCGCTGAAATTACCCCAGCTATTTTGCTATGATGCAACGGCGTCGTTCTTTTAGACTTGTTGTTGCTAACCGACATTATGAGATTTCCGATGGGAAACTCATGGTTAGCAAGAATGGAGTTGCCGTATGACATTTATGTAGCTAAACTCAATTATGCATTATCTGCAAAGGATGATGAGTTTAGCTATACGTCCGTTTGAAATGTTTTACAGGGGAATACATATAAAGGAAATTGGTAAGTATGACGCGCTGAAAGCGGTCGAAATTAGGTGGAAATGTTGGTTGGAATTGTGGGTTGTTTCTCATGTAGAATAGAGAAACCCCCCTCAGTTGAAGCATATGTTCGTGGTTCGTTTGCTGCTGATGTGATTCCCCGAAAGGTGACGGCATCTTTCCCTGTTCCTCATCTTCTATTTCACCGCCTCTTGTCCTCCGAGAGGTCAGCACAGACCCATTCGTTCCTATGTGAAAGGTTGTTACCGATAACTGATTGTCAAAGATGTCATCGGAGAGCACCCATCTTAATTCGGTTCGTTGTGCCATAGGAGTGCGGACGCTCCCTTGATCATTCCGCCCAGAAGAAGCGCCGAATAAACATCGCCCCCAAGAAGGATAACAATTTTACCTGGCCTGTAATAGGTTGGATCAGCTAGCTCCACACCCCTTAGCTGGCCCCAGTTAACGCGTTGGAGATTGCGCATGGGAAGTGCCACAGTGAGTTTGGGCAAAACAAAGGCTCGAACCTGCAACGTGAAGGGTTCGTTGACTTTAGAGTGGATGATGAGTGATACCTTGTGCGCTGATGCACTCATCACCTTCTCGGGTCGTGAATCCGGCTCGAAGGACCAGATGTACTTGTAATTGCAAACCATTCGCCCGGGATTTACGGAGACAGCCGACATTTAAGCATTTCGATAATTTGGTTTAGCAAGCATTCGGATCGCCAGACACGATTTTGGTTTTAAGGACCACGTCTTGAAGTAGCCATGTAAATGTCAGGCACATAGAGGAATGACCGCTACGCTGACTTAGATCTTTACCGAGTTTGTGTGGAATGGTGTCACCATAGGTTCTTTTGAAGCTATACGATATTAATTGCCCATATAAAAATAAGCTAGCGTTGAGAACACTAGGATATATCGATCTATCTCTCTTGTAATACGTACCTAAATGCTTGAATGTATCTCTTGAATGTTGCATATGTGTAAGAGTCCAAGGCAAATATTTGACTTACACACTCCCTAAATCTCATTAAAAAAAGGCCGCCTATTCCGCCCAAGTACCTCTGGTCCTCATCTCATAGGCTAAAAATTATTGTAAACTGTAAGTGGGATCAAAACTAAGATTATTAGTAAATAATTAGGAGCAATCAATGGCCTTTATAACTGCGACACATTTACACTACTTGGTGAAATGACTTGTGTATACTACAAATGTTAACAACACTTCCGTAGCAAGCTAACAAAATTATAATAATAGCACATTGTAAAGTAAACTCCTTTGACCATGACGTGCTTCAACGATTTTGTAGTCTGCGCTAGAGGGATGAGAACCTTATCCAAAGCAAAATTTGTAGCAATCTCAACTTACTGGTTGTTCAACAAAGAAGCAGCGTCTTCCATAAAACCAAATCGATTTGTTGACCTGCCTCAATAAGCGGATAGGTAGGATTTATCTTAAAACTGAACACCCATCGAAGGTAACTTCAGCCGTCACAGAGTAACGAATCTACTAATTAATTTCACAGCTGAAATATTGAACGTTCGCTTCTGGCATTTTATTAGTCACACCGACCTTTAAATACTAGAAAATCTTCTGTGTCTCGCATCAACATTTTATGACCAGTTTTATGGGGCATCTAAGGCCGCCCAATAGTCTGATTCATGGGCGAGGTATGCACTACATAAGTATTTACTAACAGCCTTAAAGCTGATTTCCATAAATCATTTCCAGAATAGCATACAATATATAGTCCCTGGATGCTTATCAAGTGTTGAAAATGAGGCAACTGCCTCCAAGTCTGGGGTGTTACCTATTCTCTGTGGAATGCTCGGAATTCGCAATTAGGCGGATTAACAAGAGATAAGGAAAGATAACTCAATAGGTCTTTATAACACTATATCTCTTGGAAGGGTATGCAAAATATGATTCACTCCCAACTTGGTGTGGACATTTGGGTGACTTATGCAACAGAGAATAACTACAAGGCATTGTCAGCTAAAATTGGTAAATTTATCACTCTACATCCCTTTGCGGGTGCGGTATACGTACGATAAAAAAGACAAGAATGACGTTTAGTGGCAATCCCCTTGAACGTACCGACTTTGCACTGTCGGCCAGTTTCCGAAACATGTCTCCCAGGAACACCTAACGTTGGTCGGCTTCAAACTCAAGAAAAAGTATTAATCAACAACCTAATTGTTTGACCGGTGGCTATTATTAATTGCCCACAAGTTGGGTACAACTTGCCAACGGCCACCTGGTTTAAAAGTTCCGCTTCAATGTCCGACACAAGTTAATGCGACAAATGGTGACATGCAACAAGTCCTGCTGCAATTGTTTCTCTAAAATACTGGCGCACAATTGCTCTGTAACATGCGGCGTCGTCGGTATTGTTCCTTAAAAGGATAAATTTGGTGCGTGTCTTTAGTCGATGCCTTATTGGTTTGTGCTGCAAGGCGTGGGTGGTAAGTAAAGCTTACGAATTGTCAGTATCATGACGCAGACGTCGTTAGCGTTATACATTTTGGAGAGAACTTTAATAAGACATGGGGGTAGTCCCTCAGATACAGAAACCTACATAGTGGTAATCCGGCAAAGGTTTAAAATATGAGCTCAAAGAGCCCTCTAATTCAATCCAACCAAGTCAGTATATTGCAGGTATACCACTTTTTAAAAGTGTATATATAAAGAATTCTAGATCAGAGAAGTTTTTAATAAAATGTTTTCCCTTAAGGCTTATACTACAAAAACAATGAATAACACTTCCAGTTTTTATCCGATTTCAATCATCTTTGCTTTTATTCGATTAGTTCATTAATAAAAATTAGATATAGAATATATCGGACAAATATTATCAAATATTTGCCACGGCTCTGAAAGTAAATCTAGTTGCATTTCTTTAGATTTTCGATGATATTGCATATAATAGCTCAACCATGGTGTTTATATAGTGTTTAGCATGTCTGGAGAATCCTCATATCCAGAAGTGCTGGGAAACATGAAAGACACACCTGATTTAGTACAATGTTAAGAAAGTACCAGTAAGGCCAAGAAGACAACTAAAAAGGGTCTGTAGGGTAAAGGTATTGTGCACCGGGGTACGGGGCTGATTCTCTCCTATCCCCGTCGTCAATTTGTTCACGCGGACACTGATCACAACACAGGGGGGAAGAAAACGATGGTCGACCTTCGCAACCGAGCGGACACAACACAGAAACAAAGCACTCCGGTTTGATCAACAATAATACTTTATTTGTTACCTTTAATACTTTCACTTAGATTTATTCTTTAGTTTTGAATGTATATCAAAATCGAACAACACATAAAATGACAGATATTAATCAATACTTTCACCGACTTTAACTAAACTCACTTGTACAACGCGAACACGACTCCAGTATATATTTGCGCGTCTGCGCAGTTACGGAGAGTGGGAGCGGCAGCGGCCATGGCGACCAGCGGATGGAAAACGACTCAGCGATATCTTGCACGTGCAGAGCTCACTCGCTAATCGTGATCATGGCGGTATGTGTGCATGGTTCTTTCATGGATGAGAACGAACCTAGAACAAAGAAGGGGCATAAAGTGCATTCATGGGATACGATTTCGGTAAAGCAAATAAAACCGAACTCGTCGGATGCTAATGGGATCTTTGTTGGAAATGTGTGTCGCGGCTAAATAAAGAGACGACGATGCGATGTGGAATTGTGCTATAGGGCTTTAGCTAGGTTACTGGGAAATGGTGTTTATGGCATCGCTAGTATGGGTAGGTATTGAGTTCCTATTTGCATTTGTTTATGCTGTAGGATTGAATTGATGCCAAGAGACGAGGAATGCGCATTTGCTTTAGTCCCTTGGGTGTAAGTCGCATGGCGCGGCTGGGAAAATAGACGGCGCAATATCTATGGTCCCTGTCATGACGGTTACATTGTATGCAAACCGAATCATTTTGATTAAAGGAATTTGTCTGGTACCGAAGGTGCCGAATTGGTTTAGAATTCCAGATAAGTAAAGCAAGAAATCTTACGGAAAATTGTATGCGAAGAGATGCATGAAAAGGTACGTTTTCATTGACGGGGCTTTTTTAAGATCATAGATTTGATCTATATGATGCGTGAAGCATTTTCAGGTACTAATGCGATTGCATTAGTGAAGTTAGGAAATCGGCTGAATGTTATGGGGGTTTTACGGTAAGTCGACAGTGTGGTTTGGCGGTGCCGGCACAGTACCCCCCCCCCCCCCCCCCCCCAGTGACGAAGTCACGAAAAAGGAAGGTAGGGCGGTAGTGGTGCTCGAATGGGTGGTGCGGTGCTGGGAGGAGAGCTGCACGCTTGAGATTCAAGGTGGGCCCGCGTGCTTCAGAAGGCGCTGTGATAATGTTTGGAGAACTCGCGTGACGAGCTCCTGGGTCATAGAAATGGCCTGGGTCGATACTAGTGTGGACTCGGTTGTTACAGCGTTGATGCCGTCAATGGCAAGAGCGTGCGGCGTGGTCCATTGGCCTGCCGTGGGTCGCTTGGATCAACAGGTTTATCGTCTGAGTAGGACGGAACCCATCGGAAATCCCCCCGCATCCGCAGTGACGAAGTCGCGTGTCCGGGGTGGGGGGGTAATTCGTATCCGCAGTAACGGGTTGCCGTGTGCGGGATGGAAAGGAGACCCGAGGTCAGTTTCAGTGTCTTTCGTTCATACTTTTGTATGGCGAATTGTTTGCCGCTGTGACTGGTAAGCGGCCGGGCACTCAGTTGCGCAGCTTACCGATCGAGGGAGGACCGGTACATCGGCGCCAATGTAGCGGTAGCTGCGAACTCGACCGAACGGCAACTTGTGATGAGGTGCCGGCCCGGTCGCACTTGGCGATTTAGTTTAGGAGGCGCCTTCGGGAAATGGATGCGCCGCCCGAAGGTATTGATGCACCTGAGATGTGTGAGGCGGTGTAGAGGGGCGAGTATTGCCTTTGGTTGCCGCTAAAGGTGAGCCATGGTGGCTAAAGATTGGGGTACCTGCATGAGGTGGTCAGGTATATTGTCTCAGTCCGGTGGTATCGGTTTGATTTGCCGACTGGTGTATCTGGGACATTTGGGAGATTTCCCTGATCCAATGGATAAGAGACTATCTTTCTGGCGGTTTAATCCGAATGGTTCTTGATGGTGTCAAATCTGGCTTCCATCAAATTAATGCAGGTGTTCCTCAGGGTGCGGTAGTCTCACCCACTCTCTTCCTGATCTTTATAAATGATCTCTTATCAATTACTCACAACCCAATTCACTCGTTTGCTGATGATAGCACTTTGAGTTTCTCATACTCATACGAACACCCCCGTCCAAACTCTTCGAACGTCACTACCAACCAGCAACTTATGCTTGATACATTGAATTTAGACCCCAACAAGATATATCAGTGGGCATTATCTAACCAAGTAGAATTCAGTGCCCTACAAACTCAGTGCTGCCTCTTAGTCAAGGGCGAGCCCCAAAGTATATACTGTCTATGAACGGCACTTGCATCGACGAAGCCAATGAACTATCAATCCTCGGCACTCGGATTAATTCGACTTTTAACTGGAATGACCACATATTTGAATCTGCGAAAAGTGCAGCCAAATGTATGGGGTTTCTTAGAAGATACAAAGATACTTCACTCCATCCAACCTGTCCACTATTTACAAAGCGTATATTCGTCAAAAAATGGAGTTCAACTCCCATATTTGGTCAGGCGCATCCAAAACTGCACTACATATGCTCGGCAGGATGCAAAAGCGAGCAATGAAACTTATTGGGGACGCAGCCGTAAGTCGATCAATTCCGTAGCTAGAATACAGGCGCAACTTACCATGCCTATCTCTTTTCTATATGTATTATCAAAATCGTTGCTCAACTGAACTTGCTGAATGTGCTCCGTCCCTTCAGATATTTTATATTTATATCCGTCAATCTGTGCATGCGCATCAGCTCACGTTGAAAGTGGACTTCAGGCACACAAATAAACATAGAGAGTCATTCTTTAGCCGAACCACACGAATGTGGAATGTTATGCCTGATCATGTGTTTCCTGGCCGTTGTGATGTCCAGACATTCAAGACCAATAGACATCGACACCTCCTTTCTTTATCCACTTCCTCTCCATCCGCTCGCACTGTGCTCTGGCATTTAACGGTACTTCAAAATCCCCTTTTGTGCGTCCGTTAGTGTAAAAAAAAAAAAAAAAACAACAACAGAGATAACGAGAGATTAGCTTCCTGAATCTGGATCTGGATAAGATGCTGCATTGGAGGGAGGCCAACCTCGTCGACTTCAATGCAAGGAAGACACAGTATATAAAATTCACAAAGAAATGAGGATAATCGGTTGCATGGCTGATGACGAATGGTCAGGCCCTCGAATGTGGCGAAAGTTTGAAGTTACTCGCCGTCACGGTCTGTGGGAATGTATCGTGGCATAAACACGTGCCGATCATCGCCGGGTCAGCCTGTGGAAAATGGAATTATCTCTTTAGAGCTAAGAAATATTTTACTCCGGCCCGACTTCTCCTTCGGTATAAATCTCAATTTAGACCCGCGTTGGAATATTGTTCCCATGTTGGGAACTCTGCTCCTAAGCATTCACTCGAACTACTTGAGAGCATACAGGGACGAGCGATCCGCCTGATCGGGGTCTCCGCGCTGACGTCTGGACTACAATCGCTATCACATCGAAAGCGCGTAGCCAACCTCTGTCTGTTTTACAGCTTTTAGCACGAGCACTGTTCTTTGCATATTCGTGGTATTGTTCCCCGCAATTTTGTTTAAATGCGCTCCACAAGACATCGTCGCGTAAATGGGCTCGTTCTCAAAACACAGTCGAAGTTCGACTGATAACAGCATGTTGTAACATCAGGGGCATCGGTTTCACCAATACGAATATAAAGGTCGTCCACCAATATTGGCAAACAGCAAAACCTGATATACCTGCTCTAACTGAGACCCCGGTCGATTCGTCAACCGATTCGACATATCTTCGTCAGGATATGACTTGCATCCGACATCCTGTTTTCAAGATGGAATCTGCGTCTTCACGTAGTCCGATCTGGCTTGCCAAAGGATAGAGGCATCGGAAACCAATAACATGGACATCATGTGTTTGAGGGTCATACTCTAACAGGGTTCGATTTCTTTGCTGTTCTTACTCCTCACCTTACGATATTTTACGAACATGTTTCACGTATCGTTGACTGGATACAGATCATTAATGGGTGACAAGAAGACGTAATTGTTGCTTTGTGATAATTCCGCATCGGGATGAGTCATGTTTCTTATGATAATATGTTATTGTGTTAATCGTGTCAGGATGAGTTATATTCCTTATGATAATTGTCTTAACCCGTGCAACTGGGCGATTAATACCACGAAGAAGGCCTGTGGCGTTTCTAACAGATCAAATCTAACAGAGCCGTATACCATAGCGATAACATAACAATTCCACATCAGTTGAGTGTACTTGAGTTTAGATATCGAATTCGTACACGCGGCAGTAGCCTGATGCTTCAAGGTTTCGCTTCTCACCCGTGTCATCGTGTGTTCAATTCACCTTCTTCACTATCCTTGCAAAACGCGGTAGGCCTACAACGATAGAGTGGCCAATAAACTCCTTGAGTATCCAACTGGGTGCCGTCCCTTCGGGTTAATGGCAAGGGCTGTCAGCAGTAATTCCGCTTCCTCACCCTTTCCCCTGTTTGCGACGGGCAGCGGGGCGTTATTCACAAATTCAAGGGATAAAGCCGATGTGTTGCTAATTTATTTTGCGCGAATTCAAATCTCGATGGAGTCAACTGCGATTGCGCCGGTATCGTTTTCGATGCGGAATGTGAGGTTCCGCCTGCGTATTATTCAACGGATTCTACGTGGAGTGAACTGTGGGAAGGCAACCGACCCGGACGGAATACCAGCAATAGTCCTTAAGAACTGTGCTCCAGAACTGTCGCCGGTTCTTGGCACACTCTTCCGCTTATCTTATGCGCGAAAACGGGAAAAAAGTGTCTCCCACAAAATTACCGACCGATAGCATTACTGTCTACGTTATTTAAGCTGATGGAAGAGGTCATCAATTCCGAGTTAATTAAGTATTGTATTTGGAGTGCAACGGACGTCTGAATGATCGTCAATACGGATTCCGGGGAAGGCGGTCCACGGGAGACCGTTTGACCCTTATAACCGATATTTGGAGATCTGCGATTGAGGGACATGGTGAGTCAAGAGCGATCGCATTAGATATCTCCAAGGCTTGTGACCGCGTCAGACACGGCGCTTAGCTGAGCAAATTTCGTTCATACAGACTGTCTTGTTACATAATTACGCCCATACATATTCATATTTATATATTGCATAGAATATTCAGCTATTCAGCTGAAAAAATTGTAAGAACAACATATACCATAACAGAACACACCACCCACCCGCCCGATAGGAGTAACATCAAGTAAGTTAAAGAAGCGGGTGTTTCCAGAGCGTTACAACCTACAACTGTTCAAGAAGAATTGCAACAGTTATTTTGAGGTATCTTGGGGCGCCATGTCGGCGCTATAGGTTCGCCTCTACTGAGAGGAGTATGTTAAAAAAAAAACAAACGAAAAAACAAGAGCTTATGTTACAGGAGCTGCTCTGGATGCATATGATGTCAGTGTCCCATATTTTACAGGAAGTTGTCCTCCTTGTTGGTGAGAAATATTTTATCTATTCTGTTGAAAGACCCCGCCATGCCACGCTAGTCGACTTGACGATTCGAATGTTTCAACGTATGGCGGTGCTTGGTTGTCATCGTGCTGACATTTTATTAGCCAACCAAAGCAATTTTCTTCGCTAATTCTGGTGACACCATCCAGAGCCACTTGGATTGGACATCTAGAAAGATTTATATCCTTCGGATCAGTGAATTGTAAACCCCATAGGAATCTATGAGGGTAAGTCAATAAGTGCTTAGAAACGCCTACAATGGGGGTCGTAGCATCGCTAATGGTCTGTTTTTAGTAAGCATCATTCCTCACTGGGTATCTGGCAAATTACGATTTGTTTCATGTTTCAATGCTGCATGATAAATTGAGTATGAAAAAAAAAGTGCGAGATGGGTGCCGCATTTACTCTCAGCTGAGAACTTTAGGATCACATGCGTCCCAACCCAGGTCAGTTTCTACGCATATTGGTAACTGTTCATGAAACATGGATACACCACTAAACTCCCGAGACGAAAGACTAGCCAGAACAGTGGATTGTTAAAGGCGAATGGGCTCCAAAGAAGGCGAAGACGATGAAATCAGCTGGAAACATGATAGCTATTGTGTTTTTGGATGTACGCGGTATTATCTTCATTGACTATTTGGAAAAAGGACAGACGATAAGTGGACAGTATTATACGTCACTATTAGTTCCTCATTTCCTAAAGACTTATTGACCTGCCCTCGTAATTTGAACAAAAGAGTTTTGGGTGTTTTTCACGTATGCCCAGAAGTTTCTACTATCTGTGGGTCAGGTACAGGTATTTTTTGTCTCACTCTGTTGTCTTGGAACAATTTTGCACGTTGAATATGTGCATTGCAGTCATTTCTAGCTCTCTTGAATCTTTTCCGGTTTTCCTCAGTATTGTTCGATTTATACAACCCGTAGTGAAGTGAAGTGAGGGCAGGACCCTCGTTTTATTTCGCTTAGTACAAGCGGTATAAACATATAAATAGACTTAGGAACCAACTTAAAAACCAAGGCATGGAATGCGGGGGGTGGGGGGCATTAACTTTAAAGTAATTTACAAACTGCGGAATGGCGAACTAAACGAAGATGGATAGACATTAATATATGTGGCAGGACAGGGAAGGACGAGGACCGGCCGGGGGCTAGGGTGTGAGTATGAGAGCCGATTGTGAGAGTGTAGCCGGTGAGCGGGGTGGGGTCAGGAAGGGCGGGCGAGGAGGCGGAGTTTGAGAGCGGGAGAGGTGAGATTGAAGTCAAAGAAGGTGGCGTAAGAATTAGCTCACCGTATCATTCGCGAAATGGGCACATTAGAGCCGTAAGAAGTGTGATGGGCGGGCAAATAGATGAGACGAGGGTTTCGCAGGTTTCGTGGGTTAATGTAAAATGTGATGGAGAAGAGCAGCCTTGGGCAGTTGATTGTATCTGAGAGGTGGATGAAGAGGATGTCGGTATGAATTCGACGACGGCTTGTGTATGGGGTAGAATCAGAGGATTTTTCCAATTGGCTCCTAGAGAGGGCAAAACACAAAAAAAAAAACGACGTTCTACGCTTTCATAAATGTGTGGGATGAAGTTAAGCTTCCAATCACATAAGATCCCAAGGTCACAAATCGATTGAACAGGTTGAGTAAGAGAAGCTCAACTTTTTAGTTCCAATGGCTTCTCTGCACCCAAAATCCAACGAAATATTTCTCTTGGGTGTGATACTCTTTTCTCTGAATAAAACAAAAGTTCCGCAACGCGAATAGAATCGTGTCTGTTAATGTGTCCGCTATAATATCAACATTGTTATTCAGAACCAATTTAACTTCCCAAAAAAGTCCTTCAGACCTTCTCAGTTGGCTGTCTCGTAGAACCATACTGTTCCCTTGGGAGTTTTCTCGTTAACGTTGCCGTTGGTTAGAGCAAATTTAGCTGACATGGCACAGAGGCCTGAAGGCCTCAAGGGAGAAGAGACTTCAATTGTGGATTTGTGCTGTTCGGAGGTGAGAAACAGTTCCTGTATGTTGGCGGAATGATAATCTATATCTGGTACTCGTGTTGACACATTGACGAGTTGAATTAAATTATTTGAATCACTAAAGAGTTGGACGTACTGTCCTTCAGGTATTGTGTGTCCGGATGGCGAAGCCACTGAGGGTTATGCACATTGGAATCACCGGTAATAACGATTTTAGTGTGCGGATATACGGTCAAGATCCTATCAATAGAATTAGATAGAGCATCAAATTCGTTTAAGAGTGTATTTCTTTCCAAGTTTGGGCTTCTGTAAAGAAAGTAGTAATGTATGATATGCCTATGAACGTGACGTTTTAGCCACGAGAAATTAAATTCTGGATTGGAGGAGAGCCCATATTGTGGCAGAAGTTGATAAACAATATCGCTCCTTTGTATGTGGCTAGAGCACGATGTGGAAAGGACAGAGGCACTAAGTTATAAGCAGGTATGGTAAGATCGGGAAAATCTGTATCAGTTATTACCAAGGTCTGGCTAAGTGCAAGGATTGCTTGTTCTTGTTTGGAGGTGTTGGCAGACACAGAGGAGAAATTGCGTCTTAGGCCACGAATGTTACAAAGATCAACGTGAAATTCTCGCTTCATTAAAATGGCGACACAAAAAACCAATACCGCTTCAGAGAAGGTTTCAAGTCTAGCGACATATGAGATTTTGGAGAACTTATTTTTGTAAAATCTGTATACCATTTTCGTGTTTCACCAGTCGTTATACCACATATTACCACACACTTTTATGCTACGCACAACTAGACAGCATTAAGGGGTTGGTTAAATAAAATTACTTGTCTTTAACTTATTATAATATAATTATTTTCACACACACATTGATGGCGATGCAATTTCCCGGCGCACAAGCACTCGGCATCGGCACACAAGCACTGAGCAGCAGCGCACAAGCACTCGACGTCGGCGCACAAACAACTTAAGATGGAAAAGCACCCAGCACAACGATCAGCTGTACGCCGATCGCAGTAAATCTCTCGGGAGGAAACGAGTGATTGAGAAGAAACTAAGCGAACGAGGAGACAGCCGCAGGAAATAAAAGGCGAGCGCGACGGCGATACACCAGGAGACACCCAAGACCCACCGGTCTTGTATGATTTCTTTCCCACCATCCCTCTATAAAAGTAGTTAGAGAACACTTGGACTAACACTGTCCACAATATCCTTGGATACCCCCCCTTTTTTCTTCTCTTTTCAGATGCCGCGAGACCGAGCCCAACATCCTCACGGACGTGGGTGTCTCTGGTTATCGCAAGATGACCAGAAGTCAGAGACAAGATGAAGGACATATGTCCTGTCTCGCTAAATTCGGCCTTCTCGCCACAATTTTTTTTTTTTTTTTGATACACCAGGAGTCGTCGAAGGAACTCCTACAGAATCAGCCTTAGTAAAGACTAGGGATAAAGAGAACTAACAGAGAAATAATCGTTGGCCGGCCAGTGCCGGAAGATAGAGCCCACTCGAAAGAGACTGAGGTAGCGTTGGAGAAGCGCAGTTTGTTTGTTTCGGTTTCTTTACAGCAATACACATCGCAATTTTATATTATTATTCTACAATAATTCAGGGAATCACCCATCCTGTAGATTTAACACTAAGGTTGGAATAAACCAAACCACAAACTACGTATTGTTTTATTTCTCTTTGTTTTTTCATATATTTAGTTAGTTCAAAACATTTCATTCTTGGGAAAAATATACGTTCTATGACACCAAGCAGCACAACACTTAATTGCTTATTGCAAAATACACAAACGACCGTCTTCGTTGACTCTCTTTATCGAACTTTCATTTTAATTTTGATACGACCGACTTTGTCTATTTTATCAGTTAGAACCCCGCTCGTTTCCTTCAATACCTTATAATAAATTCCTCGTTTTATGATTTAAATAGGCGACCGCCTTTGTTGACAGTTCGACGTGGGGTGTGTAAAACACATTCGATGGCTTCTGGGTTTTGACTCTATTTATACATTAAAAAACACGACCGTGGACACTACCGGTTTTACGTCAACTTTTTAAAGATTTGTTTTCGGTGACTGTTTGGTCTCGACGATCGTTTTTTTTTCTAGATAAAAAATAGCGTCTCTAGGCGTAGGATTATTTTAGGCAGCGGCTAACTATCGTCTCTCCTTTCCGACTTGAGTATTCCTCCATTTTCAGTCGTGGAAAATGCGATAAATACCCGCAACTTGTTTGGGAATGCCCTTCAATACAAGGATTAGGAAAACATGAAGGCAACAAAAGGTATGTTGGCGCCTTACTTGAATTGTTCCGATCTGAGTTTTTACTATCACTGGCTATTTTTATTTTTAATTTATTTATTTTATGGAACATAATGCCAACGCATTTTACTGGTTGTATGCCTAACACCACTCGAATTTAGTATTTAATTTCCTTCTCTGGTCAAATATACAGATTTCCGAGATTGTGCTGATCAATTTAAAATTGATCAACACTTGGTAATTGTCATTGAATAATCCCGCATAGACTCAGAGGGGTTTAACGTGTAACTTGCCTTGAGAGACCGTGTATTACTACTTACTTCAGCTTTCATATATGTCAAAAAAGTGAGCAACACATTTTATGCCTCTAATATGGACATGCATTGGCATGAATAAAAGGTTTTCTTTTTGATACCCTTAAAGGTCTGTGCACCGTGCGGACGGAAGAAGAAGGAGCAGATTGCCAATACAACTATAGATATACATGGCTCTTGAATGACTGTAGAATGTGATTGTGAAAAATGTGACTAGAACAAGCATTCGTCGTTCGTTCAGTTCGATTGAACATGAGGAGTTGGGTTGATTCGTAATAATTAGCTGCCCCGTGAGATACTAATCCATCTAGTTATAGGCTCCGGTGGGTGAAAGAAATCCTTAATCATCGTTCGAAGGTTGGGTAATGTGATTTTGTTTCAAAGTCAACTGCCCGGTTAGATTCCCCGATATGTTCACTATATAGTTCTTATTATGATCCAGACCTTGGAGGATGACCTGGGTTAAGTTTGGAGGTAAATTGCATGATGTCACCTCCCAAGATAAACAATTCTAGATATAATGTACTCCAACAATCGAATTTCCGGTACGCGTTACCTGGCAATGAACACTATGCAGATTACTGCTTGTTATGAAACACACCTACGCGTAATCAGAATCGCGACATCCTCCTAATACTGAAACTGGACCGTATCTTGCAATATCGGAGGATTAACTAAATAATTAGGTAAACACCATTCCCCAACATTTTCACGCGATGAAACCTGATGTTCTCGGTTAGCACTCCACCCGACAGATTAATAATATAATTCTTAGTGTCAGATTTTCCGTCCCCTCTTCCTTAAAATATTCTCCATACCAACATATTCGAATGTAGATAAGCTGAGTGATATTTCTTCTTCCACTCCTTTGACTAGGTCATCTGATATCTTCAGAAAGTTTTCTTCTTAACACAAATTGGTCTCCATTCCATGCTCCCGCTCCAAGAAAACGGTACATTCCGCATCCTAAATGATTCCAATTCGGGGTGAATGACTGATTTCGTTTCCTCGATTCTGAACTTTCTTCCACGAAAACCGCAAGAGGAAGACAGGATGAATAAAAGGTTTACAACTACAAAAATCCCAGTTAACGTTAAGGAGGACTCAAATATAACGAAACCGATTTTAATTCATTCTGACAGCTCCGGCGAATCCCCACAGCAGCCTCACACCGCTTTACAATGGCTCCATGCTGTTGGCCACATGACAGGGTATTTTAACAACAAATTATGATGAAACGTATTCGTTAGTCATCTCTTGGGTTCATTTAGTTCTTAACGTCGGACATCGGAACCTAATTCGACCTCTTAATGTAAAGCACACTCGCACACTGTAATTTAACACTGCTAACCGGTGGAAGCTGTCAACTGAAGAACCTCCTGGTAAACCCGCAGCACCAGACCCATGTTACTGGCGCACAATTGACCAGGTTGACTGTCTTTCGTCCACCCTCTCTCCGTTTATCAGTTGAGTGTTTTGGTGTTAAGGAGACAAGTCGTGTGGAGAGTATGAACCTCTCGATTTTTGGGGCCTCAAGCCATATTAATTGAAGATGACAATTTGGACAGTTTTATTCTGTAAACATGAACCGGGAGGATCGTGATTATGCTTCCTGTATGTGTGGTTATGTTTCTTGACCAGGGATGTTTATTTTGATATTTGGGATAAGTACGCTAGATGCCAGTATGGGGCAATGTTTTGTACAAGAACTAATCGGCTATTTTAACCTTTTTTAATGACTGATTTTTAGTTGTTAGGTCTTGCTGTATTATCAGAAATAACTTTATTGATTATATTAGAGTTGTATACTAGTATGTATACTTAGGTGAATTTACCGCTATCTGCTCTGGTGCAGGTGATAAAGATCAATTTGGACGACTGGTTGCTTAGGAGCAGAGTTTCAAACGTGGCAACAGTATCCGAGTGCAGGTCTAATTCGAGATTTGTAGAGGAGAAGAAGTTGGGACGCGGTATAGTATTTTTTGGCTTTAAATAACTCAATTTTTTGGAGGCAGACCTAACGATATTCGATACGTGTACTTGCCACTATATATTCCCACAGACCGTGATGCCGAGCATATTCATGTTTTGTTTAGTTTTAATGGCCTGGCCATTCATCATCAGGTGTCTAGCCGACGATCCATTTTCCCTGCAAGCATTGTATATTATCGTGGAGGTTGGGCTTCCCTCATTGGAGGATTTATCCAGATCCCGATTCAGAGAGTCGATCCTGGTACATCTTGGCCGATGTGACGTTAATGCGTTAATAGTCCGGTCATTCGAAAATGAGGAAATAGGTGATACCATCATCCGCATAACCGAATATTTTGTTTTCCATTGAGTCTAATAAATCATTAATATGACGCAGAATTCGGAAATAGTTCAGGACACGCCTATCAATTTTCGAGGAAACTCTTCATCCAGTCCTCAAGTTATTGAGAATGGCCTTAAGAACCAAGCTTACTTAGAAAAGATCTTTGCCCCACGCGATCAAAAGCCTTCCAGATATCCAATAGGACCCCCGTTGAATCGCAATGTTTTCCAATAGCAGATGTCCAAATAACAGTTGCAAAGGTCAAAAGGTCTCTCGTGCAGGGCCTGCCATAGCTATCATTTAAAGGCAGTGTTTTTCTAAGTATGTATTAAGATCGGGGTTAATGATATTTTTCATCTCCTTGAATAACATAGATTGTAATGCTGTAGGATGGTAATTTTATGGAAGACACTTCTTCCCTCTCTTTGGAAATGCGAGCAGTTTTCCAGCAATTTGGAATGGTCTTCTGTGCATAAGATGATTCAAAGAGTTTGCTAAAAATCGATAAATCTGGCGCACCGCTTTTTTAAGGACAATCGCTAGTATCTCATCCGGGGCGGTTGCTTTCCAGCATTCTCCAGCCAACGGAGAATGTATTGAATAACAATGCGGAACTTTACATTTAGCATTAAATATCGTACCAGCGTAATCACAGGTTGTTCTAAAAGACCGAATTGAGGGTTGAATTCGGAAAGAAAATGTATGGAAAATAATTCACGGGAACATTTGTGGGGAGGAAGTAGGCTGCACCGGCGTACGGCGCTGATTCACTTCACATCCCCATCATTCGCTAAATGTTCCACCGAATACAAACCGAATGCAACGCACAAACACGAACCTCAGCCACGCACCGGCCCCCAGGAGGAAAGTAAAACACTGATGAAACCAATCACACTGCACAAAGTTTTTGAGTTATTGGTGAATGGTGTTTATGGCATCGCTTGTAAGGGTAGGTATTGAATTCTATTTGCATTTGTTTATGCTGTAGGATATAATTGATGCCAAGAGACGCGGAATGCGTATTTGCTTTGGTCCCTTGGGTGTAAGTCGCCAGCCAATGTGTATGTAGGGAACATTGTTGTACACATGGCGTGGCTGGGAAAATAGACGGCGCAATATTTATGGTCCCTGTCATGACGGTGGTATGTGTGCATGGTTCTTTAATGGATGAGAACGAACCTAGAACAAAGAAAGGGCATAAAGTGCATTCATAGGATACGATTTCGGTAAAGCAAATAAAACCGAACTCGTCGGATGCTAATGGGTTTGCTTATGCATCGTCCGGTACTGAGGTTCAGCTAAATAAATAGCAGTCGCTCATTAAATGAAAAAAATGTGTTTCGGATACCACAAACGATATGAATTGTTTATGGTATCACAAGAAACCTATGTGGGAACAGTGTTCTTCTGTTTGCACTGCTGCGAGTTAGGGAATTTTATTGCTGGGAGAAAAAGGTCGCCGGCCAACGTGTACGTAAAGGAATTTATCGTGCACATGGCGAAGTTGGAAAATGACTCACCGAGGATAGAACTTTGACATGAATTCCATCCTAGGTTAGGGTTAAGAAAAGGGAAGAGAGAGATAAACGTTTCTCTTAAGGGTGTGACCTCCACACATTTATTTTATCATTCAAATTCGTAGGTTGTATCCCACTACCCATTTCTTACGGAGGAAAAGGGGAGGAGCCGGCGTTATTGCTGATAGCCTTTGCCATTGACCAGAAAGGATGCCAACTAGTTGCGCATTAAAGCAGTTAACTGGTCGCTTCTTCTTTGTGAACCTTCTTCCTGCTATCAATCCCGTTTCTGATTCTGATCAAATTGGTCCTGTTGACACCCGCGAGATTGTAGCCCCATTGTTTAAAGGTTCTATTTTTTGCCGCTGTAATCTGTTCGCATCTTTTATCGAACTAGGGTTAATCAGATGACTTTCGTTTGATGGAATGCGGAATGTAAAGCTTCATATCCGTGACTGACTCCGAAAGCAGACCTCTGACCACGCAAAATAATCCCGTAAGATACGGTTCGGAATTCCGTTGTTGACGTTTGACAACGGAAAAGAGAAAAGAACGTTTGTTTTGGAACAGTTGATTCCCCGTTGAGCACCAGAGCAGCCATAAAGAAGGAATACAGAAAGAGCCCGTTCCTTTCTGTTTTTGAAAGTAAAAAAGATTGTTGTAAAGGAAAAAAGTTAAAATTAAACGTGAAAAATAAGAAATAATGTGTTTTTTTTTGTTTGTACCGTGAATTTGTGTGGCCTCTGTAGTTGCTTTCCGGACGCAATAAACACGCATTGAGTTAACAGCGGTTACTCAACCAATGAAGAATCGCTAAGCAGTTTTGAATAACTAAAACATCCAGAGGAGCCGACACGGGATAGTTTACGAGCTGCTTGCTGCTGGAATCAGGGCGGCAATCATCGATCCAAGTGGGACACCATAGACAGGATTGTGCCTGGGCTGCTGCACTGACCTGGGCCGAGCACAACAAGATTCATCGGCGGGTCACCCCGAGGGAGGAACCAGGTAACCAATACACCTTATTGTTAATTATAGGAATTTTCATGGTTGTACACCACGACACCTGCCTTGAGTCAAGTACTCTACCCATTTAGCCGAACGATACTGTGGGGTTTCTTTTAAGCTTACCCGAACGACCTGTGGCGGTTCCGCCAGACCCCACGGCTCGCCTTCCTGAAAAAACCCCCATAACCACAACCCGGGTCTGCACCAGCTTTCGCTAATGCAATTCGCATTAGCATCTTAAATGCTTCACGCATCAAACAGACCCAATTATTATAACCCTAAAATACCTATAAAGAAAACTTACCTTTTCATTGCATCCCTTTGCATACAATTTTCTGTAAGAATTCTTCTTGACCTTTTTAGGAATTCCATAACTCCCATTGTTTCCCGCCAATGCATTTGCATTTGACCCGAAAACATTTCCTTTTCCAAGGACATGTAATGCTTTCAAGCATTATCTGAAATTCCTAAAATTGATCGTTAATGTGCATATGCACCATAAATAGCAAACATTCAATACCCTTTGTCTGAGTTAAAATACTATGTCGTCAGCTTGTTTTTACAGCTGCAACACTAGCGATTCAATAGACAAACAATGATGCATTTCTTTCGTCGCCACCACTAATTGCTTGGCATACCTAAATGCAAGCAAGGGATGCGTATCGGCAATTAACCCAAGATACGATATACAATTTCCATGGTATAAAGTATCGTATCCCATTAACACCTTTTTTTCCAACGTCCGTCATAGCGACGTTGCATAAACATGACCCTCATTAAAGAGCGAACCATTTGGTCGCCTTTTCTTTTGTTCTCGCCGACTGCCTTTCTCGTCGTTCCACTGCTTTCGAACACGTGCAACGACATTGAATCTGTTCGATCGCGCACATATACCACTGCACCAAAAAGATCGCTTTTTCTTAGTGGCCACACCCTTAAGAGAACATTTTCTCTTTCCCCTCCATATCTCACCCTTAATTGAAGATAGAATTCAAGTCAGAGTTCTATCCTCACTGAGTCTTAATTCAACCGCCAGGCAAGTGAGTACGTCTCCATCTCCCATGGCGTCCGCACGTAAGTAGGTACGCGAGTGCGTACATACTAAGTCGAAGTTAAATAATCAGTGGATAGAGTCGAGTGTGGTTTAAGAAAGCGCGTTCGGAATTATATGCAGGATTTGCATTGATATATCTTTCGTGTTAATATACTATGTTGAAATTTTCTTAATAAACTATTACCAAAATCCTTCTATTAACCCAATGTGTAAAATAACCTTAAGAAGAACGAAACAAATTGCAGTGAAAATAAAAAAGAAACATTTCTACATTAAACAGTATACAGTGTGTTTTACTCCCCTTTATTGGTGCGTGTCTTGTGGCGGCGTTTCGTCCTTTTTACTTGGTGGAACCTTCGTGATAGTGATGATGGGAGAGGAAGTGAGCCAGTGCAGTACGCCCGCACAACATACCACCTCCCCACAGACCCCCCATAATTGCAACCCAACTCCCATTGTTTTTCGCGAATGCAATTGCATTAGCACCTGAAAACATTTAATGCGAAGGACATTTAATGCATACAACGCATTATCTAAAATTCGTAAAAAGAATTCTGCCAACATTCACGCATTTAATGCGCTATTCAATACCCCTGAAAGAATTCTTTAATGTACATATGCATCATAAATCCCAAACCATTCGGCACCCTTTGTCATCATTAAAATGCAGTGTCGGACAGCTTGTTTATGCAGCCGCAATAAACCGACCAGCGATTCGTTTGTTCAATCGACAAACAATTACCGCATCTTTGGTATTATCAGCGAAATCGAATTCTCCCACATTTCCTAATGCAAACACGAACCCGGTTTCTACTACAGGTAGAGATGCCACAAACATCTAAAACCTCAATTAGCACCATTTCCACGATGAATTGCGGTATATCTATACAGGTGCAATGCAGATCATAAACAATGATCTACACGATCCCTTTGTCTTTCAATATTTCAGGGTTCGTTTCGCATTGACCTTCTCGCATGAGTAAACAACACAGATCTACACGATCGTACACATACAGCGAAATTTAGCCAGCAAGACGCTCTTACTGGTTACCCCATATCGAAAAATGTTCTCTCTCTTCTCTTTGGTGCTGACAAACTAACCAACGAATTGAGGGTGGATCAGGCGCCAGATTCAAACTCTCAGCGAGTCTTATTACAATCATCAAAAGAGTCGGACGGGGCTTCTTCCCTTCGCCGTACCGTGCACACTTATCCTAATCTTACTGTTCTAACTAAATGGAAAATTACTATAAATTGTACTATTGTAGACATAACTCATCAGCATACGAGCTTATTGGCTTAACTCAAGCAAAATAATTACCTACAATTACAGTATATATCACATAAGTTACAAATTAGTCAGCTTAAGAACTATCTTAACTACCACTCGCCAACCTCTGCCACCCCTAGCAATCACTTTGCCTACGATTTCCATAAAACTAACTTTTGTCTCATCAGCGATTACCTAGGCTGTCTATCGTTCAATTACAATCACCTATCCGTCGAAGATGCCATCATCACCCATTTACATACCGAAATCCTTTACTCTACTTTCGCAGTACATCCCCTACTCTAGACAAAGAACATCGACATCTTCTTCTCCTTGGTACAATCAGAAGATTGGTCCCCTGTGTAACAAAAGTAATAAGCTATGGGTGACCTCCTCACGAAATCGAACTATTCTCGACTTCTCTAACTTTCTCGGCTGTTACCTTTAATTCACTGAACTACGAGGGTAGGTCAATAAGTCTTTAGATGGCGCTCGTAGCATCGCTAATGGTCTGTTTTTAGTAAGCATCCTTCCTCACTAGGTATCTCTCTATTTTCAATTTGTTTTATGTTTCAATTTTGTAAGATGAATTGGGTATGAAAAGAATATCTGTGAGATGAGTGCCACATTTGCTCTCAGCTGAAAACTTTTGAGGCTCATGCGTCGCAACCCAGGTGAGTTTCTTCGCAGATTAGTAACTGCATATGAAACATGGATACACAATTACACTCCCGAGATGCAAGAACAGTCAAAACGAAAAATGACCCCAAAACTGACCCCACATCGCATACCTTAAACTCTCATACCTCATCTGATCCTGCTACTATTCCCAAACTTTCCGCCACTCATTCCAAACAGTCATTCACCAATGACATCTTTGTTCCTGATTCGAGTATTTACCTAACTTTAACTCGGACCCCTTCTCCCCAACGCACTTGATTTACTCCTAATCGAACCAAGCTACTCCAACTCAAAGACAAGTTCAAATTGCGGCCTTATGGTATAGTGGGGGCTCTTTAAACATATGCAAGAACCACCCACAATTCCATCCCAACTCCCCTTGCACACCTGCAAACGTTTGCTTCATCAAGGACATTTAATGCACCCAATCCATCACCTAAACTTCCCTGCAAAAAATTCATTAACATGCATACAACTAATGCATCATCAACATTTTCTGGAAAAGAATTCTTTCGCATACATGCATCATAAATTTGAAAAACTTATCGGCACCCATGTCAACCAGCGTTCCCAGCCACAAACGTGCGCAGCATATGTTCCTGCTTTATCTGCAGTCTCGGCCGCCTTTTGTCCATTCGACAAAAGTAATTTACGCATCTAGCGTCTTGCCGCCAAGAATCGATTTCTTTAGCATAAAAACATGCATACAAGAATTCGACCCTGTCCGCCAGCTAAGATACAGTGAACAATCACCATTGTGTACCCAAATTGCTCTTAACACCAGTTTCCTAATAGTAATGCAGACTATTTTTACAGCTGCATCCACGTCTTTTATGATGCCCTCTGTTCATCCCATTTTTCCGGTTCGTTTTCCCATGAGCGTCGTTGCATGAGTAAACAATGGATCATTAGCACACTAGCTAAGATCGACCCGGAGAGATCTGTACCGGTTCCGCCAAACCCCACGGCCCACTTACCTGAAAAACCCCTCATGTCCGCAACCCAATTCCCATTGTCTCCCGCCAACGCAATCGCATTGGCACCTGAAAATATTTCCTTTTCCAAGGACATTAATGCATACAAGCATTACCTAAAATTCCTAAAAAGAATTGTATCTACAAGGGCATTCATACATGTATCAATGCATCTCTGCATTAGCGACCCAGAACCGAATTTCCAATTAGTGTAGAAATTCACACTAGAGTCCGATCCTGACGTGGCCATAAATGACATGTTCAATTGACACAGATGGTATATACAAACCGTCATTGTGTAATCATCTGAATTGGTTTGCAATGACTAGCAACTATCGATACAACTGCAAGTACCTCTCGCTGAAATATTTCTTTGTTTCAATCTTCAAACAATCACTGACGTCACGCTTAGCCGTCGGATTGGATTCAATAGCATAATAATAATATACAAACAAAAGAATCCGATTCTTCCAGTCGGCAAAGATACGCTATACGATCTCCATTATTTCAATCCCTTTTAGCATCTAATGACTGGCTGATATTTACTCAGCTGACCCTCATGACCGGACGATGCATTAGGTCGCTTCTTTCTTTGTCTGTATCCCTTGTCTAGGTTTCGTTTCGCTTTTGACCTGCAAGCGTTATGTAAACAATCCGATCTCAACGATCGACTTCACGCACACCACCACATGACCTCACCAGTGAGATCCTCTTTCCTCGTTTTCACCACGAGAGGAACGCTTTCTCTCTCGAGAAAACTCACCCCCAGTTGCGAAGTGGCTCTGCATCGAGCAGAGCCACGCTGAATCTAATTCCACCCGCTGACCACCACGGTCACGCGATCGCCCGCTCCTCGTCGCGCGCCGTGGGTAGTTAAATAAAAGTCATAAAAATCAATGTTGTATTAATAATAAGTTTACGCGGAGTATAAAAGCACCACATATGTAATAATGGTTTAGAACAAAGGTAATGATTGTGAAATATAACAACCTTTTCTAATAAATAAAAAGTGCGTGTCAATTATTTACTTCTGGTGGTGCCGATCGATTAATGTGGACAACAAATGTGGGGGTGTTTCGCTCTTTTGAATGTATTTATTTATTTCGTGATGGACAATTCGCGCCGGAGCTGTTTAGTAGACGATGTGGATGGGGGTGAATGGAGTGCCTATGTCTGGCACAATACTTGCTTCCCACAGATCCTCTCCAATTCATCACCACAAGAGAAACTTCACGTTTCTCTCGAGGAAAAGAAAACTCATCCTTAGCTGAGAGAGGACTCACCAGAGTCTCTCGAGGTTAATCACTGGGTAAGAGAGTCGCGTTTCATCCACCAGCGAGTACACATCGCAAAGGGGTCGTTCACCATCTACCGTAACGTGCGCATGGCAGTGCGCACACCCCAGAGTCGGGTGTTTCAACCACCAGTGTGCGTACGTAGAGTCGAGATGTCGCGTTCGAATAATACGCAAGATTTGTACCCGTGATTCTTAATATCTTTTTTTGCCTTAATATTCATTATCGTCACAAATTACTAAATAAGTAAATCTAAGATTACAGTATCAACATTAAAACATAACAGAAAATCTTACTGAAGAACAAATCAAAATAGCAATGAAAATAATAAAAAAAACAAATTACAAACAACATCCCACAAGCGCGTTTTATTTTCTCCTCTTTGGTGAACGTTTCCAACGTTACTCAGTATTCAATTCGGTGGAACAAACTCGTGGGGTATTAGTGAACCTGTTCCCCCGGTGGCACACCTGCTACGTAGGCCCACAGTATCGCTGCAATTCTCCCCAAGAAATGCTCACCCATTCTCTCCGGTCCCTTCTCGATGATCTTCAATCTTTCACTCTATCAAGGTGTATTTCCCCAGATTTGGAAAACTTGTGGGGGTTCTCTATAGTACATGGAGAACCAACCCACTGTTTCCGCTATATTTCGACCGCTAACCATGCGTCAAATCGATCCCAATTCCTCCTACTAACCTATTCACCATGTTTTCCAAACGGACGCATAGCTAAACTCATTTTATGTTATATATATTCTATGCAGACAATGCATAATTGAGTTTAGCTACCCTTTTGCCATACGGCAACTCCATTTCGCTAACCCATAAGATTTTCACCGGAAATCTCATTTCATGTCGGTAAGCAACGGCATAGTCTGATTAAACGACGCGGTTGCATAATCATGCAATCGCTGGGGAAATTATCAAAGCATTTAATTTAGTTCCCATGATCAGATTTCCCTAGCGAAGTCGGGGTCCTATTCACTTTCCCCAGACACTCCATTCGCTGGGGATCAATGATCTCTTCTTGCAGGTGAATAGCTACAAAACATTTCCCTCTCCTTCACATTTTTATCTTCCCCGTGTTCAATGCACTCTGAGATCACCACACGCATCGCACTAGGTCAGTAGGTCATCCTCAGAGGCTGCATTGATACAAGCACACAAGCTAAGTCAACCCCGAAGTTATTGCGCTTTTTCTTTTGTTCTTTTCATCCTTCGCATTCCCAGCGACCGTCGAATGATGTGCAAGTATTATTCACCTCGCTGAGACATGCAACTGAAAAGATTCATGAGAGAGCGCGATGATGATTGGCTAATAGCCGTGCAAATGCAAAATCCAAATTTCATCCCTAAGTGGGATCAGTCACTATCCAATCACAGCAGCATACACACGCTACGTCTCGCGTTCAAGATAAGTCGTTATTCAACCACAACGCGCTAAGGTCACACCGCCGCTTAAATAGTAAATCAAGTGTGTCTGCCCGCGTTATAGTCGAGTAAATCATTGTCCGCGTAGAGATATACCAATTCTCTAACGAATCTAAGTTAAAATCCAAGGAACGAATTAAGTAAACCGATCCATTTATACCAAATTATCAATTTGGTTTTCTCTTGTATCTACCGCCTAATAAATTGCGCGTACGAGAATCACTCTGTGCGTGAAATTAAATGCTTTATCAAAATAAACCTGTGTAAAATAGAGTAGCACCAAACTTATTAAAAAAACTGAATATCAAAAATTAACCAGTACCTTTTATTCGTCTTTTCTCTGACATTGGATATTTTCGGCGAAGTGTGTTCGGCGGAACAAGTGTTGGGGATTTCAGTGAATCCATGTCGTACGTCGGCATCCAAACTTATACCACCACAAACCTCCTTCATCACCCACATCCACAAGAAGCCTATTTCTCCCAATCAACTACAATCCAACTTGTGGAGTTTACCTCTTTTACACACTCAGCACTAAAACACGATAATGAGGTTGATATGGTTCCATCCGACGTCAGCAAAGCATTTGACAAAATCTTTCACAATCTTATCCTCTTGAAATTATCCACCATTCGGCTTCGAACCTGGACTGCTGAAATGGTTTTCTCCCTATCTTAAGGATATATTTAATTCCGTTCGATTCAGATCCATGATATCCAACCTCTTCCTTGGTGCCCGTGGGGCCCCTCAAGGTAGCCACTGCGTCCTCTCCTACTTATACTTCCCATCGATAAGATTATTAAGCATTCTTGCTTATCTCTAAATGCTGATGATACCGAATTATATGAAATCATCGAGTCACCACTTGATTCTGCACAAACTTTGACAAATTCTCGACTTGGTGTGGTAAAAACTACTTTGTACATAACATCGTCAAGTGCCAATTTATAATCTTTTCTCGTAACCGTATCCAGTCATCGTCGCGGCCCAATTCCCTTCATAACCAACCCCTGATCATTCTCCAATCTATTCCAGATCTTGGAATCTTTTGCGACAGGGAGCTTACCACGCTTCACACATTGACGAGACGATCCAAAAACCCAACTCTGCACCCGGATTTGTGAAACGTTGGTCTAAGGAATTCTCCGACCCCTACGTAACTCGATCTCTCTATCTTACCTTCGTCCGTTCAGTGCTAGAAATGCTAGGCAGGTATGGTCCTCCCATCACAAGACCCATATCCGCTGCATCGAAAGTATTCAACGTCGCTTCCGAGGGTTCGGGCTCCGCGGGCTGGGATGAGTAAACCTCAAATTCTACCCTCGTATATTACCGCCTCAACCTAATCAACCTCAGAACCCTGGAGGATTATTTAACATTTAAGACAGTTGATAAATTACTTTTGTTCAAATTATGACGACGTTATTTTATTTTAATATCGTAACTAAAATAGCGTTCGTTTAACTCTGAAGACACCACACACTGAAAAACAACCGGTTAAAAATTAGAAATTGGAAATTAGCACACACTCGACTGGGGCTAAAAACTCGGCTACGTGATGTATACGCGTCTCCGCAGCGCTACGGAGAGGGGAAGACGCACCGACCGGATCGGTGGTAGGAATACGACTTCACGATATTAAATCGCTGTCAATCGAAATTCGGCCGGTGAAACTGGCTCTCTCAAATTAAGGTACACGTGTATGTGTGAACATTGGTTCATTCATGAGACGAAACCATGAGAACGAATCTAAAACAAAGAAAGGGCATAATGTGCATCCATACGATGTGAGTTCGGCTAAGCAAACAAGCCGAATCTCATTGGATGCCAATTGGAGCCTTGTTTGCTCATGCCTCGAGGTCACGAGGAACGGATCCAGGGAAATTAAAAGACAAAGGGACCGTATAGATCGTTGTCTAGGATGTGCATTGCGGCTAAATAAATAGACGACGATGCATCGAAGAAATGGTGTTAAGAGAAAAGATGGGACGAGGGCATCATAAAAGTCTTAGCTAAGTGATGCCCTTGTGTAAATAGCCGAATTGCCATTAGAAGGAGGTGCTAATGGATTACAATACTTTATACAATGAGAATTGTATATCGTATCTTGGGTCGGTGGCCGAAACGAATTCCTTGCTTGCATTTGTATATGCAGGGAAATTCGTTTGTGGCAAAGAACGAAATTCATGATTATTTATTCGTTTAGACGAGAGATCATGGCCGGGTAAATGCCAGCTGAACAAACAAGCTGCCCGACGCTGCTTTGGCAGTTGGACAATGAATCGCCAGCCAATGTGTATGTAAGACATTGTTGTACACATGTGAGGCTGGGAATAGCTAACTCAAGGTTAAAATTCCCTGATTATGCGGTTACATTATTTGTGAACCGATAAGTTTTTTTTTCAGGGATATACTGTTTGGAACAGAATTCTTAAGAGGAATTTTGAATTCGAATAAATGGATGCAGGTAAGAATTCTCTTCCAGAAGCTTTTAGCTAAATACATTTGGTCATTTGTTGCGTGAAGCATTTACAGGTGCTAATACGATTGCATTAGCGAACACTTAATGAAGGTTGGGTCGTAGTTATGGCGGTTATTCGGGTAAGTAGACAGTGGGGTTTGGCGAAACCGCCACACACCTACCTCCTTATCTTAATTCCTCTGAGCGCAAACCTCCGCAACACGTGTAATCCCCGTCTTCTCCATATTCCCTCCCACCTCAGCTCTTATGGTATCAATGAACCCCTCTCGGGGATTCTGAGAAATGTTAACTCCTACTTGTTCGACTTCGACCTCACTACCCATACTCTTAAGCACCGTCTGCTAAACCATTTTCATCCCCAATCTTACGTGGCGCTTTCTACACTTCCTCTCTGTCCTGCCTCAATCTTATGTAGCGCTTTCTAAACTTTCCTCTATAACCTGCTCCAACCCCCCGTCCCTACTCCTGCCTTCATATTATGACCTGTTAACCTTAGGATAAGCTAAATTAACTTAGTTATACATTTTTTAGTTTGTTAAGCTATATATAAGTTAGATTGTAAGTTCTTGTATACATGTAACATGTTAGTCCCACTGAACTTAAAAACAGGGCCTGCAACGTAACAATCGAAGGGAGTGCGACCCAAATGGGTCACCAGATGGTGAATGTAGTACAGCGTGTAGTTTCGAAATAAGTAAAGTCCTCTGACACGCCCATTTATTATTTTAATTTTATAGTATATTGGTAATTTAATAAAGAAAGCAATCTGTGCTAACTCATAAATGTTCTGTGATCGTATCCCACATCCAGAAGACACAGCATCGGAATTCCACTCTAAAGAGAATACCACTTAATGTCTCCATGCCGCTTTACGCGCAATTCGAACATCTTTCCAGCCTTGGGAATTGCATAATGATATCCAATTACGTGGATCAAAAATGACTGAAATTGAAAATCAAACGACGTTCCTCGGCTATCGTCCTCAGTGGCCATCCAGAAACAAAACTACCACGAGGCCGCTTCAAGGCATATATACAAATCAGTTCGCCCAATTAGGCTCCATAAGAATGTTTCCTTATCAATAGACGAATGTTACGTGTATCACAACAGGGAAACAAAATGCCACCAGAAATACTGGCGGATAGTACACGAGCCACTGTCAGAGGTTAATGAACATCAGTAACACAAGTTTAGCGGTCTTCCTCGCACCGGTTACAAAACACTGATAGCGATGCTGCTCAATTTGTGAGCCAGCTGCCCCCGTAAGGTGACCTCTCTAAGGGGAATTGATCGGACCAAAGGCCTTTCCGAAACCAAATTACGTCGCCGGGTTTGCCTCTAAACACTAATCGTAAACGCTCGCCGCGATTTGAAATACGATGCATTGATTTCGTTGTTTGGATGTTAATTGCCGGTCCTGTGATTACGGACAATCGATTGTGGAATTTGGAGCCATGACATGAAAAGATTGGAGTCATGACAACGGAACTCATTGTAATATGCCACACAGCAAACAATTTGGAATTGGTTTTATTTTTATGACCGCCGACCGGGCACCAGGCTGTGGGGATGTTGTCTGATATCGTCCGTAGTAATAGACGGGATGACGAATGGTAATAACTGTAGCAGTTCCAGGGTGGCTGGCACTCTGTGTACCGTTCCTTTTGGTGTCCCCAGGCGAATCTAGTGCGATAAGAATAAGACACTGGGCTGTAAAATTACAATAAAACTTCTAATTGTCGGAGTCGACCGGAGAAGTTATCGGCTCCAGTGGATAATTGCTGATTGAGTGATGACTAGCGGGGCGGGTTGGATTTCAGCTTTTTTCTTTATAGTTTTGTTGCTGTTGTTTTCTTTAGGGACTTTGATTGATGGAGTCGTATTTGTAATTGTTGAATCCATAAGGGTCGTAAAACTTGCTTTCCGGTCAAATTCCTAAGGACATATGAATCCGGAGCGATCAGTGATGTGAACATCAAGAGAGAGGTTTAGAGGCACTAATTGTTATGGTAGTTTATTAATTGTCCGGTTGAATGTCAGCGATAACGCTGTTGCGGGAAAATCGAAAATACAGTTAGGGAAATGGATCTCCAACAGTGGTGATCATTTAATGGAATCTCATTTAATGACAGGCATACTTTTCCACCTCCGGGAATCCAATGTTACTTTGCGTTAAGCTGTTGTAATTTGTATTTTCTCATACAAAACATGTATCCAAAGGGGGGTTAAGAGTGCCGAAAAATTCTTTTTGAGGGCACGTTTCATACAAAAAACTGCCTTTTCAGTTAGCTCGGGATGGAGATTTACATTCCGCATTTCATCAAACAAAATTCATCTGATAAGCTTCCGTTTGATAAAAAATGCCAGCAGATTACAACGGCAAAAAATGTGCCTGAAAAATGGATCCACTACGATAACCCAAAGAAGTGAAAATCGTGGGGACCACCTGCCCATGCTTCAACATCGACAGCAAAATCAAATATTCATGGGAAAAAACTCACGCTGTGTATTTGGTGGGATCAGATTGGTGTCGTGTATTATCAATTGCTGAAACCGAGTGAAACCTTCACTGGAGTTCTCTACCGAACACAATTAATGAGATTGAGCCGAGCACTCAAGGAAAAACGCCCCCACTACTCCAGACATGACAAAATTCTTCTTCTCCATGATAAACGCTGAAAAACTATTTGTAAACACTTCATTGTGCCCTGTGAGTAGGGCGTTAGAATATACTCTCAGCTAGGCCAGCTTCTCGTAAGAGGCGACTAAAGGCCGAGTGGTAGCCGGGGTCCCAACGCCCTGTGCGCCCGGTGAAATACCACCCCATCAAGCTTTAGGCTCCGTGAAATGGTCGGGAGAAATCCCTGGCCATCTTTCGGAGCTTGGCTGATGGACTGGTTCGAGAAAAGGTTGGTTAGGTGGTAGTCGGTCCCAAGTTGAGATACCACCCCGTCACGCTGTACATTCCGCGATATCGCCGAGAGAAATCTTCGACGGTGTTTCGGATGTGTGGCTGATGGCCCACTGATACGGGGATAAGTCATGATGGTGTCTTCTGATATAAAGAATTCCGGAGGTAAACCAGTCTCCCATTCGGATCTCCGGGGGGGACTATGTCAGGGGGAACATCATGCAGATATCATGATAAATAATGGAACTTTGAGAGGTTCGTCATCGCATAACCGAGCTAGCTGTCGAGGCTCGGCCCACGCTCGACTGGTGACGGCATTTTGTAACATCAGGGGCATCGGTTTCACCAATACTAATGTAAACGCCATCCACTAATATTTGCAAACAACGAAACCTGATATCCTTGCCCTAACTGAGACCCAGGTCGATTCGTCAACTGATTCGACATATCTTCGTTGCTCAGGATACGACTTACATTCGAGATTCCGTTTTAAAGGCGGAGTCTGCGTCTTCGCACGGTCCAATCTGGCTTGCCAGAGGATGGAGGCGTTGGAGCCCAATAATATGGACATCATATGGTTGAGGGTCGTGCTGAGGAATTCCGTTAAATTTCTTTGTTGTCTTTACCGCTCCCCGAATGACGATCGACCGGCAACATTTTTCGAACATCTTTCATATACCGTCGACTGAATACAAATCAACCACCCAGCTTCTGAAATTATTGTCCTTGGCGATTTTAATGTGCACAATTCCGACTGGTTGTTACATACTAACAGAACCGACGAGGCTGGGAGGCTGGCGGAGATGTTTGCTGTGCGCCACAACTTGACTCAACTCGTGGGGGAGCCAACGCGAGTACCGGATGCCCGTGCCGATTATGCGAACACCCTGGATCTGTTTTTGACATCCGAACCGAGTATTTATACCGTAGAGGTTTCTGCGCCACTGGGAAACTCAGATCACTGGTTGGTATCTGTCGCGCAAGCACTTGCATACCAAGCGAATAACCGGTCTAGGCAGCTTCGCCATGTATGGAAGTATGAGGCTGCTAACTGGGACGATTTGCGAGATTTCTTCGCAACCTTTCCATGGTCGAAAATGTGCTTCGGAAACTCCGATGTTAACGCTTGCGCGGAGTCGGTATCAGAGATTATTCTCCTGGGGATGGAGATGTATATTCCACATTCCATCAAACGAAGTTCGTCTGATAAACCTTGGTTTGACAAAAAATGCGAGCTGATTGCAGCGGCAAAAAATAAAGCTTTTAAGCAATGGCGCTCCAATCCCACCGATGTTAACAGAACGAATTTTGTTAGAATCAGAAACGCGTGCAACCAGGCGATTGATACCGCGAAGAAGACTCACAACGACAGGGTGATCAATAAGCTCCTTCAGTGCCCAACTGGTTCGTGCTCCTTCTGATCAATGGCAAAAGCTGTCAGCAGTAACTTTGCTTCCTCCTCTTTCCCTCCGTTGGTTACGGACAGCGGGACGTTAGTCACGAATCCAAAGGATAAAGCTAATGTATTCGCAAATTTATTTTCGGCGAATTCAAACCTCGATCCTGGCCTTTTGGACCCACCTGTGATCTCGCCGGTACAGTCTTCGATGCGGGATGTGAGATTTCGTCCGCGCACTATTCAACGCATTCTACGTGAACTGGATTGTAGGAAGGCAACCGACCCGGACGGAATACCAGCAATAGTCCTTAAGAACTGTGCTCCAGAACTATCGCTGGTTCTTGGCAGACTCTTCCGCTTATCTTATGCACGGAGCACCTTTCCTGCCTGCTGGAAAATCGCTCGAGTTCAGCCAATCCCAAAGACAGGAAAAAAATGTCTCCCACAAAATTACCGTCCGATAGCATTACTGTCTATTTTATCTAAGGTAATGGAAAAAGTCATCAATACAGAGTTGGTTAAGTATTTGGAGTGCAACGGTCTTCTGAATGATCGTTAATACGGATTCCGTGGCAGGCGGTCCACAGGAGACCTTTTGACACTTATAACCGATATATGGACATCTGCGATTGAACGGCATGGTGAGTCAAGGGCGGTCGCATTAGATATCTCCAAGGCTTTTGACCGCGTCTGGCACGGGGCATTGCTGCGCAAACTTCGTTCATATGGACTTTCCCAACAGCTTTGCGACTGGACGTGGAGCCTCCTCGAGAATCGATCGATCCGGGTTGTTGTGGACGGCGAGTGTTCGGATCTGTATCCTGTTAATTCGGGGGTGCCCCAGGGTTCTATTTTAACTCCAACCATGTTCTTGCTTCACATAAATGATTTGTTGGAGACAACGGATAACAAAATGTTCAGTTTTGCGGATGATAGTACGCTTGTTTCCTCCTTTTCGAGTGATCGGCCGATTGGTGCATCAACGTCGCACCAGCTGAGATGTAGACAGATTGACTCTCTGAACCAGGATCTAGATAAAGTCCTGCAGTGGGGAAAGGCCAGTCTTGTCGACTTCAACGCAACGAAGACCCAGTATACAACATTCCCAAAGAAAACTGGATCATCGGTTCCACAGCTGATGATGAGTGGCCGGGCCCTCGAGGCTGGGGAAAGTTTGAAATTGCTCGGCGTCACGGTCTGTGGGAATGTATCATGGCATATACACGTATCGGGTATCGCCAGATCAGCCTCAGGAAAACTGAGTTATCTTTTTAGAGCCAAGAAATATTTTACTCCGGCCCAACTTATTCTCCTATATAAATCCCAAATTAGACCCGCGCTCGAATATTGCTCTCATGTTTGGAGCTCGGCTCCTAAACATACCCTCGACCTACTTGAGAGCGTACAAAGACGAGCGATCCGCCTGATAGGGGACTCGGCGCTGACGTCGGGACTACAGTCGCTATCACATCGAAGGCGCATGGCCGACCTCTGTCTGTTTTACAGATATTATGACGGGTACTGTTCTTCGGAGATTCTTGGCATTGCTCCACGCAATTCGGTCTATATGCGCTCCACAAGACAATCCGACGGATCGCACCCGTTTGTGGTTCATCTCCCGACGGCGCGAACATCCCTGTATCAGAACTCGTTCCGTTACAGAGCGGGGAAGCTGTGGAATTGCCTTCCCACGCGAGTGTTCCTGGAGCGTTACAACCTGCAACTGTTCAAAAAGAACTGCAACGGTTATTTGATGGCATCTCGGGGCGCCTACTCGACGCTATAGGTTCGCCTCTCCCGAGAGATGTCTAATAATAAAAAAAAAAAAAAAAAAAAAAAAAATTTGAGAAATTCTACCCTACCCACCGTATTCGCCAGACCTTGCCCCATCTGATTATCACTTATTTCGATCCATGGCACATGGTCTGTCCGAACAGCACTTTACAACATATCAAGATACTCCTCGCTAGTAAGGTGGTTAGTATACCCACCTGTCACGCGGGAGGCCGGGGTTCGATTCCCCGTCGGGGAGCCTCTGGCGCAAGACTAATGCCCTTGCCCGGAAAAAACAAATCGTTATGGAAAATTTAACAAGAGTCAAGACTTGCTAAATAAGGCCAAGACCGGTTCCCGGTTGTAGTGCCGATGATGATGATAATGATGAAGATACCAAAAAATGGGTTGATCCGCGGTTATCCTTAAAAGATGAGTTTTTCCGACGTGGTTTCCGGATGCTCCCAAAATATGGGAAAAGTGTGTGTCTTGTAATGGACAATACATTGAATAAAACGTAATGTACGTATCTTTTACATTAAATTTGTATATACAATACGTAAAATGTGAAACTAGATGAAAGTAACGAGATGAACGTCAATTTACAAACACATCCTAAATAGAAGGACAGCGCGTTCAACGTAGTATTATAATAATAACTGCCCGCCCAAAATGGTTGAAATTTTGGTGAGTAACTGTCGAAAGATGCACAACCACATTTGGAGTGGTCTGAAAAGCCGTACCATCTCCTTCCCCCACACATACATCCAACCCCCATAATCCTTAACTAAGATTCAAAAAAACAATCATCTAAATTCAAAATTCGCCATAAACAAATAAAATGTTCGTTTATCGGCCTTGCACCCAGCTCACTATATTCTTTAAGTCAAATCCACAAATACATTACCCCGATCCAACCAAATTCCTGGTAAACGAATCAAATATTCGTTTATCATCCTATACATCAATTTCCTATGATCGTCAAACATATGGTAAATTCAACCAGATGTTCAATTTTCATACTCACGCCCACGTTTCTGAGAATTCGCCTAACCGAATTCTTATCTTATAATATAAACATTTGACACCAGCCAAGTATCTTTTTCGAGACTCTGGTCGGATTTTGATGCATTCGGGATACACAACTAAGATAAGATTTTGAATAAAGGGTGATGAATTTCGGATTTGGAGATCCCACTGACCAAAGCGCAGATTATCAGACTTCAAAGATGTGAGACTATGAGACTATGCACTGAAGACCTACCGTTCTTATACGATTTATTTCCCACCATCCCTCTATCCAAGTAGTTAGAGGGCAACTGAACAAACCCTGTCCACACTATTGTGGCGGTTCCGCCAAACCCCGCGGTTCACTTACCTAAAAAAAAAACCCCATAACTTCCATCCAATCATATAATTTCGCTAATGAAATCGCATTAGCACCTTAAATGCCTTACGCATCTAGGATTATCTAAGGTATAATCTAAAAAGTCCCTGTAAAAGAAAACTTACCTTCATGCATCTCTTCGCATATAATTTCCTGTAAGATTTCTTTTCTACCTTTTCAGGCATCCCAAAACCTATTCGGTACCTTTGGTTCCCAGGCAAATTTCAATTTCCCACACCTGCACCGCAATCTCCACCGCATACCTGAAACATTTCCTTTTAGAAGGATATTTAATACATACAGCGCGTTAGATAAAATTCCGAGAAATAGTTCTTTAAAGTGCATATGGCATCATGAATCCCAAGCCAGTCGGCACCCTTTGTCTGTGTTAAAATCCTAAGTCGGACGGCTTGTTTTTACATATGCCATAAACCATATTTCTACGCACGTAAACATGCATAAGATCCAACTCATCGTTTTTTTTTTCTACTACAATCTTCGATTTCTTTCCCTGCCGCAGCTAATTACCTGGCATATACAAAGGCATGCAAGGGATTTGTTCGGCCACCAATCCCATTAGCACCTTTTTTCCCAACGTCGTTAATAGCGACGACGCAGCGCGTAAATAATGAACTCCATTAGCAACGGCGCATTTGGTCATATCTCCCTTTTGTCTTTGCCGCCTGTCTGCTTCGTTTACCCAAAGCCCGTTTACTCGTAAACAACTCAGATCTGAACGATCGCACACATACCACCATGATCTCCATTACAAGATCTGGTTTCCTATTCCACCAAGAGCGACTTTATGTTTCTCTGGTGGTAGGTAAAAACGATATCCTTAGTGGAGAGGATATCTACCACTAGACCACAAACTCACCCCATAGGCGAATCATCTTTGCACGAGATGATTATCGCTGAGTCCTTTACCATACGCTGACCACAATGGTCATGCTAATTCCCGCTATCTGTAGCGCTGCAGATAATTCCCGGTGTCGTGAGAGGTATTTCGAACCCGTCGGTTTCCAATTGCTTGGCGAGTTTGTGATGCAATTCGTTTGTAATAGTTAATGTAAATAGAATTTGTCGTGAGTTACTGCTTAAAAATAAAACCCATAACCATATAATTGTGAACACCCCGGATTTTAATCAATTTAAATAAATCAAAAACATTGCAGAACTATAACCAGTGTTTCAATTCTTATTCCTCCTTGTGTGCGGTGTCGTCGTGGAGTTTTGTTTGTGCTCTCCCTTTGGTGTTCGTCGGAAACAATTCCGGCGAATTTAGGCTGAACTCATTTTTGGAACTTTAGCGAACTAGTGGGGTTGATGGTAGAATCCGCGTTCATGCCGACGCACGGACCAGTAACTGCCCCACACTATCCTTAGATATCCCTCCCCCCCACCCGTTTTATTTTTCAGATATCTCGAGACCGAGCCGAACATCCTCACGGATGTGGGTGATTCTGGTTATGACTGATGACCAGAAGCCAGAGACAAGATGAAGGACACATTTGTCCTTGTCTTTGCCTCTCGGATTTTTTTTTTGATTCGGAGATCAGTCTTAATTGGCGCCCGGGGTGTAAGGACGCTAATAAACTAAGTCTGATTTAAATACAACCTAAATCAAAATAAATACAGTTGATTTAGCTCAGTCTCTAGATGAGCATCCGACTGTTGAGGACGCCAATCACTTTAAATAAGACTATATAAAATAAAGCAGTCGTTTTATAAATGGAGTGTGTTGTTTTAAGTTTAGTTGTTCCAACACAGGCGCAGACCAGGGGATAAGAAGGTCTTGCCGACATTCCGGCATTGGTGAGTAGAATCGCGGCATATACTCAGAAAACATATTTTTAGCCTAGTCGCTACCAAACATCACCTGCGCCAGGGAAGCCGCTGGGTTGCTCGGCGCAAGGACGCTATTCCCGAAACAACGTCCTTTGAACGATCGGTCGCTACTCTTCCCGCTTAACTCCGGAAGCACGGTGACGACCGCAATTGGCGAACTTGAGAGATCGGTTAAGAGGTCTTGTTCATAAAGAACAAAAACGATATCCACCGAAGTATCGCTACAACACATTCACTAGCTTTTATTGACGAGTGCCGCTATCTTCACGTTGAGGCCGGAAACGTATATATATGCGGGGGGGGGGGGGGGGGGGGCGATCATACAGGGCAAAGTCTCTGCTTTCAGCCCGGCGAAGGCCAGGACGATCCGTGTCCCTGTTCAATCCAAGTTGATATGCAGTCTCCACGTGACACCCCTGGATAGCAACTTTCGCACCCGCCAAGTAGTGAACCAATGCATGCAGCGACATCCTGAGAAAGGTTGACGCAAGGCTAATAACCTTGCACGGAAAATCAAATTATTATGGACAATTTAACAAGTCTCGGATATGGATATATATATAAATATATATATATATATATATATATATATATATATATATATATATATATATATATATATATATATATATATATATATATAATGAACTTAAAACTCTATACATCTAAATGTTTAGCTGATAAAGAACAAAACCAAAAACAAAAAATAGAACTGAGTAATGTGTTTTTCTTTACAAGTCCATCCATAGTTCTCGTTATTTCAAAATCTTGACATAAAAGAAAGAACGAAGACGAAGTCTGAAAAAGGCCAACCTTCAAAATTAAAACTGATGTTCGTAGATAAAAGCTAATCGAGTGACGTCGAGAACTCTACTTCATAATTCGCGGTTCAATAATAACATTTCTCGTGCTTTGTATCCCACTTGTAAAATAGTGGTTCCCATTCAGGAGGGAAACGACCTCTGCAACAATCCTACACAGGTGTAAATAGAAAATAAGTAAAAATTAACCAAATCAACAACAGGAAGTGTATTAAAAACTTTAATCCTAAGAGTTACAAAAGACGATTAAGCTATTGACCGCGAGTACACCGTTCCAATATCATTTTTTTTTTTTCGTTTTCCGAACACATTGTGCGATTTGACAACAAGTGATATCACTTGCTCCTCGATAGTATAATGGTTAGTAGTCACGCGGGAGACCGGGGTTCGATTCCCCGTCGGGGAGCCTCTGGCGCAAGACTAATGACCTTGCCTGGAAAAAATAAATCATTATGGAAAATTTAAGAAGCCTCAGGACTTGCTTAATAAGGCCAAGACCGGTTCCCGGTTGTAGTGCCGATGATGATGTCAAAAATATGCACCAGATAGCCAGATACCTCAGGATGAAATGAACTGACTCTTATGTAGACCTACTATATTTAACAGAACTAGGCAAACTAAAGGCGCGATTTTTACAAACATTACATATTAATTGCCGGTAATGATAGTAATACCACTTCTCAGAAAAAAATATGTGTATCTCAAGAGCCCTGTGATTATATACTTAAGAAGCCTAGTTTTAATAAAATGGATTGTTGGGTAAACACTTTCCTAATTTACATGTCATCTTCAGTTTTGTATGGTATGCGCTATAAGTTAGTCCCGGCAATGTCATCGGGTACCTTTCGACTTTTACAGGTACAAATATCTTAGTATCGAACTTCACAAGCTCGGGGAGCGCATCAAGGTCAATCGCTCTATATCTTGCTTCCCCAACCAGTTTCCTTTTAATAAATTCTTTCCGCAAGCTAATGAATCACGAATCATGGTCGCAATGTCAGGTCCTCGTCGTCTTCAACTTGCTTCTCCTGCTTCACATACAAAAGTTCCGCCAGACTTACACCTAAAACGAATTTAATTCGAATTAATCAAATTCTGTCGCGCGTTCACCACAAAAAGACCCATCGCCTTCTGGCCGGCCGGTTTAGCGCATATTGGTGCCTCTCACTGTGGAGCACCCGTTCGTGCCCACCTTCGGGTCGCACTTAAATATGAAACAAATGTTTGGATCGTCTCCTTGTGATGTTTATGGCGAACCTAATGCCTAAGTTTAAGCTCCATCCGTTCGGCTGTGGTGGTGCTTCGCACGGATGTATGGCCAGGTATATGACAGCGGCTATTCAACGAGTACTCCGAAGTTGGTCATTTAAATTCACATGGAGGACCACGTATAGTCAAGTGAGTCTGGGCCGCTCGCAAACAGGTACCAATTAAAAGCGAAACGAACCCATTTTCGTGGCAGAAGGAGCAAAAGGAAGTTTCGTCTGTAGGTATGGTTTCTGGTGTTTTATTTTTCCATAAACAACCTTAAGAATGAAGACAAGTGGACGGAGGAATACGTTAGATACCGTCGCGGTCGTCGGGGCTATCATCATCCATGTGGGAACCTTGAACGGTTCAATTATATGGTCTGGGGCCAGATACAATATTTGGGTGTCACAAGCGTTCATTTCCCACCGTCTGCCAACGAACGGGGTTTGAAGGAAGCTGACTATAGATTCTATTCTTGGCTTTAATGGATCACTGCCGACGGGTAACCGGAATTTGGTTCTTGGGTTTGGTGATCACGTTCTCAGTTGGTGTTGTCATGAAAGATGTACAGGAACAGGAGATTGGTGGCAGCCAGGCAAGTTCTGATCTTCGTCTTGTAGTGTTAACGGTTGCCTGTAGTTGGACGATCGTGCAATGATTGTGGGATGTAAAGCTGTTTATGAGACTGGTGAAGATTAAGTCAATTGATTTCGTTGTATCATATTTTTCTAGGATGAATTAGCGGAAATGTTTAACACTTATACCGGATGTTGACTATTAGTTATTGCAGAGGTGTACGTCGACTTCAATGAACGACGCCTTTCTAACGGACTAATGTCACAGAAGTTACTGGCCGGCGGTTACGTGGGAAGAACAGGATTTAATAACAGTCGGCCTAGATGTTACCTAAAAGATCTTAAGTTACTAGAGGAAAAATGAAAAATGACTTTCTGCTGAGTGAATAGTACCGTCTGAAGTCTCCTTAATAGGGTATACAGGAAAAGAGAGATGTCACATAGAACTGACAAGAGAAAGTTATTATCATACTTGCAATTTCCTTTTTGTACTCATTACTAAGTCTTAACATACATACATATTTCGTTTCTAGTGTTACTTCTAATTTACAACAATGCTTAACGTGCTGGTTCGCCATAGAAAACTTCGGCCATGCTACAGTTGCCCCTGAATGATTAGACACTTAGTACTTAAGAGTTTTTTATATGCACACTAAAGAAGGAAAAAAAAATACAGAGTTTAGAGTTAATTTCTAAGTGAAGTGGTACGTAAGAATTCACGCCAATATACAATACACTCTGTATCAACTAACTGAGATTTATAAAATAAGTAAAAATATTCACGCCTCGAACAAGTATTTTCACGTACAACTGCCATAGTAGTTTTTTTATTTTATTTATAAACAGTTGTATTTATTTTGGATACCATTACTTATTGAATACGAGAATCCTTAGAAATACCATTGACGATGTTACAGTTTAAATTTGGTTGTAGTAAGTATTCATTGTCAATTGTGGGTGGCACATTGCTGAGGAGAGTGGCGCAACCAAATATATAGGCGACGTGGGTAGTCATTTCATTTTTAAAACATTTTTTATTTTCTATTTATATTCTTAGTTTCTAAATTAAAGGCTAGACAAAAATACTTAAATTCTAGCTTAATTATCTTATATAATAACTTACTGGTCCTTCGCGGACGCTCTAAGTTAAACATTACTTAACCATTATATAATTTGCCTTTCGTCGGCAGAATTTTGTGGCAGTACTTATAATTATTTGAAAGACAAAGAAAAATTTGAAAAACGTTGTCATATTTTTTTTTCTTAAAATTTAACTTACTTAACTTACCTAAACTTACCTACTTTTTTTTTTTTTTTTTTTTTAAATTTAATTTTATGTAAAACCACTTAACCTAACTTACCTTAAATCTTATACTACCCTAATTCTAGAAAAGCTAAGTCTATGTAAGCTGGCTGATAATACTGTTATTCTTTACCGACTTTGGTATCCAGGTCTTTATATGCCATTCAACCACCAGAACTGTTGACGCTGTCTAATACTATCGTCCCGGTCTCTGTGGGAGATAGCCCTACTGAAGCGCAAGAGCTCTTCTTCGGTGCGCGTTACTTCCCGGTCGAAGCACAATCGCCCGTCTACGGATGATCTACTTACATGATAGATCAGCGGAATTCCGGATCTATCCTGTATAAGACCTTTCATGTGCAAGTCAAGGAACGCCTCTGGTGGAACAAAGCCGTTGCGACGCACGCTCTCATAGTACAGAGTGTTTGGATAATAGGCCCCGAAAATTAGGTCATTGGACGAGCTTATTGCTCTCGCAATATGTCCTCTGATTAATTTAATCATAAAATTATCCACCCTATTTATGCAGGCTTCATTATATAAAGTCTCATTTGAATAATACTTTTTATAGTCCGATTCCGGTGTCCGATATAATCTGAGACAACTTCTGAGACACTTCCTTTCGAACACCCGAATCTTTTCCATCAAATTTGGACCTATGTTGAACCATACTGGACAACCATATATGAGCATTGGCCTGATTAGCGTCATGTAGCATATGACTTTTACCCTGCTGTCAAGTTGGCTACTGTGAAATAGCCTCCTTGTCATAGCAAAAGTTTTCCTCGCTTTGAGCAAAGCAGCCTCTACATGTCAGATATTGGTCTAGCCAGATGCCCAGGTATTTAACTAAACTCTTGGTTCCCATTTTATCTCCATGCGGTCCCACGATAGCTAACTTTCGCCAGTTTTTCCTTGTGTCGTTCGTGGCTTTATATAATGGGGTTCTAAATAGGATGGCTTCACATTTCTGGAAGTTGATCTTAAGTTTCCAGTCATCGCAATAGCGCTGTACGTTGTTGAAGTCTCGTTGTATTAAACTATTTATGATCTCAACTTTCGGCGCTGTTCTGTAAATTATGAGATCGTCTGCGTACGCAATAGCCTGCGGAAGTGCATCTAATAAGTCGCTAATATAAATGTTAAACAGAATCGGAGAGAGTACCGCGCCCTGTCATTTCATTTTTTTTTTTTCATTTTTACAACATTTTTTATTTTTCTTTTTATATTCTTAATTTCTAAATTAAAGGCTAGACAAAAAATGCTTAAATTCTAGCTTAATTATCTTATATAATAACTTACTGGTCCTTCGCAGACGCTCTAAGCTAAACATTACTTAACATTTGTATAATTTGCCTTTCGGCGACAGAACTTTGTGGCAGTACTGATATTTAGTTGAAATACAAAGAAAAATTTGAAAAACTTTGTCAATTTTTTGTTTTGTTTTTTTTTCTTAAAATTTAACTTACTTAACTTACCTACTTTTTTTTTTTTTTTTTTTTTTTTAATGTAAAAGCACTTAACCTAACTTAACTTAAATCTTATACTACCCTAATTCTAGAAAAGCTAAGTCTATGTAAGCTAGCTGATGATAGTATGATTTTTTACCGACTTTGGTACCCAGGTCTTTATATGCCATTCAACCACCAGAACTGTTGACGCTGTCTAATACTATCGTCCCGGTCTCTGCGGGAGATAGCCCTACTGAAGCGCAGGAGCTCTTCTTCGGTGCGCGCTACTTCCCGGTCGTAGCACAATCGCCCGTTTACAGATGATCTACTTACATGATAGATCAGCGGAATTCCGGATCTATCCTGTATAAGCCCTTTCATATCCAAGTCAAGGAACGCCTCTGGTGGAACAAGGCCGTTGCGACGCACGCTCTCATAGTACAAGGTGTTTGGATAATAAGCCCCGAAAATTAGGTCATTGGACGAGCTTATTGCTCTCGCAATATGTCCTCTGATTAATTTAATCATAAAATTATCCACCCTATTTATGTACGCTTCATTATATAAAGTCTCATTTGAGTAATACTTTTTATAGTCCGATTCCGGTGTCCGATATAATCTGAGACAACTTCTGAGACACTTTCTTTCGAACACCCGAATCTTTTCTATCAAATTTGGACCTATGTTGAACCATACTGGGCAACCATATATGAGCGTTGGCCTGATTAGCGTCATGTAGCATATGACTTTTACCCTGCTGTCAATTGGCTACTATGAAATAGCCTCCTTGTCATAGCAAAAGTTTTCCTCGCTTTGAGCAAAGCAGCATCTACATGTCTGTTGAAATACAGATATTGGTCTAGCCAGATGCCCAGGTATTTAACTAAACTCTTGGTTTCCAGTTTATCTCCATGCGGTCCCACGATAACTAGCTTTCGCCAGTTTTTCCTTGTGTCGTACGTGGCTTTATATAATGGAGTTCTAAATAGGATGGCTTCACATTTCTGGAAGTTGATCTTAAGTTTCCAGTCATCGCAATAGCGCTGCACTTTGTTGAAGTCTCGCTGTATTAACCTATTTATGATCGCAACTTTCGGAGCTGTTCTGTAAATTATGAGATCGTCTGCGTACGCAATAGCCTGCGGAAGTGCATCTAATAAGTCGCTAATGTAAATGTTAAAAAGAATCGGAGAGAGTACCGCGCCCTGTTGCAAGCCGTTCTTGATATTATACGTTTTATTAGAGGTCACATTACCACTTTTGACCACGAACCTCCTGTCCTTTGACATATCGTAAAGTACATATAGTAAAGGCTTATGTATGCCATATCTGACCAGTTTGTAATACAACCCTTCGATCCAGACGGTATCAAAGGCTTTTTCCAAGTCGATCAGACAGGCACCTGTGCATTGGTTTCTACATTTATTCCATTGTATGTCGGAGACAAGTTTAGCTGCGGCATGTGTGGTTTCATGACCCGCCCTAAAGCCAAACTGGTTATTTGGAATAATGCTATTGTCGTCTACCCATTTTAGCAGAGCTTTGTTAATGATTTTTTCAAATACTTTACTGATGCTTGGGAGTAAACTTATCGAACGCATGTTCATTGGGTTTGTACAGTCTTTGCCCTTTTTTGGGATGGGCTGAATGATAGCCGTTTTCCAACGCGCGGGATAATATCCATTATTCAACGCGTTGTTAAACAGGACCGTGTATATATCTATTGCCTTTGGGGGCAGGTGCTTGAGTACGATGTTAGGTACTCCATCTATTCCCACTGACTTTTTGCTTCTTAATGAGTCGAAGATACTCTGGATTCCTTCCCTTGTTATTAAAAGGCTATTAGCCACTACACCATTGGCATTAATGTCAATTGACAGATTATCGTCACTGAATTCCGTAAAACCGGGATTCTCCGATTGCCAATGTGAAATTTCATTCCGGAGGTGCAGGTGATTCAGTTGAATTCTGTCCTCCAGGTCATGGTTTCGGTGAGTGCTTTCATTCACCTTGTACATTTCCTGAAAGACAGCTCCCACAGCGTTCGCCTTCTCCAAAGGATCTTCGATCACGAAGAGCTCACTATTGAGGATAGCGTTCTCTGTATCTATGCCAATGTTGGTTAGCAGCTGCTTGTTTACCTCGGTACGTGGAATTTGGAGACACTGAATCTCGTTTTGATTATTTCTCCTGAATATTTTATTTATTTGTGGGAACATATTCGGGTTATTAGTTTTTATAGCTCGAATTCTGTTGTTCCAATACAAATTTGTTGCTAATCTATAATTAGCTTTAAGTAATTGTTGGAGGTTTTTTAATTGAGATTTCAGTGATATTATCTCCTGGTCTTGTCTGTCTGTAAACTGTCTGTGTAATTGTTTTAATTTCGATAGCAGTCTGCTCTTTTTCTTGTGGAGTGCGTTTATTGTTGCGTTTCTGTACATGTTAATGTGATCTGTAACTGTTGTTTTGGGAATTGTTTTGTCCATTGTTCGTTTTACGGTTTCGTCCATTTGTTGAATGTATTTGTCGATTTCGTCATTTGTCAGGTTTCTGTTTACTGGCAGATTCAAGTCATTCGAACAAAGTTCTCTTGTTAATGATCTGGTGAACCGCGGCCATCGCATTGCCCTGTAGTTATAGGGTTGCGGAATCACGAATTCCTCCAGATCTGCGAGCTCGTTCGGAAGCTCTATTGTAGTACGGTTCGCTTCCGTGCTTCTCGATCAACGAGGAAGAGAAGCGAACGATTGTTGAATTCGGGTCCTGGGCATCGGCCAGGCCCAATAAAAATGCAGCTTTTTGAATCTGCAACTACTTTTATTATTTTCAATATTAAATTTAAATGATTGACGTCCTTAAACGTCGGACGCCAACCTAGAGACTGATCCTCGAATTTAAAATGCATCACCCTTTTACACAAATTTTCATTGAGATTTGTATGTGAAAAATTGGAGAAACGGAAATGGAATATCTATTTTTAGAATATACACATCTGGCTGCAATCCAGATGGAGATAAGGATTTTAGAATTGAGTGTATGGGAACGAAATGGATATCTTTTAATGTGTTTGTTTGCATATGAAGATATGCATTATCCTGTTTAGTTTTTAGGAAGGATTTGGAAATATTAGTATGGTAATTGAACAATTCAATTTGTCTAACATTGGATTGAATGTTAGTTTGGGGATATGGATTAATGATAAAGTAGGTGGGTAGAAATGTATGTGGGAGGAAAATGGTAGGGCTTCTTGGAGCACTACACTATTACTGCCGTGAATGCACAGTGGTCGCTGTCGTATTCAATTGTCCGTAAACAGTTTGTGTTTCGTCTGTTGGTGTTAAGTAATCTCAGTCGTGAGTCGATTAGCAAGATATCTAAGAACGATCTACCTCTGGGGAACGATGGATATTTCGTAGCTAGCAGGTCAGTTCTATATTCAATATGATACTGATCTAACCAACCAGCCAACTGATTTCCTCTGGCATTAGATATATAATTTCCCCAATTTCTATGCTTGGCGTTCATATCTCCCCCTAGGATAAAGTAATTTTTGTCCAGGTGCAATTGTAAGCATCGAAAGAGTGTCTCGAGCTCAGCTATAAATAGGTTTTGTTGGTGCTCCTCAGGTGCGTAGACCGCAATCGCATACAAACCCCTTCCTTGCTGAAGGGGTATGCGGACGATACAGGCTTCCAGCACCCGGAACCTGCGCACTTCTCCACTATATATTACTTTATGATTGATCCCTTTTCTAATAAAGATTGCGACACCCCCCCCTTGAGAGGAGTTAGGTCGATCTCTTCGTATAATATCGTAGTTTTTATGTCCTATCTTATGTCTCTGGTTTAACTTTGTTTCCCCCGCCAGAAGTACATCAGGTTGTTCCTCTTGCAACAGGTTAAAAAGATTGGCTCTTCTCTCAGTTCTTATTAGTGAATTTACATTCACGACAAGAGCTTTTATTGATGTTGTGGTTAGAGGGTTTATATCGACTTGTTATTTAGACTGGGCAAATGCGAGTAGATCTCGTTTATTTGGCTTTGTAGCCGTGTCATCTGTCTCTGCAGATTGAGCAGGATTGCGAAAACGTCCGCTTGCGGTGTTGTTTCAGTCCGTGTGGGAGTATTTGTGGCTACCTGTGATGTAGCCTGATTTGGTGTTCTCCCACCCGAAGCAACTTGTGCGTACGACCGCTGCGATGTTACGGGCATTGTTGTAGTACGAGCTGGCTCTGTGTTTTTTTGCCGGGTCACACTTCTTGCCATTATTTCTCGGAATTTAGGACATCCTCGATAGTTAGCGGGGTGTCCCTCATTCCGACACACTGCGCACTTTAGAAGGGCTTTGTCTTCTACCCTTTCTTTTCCCAGAGGGCATTCTTCTGCCTTATGGTCCTTTCCGCATTTTACGCAACGGCGCTGCATTTCACAGTTCGCCGCCGCGTGACCAAACCTTTGGCAACGTACACATTGCAGGATGTCTCTGCCTTTTTTTAATTTGTCCCATGTGACCATTTGATGATCCAAGACTGTAATTTTTCTTAGACCACCAATCCTACTGTTGGGTGTTAATTGGACCAAAAAGAAGGGTAGCTTGCGGTTTTCCCTTCTTGCCTTGGGTGTGGTGAATGGTTTTACCGCGGTAAACTCGAGATCTTCGTGCTTCAGGTTTTGAAGCATTTCGAGCAGAGCCTCCGGTTCCATTTCAGGGTCGACACCCTTTAATAAAACCGTTACGCTCTTCGTTTGTTTCGGCGTGAACGAGTAAAATTCCGCGGTGGCTCTTTTTAAGACCTCTTTAATTTTGTCGTGGATTGCCACCGTATATGTTTGAATGGCGTGCCTGTTACCCGTCAGTCTTTTAACTGCAAAATTGTTACCTATGGCTAGCTTACAAAGACTTACCAATTCCTTACAGTCAACATCTATGGTGTTGATTGGTGGCATCTTTATTTTTCCGCTGTTATCGTTGCTTTGATGCTGCTGTGTTGCTTGCTGGTTCGTTGATCGCTTTTGTGTTGATTGTTGCTGTTGCTGTTGCTGTAGATGGTGCTGATGTTGAAGTTGATGTTGCTGTTGATGGTGAAATTGTTGCTGTTGGCCGACTTTTGGCTTTAGCTTTTGTAGTTGTTGCTGGTTTTGTTCTTGTTCGAGCGCCGCTATTTTTTTCTCTCGGCGTCTCTCTTGTAATCGGGCTCTTGCCATCGCCAGTTTCGCCTCCAATTCACTTATCTCTTCCTCTTCATCCTCAGACTCTGAGGATGCAAGAGAAACGAATGAATTATTTGCTCCATATATGTTAAAGTTGGAGGGGAAGGGGAGCTCACTGTCGTCCGCCAATTGTTGATCTCCTTTATCCATTGTCAATTTCGCGGTTTTGCTTCGCGTCACAATGGAGTTTTTCGGGGCGCCTTTTCGTTTGTGCGTTGTCGTGTTTTTATCGTCCTCCGTGTTCATTCTGGTTCTTTCCAGTTTGTTTTCATTAAAAAAAAATAAAGTCGACCTTTTGAACCACGGCGGCTTGATTTCTCCTGCAAGCTGAGTTGAACTCGCCTACCGCCTGCTAAGAGTCAGTAAGCTTGCACTCGCGCCAAACGACGATTTAAAGATTTCTTTCTTAACAAGCAATATATTGTTTGTTTTAATTTTCGCGTTTGCGACCGAAGTGTTATCTTTTTATTGTTTTTGTTTTTATTGTCTCGAACACTTTTTGCACCTCACTCAACTGTTTTTATATGCACTTATTTTGATTTTATTTAATGCATTTATACCGGTACACCTGGTAAATACAGATTGCTTAACGAGCAATATATTTTAATTTTTGTTTTTTGCGCTTGCGACCGAGGTGATATATTATGTTTCTTATAGTTGATTATTATTCTATTTTTCGCACTTCACTGCAATATGCACATTTGCTTTTAGGTTTTATTTTAATTTATGTGTTTTTAATTCACTTAGTATTTACAATTAAGTTTTTACGTTTATTATTTGTTTTGTTTGGTTTCTGAATTTCATTGTTTTGACTATCTTCACTGTTTTAATTTGGTCACCACATGTCTATTGAATTTAAACTTTTGGCGTGAACTCGAGTATATTTATTGTTTGTCGCGCTTGTTACATTAATATTTAGTTTACTGGTGTGTCCTTGTTGTCTTTTGTTTGTGAATTCTTAGGAATTGTATTTGTTGTCAAAAATTGCTTTTGACATACTTTTACTTTTTAAATATGTAGTCACTTCACTTTTTAACTGGCGCACTGTTAAACTGGTGTTCTCTGTAAGAGAGTTCGCGGGTGACTCGGCCGCGCCCTGTTCCAAGCCATTCTTGATATTATACGTTTTATTAGAGGTCACATTACCACTTTTGACCACGAACCTCCTGTCCTTTAACATATCGTAAAGTACATATAGTAAAGGCTTATGTATGCCATATCTGACCAGTTTGTAATACAACCCTTCGATCCAGACGGTATCAAAGGCTTTCTCCAAGTCGATCAGACAGGCCCCTGTGCATTGGTTCCTACATTTATTCCATTGTATGTCGGAGACCAGTTTAGCTGCGGTATGTGCGGTTTCATGACCCGCCTTAAAGCCAAACTGGTTATTTGGAATAATGCTGTTGTCGTCTACCCATTTTACCAGAGCTTTGTTAATGGTTTTTTCAAATACTTTACTGATGCTTGGGAGTAAACTTATCGAACGCATGTTCATTGGGTTTGTGCAGTCTTTGCCCTTTTTTGCGATGGGCTGAATGATAGCCGTTTTCCAACGCGCGGGATAATATCCATTATTCAACGCGTTGTTAAACAGGACCGTGTATATATCTATTGCCATTGGGTGCAGGTTCTTGAGTACGATGTTAGGTACTCCATCTATTCCCACTGACTTTTTGCTTCTTAATGAGTCGAAGATACTCTGGATTCCTTCCCTTATTAGAAGGCTATTAGCCACTACACCATTGGCATTAATGTCAATTGACAGATTATCTTCACTGAATTCGGTAAAACCCGGATTCTCCCATTGCCAAAGTGAAATTTCATTCCGGAGGTGCAGGTGATTGAGCAGAACTCTGTCCTCCAGGTCGTGATTTCGGTGAATGCTTTCATTCACCTTGTAAATTTCCTGAAAGACAGCTCCCAAAGCGTTCACCTTTTCCAAAGGATCTTCGATCACGAAGAGCTCACTATTGAGCATAGCGTTCTCTGCATCTATGCCAATGTTGGTTAGCAGCTGCTTGTTTACCTGAGTACGTGGGATTTGGGGACACTGAATCTCATTTTGATTATTTCTCCTGAATATTTTATTTATTTGTGGGAACATATCCGGGTTATTAGTTTTTATAGCTCGAATTCTGTTGTTCCAATACAAATTTGTTGCTAATCTATAATTAGCTTTAAGTAATTGTTGGAGGTTTTTTAATGGGGATTTCAGTGGTATTATCTCCTGGTCTTGTCTATCTGTAAACTGTCTGTGTAATTGTTTTAGTTTCGATAGCAGTCTGCTCTTTTTCTTGTGGAGTGCGTTTATTGTTGCGTTTCTGTACATGTTAATGTGATCTGTAACTGTTGTTTTGGGAATTGTTTTGTCCGTTGTTCGTTTTACGGTTTCGTCCATTTGTTGAATGTATTTGTCGATTTCGACATTAGTCAGGTTTCTGTTTACTGGCAGATTAAAGTCATTCGAACGCAGTTCTCTTGTTAATGATCTGGTGAACCGCGGCCATCGCATTGCCCCGTAGTTATAGGGTTGCAGGATCACGAATTCCTCCAGATCTGCGAGCTCGTTCGGAAGCTCTATTACTGCCGTGAATGCACAGTGGTCACTGTCGTATTCAATTGTCCGTAAACAGTTTGTGTTTCGTCTGTTGGTGTTAAGTAATCTCAGTCGTGAGTCGATTAGCAAGATATCAGGTGAGTTCTATATTCAGTATGAAACTGATCTAACCAACCAGCCAACTGATTTCCTCTGGCATTAGATATATGATTTCCCCAATTTCTATGCTTGGCGTTCATATCTCCCCCTAGGATAAAGTAATTTTTGCATTTTGGGGTATGCGTACGATACAGGCTTCCAGCACTCCCTTTTGAATTTCACACCATTAGAAAGATCTAATGGAGTTCGGGTGTATTGATAAAAGTCAAACAAGACCCACGGACAGTACGTACAAACAACCATTAAATATCTCCGGTCTGGGCGCCAGATGTCGTATGTAAATAAGGCGGCACACAATCGACAACCGTCGAACTGAATTTCGATCGCCACCACGGATGGCGATAAGGATGTATGCAAGTAATGACTTTCTCCTTTCAGGAAAATAGGAAATTACCCCTGGGATGAAATAGCATGCTGCTAACAGAGATTTCGGGAATTCTGTTACCAGATCGAATAGGGAAATTTTTCCGTACAGATACAGATACCAGTTTTGAATCTGGATATCTGTGTGGGCAGACAGTTAGTCTACTTCGAGCATCTGCCGAATAGAGAGTCGACCTAGAGAATTCGGATGAAGGGGCATTAATTTTCATGTACGTTGGTCTGTGACCTTTTCCCGAAAAGCATTCGATATCGCGCCGTTGCAAATTCGTTCTCGTGTAGAAGTAGCGTCGAGTGACAAAAGAACTTGTATCTCAGCTAGGTGATCCGTAGTGTTGTAAACCAGTATTTCGTGTAACAACAAAATTGAATTCATAAACAATAAAAATAAAAGAAAGATCCAAAACAATTTTTTCCGTGTTTCATTGTGCTGTTTTGCTCCGTAGTGTTCTTTGTTTTAGCAGTGTTCGGCGGAACACCGAGGCCAACAACCGTCCTTCTAAAGGACCAAAACACCCGCCAAAACCTCATCAATTAATCTCATCGTAATGGACCAAACGTAAAGGCGATAGATGGATTGGGAATTTTCCAAAAATCGATTTGCTTTTTTAAATTTTCTCACCTAATAATACAACATGTCGAAACCATTTCTCGATGTTTCAACTTAATCGGGAGAGCCCGTGGGCTCATGAACACCAGCCGGATTGAAACATCGCAAGTATATATCTTTTTTATCGAAACTATTTTTGAAGCTGGGCACCTCGTCTCAAAAACGCATGCATCGATTTTTTAATTTTTCTTTAGACACTTCTTTTAGCTGGGAAAGGTTATGACTAGTGTTTGAACGAGTGTTTTGTGTTTTTATCACAATTTATTGTACGAGGTAATATATGGTGTAGGTATGCTGCAATTTGCCTTTTTTTTTTTTCTTGCAAAAAAAAATTTTTTTTTTTAAAACCTGCTTTCAAAAATGAACTGTAACATAAAATTTTTTTTTTATTTATTTTTTTTTGTCTTCACATAAATGGTCAAAAGCTAGGTACTAACTACTGCCTGGATATTTTTTATCAAGGGATCTTCTTAAAATAAGTGTCAAGAGTGGAACTCACCACAAATTTCAATGAACATTTTATAAAAAATCGTGTAAATGTTGCCTTTCTAAACGATTAAACTTTTAAACAAACTAAACGTTTTTCCAAATTCAAAGTATATTACAGCAAATATGTTTTTTAACGTAAATCCATGTAACCCTTTGAAAACGGCCAAAGGCGTTATCATACCAACTAGAATAAAAATTACAGAAAAAAATAAGTACAACACAAATTTAAGTTGTAGTCCAGACACCTCAGTAGGGTAGTACCATTAGAAGACGAAAAGATTAGTTTTTTTTTTTTGTGTATTTTGAGTTTTTAATAGAATATTTGTCATGTAAATAGTATTGAAGTAGCAGCCGGACCATAAATTACTAGCCATGAAAGCTTTGTAGTCCCTGCGATATATTGTAGAGGAACTATAACTGTATCTTTCATATGATGTAATATCGGAATCGTTTATAATAGGCTTGAAAACGTAATCCTCGTCAGGATATATAATATTACAGAACAGATAAGTAGAGTTAGATGGTGGCGAATGGTAATGTGGCTGGAAAAAAACCTTGAAGCCTAGCTTGGAAACCAGTATTCAGAGTACAGGCGGATCGTGGTACGCAGGAGTTTCATGAAGTCAATTAAACGAGCCCACGCAATCGGAGTTTCCATCATCCAAGAGAAGTATTGATAATTGACTGTAAATGAAGAAAGCACGTTCGTGTGATGCCACTCGTGTGGCTGCATGCAATAGAAAAAGGATATAAATAAAGATACTATTTACGTCAAGGTAATGGCTCTCACCATAACAACTTACTATCACTTAATCCAATTCACGGGAGCACTCAACGAGTTCATCCACAATTACCCCACGATATCGTTAAGTTATTACAATTCCACCAAATGCAATCACTTCATTTCGTGAATAACAAATCTTCCCTGGAATCCAATAGCTAGTTGCCTCAACCAATTGCCTCCTCTTTCCACAAATTTATTGCCCCCCATCAACATTTAGAACGACCAAAAACTGGGTTAAAGGTTTCCACACTAATTTCCAATTATGAAAAGAACTCAGTGGCCGTTTGCGTTCCCCAAAGGCATGCAATTATAATCTTTCATTCGAATGCTCGCCTACAGAAGCACACCCGGTGCCTTTTGCAGGGCGGGGGAGGGGGGTGGGGCACTTAGACTTAAACTGTCTCCATTCGGATTTAAAGGCAGTCATCGTAGAAGTTGTCGGCTTCGTCGTTGCCGGGCCCAGTGATATCTGTTTAAATTCATATTCGAGATAAAATTGATTTAGATATTCGCTCGCGGCACAGTTTGGCCCCCTTTTTGTAACCCGCCTGTCTCCTCTTCGGGTAATGCCGCCGCTGTAAACACATCTGCTGTAACCGATGCACTTTGAATAAATCTCACAAGACCCTTGAAAATGATGCAACGTACACATGTTGGTGTTCGAGGATCGGATAGATCGTCTTTGTCCCGAAACAGAAAGAAATTGAGAGCTGACTATGAACTGCAGCGGCACGTCTCCAGCGAATAGTGTCACCGGAATAAATTATCGTAGATGCGATTAAAAGTAATTCCAGATACTTTTTATGTGCCATTTGGTGGCAGCTCTCCATGTGCTTTCAATCGGTCCAATGAGGCAACCAACCGACCGTCTGTCAAGTGGCTTTTAATGTCTTCCTGAACGGCAGTGTGTCGTTTCATTCTCACACTCCATTTAGAAGTCGTTCACCATATCTCACGACGCATTTGAAGATCGCATTCGGAACACCGAATATTCCCGCACTCAAATCTAGCCGATCTGAGGAAAAGATATTTCAACGGCCGCGTCCCAATTTCCCGAGATTCATGTCCCACACCCCTTATAGGCTTTCGCGAGCACGCGCCCATGATCGCCCACATTCGACAGGGAGCACACGCGACGATCGATAGAAGCGTTAGACGTGAACCATTCAAGCTTTTGATTAAATTAAAGGCGCAGCCGGTCTTTTATGGACCGGTAAATCAAAGCACATGAAGCCCGCACGGTGGTCATTGCGGACAGAAATTAGCAGTTATAGCATTCGGCTAGCAGTTTGGGACATTGGATCATAGATACTACTTTGTCGAATTCAGATGGCTTACGCGACAGGAAAATAACAGAGGGAAAGAACACTTGTTCCGTTTTTGATTGCGATGTGTAGAGGCGCCACAGTCTCTTCGTAGGCGTATCAGGTTTTAGGCCACTATTATGCCAATGGCCAAACCAGGGTGTACCTAATTCTAATTACAGATTCAATTTGATTACCAGTGAGTGTAGGTGTTTGTAGATTTCGCTTAAGAGCCATTGGACGGATTTAAAATGCAAAGCAGGTGCAAAGGTTACTAAATTACGATCGTCCGCTGTTGGAGATTGTGGTGAGTTCTTCACCAATAAGTCGGTTCGGTTAATGGAGGGCTTGAAACCGCTGTATATATTCAATTATGAGACAGCATCCATGTGCATGATGTCAAGGACTCCGATTTATTGATTATCAATAATTACAGAAACGAACAATTATATAAGCTGTACCCACACGTGCAACTGGGGTTTTTATTATTCAGGGAAAACGACACTGGGTTTGGATGTCTCTGTTATTGGAGCTACACTGACTAAAGCAGACGTGGGAAGCTGAGCACTGATTACTAATTGTTTATGTTGGCTGTAAACTGAAAAGCGCTGTGCAATAACAAATCGATTAACCGAGAGTTTTTTGAATTTAATTTACCTTAGTGGGGCCGAGAAAACTGCATTTATTTAGCTTCGTATAAGCAACGGTTACTTAAAAATGGGGTCTTAAGAACTTAATACTTAAGAACTTTAGTAGAAGAAGGCGATGAAGGAAGTCAATTTTAACATAGGGAGCATTGATGATGACTCTTGATGAAGCTAATTTTACGGAGAATGTGGAAATTCAGATCGTTGGAACCGTAAGAGATGAAATGAGCACAGGGTTTATATTATAAAAAAATGATTGTGAAAAGGGAGTGGACTTGTAGTATTTACCTGACAAAAACAAGATTAACAGGCTATGTTGAGCTTCCGGTGAGTGTACAAGTCCTCTCTTTTGTAGTTCGGTATGTAACTACATGCTTTTCATCCTGAAATTATAAACTCGTCATGTTTCCCATACTTCTTTCATGGCACGTAGGGCATAAAACAAAGTTTTCCCTTTACTTTTATTGATAGACACCATTCCGATTATTTAGTGAGCTCTGGTTAAGTTTCATTTGTTTTTTTTTTAATTTTGTTTTGGAATTTTAAACCACTTACCATAACATTTTTAATAGCAAACACTGACTTTTTCGGTTTTTATATCAGCCATAATAGTTTACCTATGGGGAAAATATTAAAATCAAGGCAATCGAATAACAAAACTTCGGAAGAGGAGAATTAAAACGGAAAAAAAATTAATATAAATAAACTAGGAGTTTACCATATTCTTTAAAAGTTGAATTTAATTAATAGCAAGTTTTCTTTTAATTCATAAGTTAAATTATATAATATTTCTATTTTTTTATTACGTCCTAGGAAAGGACTTTCAATTTCGGTTTCCATATCAAAATTGAACTTAAATATCTGGAGCTTACTCTTGAATCGAAGACGCAAACACCTCGAAAAATTATTTCCCATCCACTCTTCGCCACCCTTATTTTTTCGGTAACGTTTGTTCAAGGGTAAAGTCTCTGTTTTCAATCTGGCGAAGGCCAGGACGATCCTTGTCCCTGTTCAATCCATGGTAACATGCAGTCTCCACGTGACAGCCCTGAATAGGTACTTTGGCACCTGCCAAGTTGTGAACCAATGCATACAGCGGCATCCTAAGAAAGGTTGGCGCAAGGCTAATAACCTTGCCCGTAAAAACAAGTTATTATGGACAATTTAACAAGTCTCGGGTATTGACCGGATTCCGGTGGAGAGACTTGGTATACAAGCCTGTGGGGGGGGGGGGGGGGGGGGGGGGGCTCGTGTGACGCGTGTTCGTTTCTGGGGTCACCCGTGTGGGTAAACGGGTTAACAAATATTCCCGCGCTTGTTCCACCGAAGTCTGTTCGCAGAATCACCAAATTAAACACCGTGGCATTGTGTGATGTTAACCGGCCACCGTTTTCTTTATGTTGCGTGCCGGCACGGGGACGGGTTCACATAAAGCCCCACGTCTTCTGCTTCGGAATGTCCAACCAGAGAAACCAAATGAAACACTATGGTGTTGTTGTGTATAAACGTTTTGTATTTAAAGTGGTATAAATATTCGTTAAGTCTGAAGTTTTAATTTTGCCAACGGGTCAAGGAAAAACATTTTTCACACAATGGATGTTAACCGGATTTAAGAACTAAGACTTGTATTCACAATTGGTATTCGTTTAAATATCGTTATTATATTTTTCTTTCTTTAAAATATGTCAGCACGAAAACTATTATTTCTTATACGGTAGTGATGGCACCGGATTTAAGAACGAAAACGTGTATTCACAATTGGTATTCGTTTAAATATCGTTATTATATTTTTCTTTCTTTAACATATGTCAGCCACTAAAACTATGATTTCTTAGAGACTGGGACACGAATTGCTTAGGGACTCCGACTCGTTGTCTCTCCACGGCACTCGACTGCTAGATAATGGAAGTGACCGATCCCGATAGTGGTTGGATTGCGACTGACTAGAAAGGGGCGAGAATCCATTCATCGTGTCGTGGCGGTGGAGTCATAGCTAAGTAAACTCACTGCCACTTACTAGGAACTGGAAAAGGGTTTATGGGGGTAAGAAGTATGTTGCCAGCGTATGGCACAGGATTCACTTTCTTCCCCACACTTGTCCACGTAGTTACGTCGTCCAAAGAAAATTGTTCACCGAAAGAGGGCAATAAATGAAAAGCACCGATTTATTTAAAGATTGTTTTTTATTTTTATTTTTTTTTTTATTTTTCTTGCAGTTCAAGTCTGTTTACGAGTATCCTTATTTAATTAGATGAATTTGAAACGCACACAGTATACTATTTTACACTCTAAGGAAAGCTTTAAATTAATAACTTTTCGTCTTATTTCGTTAGTTTTTTTATTGTAGAATTTTGAGACGCGACCTTTCGCTCCAACGATTGAGATGTGACTAACTTGAATTAGGGTGGAAATCGTGATTTCTGCTTTTACACATCGATCCGCCAATGGTAATCATGCTCTCTTGTGCGTTCCCCAACTCACCACATTCATCGAGGTAGAAACGTGCTTGTGTATTCGTTCGACGTCGATGGGCGTAGTCAGGATGGAGAAATCAAAAGGGAAAGCACAATAACCCAGGGTTGATCTGGCTTAGTGTGTGTGCATCAGTGCCGCGTATGCGACTGGTCTACTGACCTAGTGATGATCTCATAGGTCATCGCACTATAGAAAGACAGAAATACGAGGGAGAGGAAAACCTAGCTGATGTTATCCACCTGCAAAAAGAGATCATTGATCCCAAGCGAATGAGTGATCTGGGAAAAGTCAATAGGACGTCGCGTCGGCTGGGGATATAGTACCATGGAGAAAACTCTGTGGAATGTTGGTAAATACCCAAGCCAATGGATGATGATGCAACCGCGTCGCTTGGTTTGACTTGGTTGTTGCTAACCAATACGAATGGAATTTCCGGTGGAAATCCCATGGTTAGAGCAATAGTGTTGCCGTATGGCGAAGATTGTAGGTAAACTCAATTATGCATTATCTGCATGGGATAATGAGCTTAGCTATGCGTCCGTTTGACATGTTTTACAGGGTAATAACATATAAAGGAAATGGGTAGGTATGACGCGCTGAAAGCGGTCGAAATTAGGTAGGAATTGTGGTTGGAATTGTGGGTTGTTTCTCCTATAGAATAGAGAAACTCTCACAGGTTGCTATGCGTGCATATAGAATTTAGTTCCAGTGAATTACTGCCGTACAGGTTGAATTGGATTCCTCTGTCGCTATGTATACGGGGAAATTGGTTTGGGAAACACGACCAAGTATGGGCATGGTTTGTCGGTTAGACAAAGGAATATGGGTCTTGGTCGTTGCGATGGTTGTTTCGTGCTGGTGACTTACCAGTAAGAAGAATTGGTGTTGTTTCAATTGGTTTAGATGGGATGGGAGCCGAAATAGTTTTCGGGGAAGGTAAATGTTGCTTGCTTACAACCGAAGGAAATGGTTTAAGCAGGAAGTGGGCCGGCATGGTTTCGGGGGAAATTAATGCTGCTTGGTAGTAAGCGAGGGATATAGTTTAAATAGGAAATTAACCGAAGTGGTTTTTGGGGAAAATGTATGCGTTGTAAGTTTGAAAATGCATTTTATTACAGGTTGGGAAATGGATTCTGGGCATATTGGGAAGTGTATTCTTTGCATGTTGCGAATGTGTGCTATTGCAGGTTTGAATTATGTTGACGCGCTGTTAGCGGTCGCAGATAGGTAGTAATTGTGGGTTTGGGTCTTCGTGTGGTATAGAGAACCCCCACAAGCCCAAGGCCGGATCGCGGTTGTAATGCCGATGATGATGATGAATGGGGAGGTGACTATAAAAATAAAACACAAACACTGTTGGTCTTGCAGAAATTAGTCCTCAGAAGATTTTTTCGAAAGCCGATCAGAAACCCTAGTTTTCTTTAGTCAGCTCACTGAGGATTCTTCCTGTAAGACATGTGTATTCTCTTAAAGTGTTAATTTTTTTTTTTTTGAGATATGGTAGTCTTAATTTTCATTTAATCTATGATTATAACCTCAGGGGAAATTATTTAAATATACTATTTGTACCCAAATCCTATTCCACAGCATATCCTGATTTCTCTACAGTGTTGCCATTTCGGTGGTTCGATAGTGCGTGAAGAATTGGTAGAATTTGTAAGATAGCTGAGGGCTTTTAAACTGTTTTCGGAAGATTCCCTTAAAGTTCTTAATTTTTTTATCGACTTTGTGAAGGAAGGATTCGTGAAATAAACCACAAGAATCCTATTGCTCTGGAGCGGTTGAAAACGGGACTCTATTATTTACATCTAATGAAATCTGAGCTACAGGACATATTCAACAAAAGTTTGTCACGGAGATTCTGACAAAGAACTATTTCCTACGACTCTGGGTGCTTGGAAACATTTGTCTTTAGTTATTTTTACCTTAACGGAGCAGAGTTTAAGAGAGCAGTCAGGGACTTGGTTTGGAGGACTGAAACATCAGCAATTTTAATTTCGGTTATTTAATTGTTTTCTCTGTTGCTTGATTCGATTTTTCTCTTCTCCCTATAAATGGTTAGGACTTTGCTTTTACTTTGCCAAATTTTTCTCCCGATGATCCGAAGTTTTAGTTTGCTCAAATCAAAAATATTTTCGAATTACAAGGTATTCCTGGCGTTCGTTTTCCCATGTGTTAATCACTCTGCCAACCTTCTATCCCGATTATCCGAAGTTTTGGTTTTTAAGTCGAAATTATTTGCGAGTTAGAAGGTATTATGGAAGTTCGAATCAAATTTCTTTAGGTCACTCGGAATGTTGGGAAAAACATTCAGCCTCATGTAACGCACAATGTTTTTTCTATATTTCTCTCGAGAGAGGTGAACTTATAGAACCGAGCCGGCGCCCCCAGACCCCACCGCTTCCTATTCCCTGAGAGCGGGAGACGGTCTTTAAAAGTCTTCTATGTACTGCTGAGTTCACACCAATAGGTTTTCGTAAGCGGCCCCCTACCCACATTTTGTGACGGGTGATAATAATAGAGGTTAATTAACATATAATAAATTGATAAAAACAGTTATAACTACTATACCAATAGTTCCTACACCATTCTCACAGTGTATACACTCAAGTCATTCTGAACACCTACTATAACCATCTAAAACTGTGACAGTATGCACGGTAAATTCACCCCAGGACAGGTGAACCTATAGCGCTGACACGGCGCCCCGCGGTAGTAGCGCTCCAGAAACACTCGCACTGGGAGGGAATTCCACAGCTTTCCCGCTCTGTAACGGAACCAGTTCTGATGCAGGGATGCTTACGGTGATGGGATCCATCGGATTGTCTTGATCGCATATAAACCGAATTGCGCGGAACAGTATCACGAATCTCCGATGAACAGTACCCGTGATAATATCTGTTAAACAGACAGAAGTCAGGTACACCCCTTCGATGTGATAGCGACTGTAGTCCCGACGTCAGAGCCGTGTCCCCGATCAGGCGGATCGCTCATCTCTGTATACTTTCAAGTAGATTGAGGGTATGCTTAGATGAGAACTCTAAACATGAGAGCAATATTCGAGCGTCGTTCTAATTTGGGATTTATACAGGAGAAAAAGTTGGGCCGGAGTAAAATATTTCTGGGTCTAGAAAGATAACTCCGTTTTCTAGAGGCGTGTTTATGCCACGATACATTCCCACAAATCATGACGCCGAGCAATTTCATACTCTCCCCATATTCGAGAGCCTGGCCATATATAACCCGTTGTGCCATCGATGATACACTTTTCTTCGTGAATGTTGTATATTGTGTCTTCGTTGGATTGAAGTCGATGAGGTCATCTTTTCCCCACTCCAAGACTTTATCCAGATTCTTATTCAGAGAGTCGATCTACTTACATCTCGAAAAAGAGGAAACAAGGGTACTATCATCCGCAAAACTGAACACTTGGTTATCCGTTGACTCCCACAAATCATTTATGTGAAGCAAAAACTAAGGTTGGAGCGAAAATAGAACCTAGAGGCACCCACAATTAACAGGATAGAGACCCGAAGGCTCGCCGTCTACAACAACCCGGATCGATTGATTTTCGGGGAAGCTCTTCGTCGAGTTGCAAACTTGCTGGGAAAGTTCGTATGAACGAAGCTGGCTCAGCAATGCCACGTGCCTTGGAGATATCCAACGCAACTGCCCTGCCCTTGACTCCCTATGTCCTTCAATCGCAGATGTCCATACATCGGTTATAAGGGTCAAAAGGTCTACCGTGGTTCGCCTGCCACGGGATCCCTATCGACGACCATTCAGGAGTCCGATGCAATTTAAATATTTATTAACTCGGCATTGATGAACTTTTTCGTCACCTTAGATAACATAGACAGTAATCCTATTGGCCGGTAATTTTGTGGGAGACACTTTTTCACTCTCTTTGGGATTGACTCACCATGCCTCTCAAACGTAGATGTCCATATATCATTCAGGAAGGAACTCGAATGATTTTCCAACAGGTAGGAAATCTCCTCCGTGGATAAGATAGACGACGAGTTTGGCAAAAGTCGGTGGCAAGTCTGGAGCACAGTTCTTAAGGACTACTGCTGTTTTTACGTCCAGGTCGGTTGCCTTCTTACAGTCCAATGTACGTACAATACGTTGAATAGTACGTAGGTGGAGGCTCACACCCCGCATCGAAGACCGTATCGGCGCCATCACACCATCATCATCATCATCGGCACTACAACCGGGATCTGGTCTGGGGCCTATTTAACAAATCTCTCCATCGGTCCCGATTTCGAGCCGATATCATCCAGTTTGGCACTCCCAGGCTCTGGGCTTCCTGGTGTACGCCATCCCTCCATCGCAGATAAGGTCTGCCGCGCTGTCTCCTTCCATACATCCTGCCACAAAGGACTTTCCGGGTAGGCTCCTCTTCGCTCATTCGAGCTAGGTGTCCCAACCAGCGGAGTCTACCGAGCTTGATTTTTCTTACATCATTAGGTTCGAGGTAGATCGCGTACAATTCATGGACCTTCTTCCCGAAGGCAGCTGAGAGTTCAGAGTGCCTTTTATTAAGCACCCAGGTCTCGGATCCATACATGAGTACAGGTAAGACCATGGTTTTGTACAGTAGTAGCTTGGATGTTCTGGATAAATTTCGGGATTTAAAGAGCCTTGATAGACCATAGTAGACTTTGTTGGATTTGATCAGCCGTTCGCGTATTTCTTCTTCCATATTGTTATCGGCTGATACTATTGACCCAAGGTAGTTAAAGGATTGCACTACTTCAAATTCGTGCTCCACTACCCTGATAGTTTGACCAACGTTAGGTCTTCTCTTCGCAGAAGTTGCCACCATGTACTTAGTTTTCCCCTCATTAATGTGCAGTCGAAGTTTTTGTGCCGCGGGCTCTATATGGGTGAAAGAGCCCTGTACAGCCGAATCGGATTTACCGATTATGTCGATGTCATCTACATAGGCAAGTATCTGGCTGGACTTGGTGACAATAGTCACCAATGCCAGAAGCACGGATTGCTTTCTCCAATGCCAGGTTTTCTTTTATTGGTTTGGGCAGCGATCCCACAATTTATACTTGACTAGTTACGTTGGTCATGGTCAACCTACAAAGTCGTATCAATTTGTTTGGAATACCGAACTCTCTCATTGAATTATATAGTTCTACCCGGGCTATGCTATCGTAGGCGGCCTTAAAGTCTATAAATTGATATAATAATGGAATCGTAAATTCCAGACATTTTTCCATCGCCTGCATAAGGGTGAATATCTGTTCAATCGTTGATTTGCCTGGGATGAAGCCCCACTGATATTAACCAATGATGACTTTACCGTATGGAGCTATCCGATCTTGTAGGACAGTGGTGAGTATCTTATACGTGGTACTCAGCAATGTCATACTACTATAGTCCCTACTCAACAGGTACTCTCTCCATGAACGCCCATTTTCGATCGCACACTCATACTTATTTTCCCATTTCCCCCCCCCATTAAGATGAATAAACTCTTTCGCATTTACTCAACAGTCAATGAACCCATGGAGAATGGGAAAATTGCAACGGAGACCATGGCGATTTAGGGGTTGATTTGGTTTCGCTTGCAACGAAAAGCGAAACCAGGAGGGTGATCGCATGATCCCGTTTCTTGCTTAAATTACTCTCAGAGTGCAGAACCAAATATGCACTTCGAGAAGGGGAAATGGAGAGGGTTGAAAAGTGTACTAATGCATACTTTTCATCTAACCTATATTTTGTTCCCAATCGAATGCTCTACCATAAGATACAAGAAGAAGCGAATGGCGCTTGGGATCATCTTCTGTGTGGGAATACACAAAAGGAATTGGTGATAGACGAAACTGTTTCGACATGTTTCGAAACAGCGTCGTCTACCCATGCTTTGCTGTTGCTAACCAGCATGAAAGTTTAGATTTCAGGTGGGAAATCTTATGTGGGAGATCAGGTATCAGCACCTTTTCAGCCCAAAAAGAATGCGAATCAATTTATCGATTAACGGGGAGGGGGGGGGGGGGGGGTTAATTATGTAACAGATGTAACATAATTTGAACTTCACCCGGCGGCATCCCCTAGACTTTCTCTTACCAAAAAGGGTTTGGATGGTAGTTGCTTTCTGGGCATTCACTGTATGTGGGGTGCCTTCAGTTTTAAGATGCTGATCTCAGCGCTGGTGTCCACAATTAGACGCGTAGTTTGTCCACGGGAGTTGCCCAAAAGGAGTTGAGGAACGGGAACTTTGGTCGACGAAAACTGAGAACAGCTTTGGTTAAGTTGGGAGTTTAGTGCGGTCGGGTTGGCGTTTTTCGACCCGACCTCTGGAAGTTTTCCGACCTTTCCCACTTTGCTTTTTGTGAACACGGCTGCGCCAACTTAGTTATACACAAAACGTTTATAATTATTAATTATAAATTAAAAGGATGGTACTCTCAGTTTCGTGCGGCGGCTGTAGTAGTTGCTTGGACAGCTGGTCTCGGTGCTGGAGGCGTTGGTTTTTGAACCTTCAGTTCCATAATTTGTTGTAGTTCATGACTAAACACACACAATCTCGAACTGTAAATCGTCTGATTGGAAATATTTTCCGAAATTACTTTTCTAATTGTTCACACAAGCCGACAAACTCCGGAACTTTTGCTCACTCAATCGAGTCACGCAACACACGCAAATGAATTATTTATATTCAAATAATATCCTTAAACGGTATTTAGCTCTCTTCCTTAACGAAATTTCACGACGACTGAATTAATTGTGTTTTATAGTTTATAGAGGAAGGTCTCTTTTGATCTTCCTCTGTTGAATGCTCGTCTTTTGATGTTCCTTGCGGTCTATAAATCGTCAGGGCACATAAACCCGTGACGTGATATGTTATTGTGGGGGTATAAGTTGGTGTGCCTGGTACGACACGGATTCCTTATATCCCCAACGACGTTGCTCCGATGAGGACAGTCCACCCAGGAAGTCAGGAACAATAGAAAATACACTGGTGTTGGTTGGTAGTATAAATGTTTTTGTTTTATTTGATTTTGTTGCGCCATCGCGGCTGAGTTTTTTAATTAACATTTTTATAAGTAAAACGTTCTTGGGCACTCGAGGTGCGTTAGCCTGTTACACGAAAAACAGCTAAAGATACATTTTTATCGCAATATAAATACAATTTAAATCACTATAACTTTACACTTCTTCTGTTTCGTTAGAAAGTCTCCGATTTCCGACTGTTAATTTGGTTATATTAGGGAATCTTCGTGGACGTGCGCGTGCATAAGCATGCACACGCGGCGGTGGTTAGCGTCGCGACTTCCTCCTGTTAAGCTTCTTAATCGACTGACTCGACTCTGTCGGGGAGTAAGAAAAGGAAAAAAGGGAAATTTATTACTGGTGCGCACTAGCCAGCCGATGTGATAGCGCTCTTCGTTTCCCCATCCGCACCGGGGTGAACAAGCGCTGGCGCATTCGTTGCACGCCGATGTGCGCAGAGCGGACGAAAAGCACAAAGCGAGGAACGCAATAACTCGGGTTGATCTGGCTTAGTGTGCGTGTGGTAATGTGGCCTCCGGGGTATTTCACACTGGGGTAGTGTGGTGTGGTGATTATCCCGGAGGCGCATGGCTATGGAAAGGAAGAAATGCGGAGGAGAGGAAAATGAGGTTTACGCTATTCACCTGGGTAAAGAGATATTTGATCCCCAGCGAATGGAGGAACTGGGAGAGGGCCAAGTGACGCTAGGGAAATATTATCGCGTGATTCAATCGAATGTTTTGATAATTTTCCCAAGCGGTTCTGCAATGACGCGACAACTTCGTCCGGCTGGATTTGGTTGTTGCTAATCGACATGAACCAGAGTTGCCGTACGGCGAAAAAGGGAAGCTAAACTCTTTTATGTGTTGTCCGCATGGAAAATTTGTTTTAGCTATGCGCCTTTGGAGGTAACATTCTTTGCAGGCGAACAGGGAGAAACCCCTACATTATAATTGGCGCCTAGGCTGATTAACTTATGCGCCCAACGTAGAGTTCAATTGACGATCCAACAACACTCCTGGTACAATTTGTGGTTGTAGCTCAGACAATGGGGAATTTTCAATCACAATGTTCCGTATTTATCTCGTGCCATCGGTGGTCATTACTATAAAAATAATATAACTTACAACGTTACGCACCTTTTAAAAAGAACAGTTTTTAATTATTTTCATGAAATACGAAACAAACCGCTTCACATTGTTCGCGATATTCAAAAAGCCCGTGGTTTTGAATCGTCCAGGTGCACGGAATAACAAACCTTTCTCTATTGCTCTTTATATTGAACTGTGTGCTTTTACTACTGACGTACACGAAATCTACCATAACAAAACAACTCCATTGAGAACATGGCGGACTTTAAGTGATACCAAACCCAGTAGAGTTCACAATGATGCAATAACAAAAATGGTGAAAAATACTTAAATTAACAAATTGTATTAATTTGCATTTTACATATTTTTCTTTTTTCCGGCGCCCACTTTTTTATTTTAATTTTATTTTTTATTTTTAGTTTTGTTTTTTGTTCATTCAGCGCCTATTTGTAGTTTAGTATACGAGGGTTGCCTCTTATGTTTCGGGATTTGGCAACCCTAGTGTTGCAATCCGGCAATTGACAGCTCTGTCGTAAAGTTGGACATTTTTGAGGTTATACGCACTCAGAACGTTTTGACATACGAGCGCTATTTGTGTTGTTTACAGTAACTTAAAAGATTCATCTCGGCCCAAAAATGGAATTAAATCGTCAACATTTTCGTGCGATTATTTTTTACAACTTTCGGCGTGGGTTAACTCAGCAACAGTGCATGGATGAACTTAATTCAATTTTTGGCGATGAAGCTCCATCAAGGACCAGTGTTTATCGATGGTATGGTGAATTCAATCGTGGTCGTAGTTCACTCCAAGGTGAATTTCGTGAAGGTCGCCCAAAATCAGTTGTTGTTCCGAAAACCATTGATGCTGTGCGCGAACTGATATTGGAAGATCATCATGTGACCTATCGTGAGATTGAGACAACCTTAGGCGTTAGTGGGACCAGGATACATTCAATATTGCATAAACATTTGACCGTCAAAAAAATTTGTTCGCGTTGGATCCCACACAATTTGTCAATCGCCCAAAAAAAGGCTCGTGTCAATTGGTCGAAAAAAATGCTCAAAAAATACGGTCGCGGTGCTTCGAAACACGTCTATGACATCGTGACAGGTGCTGAATCGTGGATTTACGCGTATGAGCCCGAAAGTAAACAGCAGTCGACTGTCTGGGTGTTTCAAGATGAGCCAAATCCAACAAAAGTTGTTCGCGCACGAAGCACTTCCAAGCAAATGGTCGCCTGTTTTTTCGGAAAAACTGAACATGTCGCAACCGTACCACTAGAACAACGCAGAACAGTCAATTCTGAGTGGTACACAACCATTTGTTTGTCAGTTGTCTTCCAAGAAATCAGGAAAACCAACCGCCGAAGACGGATCACTCTTCACCACGACAATGCGAGCTCTCACACATCGGCTGCGACAACTGCATTTTTGGGCACCCAAAACATCGATTTGATGGGTCATCCGCCGTATAGTCCTGACTTGGCACCGAATGACTTCTTTTTATTCCCGTACGTAAAAAACAAACTGAGAGGTCAACGTTTTTCGACACCTGAAAAAGCGGTTGCTGCATTCAGAATGCATGTGTTGGAGATACCTCAATCAGAGTGGCAAAAGTGCTTCGACAATTGGTTCAAACGCATGCAAAAGTGTATAGATCTTCATGGGGAATATTTTGAAAAACAATAAAGTGATTTTCGATGATCAATATTTGTTTTTGTTCTCTAATCCCGAAATATAAAAGGCAACCCTCGCAGTATGTTTTTTTTTATTTTGTAATTATTTATTTATTTCCACCGCGAGCTTCTAGGAGAAATAGCCTGTAGGGGGTGTTAAGTATATAACAGACCGACTAAAGGGATAGCCAGCCCCGCTTAGGAAAATCCAAACTCAGTCCTGTGGGGTGAGTGGTGAAAGATGTAAGGGTGTGATTTAGTACGGAGCGTTAGAGAGTTGCCAGAGGTTACTAACCACCGTACGTTTGGAAGGTCACACGATCTTTGGCGAAATTATAATAAAAAAAGACCTGCCAGTGACCTACAAATGTCACTCCGAAGGCGGGCCTTTATCCGAAGAATATTTTGCATTCCATTTGATACGATTATCGTGGTGTGCTGTTTTACGATCTGTTTCTTAGGGAAAAACGCTCGATGCGAATGTCTACTGCACACTACTAATGAAATGAAACTTGCAAGAGAAACGCCCAGAACTGGTCAATCGCAAAAAATTGTGTACTCCACCATGACAACACCAGACCACACACTGCAATTATCCTTTAGTAAAAATTAGTGAAACTTGGCTGGGTCCACCCACCGTATTTATCAAACATTAGTCTGTTAAACCATCATTTGTTTCAGTCCCCCGAAACATCCTCAACGGGAATTTGTTCACTGATCAGTCAACTATAAAAATGTATCTCAGCCAATTTTTCACATCTATCTCCATGACATTGTACAATGGGGAAATAATAATATTGCACGAAATATTTCTACAGGTCATTAACAAAAATAGACAATACATCATGATTAAAATTCATTCGTTGTAAGAAATAAAAAAAATGGCATTCTTTAATTTGTTGAAAGTCGAACGGAATTAAGCGACAATCGATAATTATAATACGAAGATATTACCTAACCTAGACAGTAAGTATAGTAAATATTTAGTAAATGGTATTTAGTCATATTTTCCGTACCTATTCACTTACTTCCAAGGATCTATCGTATAATAGAGATAAGGTCTTGGACTTGCGCTTGCAGATGTAACTTCTCCAATGAGTTTTAAACCATTTTAGTTACGGAAAAGAACTTTTGCTATCAAATACATTGCTTTTATATTAGTGAGATTTTGTCCACTTTGTCCTTGATGTCCAAAAATGATCCTTCAGCTCGACTGGGAGTTTGTGAAAACAGTATCCGCCTTAACAACTGCGAGCCAATAGCGCAAAATAAATGGAGAAATGACTTATATGTATCTCACAGTGACTGAAAGTCTTCAAGGACATAGGACCACCATGACAATGACCTCTTACCGTCCCAGTATAACAAGCATCTGTGTTGAAAGACTCACAGGCTGCGCAAATAGCATTTCATCCTCTGTCACCTTAGCGTGTTGGCAAAATAAAACAGTTTACCTACGTACACCTTCATTATAACTTGTGCAGCGAATAGCCTTATGGCGCTGGTCGCCGGTTTACTGACCCCTGCTCAATAGCTACAGGCGGTTCAGTAATAATTGCGCGTCAGGGATAGTGGAAATGTTTGGCCTTATTGATAAGAGACAATTGCTCTGGTGCGCAAGAACAACACTTGGATACTTGTGCATCAAGTCGGTACCAAAGCCAATTAGATATTTTGCTACAATTGTTGATTTACTTTAATTAACTGTCGTCTCAAGGAGGTGACAATTTGATGAATAATAGAATAGATATTGACTGTGTGATGGGTAACCCCCTACGTACGATTGCATGTGATTAAGTTGTTTGAGGATGTTGCGTTTTATGAATAGGCTTGTGTTGAATATATTAAACCAATCAGCAAGCCTGGGGGAAGTACAGAATGAAAAGAATATTGACAAAGGTTTCATTTGGTTAATTTGAAACGGGTTAGTGAAATGGGGCAAGATCAAGTCTTAGGTGGATGATCAAACGAAGTGCAGAGGTATTGGGAAACATTGATTTCGGAAAATTGTTTGGACCAACGTTGGACAAACCCGGGGTTTTAGTTGGTCTTAAGGATCATCGCGTGAATATGTGAGAGGAAATGTAGTTCCTTACCACATAAGTCGTGGATCTATTGGACATACTTAAGATTTGGCCCCGTGGGGTGGAGGGTAATGATTCGCTTCATTGAAAATGTTATGGATTGACGTTTAGAGATATTGAAATCGACGGTTTACAACTCGGAACCAAAAAGTTATCGAGATTGGTTGAGGCAGAATCAAGTGATGACATGATGATCTTTTACAATTTTTAACGTCAACATAGAAGTACTCCCACCAATGCATGGTTTGTGGTTAGTATGAAAAGCAGAGGATCTAGGTGGTTGCCTTGAGAAACTCCTGCTGAAAGGAGGTGAAGGCTCGTGTAAAATGAACAAGGAAAGAGAAGGGTGGCAGTTGTTGATCATGGGTTGAGCAAAACTGCAGAATTCAATTCAATTCAATTCAATTTTATTTGGTAGATAATTACATTTATGGTATATTTTACAACTAGTATTTAAGAGATTTAGGATAGCAATTCCTTTACAACTATAATCTTAAATCTGTATAATGACAATAGCACAATTTTAATGAATAACAAATAATAAATTAAGGGAAAACTACAATAAAAAACCCTTATTTGAATCTTAAGACTAATATTGCACGAGCTTCCGGTTATTTTATATAGTAATGACCTCGATATAACTTTCATAGACAGAGTACATATGTAGTGATTTAGGATAACGCAAGACGGGAAACGAGAACATTGTCAGAAAAAGAACAATTGACGAAGAAGTTTCCATTGATTTTGTCAATAAGGAACTCTTCCGGTTTAACGTTAGCGTTTTCATGTAGTTCATGTGTCGAATAATGCCATGGCAAATTCAGCAACATTTTCAATATTTTATTTTGACACCTTTGCAATTTTATTTTGCGTGTGCGAGCACAATTACACCATACAGGGGCGCCGTACAGGAGTATAGCTTGAAAAATGGTTTTAAATATTATAATTTTATTTTCTATGCTAAGCTTTGACTTTCTACACACTAATGGATACACAACTCTTACGACTTTGTTTATTTTTTCAATTGTGGTAGTGATGTGTTTTTGAAAGATAAGTTTTTTATCTAGAATAATACCTAGATATCTACAGTCTTCGGACCAATCAATATCAACTGCACACATACTGAGTTTAGTGCCATTTGGTAGGTAGCAGAGTTTCCTACATCTCGAAAACCAGACAGCTTGTGTTTTATTACCATTTATTTTTATTTTCCATTTCCTATAATACACTTCGGCGCAAGGCTAATAACCTTGCCCGTAAAAATAAATTATTATGGAAAATTTAACAAGCCCCGAGACTTGCTAAATTAGGCCAAGACCGGATGCCGGTTTTAGTGCCGATGATGATGATGATGATGATGATAATATACTGCTAGTTTGTCAAGAGCTGCTTTTTTTTTTTATTTTTTTTTTTTATTATTAGACTTCTCTCGGGAGAGGCGGACCTATAGCGCCGAGTGGGCGCCCCGAGATAGCATCAAATAACTGTTGCAGTTCTTTTTGAACAGTTGCAGGTTGTAACGTTCCGGGAACACTCGCGTGGGAAGGGAGTTCCACAGCTTCCCCGCTCTGTAGCGGAACGAGTTCTGATGTAGGGATGTTCGCGCCGTCGGGAGATGAACCACAAACGGGTGCGATCCGATTGTCTTGTGGAGCGCATATAAGCGGAATTGCGTGGAACAATACCACGAATCTCCGAAGAACAGCACCCATGATAATATCTGTAAAACAGACAGAGGTCGGCTACGCGCCTTCGATGTAATAGCGACTGTAGTCCCGACGTCAGCGCCGAGTCCCCGATCAGGCGGATCGCTCGTCTCTGTATGCTCTCAGGTAGGACGAGGGTATGTTTAGGAGCCGAGCTCCAAACATGAGAGCAATATTCGAGCGCGGGTCTAATTTGGGATTTATATAGGAGAAGAAGTTGGGCCGCAGTAAAATATTTCTTGGCTCTAAAAAGATAACTCAGTTTTCCTGAGGCTGACCTGGCGATGTTCGACACGTGTTTATGCCATGACACATTCCCACAGACCGTGACGCCGAGTAATTCCAAACTTTCCCCGGCCTTGAGGGCCCGGCCATTCATCATCAGCTGTGGAACCGATGATCCAGTTTTCTTTGTGAATGTTGTATACTGAGTCTTCGTTGCATTGAAGTCGACAAGATTGGCCCTTCCCCACTGCAGGACTTTATACAGATCCCGATTCCGAGAATCAATCTGTCTATATCTCAGCTGGTGTGACGCAGATGCACCAATCGGCCGATCACTCGAAAAGGAGGAAACAAGCGTACTAGCAAACAAGCTTGCAAAGAGTTGTAGACATTTGTGACTAGGGCACCCGAATAGAAAATAGCCGTATCATCGGCAAACATAGCTACCTGAATGTTTTCACCTAGACATGGTAAATCTGCGACAAACAATGTGAATAATATGGGACCAAGGACCGAGCCTTGGGGTACACCATAGTGGATTTGGTGAGTGGAGGATATGTCGGTTCCTATACTCACAACATAATTTCTCGAACGAAGAAAGCTCTGGATAATTTTGATAAGCGGTATTGGCAGCTTAAGTTTTTGTAGCTTATAAATCAAGGCACTGTGCCATACCGTATCAAAGGCTTTTTCGATGTCTAGAAGAACCAATCCCGTTGACTCCTTGTCGGTATATTTACCGGCTATGTGGTTCTTAATGCGCAAGATTTGGTGGATTGTGCTGTGACCAGTACGGAAACCGAACTGAAAGTTTGGTAATATGTTATTGGCTTCCACAAAACGATCAATCTTTTCCTTAATGATTTTTTCTAAGAGCTTACTTAGACAGCTAAGTAGACTAATAGGTCTGTAGTTTTCGGGGCTGTTCTTCGTTTTGTCGGGTTTCGGGATAGGTATTACTTTTGCTGTTTTCCAACAGTCCGGAAAATGACAATTCTTAAGACAAGCGTTGAAAATGAACGTTAAATAGTTACTTGTAGCAGGTGGAAGTGCTTTGATTAATTTGTTGTTAATATTATCGAGACCCGCAGCGTTTTTAGATTTCGATTTTTTTATTAATTCTTTAACTTTGCTGATATTAGTTGCGTAAGTACTTTCAGCTGGTGTTTGAGAAAGTACATGGATAGTGTTAGCAACTTCAGCTTCAGTATACGCGTCGCTTAGATAGGTTCGATTTCTCCACTAAAGAAATAAACAACTTGTCGTGAACTTTAAACGGAGGAATAGTTGACCCTCTCTTTTTCATAATTTTTGATATTTTCCAGAACGGTTTGCTTGCTTTGTCAAGAGAGGAAAGGTGTTTATTCCAACACTTGTTCCTATATGTTGAGATTTCGCTTTTAATGATATTATTTAAGACTTTAACATTAACTAGAAAACAATCGATTCTGTAACGCAGCCATTTTCTTCTTTCAGAGTTTCGTAGCCTAATCTGATGTAAGATATTTTCAGGAAGCGGTGCCTTATCAACTGGAGCAGTGGAACATTTAGGTATCGCAAGATCGGCCGCTCTATTGATAACAGAAACAAAATTGTTACATAGGATATCAATGTGCTCGCTGCAGGTTATAGAATTTAGGCTGGTATCACCTAGAACCACGTTCGTGTTTATATATGATTTATAACAATTCCAGTTGGCAGCGGAATAGTTGTGGTATAAACTGGTACGATTTACAGCTACTGTATGATTCACTGTGAGGCTGATCGGAAGGTGGTCTGAACTTAACGCATTTAGAGTTAATGGTACTGTGCAGTAATTTGGAATATTAGTGATATATAGATCAAGAGTTGAGGGGTTCTTGTTAGCACCCGCTGGGATGTAGGTGGGGAGAAGTGGATAAAGTATGGAAAAACGTGGGCTGGATTCAGTAACATCTAGTAAAATGTTACCCCAGCAGTTTGCCATAAGACAATTCCACGACTGAAGTCTGCAGTTTAGATCACCACCAATAATTACCTTGTTTCGAGTGTTGACTCTATACAATTTTTGCAGATCCCGCTTAAAGTAAGTAGATTTCTCTAGGTTTCTATTTCCACCATGAAAATAGACCGAAAAAAGACTCACCTTGGAGTTATCACTTATTACATCTATACTAATTTCCTCAATTAACTTAAGGTGCAATGAAGGACGCAAGGAACATTTTTACATTTTTTCACAACAATGGGGACACCTCCACCACTAGCATGTACCCTGTTTAGGCGATAACATATGTAATTTTGATGTGAGAAAGAAATGTCTTGTTTGAGCCAGGTTTCTGAAACAAGTGCAATGTCAATATTAAAATTTATCAAGAAATTAAAAAATGCATGCTGTTTGTTTTTGATGCTTCTCGCATTCCAAGTTATGATGCTAAGAGAAATTCTTAACATGACTTTTCTGAATATAGATACTTAATAGCTAATGAGGTAATGACGTTAAATTGGTCAGCTTTAGTTTGACAAGCACTAAGCTTGGTTACAACTTCATTAAGAAGAGAGTTTATCTCGCTAAATGAGAACAAGTTATCATTAGTTATAGTTTCTGACGGATTTTTCTTCGTGTGTGTCGTATCACTGTTGGAAGGTTGCTGGGTTTGATGGAGGCCAGAAGCCCAGGTGGATGAAGGAAGTGAAGTTTGACGCACAGATCGGGGTAGTGGAGGAAAATTATCAATGGATGATCGGTCGGGCACTGGCTGCTGTTTGTCACTCGGAGGCTGTAGGAAGGTTGTATTTCCTGTACCACGTCCGCGTGGGGATAATTTGCGGCGAATGTCTATGTACTGTTTTCGGCTTATGCATTCTGGATCGGTGGATTCATGTGGCCCATTACAATTTGCACACTTGATGACCTCATTCGTTTTGCAGTCGGATGTTTTATGGTTTCCCGAACAGATTGCACAGAAGCTATTTATATGACAATGCATCGAGCCGTGACCGTAAAGCTGGCAATTGTGACATTGAGTGACCTAACCTGGATGATGTTTTTTAAAGTCCCAGCGAACGATGGTTTTGAACAAGGTGGAGTAGTTCCGTTTTAGTTCGTTTAATCTAACAGTACCGCGTTGAATGTAGACGATGTACAAGTAGTGTTTGTACAGGGCTTTTGTTGACGAATTTAGTGAGATGGTTTTAACATTTAGGTACTTAATCCCGAGTGCAATTAGTTCATTTTTCACTACATCGTCGCTAATTAAGTCTAATCCGGATAACACTACCTTTAATGGACGATTTTCCTTACGAGAGTGGGTAAAAAACTCACATTTTAACCATAAGAGTTCGGTTCTGATTTTGTTATATATGTCCATTGTTGGGGCACATATTTTTTGTCCAAACGAAATGTTTTTAATTAAGTATTTGTCTATCTTAATGTTGCTCAAAATTTCACGCACTTTAGCACTAGTTGATTTTAACACCACTATTGGCGGAACGGTTTCTTTGGCAACTTCTGCGCACTGTTCGACATTGGTCGAATCCATTTCAGGAGAGTCTTCCATCAGACTTTGAAGTGGTTGAAAAAAGTTGATGTTTGAACACATTTTAGATTTTTCTAGCACTTTATTGTTCACTTTTGAATGTTTATCGGGAGGAGTTTGGCCTCCAATAACGGCGTCGTAACGCAACCGTTTGCGCTTAATTTTGTTTAACGCACGTGGCCCAGGGGCCATAAGTTAACGGTTTTAACACTTGTTCAAATTTTCTGTATGCGGAAAACGAGGCAAAGAAAACAAGATAATGATAATTAATTTGTGATCATTATTGTGAAAATAACGGTTGATTAAGATAAATAACACGAGCAAAACTGAGCAACAAGTTGTCAGTTTGAAAGTCAGCCTGGTACTGAACTGCAGAATTTATGAGATCGGTTGTAAAGATGAGAAATCGCTGCCCACCCATAAAGTTTTAAAACGTAGTGCATCTAGAGCAGAGTCAACAAGCCGATCAATGAAAAGACATTTCTTGGCAGAAGTGGGATAGAAAACATGGAAAGGTTGACTGTCCGATTACGTACATTTTAGTTGTAGAAGGTCAAAATTCACACAAAAACGATTATCATATCCCGGCAAGCACTGAGCTCTACTGGGTGCGAACTTCTATGCTTAGGAGGATTGTGACGGGAACATTCCCTACATGAAATATTTGTTTAACATAAACTGATTTACAAAGTAAGAGTATAATTTTGACTGAGACATATCGAGCTTAGAAACAATAATGAATGATGATACAAAAACAACTGTTTTGAATGGTTGTCTGTCCACCACGGTAGAGGGAATCATCAATAGGTTGATCAAGGATATCAGATGCTAAAAGTGCGGAGAAATAACTCGATGTAATTGATGCTGAAATTCGTTTCCCTTAGAACGTACAATTTAGTTTAGTGGGGTTGTGGGGGTTCTCTACATCACAGGGAGAACCAATCCACAATTCTAACCAATCTTTACTGCTAAGAGCGCGTCACCTCGACCCAACTCCCCATTCAAAACCTGCAATACACACATTCGCAGCCATGCAAAACCTGCAAGCGCACCCATCCCAATATGCAACAGTATCCGCCCCCAATCCGCAATTGCATACATCCCCCAAAATACCAGGAACCCATTTCCCAAGCTGAAATAAATGCATATTCCAATTTACAACGGAATACTCGGTGAACTGGAATCGGTTTCGAGCAGCGTTGGGGGATCTACAAGTCTCACCCTACTTGGTGCGTATATTAGCAAACTATCTCTCGGATAGAAGACTGCTCTATGACACAGATGAGGGACCACAGGAATATAAAATAGCAGCGGGTACGCAGATGATTTGGCAATAGTAGACGTCGCTAAACATCTAGATGACCTGGAGAATATTTGCTCCCATGGAATCCAGAGCATTAAATGCTGGCTAGATATGGCCGGACTGAAACTAGCTGGACATAAGACGGAGGCAATTTTAATAAGCAGCCGCAAGAAATTTGAACACCTTGATTTGGAAATAGAAGGACAAATAATCAGATCCAGTCCCTATATTAAATATCTTGGTGTTATACTCGACAACAGGTTGAACTTCAAGGAACACCTGAGGAAAACGAGTGAAAAACGGCAAGAGTATGCAAAGTTTTGGCGAGACTGCTACCCAATGTTGGAGGACCCCGTTACCACATAAGGAAACTCATAACCAGTGTCAACACCTCCACTATAATGTATGCAGCTCACATATGGGCAGGAGCCGCACAGTATAAGTCATACATGAGGGGAGTGAACTCAGCGCATAGACTAGCGTCACTAAGCGTATGCTGTGCATTTCGAAAGGTATCCGAAGATGCCATAAATGTTTTGGCCGGGAGGACACCACTTGACATTGCAGCTAAAGAAAACGCTGCCTTGCATAAGGTCTCCCAAGAGAGTCGTTGTAGAATGCGGTCACAATTAGACCTTAAATTTCCCCGAAATGGCTTCGGTTAATACCTTATCTAAATGATATTCCTTGCTCGCACCCAAGCAATTCCAATTTCCCCCGAAAACCATTTCGGTTCATTTCTTCCTTAAACTACACGTTTCGCTTGCAACCAAGCTACAGCTAATTTTCCACGAAACGATCACAACGATCAAGACCCTTGATCACACTTGGCTATGCTGCCGAAACCAATTTCCCGGTACACACAACCAACGAATCCAACTCAGCTTATACGGCGAAGATTCCCTATGCAAACATAGCAATCCCTTCCAAGTTCCGAGTAAGTGGCAGTGAAATTATTTTAGCTATGACTCCACTGCCACGACACAATGAACTTTTTCTTACCTTTAACCAGTCTGACGTCATTCAACTACCAACACGCGCACATCAAGTGGATATCCAACCGCCACCGGGGCCGGACGCATATCGAGCAGTCGCTTTTTATCGAACCCGGGGGTCGTGCTGAGCCGCTGAATTTGATTTTGCTCACCTGTTTTGTTTTGCGTTAAGTTAAGAATTGATTTTTGGGCCAAACAAAGTTAAACAAAAGCAACATTATACACAGTAAATCCTCAAGCGTGGGCGACCTAACTTTAAATGAACGGGATTCTATTGTGTAATATATTATTAAGTTTTGAGCCTGGTTAGTCTATGTTTCAGTGCACTTTTCCGGATCTAATTAAGCTAACCTGTTCCTCTATACTAAGTGGTTCGCCAAAAGTATATATAACCTTACAAACTAAAGAGTGTGAAACTAACTTAACTGAGTTTACCCTAAGATTACCGGGACATGGGAACAGGTCAGAGTGGAAAGTGTACGAAGCGCCGCTTAAGATAGGGGGTCGGAATGGTTTTGAAGGTGGTGGTTGAGACTATGAGTAGTATGGTCGCATTCGAACAAGGTGACATACCTAGGCATCCATGAAAAAGGTTCGTAGATGTCATAAGAGGTATGGTGAGGGGGAAAATACACAAGTGAGTTAAGGAGGTAGGCGCAGTCGAACGAGCCGGAGAGGAGCCGACGAATGAGGGGGAATATACACAAGTGAGGGTTGAGCATATTGCGAAGGTTCGTGTTTTGAGGAATTGAGTTAATGAGGTAGGCGCGGTCGAACGAGCCGGAGAGGAGCCCACGACCAAACCGTAAGAAGCGACATTAAATACCTTTAATTCTACGGACATGGGTCTTGTGATAAGGGAACCATACCTGGTTAGAATATTCTAGGACTGGATGGACGAAGGTAAGATAAAGCGAACGAATTACGTACCGGTTGGAGAATTCCTTAGACCAGCGTTTCACGAATCCAAGAGGTGAGTTGGTTTTCAGGATCGCGTAATCAATGTGTGAGAGGAAGTCTCAAGTTCTCGAATGGATTGGGCAATGGTCGGGGGTTGGTTATGACGGGAATATGGGTGCGGGAATGAATGAATACACTTACGAAAAAAGGTTATAGATTGGCATTTGGCGATGTTAAGTACAAAGCAGTTTTTACCATACCAAGTCGAGAAATTGCCAACGTCTGACTGCAGCAGTGCAGAGTCAAATACCGACTCGATGATTTTATATAACTTAGTGTCATCAGCTTTAAGAGCGAAGCAGGAATGCTTAATAACCTTATCAATGCCATTAGTGGCAAGTATAAATATTAGAAGGCGCAGGTGCCTTCCCTTGAGGGATGCCGGAATGATTAATAACATTATCAATGCCATTAGTGGCAAGTATAAAAAGAAGAAGGCGCAGGTGGCTTCCTTGAGGAATCCCAGAAGTAGCAAAGAGGGGGTTGGATATCATGGATCTGAACGCAATAAAGTGTATCATTTAGATAAGAAGAAATCAATTTTTGCAGTCCGGGTTCGGAGCCCAGGGGGGATAATTTGAAGAGGAAAGGTTGTAGGAGATTTTTTAAATGCTTTACTGATAGTTTAAAAGAAGACCTCAATTACACTGATTGTAGTTGATTGAGTAAGCCATGTTGCCTTGGCGAATTAAAAGATTTGCAACAAAAACTTAGCGTTGGAGTGGGAGCAGAACACGAGGCGGACCGGGGATTGGTTATTAATACCGATTGTTCTCTTTGTTCCTTTGACGAAGATGCGAACGGGGGCACAGAGACACAAAAGAGGATATAAGGCGGCAGCCAGGGAGTTGAGGAGAGTACAATCTAACGAGTCACAGGCAATACACGTAAACTCTGCTAATCTAGAAGAGATCTTGACGAATTTAAAAGGACTTGCACCACCAACATCTATAAGGAAACAAATATCATCATCATCATCATCTGTACTACAAACCAGATTCGGTCTTGGCCTTATTTAGCAAGTTTCTCCACCGGTATCTGGACGTTATCCGAGACTTGTTAAATTGTCCATAATAATTTGTTTTTCAGCGCCAAAGTAGCTATCCAGGAGTGTCAGGACTGAACCGGGACAAGGCTCGTCTTGACCTTCGCCGGGTTGAAAGCAGAAACGTTGCCCCGTCAGAGAGACATTCTTTGGCAGAGATGGGGTTGGAGACAAGTATGACTGATTTCCGGATATTGATTTCCGAAGAAGACTGATTTTGACCGACACACAGTCTAGCTTAGAGGGGATAAAGAAAGCGATAAGTGACGAATCGAGGCTGTTATAGATAGCTATGGGCACACCTCGGCTGGGGGAAAAGTCGCCGTGATTGAGGACGTTATCGCGAAAAATGGTGAACGTGGGAGGAAATAGTTCCAGGTTGTGAATGCTGGAGACTAAGATCGTTTCATTTAAAGCGAAAATGTCAACAGGTAGGAAGGGGAGATTTTCAGAATGGCTTGGGTCGTTGAGCGAAGACCTCTTACGTTCTGATAGTAGAAGATAAAAGGATTTATCCGGTCAGTTTTGGGAGAGGGTAGGGGAGGTGTTACCGAGGCGACAGATCGCGATGCGTGGCTAGAATTATTTGGAACGATATATAGTTGGGTAGAGCCGGGAGAGTAGAAGAACTTGGAAAACGAGTGGTGTGATGGATTAATACCATAGGATCTGATGAAATTTCGTTGATATTGATGTAGCGAGGGGTGAGATGTAGTGAGCAGAGGGAGTATGGCTTAGGGGTTTTGATGTGTTAAGAAGGGTGGGGTTAGGATTGAAAGAAACTCTATTAAGTGGGAATTTGAAGGAAGACCTCTTTTTACAAAAGAAGTTGTGGTAATCGGTTCTACATTTATAAGACGTATCAGGGTCGTTTTTATTTGCTGTGTGGGGGGGGGGGGGGGGGTAGTGGTATGGCGCGGGGAGTATGATCAGTGCAGTCGAGATTGGTGAAGAGAAGTGGCCGTTGGAAGATTTACTGGGCGACGGTTGCGGGGGGGGGGGGGGGTGGATGAGGGTTTTGGGGCACCGGTACGAGGTGACAAAAAGCTTTGCTGATGAGAAGTTTTTGTTGGAGATCTTGTTGTGTTACAGTAAGGGGTAGGGACATTTAACAGTGGAACTATTTTCTTAATTACGTGAGTCTTGATGTTAATATCGTTTTGAAAATAGATAATTTACCCAATTTAGGAGCGTCTTCCGGGGTCCAAGTAGATCCTATGGGATTAACAATAGGGACGCGGGTGGTCGGGGACGTCAAGAAGTAGAGCCTAAGAGTATTAGAGAACGGAATGAGTAAAGTCCCTTGGTATTCTTATAGTAGACAGAAGATAAGAGGAGTACTACGGTGGATTATGGGACAAAATAGAGAAGGTAGAAATTTAGGGACGAAAAACTTGATTCGTTAGAAGAACCGTGAGTGGATAAGGCATTTTTCTATTCTTTTATTTTACTTTTCCTAGGAAATGCGAACCTATAGCGCTGAGTGTTGCAAATGGAAGTTGTGCCAACAAAACCAACATAAATAAAAATATAAGGGTACACAAGGTTCTCATTTTTTCGACTCGTTCAAACTGTCGATGATTTCCTCGCACAGTTGTTTAAGGTGGGGCCGTAAATTCTCAGCCAGCATATATGTTCGATCATGTATTGTTTTGGCCACGATTGAATACCCTCTTCTAATTTATTGTACGTTTTAGTCCAGTCTTTGTATTACAATTTTATTTAATTAACTCCTGTTGGTTTCTTGCTTGATGTTAATTTCACAAATAGGTTTTACTTAAGTTAACAACTGCACTCCGAAAATATGGGATTCTTTCCCGTTTGCACTATTATTTATTTAACTCCATTTTCCTTTCGACTTCCACCAGACGAACAACTACAGCTGACTATCAACCACTTATTTGGTCGCACTACCACTGAATACTAACCCGAACAACAGCTATCTCCACATTCATACCCTTTTATATAATGCGCACTTCCGATCACACACTCATCCGTATTTACCCATTTCCCCGCCCATTAAATGTGAATTAACTCTCGCGAATTTACTCAGCAGTCAATGAACCTAGGGAGAATGGAAACATTGCAAAGGAGAGCAGCTTGGTTTAGGAGTTGATTTGGTTTCGCTTGCAACGAAAAGTGAAACCATAAGGCTGACCGTGTTACCTCGCTGGAAGGTTGGGTAATTCTGGGAGTGCAGAACTACAAGTGCATTCCGAGAAGGACAAATGGAGAGGGATGAAAGGTATACTCACCAATACTTTTTTGGTAGAAACTATTCCCAAGCGTACTGCTATTTTTTCTCGCTCGGGTACATAAGCCAAGCTCCGAGAGATGGTCAGGGAATCCTCCCAACCATTTCACGAAGCCTATAGCTTAATTGAGTGGTATTTCACCCGGCGGCTGGGCTTTGGGATCCCACCTACTACACAGTAATTAACAGTTACGAATAATCTCAGGTTATGGGTGGTTGATTTCTACCCGATCGAAGAATGTAAAGTAAAGACAGCGAAGAAATTTGACGGAGTCTCCAAAAACGCTTTTCATCCAAATAATATTTAAGCTGTTGGGTGTTGACAAATTTTGCCTTTTGATAAGCTAAAAACTGAATAACCGATAAACGAAACTGAATAAAGAAATAGGTACCCAAGTTTGATACTCTTTGCGATATAGGTAGTTTATAACTGTACAACTTCATCTGCTGGTACGGTTGTCGAGACACGTGAAGCGCAGATTTTTGTTTTTTAGATCAACATAAGGAAAAAAATGAATTTCTAGGTACCCTTAAAAGGCAATGCAACCTGCATGCGGAATAGTAAATCTTGAGGGACTCTTGCAACGGTTATTACTTATTTCTATAAAATTGTGGTAAACTAGGGAGATAATTTCTGGAAGCTTTTATCTTACGTGAACATGATGTTTTTATAACTTAAAATTATTAATTATGAATTTAAATTTAAACGCAGTTAATAAAAGTCAGCTACTACCCATAAAAATCGACATAAAAAAAATTAATATCAAAAATTCAAAAGGTAGGAGTTGACCCCAAGATTTTTGAATTTTAAATTGCTGTTTGCTTTTTAACCAATAGTTTTGTTATCTGATATATTTTGGAATAAATTCACAGCCCCCGCGAGATTTACTATTAAAACACTGAGTGATATGATACACAGGTATTATCTGTCGCGGTAAAATTATCATCATAATCGTGCTTTGAAAAATGCCAATCATAGAAGCGAAACTACTTTTATTGTTGGTTTGATTTACACAATACGATGTGTTTTACATATTTTCAAAGAGACGTTTAATAGCCAGAAATATTAGCCCCCAATAAGGATTTATGTAAAACCATGCATTTAAGAAGTGTTAAATTATCGCCATGGGTATAGGCATCATATAGCTATAAAAATGGGTCTGTTGTAAAAATTGGTATTCCATAACATTAGTGTTAAAAGGTTTCTTTACAGTGTAATGGTACACTTGGAATATGCTGCGGTATGTGGAGGCTTCAATGTGATGTAATGGTAATCAATTCATTTAATTTATATATGTTGTATTCTGGTGCGATTGGTAAGGGTGAGAGAAGTGCATGAATATGCAACATTTTAGGATGGGGTCCACTTTATTGGACAATAGGTAGGTAAGCCTATGGGCTGGAACCACTCTATTGAAATAACACAAGTTCAATCTGACACTTAGTAGCTACTTTTGCTGAGCATATAATATTTTTGAGTACTTTGAGACGTTCTCATGTAAACGCAATCGACGCAAACTTTTTTCTCAAAACGACAATCTTACGAAGGTTGTTAAATAAATAAGTCCTCAGAAAATTATGTAAAGTGACGATTTTTCATGATTTCTTCACATATAAGGATCAATAACGTAGCATAATACTCCCTTGTTTTTCTTTTTTCCAAGTAAATGATGGGGAAAATACCATTGCCATGACTTTGCCGGCCTATTTTACGATCTTTTTTGATGTGTCCGTACAAAAATAGTGATTGTTCCTTTGACTTTGAAGCAAATCCATGTTTCGTACACAGTTATGTCTCGACGCAAAAAATCGTCAGCATTTTAACAGAAAAGCAACAAAACAGCCTCATAGTTGACCACAGGAGCGCGTTTATTCTCCACTGAGAATAAATGTGGCAGCTCTCGCTGTACTTTTGTTCGCAGCTTATTTTTCACGCAGCAGTTTATTTATTCATGGTGCTTATTAAAATTAAACGTTTTGTTTACTACAAGCGTCATCTATTGTATGTTCTAAGTACTTATTGAACAAGCCTCATAGTTTCGGGAACGAACAAGTTTCATACCAACCGAGCGTTGTCATATTGATAATAAGGTAAAAATTCGGAATACGTTACCGCGCAATAGTCGAAGCGTAGCAGGAGTAGCAGTCTAGGCGGTGATGTCTAAGCGATGAGGCGGCGAATTCATTTGTGAATCATTTGTGAATCCGCAACACAAAAAAAAAAATTTAAAGACGAGAGTAGTGTATTATAGGGAGTTCTGCGGCACTTTTTTTTGTCGGTTCTGCGGCACTGGCGTCATCAGTGAGTGACATCATCTTAAAAGCTCTCTGATGAGGACTTTGGGTTGTGTTTTATTTTAAAGTATACTTGTAGGGGTGTTGAAATCTCTCTTGCGAGAGCCTTGGGTTGGATTTTATTTTAGAGTATACTTATAGGCTTATTGCGAGAATTTAATCATATTGTGTAACTGCAACGTCATCAAAAAAAAACTTAATCTTTTGTTTATATTACTTGTGTGTAAATGAATGACTGCGATGTGTGTGTGTGTGTGTTTGTGTGTGTTAGTGGGCGTGTGTGTGTGTGATAGACTAAACTGTTTCGCTATGTAGAAACAGTTGAAATCTCTCTTGCGAGAGCTTTGTCACTAATTTCACTTTGTTATCCAATATATATAACACAAAAATGGACCCGAACTGTCTGCAGTCCGTTATAAAACCAAATCGGTTGGATCTTTGTTCTAGCTGTAATTATGCGCGAGATTAAATTGCTGGCGTTGACTATTCATTCAATGATAGTGACACAATGATTTCTAACTACCCATACACCATCTAATGTAACGAAATTCTCGAATGCACACACACACACACACACATCGCGTTCATTCATTCTCACACAAGTAATATAAACAAAAGATTGAGTTTTTTTGATGACATTGCAGTTACACAATATGATTAAAATCTCGCAGTAAGCCTATAAGTATACTCTAAAATAAAACTCAAACGAAAGCTCTCGCAAGAGAGATTTCTACACTCCTAAAAGTATACTCTAAAATAAAACACAACCCAAAGCTCTCATCAGAGAGCTTTCAAGATGATGTCACTCACTGATGACGCCAGTGCCACAGAACCGACAAAAAAAGTGCCGCTATAATACACTACTGACGAGTTCCAAATGGTTTTTTTTTTTTCCAAACTTTATTAAAAACGAGTCACGTCTTTCAATCAATATGATCCAGAAATTAGAATGTATGAAATGTACGGGGGTCTATGGGGTAGGAAGTCGCGACGCCAGCATGGGCGAGAGTTCTACCGCCAGCCCACTCGTTCACTAAAACAAACTTCCTCCGATTAATAAATTGGAAATTGCCACACACCGAACACCGCAGCAAAATGTTCACAGACAAAAGAAGTAAACGCTGTCAGTCCGAGAAATAAAACGCACGGTAGGACTTCCATAACTAAATGTTCTTTTATTTCACTTTAATTGCAAAACGATTGACAAAGGTTATTTTATTTACTAATGTAAATCTTAGGACAATGAAAATATTTACATTAAACGGAACGAAAGGAGTTTATAATTATTTACCGACTAATGTAAAATAAAGTAAACCCGATTGACTCTGCAAAGGGATACGACCTTTGTGCCTCGCACCGTACCGGTGCACTCGGTACGGCGGATGATGACGCGACCGTCGCGAACGGTGGTTGGAATACGACTCCAGGGTGTGCACTCCGAGCACACCCTACACGGGATACTCAACGGCTCGACCGCTCCGTCCAGTGGTTGGGATAAAACGGCGCGATATTTATGGTCCCTGTCATGACGGTTACATTGATTGCAATCCGAATTATTTTGTTTACAGGAATTTGTCTGGTACCGAATTGGTTCAGAATACCAAATAAGAAAACAAAGAAATCTTATGAAAAATTGTATACGAAGGGATGCATGACGGTAAGTTTTCTTTATAGGGATTTTATGATTACAGATGGTGATCTATATAATGCATGAAGCATTTACAATAGTAATGCGAATTGCATTAGCGAAATCTGGTGCAGACCGGGTTGTGGTTATGGGGGTTTTTTCAGGAAGGCGAGCCGTGGGATCTGGCGGAACCGCCACAGGTCTGTCTGATTTACTTGGAAAAAGCCTTCAATTCCGTTTGGCTTGAAGGATTATATTACAAGCTTGTCAGACAACGCCTTTACTCTATATTCTTTATGATATGTTAAATAAGAGGAGGTTTGTGGTCAAAAGCGGCAAAGTGGCCTCCAGTGTAACGCATAATATCAAGAATGGAGCGGTACTTCCTCCGATTCTCTTTAGTATTTACGTTAGCGACATATTAAGCGCACTTCCGGACGCAATTGCCTACGCACACTGTCTTATAATTTATAAAACAGCCCCGAAAATTGAAATCATAAACTGTTTAATGCAACGCGACTTCAATAAAGTGCAGCGATATTGCGTCGACTGGAAGCTTAAGATAAACTTCCAGAAATGTGAAGCTATTCTATTTAGAACCTCCGTTGCATAAAGCCACGAATGACACAAGAAAAAAACCGGCGAAAGTTAGTTATTATGGGACCGCATGAACACACACTGGAAACCAAGAGTGTGGTTAAATACCTTGGTATTTGGCTTGATCAGTTCCTGTATTTTAACAGACATGTGGAGGCAGGTTTGGCCAAGGCCAAGAGAACGTTTGCTGTGACAAGGAGGCTATTTCACAGTATCCAACTTGATAGCAGGGTAAAAGTTATATGCTATGTGGTCCTAATCAGGCGCATGATTATACATGGATGCCCGGCGTGGTTCAATATAAGTTCATATATGATGGAAAAGGTTTGGGTGTTCGAAAGAAGATGTTTTAGAACTTTCTCAGCTTATATCGACCACCGGAATCTGACTACAAATGGTATTATTCAAATGAGACTTTATATAACGAAGCCTACATAAACAGGGTGGATAATTTCATGATCAAATTAATCAGAGGATATATTGCGAGAGCAATAGTTGCGTCCAATGACCTAATTTTTGGAGGTAATTATACAAATAATTTGTATTTTGAGAAATTGCGCCGCAATGCCTTGTTCTACCAGAGGCGTTCCTCGAATATGATATGAACGGTATTATACAGGATGAATCCGAGTTCCACTGATTTATCATGTAGGTAGATCTTCCGTAGACGGGCGATTGTGCTACGATTGAGAAATCACGCCCGCCGAAGAAGAGCTTTTGTGGTTCAATAGAGCTATTTTCCACAGAGACCGGGGTGGCATTATTAAACAGCACCAACACTTTTGGTGGTTGAATCGCACATAAAGACCTATGTACCAAAGTCGGTGAAGTAACTCCAACATCAACCATCTTACACAGATTTAGCTTTTCTAGGATTAAGGTAGAGTAAGATTTAATTTATATTAAATTAGGTTCTTAAGCAATTAAAAATATATATATACATATATGTGGCGGATCAGCACAAACGAAAACCTCCGCGCAGTCGTTGCAAGCAAAGACTCACACCGAGAGTGCCTTTCGACTAATTAAGTCAAGCACACTCTCTGTCACCCTCACACACAAAGGAGAGTCACGGCTGAATTGGTGTGTAACCGATGCTCTTTGTAGGACCCACCCCGACGATTCACCAACAGTCACCGACAACGACGCAACAAACAGCAACGCACCGACTGACGACCCGCCATTCCTAATGGCGCGACGCCTTCCACCGAGACGGACACTGCGCCAAATGCGCTGGAAATCTCGATGCCCACAACGGTGAGCGCGGACATAATCGCCGAAGCGCAAGCCGTCGACCCAAACCTTCCGCACTTGATGGACTCCAACCTACACCTACAACTGCTTTCAATCGACGGCCACAACATCTACTGCGACATGAAGTAAAACATCATCCGATCGTACCTCCCGGAGTTTGCAACGCCAGACCTTCAACATCATTCGCAGCTTGTCCCACCCAAGTGGCAGGGCAACAGCCAAAGCACTGGCGTGGAAATTCGCCTGGCACGGCGTTCGCAGGGACGCTATCACTTGGGCACGTCACTGCGAGGACTGCCATCGCTCCAAGGAAGGGTGTCACAACAGGGGGCCCTGGGAAAATTCAACGAGCCGGACAATCGCTTCGAGCACGTCCACATAGACCCCATCAAGATGCCACTAATCCAAGGGATGCAGAACTATAAACGACATAGGCTCGTGAATCAACCACTCCCCCATCTCGTATTACGCGGATGATACCAAAATTGTCAAGACAATCCGCTCTGCCCTTGACTCCTCACTTCTCCAATCGGATCTTGACAGCTTTTCGATCTGGTGCCAAAACAACTGCCTAGAACTGAATATCGCCAAATGTCACACAATCACCTTCTCTCGGAAACGCTCCCCCACCCAGCCTCGTTCCTATCTCTTGCTAGACCAACCGATAGCGTCGGTTGAATCGATTCGCGACCTGGGCGTCCTATGCGACAAGGAACTTAGATTTACTGCACATATCGATGAGATAATCCTCAAGGCCAACGCCGCCCTTGGCTTTGTAAAACGTTGGTCGAAGGAATTCCTAAACCCCCACGTCACCCGATCACTCTACACAACTTTTGTCCGGCCACTAGTCGAATACGCTAGTCAGGTCTGGTCCCCATATCAACTGGCTCACATTCGTAGGATCGAGGGCGTTCAACGTCGTTTCTTGCGCTTTGCCCCCCGTGGACTAAACTGGGAAAACCCACTCATCCTTCCACCATACATAGTCTGGCTCCTTCTAATCAATCTTAACACACTTGAGGAGCGCAGAATCCATGCCGACATCATCTTTGTCCATCGCCTTCTGTCAGGCTCAATCAATTGCCCAAGCTTGCTCTCCACTTTATCACTGCATAAACCCCCGTAATGTGCGGAACCCTCGTCTGTTTTACGTGCCCGCTCATCACGCTTCTTACGGTGCTAACGAGCCCATCTCGCGTATGCTACGACATGCCAACTCTTTCCCCACTTCCTTCGATTTCAACTTCTCCACTCCTGCCCTCAAACGACGTCTCAGAAGTAACCCGTCCTAACCCCGTCTCACAAATGCGGTATTTGCCTCCCCCACATACACTTGCTCTTTCCTAGCCTCCTGCCCCCCCCCCCCCCCCCCTCGACCAGTCATTTTCGCCTCCTGGTTTTTCTTTTTTATTCTTACTCTTGATTTAAGATTGTCTGTTAGGTTTTTTTTTTGTTTTTTTTTTAAGAACTTTCGCCATATTAACGATTATCTAATGCTACATTTGCCACCCCCACATACACTCGCTCTTCCCCTGCCTCCTACCTCCCCTACTTCCCAGTCCTCTTCTCCTTCCTGATTTTTCTCCTTTTTTTCTTTTTTCTCTCTTTTTTTTTTAATTATATTTGAATTACTACTTTAGAGTTTAAGTTAGTCTGTAAGGTATTGTATTAATTTATGCTTGGATGAAGCCTAATAAATGAGGGTTCTGCCCTCACTAAACTTAAACTGACCATCATCGATAGATTCTCGCGATGGCCCGTGACGGTGCCCTTGACCAACATCCAAACAACGACACTCGCCAAGGTATTCATTGACCACTGGGTCAGTAATTACGGAACTCCACTTCACATCACGTCAGACAGAGGGCCACAATTCAAGGCAGAGCAATTCACAGAGGTCGCCAAATGGATCGGTGCGCAGATGATCCACACAACCCGGTATCATCCACAGTCCAACGGAATGGTGGAGAGATTCCACCGAACTCTTTAAGCCGCCCTAAGATGCTGCCAAACTGTCTTGGCTGGATAGTCTGCCCACAGTCCTGCTGGGCCTCAGGACGGCGTACAAAGAGGACCTCGTGGTTGTGGCGGGTCAGCACAAACCACAACCTCCACGTAATCGTTGCAACCAAAGACTCACACCGAGAGTGGCTTTTGACTAATTAAGTCAAGCACACTCTCCATCACCCTCGCACACAAAGGAGATTCACGGCTGAATTGGAGAGGAGTCGACGCGGTACTACGCGGGTCTCGCTCACACGTAGAACGATAACAGACGCCGGATCTTTCCCGCCAATTTCGCTTGACACACCACATGTGTGGACAATTGGCGGAAATACTCGTTCACTTGGATGTCGATCGCCACAGAGACCGGATGTCTCAGGGAGGAATCAACGTCAGCCGCCGCCAGGGACGCCAGCGACAGCGGCCGCATCTAGAACAACATCGTTTTCGGGCCCAAAACCCGATATATGTATATATATAGATGTAGGTTAATTTTGAGTTAAAAAAAAAAATTTGACAACGTTTTTTTAGTTTATCTTTGTTATTAAAATAAACATAATGAAAAAACAAAGAAAGTTTTGTCGTCGAATGGCAAATTGTACAATAGACATGTGAAGTTTAGCTTAGAGCGTGAGCGTGGACTAGTAGATTATAACATAAGATAATTAATCTAGATTTTAAGCATTTTTTGTCTAGTCTATAATTTAGAATCTAAGAAAAAAACGGAAATAAAAAATTTTGAAAAATGGATATATGAAATTTACACTGTTAAATTATATCTCTTAATATTTCTTGAAAGTATCGTCATAATATTCGGAAGTGTCTCCCAAACGATCTTAACTTGTTATCAATAAGCCATTTTTCTTATAGCCAATTGTGTTTTTTTTTTTTTTTTGTTGATCACATCGCCATGTAAAACCCTCCACCGTCTGTTACAAAACCATTAATCGTCAAATTAGAACAAAAGATTTTGTAGGTTTCTTTCGACTACTCAGATCGGATGATTTTCACACCCCGCTCTGAGTTATACATTAAGTTCAGGAATATTAAAGCTTTTGGTCTGTCCCACATGTGCTGCTTTAACAGCCTCCATAAATAAACCGTTTGCACATTAAACGCAAACCGTCATATACAATACTTCCGGATAAATTTCACACAAAAATGTACAGCAGCCCGTTCCACCAAATGCATCAAATCAAAACAATAAAGAGCCAATAACCCAATGTCCTCTAACCCGCAACTTAAGGACACTTCTTTGTCTATATACAAATTATATATGCGTGTGTAATGTAAACTACAAAGATGCTTAGCGCTCACTGTAGGCAATAAGTAATAAAGTAACGATGCCATTGTGTCGCTCACCACCCTATAATCTTGCGCCCGTCCGCACTCCTGCCCAAACCGCCCTCCGATTGGTCGCGATGTCGTTATTCATTTCACTTATAAATGTCAAACCATACGGCAAAAGATTCCAGTTTGCCTGCCACCCGGACATGTCCCTCTTTAGAGCAATAAAAGTCCTCGCCAAATGAAAACGTTTATAAAACGCCGAACAAAAGAACGGGGACATCATAACAAAAACTGGAAACAGAAACCCACTTTGAATTACGATTCTCAGGAGACTAATTAAAAGTACTGTAAACCACGCACTCTAGTGTGAACGACAGTGCAACGTATGATTGTTTAGTACAGCATGTGATCAGTGATCAGCAAACTCTGGGTGGGAGCATCAGAATGGGATGCTGTTCCAAGCATACAATGCAAAGTAATCGCACATCCGTGCAGTAGCAGCAATTAAGACCCTGGGCCAACTTACCAATGTCACCTAATTAAACGATCAAAGCGAAGCGAAAGCATATGTAGATTCAAAAGCGGCAGTTAACTCATTTATTGTATCATGAGCAGAGGTGTCCTTATTGGTACCTATATCACCATTGGTTATCTTAGCTGCTGAGTTAGCGGCGGCTGTTGATCACTGATCACTGACCGCTGACCACTAACCACTGACCACCTGCTCCAGGTGCATATTGTGAAATCCTTACTTGTGCGACTCGTTGTACACTCGGGTAATCGAATAAAGCGTTGAAATAAGAAGGTGTGCGCTCACCCTGTTGCCCAGTTAAATGAAGTTTCGTCGTTATTGTGGTTGGCTTTATTGGATTATTCATCGATCTGACGGTGACACAATGGTCAGGTACGGGTGTTATCGCTGAGTACGAGTATATGTTGGGTATCGGTCTTCCCATGCAATGAGGAAACAACGACAGTTGCCAGTTGCATAGGGAGAAATGGCACGAGAAAGGGTCAACTTTCTTAATTTTAAAAATCGAAGGAAAGTATAGATTTTCAGCAGTTTTTCAATATCACTTGATGAACACGAAAATTAATTCCTTGCCAATTTAATAATACTGAAGAGCGAATCAGAGTCGTTAGAAACCGGCATTGTAAGCATAAAAAGACAATGTCTAAGAAAACGGTGTGGCAATTAAAAAAAAAAAAAGTAAGCACATCGCGTTCAATACATGGAAAAACCTTTGCTGTCGCAGTTCATGTAAAGCCAAAACGTCTGACAATGTTATTTTGGATTCATAAAAAGCCGCATGTTTCAGTAAATAGCAAGGACATTATGCATTCTGCAGCTTACAGCCGCACACAAACGACAAACTAGTTACCAGTTCAGGTAAGAAAAGCTATGACAATATGCTCCATTCCCAATGTAAATGAAACTTCCTTACGATTGATTATTAATTAAGCTCGGAAATTGAGAATAAGAGGCGAACGTTTTTCTCTGCTTTCTACATGGTGTTCCAAAACTGTTTGTAGATTATCAAAACCACAAAAATCGGTGTCGGTTGTTGTATCGGTTGAAAGCAAACACCCTTGACACCAAATAAAAGAAAACAAAAACAAGAAGAATTATAACAAAAATTAGACAAAGAAAGGATTTTGACCTGGGGTCTTTTCGTGTTTTGTGCTCGGTTCCAAATGTTTTAATCCGAAAGAGTTTTGCTGAAAACGTTTACAGTAGGAGGTGACTCGAAAGCGAACCGACTTCATGTGCGCGCTGTGAAGTGAACCTTTTCCATAACTTTTTGTTTTGTGCTCGTAACAAGAATTAGAATCAATTAAAACTCATTGTAGACTTACCAGTGTTACGCACAAAACCCTCCACTCCTAAATATCTACCTCTTTGGAGCTAAGCTCCATCATTAATCGCACATACATCAAATATCGCGATATCAATTCAATATCAAACAAATTGAACTACACGTTCAATTTGCCCATATTGAATTTAACTTGAACCCAAGACGTGTAAGAACGAACCATATGTTCAACACACAGAATCCCCTGGATCCAAATCTGTGAACCTGATGACCAATTTTCAAGTGAACTTGTTGAGAATCGTAAATTGCACGTCTGATATCATTAAAGGTTTGTGTACCCAAACCATTTCCCACAGGAAACATTCTTGTCCATTCTCCTAAAACAAACAACTTGCGCCATAAAACGAATCGCACGTTCGTTTTAGCGCCCAACAATATAGTGGATCATAAATGTGCATTAACACGATCCTCTGTTGATTTTTCCTTTATGTTTCCTCTTTTGATCCCAAGCCGGGAAAGATAAAGAAGGGAAATAGGGGCTGGCAAAAGAGCCAAGCAGAAAAAAGGACATATCCTTCGATCTGCAGGATGGAAAAAAAGTCTTCGTTAAAGGAGTTGGTTCTAGACGATTCGCCGAGACGACAAAGGAGTTGATTTTTGAGATTTGACCGGAACGGTCCGTTGGTCGGTGAGAAATAGTAAAAGTGTCTTAAGTTGAGTTGGTGAGAAATACTAAAAGTATCTTAAGTTGAGTCTGTTGGAAATAAATAAAGTGTCTCTAACTTTAACTAATATTGTAAAGTACATTTAGAACATTATTCCAGACAAGTTAAGCTAAAGGTGACTATGAACAAAAGTGTATTTACTGACAATTGTATGTGGTACAATAGTGGCGTTTAAGAAAACAACATAACATTAAAGATTAGTTTAAATAATAAATAATAAACAAAAAACAACAAAAAGTGTTTCTTTTAAAGGCGTGTCAAGTATGTGTGGTGAAAGAAGGTTATTACACCAGTGTTTTGTGTTGTCATCTACTTCTTTTCTTCTTGAACGTTCTGGAATATTTCCTCTGAACAGAAGTTATTGCGCACTAATGGGGAGCATCCACGATTGACTTTCTTTAAATAAGGTACTGACATGATGGGTTTAGTGGGATGAAATACCACCCCGTAATGGAATAAAAATTGGCGCTGCCGGTAGCACCCGTGGAGGCCAGAATGACTTATGTTACATAATTATCAATTAATAATTTCCACCACTCCTTTTCCCTTAATTAATTGCACCAATTCGCGTCCTTATCCCCTAATTACACGCATATCATACAAAAAACAACATTTCCCACGCTTCAAATATCATATTTTTCATTTATCATCCAAAATATTTTTCCTAACAAAATACAATTACTTCCCAAAAGCCGTTCAAGGCCAAACTTTCCGTTGTATATAGAATGCACGGTCTATTCAATTTTGAATAGTCACAACTTTATTGGAAAATGCACTTACAAAATATTTTCCATCCCTTTCATCCCCTAACTCGCAAGTGTCGTGATTCTTAAACCGAAAGAATTACCCAATTCTCTAAACGGGGACCAACATTAGGTATACGCACACACATATTAGCACACATAACCCTTCCCAGAAAATTTGGCGTTACCTTACCCCCCTGAAAATTCATTGAAAGGGGTTCAGGCCAGCCAAAGCCGGAATCAAATTCAATGAGTCGGTAAGCGCTAAGGTGAGGGTTAATTTGTATGCCCATATAAAAGTGCGTGGATGAGCGGCTCTCGTTCCCGTCTACTTAAAACCGTCGTTAGCTTAAGACGGTCGTGGCCACTTTTGTGTTGAAAAGGGGGGGACTCAGATATGTCAATTTTCGGCATTTTTCAATGACTTTTAGCGATGCACCACTTGACGACACTATCAAAAAACTCTTTCATATGGAAAGATAGCAAACGGAGATATTCTTTGGTATGGGAAATTCGGCTGAATTTGAAATTTTCCGAATAACAATCGAATTCGTACGCGCAGGCGTTAGTCTGATGCTTCAATCCTTCGCTTCTCATCCGTTTCTCCTTTTGTTTGATTCACCATCTTCACTCTTCTTGCAAAACGCCACAACCATGTTACATAATGAACGTGCGTAATTACCCCCCTCACCTTTAATCATAAAAATCGATCGCTCATTCGTGTCCTTACCAAAGAAATACGCATCACATTCCTGAAAATAGTATATTTCCTCCATGCAGTATCCATTTCCTCCATGCAGTATCCATTTCCTCCATAAAACCATCCTCCCTTACAATACAATATCCCACTCCAAACATTTGATATTCTGTGGCCACAACCTTCCATTGCATTTCAATGCAAAAACATATCATTTTCCCATATCAAATCGCAGGTGTTCAGATTCCGACACCAAATACGAATTTTTCATAAACAAAACGATTGCCCCAAATATCAAGAAAACACAACTCCCTTATCCAGAAATTTGCCGTCGCAGACGAACCCTTTGCACCGTGTGGGAAAGTTGCGATTTTCCCAGCCCTTGCAAGGATTCGGATGAATATAAGCAGCTAATTCGATCTGTAATATCGTACGCCTTTCCCATATGGTCCTGCATATCTTCGGCTCAAATGGAAAGACTTCGAGTTTTCGAAAGAAAACTCCTCAGAAGATGCACTATTCATTACCCCAACTCTCACATATACGAAGGCGCCTCCATTACCCCAATCGACGAGTACTTGCTTCAATTAGCATACAAGTACCTCGAAAGCATTCAGGACAGCGAGAGCCTACTTGTACGGGACTCTTGCGTTCTTGACCCTTCTCTCTCTCAATCTCTTCGGATCCGACCACCACAATTTCTTCTTCAGTAAAAAACTGAAGAAAGCAACCTTCCCAACAACATTCCCCTCTATAATAGAGGATTCTTGGATCCATCCCATAGGGTCTACTGTTAACAAGCCACACACACACGGACGCACAATACAAGACGGCACAAACATACACACACCGACCAAAGCAAAAATCATCAGACGCCAAAGACGTGATCTGCGTTTACTACCGCACTCAAGACCTGCCGGTCTTGTATGATTTCTTTCCGACCATCCCTCCATACAAGTAGATAGAGAACACCTGGACTAACACTGTCCACACTATCCCTTTTTTCTTGTCTTTTCAGATATTGCGAGACCGAGCCCAACATCCTCACGGATGTGGGTGATTCTGGTTATCGCAAGATGACCAGAAGCCAGAGACAATATGAAGGACGCATCTGTCCTTGTCTCGCTAAAGTCGGCCCTCTCGCCAATCCATTTTTTTTTTTTTTTGAATCGAATATCAGTCTCGATTGGCTCCGAGGTGTAAGGACGCCAGAAAAAAAAATTGACTATAAAAATAAATTCAAAGTATTTGAAAAGCATTTTTATTGGGCCTGGCCGATTACTCGTATTCAACGATCGGTCGTCACTCTGCCCTCAGGTCTGAGGAAGCACGGTGGTGACCGCAACGAGCCTTCTCCGGAGCGGTCTTAAGAGATCCCTCGTCCTTTTAAGCACAAGGAGACACGCTCACTGAGTGAAAGGCTACTACAACAAGGAGATTGGACATCGCGTCTTTAAATGCTCGGCATTTATAACGTCCTGTTGAATGGTGGTTACCGCCCGCGCACTCTGATTCGCAGGACATACATTTGGGTTGTGCTTTATAGCCCATTGCTTTCCCCTTTTGATGTCCTCCGGACTTTATTCACGCTATTTCCGACTGCATTTAGCTCGGACTTGGCCGTCAGGAACTCCAACATATCCGGATTTGGATATTATTTTAGCGTCCGGGCGTGGCCTTTTTTTAAAGTTGGCTTTCCCGGTATCATTTACTGGAGTCTCTTCACCCTTAACTTTGCACCCCCCTTTTTTTTTTGTTTTTGGGCAATTGTAAACCATGACTCCTCACCAACCTGCCCTGGAACCCCGGGTATGTCTATGGGTGAGTTTTGGTTTGGTTGGATTTGCAAGTTTCCACCGCTTGCTTTAGCCGGCGCAGATGGCTTCTTTTCACGATTTGGGCTTCCTTATCATAAGGCAACCGATGATCTCGATCAACTCTTGCACGGCATTATTGATATGCCTTTGCTTTTTTTATTTAGATCGTCTTTGTAGACTTTGCGATCTGCTCCCTGAGTTGTCCTAACACTGAAGAACCATCGTCACTTTCATTACGGTTTAGATCCGTGATCGTCTCTATATCACCACCGTTAGATGCCGCCATAAGTTAATAAAAAAAAAACTTTCTTTTGCACAACTAAAATGCAGTAGGTGAGGACTGTCTGCCAATTACAGCCATGTTGGCAGATAACCCATTTCATATATGAAATAAATCTTCTGATCCTGTGGGGAGATTGGAGCTGTGGTGAACCTCTACATCACCGATTGCTGGAGGTGAATCAATTGCAGTCGTGTGTGTGATACTTTTTTTTTTTGTTATTTTTCACACCTTGTTATTTCACTGTCACTTTCCCTCGCTTGTTTTCTGGATCTTGTGTGATGAAAGCGTTCTAGCTTTTGTAATTTCTTTCAATCAAAGTGATCACAATTTTTGTAAAATAAGAATAGGTGAAGTTAAGTCTCTTTCAAGAGCACTGACTTGTAACTATAATATTTTAGCTTCAAATTTCATAGAAAAAGGACTCTAGATTAAATAAAAAATCAGTGATTTCAGTTTAAACAAGTTGATTGTGTGTGGTGTTCGCGTTACAGGGTTAGCTCAACATGCAACCCGTACAACCCTCAGCTCCACCTTCTGCTCATTTAATAAAACTGAACCACATTACAGCTCATAATATTATAATTTTTAACCAGATCCTAAGGATTCACGTCGTAGAGGTAGTTTCTTCGTCGAGAAAGTAGATAAAATTATGAAATAGACCAAAAAGTAAGTAGTCGTAGATCACCTAGAAACTCTAGGATTGATCAAATCCTTCTGCGTAAAACTAGATTCAAAAGAATTTGGTTGCCACAGGCAAAAAACATGGCGGGCCGAATTTCTATCTAACCCTCTCATCTCAATACGAGTTTCTTTACGTACGTTCTACCCTTGACGAAATATAATGTTTGTTTATCAAAAAGACGTCTGAATCGTACACTGCTGGCTGTCACATAAACGGGCTAATCAAGGAACTTGTGTTCCTTAAAAATTATTCACAAAAATTAAATTAGCGAGAATTAAATGTTTGTTCTCTGTGTATGAATATGAGTATCTGATAAATTTCTTTTTTCTGTTGCTTTCAATACCATATATACCGTAACGCTTTAATTTATTATAATGCATTCCTTAACGATTTGTTAAGTTGATCTTGTTTGAAAGAAATATGAGTGTCAGACATTGCAGCCAGTCCATCTTGAAAAGTCAAAAGGAGGGAAACAATTCCACTAATATTTATTCCTTTAATTTACCTACAAACATAAGCGCGGTGTTCGAAAAAAAACAACTAATATTCGCTAATTAACCAAAAATCTCAATAGGACTGTAAATTATTTTATCTATTGTCCATCGTCGTAAAACTTTGCCAGCGAATGAACAATCGTTTTCATAGCAGTTTCACATAACTACTTCCACTCCGCTGTAAGCTATCTACTGGCTGCTCTGCTCCGCAACATGCTATCATTACAGCCTTGCTGCTTCAAATTCCGTCGTGGTACGACAATAAACTCAGAACTGTGTACACTTCGCTGCGGTGTCATGCAAATGTTCCATCCAGAACCCCCCCAGACAGTTCATTGAACACCGAAACATCTCCTGCTCCATCTAATAAGTGAAGATTAATGACTTCCAGTCAGCAAATCGTCTACCTACCGTTTATTTTGTTTACTAAATCTACAGCCACCTACTGTCGAACAGGGATCATAAATTCCCATAGAGCACATAATGCCGGTTCTAATGGACCGGATACACGATTCCAAACACGGTTCTCTACTATGTGAATGTGCATTCTATCCTTACCTTCCACTTAACTACTTTCCTATCGTTTTATTGATTTCATTTATCATCACCTTGTCCGGGTATATCTTTCCAAGACCAACTGGGCTAACTTGAGCACCACCACCGTCGCCGGCACGAATAGTGGTGAAATGTGTTGGACCTTATCTACGCATTGACCAAGTGCAATGACACCCCCAATGACAAGACATATTGGCAGGCAACCTATCGCGCATTGTTCCCTCGCTCCTGGCTGGCTCGATGCCTTCGTTCAGTGTATACCCCTGATTCCCCATTAATACCCTTGAAGTAGGATCGACATGGATGACCACTAGGCATTGAGCTCCTGTAGCATCGCTAATAGGCTAAACGTTGATCAATTTATAAGTTTCAAATTAGCTGTTCCCGGGACGGTTGCTGAGGTTGCCAATGCTATCTTACGATATCACAAAATATGAGTCACGTTTCAGGGAATGCGCCACAGCCGACTACCAACGACCAACGCTGTTTACAATGGAGGCTTCAGAGATCAAGTCGAGCTAAGAGAATAAAAATAAATAAGGAATAATAAAAAGAAAACGAATGAATAAAAACTTAAAACTAAAACGTAAAAGTAAAAAATAAAAAGTAAAGTAAATGAAATATTCAAGGGGAAGCGTGATGGAAGTTTAAAGTGGAAAATTGGTGGCGACGAAGAAGAAACGCAACACGCAGCCAAAGCTGACGGTTGTGGACTCGTTTGGGTTAAAAGAAGACCAGAGTGAGGGTAACATCACGGCTGAAGAATTCGTTCGGGATCCTGTGGTGGCAGATGAAGTTCCCATCCCATGTCGACGATATCGGAACGATGGCCGATGCTTGGGGTTTGAGCAAATGGCACTCGAGTCGAAGTCCAGGAATTCTATCGAACGAGGGGATTAAGTAGAATTAGTGGTAAACGCTGTTGGTGCAGAACAAATCCGGCACCCATTAGTTCACCAAATGGGTCTAGGGTTCGTGTATTCCTAGATGCCATAGACTGTAGCTTGTCATGTATTTTCGTAGACGATGTTCTTTGGCTTTGAATCCTTTGATGGAGGGCACACCTTTTTTAAAGTAACATGCTATTTTAAATAGTATCATCATCATCGGCACTACAACCGGGAACCGGTCTTGGCCTTATTTAGCAAGTCCTGAGGCTTGTTAAGTTTTCCATAATGATTTGTTTTTTCCGGGCAAGGTCATTAGTCTTGCGCCAGAGGCTCCCCGACGGGGAAATTTTAAATAGTATACTTTAGCGTAAATGCAAAATATATTGGATCCGCAAGGATGACATTTGTAAAATTTAAAATAGAGATTTCATCCTTGAATGCTTAATATATAGGACTTCTCAATAAAGATGATATTTTCAAAAAGAAGTCAAATATATAATATATAAGATAAGAGCAAACATATTTTTAAAGTACCACTACTTCAAAGGCAAACTGTACTGAAGACAAATGGCATCTAGTGAATTTCCTGCTATCTTAAATACGACTGCCATGACGTTTTGGAAACATATCGTCCCTATAGGGAAGCGCATTATTAAATTTCAAAAACATATAGTCCTTATTGGAACACCCACTATATACAATAAACCCTTCGTTCTTCCCGGGAATCAAAGTACTGCGTTAGCACTCCCCCGAGGTCCAATAGAAAAATACTCTTTATACTGTACCTATTCCTAATGAGAAAAAAAAAGAGGAAAAGAAAATGCTCGTAGCAAAAGATATTTTTGAAACTCCGCCTATTATTGGTAAAGAAAGATAAAATAAATAATTAAATAAATAAACAAATGAATTAATTATCTAATAAAAAAAAAAAAAAAAAACCCCTTTGTCAGTGACGAAACGTGATCAAGAGTGACGCATGTTCACCCATTAGGAGCGGTCAAATGTGAAAACCACGAAGAATTCACCGCAATATATAACACAACTTTGTACAAGGCAATAGTTAATTGTAAACTACGAACAAAATGCGAGCAGATAAAAGGGAGGCCTATCTATTGAGCTCACTGATAAAGTTTTATCAAGCTTTTACTCACTCGGGTTTGTCTTAGACACGATGGGTTATCGAGTAATATTTTTCTCCAGTGGTGTTTGCTTTGGATAGCATTCGGCCATGTGAGTCGGGCGTTAGAATATACTCACAGTTAGGCCGGCTTGTCGTAAGAGGTTGTGGGGGTTCTCTATGCCGCACGGAGAACCAACCCACAATCCTAACCAATTTTTACCGCTAACAGCGCGTCACCATAACCCCAATCCGTAAACCATGCGCAAACATGCAAAGAACACACCCCAATATGCAACAACATCCGTCCACAAATCTGCAATTGCATACATCCCCAAACGTACCAAGAATCCATTCCCCAAGCTGTAATAAAATGCACATTCATATTCACAACGGAATACTAATCATCTCCCCCAACTACAACAAACCGCATATAATTTTTCCCAAAAACCACATCGGTTAATTTCCTATTTAAATTATATTCCTCGCTTGCAATCAAGCAGCTCTAATTTCCCCCGAAAATCATTCCGGCTCACTTCTTGCTTAAACTATTTTCTCGCTTGTAACCAAGCAATATTTAGTTTCCCCGAAAATCATTTCGGCGCCCATCCTACCCAATACCAATTCTCCTTACTGGTAAGTCACCAGCACGATGCGTTGCATTTCCGCGAAATAACCATCGCAACGACCAAGACCCACATCCCCTTGTCTAACTGACAACTCATGCCCATACTTGGTCGTGTTCCCAAAACCGATTTCTCAGTACACATAGCAACCGAGGAATCTCGCTCAGCCTGTACGGCAGTAATTCGCTGGAACTAAATTCCCTATGCAACCATAGCAACCCTTTTCTAAGTTCCTAGTAAATGTGATAGAGTTGATTTTGCTATGACTCCACTGCCACGACGCGATGAACCTTTTCTCGTTTGTAATGAGTCAGTCGAGTCGTAACCACGGTAGTGCACACACCTCTATTAGAACAAAGTCTCTGTCATCGGCACTACAACCGGGATCCGGTCTTGGCCTTATTTAACAAATCTCTCCACCGGTCCCGATTTCGAGCCGATGTCATCCAGTTTAGCACTCCCAGGCTCTGGGCGTCCTGGTCTACGCCATCCCTCCACCGCAGACAAGGTCTGCCGCGCCGTCTCCTTCCATACAACCTGCCACAAAGGACTTTCCGGACAGGCTCCTCTTCGCTCATTCGAGCTAGGTGTCCCGCCCACCGGAGTCTACCGAGCTTGATTTTTCTTACAATATGAGCTTCAAGGTAGATTGCGTACAACTCATGGTTGCAGCGTCTCCGGAATCGTCCTCCCTCACATACGGGGCCAACAATTCTCCTTAAGACCTTTCTCTCGAACGCGGCCAAGAGTTCAGAGTGCCTTTTATTAAGCACCCAGGTCTCGGATCCATACATGAGTACTGGTAAGACCATGGTCTTGTACAGGAGTAGCTTGGATGTTCTGGATAAATTTCGGGATTTAAAGAGCCTTGATAGACCATAGTAGGCTTTGTTGGATTTAATCGGCCGTTCGCGTATTTCTTCTTCCATATTGTTATCGGCTGATACTATTGACCCAAGGTAGTTAAAGGATTGCACTAGTTCAAATTCGTGTTCCACTACCCTGATAGTTTGACCAACGTTAGGTCTTCTCTTCGCAGAAGTTGCCACCATGTACTTGGTTTTTCCCTCGTTAATATGCAGTCCCAGTTTTTGTGCCGCCTGCTCGATCTGGGTGAAGGATTCCTGTACCGCCCATTCGGTTCTACCGATGATGTCGATGTCATCTGCGTAGGCAAGTATCTGGCTGGACTTGGTGACAATAGTCCCTCTTGTTGTAACGCCAGAGTCACGGATTGCTTTCTCCAACGCCAGGTTGAAGAGGAGGCAGGCCAGACCACCCCCTTGTCGGAGTCCATTAAAGATGTTTATTGTTTTGGACAGCAATCCCGCTACTTTTACTTGACTAGTTACGTTGGTCATGGTCAACCTACAAAGTCGTATCAATTTGTTTGGAATACCGAGTTCTCTCATGGCATTGTATAGTTCTACCCTGGCTATGCTGTCGTAGGCGGCCTTAAAGTCTATAAACAGATGTTATAGCGGAATCTTAAATTCCAGACATTTTTCCATCGCCTGCCTAAGGGTGAATATTTGATCAATTGCCGATTTAGCTGGGATGAAGCCACACTGATATTGACCAATGATGGCTTTAGCGTATGGGGATATCCGGTCTTGTAGGATAGTGGAGAGTATCTTATAGGCGGTACTCAGCAATGTTATACCCCTATAGTTGCTGCACAGTGTGATATCTCCTTTCTTATGTATGGGGCACATTATACCACGACGCCAATCTTCCGGCATCTCCTCTTGCTCCCATACGTGCACCACGATCTAATGTAACGCTGTCCCTCCTTGTTTGATCAGCTCAGCTGGTATGCCATCAGCTCCAGGGGCTTTATTTGATTTTAGCTGTCTAATGGCTTTTAGTGTTTCCTCAATGCTTGGTGGCGGCAGCATTTGGTCTTGGTCTTGCATTGGTGGAGCCTCCAATTCTTCTGCGAGCTGACCATTTAGCAATTCATTGCAGTGCACTTCCCATCGCTCCAGAATGCCTTCAGGATCGGTGATCAGATTACCCTCTTTATCCTTGCAGTAAGTGCAGCGTAGTGTGTACCGCGTCATACTGCGGATTATTTGGTAGAACTTCCGCGCCTGGTGCGGACCTCGCTCTCTACTTTTCTCTATTTCACAGACAAGGTTTTTTTCCCAGGCACTTTTCTTTTGTCTGTGAAGTCTTTTTTCAGTTCTTCTGAGCTCTTTGTACTTCTCCTCGCGTACCTGCGTCCTATGAGACTGCTGCATTGCCCGGTATGCACCATTCTTACGTTCGGTCGCTAGTTTGCACTCATCATCAAACCAGTCGTTCCGATCTCTACGACTACTGCCGAAGATGGAGTTGGCAGTACTAATGACAGTATTCTTAAGGCGTGTCCATTTCTCTTCTACGCCCGGCATTCTGGCCCCAGGACTTACTCTCCCTACCTCGAGCTCTTCGAGGGCGAGTCTTAACGCATGACCAAAGGTGTTGCTGGTGTTCTCATTGCGTAAGGCAGCCGTGTTGATTCGAACCCGATCCGCGGATGCAATACATCTCCGTAAGGCAATCCGCGTTCGGAAAACTGTACCAACAAGATAGTGATCCGAGTCGACGTTGGCACCTCGGTACGTTCGTACCGTCATCAGGCTCGAAGAGTGGCGGCGATCTATCAGCACGTGGTCAATTTGGTTGCGAGTGGCTCCATCAGGTGATATCCAGGTGGCTTTGTGGATATCTTTACGCGGAAACCTGGTACTCGCAACGACCAAGTTTTTCGATGCTGCCAATTCGATGACTCGTAGTCCATTGTCATTAGTGTTCTCATGCAAACTATGGGCACCTGCGTAGTGCCCGAAAACCGACTCCCGACCTATTTTCGCATTCAAATCCCCAAGAACGATTTTCACATCGTATCTTGGGCAGGCATTGAGGGCCCGTTCGACGTTCTCATAGTATTCTTCTTTTTCGTCGTCGGGGGACTCCTCTGTAGGTCCGTGAACGTTTATGAGGCTTATGTTCTTAAATTTGCCTCGCACGCGAAGAGTGCATAGCCTTTCATTTATTGCATTAAAGCCGATGATGGCAGGCTTCAGTTTTTGGCTGACTAGAAAGCCTACCCCGAGCACATGGTGTTTTGCGTGACAGCTGTAATAAATGTCATACTCTTTTCTTTGAAAAACACCACTCCCCGGCCATCTTATTTCTTGTAATGCTGTTATGTCAGCCTTATATTCGGACAGGGCATCGGCCAGCTGCTGTGCAGCTCGAGCTCTGTATAGTGAGTGTATGTTCTATGAAAAAATCCTTAAATCATTTAGCCATTTTCGTTTCCGTGGTCGTCGTCGTGTATCCGGTCCATATCCGAAGGTTGTTAAATTTGCCATAATAATTCATTTTTACGGGCATGGTTATTAGCCTTGCGCCAACCTTTCTCAGGATGTCGCTGCATGCATTGGTTCACTACTTGGCGGGTGTCAAAGTAGCTATCCAGGGGTGTCACGTGGAGACTGCATGTCAACTTGGATTGAACAGGGACAAGGATCGTCCTGGCCTTCGGCGGGTTGAAGGCAATCAGAGACTTTGCCTTGTATGTTCGCACCCATCCCCCCTGATCCCGCATCCGTCCTCTGTTAAATATACATAATCTAGAACCAATTAATAAAGCGACAGACAGTGTCGTGAATATACCCAAGAAAGAACTAAATATTCCCAGCGCTGCCGAAGTCAAATTTCACCCTCGAGGAGAGGAGCCGCTTTTATCAAACCCGGAGTGTTGTGCTGAGCTGCCGAATCTATCTTTTGTTCCCCGCGATTGGGGTGCCGTGGAAGCATAAAATAATTTGAAAAGACATTATAAAGCAACCAGTGGTCGTGATTCGTAATACTCAAACAATATTAATTAAGTCAGTTTTTCTGTGAAACGAGATCAAGCAGGAAAGCGGTCCAGTGTAATGATCCGCAATTAACGAAATTAATAGACGTATTTAAACATACGGATAAGATAAACTTAATACCAGAAGTGCTCTACTAATAAGTTAACAATAAAAAAGGAGTTAAAAAGAAAAGGGAAATAAAAGAGAAACATTAACAATAGAAAGTTCCCGGTGAGTTTTCATCTATACCTTAGCCCTTTTGATGAGCAATTTCCGTCGGAACATCGCTGGGGGTGAGGTGAACCACGCGCCTTACGTCGGCGCCGCAAACTACTCGTAAAACCGCCACAAGGTGACTAAAGGCCGAGTGGTAGATGGGGTCGCAACTCCCCGTCGCCCGGTGAAATACCACCCCACCAAGCTACAGGCTCCGTGAAATGGTCGGGAGAAATCCCCGGCCATCCTTCGGAGCTTGGCTCATGGACGGGTTCCAGAAAAGGTTGATTTAAGTGGTAATCGGTCCCAAGGTGAGATACCACTCCGTCACGCTGTACATTCCGCGATATCGTCGGGAGATATCTTCGACTATGTTTCGGATGTATGGCTGATGGGCCGGACTGACACAGAGAAAAGTCATAATGGTCCCCTTTCTAAGAGAAAGTATTCCGTAAGTAAACTAGTTTCTCATTCGGCCGGGGGGGGGGGGGGGGGGACTATGTCAGGGGGAACATCTTGAAATATTTTGACAAATAACCAAAATATAAGAAATTCGTTATCTTGCAATCTGGTTCGTTCTCGAAACGCTGTCGACGTTCGACTGATAACGGCATTTTGTAACATCAGGGGCATCGGTTTCACCAATGCGAATGTATATACAATATTTGCATACAACGAAACCTGATATCCTTACGCTAATTGAGACCCAGTTCGATTCGTCAACTGATTTGATATATCTTCGTTGCTCTAGATACGAATTTGCATTCGAGATTTCGTTTTATGTGTGAAGTCTGCGCCTTAACGCGGTCCGATGGAGCCGTTGGAACCCAATAACATGGACATCATATGGTTGAGAGTCGTGGTGGAGAATTCCCGAATAACGATCCATCAGTGACATTTTTCGAACATCTTTCACGTACCATCGACTGGATACAGATCAACCACCCGGCTTTTGAAATTACGATTTTAATGTACACAAATCCGGCTGGCTAGGACACTCTCATAGAACCGACAGGGCTGGGAGGCTGGCGGCGATATTCACTGTTAGCCGCAATTTGGCTCAACTTGTGGAGGAACCTATGCGAGTGCTGGATACCCGTGGTGATTATGTGAACACCGACGGTCTGTTCTTGACATCTGAAAGTTGGAAGTTGCTGTGCCACTAGCAAACTCAGATCACTGCTTGGTGTCGGTCGCGCAGCCACTTACATTTCAAACGAATAACCGATTCAACCAGCTTCGCCATGTATGGAGGTATGGGGCTGCCAACTGGAGCGCTTTGTGAGATTTCTTCGCGTTCTGTCCATGGCCGGAGGTGTGCTTTGGAGACTCCGATGTTGACGCATGCGCAGAGTCAGTCACGGAGATTATTCTTCTCAGGTTGGAGATCTACATTCCACATTCCATCAAACGAAGTTCATCTGATAACCCTCGGTTTGATAAAAAATGCGAGCAGATTACAGCGGCAAATAGAACCTTTAAAAAATGTCACTCCAATTCGACCGAGGTTAACAGAATGAATTTTGTTAGAATCAGAAACGAGTGCAACCAGGCGATTGATACCGCTAATAAGGCCTACCACGACAGAGTGACCAATAAACTCCTTGAATACCCAACTGATTCGCGTCTCTTCCAGGAGATGGCAAGAGCTGTCTGTTGTATTTTTACTTATTTTATTGTTCTTTTTTGTTTCAAAATTAGTACACACACGCGACTCGGTGATTTTCGCGTCTCCGTGCGCACCGGAGAGCGGTAGTCGGCAACGACCATGGCGGTCGGCGGATGGAAAAGGACTCAGCGATAATCATCTCGTGCAGAGATGATTCGCTTATGGGGTGCGTTTGTGGTGTCGTGGTGGATATCCTCTCCACTAAGGGTATCGCTTTTACCTACCACCAGAGAAACGTAGACTCTTGGTGGAATAGGAAACCAGATCTTCTAATGAAGATCATGGCGGTATGTGTGCGATCGTTCGGATCTGTGTTGTTTACACGTGCTCGAGGGCAATGGGTAAACGAAGCAGACAGACGGTAAAGACAAAAGGATCGAAAAGATCGTTGTCTATGGAGTGCATCGCGCCTAAATAAATAGACGACGATACAGCGAAGAAATGTGGTAAAAGAAAAGATGAGACGAGGGCATCATAAAAGTCTTAGATGAGTGATGCCCTTGTGTAAATATACGAATAGACATTGGGAAAGGTGCTAATGGGTTGGTGGACGATACAAATCCCTTGCTTGCATTTGTATATGCAGGGAAATTCATTTGTGGGAAACGGATTTTATATTTGCATTGTTTATGCTTTGAATTCCGGCGGCTATGCGCGAAGTCGATGCTTGTTTGGAGATTCAAACAAAGAAGCAATTCTGGGTAAAGTGCTTGCAGCTGTATCGATAGTTGCAAGTCATTGCAAGGCAGATTAGATGGTTATACAATGACGGTTTGTATATACCATCTGTGTCAATGGTACATGGTATCTATGGCGACGCAAGTGTAGAACTCTAGTGTGAAAATCTACACTAATTGGAAATTCGGTTTTTGGTCGATTATGCAGAGAAGCATTGATAGATGTATGAATCCCCTTGTAGAAAAAATTCTTTTTCTCGGGTAAGTGGGCCGTGGGGTTTGGCGGAACCGCCACAGCTTATTTACAGGGAATTGGTGTTTATGGCATCGCTGCCAAGGGTAAGTATAACATTCCTATTTGCATTTGCCTATGCTGCAGGATTTAATTTATGCCTTAAGATGCAAGATGCGTATATTTGCTTTCCTCCCTTCGGTATAGGTCGCCAGTCAATGTGTATGTAAAGGAATTTATTATACACATGGTGAGGCTGGGAATAGGCGACGCGATGTTTATGATCCCTGTTATGATGGTTACATTATATGTAAACCAAATTGTTTTGTTTTCAGGAATTCGACTAGGGAAAATGCCTATGTAAGATTGAGATTTGCATGGCAACCGAAGGTGCCGAATTGGGCTTGGGATTAATGAAGTTTGGAACAGAATTCTTATATTCTGAGTTCGAATAAATGAATGAAGGTAAGAATTCTCTTCCAGGAGCTTTTAGCTAAATACATTTGATAAATTTGTTGCGTGAAGCATTTACAGGTGCTAATGCGATTGCATTAGCAGAAACTTATGAAAGCTGGGTTGTAGTTATGGGGGTTCTTCGGGTATGTAGACAGTGGTGTTTGGCGGAACCGCGACAAAACCACTTGGACGGAGGGGCCAAAAAGATAGTATCTTATCTATTGGATCAGTGATTTGTCCATTCCATAGGAATGCAATTTTGACAAAAGGACTGGATACCACACTCTGTTGAAAGCTTTTGATATATCCAGTACAACAACCTTGCTTTCACCGAGGTAGTGGATGGTATGGTTCCACTTTTCGGTAAGGTATGCCATCAAATCTCTTGTGGGCCGTTTGCTACGAAGGCCATATTGGCGGTTATTGAGGAGGTCATTTGATTCCAAATATTTCGAAGTTTGACGGTTAATCAGTGATTCCATTACCTTCGAAAGAGTATAAGTTAGTGCTCGATAAGAAGAGAGGGACGATTTGTTGCCCTTTTTGGGAATTGGTTGAATGTTCACTGACTTCCATCTATTTGGGAAACGGCCTATAGAGTAAGACAAATGGAATAGTTTTCGCAGTGGTTTGGCGACTAAAGAGGAACATCTTTTCAAGAGAATTGGGTGAATGCCATGCGGATCAACGGATTTGTTAGCGTTTAGCTCTTTGAGTGCACGGGTAACAGTAGGCGTTCGAAAGTGAATCTGGCCCATGGTGTGCTGCTTGTTGTGTGCTACATCGGTTCGTTTCCGTGCTTCTCGTATTACCGAGGAAGAGAAACGAACGATGGAATCCTGTATGGATTCCTGTTGATTGTTGGTCCTGTGGGGGTAGATTTAGTTGATGTACTGGCACGGGATTACTATAATCTCCAACGCGTTCACTAAATACACCCGGAGAAGACGGTACGACATATGACCAACGCGACCAGTGTTGCTACTCGAAAGAAGTTAAAACGTTGAAAGAAAAAGGCAGTTGTTCCATGTTCCATAGAACTTGGGTTTTATTATATTTCACTTTGAATTTTACTTTCACTTGTTCCATAAATAATTGTGATTATCTTATAATTAATTGTTATACACTGAAATATGTTTTTAAGAACGATTCCTTCTCCACTGAATTCTTAACCTCGACTGACTCAAGTGACTCCTCTAAGGTGTTCACCTTCTCACTTCGAAATTCTAATCCTCATATCTTTACCTTCTTTCGAAGGTCAAGACGCATCGCCACTTATCGCTTGATCCTTCCTTGGGGATTTTGTTTGTGTTAGCCATCTGGCTAATGCAAACAGGAGTTTTCGTGCGTTTCAAATGGGTAACACAAGATCCGTGGAAATGGGTTGTTAGTTTTAAAATTGATGCATTTGAAAGTCATAAAACATCTGGCATGTGAAAATATGCATTGGGATGTTAATGATTGCAAGAATTGTGTATCGGCGGATCGAATACAGATTTTATTATAGGTACGATTTGGGTGTATGTGGGAGGAAAATGGTAGGGCTTCTTGGAGCACTACATGCTTACGCTTAAGTTGAGTCGGAACTGATGTGGTATCAGGCAACGTTGAGTTCGCTGCAAAATGGACATCATGTAGATTCGCCTTCTATATTGTACTGGTGACTAGTCTGTCATCGACTATTAGCGAAGGAATGGATGAGGAAACTAAGTTTTGGACGGATCTACTACCTTTGGGACAGTGCAGTATTTTTTGTCTCACTCTATGGTATGTTTTTTTTTGTCACTCTGTACATTGTATATGCGCGGTGCAGTCATTTCTAGCTCTCCTGAAGCTTTTCGGGTTTTCACCAGTATTGTTTGATTTATAAAATCGGAAGCTCAACTCTTTAGCCTTAGTGGCTTCTCTGCACCTGTAATTGAGAAAAGTTTCCGACCTAACAAAGATACTAGACATTTTTTTCTTAAAATTTACTTTTATTTTTCTACATAGTCTCCTTGTATCTCTACGCACTTCTCCCAGCGATGCTCTCATCTCTCTAACGCGTCCAAATAGTACTCGGCGTTTTTCGTTGCAAAATAACTGTTCCCGAAGGTGATTGCCTGCTCATTTGACGAAAATCTCTGTCTTCCGAACGCAATTTTTAGATTAGGGCCGTTTGGGGCTAGATCTAGTGAATAGGGCGGATGGTCAAGCTGTTCAAACCGTAACTCGTGGATTTTCGCCAATGCAATCGCTGAGCTGTGAGACGATGCGTTGTCTTGGTGAAACTGGATTTTCTTTTTCTGCAAATGTTGCTGTTTTTCCGCAATTTCTGCCTACAGTTGGTCAAGTAATGATACGTAGTATGCTCCTGCGATGGTTTTTCCTTTTTGATGATAATCGATTAAGATAACTCCATGACTGTCCCAAAAACAGTCACCTTCACTTTCCCAGGCGATTCCGTGAGAAGGTGGCATACAACTTGCTCCATTTGTGATTGTACCAACGAGGGGAAGAGGGCGATGTTTTTTGTCTAGAGTAGGAAACGTATAGGGAAATATAATAAAAGGTTTCGGTATAAAAGTGTTTGGTGGCATTTTCGACAAATTGGTGATCATATTTGAAGGAAGGACAGCCTACCTAGGCAAAAGTTAGCTTTATGTAGGCATAGTGTTTGTTGTCTGAGTTTTGGGAGGGTGAAGACATATTCGGCGGATAGGTGATCGTAGTTGAACGAAAGATCCTTAGGTAGTCGTTGAAGAGGCGTAAGTTAGCTTTGTAGAAATCGTAGGCATAGTGATTGGAAAGGGAAACAGACGGTAACGAGTGGACTTGAAAGAAGGTCATGGGAAGGGAAGGGGGGTTGTAGCCTATAGATGCCAGCGCGGGGGGGGGGGGGGTGGCTCGGAGAGGCTGGTATATTAATTGGACCTGTTGTAAAGATGGGGTCTAGCCTTCTACCCAAAAGGTTTCGAACGCCGCTGCCTAGATAGAGACAAGATCCGGCTAGTCGATCAAAGAAATGATATTTCTAAGTCGAGGGGTGATGCGAGGTAAAGTTCGACTGATCGTCAGATAAAGTCCAATTTACTTGTAGAAGATTAATCTCTCCAAAGACGATGATGTCATCCTGGTAATTACTCAGCTCGTCTATATGGTCGATCGCGTTAAGAACGAGTTCGTATACTCCTATAACCGGGGATGGCAAGATATAGAAGCAGATGACAAAGATTGATTTCCGAGGAAGGACGATTTTGGCTGTCACAAAGTCAAACTTAGAGTAGGTAGAGAAAGCGATAAGTGACGAATCGAGGATGTTATGGACACCGATGACCACACCTCGGCTGGCGGAAAAATCAATAACATGATTGAGATCGTCATCGCGGATGACATTAACCGTGGGGCGGAACAGTTCTAGGTCGTGAATGCTGGGGATTAAGTTCGTTTCACTTAAAGAGAAAATGTCGGAAGGTAGTGTGCGGACGTTTTTCAGAATGGATTGGGTTCTTGGGCGAAAATCTCTTAAGTTCTTATAGTAGAAGATAAGAGGATTTATACGGTCGGTTTTGGGAGAGGGTAGGGGGGGGGGGGTGGGTGGGTAGGAGTTCAAAAACGAAAAAAAAGAAGTTGTGGTCGGCCTTACTACGTTGAAGGTGTGATAACCTTTTGGAGCGAACTAAGTGGCCGAAAGCTGTATGGTCGTTTGAGACTTTATAAGGCGATAAATTGAAAATTCCGTCGAATTTTACGAATAGTTTCTGGAGACTGAGTTGATTTGTTTTCAATTCTCACTATTGATGCCTGTTCCTGTCTGTCGGTTGAAATCACTTCAAGAATTTCTCATTCTAGTTGCCGCAGCACAATATCTGTCGCCTCTGTAGAACCGAGCCATCTTATTCCCGTTCGCGCTGCTCTTTGACATTTAAGGGTACTCCATTACCCATTTTGTGCCCACGTTAGTGTAAAAAAACGGTCTACCACACCTCGATCATTCGAGAAATCGTTGAGCATCGTTTGGAGCTTGTCTGGTGGACCCGGTCGAGAAAAATAGCATCCCAGGTCGTTGGCCCAGTGCTATAGGTTCGCCTTTCCTGGGAGAAGTAAAAAAAAATTTAAATAAATTTGCAATAGTCTAATCTCGAGCTCGTCGAAGCTCGAAAATATGAATCCTCTAAAGAAACAGACTGGGAACAGTAGCGGCATGACGTTGATAGAAATCGAAATTCTTTGCAAACTCTCACGGACCGGAACATTTCAAATGTCAAATGTCACTTTCAACTCGTTCATCCAGAACGCAACTGAAGATAACTCTTCGTAAGTCTCGCACCATAAGAGAAGATCTTCCAGATCATATAACAACGCTCTATAGCCTTGTGGGGGTTCTCTAAAGTATTCCCACAGTAGCACCCATTTCCTTTAAATCAGCCTGCCTTCCCCTCGCTCTACAAAGCCATTTTACTTACCTGCAGTCGAGCAGCGTAAGCTACCCTTCATTATCTTTCATCTAGAAAATAAATCACCAGTATGGATATCACCAAATCATTCCGTTCATAATACATGAACCATACCAACCCAATCGGCTGAGCTCGTCAGCAATCATGGTTGGTAAACACACGCACGTACTTGTTGACACAGTTGCAGCTGATTTTTCCGACCATTGATCGTCCAATCATCGAATAGGACATGACCGCGATTGTTGTTCAAATAATCATTCTAATGATCATGTCCTATGATACAGTTTTCTGAAAACCTAAACATCCATTGAATCGGACACGATCATGATTGCTACTTAAACAATCATAGCAATGATCGTGTCCCACGTACCGTTTTCCTAAACCAAACACACAGTAACCTCACTGTGTTTATTTTACCTACCATCCGTTGGTCCATGGCCACCCTGGGTAAGTCGTATGCTTGCACATCTGCAAGTCAAATTCCTCATGATCGGTGACCCAAGCGGCGAACGATCATCGAGTTTCACACGACCCATGATTGTTATTTAAACAATCGTATCAATGGCTCCTCGATAGTATAGTGGTTAGTATACCCGCCTATCATGCGGGAGACCGGGGTTCGATTCCCCGTCGGGGAACCTCTGGCGCAAGACTAATGACCTTGGCCGGAAAAAAAACAAATCATTATGGAAAATTTAACAAGACTCAGGACTTGCTAAATGAGGCCAAGACCGTTTGTTGTGTAGGTTGTAGTGCCGATGATGATGATGATCAATGGCCATGTCCTATGATGTATTCCCTAAAATATACAAGGCAGCCTAGCCTCCGTATTCGATAATCTATTTGATCAGCCGGGCAATTTATATTTTCTTTTGCGCACCCTTCGCATCTGCGTTGTCATGGTTTTCCACCTGACCTGCACGGTCGCTAATTCCGCTATTAGAAACTCCAATTCGATCGTTCATTGGTTATCACCAAGGAGAAGATCGGATGGGCTACTCCCAGATCGATGGAAATCCATCGCCATCACGGCTAGTGGGTGTTGACACCAACAGACATTAGACGAGTCAGATCTTACCCGTAGAACCACGCACACGTATCGGGTACGTTGCGTGTCGGAGTTCCCTTCGGTTTGAGGAGCCAAATTTACTTCATCCGCGAGTCAGTGGTCTGTCGCCATAAAGATATTCCAGTTTAATTAAAAATACCGGAGTTGGATATTTTCATCATAAAGTAAGTTAGTGATTACTATAGTTATCGAGTTGGTTGTGTTGGACAATTCGCCATAAAGATATAACAGTTTAATTAGAAATACCGGTGTCGGATATTGTCACCATAAATTAACTTAGTGATTGCCAAAGTCATCTAGTAGATTGTGCACTACGAAAATAAGTATTCCTGTATCAACACATTGTTTCAAAATATATAATTCATCAAGTGTAAATAATATCCAAGAACAAATAAAGGAACAATAACATTAAAACTAACTTACTGTGTTTCTTTTCCTTCTGGAGTGGAGTTCCGTTTCTCTTGAAGAACTGTTCCCGGTGCTTTCCACCACTGCTTTTTCGTTTCCTTTCGGGCATCGTTGATGAACAATTCTTGGCGCCGGAATAACTTGATGGGGATTTAAGTGAAACAGTGCCCGTGTATTGACAACCATACTTAAAACCCCCCATAGCCTGAACATCAAGTGGTAGAAAAAACTGAAGAGAATGCGTCGTTATCACTGAAACAGAAGAAGTTCACGACGAAGATAGCGATACTTACAATCATAATTAAGACTGGCTAAATGAGTGACTACAAAAATGACTTTACCTAATCAAGCCTTCTCCACAAGCTTTTAAGGAGGTAGGAAATTTTCCGGCAAAATCTCCCAATAAATAAACTTCGAGTGTGAAAGTCTACACTGAGTAGTCCGGCCTTTATAGCGACCACAACATTTCAACATATTGAGGCATATCGATTTAAAATCCCTATTTATTTATTTATCCGTCTTGGTTTTAGAAAGGCTACTGAATTTAATGTTGTTAAACTAATAGAAAAAAAAACTGCGAACACGTAATGGCGAGAAAGACCTGCTATAAATTCAGAGCATATCCAGGGTTGCACTGTGGGGGTAGAAGATGTTGTTGCCAGCGTATGGCACAGGATTCACTTCTATCCACAAGCACGGTTACTCCGTACAAAAGAATTGTTCAACGATATCCAAAAGGCAATGAAAATGCACATACACGGGCACTTTGTTCACTTGGTCCCCAACGTTGTTCTAGCGCAAGAAATGTTCACCAGTTAGAAAAGATTGAATGATTAACACTGTTTAATTTGCCTAACCTGGCTTTTATTTGTTCTTCTTTTTATTTCGAATTTACACTTATAATAACTAGATTAAAAATAAGGGCTTGTATTTGTATTTACACAGGAGGGTAACTATTGTAAAAGTACACTTTGACAATTAATACAACATTTATGAGATTGCTTTATTGATCCCGAAATTATATTAAGACGAATAGCGGCGTATCTACGCGCGATGATGAACGACAAGCGACTGGTGTGAATTAGGGTTGAAATTCATATTTCATTCCACACACAGGACAACCAAAAGAGACCACGCCTCTGCTCTCTCAACCTCACGCCCGTCAAAATGTGAGTAACTTTTGTTAATAGGGTAATTGACGGACATGAAGAATGAGAGAACAGAAAACATGATATGCTGTGATCTCGGGGTAGCTTTGGTTGTGTGTGTTGGTATCAGATGCAGCTACTGACATGACCTGGTGACCCAGTGGTACGGCTATGGTGTAGTCGGAGCACATTGAACTGTGGAAAGAAATACGAATGAGACGGAAACCTAGCTGCTGTTACTCCCCAGCAAAAAGAGATCATTGATCCCAAGCGAATGGGTGACCTGAGGGAAAGTCGATAGGACGCCGCTGATGCTTGGGAAATAATCCGCGTGAGAACCAGACTCTAAGATGCTGAAATAACCCCAGCTATTTTGCTATGATGCAACTGCGTCGTTCGTTTAGACTTATTGTTGCTAACCGACATTATGAGATTTCCGATGGGAAACTCATGGTTAGCAAGAATGGAGTTGCCGTAAGACAAGAATGTAGCTAAACTCAATTATGCATTATCTGCAAAGGATAATGAGTTTAGCTATACGTCCGTTTGACATGTTTTACAGGGGAATGCATATAAAGGAAATGGGTAGGTATGACGCCCTGAAAGCGGTCGAAATTAGGTGGACATTTTGGTTGAGATTGTGGGTTGGTTCTCATGTAGAATAGAGAAATCCCCACAACACCAGTAAGGAGCACGATACCTCTATTAACAACAGTTTAAAGCCTACGAAATCAGCAGGGTTGGACCACCACACAGACAACATAATAAAAACTCTCTGGTTCGGAAGTTAAATACATAAGAATATTTTTCAACCACTGCTTCAACAACAACAAAAAATAATCAAAAGGGGGCTTCGACATATCTAACCTGCGACAAAAGTCACTCCTACTTAACCTGGGGAATACAATAGATACAATTATTCACTCAGAAATAAGTATACGGACACACCCGTATATTATATCTGGTTATACCGGACTTTTAGTTTAGTTTCCGCAAAAAGGCGGCCGATAGCGCATACTCTGTTTAAACTATACATTAATATTAGCCCTAACCTGGACTTGTACAATCGACGTGGAAAAAGTGTCTCAATGACCAACTGCTATTGTTGATAACTAGTATTAATGTGTCACCGTGTTGAATACGAGAGTTATAATGTCCTGGAAGATAGAAAACAACGGGAAATGCTTGCGCTGTGTAATCAGTTGTAGTTGTCCTGGTAAAAGAGTTTAGTACCGAACACCCACCAATATTATATTAGCGCTATATAATTCGGTACAAAACCACATAGCTGCCTGATCCAAATCCAAATTTACTACACTGCGGAAACACAGCCGTATCCAACGCGCTACCGAAGTTAAAGAACCTATACTAAAGCCGTAGGCCCTAAGTTTACCTTACACACCCAATAAAAGGTAACAGTTAAAATCAATAGGTTTTGGAAGTATTAAGAAAGACAAACCATTTTACAATCGCAATATGCATGACTCGAGTTGATAGAGGTTTGGCTGTGCCCAGAGCAACTAACAGCACAAAGTTAAAAACATTCTATTTTTCTTTAAATCTCTAAATGGAGATTCTATACGAAAACCAAACCAAATGTAGGTCATCGTGATTCACCAATTGGACACTCAGTAGTAGAAAACCGTGCTCCACCTGCAACCATATGCATTAACATTCGAGGGTCGACCCTTTAAAAGAGAAAAAATAAATCTACATCTTCCGTTCCCACTCAAATTCTCCCCTTGAAATATCTTGTCAGAAGCTTAGACGGTCTTCCCAAACACATCCCCAGTTTGTCCGACCCTGGTCCCATTGCCGATAAGTGATTGTGAGACCATCAAAAACCTTCCTAATGTAGTGCACAAGTTGGGCGCGAACCCATAATCTTAAAAAGCGAATAAAAACGCGTTAGCTGGATGCGAATCAAATGCGGAACACTTTTCATATCTCGAATATTTCTCTCATGACATTAGTCACCCAGACTCGGTGCCGCGTCGAATTTCAGTAGCAGTTGACTGCATATCACATATTTGCTGACTCGTTACTGCTGTGGCTCCCCGGAAAGGGGGAATAGGATAGAAAAGTATTAGGCAAATGGAACCGACAACGGGGAGTGTTGAGTGGCACCAAAACCCTAGATAAGATTTCATAGTGCAACTGGCACTTGTGGGGGTGACTGTGGAATCTTTGCATTTGGTGGAATCGCTTAGCGTCGCCAGCTATCGAATGTGACTAATGGAGTGGTTAAAGCGTTTCAAAGAACGCGTTCTGTACGCTCTTTAGAGTTGGAATGTGCGGATTACTCGGGTTATGGATTTTCTTATATGGTCGACTGGTTAAAGTGTTGTTTTACTTATGCAGTTGGCATGTTCTGCGTGGGTATGGGTAAAGAAGACCTTTGGCAGTTTTTTAAATCCATTGAATGCAATGAACTTGGAATACTAGCCCAGAAAATAGACTAGTGGCTCGATCATGAAGCTTTTTGGAAAATAGGCTTCGGTTCTAATTCGCTCTTTATAAGGATCTGCTATGGGTGTATTGAGTAAGATGTACTCTTCTTGAATCATCGATGCATCGGTTTAGAGGATTGAGATAGTTGTATATAGTGACGCAGTTTTATTAGACAAATGTTAATTGACCCTTGAAGAATTTGAGTGACCAAAACACATTGCAATAAAAAACTAAATATAATGTGGTAAACTGCATATTCTCTGGCGCAAGACTAATGACCTTGCCCGGAAAAAACAAATCATTATGGAAAATTTAAAAAGGTTCAGGACTTGCTAAATAAGGCCAAGACTGGCTCCCGGTTGTAATGCCGACAATGATGATGATGATGAAACTGCATATTCGACTACATCTCCTTTAATGATTCCGCAATGACCAGGTTAGGTAAGTTTTAAATTCAGGTTTACAGGGTGATTAAATTATATTCTGTATAGGAAAACAGGTTTATTGGACGATAAACAGAATACTAATGAAAATATCTGCACCTATCTGGCATTTCCAGTAATCAGACATCTAAAGCCTTGGAGGTTACAAAAAGCAATAGAATGTGCAAGAACATTCGCTAAAGTATTACAATATAACAGGTCATTACAGCATAGGATGACTCATGTCAAAAATTAAATGAAGTATTCACCGATCATTAATAGGTTGATGGAGCAAAGAGATTACCGTGTTATATGTAGTTAATTAAGATGTCTGTATCTGTGAATTAGTTCGAAGGAAAGTGTATCCATTTCTTTTATGTTGATTTCAAAACTTTATTTAACATGGTTAGGATTTTCTGATTTGAATCACATCTGCGGTGTCTTTTCTATAATTTGTTGCCTTTTTAAATGAACTTCATAATGCCTTCCTCATAGAAGTCCGGATTCTTATTATTGGAAAACTATTTGATTTTCATACTCGCCTCTTGGCACCAATTCCTTATCACTAAGGGAGATTTGCGATAATAAAAAATGTGGTGATCGCTTGGTCAAATTGAATGCATTACAACTTCCCAACCAAACTACAGGACTTCTTTGTAAGTTTTTATAAACGTATCTCTCTAATGAAACACATCTCTTTTGTTACCTAATTCTGTTGGTTTGGTCAATCGCTCGCTGTAACCAGCCCAATTGTTGGCAGTAGTGATCCGAGGTTTGAGTTTGGAAGTAGCAACTACTAGATGATTCCAGTTCCGCCAAATGTGTTATTTTTGGTTTGACACATTTACCACAATTATCTTCATATAAAATTGTCGTAGGTGAATCATTTCCTATCCCCAGTCGCCCCTCATTTAAGAAATGGAACGATTTCGTTCTACATAGTGTAGGCTTCGCATATGGAAACTCGATCTGTCGGAGATGTAATATGCCATCGTCATCATCAACACTACAACCGGGATCCCGTCTTGGCCTTATTTAGCAAGTCTCTCCACCGGTATCCAGTCCTTATCCGAGACTTCTTAAATTGTCCATAATAATTTGTTTTTCCGGGCAAGGTTATTAGCCTTGCGCTAACCTTTCTCAGGATGTCGCTGCATTCATTGATTTGTGAGGGTTCTCTAACCTTACGCAAAGAACCACCCACAATTCCAACCCAAACTCCTTTGCAAACCTGCAAACGTTTCCTTCATCAATGACATCGAATGCTCCTAATGCATCACCTAAAATCCATTGTAAATAATTCTCATCATTCATGCATTTATTGCATCATTCAAAATTCTCTGAAAGAATTCTTTACACCATCATAAATTGAAAAACTTATCGGCGCCCATGTCAACCAGCGTACCCTTCCACACACGTGCGCAGCATATGTTCCTGGTTTATCTACAGCCTCGGCAGCCTTTTGTCCAAGCGACAAAAGCAATTTACGCATCTGGCGTCTTCCCGCCAAAAATCGATCTCTTTAGCATATAAACATGCATACAAGAATTCGACTCTGTCCGACAGCTAAGATACAGTGCACAATCACCATTGTGTACCTAAATTGCTTTTAGCATTAGTTATTTGTACAGCTGCACCCATGTCTTTTACGATGCCCTTTGTCCATACCCTTTTCTCAGTATCGTTTTCCCACGACCTTCGTTGCATGAGTAAACAATGGATCATTAGCACACTAGCTAAGATCGACCCGGAGAGATCCCCTCCAATTCACCACCACAAGAGAAACTTCACGTTTATCTCGAAGAAAGAAAAACTCACCCTTAGCTGAGAGAGGACTTGTGGGGCTTTTCAGGGCCCGAAGAGCCACGCATCGCTTGATCCCCACCATTACCAGCAATACAACTTACCTTAATGTTGAAATTTCGGCAAGATTGTACAATCTTGCTAGGGCATTAACCGCCACCCAATTAGCTGGAATCAATTCGGTTATCCCTACGGATAACCGACATAAATACATATTAGGCAGCTTACCTTTTTTGGGGGCTGTTCCAAGCCTCTTCTCCACGGTCATTCCTGAAAGCATAATTCATGGCAAGATTATCATCTTGCCATGACATCAATCCAGCATCAACCGAGCTTCCGCGACCGAACAATGGATGGCACATATCCACCAACACACGCTAATCTTTCCGTGTGTTATCTTTGTACCCATCCATTGTCCTAGCGGTCATTTCGGGTTGCTTGCACATCTGCAAGCCAGATTTTCAACGGCATGTTCTATGATCTATCTTTCCTAAAGTAGAGAAGATCACATTAAACATTGGCCTTTCAGGCGCGCATATTTGCTTGGCTATCAGCATGATCGATTTTATGATCCGTTGCCGTTTCTTGGAACGATCACCAGCATCGGTCATGACCACCAATATTTACATAAGCAACGAGTAGCCATGATTCTCACGCTGGCTATCGAAGCTGTTTTCGTTTACACAAAGTAAACACCCAAGCGGATACTTTCGCCTGACAGTACCCACAACGGGATTAACACATCCCTAAAACGACATGCATCGAATCATACATGACCGAAATATGTTTATTTTAAACGATCTAGCAACGGCCATACCCAATGCTTGATTCATTATCCCAAAATATTAACTCACGTCAATCAAAGAATCTATCCCTTGCGGACGGCGGCAGTTTATCTTGCCCATACATGTAGCAGCAGATTTGACCTGCAGCATGAGTTTTTCCTGTTTCCCTTTTTTTTTATGACCTTCACCATTGGCTGCCCTTCGGCGGCGAATCCCTTAGGTTCGTTTTTGTTGGATGTCTGTAAAGAGACATCCAATAGTCAGTCAGATTTTCATCCAGAGAGTGTGCAGTCCGAGTGGAAGAGGAGTCAGTTTCCGTCCGAAGTGGTGTAACGTATTACTTTTCGCAGTGGCCTTTTTTTTAAAGGGATGTTCCGTCGTCCGCTGCAGTCGTTGTCGAGGAGATCAACGAATCTTCATACTATTTGTTGTGAGTGTGTCCGAAATAGATTTCATAAAGCACCGATTGTGATTAATTTTTGTGCAGTTGAGAACTCGTTTAATTAAATTTGCCTCGAGTACGAGAAGTTTTACGTCAAATTGGATTTAACAAAGAACTAATTGTGCTTAAGTTTTATACAGTTTAAGAACTTGATTATTTAAATTTTGTATCGATTGTGACACGTTTTACGCCAAACTGGTCTAGTGAAGCGGACAATAAAGAAATTTATAAACAGCATTCAGTGTTTTAATTCTCCTCTCTCAAATCTTGCGGATTAATCTTTTGGGCTAACCTATCCAGAGACAAGTCGGTGGAATATTAGTGAATACCTGTCCCTGCCAACACACCGTAACTAATATGATACCACAGACTCACCAGAGTCTCTCGAGGTTAATCGCTGGGTAAGTCAAGTCGTAATCCAACCACCGACTCTAAGAGTCGTTTACCACCCACCGCAGAGTGGCACACCCCCGAGTCAAAAGTCCGAGTGTAGTCGAGAAAGTGCGTATCGGATTGAGAAGATTTTGTTGATTACTTAACGTAGTGCGCTAACCTGATACTCTCCGAGATCACCGTTCGCTGAACAAATTGTTCGAACCCGTCATTATTATTATTCACTTTTATCGTGAGTGCTTCGATTCCAGTGCTGTAATTGGATACATTACGTGTATTAAATGTATGCTACACCCGCATCAGTTTTTATAAGATTGTAAAGCCGAAAGTGAACCTTAATTAACAATAAAAAAAACAACAAAACGGTGCGTTTTATTTCCATGAACGGCGGTGGAATATTTGTGAACCTGGTCCCGTGCTGGCACCTCGACAAATATCCCCCACAAATTCACTCTTTGGCGGATGCTAAGTAGCTTTCCGTGGTGTCACGTGGAGGCTGCATGTCAACTTGGATTGAACACGGACAAGGATCGTGCTTGCCTTCGCCGGGTTGAAAGCAGAGACTTTCCGCTGTATGTGAGCGAACATGAGATCAATATTCGAGCGCGGGTCTAATTTGGGATTTATATAGGAGAAGAATTTGGGCCGGAGTAAAATATTTCTTGGCTCTAAAAATATAGCTCAGTTTTCCTGAGGCTGAACTGGCGATGTTCGACACGTGTTTATGCCATGATACATTCCCACAGACCGTGACGCCGAGCAATTTCAAACTTTCCCCAGCCTCGAGGGCCCGGCCACCCATCATCAGCTGTGGAACCGATGATCCACTTTTCTTTGTGAATGTTGTATATAGTGTCTTCGCTGCATTGAAGTCGACGAGATTGGCCCTTCCCCACTGCAGGACCGTATCTAGATCCTGATTTAGAGAGTCAATCTGTCTACAAATCGGCTGATACGACGCAGATGCACCAATCGGCCGATCACCCGAAAAGGAGGAAACAAGCGTACTATCATCCGCAAAACTGAACACTTTGTTATTCGTTGTCTCCAACAAATCATTTATGTGAACCAAGAACAAGGTTGGAGCAAAAATAGAACCCTGGGGCACCCCCGAATCAACAGGATACAGATTCGAACACTCGCCGCCCACAACAACCCAGATCGGTCGATTCTCGAGGAAGCTCCTCGTTCAGTCGCAAAGTTGTTGGGAAGGTCCATATGAACGAAGTTTGCTCAGCAATGCCCCGTGCCAGACGCGGTCAAAAGCCTTGGAGATATCTAATGCGACCGCCCTTGACTCACCATGCCGTTCAATCGCAGATGTCCATACATCGGTTATAAGTGTCAAAAGGTCTCCCGTGGACCGCCTGCCACGGAATCCGTATTGACGATCATTCAGAAGTCCGTTACACTCCAAATACTCAACCAACTCTGTATTGATAACTTTTCCATTACCTTAGATAAAATAGACAGTAATGCTATCGGACGGTAATTTTGTCGGAGAAACTTTTTTCCCGCCTTTGGGATTGGCTGAACTCGAGCGATCTTCCAGCAGGCAGGAAAGGTGCTCCGTGTATAAGATAAGCAGAAGAGTCTGCCAAGAACCGGCGATAGTTCTGGAGCACAGTTCTTAAGAACTATTGCTGGTATTCCGTCCAGCCCGGCTGCCTTCCTACAATCCAGTACACGTAGAATGCGTTGAATAGTGCGCGGACGAAATCTCACATCCCACATGGAAGACCGTACCGGCGAGATCACAGGTGGCTCCTAAAGGCCGGGATCCAGGTATGAATTCGCGGAAAATAAATTCGCAAATACATTAGATTTATCCTTTGGATTCGTGACTAATGTCCCGCTGTCTGTCACCAACGGAGGGAAAGACGAGGAAGCGACGTTACCGTGGACAGCTTTTGCCATTGACCAGAAGGAGCACGAACCAGTTGGGCACCGAAGGAGTTTATTGATCACCCTGTCGTTGTGAGGCTTCTTCGCGGTATCAATCGCCCGGTTACACGCGTTTCTGATTCTAACAAAATTCGTTCTGTTAACATCGGTGGGATTGGAGCGCCATTGCTTAAAAGCTTTATTTTTTGCCGCTGTAATCAGCTCGCATTTTTGATCAAACCAAGGTTTATCAGACGAACTTCGTTTGATGGAATGTGGAATATACATCTCCACCCCCAGAAGAATAATCTCTGATACGGACTCCACGCAAGTGTTAACATCGGAGTTTCCGAAGCACACCTGGGACCATGGAGAGGATGCGAAAAAATCTCGCATATCGTCCCAGTTAGCGGCCCCATACTTCCATACATGGCGAAGCTGCCTAGGCCGGTTATTCGCTTGGTATGCAAGTGCTTGTTCGACAGATACCAAGCAGTGATCTGAGTTTCCCAGTGGCACAGATACCTCTACGGTATAAATACTCGGTTCGGATGTCAAAAACAGATCCAGGGTGTTCGCATAATCGCCACGGGCATCCGGTACTCGCGTTGGCTCCCCCACGAGTTGAGTCAAGTTGTGGCTTACAGCAAACATCTCCGCCAGCCTCCCAGCCCCGTCGGTTCTGTTAGAACGTAACAACCAGTCGGAATTGTGCACATTAAAATCGCCAAGGACAACAATTTCAGAAGCCGGGTGGTTGATCTGTATCCAGTCGACGGTATGTGATAGATGCTCGAAAAATGTCGCCGGTCGATCGTCATTCGGAGGGCGGTAAAGACAACAAAGAAATTTAGCGGAATTCCTCAGCACGACCCTCAACTATATGATGTCCATATTATTGGGCTCCAACACCTCCTTCCTCTGGCACGCCAGATCGGACCGTGCGAAGACGCAGACTCCACCCTTAAAACGGAATCTCGAATGTAAGTCGTATCCTGAGCAACGAAGATATGTCGAATCAGTTGACGAATCGACCTGGGTCTCAGTTAGGGCAAGGATATCAGGTTTCGTTGTTTGCAAATATTGGTGGACGGCGTTTACATTCGTGTTGGCGAAACCGATGCCCCTGATGTTACAACATGCCGGTACCATTCGAACGTGGGTAGAGCCTCGAGAGCGATCCCGGTTATATGATGACGAACCTCTATTCATGCGTTTCCGAAGTATCGACAGACTTTTGAATCGTAAGTTAGATTTAACTTACTCTAAGCTTATAAGTGGGGTGTAGCCCACTAAACTTCAGCAATCTTATGCAGATGGTTGAAAATGGTTTGCCGTCGATGTTTAGCTCCTCGTCGATGCCAGGACTGCTTACGTGCCAATCTACTTCGATTAAATTTATTATTTTACCGACATTTTCCATGACGGGCTTACCTGAGCAAGATGCATCTTTAACATCGAAAATACTAGAACAATGATGACGAAACCAAAAGTGTGTATATTTGACTGTGACATTATAGGGTCCAAAGACAACATTCACAATTACAGACACACGGGTTGCATTTTCATCTATATCAAAAACATGTTATATAAAAAATTAAATCAGGTATACATAGCACGTTCGGAATACTTCTTGCAGTCAACTCGGAATCCTTCCAGCCGTCCAAATTAATCCAACATATCACTCATTCTTCTCAAACGCCACAGACCGGTGTCCTCTCTGTCCAACTTTCCAGTTAGTGCGACACTAGGAAACAAGATTAATAGTAAACACTGGCACAGAAAATGATAGTAACCACTGACACAGAAATTATCGTTAAAAACAACTCACTCCGCCCCAAATGTCCCATTGTATCTAAAAACAAATGCATACTACACAGACCTTTTCGTTTGGGGTGCCAGGGTCATCTCAGGTTACAACAAGATGCGCTATGTTCTTTTCAGGTGCCTCCTTTGCCAGGACTCTCGAAGCCGGATTTTCTGTCCGCGAATTGCAAAGTGAATGGAACATGAAGGTTTACAGTGTTTGGAATTCCGTCGCACGGATACTTTACAATCTTCTTCACAAAGGATCAGATAAAAACCGGACGAACATAGGCAGCCCTTGGGAATAAGGGCATTGACCCGAAGTGGTTCTATCCGATAATCAGTAGCTCTTTCAAGGTCTCCTCTCTGAAAAAGTGCTATCTGTAAAACCGCATCACCGCCGATATCTCCGACTTCTAAAAACGATTCCACCATATCATAGGAGTAATAAAGCGGGAGAGATGGGAAAAGGTCAATCCCTTACGTGAAAAGGAATGAAAATCCTATTAGGACTAAGCTCGAATTGCCTCGGATGATCAATCTTCCATATTTCCCATTCCCAGTCCTTATCCACACACTTTATTTTATTCTTCCATGGGACAAATCTTCCCTCAGAAACCTTGGACGGCTTTCCAAATACAAATACAGGTATTCACTCCTACAACACAGTATCCTATAACACGGCTTCGTTCTAACACGATAGATAAATTGCGGAAACCCTCATATAAAACTGTTTCGTACTATCTCGATAAAAGAACTACGAAAATATTTGAAAAACACCATGTGAACTTCAAACGATGACATAATTTTTGTTTAGCACTCTTGAAAACGAAATGACCTTAAAATAATGACGGGAGGAATAGTGGACTATAGTCCTCTTAAAAGAGAATATTGTGACGCATATGACAATCAGTACTTCAATATTCTAGAAAGTCCGAAACAAAGTACTAGAATATTCTAGAAAGTACTGGAAACCTGGAGACTATGAGCAGTAGAAAATTCGAGGCTATGGAACGGACGGACGCGAAACGCCGAATCAGAATGAGGAAAAACGGTATAAATACGTCGCACGCAGATCAGGAATATAAGTAAGAAGTAAGCAGTAAGGAAGCTATAAGTACGGAAGTGATAAGTACGGAAGCGATAAGTAAAGAAGCGAAGTGTCAAGGAACGGTTGGCATTAACAAACTAATAAAGTGTTTGTAAAGAGAATCGATATAACGGCTTTTATTTATTAAAAATAATTAATCCAACGAACCCTTAGCTCGCCACAATATATCACCAAATTTTACTTTACTCGTATATAACTCTATTTCGAAGCCAAACGGGAAGTCTTGTTCTCTCAGAAATGCAGAGTGTGTTGCAGAAAGTCCGGCCGAATGGAAAGGGATAAAATGCAATGTGACATTCTCGTAATTGTACCGATCTGTTGTGAAATGCAATCACTGGCGAGGGCCCACAAACGGAAAGCCGTGTTTTGTTTCTATGAATGGTCTGGACACAAATCGTCTTAGAGGGCTGGTCGGTAGTCGGCGTGGACCCATGATACCTTAAAGAGGGACTTTTTTGTTGGTTTTAAATCCATATTTATTTACAACCAATTCACAGTTTTTACTTAGGACGAATTGTTACACCTTATTTTATATGTTTCGTTCTTATATTAACTTACTGTCTCTTCGGAAGCACTCAATATCTATATTTCTTTTCCTGGTTATACCTTACGACGTACAATTACTTTTGTTTTTTATAAAGTTTATAATATTAATGTGTAAGAGGGATTCCGCTTTTACTTTTTTTGCTGTGTTTGGAATATACATTAATTTTTCAATTAAAAAAACATTTTTTTTTTATTGGGAACCCCTCTTTGGGGATGGGATGGACTACTGCAGTTTTTCAAAGATTGGATAATATGCTTTATTTAGCGCGTTGTTAAATAAAACAGTCTAAGCCCTCACTACTTCAAGAGGCAAGTACAATATTTTAGAACAATGTTTGGAATACTAACTATTCCAGAGGATTTCTTGTTCTTAATGTTCTTAACTCGTGTGTCAGTACCAAATTGTCGACAATCGACAAAAGATAGTTAACGAATCCTTCGATGAACAAGCCAAACACCGCATCGTCTAACTACTCACCGTAAATAAAAAGCACTTTGTGCTAATACGAGGCAACCAAGTTTCATTTCGTATCATTTTTGCAACATTTTTTTATTTTCTTTTCATATTCTTAGTTTCTAAATTATATGCCAGAAAGAAATGCTTGAATTCTAGCTTAATTATCTTATATAATAACTTACTAGTCCTACGCAGACGCTCTAAGCTAAACATTACATGACTATTGTATAATGTGCTTTTCGGCGGCAGAACTTTGTTTGTGGCAGTATTTATGACTATTTATATTAATATTATTATTATTATTTATTGGCCTGTAGGAACCCGGAAGTTCATGACCTCATCCACACGACTCTGCCATCGTTCCCTGTCCTGTGCAAGCTCCTTCCACGCCCAACTATCTGAACCGCTCTCCTCAAGGTCAAACCTAACCTTGTCCTCCCATCTCCGTCGCGGCCGTCCTACCGTTCTCTTTCCCGTTGGCCTACCGTCAAGAATTCTACGCACGGTCATATCGTTGCCCATCCGCGCACCGTGTCTGACCCATCTTAATCTTCGCGACTTGATCACTCTCACTGTTGTAGGTTTGCGGTATAGCTTTTCCTTTTCGTGGTTGTGGAGTTTCCTCCATTGTCCTGCCTTTTCATCACATTTACCCCCTAAGATACCCATCAAAACTTTATTCTTGAATACGCGAAATTTGTTTTCTTCCCGTTTTGTGAGAGCCCATGTTTCGTATCCGTATAGAACAATCGGCATGATTATGGTTCTATAGACACGGAGCTTTATGTTACGTGATAGCAGTTTGGATTTCAGCAGTTTACTGACTGCGTGCCAACTAGCGTTGCCGGAATGCAGTCTTTTGTTGATTTCCTTCGACATTTCGTTACTGATCGTCAGTATCGTTCCCAGATATAACTTTTTCAAACATCTTGCCTCTGACGTTTATCTGTGTTCCCTGAGTTCCACCTGTTCTCGCCGTAATCATGTATTTTGTTTTGTCTTCATTTATTTCTAGTCCCACCTCTTTTGCCGCTTGCACGATGATTTCACAGGTTTTACTTACAGTTTCTAGATTATCGCCCACAACGGCGATGTCATCCGCATATGCGAGCAGTTGTGTGACCCTGTTCAGGGATGATCCGGCCATGTTGTCGTCTTGTACCTTTCTGATGACATACTCGAGCACAAGGTTAAAAAGACACGGTGATGGACCATCGCCCTGTTTTAGTCCGTCCCGGATTTCAAATGGTTCTGGTTTTCTATTCTAACTTGTCCTTTGTTATCGTTCATGCAAATTTGAATGAGGGCGGCATATTTTTTCGGGATTCCCAGCTCAACTACAATATGGTGTTGAGTCTTTACCTTGCGACTGCGTCGTATGCTTTTTTGAAGTCAACGAACAGTTGGTGAACCGTCTCTCCGTATTCCCACTTCTTTTCCAGCAGTTGCCTTATTGTGAACATTTGGTCGCTTGTTGACCGGTTCCTACGGAACCAACTCCCAGTATTTTTTCTGCGTACGGTGTGATTCTTGCAAGAATGACATTTGTTAATATTTTGTATGCGGTTGGGAGCAATGATATTCCTCTATAGTTTACGCAGTCCAATTGTCGCCTTATTTGAAAATGGGAACGACTATTGAGGTTTTCCATTCTTCCGGTGTGACTTTCTTATTCCATTTTGTTTGGATGAGATGGTGGATCTTTCGAGCGGTTGCCTCGCCTCCATGCTTCACAAGCGCTGCGGGTATGCAGTCGACTCCGGGAGCTTTGTTGTTTTTGAATCGATTTATTGCGTGTACAACTTCGTTGAATGAGGGCCGTGGGATCTGAGGCACGGCTGTATGTACGCCTGGTGCGTTTATTTGTGGTTGATGGGTGGTCACGTTGAGCAGATTTTCAAAGTACTGCTTCCATCTTGTCACGATGTTCTTTGTTTCTGTGACCAAACAACCGTTTGCGTCTCGAATTATTTTGACTTTCCCTCGGTAGCCATTTCTAATTGAATTTATGCCGGCATACATATCTCTGATGTTCTTTGCTCTGGCATTTTCTAGAGTTTTTTCGATCCGAGTCTTCTCCCATTCGCGTTTTTTGCGTTTGAAGAGTCTCATTGTCTCTCTCCGAATCGTCGCGTATCTTTCTGCGTTGACTTCATCATATCTTTCTGAGTGGATCACTTTGAGGCGTTTACGTTCTTCGATCTTCGCCCTGCACTCATCGTCACCAAGGCTTGGACTTAATTGTTTTCTTAAATCCTAATACCTTTTGGGCCATTTGTTTGATTGTGTCTCTGAGCGATGCCCATTTAGTGTCCACTGTATTAGCTTAACCTTCCTCACTGCTCCCATTCTCTAGGATGCTAAATCTATTCGTTAGTTCCTCTTGATATTCAGCCCTTCTGCGCAGGTCTTTTAGTTTATCAATGTCGAACTTTTTGCTTGTCTCCCGTGACTCCCCATGTGGGATTGCTGCGAGGCGACTCCTGATTTTGCCTATCAGTAGAAGATGATCGGAGTCGCAATCTGCTCCTCTATATGATCTGCTCCTTTGTCTATGAGGAAGTGGTCGATTTGGTTACCCGTTACGTCGTCGGGTGGTATCCATGTAGCTTTATGAATTTGCTTGTGCTTCAACATCGTGCTTTTCACTAACAGGTCTTTTGACGCTGCGAACATGATAATTCGAATTCCATTATCATTAGAAACGTCGTATAGACTTCCTTTACCTAAAGTTGGTTGGAAGATATCTTCCTTTCGAATTTTCGCATTAAGGTCCCCGAGGAGGATCTTAACATCGAATGATGAGATCCCATCAAATACTTCATCTAGGGTCTCGTAGAACGTGTCCTTCGTTTCTTCGTCCGCCCTGTATTTTTAGCACCGAAATTCGGTCATTAATAAATTTCACATCTTTTACATGGGGCGTAATGTTCTTGCTTAGGATGAAACCGGTTCCGAGGTTATGTGTACCTATACCTCCACACACCAGTGTAAATCCGTTGGTTTCGATTACTTGATGTGGGAGTCGGACTTCCTGAAGCGCGATGATGTCCATTTTATATTGTTCCGCGTTTTCTACGACCGTCTGTATCCGGCTTTTTCCGTTCTTCCCTACTTCTTTTTGCCGAGTCGGTGTTTTCTTGATGATTTGTTCCCTTATGGTAGTGTCGGCTCATCACACCTACGCCTATCGGGTTTTTCGTAGATTGTTTTTTGTGTATTGATCATTCATTTCATGGGATCACTCTGGGGTTTCAAATAGTCCGCCATATCAGAGCCCCTATTTGATATGGTAAGGTCTGCTTACTGCTCTGATTCGACCCAGTGTCAGAGAGGCGCCGTTATAATACAGCCGGTATACCCCTGGCTGCAAACCATCCAATGGGCACGGTGACGCGTAACACCCTGGATTAGGGGTGGTAGATCTTTGTGTGTTACCCCTCGCTAGCCTGTCTGACATGGGTGGCCCTACTAGAAGCGTATGCTTCCGTCAGCATAGCCTGAGTGATTCATCGTAGTTTAAGCCCCCGCACCACGTCAAGGTTTCTACCAAGCGGGGGATGACTATTTATATGATAAAGAAAAATTAGGAAAACTTTGTGTCGAATTTATTTATTTTTGGTTTTTTCTTAAAATTTAACTTACTTCAATTTTTTTTAACTTTATTTAAAAGAACATTACTTAAATCTTATACTACCCTAATTCTAGAAAAGCTAAGTCTATGAAAGCTGGCTGATGAGACAGTTATTCTACCGAGATTAGTATCCAGGTGTTTATTTGACATTCAACCACCATAACTGTTGATGCTGTTTAATATTATCGTCCCGGTTTCTATGGGAAACAGCCCTACTGAACCACAAGTGCTCTTCTTTGGTGCGCAAGACTTCCCGATCGTAGCACAAACGGCGATCCACGTATGATCTACTTACATGATAAATCAGCGGAGTTCCGGATCTATCCTGTATAAGACCATTCATATCAAATTCGAGGAACGCCTCTGGAGGCGCAAAGTCGTTGCAACGCAACCTCTCATGAAACAATGTATTAGGATAATCTACTCAAAAAATTAGGTCATTGGAGGTCCATTAAATTTCGACCTATGTTAAACTGTACTAGGCAACCATTTATGATCATTGGCCTGATTAGCCTCTGTGAAATTGCCTTCTTGTCATAGCAAACGTTTTTCCAGCCTTGACGAAAGCTGCCTCTACATACATATCTGTTGAAATACAGATACTGATTTAGCCAGATGCGGAGGTATTTAACTACACTCTTGGTTTCCAGTTTGTGTTCCTGCGGTCTCACGACCGCCACTTTTTTCTTGTAAGGTTCGCAGGGGTTCAATGGGATTCTAAATAGGATGGCTTCACATTTCTGGAAGTTAATCTTAAGTTTCCAGTCATCACAATAACGCCGCACGCTGTTGAAGTCTCGCTGTAGTAAATTATGAGGTCATCTGCGTGCGCAATAGTGTGTGCAGAAGTGCGTCTAATAAGTCGCTAAATGTTAAAAAGAATCGGAGAAAGTACCGCCCTCTGCTACAAGCCGTTCTTGATATTATATTGGAGGCCATTTTGCCACTTTTGACCACGAACCTCCTGTCCTTTAACATATCGTAAAGTACATATAGTAAAGGCTTATATATGCCTTGTCTGACCAGTTTGTAATATAACCCTTCAATCCAGACGGTATCGAAGGCTTTTTCCAAGTCGATCAGACAGGCGCTTGTGCATTGGTTCTTACATTTATTCCACTTTAGCTGGGGCATGTGTGGTTTCATGACCCGTCTTAAAGCTAAACTGGTTATTCGGAATAATGTTGTTGTCATCTACTTATTTGATCAGAGCTTTATTAATAGTCTTTTAAAGTACTGTATTGATGCTTGGGAGTAAACTTATCGAACGCATGTTCATTAGGTTAGTACAGTCGTTGCCCTTTTTTTTGGTATAGGCTGTATGATTGCTGTTTTCCAACCCATGGGAAATTGTGTACTATTCAACGCGTTGTTAAACAGGACCGTGTATATATCTATTGCCATTGGGTGGATGTTCTTAAGTACGATGTTTGGTATTCCATCTATTCCCACTGACTTTTTGCTTCTCAATGAGCCGAAGATACCATGGATTTCTTCCCTCGTACTTAAAAGGCTATTAACCCTAACACTAGCATTAATGTCACTGGAAAAATTACCGTCACTGAATTCCGTAAAACCGGAATTCTCTGATTTGATGAGATACAGGTGATTCAATAGGTCAATTGAGATCTAGCGTCGTAAAGATAGAGCTCCCTGCAACTTGTATGAAAAACCATGTAGTTGTGCTATTGGTTAACGATCAGGTCTCATGACTGCATTCAGCATCCTGTAATCATATGGTCGGCACTCTCCGTTGCTCTTCTTAACCAGATGAAGAGAGCTTGCCCAAGAGCTGTTGGCTTGCTGACAAATTCCATGTTCAAGCATGTAGTCAAACTCCGCTCAAATTTAACACAGTTTATCTGCAGTTAAACAACGTAGACGTTGACTAAATAGAAGACTGTGTATCTGAATATAATGAAAAACACCGCTCTTAGTACGTATACATTTCGTGACAAGAGTCGTCATAGCTATGCATTTCTTCAAAATGTCATCATCATCATCATCGTCGGCACTACAACCGGGAACCGGTCTTGGCCTTATTTAGCAAGTCCTGAAGCTTGTTAAATTTTCCATAATGGTATGTTTTTTCTGGGCAAGGTCATTAGTCTTGCGCCAGAGGCTCCCCGACGGGGTATCGAACCCCGGTCTCCCGCGTGACAGGCGGGTATACTAACCATTATACTATCGAGGAGCCTCAAAATGTCAGCGAATGGATAATTAGCAGTGCTGCGCGACAATGTGCAAGATTATCCAGCCTTTGAGTATACTGGCCTAGTTTGCTGATCCACTAATCTGTAATTTTCAAAATCTACAAGCTGGGTAAAATAGTTCAGCTTCTATCAAGGTCTTCGACGTCAGCAATAACGAAATCCCAACGAATGGGTCGCTGGCGGCCTAAATTTAGAACACGTGCATTCGAGTTATTTTCAGCAAATAATTTTAACGTGCCAGGCAGTCCAAAAGCAGATGCGAACGATCGTGGAGGGACATGGATATCAAGACCTGTGTCGATTATGAAATCTGTGTTCGATTCAGCGTCTGGGATAAAAAAGCTAAAAGATATTTTTTATATAATAATGTTAACAAAGGGTCTTATATTTGTGTTAATAACCCTGACGCTCACTAGGGGAAAAAGAGATAGAGCGAGTACCAACCATGCGCTCTTTTTATACTGCATACTCACGAACAGTGAAGTTAGCGATCGTTCACTGCCCTGCGCCAGAGTCGGGGTTACACTGAACCGAATTGTTCTTCACCATTTAAAATTACCAGGCAAGGTTATAGCGTTTGCGATGATACTGAAGAACGTGAGATTTGAACCGACGCTTTGACGGTGAGAACCACTAAAATTTGAAACAATGCTCAACACATCAGGCCGCTGCCGCGTGTACGAATTCGACTTTTAAACTGAAGCACATTCAACTGATGTGGAATTTTTATGTTATTGCTTGGTATACGGCAGATGCTTTTTCTTATTTCATGTTCTTTCGGTGTTCTTCACTATTTGCTTGTGTATTCTGTGTATCTGTTAGAAACGCCACACTACTCCCTCCTCAGTAACTTTGTTACGATGAACTTCGTGTGCGTACGGTGGGCCGAAGAGCGTGCGAGCGAGAGAACGTCGGAGCAGGCGAGTGTGCCGGTGTTCTATGGTGAAGTCGTGATCGTAGTAGTAAAGTCCTGTGTGTTATGTATGCGATCTCACGAGAGGATTGTTGCGTTTAGCAATAATAGTGAAGAAGGTGAATTGAACACACCATGCAACGGATGAGGAGTGTGTGGGGAAAAAGTATTGTGCCGCCGTACGACACTGGGTCACTTCAACCACCATCAATTACGAGTTCAGACACAAGTTAATCACCGAGACAGGAAACTGAGTTCCTAGCACGATCACAGGGGAACAACAATGAAGGAGACATACCCAGGAATTGCAGCACGGAAAATTAAACACCAAATGTTAATTGTATTAAATGTTCTTTATTTTAAGTCTTGTTGTTATTCCACAATGTTGTTTACGGGGTTCTTAGATTTAGTATTTATGTTTTATTGTCATTTCACAACGTTGTTTAAACTGTTCTTAGATTTAGTATTTATGTTTGACGGCCTTCGAAACTTAATACTGATTTTGAAATTCACTGCAATTTTGTACACACGACTTATATCGGCGCACCGCGGGTGATAAAAACGGAGGAGTCGACTTCTTTTGGTTACCGAACTACTGCTCTCGACTCTTTGATTGGTTAATTACGCGCCCCCGGCGTGCCACGGGGAGCGAAAGACGAACCGACCGGTTCGGCGGTTGAAATACAACTTACCGAGGAAAGAACTCCGACCTGTATTCAGTCCTCGGTTAAGGGTGAGGTTCGGGGAGAAAGAGAAAGTGGTGTGCGTGTGTGATCATATAGATCTTGATTTGCTCATGCATCGAGGCCATGAGAACGAAGCAGAATGACGGTAAGGACAAAGGGATCATGAAGATCATTGTTTGTGATGAGCGTTGCGGCTAAATAAATAGACGGCGATGCATCGAGGAAATTGTACTAAAACGAAAGACGGGACAGGGGCATCATAAAAGTCTTGGATGAGTGATGTCCTTGCGTAAATAGACACAAAAAGCATTAGAAAAATGTGCTAATGGATTGGGATACTTTATACAATGAAAATTGTATATCGTATCTTGGGTCGGTGGAAGAAACGAACCCCTTGTCTGCATTTGTATATGCAGGGTAAATCGTTTGTGGCAAAGCACGAAATTTGTGATTGTTTGTATTTAAGAAATGCTGGAGATGCGGTAATTGTTTGTCGATTGAACAAACGCATCGCTGGTCGGTTTGTTGCAGCTGTAAAAACAAGCTGCCCGACATAGCATTTTAATGATGGCAAAGCGTGCCGAATGGTTTGGGATTTATGATGCATATTCACATTAAAGAATTCTTTTTAGGAATTTTACATAATGCGTTGTATGCATTAAATGGCCTTGGAAAATTAAACGTTTTCAGGTGCCAATGCAATTGCTTTGGCGTAAAAAAAAGGAAGTTGGATTGCAATTATGGTGGGTTATTTGGGGAAGCTTAAAAGAACCCCAACAAGTGAAGCATTGAAGCATCGGGCTACTGCCGTGTGTATGAATTCGGTTTTTAAACTCAAGCTCATTCAACTGATGTGGAATTTCTATGTTATTGCTTGGTATACGGCTGATGCTTTTTCTTATTCGATTTTCTTTCAGTGTTCTTCACTATTTGCTTGTGTATTTTGTGTATCTGTTAGGTACGTCACACTACTCCCTCCTCAGTAACTTTATTACGATCAACTTCGTGTGGGAACGACGGAGCGAGGAGCAAGTGAGCGAGAGAACCGGTGCTCTGTGCAGAAGTCGTCATCGTAGTTGTAAAGTCCTGTTTACCCATGAGATCTGTTAGGAACGCCAAAAGGTCCTAAAGCTCAGCTGGCCGGTGAAATACCATTTCATTAAGATATAGGCTCCATGAAAAGGTTGCGAAAAACCTTGACAATCTTTCGAAGCTTGGTTGATGAACATGTGGCGCTTCCGCCAAACCCCACTGTCTACTTACCCAAAGAACCCCCATAACTACAACCCAACCGTCACAGTTTTCTGCTAATGTAATCGCATTACCACCTGTAAATGCTTTACGCCTTAAGTTCATCAAATGTATTTAGCTAAAAGCTCCTGGAAGAGAATTCTTACCTTCATTCATTTATTCGAACTCAGAATATAAGAATTCTGTTCCAAACTTCATTAACTCCAACCCCAATTCGGCACCATCGGTTGCCAGGCAAATCTCAACCTTACATACCCATTTTCCCTAGTCGAATTCCTGAAAACAAAATAATTTGGTTTACATATAATGTAACCATCATAACAGGAATCATAAACATTGCGTCGCCTATTCCCAGCCTCACCATGTCTATAATAAATTCCTTTACATACACATTGGCTGCCGATCTATACCCAAGTGACAAAAGCAAATTACGCATCTTGCGTCTTAAGGCATAAATTAAATCCTATAGGCAATTGCAAATAGGTATGGTATACTTACCCTTGGCAGCGATGCCATAAACACCAATTCCCTGGAAATAAGCCAAAACCAATTAGCACCATGTGCGTGGTGCATTGTGGGTATCATTACAGCTGCAATGCACATCTTAGACAATGGTCTACACGATATCTCTGTCCTACATATTTCTGGATCTGCTTTTCATGACAAGCGGCATGAACAGAAACCCAATTAGCACCCAATGGGATTCGGCCTGTTTACTTAGCCGAACTCACATCTCATTGATGCACATTATTCCCTTTTCTTTGTTTTCAGATTCGTTCTCATGGCTTTGTCCCATAAAAGAACCAATGTGCACACATACATGTGTATCTCTATGATCTCCTCTATGAGATCAGGTTACCTACCCCCAAAGAGAGACTTCACGTTTCTCTTGGAGTGGAAAATGCACCCTTTAATTAAAAGAGCCAGTACCACTGGCCAAATTTGCTTCGCCAGCGAATTAATATCGCTGAGTCTTTTTGCAACCGCCGATCCGGTCGGTTCACCTCCCGCTCTCCGTAGCGCTGCGGAGATGCGTATACATCCCAAAGTCTTGTTTTAAGTGTGTCAAAGACGAATCGTGTTTAAAACTAGCGTTTTCTAAATGCTTGCTACCCCATTAACTGGAGTTGTCGAGTTGTGTTTCCTGTTTTCTTAACGTGTAAGTGTACATAGGAATAAAAGTTTTAACTAGTTGAAATCGGTGTTGTATTTTACTTTTGTTTCCTGGTGATTGTTGCAGCTGGTTGAGTTCGTTCGAACAGTGAAGAGTTGTGGGGACGGAGTAGAACCCTGTGCCGTACGCTGGCACCACGACTTCGCCCCCCCACAAACCCGGTCGTGAAAAAAAATGCCTATCAGGGCAGTGACTTAGCGCTTTAAAAAAAAGATTATAATTATTTTTGCTGTTGTTTTGCTCCAATGCCTAATTTTCACTTTGATTTATATTTGATTAATATAAATACAATTTTTTAAGTATTAATTTTCCAGCCTCAGTTCTTAATTATGATCCATTTCTGATATTCAATTGTTTTCATTTATATACACATTCTGTCCCAAAATAAAGCAGAATCACTCTTTACAAACGGAGCCATTGACGCTACCTGTCAGCGGGTGACTGGGCTATGTAGTGCAAGCCTTCTCTAATAAACTGTCACACTTTTAAGACCTCTGCTTCAGTGGAGGCCGAAACACACTATGGGTTTTAAAGTATCTTAGCTATGTGCAGGCAGGTGCACTGGTTCTCTAAGGTCCCCAAGTTACCAGTCACTGTTCCAAAACTTCCAAAAATAAAACACTGTAGTAGTCTTGTAGTATAGTTCAACTAGTATTTTTTTTATTTACAAATGCTTCAAAATGAAGATTTAAAGCAACACAACACATTGAAAAGACAAAGGATAGCTCTTCTGTTGTGTGTGCAGCATCTCGACTCGACGATTTGTGTCCACTCGCCACTGTGGTTAATCAACCGACTCCGTTTCTCGTTATTTAACGTGGAGGCCCAACTTGCCTCCACGGAATCCTGAACGCGATTAATATTGCCACCGAAGCGACAGAATTACCAAAAATTCCATTCATCGCTTCGATGACCATATTGGGTAACATTCTCTTTAGCATCTTGTCCACATGAAAGAGGTGAAAAACACACACGATGATTGCTTCTGCTGCTCATCGTGTGTGTCCACAAGTCTGCGAACATAGGATCGATCGAATCTGCTGGTGAAAGTATCTCGTCATAGGAGTTGAAAAGTCTACACGATCAACGACTGCGTAAAGCAATATTGCTGACCGTGTACATGTCGCTGGCATCTCCACGTAGTCGAATTCTCGATGGTAAATTTCCATTTTGAGAACTCGACTTGCTTGGGCGGTCGGCCGGATGCCCTCGTGTATTGGTCGGTCGGGTGACCGATCGATGTGGGCATGAAATGCAAAGGAAAGATAAACATTTCCTGCATGTGTACGGCTGACGCGCTAGGAAATATCGCATGGATATTGTACGGGCAATGTTGGTTGCTAGAAAGTGCAACCAAATTGCGCTTACGTGTGGAGGATGCGTGTCAGATAATGATAAATCGAACCGAGACATGTACAATGTGTTAGTTCGGTTCATGTTGGTTGCGTTATGGTGCGACCAAACTGCTTTTAGGGAAATTAACATTTGTTGCTGATGAAATTTTATGTCAGCTAGAATTAATGCTTCAAGGTATTTCTGATATTATAGGTACGACTAAGGAAGGTAAATTTTTGTGTATTTTAGGAAACTATTTCTTTATCATAGCCGTAAGGTAAGTAGTGGCGTTCAATGGAATTGCCACAATACTTGTTTTTTATTCATTTGTATGCCCTATATGGGGGTTTTTACCTAGGTGATAGGAAGATGATTGGTGGCGTTCAAGGGAACCGCCACAACACCACATTAAGTGACAATGGTTTTTATGCATCGGTCAAAAGTGATTAATTTGAATACATAAAATAATTTTTCCCATGATTAATAAACTATTTTTGTTCATTTTTAATACACTTCGGTTTATTTTGGGACAGGGCGTGTATATAAATACATTTCTTGCCACAAACTTAATGACAATTACACTGAGTACTTACTTATTATAATAATTTTTTTCTTAAACAGTGCATGTTTCTGTCAGAAGCACAACAACTGCCAAGTCCACGTCCTTGCAATACAAAATATAGGTGTAACTGGAGTTCACAACCTCAAAGAATCTGAGACATAGCAACGGATTGACATCTCTTAAGAAGAAACTGAAACAGTAACCTTTTTTCTTTTATGGAAAACTTATCCTTTAACTACTGATTATAAAAATTAATAGCAATCAAATTCCAGTTGATACATCCGCAATTCCTTGTCGATTTTGAGCTTTTCAAAAACACCTTCGAACCAAGAATCCTTGTCGTTCTTGGTCACGTCATACCCATAAAAGCGATCGATACACAAAATTGAACACTTATCGAATTATTTTATCTACTTTCCTTTAGTCATCCGAAATCGATGCCGTTCAACGAATCCACTTATACGTTTCATGCTTAAATAAGATATTATACAAAGGATGCCCTTAATGGCAAATGAATAAAGTAGCAATCCCTTCACATCCTTATACGAAAAAAGCAGGACCAATTCAACAAAACCCAGCAAACTTCCCGAAATGCGAATGACTTACAATTAAGAGGATGTGCCGCAACTCCTCCCAAATAGCCGATTATCGTATACCATATGAACGCTTTTTCCCATAGTTAAAATCGATGGTGCGAAATGTCTGCGATATTAATTTGATTTGCAACAGGAATTTCCATGGAAAATAACCTAAAAAGGACAACGACTAGGAAGATGAGGCAGATACAATCGTAAGATTAGAAGGAGGAACTTTTCGTAAGCAAGTCGAAAAGAGCAGAATGTAGAGGAAATTGCAAAATATCCTTAAAACATCCTGATTTTCAATGCAGACAGACATTGCAACCGAGAAGCTTCGTCTCCACTGCGTTCTTCAGCGTCTGGTCGGTCGACTTTTAATTTAAATAATTGATTCTAAGGACCACCAAAACCAACAGGATGTGTGTACTGGAAACTTTCATCGTCCTTACGGTTCGGACGCTGTGTAATACAATAAATTAGGTGATTGTTTCCTTCCTATTCGCTATAGGATGATGTCTACCGTTTTTGTCCTTCGATTTTGTTCCTTTTTTCTTTCTTGTTGTTCTTCGTCTTTTGTATGTTTGTGTTTTGCTCTTTGCCTTTTTGACCTCTGTCTGCAGAATCCATTACCAAGGGGCATGACCATCAGATTCGCTATAATGGTTTTTCGAAGGACCAACGACACACGTTCATATTCCATTAACAAAATCAGTAATATATATATTGTCCTCGGAATTGTGTGTCTCTGCTTGTGATTAAATGATCAATGAACTCATCAGTCGTGTAATTTTCTTTTTCTCGCCTCAAATCTTTGCACTTGTGTCATGCATTTGGTCAGTCAAATCCTTTTCTTTTCGACACGTCCTGCAAGAACATAATAAAATTCGTCGAGCAGCAGAAAAGGGCAAAACTAAAACTTGGACAGGAAGGATATCAAAATGGAAAGCGAGACGTGGGCAAAAAAAAATTTTTGAAATGCTCGTCCGCCACAAAACATTATGTGAATCCTTGCTACGCCCTCCTTGGCAGCGCATCCCAAATAACGAGACGAGGACAGTAACAGGGATAACAGTAGCATCCCGCCGTCAGTCAGAAACACTAACTTTGATTCCAACAAATGATCATGTGAATGGAATGGCATGAATCCTGCTGCACGAGAAAAGACTGAGCGCTTCTTCGTCGGAGTTGAGACACAACGTTCTATAGCATCGACAACATTTGACACAAGCTATTATCGTCAAAAAGGACCCAATTGCCAAGTCTGTGTGCCTCGTCTGTGCCGACAACGTTTAATAGCATTGGAAATTAAATAAAACGTGTCAAAGTCGATCTGGTTAGTTGGAAGAATAAGGATTGATGTTACAGAACCGCATGTCATTGTTGGAGGATATCTCTTTTTCCATTGTGCATCTCCTCAGGTTTTGGTTTGCAACTGTTGAGATGTCTACAATACTGAGACACACAATACCGTTGCTACGGTGGAAATATCAGGATATAAAGCATATGCGAATTTCAAGGAAATTGGCAGGACACAGACAGGTGCTTGGCTTCAAGGCAAGAGTGCTTCATGAAAGTTGATTTTATTCGACGCCTTTAAAAAATGAGAGAAAACTAAAGTTTCGTTGGGCTATAATTTGTCATGTCTGCATTTTTATGTACTTACAAAGTCTGTTGGATGAGTTCGTAACTTTCATAATAGAGGGTGATGGGATCGCTGCTTTCTTTTTTTACTATGAACATCGTAATCAAATTCACTTACATCAGCATCATCATCATCATCATCATCATCATCGGCACTACAACCGGGAACCGGTCTTGGCCTTATTTAGCAAGTCCTGAAGCTTGTTAAATTTTCCATAGGCAAGGTCATTAGTCTTGCGCCAGAGGCTCCCCGATGGGGAATCGAACCCCGGTCTCCCGCGTGACAGGCGGGTATACTAACCACTATACTTTCGAGGAGCCTGAAATTCACTTACACTTATTGCTTTTAGTTCATTTGGCCATGAGGAAGTTGAAGGAGGTTAACCCAAGTTAAAAGTTAAGGATAAAAAAAATCGTATAAGCACTTGAAAACATGTGTTTGTAGATGTTCATGCGCAATCCTAGTTAAACTTTACAAAGTTGCGTGGCACTGGATAAAGCCTGGATTTGTTGTTGTGCTCTAGCAACTAAAAATGAATTGAAACAATTGGATTTTTTTTTTTTAGTTTTTAAACCACATTTTCGTAATTCTGTGACAGTTTCTTTTTTGTCTCTGCCACAGAAAATAAAATCTAATTTATTTATTTTACCTGTAATCTTGGAATGCAATGGTCAGGAAAGTACAGTGTTCCCGCTCTCGGCCAGGTTAGTCCTTTCAATGGTGAATGATTTAGTTAGAATCCCTAGATCATATTTTGAAGCTCCTCTATTTCCATGGGCACCATGGACACAATTTGATATTTTAGAAACAGCTCTCCAGGTCAGTGATCAGCATTTAATTGCAAATAGATGTTCGTGACACTGTACAAAACATTATAGTTGATGGGTTTTGCACGTTCACACTCGGGTCATATCTGAGTTAGGATTTATATGAAGGGTAAACTTTGGCGACCGAATCAATTGAAAGAGTCTGACACAGAGTACTTTAAGTAATTACGAGATATATTTAAAAGTCTTCAAACAATTTTAACACTTTTGGGAATCTAGTGTGTTTTTAAAACATTCCTTTTACTTTTTTAATTTTCCAGTTTTACTTTTCTTTAATTTTAAAACAAAAAAAGGCACGGGTTTCTTATCTTTCTTCTTTTCTGCGAATTCTCCACCGGGACCAACCACAACCGTACTCTTTGCTGCTCTTTTTCAATTCCGACAACAAAGAAAAACGGAATTGCAAAACCTTATAAACATTCACCTGTTCTCTCTCTCGCTCCCCATCAACGTCCACTTCGAAAACCGAATTCGAACTCGAAGAGCTGCACGATCCACACCCGAATCGGGGCGTGTTTGAAAACTCACTTGTGGATCGTGCAACTCCTCGACCACCTTACCATCATACCACTTTAAAACAAATTATATTAAAATTACAAATTATCTAATGATGGTGGTGGCGGAAAATGTACGTAAGAATTCTTTTTACATATTATGTATAATATTAGGGGTAAATGTTAAACCCTCTTTTACAATTACAGTCCTTAAATTAACTTACTGGCTCTATGCGAGCTTTTGGCGGTACGTCTTTCTTTATACGTTGACGCAGTGTTCCGCCTGAACACTGTCCACACACGAATAAGCAACCTGGGACAACGGGCGAATGCACACAAAAACACAAAACACAGAGGAATAGTTTCTTACTATTTTGTTTTTATTGAATCATACATGGTCTTAACAATACGAACGCGGTAGCCACCGAACGAAACACACGCTAACTCGACTTCCTCGAATAATTTCCTTCACGACCTCATTCGGTTAACTTTAATAGAATCTCTTCGATAGAGATCCTCGCGGTTCGAATGATCTACGTTGACCCTCAATCCTTCGACTTGTCTCCGCGACTCCTCGATATAGAATCTCCTGGTCCTTCGAAAGAGACTTCTCGTCCCGATGGCTATCAAAATCAGACTGTCTGTCTGCCCACACAGATATCCAGATTCCAAACTGGTATCCGTATCTGTACGGAAAAATTTTTCTATTCGATCTGCTAACAGAATTCCGGAAATCTCTGTTAGCAGCATGCTATTTCATCCCAGGGGTAATTTCCTATTTTCCTGAAAGGAGAAAGTCATTCCTTGCATACATCATTATCATTGGTGATAGAATTTCATTTTCACGGCCTTCTGTTTGCACAGAACATCTGGCGCCCAGACCAGAGATATTCGGCGATTGTTTTGACGTGCAGTCCGTGGGTCTTATTTGAACTTGGTACCCGGAATCGAAATCCATTAGATCTTTATAATGGTGCGAAATTCTAGCGTGGCCGTGGGACCGGAGTGTTGCCTTTGTTGGCTTAACTCCTCATAAATTATCGGATATCTCGTTGAGATATATTCGATTGCGATAGGTCGTGGCTGCCTTCTGTTGTTCAACGGATTTCGGTGGTCCTTGCATTAAATTACCCGCACGTGCATCCGTTGATCGGCTCATTCTTTGATGATAGCAATTGTTTTGTATCGAATTTCGGAATTGCCGGTTCGATGAGATGTTCCTGGGCAGCATGTATGGCATTTTGGGAATTGTTTTTTTTTTTTTAGGAATAGAACTCATGGATGTTTATACCTTTGTTTCAGGCATGATGAATTATAATTGTTGAGCTTGACCTTAAAAGCTTTGGGGACGTTCAGTTCCTTGCTTTTTGGTGTCAGTCTCAACGTTGGCTGCGAGTTGCAGGCCCTATGGTGGGACTTTGGGACACGCGTCTGTGGGTGCGTGCAACGTTCTCAGGTAAGTAAGCTCTTTGAAGGTAGGAACCTTACCTGCGCGGAATTGTGCGTTCGTAGAACGCTACAAGCTCTCTAAATTACATAGCATAAATAGATTTTTATTTAAGCCTTTAGGCGTACAGTTTTTTTCTTATATAGGGTTTCCAATAGGGACTTGACAACTTTTTTTCGGTAGTAAATTTTTATAATATGCAGACGATGTTCGTTCATGTGCTTAACCACGATAGAAATGTTGAGTTTACTGAATAAAATGACAGTGACAGTTTGATGATTAGTGAAAGGGTGTGTTTACAAATTAAATTCAAAGTTGTCAAGTCCCTGTTGGAAAACCCGATATATATATGAACATTAAATAGGTCGTTTACATCTATATGTATACAAAACAAAATCTTCAAAACGAAACGAAAAGGTAAATAAAAATAAACAGCAACAAAATTAGTAAAAAATGTAATTGGGGAAGGTGGACAGGGGGGGGGGGGGGGGGGGCAAGAAGAAGGAAAGCGTTGCGCTTGAGAGGCATACTATATCTGAGAAAGTGAAGTCCTCTCCTCGTTGAGAAGCCATTACCATTTGGGAGATGTTCGATCTGTGACTGATTTATGTCTTTCACTGATCGCCGTGCTAGAGCGCAGGCGGTCTGGTGCATTGGAGAATTCATTTGTCCCTGGCACCACGGAGAGTGTGGTAAATAATCGGGACTCCATGCACGTCTTCGATAACGCCTTTTTGATCCAAGAAAGGGAACGCTTCGGGGGGAGTAAACCCATTCTGGAGCGCATTCTCAAGATACATATGTTAAAGATTTTTTTAACAATTAATTCAATATTTTTCTGTTCTCGCCAAACTTACCCCTGCGTGGTCTTGATTTTACAGATGCGATACAGATACGATTAATTATCCTTTATTATCAACTTCGTCACCATTTTATTTCATCAATGTCTTTCGTATTATTCCAACAAACAGTTTTAACACACCACCGCGGAATTGTTTCAAATAATTCAACACAATCGTTTAGTCATTTTCAGCTTTTATTTATATTCACTATTATTCTAATTTCATATCACAATTTCTAATACATATGTGTTTATAATTTTAATACTTTCTTGTTTTATTCTCTTTGAATTAATTAATACCTCGAACACAACCGCACGCGTCGACAGCTTAAATCACCAAGGAGGAAATCTCGCGTCGTTCTTTTTCATATCCTTTTTTGTTCCGCTTCCAAGATTGTTATTTCTAGGAAACGGAATTGGCTAATAGGGGGCTGGGCTATGGTTGGTAGGGAGACTATGGCTAATAGAGAGAATATGGCTATGTGCAATGTGATTGTGGTTTTTAAATAGGGGTTTTACTTTATGTAAATTATTTTACTATTGTATATGGTAATATTCTATTCTAATGGGAAAATGATGATTTGGAGGGAAGGGAAGGATATGTATGTGAAGACACAAGATGTTAATTATTCCTTGAGGGTGGGGGGGGGGGGGGGGGGGGTGATAATTAAATGAACTTAATTATATAACACATATCGTTGGGATATAATGCTCCCGAAATAAGATTATTGTTACTCCGCATTGCCCTTGCTGTGTGACCACGAATAATTTTAATTATGAAATTGTCTATCCTATTTAACCCTGATTTGTTATACAGGATTTTGTTGAGATAGAAATTTTTTCATTGCGACTCTGTTGTTCTATAAAGTCCGAGGCAGGAACGCAAACACTGCCATTCGAACACATGAAACTTCTGGATATAAAGTGGAGATATACTCGTATTATACCATACTGGGCAGCCATAAACCAAAACTGGTCGGATCAATGCTGAGTACGAAATTATTTTGACTCTGTTGTCAAGAAGACTACTACGGAATAGACTTCTTATCATAGAATATGCGCTTTTAGCTGTGGAGAGGGACGCTGCTATGTGCTTGTCAATATATAAATACTGGTCTAGCCAGATTCCAAAGTATCTAACTACAGTTTTCGCTTGCAGTGGAAGGTTATTGTTACCTACAATAGAAAAGTGTTTCCAGTTGTATTTGGTATCCCTCGAGGCCCTGAATAGGAACGTTCTGAAGAGGATAGTCTCGGTTTTCTGGAAATTAATCTTTAATTTACAGTCGTCGCAAAAATGTTTTGTTTTGTTGAAGTCATCTTGAAGGTGCCTATTGATGACATCTATTTTTCCTCCTGTTCTGTACACCACTATGTCATCGGCGTACGCAATGGCTTTTTCGAGAGAACTCACTAAGTCACTGAAAAGAATTCTCACAGCATTCAGGCATTTAATGTGTTATTCAAATTTCCTGTAAAGAATTCTTTACATCATACGGCATCATAAATCGGCACCCTTGTCATCGGTAAAATGCTATGTCGGACAGCTTGTTTATACAGCTGCAATAAACTGACCCGCGATTCGCGTGTCCAATCGACAAACAATTACCGCAGCCCAACCATTATCATCAAAACCGAATCCTCTAGCATTTCCTAGTACAAACAGGAACCCGGTTCCTACTGCAGTCAGAGAGGCCATAAACATTTAAAACCCATTAGCACCTTTTCCTAATGGCGATGCATCTATTAACGCATCTACACCACTCATCCACGACTGTAATGATGCCCTTATTTGTTTTCAGCACCATTTCTCCGATGAATTGTCGTTTATGATAGCCACAATGCACAACGTAAACAATGATCAATACGATCCCTTTGTTCTTTTCCCCTCGTTTCAGGTTTCGTTATCCTTTGCTGAAAGCATCGATAAACACGGTCATATGTACGATCACACATACACACCACTGCATAATGAGATCGCCGTCCATTGGTCGCACCAGTAAGGAAAGATTTCCTTGGTGGCCACACCCTAAAGAAAAAATGTTCTCTTTCTCCTCCATATCTCACCCTTAACTGAGGATTGAAGACAAGTTAAAATTCAATCCTCGGAAAGTCTTATTCCATCCACCGACCGCGACGGTCAGTTTTTCTCCCGCTCCCCGTAGCCCTGCGGGGACGCGAACGCGTATCGAGTCGTATTAATTAAATACAATATTTGCACTTCAAAGTAATTTTTCTCGTGTCCCGAGTAAAATGCCATTCAAGTAGAGTACTCTGTCTTACATTGTTTTGGTGCATCTGTTCCATCGTCAGGGTAATCAAAATCCGTTTTCTGTAATCTAATTAAATGTAGTAAGATTTGCTGGGAATAGAAAAGAACCTTAATAAATTTAATAAATGTTAAGAAATAAAATGACAAAAACAAGACTAGTGTTTTTTTTTTCTTGAATTTTCTTGTGGTGATTGTTTGTTCTGGTTTTCGATCTTCCCTCGGCGACGTGCAGTGCTTCGTCAGCGAACTCTATCGTGGGGACGGAGTAGAACCCCGGGTCGTACGTCGGCACTACGACTTCGCCCTCCACAAGTCCTTCTAACCATACGGTGTCGAAAGCCTTTTCAAAGTCAACCAAGCAGGCGCCTGTACATTGTCACTTTGCCTTGTTCCACTGTATATCGGAAACAAGTTTCGTCGCTGCATGAACTGTATCATATCGCGCTCGAAAGCCAAACTGATTGTTGGGGGTGATATCGTTTTCATCACACCAACCTATCAGTGCTTTGTTTATAATTTTACGATTACCTTGCTGATGTTGGGGAGCAAGCTGATCGAGCGGAGATTGTCTGGATTGCTCTTCTCCTTACCCTTTTTGGGGATAGGGTGGACTACTGCAGTCTTCCAATGGGTTGGATAGTGTGCATTGTTTAGAGCGTTGTTAAACAAAGTAGTGTATATGTTCACTGCTTCGCAAGGCAAATGCCTTAGAACCACATTTGGAATGCTATCTATTACAGATGATTTCTTATTTTTTATTGAGCTAAGTATGTTTCTAAGTTCATCCTTGCGCACAAACATATTTGTATTTTCATTTCTGACGGTAGAATCCGCTCTATTATTTTCGCCGAATGTGATGAAACTATGGTTTTCGGATCGCCAGTTGTGAAGTTGATTGCGCAGCGAGCAATGTCTTTGACGGGCATTGCTTTCAATTTCAGTGTTAGCATGAACTGATTCGTTAACTATGTACACTGCTTCGAAACAGGCTCCAATTGAATTCGCTTTCTTTTGCGGATCTTCGACTACTATTACTTCATCATTGGAGTTGATGTGCTCTAAGGTGAGTCCTGCGTTCAGCATTATCTGACAACTCGGGAGTCCGTGGAATTCGGAGACAGGGAATGTCATTGTGATCTTTTCTTCGACATATTTTCTTGATTTGTGAAAACATGTTCGGTCCGTTTGCTTGGACAGCTCGAATTCTGTTGCTCCACTCCTCATTTATTACTGCTCGGTAATTATCCCGGATCAGTTTATGAAGATTTTTAATCAAGTACTTGATTGTTTTGATTTCATTGCTATTTGGGTCACTGAACTGCCTATAGCACAATTTCAGCTTTGAGAGCAGTGTGCTCTTTTGCCTATACAGAGCATCGATAGTTGCATTTCTGTATCGGTGGGTATAGCCATCCATATGAGCTACTTTGGGGATGGAACTGTAGCGATTCTAACAGATACACACAGAATAGCAAAAATAGTGAAGAACACCGAACGAAAAATCGAATAAGAAAAATACATCAGAACCGTATACCAAGCGATAAAATAAAAATAATTCACATCAGTGGGAATATACTCGAGTTTGGAAATCAAATTCTAAACACGGTCAGTAGCCTGGTGTGTAACGCTTAGGTAAAATGTTTTTCGTGATTCGAGCTGTCAAAGCGTCAGTTCGAATCACACTATCTTCTTCATTATTATTTCAAACGCTATAGAACGATTCATTGTGTTAATAACAAGATCGTTCATAGTTAGGAGGTAATGATCGATTTCATCATTACGAAGGTTTCTATTAGTCGGTGGGTCTATGCCAATGTTGCGTATTTTTCTTTTTACTATGTGATCGAAACGCGACCAGTGTGCTTTTCGGAAATCGAAAGTGTGTATCTGGTCATACTGCTCAAGTAGATAGTGTTCGTATGGCACGTGTATGACGGCTCTAAGTCCGTAATGATCGCTATCGTACTCAATTGTGCGAAGACAATTTCGAGTAGTTACCTCGGTATCTGGTAACTGAATTCGATCATCTGTCATAAGTAAATCCAGGAAGGAGTTACCTCTTGGATAAGACGGTGTACTTGTAGCGTACAATTCTAGTTTATGCTCGATCGCATTTGTTTGCCACAAATCAAACAAAACATTGTCTCTGGCGTTCGAGGTCAGATTGCCCCAAGCAATGTGCTTGGCGTTAAAATCATCCGCCATTAAAAAGTAATTGTTTTCCGAATCTAACTTGAGACTTCGGAAAAGCGTTCGATTTCGCCGATAAGTTGGGTACATTGAGCAGATTCAGGGGCGTAAGCAGCGACTATATATAGGTGCCTTTGGCTTTTTAGAGGAATATCTATACGAGGGTTGCCTCTTATGTTTCGGGATTTGGCAACCCTAGTGTTGCAATCCGGCAAATGACAGTTCTGTCGTAAAGTTGGACATTTTTGAGGTTAAACGCACTCAGAACGTTTTGATATACGAGCGCTACTTGTGTTGTTTACAGTAACTTAAAAAATTCATCTCGGCCCAAAAATGGAATTAAATCGTCAACATTTTCGTGCGATTATTTTTTACAACTTTCGGCGTGGATTAACTCAGCAACAGTGCATGGATGAACTTAATTCAATTTTTGGCGATGAAGCTCCATCAAGGACCAGTGTTTATCGATGGTATGGTGAATTCAATCGTGGTCGTAGTTCACTCCAAGATGAATTTCGTGAAGGTCGTCCAAAATCAGTTGTTGTTCCGAAAACCATTGATGCTATGCGCGAACTGATATTGGAAGATCGTCATGTGACCTATCGTGAGATTGAGACAACCTTAGGCCTTAGTGGGACCAGCATACATTCAATATTGCATAAACATTTGACTGTCAAAAATTTGTTCGTGTTGAGCCGCCACAGCCGTAACGGGGACACCTTTATATAGGAGAGAATTGGGGTAATGATGACCACCAGGCTTCCTAGAGTGGTTGCCCCATTTTCTAAGGAGTTTACTTTCGCAAACTCGAAGCCTTTCCATTTGAGCCGAAGATATACAAGACCATATGGGAAAGGCGTACCACATTCCAGATCGGATTAGCTGCTTATAGCAGAGAAGTTGGACTTCAAGGTGTTGTGCAGGTGCTTGAATCCACCGCAGTCGTATGTTTGATGAAATTCATTTTTGGGGTATAAACGAGCCCAAGATATTGCATCCTGTGGTCTAATCGTAGTACCTTCTATTTGTATTCGAATATTCGGTGAATATTGAGGAGTTAGTTGGGAGTGTTTACTACTCAGAATTATGCCTACTGTTTAGGAAGGATTAAGTCGAATTTTCCATGGGCTGCAATACCGATACAGTTCGTCCAGGTTACGATTGAGTCGGTTTGTTGCAAGTTTAGGGCTTTTGGTTGACGTGTACACTAGTACGTCACCCGCATAGTATATCTGGTTAAATCTCCCATCTGAGATCTAGATATTAAATAGGAGGAGGTTGTAATGTATTCCTGTGTTTCAGGGGCCCCCAGGAAAAGTGGCGCCCGTATAGATCCTGATGAATACATGGATGTATATCTTTAATCCTTCCGGATAATCCAAAGGATGCGCAGTCCGTGAACAAGTCGATCATATGATAATATATTGCGACACATATGACAATCAGTACTAGATTGTTCGAGAAAGTCCGAAAGAAAGTACTAGAATATTCTATAAACTACTGGAAAACTGGAGACTATGAACAATAGAATATTCAAGGCTATGGAACGGGCGGAAACGAAACACCGAATCAGAATGTGAGGAAACGGTATAAATACGTCGCACACAGATCATGGAGAGAAGTAGAAAGTAAGAAGTAAGAAGTAAGTAGTAAACGACGCGATAAGTACGGAAGCGATAAGTCAAGAAATCGTTAAGTGTACGGTAAAAGTAACGGTTGTTATTAACGGACTAATAAAGTGTTACATTAATTCAAAATCGATTTAACGGCACTTATTTATTAAAAATAATTAATCCAGCAAACCCTAAGCTCGCTACAATATGTCAATGCACTCAAAAATAATTTATAGAAAACTGTCGATGGCACTCATCAAAATGGCGAGCTCGTAGGGAGCGACCAAATAACGATAAACTGTCAAAAAAAAAAAAAAAACTAATTATATTATTATTATTATTATTATTTATTGGCCTGTAGGAACCCGGAAGTTCATGACCTCACCGACTCGGCTTCGCCATCGTTCCCTGTCCTGGGCACTCTCCTTCCACGCTTGACCATTCGATCCAATCTCCTCAAGGTCAAACCTAACATTGTCCTCCCATCTCCGTCGCGGCCGTCCTACCGGTCTCTTTCCCGTTGGTCTACCGTCAAGAATTCTATATACGGTCCTATCCTTCCCCATTCACGCCACGTGTGCGGCCCATCTGAATCTTCGCGACTTGATTACTCTCACTATTGTAGGTTTGCGATATAGCTCTTCCAATTCGTGGTTATGGAGTCTCCTCCATTATCCTGCCTCTTCGTCATATTTACCTCCAAAGATGCCCCTCAAAACTTTATTCTCAAATACGCGGAATTTGTTTTCTTCCCGTTTTGTGAGAGCCCATGTTTCGCATCCATATAGAACAATCGGCATGATTATGGTTCTATAGACACGAAGCTTTATGTTACGTGATAGCAGTCTGGATTTCAGCAGTTTACTGACTGCGCGCCAACTCGCGTTGCCTAAACTAATTATATTAGTATACTCTTTATTGTTCGATCCACGCTTCCTTAGCGTTACTAGCTGACTGCCGATCTATATCTCTTCTTATTCCTTATCAAAGCCCGGACACCATCATCCCTTACTACCGATCTCTTTCTAGGGTCTATATGTGTTATCCATCTGGCTAATGCAAACAAGAGTTTACATCCACTTCAAATAGGGAAAAGTCCATGGGAATTGGATGAGAGTTAGATGGGAATCTGGACGGGAATTTGGGTTTATTTGCAAACCATAAAACATCTGGTTACAATGCATATGGAGTTCTGCATTGTGATGTCTAGATTGCCGGATCTGTGTATATGCGAACCAAATGAACATTTGGTTCGTTGAACACGTGTTTATTTATATATATGATGCATGTGAAGATATGCATTGTAATGTTTGGATTTTGGAAATTGAATTCAATGCTCGACAATTGAACGTCTGGTTCAATTTGTTTGACATTGAATTCAACGTTGATTTGGGGATATGGATGTTTTGTTCGACATGATATGGTTTGTATATGAATTACGAATAATATGTATGTTGAGGGAAATGGTAGGGCGTTTGGGGCACTACAGGGTCTAGAATGGAGTCTTGTGGTACGCTTGCGGCGGAATTGAAAGTTCGGAATGACTCTCCATGCACCCGAATTTGAAAAGCTCTGTTTCGAACGAATTGGTAGATTATCCTACACAGCGTTTTACTGAGACCAGTGTTCAATAATTTAAAGACAAGACCTTCGACCCACTTCGTGTCAAAGGACTTGTCATTGTCCAGATGTGGTTTTGAAATATGTTGAGAGCCATAGTGGCGCTGTGCGCTCTTCTAAATCCAAATTGGAAATCAGGTATTAGGCTCCTGGCACTGATAAAGTTATTTAGCTTCTCTTATATGCATTTTTCATATCTTTTGCTGATGCAAGTGAAGAGTGAGATGGGGCGAAAGCTTGACGGGTGATACGTTGGTTTCCCAACGTTTGCTATTGGACAAACCAGCATACTTCCCAGATTGGGGCGAGTATGCTATGACGTAGGCATGGTTGATCAGACTGGAAAGCTTTATAAAGAATAATACAGAATGCCTTCGACGAAACCGTGACCATTGTCACGTGTGTCATCGAAGTATGCACTGTTAGTTCGGTTAAAGACGACAATGGTCTCGTTACAGTTGCCTAATTTATTGTGAACCTCTGAACTAATGATCACATTAGTATCCGGTTCGCCACCCTCGAGAGTAAGCCTATGATTATTTTCAAAGATCTCTCCGATGATATTTGCTTTATTCGTGTCATTATTGATACCAACACCGTTGTGTATGTTCGCCCCAGTGATACGAGAAGTGCCACATATCTTTTTAACAATTTGATAAACATTCTGGTTCATCTGAATACCCTTCAGTTTGTTTTCCAATTGCTGGGTACCACTGTTTTGGATTCTCTGTTGAATTACTGTACCAATATTGTGAATGATGGATCGCAGTAATAGCTCCCTTTGCGTGAAGCGGTGGCGATATCTCATTCTGCAGAGCTTTTTACGCTCCCGTATGAGACGAAGAGTGAAGTCGTCATGGAGAATCTGGTAAGTCTTCTCAAGTTTGTACTTCGGGACATGAGTCTCCGAAGTTTTAACTAGAATGCAGAATTATTTATCTCAATCGTGGTTAGGTTCCTGTCAATGGGACGTGAGAGTTGGTGGAGTTTTACGTTCAATGTGACATGGAAGTTGTCCTAATTTGTGCGCCCATAATCGGGTATGTATCTGATGGAGGAGGAAAATTACAACTCCAGGGGGTGCACTCCGAGCACACCCTACAAGGGGTGGTAAACGGGTCGCCCGATCGGTTCTGTGGTTGTGATACGACTCAATCGAGGGTTGGAATATGGCTCTTGATTCGCCCTCGATTCGGTGGTGGTGGTGGATATCCTATCCGCTAAGGATATGTTTTTACTTACCACAAGAGAGACGTAAAGTCTCTCTTTATGGAACAGAAAACCAGATCTCGTAATAAAGATCATGATGGTACACATGTATGTGTGTGCATTGGTTCATTCATGGGACAAAGCCACGAGAACGAAACTGAAACAAAGAAAGGGCATAATGTGCATCCATGAGATGTGAGTTCGGCTAAGCAAACAAGCCGAATCTCACTGGATGCTAATTGGGTTTGTGGTTGCTTATATGAGAAGGTCAATGGTAAACGGATCCAGGAATATGTAGGACAAAGGGAATTTATAATCTGAGAGTTCAACTGAGTAAACAAGTTGGAACTCATTAGATAGTAGATGCATTTGGGATACTTGAATGCTTTGAATTGTTTGCCGTATCGCCAGAATGCCTGCTGAAGGTCAGCGTTCTTTTGTTTGTACATGGTACATGCTAGGGAATTAGTTCCAGATCCTATTGCGCTAATTGTATGCAGCAACGTTGGATTGTTTATCGTTGGTTCCAAGGGTCGCCAGCCAATGTGTATTTAGGTAAATTTATTGTACACATGTTGAAGCTGGGAATAGCCAACTCAAGGTTAAGATTCCCTGATTATGCGGTTGCATTATATGTGAACCGATGAGTTTTCTTTCAGGGATTCGTCTAGGCGGAAATGCACTTGGTGAGAGTGGGATTTGCCTAGCACCGAAGGTGCTGAATTGGTTTTGGGATTCATGATAAGTTAGGAAAGAATTCTTATAGGGAATTTGTATGCGAAAAGATGCATGAAAGGTAAGGATTCTTTTATAGGGACTTTTAGATTATAAATTTGATCTATTTGATGCGTCAAGCATTTACAGGTGCGTAATGTGATTGCATTAGCAAAAACTTATGCAGATTGGGTTGTAGGGATAGGGGTTCTTCAGGTAAGTAGGCGGTGGGGTTTGTCGGAACCGGCACAACCTCCTCAGGAGAAAAGCATGGGTCAACCCCTTTTAGGAGCATGGAGATTATTTTCTCCGATTTCGGGGTGTACCTGTAGTACTCGCTTTTTGTCCTACCCAAAGCAGTCATTACTTTGCGATAACCTTCAATATCATTGCACATTAATTTTATTTTAGAATTATTTATTTTTTTCGTTTTAAATATTTGCATGTTAACTCACCTAATTTTATAACGTCCTTTCTTTCCATCGACGTGATTATTATAGGTGGTGAATTTCCCCTTCTGTTGGTTACGTTTTGCTGGTTCTTTTGCTGCTGCTGCATCTCTTTTGTTTGCTGCCTTTGTTTGCTTCCTGATGTTGTTGTTCCCGATTTTTCCTTTGTGTTGTTGTATTTTCTTTCCTTTGTTGTTGCTGCAAACCAAACCATAACGGGTGAAGACGCAGACTCAATCCTTAAAACGAAACCTGTCATGTAAGTCGTATCCTTTACAATGAAGACATGTCGATTCGGCCGCCGAGTCAAGCTGAGTCTCGATTAGTGCTCGAATATTGAACTTCTGTATTTTTATATGTTGATAGACGGCGCTTACATTCGTATGGGTGAAATCAATGCTTCAAACGCCGTCACTTACGTTGACAGTGTTACGCGAACTTATCCAACGCCGTGGAAACAAGTTTCTCACAATTTGATTTCTTATCAAATTATTTATTAAACTATTTTTTTGTCCTCTACGACAATTAATTTGCAGGTTGTTCCCTAGACAGCCTGTGGCGTCTCTAACTGATGCACACACAGTACACAAGCAAATAGTGAAGAACACCACAGAAAGAACATCGAATAAGCGAAAACCATCAGCCGTATACCAAGCAATAATATAGCAATTCCACTTCAGTTGAGTATACTTGAGTTTAGAAATCGAATTCGTACACGAGCCAGTGACCTGATGTGTTGAGCATTGGTTCAATCTTTTAGTGATTCTAACCGTCATAGAGGAGGTTCGAATCACACATTCTTCACTATCGTCGCAACGCTGTAGAGTTAATAATAATCGAGGACCCGCAACACAAAGCGAACTCATTTGGAGCTTGTTTCGAGGCAGTGTATAGACTGGACGAATCCGTTCATTCTTACCGTGGCCTGGAATATAGGGTTCTCTTTTAGTGATTCTTCCGTCATAACGTCAGTTGGAATCGCACGTCTTCACTATCGTCGCAACGCTATAAACCACGCTCGGAAACTTGAAGGAGGGACCAGTTTACCTCCGGAATTGTTTATCTCCGTGTCCAGGTATCCAAGCTAAGACAATATAGTCAATATCAACCCTATATAGTCAAATATTTCTTCCGCCCATAAGACGGAATTTACAACAACTCGGGGTCGATCCACCACCTGTTCCAACTGTTTCTTTTCTGACCAGATTCATTAGCCGAGATCTCAAAGTTGTCTGAGAATTTCTTCCGACTGCAGCTTTATGAAGTGGTATTATACCCCACCTATCGTTCAGCCTTTACCGAATTATACCTATTTACGAAAGGCCAAGCTAGGTGTGAGTAATTTCTAGATCGTGGTTATAGGGCACGTATCCAAGTATTTAAGACCAACATACGTCGATACCTTCTTGCTTCGTTTTCTATCTCATCTTCCGCTCACATTCCCACACTCTGATATTTAAGGGTACCACGTAGGATCAGTAAGTTATAATACAAGATAATTAAACTAGAGTTTAAGCATTTTTTGTCTAGTCTGTAATTTAGAATCTAAAAAAAAATAAATTAAAAAATGTACAAAAATGAAAAAAAAAAATGTAAGGGTGCCTCCAAAATACTCTGATATGAGCGCATCAGCGAAAGAATATTGAAAGAGAGGAATTTACGAACGACTTTCGTGTATGGTTAGTTATTGTTACCCGTGTACACTTTGGTTAGTAAATAGCCAAAACTTGTATTAGGAGGTTAATCAAGATGTCGCTAATGGCATGATTATATCATGAACCATTACCCACTCTGCTGGTTAGATAAATAGTTATAAATGGTTTCGATTACACTCAATATAAAATTAACAGCTCTGACTTTCTGGGCTACTCCGCGGTTAATTGATTTGAAATATTATATTGAAATATTGAAATCAATCTACTTGTTCACTGTAGTAAAATTACCAACATCCTGTAATAATTTGTATACCACAAATGATTACCAAGTAATCCGTACAATAAACCTGGTATGGGCAGAATATCAAAATCTTGGAGACCGTCAGTTAAACCTTCCCCCAACACATCGAAGAAGTTGTCTCGTGGGAGACTTATGGAATCACTTTCAACTTGGAATTAAAAACATCAACTGATGTATTCAGGTCCTTCCACATTGTATTTTCCACTTCCTTTGATAATCACTTAGCTGCAATCGCGATTACATAAGTCGTTTGTTTTTTCAGTCTCGTCTTTCATGCTACCAGAGTCTTGTAATGCTCCCAAAGTGAATTAGAGTTTAATGTCCCACGGACGTTCCCTTCGCCGAGTCTTCAGTTGCTTACCCGTGTCTTCGTCAGTCTTGTCGGCTCGTCCTCATTGGCAAGCTGGGTGGTTAGTTCCTCATCCAGCACCTTGGTGTGTCTCTTTTAATTCACTAATTAACCGTCATTTGTACCTAGGCCGAGATGTCCTGCATTTGTAAGAGAACACAACTGATGGGCATACATTTTCAGTTTGTCTTTAAGTCTTTCTTGTGGTGGTGGTGGCGGTGGGCAATTTATGGCAAATCGCCCAGCGCTTGTCTTATGACTCGTCCAAGTTCTTAAAGTGCACGACAGTAGTCTTGCAAACTCCTGCAAGAGATGGTTATCCTTTGGCGACTTAGTTAGCTTTGGTTCGGTTGTTGCGCTTTGGATTAATGACGTCGCTAGGGACATTTCGTTGTCGCTTGTTTGTCCATGAACATGCAATTGACTCGTGTAAACATTGAAGGACTTGTTTGTTGGTTTTTCCCGTTTACGTCCTTTTGAAAAGTTTCCCCTTTTTGTATTTTAATTAATGTTCAAAATGAAAGTACAAAATGAGGGAAACTTTTGCCTCTCATTGTTACTGTGTTATCCGCCATTTCGTCGCCGATGAGTGTTGTGCATGTGTGACACTTTCGTTCCTTATTTTCACTAATTAATCGATTTCATATGATTTTCAATAAATTTATAAGTCATTAAACCGCATATAACGACCTGTCGGACATGAAGTGCATGTTGCAGCAACATGTCGCATCGTAAATTCATTAATTCACTATAGACAGCAATTAAAACCATTGACACGTCCCATTTCGAGGATTCGCTGCTTACAATCCGGCAGAGAGATAAAGCTTACTAACTGGCCGACAATAGCAAGTCATCCCGGATAAATGCGGTTGAAGTTTCAGTTTTGGACTTCGTGAGTCATCGCTGACGAGTTCAGGTTCCAAACCAGATAAACAAGTGACTTTTTCGTGTGCCAGTGGTTTGCAAAGATCCGCTCGTAAAAGAAATGGCTGATTGCGCGATAAAAGGTGTTTTTATTAAACTGCCAATTAAATTATAATAATCGTGCCATTTCGAATGTCACTCGGAAGCGGTACTCGAGTCTGTTACGCCGCTGCGATGACTGTTCAAATTCTTGTCTTCTACGTTTTGAATTACGCTGTTGCTGTTTTGATGCACTGTTCTGCCGTGCCGAATTTGGGCTAATTTTGTGGTCATAAACTCTTGTGTAATTTGATGGAAGTTGTTCGATGCCTGATTGTTCATCAAATTGAATATTCAGAGTAATAATTACTGACGTTTATGACTGGTGATGAATAAATACGATGACAAGAACACGTAGTGGATGTGGGGAAGCCTATGATTAATCTCAACGAATTTGTGAGTTTGACTGTGAGAACGAATAGCATTATTGCCTTTGCTCTAGATTGCAATCGGTTAAGAAAGTGGACGAAGGAGGGGCGAATATGAAGACTTCTAAGATCTATTTCTATGGATTTAGTTTTTAATAACATATTTTTCGATACCAGTAAAAGCCAATGGGCATTGGCGGTTACTTCTTTCCGTTTTTTGGTTCGATTCCTCTCTTCATTATATTAAATTAATCTTCTTTAATTCTATTTTCTTTATATTCTTTAAAGCCTTTTTAGTTATTTTTATTAACTTTTTTTTACTTAAACGACATTGGATTCACCTTCGTTTTTAGTTTTTCTTTCTTTAAGTTATTTCTTACCTTTTGTTAACTTCTCTTAAAATTTCTTTGTATTGACTCCCTGTTTATGTTATTTTAAAATTTAATATTCTTATTTGGAAGTTAGACACTGAATCCGTAGACGCCCTCACTTAAATCCAGTTAAGTTCATTTGATAAATACTATTAAAATAAAATAGTTATGGTTATACTAAGCATATTCAGTAAAGGGTGTCTTAAAAAACAAAAATATTATTATTCTCTTAACTTTCTACAGGTCGACGACCGGAAGCGAATTGCTCATTTCAATTTTTTTTTTTCGAACTTCCAACATTTAAATACGAATCGATTTTCTATTTAAATGTATGTCATTTTATGTTTTCCTTACCATCTGGTTAAATTTAACACTAAATATTTTATTTGGCATAAATACTAGGTGTTCTATTTTTGGGGCATAACTTTCCTTCTTCCCTTGTGAAACTTGTATTATTTGTGGCAGAGGAAGAATACTATTAATGGGTGTGTTGTCTTAAGGGGAGATTCTCATCTAGCGACCCGAAAATGACGTGTTTTTATTGAAGTTTTTTCTCAAAGACGGAAGCAAATATCAATGTCAAATTTTGCACACATATTTATTAGGCATTTGGGTCAACATAAAAAAAAATGTTAGTGAAAAATATTAAAAATTGTCAATGTAAATAGATGAGGCAGTCTGACAATTCGAAGAAAAGGTACTGTGGGGAAGAAGTATGTTGCACCGGCGTACGGCGCTGATTCCCTTCTTCCTCCAGCATAAACAAAAGCAATTCTTATTTTAAATTTGTGCTATTTTTGCAATATATTTAATATATATATATATATATATATATATATATATATATATATATATATATATATATTTTTTTTTTTTTTTGAGTTGGTTGGGAAGAATTAAAAAACGAAAAAAACCTACAAACAAAAACAAGAAATAAAAATAAATAATAACAGGAAAGGGGGGGGGGGGGGGGGGTGAACTTAAGTCTTATACTACCCTATTCCTAGGAAAGCTAAGCCTGTGTAAGCTAGCTGACGATGCAGTTATCCTGCCAACATGGGTATTCAGGTTTTTATTTGCCATTCAACCACCAGAAGTCTTATGCTGTGTGCTATCAGCACCAAATTTACCGCCACTCGCTGTAGACGTGTCGACAATCGACAAATGATAGTTGATGAACCGTTCAACGGAACGGCCTAAAAAGTGAACTGAATGTAAAACAATAATTAAATTATTATTTTTTAAATTAAACTGCGTTGCACATCTTAAATGAGTACGGGTTCGCTTGCGACTTCTCTGTACCCAAAATAATTAAAAAAGCAATTAGTGCCCTTATGCGGCATAGAAGTGTTCTTGTTTGTGTATGTGCACAGTATAATAAATAAACTCTTGATCGTGATTTTCTATTTGTCACTCGCGCAATAATAAAAAAACAATAAAAAAAGTGAGAAGACGTGGTCCATAATATGGACGGAAATCAAATGGATGTGTGGGGGTTCTCTATACTACATGGAGAACCTGTAGATTTTTAAGTATGTTGCACCGACGTACGGCGCTGATTCACCTAAACTCCAACGGATAAATAAAACACGTCAGTAATCCCTTTGATTCACTTTCTTTACTTTATTAAAAAGAACTGTTCACTTAGACATTATCTTTACTGAAGTCACAAGTAATCGTGAGCTACTTCCACTGCAGTTCGTTCGCGGTATCATACGAGACTCAGTATCACTGACATTTTAACGATAAATGTACATTAATTTTGGACACTAATCCCGACTTAATTTACTTTATTAGCTTTAGATTGCAAACGATTAATCGGCTTAAAATGATCCACCAGGCTCTTGACCGCACTCAACGGGGGTAAAAAAAAAAGGTTTAACTCCGGTTCCTGTGCGTGCATATACTTTGGTGTATAAGATCTGACTGAATTCTATTCGCAACCATAAGATCGACATGGCCGCGAATAGCTTCAAAAAGGGAGGAGCGAAACGATCAACCAGAGGCAGCCAATCATGATTGGGTACGATGACATGGGGAGGATTTTTCATGTATGGGTATCCGCTACAGAAGGCCAGCAACGAAGGAACGTAAGAGGATGCGGGCGTTGTTGTTGTAACCCATCTCAATGATCTTTAGAGGAAGAAATAGGTCTCTGCAATCTTATGTCAACAGAAACGCTATTTCCATGATCGAACGATGGGATACGCATTGTTTGAGTTCGTGAACGTTGCATGGGTCGGCGGCTGTGTACACAATGATTTGTGTAACGCCTTACCGGCGATAGACCTTTCTGGTGTGAAAAACACACCGAAGATCTGCTCGCCCTAGGAGAGGTTATAAATCAACATTTAGTTGATGGACATGTTGTTTTCTAGGTCCGCGGACGGTCGGCGGGCGTTAAAAGAAAATTTGGATGTACTGTAAACAATCCGGAAGATATGGATGCGACGTTTGGTTTTGCAAACGAATATAGGATGCAACTGCTTCCAGTTGTTTAAAGTAAACACTTGACGGCCAGATACAATTCGGTGCATGGGTGCATGTTGTGTTAGGGTATGTCAATCCCGTCGGTGGTACCGTCAGGCGAAAGTATCTGCTTGGTTGTTTACTTTGTGTAAACGAAAGCAGCTTCGATAGCCAGCGTGAGAATTGTGGCTACTCGTTGCTTAAGTAAATATTCTGGTCATGGCCGATAACCAAACAAATATGCGCGCCTGAAAGGCCAATGTTTAATTTGATCTTCTCTTCTTTTGGAAAGATAGATCATAGAACATGCCGTTGAAAATCTGGATTGCAGATGTGCAAGCAACCCGAAATGACTTCTAGGACAATGGATGGGTACAAAGATAACACACGGAAAGATTAGCGTGTGTAGGTGGACATGTGCCATCCATTGTTCGGTCGCGGAAGCTCGGTTGATGCTGAATTGATGTCATGGCAAGATGATAATCTTGTCATGAATTATGTTTCCAGGTATGACCACTCGAAGAGGGCTTGGAACAGCCCTTAAAAAGGTAAGCTGCCTATGGGGTATTTATGTCGGCTATCCGTGGGAATAACCTAATTGATTCCAGCAAATTGGATTGTGTAATCTTGCAGAAAATTCAACTTTAAGGTAAGTTGCATTTGCTGATAATGGTGGGGGTCGACCGATGCGTGGCTCTTCGGGCCCTGAAAAGCCCCATAAACCAACCCACTATTTCAGCTTTATTTCGACCGCCAACAGCGTGTCAAAGCAACCCCAATTCCCCCCACCAACCTATTTACCTGTACAAGAAGCATGGCCGGAAGTCATTTATTCATTTAGTTAATGCACACCTGCATTCAGTGTTTTCTTACCATACGGAAACACTTCTGCATTATTCCAAGCGATTTCCACCAAAAATTCCAGTCATTTTGGTTGGCAACAACCACGTCTGACCAAACGACGTGGTTACATAATCATGCAACGGCTGGGGTAATCCTAAATTCTTCGAATTTGGTTCCCACGATAATATTACCCTATCCAATGTAGCGTCACTTCGACTTCCCCCAGACACGCTATCCGCTTGGGATCAATGTTGCTTTTGGCAGGTGAATAACAGCAGCCATTATCCACTCCTTCCCATTTTTTATCTTCCTACAGCTCAATGTACTCTGAGATCACCACATTCACCAAATTAGGTCAGTGGGTTATCCTCAGAGTTGCATTGGTACATGCACTCAAAAGACCCAATCCATCCCGAGATCATTGCACATTGTGTTTCGGTTTCCCAATTCTCACTCGTCCGTCGACTTACTAATTAACCGAAGCGTTAATCCACCTCGATGGGCGGGGAACATGAGAGAGCACAATGTAAGGATGATCTCGATTGGTTGCTCGTTGTGCAAAATCAAAATTACCCAATCATCCTATCAATTGGGATCAGTCGCTATTCAACCATCAGAGCGGTCGGTCACGTCGCGTATTCAGTCTTTATCCATCCGCCATCGAGGTAGGTCACGCAACCCTGAGTTATATTAAAACACCACAGCATACATCGCTGATAGTCTAATCCCACTTTGGAGCAAGGGTGCACCAATCGTGAGTCATCACCACGGACGTCGTTAATTAATTGTATTTTAAATTTCACCATCGAAGTTTTATTCAGAAGTTCTATTCCGTTCGTCTACGCATAGACTCGATCAATTTTATGAATGTCGACGCGCTGTGTTTCGGCTGTAGTTGCGAGTGGTTGTTAAATTATACTTCTAGTTTAATATAAACTTGTAATTAAAAACCTTTAGTATCTTGTACAGAATCGAGGTAATCGAAAATGATTTAAGAACAAAAGCAGTATCTGTAAATAAGACACCGACAAAAAAAAAAAAATTGTAGATATCAAAAATACAAACATCATTCAAGTGTTTCATTTGTTTTTCTTGGGCATACGTGTGGCCAGAACTCGGTTCGTTTTACTCAGCGAACAAATGTTGGGGAGTAAGTGAAATCAGTGTCGTGCGTCGGCACACATACATCTAACCCAACAGATTCCACAATGGTGCTTCGGAGAAGGCAAAATACAGAACTAAAGGCTAAACGCCTTAAAACCAATGAAAACAAGGATACAGACACGTTGATTGTCAACAGCGACGACGAAGACAACACCCATGGTGGCCAGTACTCGGGGGCTGGAAACAAATTCCAAGAACTAGAGGTCAGCGAAACAAATCCAGACGCCGGCAGTCAGGTCGTGGTCCTCAACAGACTCATCCATGAGATTAGTCTTAAAAAACAACAACTGGATAAACAAATGGAGGAAGTTCTTAAACTAAAAAGCAATTTGAGCAGAATGAGCAGAAAATGAAATAGGTACAACAACAACAGCAAGAACAAAGGCAACAGCAACCCACGGAGACAAAAAAAAAACACGACAACCTAAGGAAACTCAACAGCAGGAATCACATCAACAACAACAGCAGGAACCACATCAACAGCAGGAACCAAATCAGAGGCAGGAACCATCTCAGCAGGTGCCAGTCAAAAAAAAAAAGAAAGTACCTCCTATCCACATCAGCTACATGGAGACAAAGGATCTCCTACTACACGTACACCCCTAAATCGGAAAAAACGGTCTCCATGCTCCTCAAAGGAGTTGATCCTTCTTTTACACCCGAAAAGGTGCTCGAAGAACTAAAAAGCTTCATATCAGAGTTCTATCCTCGGTGAGTCGTTTTCCATCCACTGACCGCCATGGTCACGCGATCTCCCGCTCACCGGTGCTCATGGTGACGCGAATAGAGCGTGAGTCAAGCGAGCCGGCTGAGTGAACAAATAGTCAAAGTGCACTTTAAAATGACTTACCATATTATAATAAAAATTATTATCTAAGGTCATCGGGATCTATTCAACTCCGTAAACATAAGAAACTTTATAGTGAAATAAATTCTTAAGCAAGGACCAAAAATAAACAAGAAATTAATGACAACAAGTTCAATGTGTTTTCGTCGTTGTTGTTCCCTCGGTGCTCGTGTTTTTGGTCTACGGCAGACACTTAGAACTGGTGTAGACGAGGTAGAACTCTCGCCCATGCTGGCGTCGCGATCTTGTACCCCACAGTCCATCCCATTCCCAAAATTAGTTTACTTCCGAACATCAGCAAGGTATACGAGAAAATTATAAAGAAAGCATTGACTAACTGTTGTGAGGAAAATGGTATTACTCCGAACAACCAGTTTGGTTTTCGATCGCAACATGGCACAGTTCATGCTGCAACAAAACTTGTGTCCGACATACTGTGGAACAAGGCGAAGAGACAATGCACAGGGGTTTGTTTGGTAGACTTTGAAAAGGCTTTCGACACAGTATGGTTAGAAGGGCTGGTATATAAGTTATCAAATCTAGGTATGACCGAATAGTTATTATACATTATCTACGATATGATAATGGGTAAACAATTTGTGGTGAAATGTGGAGATATAATCTCTAGCAAGACTTTTCACATCAAAAACGGTCTATAACAGGGAGCAGTGAATTCTCCCATTTTATTTAACATTTACACTAGTGGTCTTGTGGGTTCTCTCAACCATACAATTGCGTATGCCGACGACATTGTGGTGTATAGATCTGGAGAAAAGATGTCGTCAACAAACTTCTGCAAGATGATTTCAACAAAATCAAACGTTTTTGCGGCGACTGGAAATTAAAAGAAGATCTCCAAAAAACAGAGACTATCCTGTTCAAAACGCCCCTGTCCAGGGCATCAAGGGATACAAAACGGAATTGGAGAAAATGTTCCATTGCAGGAAGTAATAATCTTTCCCTACAAGTAAAAACTGTAGTCAGATACCTTGGAATCTGGCTTGACCAGTATCTTTACTTTGATAGGCATACATCAGCTGCTCTTACAGCAGCTAAAAACGCATATGCAATGACACGGAGTCATTCTACATGGAGAAGTTTCGGGTGTTCGAGAGGCAGTGTTTGCGTTCCTTCCTCGGAATGTATAGAACCCCACAGTTGCAATAGGAGAACTACTATCCCAATAAAGTTCCGTATGACAAATCAGGACTAAACAGAATAGATAACTTCATTATCAAGATTATCCGTGGTCACACAACAAGGGCAATGTGCAGTGAAAATGAGCTCATATCGGGAGCTTTTTTCCAATGATAGGTATATGGAGAGTTGTGGGGGTTCTTTAAGGCGCCCGAAGAACCACCCATAGGCCTAACCAAAGTCCCCTTTCTCTACCTGCAATCCTATTACCTATCATAAGCAGCTTACCTACAGATGAGCAGTCAAGCCCGCCTGCAACAATACTTACCTAAAAACATAAACCCGTGGCAAAATCACCTAGAATGATTGCCGTTTGCTATTGTGCAATCGCATTGGCATCTACAGACTTTCACCCAGGGGCATGCTTGCATCCAACCATCATGCCCCGAAATCTAATTCGGTTTTCTTACCATGTAACCGACATTAACACCCGAACATGTCAATACGCATAGCTGTGAACCATTTTTTCATATACGTGCATGACATGTTCACCCTTGCCTTATCGGCAGATCCATCGGTCGATCGTTCGATCGACAATATGCAGCACAGCCCATCGCGGGCTATCTACAAGAGAATTCAAGTGTTGTTTAATTTAAACACACACTCGACCCATCGACCGATGAGACGTTACCATTTCTATAGGTTCGCCTCTCCCGAGAGAAGTCTAATAAAAAAAAAATAAAAACAAATTTCGAACATAATCAAAGGGATGCCACCTGCGATGGCAAAGTAGCAAACAAACATTGCCCCCATGTCCATTAGGTTTTCAACAGCTGCCACCAATTTCCCATTATCGGACACTAACCGATCATATAACTAGACACGATCATGATTGTTATTTAAATAATCATACCAATGATCGTGTCCCACGATACGTTTTCCCTAAAACAAATATACACCCCATGCATCCTAGCCTTGCCATCGTAAGCGAAGTTCTGTTGACATAACATCAACAGAAAAACGTATTCCCTATCGCTTATGATGCCAGGGCAGCTAGCGTCCGTACTCGATCATCTATTTGATCAGCCGGATATTCGGATTTTCTTTTGCGCACCCTTCGCTTCTGCGTTGTTGTGGCTTCCAACGAATGGATTTTCATCCACGCCTGTACGGCCACAGGTGAAATGCTTCGATCAAACTCCAATTCGATCGGTCATTGGTTAACACTAAGGAAAAGATGGGATTGGCTACTCCCATATCGATGGAAATTCATCGCCATCGCGACTAGTGGATGTTCCCACCAACAGACACCAGCGGAGTCAAATTTTATCCCTCAAAGAGTCGAGTTCGCCCTAAGCGAATACACATGTCAAAGTGCGGTCGCGTCTTTGACGTTATTAAAGAGTTCTTGTGCGTTTCGAATCAAGGTATCTAATTGAAATTGTGTAATAAGAAAAACTACGTTACTGGTCGCGTTTAAAAACTGTGTACGGATTGCATCGTAGAGTGTGCACATGTAAAGTACCTTCGATAGTTATTAAAAAGGAGAATTCATAGAGTGGCGATGTACAATAACCCTTGGAAATATTAAATAAAAAAACGAATAAACAAAAACCCTCCAGTGTCTTTGATTTGCGTCATAATTGAGGAGAAGGATTAACATTTTTATTCGTGGTGTGTTGGTGATTTGACTTTTCAGCGTTGGGAAGTTTGTGAAACGAGTGCCCGTGTCTTGGCACAATACGATGACTACCCACAGGGTACTCTCCAGAATGTATTCATTCCCTCAGAAGCGTTCCGTATCTTGGATAAAAGAGGACTTATCCAAAACAAACGTGGAGTCCCATTATTTACCATGCTTTCCGTGGTGCCAGGGACAAACGAATTCTCCATGATAACGATATCTCTCATATTCCAGATTGCCTGCGTTTTAGTATGGTGAGCGGTGAAAGAGATAAGTCAAAAAAAGGTCGATCCCATCCCAACTGGTGGTGGATCAGTGGTGAAGAAAGGACTATACGTCCTCAAAGATAATATGCTTCTCAGGGGCACCGCTCATCTTCTCTCGATCACTAATTCCCAATTATTTTCTATTTTATTTTTATTTTTAATTTAATTTTAATTTTTTATTTTTTTTTATTTTTATTTGTATTCCTTATTTACGTTTTGATCTCGGAAAACTGTACCAATAAGATAGTGATCCGAGTCGACGCTGGCACCTCGATACGTTCGTACCGTTATCAGACACGAGGAGTGGCGGCGATCTATCAACACGTGTTCAATTTGGTTGTGAGTGGCACCATCAGGTGATACCCAAGTTGCTTTGTGGATGTCTTTACGCGGAAACATGGTACTCGCAACAACCAAGTTTGTTGATGCTGCCAGTTCGATGACTCGTAGTCCATTCTCATTAGTGTTCTCATGCAAACTATGGGAACCTGTGTAGTGCCTGAAAACCGGCTCCCGACCTATTTTCGCATTCAAATCACAAAGAACGATTTTCACATAGTAATTTGGGCAGGCATTGAGGGCCCGTTCGACGATCTCGTAGAATTCTTCTTTTTCGTCGTCGGGGGACTCCCCAGTAGGCCGTGTACGTTTATGAGGCTTGTGGGGGAGAAGTATTGTACCAAACACGGGCACTAGGTTCTACTTCGCCCTCACAAACATCACTATTAGTTCATCGGTTCCGCCATTAACCGATCAGCAAGGATTAAGTCCAAAACGCAGAACAAACGCAGCACAGCGAATAAAACACACCGATGGAAGTCACCAAAAAAATAAAACGCACTGAGTACAGGTTTGTTATTATTAATGCTTTTTTTTATTTCGCCACGGATCTCAATTCAAATATTTCACTTTACAATTAGAGAGGTCACAAAACTACGACAACGACTCTGGGGTATATTCGCGTCTCCGTCCGCACGGGAGAGTGGGAGTGACCCGACCGGTCGGTCGGTGGATGTAATAGGGCTCAACGATTCAACCCTCGTTTGAGGTGAGTTTGGTGGTGTAGTGGTAGATATCCTCTCCACTAAGGACATGTTTTACCTACCACAAGAGAGACGTAAAGTCTCTCTTTGTGGGACAGAAAACCAGATTTCGTAATGGAGATCATGGTAGTATGTGTGTGATCGTTCAGATCTGTGTTGTTTACCCATGCGCGAAGGCAATGGCAAAACAAAGCAGGCAGGCGGCAAGGACAAGGGGATCGAGAAGATCGTTGTCTATGAAGTTCTTCGCGTCTAAATAAATTGACGACGATGCTTCCAAGAAATGTGGTAAGAGAAAAGATGAGACAAGGGCATCATAAAAGTCTTAGATGAGTGATGACCTTGTGTAAATAGGCGAATAGACATTGGGAAAAGGTGCTTATGGGTTGGTGAACGAAACCCTTGCTTGCATTCATATATGCGGGATATTCGTTTGTGGGAAACGGATTCTATATTTGCATTGTTTATGCTTTGAATTCAATTCGGCGGCTATGCGCGAAGTCAATGATTGTTTGGAGATTCAAACCAAGGAGCATTTCTGGGTAAAGTGCTTGCAGCAGTATCGATAGTTGCAAGTCATTGCAAGGCAGATTAGATGCTTATACAATGACGGTTTGTATATACCATCTGTGTCAATTGTACATGGCATCTATGCCGATGGCAGGATCGAACTCTAGTGTGAATATCTACACTAATTGGAAATTCGGTTCTGGGTCGCTAATGCAGAGATGCATTGATACATGTATGAATGCCCTTGTAGGAAAAATTCTTTGCAGGCATTTCCAGGTAATGCATTGAAAGCATTAATTATCCTTGGGAAGGAAATGTTTTTACTGCGGACAGATTGCGGTTGTTGTATTCCAGAATACTACCCTTATTCGCTTTAACACTAATCTCATGTCCTTTCTAACACAACCTTTAAAACTACATCCGCACATATCTTACATTCTCATTTAATACAATTCATAAATAAACAGACACAATATTCTATATCCAGTCACTTACAGCACATTTAAAAACATGCCCCTTTTCATAACAAGCACATTTTTCATTTCAAAACATAGCCACTTTGATTTTCGTTCAAAGTTTATTCAAAATTATAAACAGAGACTTCTGGATTGTTTTGTTCATTTTATACGACACAGTTAGTTGGAACAAAATGTTCTATAAAGACAGGAAAATTTATATTGTAAAAGTAGTTCAGAATAGAGCTCAGCTTGAGATAGCTGAGTTCAATAAAATAAAAATAAAACTAATAATTATTTTAATAAAGAAAACTTTAATTATTTTAATAATCCCCACGCTCTTCCCTCGAAAGAGGAAGCACGGCGCTGGAGACGTAACACGGTGCAGGTGTGGGGAGGTTGCAATTTGCCTGGCAACCGAAGGTACCGAATAGGTTTTGTTTTATGCTCCCGTATAATGGAAAGAATTCTCGTAGGGAATTTGTATGCGAAGAAATGCATGAAAGGTAAGAATTCTTTTACAGGGAGTTTTAGGTTATATAAATTTGATCTATTTGATGCGTGAAGCATTTAAAGTGCTAATGCGATTGCATTAGCGAAACTTATATGGTTGGGTCGAAGTTATGGGGGTTCTTCAGGTAAGTAACAGTGGGGTTTGGAGGAGGCGCCGCAGGTTTATATTCTTAAACTTGCCTTGCACGCGAAGTGTACATAGCCTTTCGTTTATTGCCTTAAAGCCGACAACGGCAGGCTTCTGTATTTGGCTGACTAGAAAGCCTACCCCGAGCAAATGATGTTTTGCATGACAGCTGTAATAAATGTCATACTCGTTCCTTTGAATAACACCACTCCCCGTCCATCTTATTTCTTGTAATGCTGTTATGTCAGCCTTATATTCGGTTAGGGCATCGGCTAGTTGCTGTGTAGCTCGAGCTCTATATGGTGAGCGGACATTCCATGAGAAAATCTTAAATCGTTTAGTCATTTTCGTTTGGTGGTCGTCGTCGTGTATCCGGTCCATATCCGAGGCTTGTTAAATTTGCCATAATAATTCGTTTTTACGCTTTAAAGTACACTACATAGACTGTATCGCACTTACGTCAGCCCCTATACGAGGGTTGCCTCTTATGTTTCGGGATTTGGCAACCCTAGCGTTGCAATCCGGCAATTGACAGCTCTGTCGTAAAGTTGGACATTTTTGAGGTTATACGCACTCAGAACGTTTTGACATACGAGCGCTATTTGTGTTGTTTACAGTAACTTAAAAGATTCATCTCGGCCCAAAAATCGAATTAAATCGTCAACATTTTCGTGCGATTATTTTTTACAACTTTCGGCGTGGATTAACTCAGCAACAGTGCATGGATGAACTTAATTCAATTTTTGGCGATGAAGCTCCATCAAGGACCAGTGTTTATCGATGGTATGGTGAATTCAATCGTGGTCGTAGTTCACTCCAAGATGAATTTCGTGAAGGTCGTCCAAAATCAGTTGTTGTTCCGAAAACCATTGATGCTGTGCGCGAACTGCTATTGGAAGATCTGTTGTGCTTCTTGTAGGGGTTTTTATTTTCAGGAATCGTGTCTCCTGGTCCTTAAAAGGACAAGGCTATCTCTCAAAATTTGACCGCTCCTGAAAATTTGTCCTACAAAAGGGGTCATTGCCGTGCTTCCTCTGAGTTCAAAGGGAAGAGCAACGTCCTTTGATTCGGCCTTCGTCCTGATGTCTTCACTTGGTCTTCCGTGGGGGCCAGGTGATATTTAGATATCCGTGGAAATTAAAAGTCGTCTAGTTTCCCTTTCGAATATGATTTTATTATATTATTCAGGATTTTCCTCGGGTACTTCCTCCAGGGACTGTGAATTTAGACTGCGGCCCAGATCCCACACAATTTGTCAATCGCCCAAAAAAAAGGCTCGTGTCAATTGGTCGAAAGAAATGCTCAAAAAATACGGTCACGGTGCTTCGAAACACGTCTATGACATCGTGACAGGTGATGAATCGTGGATTTACGCGTATGAGCCCGAAAGTAAAAAACAAACTGAGAGGTCAACGTTTTTCGACACCTGAAGAAGCGGTTGCTGCATTCAGAATACATGTGTTGGAGATACCTCAATCAGAGTGGAAAAAGTGCTTCGACAATTGGTTCAAACGCATGCAAAAGTGTATAGATCTTCATGGGGAATATTTTGAAAAACAATAAAGTGATTTTCGATGATCAATATTTGTTTTTGTTCTCTAATCCCGAAATATAAAAGGCAACCCTCGTACTTCTTGTTTAATGTTTATAACGGATTTACTATATAGTAGATGGCTAATGGCATTCTTTTTCCCGAAGCTAATATTAAAACTTTAGAGCTTAGAAATTCGCATTGGAAAATGTCTAAAAAAAAAACAAGTAAAACCCTGAATGTCATAATTCAGTAAGGCATGTAACTCTCCAAACATACAATCCTTTTTACCAAATAAAGTAAATTAACTGGTTGTTCTAGCTACTTCCGCGGTATGGCAAATTAATTAATCAATCCCTTCTGCTACTCTGGGGGACCAGATGGAATCCGTGTTTGAAGGCATAAAGTAACCTGTACGGGTTGATACTTTTAATTTGGTATGCTCCAGAAAAACAAAAAACACCAAAAATATGTTCCAAAAATATCTGAACGGAAAACATCGAGGCAAACGTACCAGAAACATTAGTCATCCACTTTGTAAATAACATCCCGAAGCATACATCCAGTTGCAATTCAAAGAGGATCCCCACATTAGTGCATCCCTTCATGAGCCATTGGCGACAATGAAACACATTCATCTGTCTCATGCTGTCAAAAGTAGAGACGACAGACGGCGGAGATGCATATTCACATATGGCACTTGAGTTGCAGGCGGTGCGTGTCGACCGACCCACAATATACACGCAACCCATTCTAGGGGAAAAAGTCCTGACAACTAAATGTCGACTATTCGCTACAGAAGTTGTTTTAAAAAAGTTTCGAGACAGCTGTGCTCCACCCGTCTGTCGATGTGAAATACTTTACGTATGTAATCTAATTAATACGATTAATTGTCAAACACTGACACGCATCGAATGTATCGAGGTCGAACATCTTCAAGACGTAGGTGAATGGACTGCTTCCAAAACCTACCTCTTGTAGACATTGCAATTTATATAGGAACGGTGGGAGGACAACAAACGTCTCGTGGTATCATGAGAATCCATTACTCAATGTACTTGTAAATTTATTTGGGCTTCCCTTCTGATGGTGATGCTGATTCATGCTTCATGGCAAACCAGTGAAGAATGAAGGATGACTGAGGAAAACAGTGAATAGCCAGACGTCGGGCGACACGATTGCACTTAATGCCAAAAAGGAAGAAACGCATTTCACATCTCTATCCGTGCCATGGAAATAAATACTCCAAAAGTGGAATATTTTATATACAAAAGTGTCAACTACAGTGTTTCCCTTACACATACCGAGCATTGACATGTACATGGTGGAGTTTTAAATTCTGGTTCAGTGCGAACTCTTATGGAGTTGTATCCACCGGATTCGGTGCAGACTATAAACTCTACACTGCTTCCCTTAATTTAAGATACTTTAAACTAGATGGGCATTAAGGAGAGTGATTACAATCTGTCATCGAAGCTAAAATGAGATATAAATACAATATATATAAATATCTGCCTGAACTATCTCGTATTTTCTATGTGAACTCTACTCTGGTATGCTTCGACTAGAAACTAGAATGCGCTATAACTGGAAATGACCGTCTTGCAAGTGGGGTAGGTATAGTGTCAATCGGGCGCCATGGAGAAGATTTTTTGTTACTACACTTATTGCTTTTATGAAACATAAAGAATTGAATATCGGTTTAGTCGAAATTGCCAACCCGAATTGAGTAGCGAATAGTTGTATAAAGAACGCGTTTAATGTGTGACTAGTTTTCAATAAAAACTTCAGTGCTAACATCATCAAATGACATCTTTTATCATCTTTTATACTCTCTGATGTGCGTACTGCCAAACTTCCTTGTCTGTTTACATCCACGTTATAATTTACATCTAGTGAGTTTATATATGAGTTCTTTCTCGACATTGATCTTATTGACTATCATTACAAGAGAATATAATTTGATAATCAAAATGAGTTGGTAATATATATATGTCATGTCATTGTCATCTTCAATCCTTCTTGTTAAAGTCATATTCACGGATAAAAATGATCTACTTAGGTGTCCATATTCTTAGAGCTACTTTTAAGCCTACTACGACTCCTTAACCTAAAAGTTATCGTCATGACCGTTGTTATGAACAAAACCATCAACCCCTTAATAGCTACTACTTTGGAGCTAGTCTCCGCTATTAATCGCGCATACACTAAATATCGCGATATCAAACAAATTGAACTACGCGTTCAATTTGCTCATATTAAATTTAACTTAAACCCAAGGCGTGATATGTTCAACACGCAAAATCCCCTGGACCAAATCTGCGGACCAGATGACAAACTTTCAAGAAAAGTTGTTGAGACTCATAAAATGCGCGTCTGCAATTTTATGATCTTTAAAAGGTTTTGTGGGCGTTCCTTAAAGCTGCGCAGGCGACCACCCACAATTCTAACCACAAGAACCACACACAACGCCAACCCCACCTCCTTTTGTTAACCTGCAGTTGTCTGCAAACATTCCTCTCCCCAAGGGCGTCATATCATGCAGATAATCCATCACGGAATTCCTCAATTCATGCAGATAATGCATCTCCAGAATTCATCGTTTCATGCAGATAATGCATCATTATAATTCCCCTGAAAAGAACTCCTAACATGCAACATACTTAGGGAAACTTTAACGGTGCTCCCGTCAGCCAGCGTTTCCGGCCACACGCGTGCGCAGCACATTTTCCTGGCTTACCCTCATTCACGGCGGCCTTTTGTCCAACCGACAAAAGCAGTCCACGCATCGCGCGTCTACCCCCCGAGAATCAAATTCTTCTGCATGTGGACATGCACACAGGGAATCCAACCCTTTCCACGATCATCGATGCCGTGCGCAACCATCGTTGTGCAAGTATCTCATTTCCTAGTAGCACAGGTTTCACTAATGGCGAGCTGCCTGTTTCACGCAGCTGAATGCGCGCCACCAAGAAGACGCTGCGAAGATTCTCAATGTATCCTGTATGTATGTACCCTGTTGCTCAATCCCCTTTTCTCGTTTTCGTTTGCCCGTGTTCTGGCGACATGGGCAAGCGAAACAATCCCACCAAGATCGGCAGAGAGATCCTCTCTGATTGGTCACCACGAAGAGAAACTGCACGTTTCTCTCAAGAATAAAAACCACCGTTAGGGGATGACTGGCTCTGCACGAGTCAGTTACCAGGAGTCGCGTTTCATCCACTGACGAGTGCACACCAAGAGTCGGAATTCAAAAGCCATCAGGATCGGGTCGAGTAATTAATTTGCTTGTGCTGTAGTTTAATTCAGTGGGCACGCGTATTTAATTATCCTAAATATTTTATATTAATAGTTATAACAGAACAGTCTAAATAATCAACCTGAACGATCAAATATAATACAGTGTGCACGCGTCTTTAGTTGCTCCAATTATTGATGTTCATAGTTTTAACGGCGAGGCTAAATAGTTTGTCAGAAATGAATTCGACGTCTAATTACATGGGTTGTACAAAAATTCCTGTATGCAAATAAAATTGTAAAACAAAAACTTGTCTTTTATTTTACTTCCCTTGTGCGAAACTGGACGATCAACTACCAACGCCGTAACAAAACATACACGTGGGAGTGTGTTGAGAACCTGGTGCCTTGCCGGCACCACACTAGCCCACTAAACTAACAACACACGATAACACCACATTGGTGACCTGACAAGTGAACACGCAATAGACACAGCCATCCAGTGAAACACGAGAGAGGTGTAAAACTTGAAAAACAATTAACCAACACAGCTCTAACCAATTAAAGGGTAATAAGAATCCCAATCCAGCGTCACACGAGGAACAACGGCCACCTCATCAACAACAGCCAGGGATTTAAGCTAAGTATCTTTCCTTTTCCTGATTCAGATTAAAAATAATCCGCAGCAAATTCAAAAAAAATTGGTTTCAATAATTTCTCTCTCACCCTTTAACCGAAAAATATAAATCGAGGTTTTTTAACTTCGTGCTAGTATTTAATACCTCTATTATTGTGTTATATATTAAAACTGGTGTAAGCAACTTGTGTCCATTTTTAAATTGTATGTTCTCTACCTTTTATAGCAAATTCTTTTTCTACAATAATAATTGATAATGCCTCTATTTTGGGGTCGATTTTTTCTAATTTGTCTTTTATCTGAAAACAAACAACACCATAGTTTGTTTACCTAAACCATTTCCCACAGGCAATATCTTTTTCTATTCTTCTAAAACAAACAACTTGCGCCATAAAACGAACCACACGTTCATTTTATCGCCCACCGACATGGGGGATAGTAAATGTGCATTAGCAAGATCCTCTATTGATTTTTCCTTTGTGTTTCCTCTTTGATCCTAAGCCGGGAAAGATAAAAAAACTAAATGGCGGCTGACAAAACGGGCCATGCAGACAAAAGGACATATTCTTCGATCTGCACAGATGAAACAAAAAGTCTTCGTTCGGGGAGACTGAGGAAAAAAGGATAGAGTTGGGATTCAGTTGTTGACCGAGACGGTCGTCCGCGGGAAGTTGGTTGTGCTTCACGGGCCAAGACGGTCACGAGTGTGTCTTTTACTATATTAATTTAGTAATAAGATCCAATAAGAAATATCTAAAATAGATCACTAGAAAAAGTTGAAGTGTGTGTTTTAAAAAGCAATGAGAAATTTATTTATATCTGTAAATTAATAACGTTTGTGTATTTAATAACAATAAGTAGAAGTAAAGTGTCACTGCCGAACTTAAATAGTGAAGTGTCAAATAAAGGAAATTTAAGACTAAAGAAACAAAAGCGTTTGTGTATCTCCCTGGACTCCGAGCCTTCGTCCTCGTGTCGCAAAGTTGCTGAGAATCCTGTTATCATACTTGAGAGGGGTGGATTCAATCACAGCAGGGGAAAAGTAAGTCGTCAACCATTCCATACGGGAGTGGCTTCATTATTACTAATAAATAACATTAACATAATAACATAACACCGTCTTCCCTTGACGATCCAAAGGCCATATATCGAATACTATATGTTCATCCAACACAATGAATGTTTCCGGGTATTTTACTCCAGAACGTCTTATTTGGTGCGATACCGACATTTTCATTAGTTTTGTTAGGAATCCTTGAAATGTTTTCAGGTTCTCATCCTTATCCACTTTCTTGCTGATTTCCTTGCCCGGCCCATCAATCTCCTTATCGGGCTTAACATCTTCATCTTCATTATTCAAGTCTTGCTTCGGAAGAACATACATCAACATTGGAACGATACAGAGAAGATTGGCATGGCACCTGCGCAAGGATGACACAGGAAATCGTGAAGCATTCCACATTAAGAAGTGTGTAAACTAATTTCCCATTCGGATCTCCGGAGGGGACTATGTCAGGTGAACATCATACAAATGTATTGATAACTAACTGAACTGTAAACAACTCGTCACTGCGTAGTCGGGTTCATTTGCGAAACTCTGTCAACGTTCAACTAGTTGAACAGCATTTTGTAACATCAGGGAAATCGGTTTCACCAATACGAATGTAAACGTCGTCCACCAATATTTGCAAGCAGCGAAACTTGATATCCTAGCCCTAACTGAGACTCAGGTCGACTTATCAACTGACTCGACGTATCTTCAGGACATGACTTACAATCGAGATTTTGTTTTAAGAGTGGAGTCTGCGTCTTCACCCGATCCGATATTGCTTCTTAGAGGGAAGAAACATTGCCACCCAATAGTTGGCACATTATTTTTTTTTTTTTTTTACATTTCTGTATTTATTGACCATAAATGATTTGTTACAATAAGTAATACAGATCACTTATAATTAGCTTAGCTTTAATCGTTTACACATACTTGCTAGTACATTTTTCAAACATTATTATAAAGTTACATATTTCATGGGTGGACAAGATAGGAGTAGGTGGGGCTTCCTGGAAAAGGTCAGAAAACCAGGATATAATTATTTACTTAACCTATAACTAATTTGCTTAACTTAACTTAACTTAGCTTAGCCTAGCTTATTTAATTATTAAATCTATTATTATTACAATAAGTTAGAGTAGGGTGGGGCGGGAGGTATAGTGGTCGATGGGTAGGATTTGGGTTAGGGTGGGTACTATCAGTCGGGGATATGGGTTGGGGGAACACTTTCCGATTGATCGTTGAAACGCAAGATATTAGAGAAGGGTTGTATATTACAATATTTAAACTGGTGAGGTGAGAGTTCAGTATTGTGGTATACAATCTCATTGGAGTTGTTGACCAACCTGCCAAAGGTGAAGAGGGTTCTGGTGTGGAGACAGTTCGGGTAGGCAATTCGGTTGTCTGACGGAGTCGATGTGAGCGCATTTATTATCGGATTGGGATTATTGGGAAGATTTTCGATAAATTTGATGGACAGCTCGAGGAAGCGTCGATCTATACGTTCAATATTAGCGGCATAGTAGAGCGAACTACTGTTGTAATATTTGTGGGAGTTAGGATGTCGGTTGAGGCCAGTGATAAGTCTGAAGCATTTCCTTTCGAAAATGCGTAGCTTCTCCATTTGGGCGGGTGTAATATGGTACCATATCGGGCATGCATATGTGAGAGTGGGTCTGATTATTTGTTTGTAGATAAGTGATTTGACTTTGGGAGAGAGACCATTCGGTTTGTACATGACTTTTCTGCAGAGGTTCAGTTGGGTTGTGGCTTTACGAATCGTATTTTTAATGTGGGCGGAGAATGACAGATTGTTGGTAAAGGTTATACCTAGATACTTTAAGGTTTTGGAGGGTTTAATTATATTGTTATTTATTTTAATTCTGATTTTATTATGGCAGCGAATAGTGTTGTTTGTACAACTCGCGTTTCTGCCTTTAAAAACTATGAGCTGAGTTTTGGTTGGATTTAGTTGAATTCTCCACTTGGTAAAGTAGGCTGACAGGATTGGGAGATATCTGTTAATACAGTTTCTTGCCTCCTTGACAAGCTTGTTGCTTGAATAAATTAAGGTGTCGTCGGCATAGTTGAGCATTGTTGTATTGGGTAACAGTGGTTGCGGTGCGTCTGATGTATAAAGAAGGTATAGTAGTGGGCCGAGGATGGATCCTTGAGGAACTCCTGCGGTTATGCTATAAGGTGTCGAGAGAGTTGAGTTTATTTTCACCATGAACTTTCTATCAGAGAGGTGAGAAGCGAGAAGTTTTGTGGAGTGGATGTTTAATCCATACATTGAATGAAGTTTGTATAACAGTCCTGCGATCCAGACACAGTCGAATGCTTTAGCTATGTCTAGGGAGACACATACCGTTGGGGATTGGTTTTGGAGGTGGGTCGTCACATCATGTGTCAGTTTTAAGAGAGCATGACAAGTAGAGTGTTGTGAGCGGAAGCCAAATTGAGAGTTCTGAATGAGGGAGTTATCCCTGGCAAATGAGAGAAGATTTTTGTAGATTTTACATTCAAGAATCTTGCTAAGCGAGTTTAGCTGCGATATCGGACGGAAGTTATCCGGGTACTTGGAGGGCCCAGATTTGCTAATAGGGACGATCACCGCTGTTTTCCAACTTTTAGGGAAATGTGAAGCGTTTATTATGTGGTTGAGAAGAACGAGAATCGAGAGCAAGTTGCCTGGGTGGAGTCTTTTGAATAGGAGGTTAGGGATTCCATCTAGGCCAGTCGATTTTTTATTGTTACGTGAAGTAATGACTTCGGATAGTTCTTCAAGTCTTAGGAATGTGTCGATTCCTACGGGGTGTGATGCTTTATTGGTTTCGGTGAATTCAGTAATAAATGGTGTGAGGGATGGCTCCAGTAAGCGTGGAATGTAATCGGTCATGGTATCGTGGAAATTTGTTACTGGGAGGGTATCGTTTTGCTTATGGACTTTGCAGAAATGTTCAGCGAGACAGTTTGCTATATCAGTGTCCGACTGGACGATGTTATTATTAGTTGGGTGAATAAGATAATCTGTTCGAGGCTTGAGTTTGCGACCCGTTAGTCTGTTTATGTTTTTAAATAGATCGCGATTTGGTTTGATACTGTTTAGGGTGGATGTGTAGGTCTGATTAGTGAAAACTTTTAGTTGTCCATTTATCAGGGAGGTCAATAGCTGGATCTGTTGTTTAATAAAAGGTGAGTAGCTAGTGTGCAATTTTCGTCGGAGTTGTTTTTTTATACGTAATAATTTTGTGAGTAGGTTGGGTACGGGTTTTCCTAAGTGATTATGAGGAAGGATAGTGGGAGTATGGCTGAAGAGAGCATTTCCCAGTATTTGCTCTATTTGGGCCGCTGCTTGGTCAATTTGTGTAGGGGGCAGGTTAGAAGATTCCGTTAAAGAAAATTTTGAAAAGCTAGCAGCAATATCCTTATTGACTTTTTTCCAGTTTGTTTTGGTGAAATTTGGAATAGGTTTCAGAGTGTAGAGTGGTTCAAGCGAGGGGATTTGAACCGAGGTGTGGACAGAGCCATGATCCGAAGGGAATGTGAAGGACACTGTGGGAGGATTAGATGAATAGCTATCTGTAGACTTTAGGAAGAAATCGATTGTTGACTTGGTTGAGCTGCAAATTCGAGTAGGTTGCAACGGGCAGTCTGCGTGGACATATGGATGAAGTCGGAGGAGATCAAGGAGTTGGCAGCCGTATTTGTTGCATTTGATGTCATTAAATGCAGTATGTCGTGCGTTCCAGTCTCCTCCTATTATGAAAGGTGCTGGCAGAGACTGTTGGATTATTTGTGAGATGTCTCTGCACTAGGGAAGTTTGGTTCACGAGAAGGGTGAATGTATATGGAGGACAAGACCAGTACTTTATTATTTCGGCAGAAAAGTTTAACAGCCGTGTATTCGACACTAGTTATAATAGCAAATCTAATCTCAGTAAATTGGAATTTTTTTTGTATTAGGATTCCCGTACCTCCATGAGGGCCAGATGTTCGTGGGTTGGACACAAATGTGTAATTAGGTATGTAGACTCGAGAAGTGGATTTCAGCCAAGTTTCTGAAAGCAGAAGAATATCTGGGGTGAACTTTTCAACAAACAGTCGGAGGTGTTGTCTACGGGTGTGGGAATAAATGGACTCTGAGTTGAGGGAGATAAGGGTTAAGTTATACGTTAAGGGAAAGGATGTGGGAAGTTATTAAATTTAAGATCTGACCTTTTTTTTCCAATTCGGAACTGTGTTTTAAGGTTGGTAGTAGTGTCTCCAGGCTCCTGATGTATCCCAAGATATCCAGGTTGAGAACGTTGGGGTTGGGTTGCGTTGGCACATTATTTAGATGAAAATCGTGCTGCAGAGGTCGGTGAAATTTCTTTGTTGTCTCTACAACTCCCCCAATGACGAACGATCAGCGACACATTTCCACCATTTTCAATGATGGACTCAACTCCTGGAGGAACATACGCCAGTGACGGATGACCAAGGTGTTTTTGCAAATATCCTGGATCTGTTTCTAACATCCGAGCTGGGCATTAATACCGCGGAAATGACCCTCCACCTCTTACCATCTCTCCTCCTTGGAGCCAGCCTCCACCGTTAACCGAGTTACACGCAGAACCATCCACTTACAGGATGAGGTGTTCTGCAAGCCCTACCATTGCCCCCATACATGTTGCACCCCATATACCTGCAGATCATTTTCCCAAAGCCAACACATTTAAAAAGAATGGGTTGTTCATTACATAAATATATACACAATATGGCCAGATATAGTGTGGACAGAGTTAGTTCAGGTGTTCTCTAGCTACTTGGATGGAGGGATGGTGGGAAAGAACTCGTACAAGACCGATAGGACGGTGTAGGGTAGAACTAGTTTGAGAAAGGGGGCGGATTTAGGACGGGTTTTTTCTGAGACGTCGTTTAAGAGCGGGAGTGGAGATGTTGAAATCGAAGGAGGTGGGGAAAAAGCTGGCCCATAGTAGCATACGCTAAATGGGTTCGTTAGCGCCGTAAGAAGTGTGATGAGCGGGCACGTAAAACAGTCGAGGATTACGTACGTTACGAGGGTTTTTGGCGGTTCGTTGGTGTATAATCGATGATGCAGTGTTCCGCCGAACACTGTTCGCAGGAAAACAAAACGAAACCGGAGCAAATGATAGCGAGGATTAAAACACTGGTATTCCTTGTTCTTATTCAGTGGTTTTTATTTTACTGTTGGAAATTCGTCCTTTTGTTGCACAATTATTTTTTCTTATGACATAAATGACGCGTAATTCATCGAAACAGACTGTTCTAATCGAATATACGAAAACACTAAACTTCCGACACACTCGAAACGTTTCTTTACTGCCTTCTTCAAGCTCGCGTATCTTTCTCTCTGCCCTTACCGCTGCTCCTTTACGAAAACTCGTCTCGGTGACGATCAAAATCTGACTAACCATCTGCCCACACAGATATCCAGATTCAAAACTGGTATCTGTATCTCATCATCATCATCATCATCGGCACTACAACCAGGAACCGGTCTTGGCCTCATTTAGCAAGTTCTGAGGCTTGTTAAACTTTCCATAATGATTTATTTTTTCTGGGCAAGGTCATTAGTCTTGCGCCAAAAGGTATCTGTATCTACACGGAAAAATTTCCCTAATTGCTCTGCTAACAGAACTTCCGGATTTCTGTTAGCAGCATGTTATCACGTCCCAGGGGTGATTTTTCATTCCTGAAAGAAGAAACTCGCTCATTATCGAACATCATTATCACCATCCGTGGTGGTGGTCGAAATTCATTTCGACGGTTGTCGATTGTATGCCGCCTTATTTACATAACACATCTGGCGCGAAGGCCGAAAGATATCCTGCAATTTGAATGGACGTATGGTTCATGGTTTTTCGCTATCGGGTTCAACGTTGTTGCAATCTCATATAGCCTTTATTACAGGTATTGTAATGACTATTGGCCGCGTGTCTGTGGGCACGTGTGCCGCGAAAGGTGAGTAGAGTTCCTTGGCGGAAAGGATAACTCACCTGTAAGGAGTTGTATGGTTCGTAGAACCGCTACAGGTTTGTATGCAATGTTAAAGTGGAGAGTAAGCTTGGGCAATTGATTGAGCCAGACAGAAGGCGATGGACAAAGATGATGTCTGCATGGACTCTGCGCTCTTCAAGTGAGTTTAGATTGATTAGAGGGAGCCGGTTTCTGTATGGTGGTAGAATCGGCGGATTTCCCCAGTTTAGTCCGTGGACGGAAAAGCGCAAGAAACGACGCTGAACACCCTCAATCCTGCGAATGTGAGTCACTTGATACGGGGACCAGACCTGACTAGCGTATTCGAGTAGTGGCCGGACAAAGGTTGTGTAGAGTGATAGGGTGACATAGGGGTTAAGGAATTCCTTCGACCAGCGTTTGACAAACCCAAGGGCGGCGTTGGCCTTGAGGACTATGTAATCAATGTGTGTGGTAAATTTGAGCTCCTTGTCGCATAGGACGCCCAGATCGTGAATCAATTCAACCGATGTTATCGGTTTGTTCAGTAAGAGATAGGAGCGTGGATGAGTGGGGGAACGCTTCCGAGAGAAGGTGATTGTGTGACATTTGGCGATATTCATTTCTAGGCAATTATTTTGGAAAAAAAGGATGGGAGAGGGTGGATCTAAATCGCACGCGGCAGGCTCGATAACTGAGATAGGATGAGACCCACTTAATCAGCAGGGGTTCGAAACCGAGGGAAGATAGCTTGAAGAGAATGAGACTATGGGAGATTTTGTCGTAGGCCTTGCTAAAGTCGGTAGCGACTACATCGACCTCATCGCCGTTTTCTAGCACAAGGAGTGTGTGGGATGTGAATTCGACAAGGTTTGTAGTAATGGACCTGCCTGAGAGAAAGCTGTACTGGTTCGGAGAGATGATGGGTACGCAGCGAAAGCATTACGCCTCATATAGAAGGCCTTCGAACAGTTTGGGAATGTGCGAAAACTTGGCAATGGGACGATAATTGGATATATAGTTTTTTTCCCCTTTTGATGTATGGTGGTTATGTAAGAGGATTTCCAAAAGTCAGGGAATAGACCTTGAGCAAGGGATAGATTAAAGATTGACGCGAGTGGGGGAGAGAGAGAAGAGGAACATTTTTTTAAGAGGATAGCAGGGAGTCCTGCGGCGGTGCCGCCAAACCCCACGGTACACTTACCTAAAAACCCTCATAATCTCATCCGAAGTCGCATAAGTTTTGCTAATGAAATCGCATTAAACACCAGAAAACGCTTCACGCATTAATTAGATCAAATCTTTAATATTAAAGTCTCTGTAAAGAAAACTTACCTTTTCATGCATCAATTCGCATACAATTCCTGTAAGAATTCTTTTTTACCTTATCAGGAATCTCAAACCAATTCGGCACCTTGGCCAAGCAAATCCGCCCAGACAAATTCCTGTAAACGAAATGATTCGGCTTGCAACAATGTAACGGTCATGACAGGGACCATAAATATTGCGTCGTCTATTTTCCAACTTCGCCATGTGTACAATAAATTTCTTAGGTACACATTGGCCGGCGACTTTTTCTCCCAGCAATAAAATTCTCTAAACTCCCACCAGTGCAAACAGAAGAACGCTGTTCCTAAATAGGTTTCCTGCGATACCATAAACAATTCATATCGTTTGTGGTATCCGAAAAACATTTTTTTTTCATTTAATGAGCGGCTGCTATTTTTTTAGCTGACCCTCATTACCGGACGATGCATAAGCAAACCCATTAGCACCTGACGAGTTCGGTTTTATTTGCTTTACCGAAATCGTATCCTATGAATGCACTTTATGCCCTTTCTTTGTTATAGGTTCGTTCTCATCCATGAAAGAACCGTGCACACACACCACTGCACTGAAAGGGTGCATTTCTGTGCCGGCCGCACCCTTAAGAGAAAAGTTTTTCTCTCTCTTCTCTTGTTTCTTAACCCTAACCTAGGATGGAATTCATTTCAGAATTCTATCATCGAGGAGTCCTTTACCATCCGCTGACCGCCGCGGTCACGCTTCACTCCCGCTCTCCGCCGGCAGGGGTCGTTTTGTGAAGTGCTGGTTGACTTGATAGCTTGTCTCACATTTAAAGCAGTAGTGAAGACTAAAGTGTTCGGAATTATATAAACTGCAAGCGAACTTTTCTTTTAATATTTAAACAAATTGGAATCCAACCGTGTAATACTTAAGTAAAATCAATAAAAGAACATCGATTCAATAGACCCAAACCGTGCCTTTTATTTACTCCTTGTGATCGGTGTGTTGCGGTTTTTGTTTCTTTTTGACGGATCAGGTTCAGCAGTGGAACTTTCTTTTAGGGATGGTGGCACGAAGTAGAACCCCGTGTCGTACGTCGGCACATAAACTTCGCCCCCCAAAGTCCGTCTGGGCCGGGACTGAAATCGTCATTCAGTTCTTCAAGTTTTTTTATGATTTGGTGTTGTTGAATGAGTAGAGGGATGAGAGGGCCGAGGGAGAATTCAGACATGCCAGTAAAGTAGGAGGGGTAAGGCTCGAACGAGTCGTCCGTGAAGGATAGTTTAAAGATGTACGCGAAAAGATTGGATATGGTTTGGGAGTCCGTTGTAGTAGTTGAGCCGTAGAAAAGGGAGGTGGGATAGGCATCAGATTTCCGTTTGTGGTTGATGAAGTGGAAGAAAGATTTGGGGTCGTTGATCAGGTTGAATTGAACTTTGGCAAGGTAATTGTGGTAGATGGAGCTGTAAAGCTAGGTGAATTGGTAAAAGTAACACAGATAGTTGGAGTAGTCCAGGGGAGAACGCGTGTTTAGGAAAGTGTTCCACAACTTATTCCTCTTGTTACGAAGTGTGCGGAGTTTGTGGTTATACCAAGGGGGCGATGAGAATGATAACCTGTGTCGGGAGTATGGAACATATGGGGATATGGCGTTGAGGATTTCTGTGTAGACCGAGGCTGTAGCGTCCTCTACACGTATATCATTTACGTGGAGTGTGATATTGCTGAGGTACTCATTTATGAGGCGGAAATTGGCTTTTCGGAAGTTGAAAGAAAATTGATAGGGGGGAGGTGTGCTGTGGGCTGAGGTTATTAATATTTGAGAGGGTGTGGGGACTAGGAACGATTGAGGAATTAAAGGGGTCTGTCGTGAACACAAGGTCAAGTTGTCTGCCCAGATGGTTTTGGACATTGCTTACTTGGCAAAGGCTAGAGTCAGTGAGGCTGTCTATAAAGAGGCATTCCTTAGTAGTTAGTAGTGGGGTTTGAGATGTAGTGGGAGTTGTCGTCAGACAGCGTCCATTGGAGATGGGGGAGATTAAAATCGCCAAGGACTACAATGTCGTCTTGGGAAGAACTAGGCTCCGCTATGCGGTCGATTGCGCAATTGCGAGTTCGTATGACTCGATAGCTTGCGATGGCGGTATGTAAAAGCAAATGATGTACACGGATTTTGAGCAATGTTCGATTTTTATTGCGACATAGTCGAGGTTGGGAGAAGAAGAGATGGTGATAAGAGAAAATGTAAGTCCGTTTTGGGTGACAAGCAGCACGCCTCGGTAGGGTGTGTCAGAAGCGGAAAGATGGAGTTCGTCGTCCCGAAAAACTGAGAAAAGGGGGGGGGGGGGCAGTTCCAGGCTATTGATACTGGGGATGAGGTTACTTTCGGTCAGTGCGTATATATCAAAGGGAAAGGAGTGAGTATTTTGTAAGATCGAATGGATTTTGGACCGTAGTCCTCTGATATTCTGGTAGTAAATGGTTAGCGGAAGGATATTGGGAGACCCCATATAAAGTGGGTTGGGCAGCCGTTTATGACCAAAAAACTTCTTTTTTGTGGGTTCTCTGCGTAGGGGACCAGATGCCACTTTCATGCAAATGTATTGTCGAAATGCAGAGAGGTCTCTTGTTACTTTAGGGGGGGGGGGGGGGATATTGAAGTTTTCATGGAATTTTATGTACAAATTATGAAGGCTAGGGAAATCGGGGGAGACCTTCGTGCTGAATGGATATCTTAACTGCATCAGATTTGCCATGAAGGTAAGGTAGATAGATGGGATGGGTCCAGGAATCATCTATTAGTATAGAGGGGAATGTTGTTGGGAAGGATGGTTTCTTCAGTTTTGTACTGTAGAAGAAATTGTGGTGGTCTGATCCGAAGAGATCGAGAGAGAGAAAGGTCAAAAACGCAAGACGCCCGTACAAGTAGGTTCTCGCTGGTCTGAATGCTTTCGGGGTGTTTATATGCTAATCGTAGCAAGTACTTGTCGATAGGGGCAATGGAGGCGCCTTCGTGTATGTGAGAGTTTGGGTAATGGCGATCGTCAGGCCCTCTAGAGTGGTTGGTGCATCTTCTGAGGAGTTTTCATTCAAAAACTCGAAGTCTTTCCATTTGGGCCGAAGATATGCAGGACCATATGGGAAATGCGTACGATATTCCAGATCCGATAACCTGCTTATAGCAGAGAAGCTTAACTTTGGTGTCAACTTTGTTGTTCCACTTCAAAATGTTGTGAAGTTGCTTAGACTGTCCGCGGCCCCGTTGAAGAATGTGGGTTACATGGTTGATGAAATAAAATGTTTGGGGTATAGATTATCCCAAGATATTTCATCCTGTCCTGTGGTCTAATCGTAGTACCTCCTATTTTTTTTCGAATAATCTATGAATATCGAGAAGTAGGTTTGGAGTGGTTACTACTCAGAATGATAGCTGCTACTTTGGGTGGGTTAAGTCGAATTTTGCATCGACTGTAATACTAATACAGTTCATCTAGATGACGGTTGAGTCGATTTGATCTATGATCTTTAAGTCCCTGTAAAGAAAACTTACCTTTCATGCATTCTCTCCGCATACCAATTCTCTGTAAGATTTCTTTCTTACCTTATCAGGAATCCCAATCTCACCAAGTGCAGTTCCCCCTAGACGAATTCCCGAGAGCAAAGTGATTTGGTTTACATACATTGTAAACATCATAACAGGGACCAAAACAAATATACGCATCTCGCGTCTTAAACCATAAATTAAATCATACAGCATGGGCATATGCAAATTGGTATGGTATGCTTACCTTTGCCAACGATGCTATTAACACTAATTCCCTGTGAATACGCTAGAACCAATTAGCACCATGTGCATGGATATTGTGGCTTTCGTTACAGCTGTAATGCATAGCTTAGACAATGATCTACCCGATCCCCTTGTCTTCTTATATTTCTGGATCTGTTTCTCATGACTAGCGGCACTGAACAAACAGAAACCACGAAATTCGTTTTGTTTGTTTCAACGAACACACATGTCCTGGATGCATGTTTTGGCCCTTCATGGCCTCGACCCATGAAAAGAACCGACGTACACATATACATGTGTACCATGACGATCTCCTTTACGGGATCTGGTTATCGCCACAGTGAAAGCGAATGCACCCAAATTTCCTTTACTAAGTGAATCATGTCTGCACGAGATGATTATCGCCGAGTCTCATCACAACCTTCCGTGCGCGCACATCGGAAGTCGTCTGGTAACCGCCACGATCACACGGGAGTGTACACGACCCCGAGTGTCAAGTTTAGTCGAGAGTAATACCCTTTAGAACCACTTATAACAATACGATTTAAGTGATTAATTACAAGTATACAAGTGTAGACAATATCGTCATCTGGTCAGTGAAGAGTAATACGCCAGCGAACCCAAAGTTATGTAAAACACAAATTTAAGATTCGGTTACCAGTTTAATAATTTTTGTAAAGATGCATCATAAAATTAAATAAAAGATCAGTTGGACTACCAAACAAGCTACAAGTGTTTTCGATTTGGTGGACAGTGTACGGCGGAATTCAGAGTGACCATGGCGGAAGGAAGTGAATCAGCGTCGTACGCCGGCGCACTACTTCCCCGCCATAACGTCATCCGCATAGCATTTCTGGCTTACGCTCCCGTCCACAGGGTGAGGAATATCTGATGTGTAGATATTAAAATTATATTAATAAAAGATGGGGCCTAGAATGGAACCTTGTGGTACGCGTGCAGCGGCGGTGAAAGTTCGGGAAAGCTTTCCATTCACTTGCACTTTGAATATTCTGTGTAGAACGAACTGGTAAATGATACTACACAGCATTCTACTGAGGCCAGTATTTAATAATTTAAAAACGAGACCTCCGATCCAACAAAAAAAAATGAGCTGAACTTTTTCAATGACAACGGAGAAACTAGATTCGCAATGCATGCCATATCTTCCTTTTATATATCTGTTGCTCTGGCATCGATGTCGTGTATGTGCAGCTGTTGTGTGCGCTCTGGCTTTTGACATATTCTAGCAGTTTCTTTAGAATTGTCCCGCCGTAGCTAGTAATATCTTCTAAGAATCCGTCAGGGGCTGGCTTGTCAAATTTTCTAGGAATTAACATTATAGCGACTTTCAGAAATTTGCACGCCGCGGTTTATGACCTCGTCCACATCATTGAATTTTACGTCACTAAAAGGGACGGTTCTTCGTAAATTCATAATATTATTCCGAAGAATTTGATTTATTTGTCTCCCACACAACTGCGGCGTTTCTAACAGATCCACACTGTTGCGGATTCGCCCTTGACATCCGGCGAATTCGCAGTTAAATTAATTGTGGTACCACCTGAATCAGATATGTGGCATCACTTAAGCAATGTCAGCAATCAGCTTATTTTTTTTCTTTAACCGTCGACCACTCTGTGGATCCAGATTCACTGCTGCCAGCTCGCAGCATATAAGACAGTCGCGGGACATTCAAGCCCAGACGCTAAGACCTCAAAGATTGTGGTTGTATATTCTGTTTGTGAAAATAGTTTAGTGATTCCAGTGAACATAATCACCAACCAGCTCGCAACATACGAAAAGAAGCACATGGCCAGCTTTCAACCAATGGCAAGGAATATCGCACCGAACAATAAAGATCATCTCACCAACGTCCACATTGCTATTTAATAACGTTCCGTCAACATTGTTTAAATAACTTTCTGTCAACATTCATTTTGAATCACGTTCTCGAGTACTAATTAATTTGCTGCTGCATAGTCAATTGGGAGATTGGTGTCTATTCGTGAAAGTGCAACGAAATAGTAACTGATGGCCGCGATTAGTATCCATCGGGACGAGTGCTTCAGAACAAAAACACAATAAGAAGACTTTAATTGTGAATCCTGAAGCCGCCAGATTAGCGGCACATGAACCAACTGCCCCAACGACAGCTACAGCTACCGCTGCTCAGACCAGCAGCCATTGTCCAGCCTAAGGACCTGCAGCCGCCGGCTTAGTGGCGCATCAACGATCTGGCCAGTGCATCTACTTCCAAACGTCTCAGGTAAGAGAATTTTCAATTACCAACAAATTACCTGTGCCAAATTTGTGGCGCGAACAGATGCTGCCCCTAGCAGTTACTGACGACCAACCGTCGCCAAGTTCGTGGTATCTAAATCACAAGGAAATGTCGGCACCAATGTCAACGCCCAGAAAACAGAACATGATAGCTACATTGGCGGAAAACCTCATGGCGACCCAGTTCGCCTCTCAAGATCGGATGTTCTGTGGTTATCTCAATCTCAAAAAAAGAGGTCCGCCGACGTTGGTCGCGGTGGAACTACACCAGCACAAGCTCCAGAGCGAATGGGAAGACATCATACGGAACCATGAGGAGATAAAACGCCTGGCCACTCCCAAGATGACCCGTGGCCGCCGCTACTTTGTAGACAGATTTATCAATCAAGCCGAGGAGATATTTCTGGACGAGGTCACAAAGTTTATTGAGGCAAGGAACGCCCCCACATCCGACCGACTGACCGCATCCGAGACCGCGACGGACACCGTCATTCAACCATCAAGTAGTTTGCCGCCATTGACGTCACAACCACCTTGGGGGCCACGAAGTCCATCAACACCTGGCCTTCGAATGCCAAGTGGTCATCCATCCAGATTACCATCACGAATGATGCCACCGGAACACACAACCCATACGGACAACAAAGGTGTGACGACAGACACCGGAAAGCCAGCCAAGGCAGGTGCTGCCGAAGTGAAAGAAATGAAAACTGTAGCAGCACCCACCGCTGACACTACACTACAAAGGAAGGCTGAGTTCAACACGAAGGCACCAGCTGCCAGTGCACCAGCACCAACGAAGAAAGATGACACGAAACCCGATGCACCACAAGAAGGAAAGAAGCCTGCTTCGGCGAAACCCGCCGATCAAGGCAATGATATCAAATCAACGAGACTGCTCGAGGCTCAGCTTGCGCTCGACCCAGTCTCTTCAGTTAAAACAACCAGCGCCGATCAAGGCATTAAAAGACTATCGAGACTGCTCGAGGCCCAGTTTGCGCTCGACCCAGTCTCCCCAACTACTATGGACCACGCCGATCACCCCGACATTAGCGAGGCGCCCTCAGTACAGTTGCCAGAAGTCGCCAACAACCAAACGGTTAAGGAACCACACACACTCCCAGTGAAGAAGCACCAGCAGGCCCATCACCTGGCCGTTCCTCGTGGGTTGCAAACTTACAACTCCGACCCAGAGGAACTGGTCCGCCTTGAACCAATCCATTTCACGAAGACGCCATCAACTGCCCCAGCAACAGTAGCCACACCCAAGGACAGAATCCGTTTAATAGTCAGTCTCATCAGCAACATCCATCGCAACAGCAACAACTACCGAAGCATCAACAGCAACCTTCAACAGGAACTGGCCGAGGAGCAGACCAAACGCATTTGTCAAACACCAACCAATCGGTGATGTCGATCAACCCAACCAATTGTAATTCGCCGTACTACTCGAGTGGAAATCTTCCATCAACCAATGGTCTCGCAACAACTTCCAATAATAAAAGCAACCAAACCGAGACACCGGGTGGACAACCTCCGGTCAATGACAATCATCAAGGACGACAGCTAAAACATGTAGCCTCCCCAATGGGTATAGTAGATCGCAATGCCCCGCTTGGCGGGCGGCTCCCCCTATCATTCAAGAAGCAACCAGCATGCCTCTCAGTAACCAAGAATAGACGGTACTTTCCTCAGCCCAGTAGGCACTGGGTCCGCACCTGTCAGTCCGCCAGGACCCGCGGACGGTGCCATGGAAGAAGCCACATCAAACTCAACGTTGCGGCCTCACATGCCAAATGCCACATCCCATCGGTAAGTTTCGTTTCAGTACTTTCGACCACCATCCATTACGTGGTCATTGATCGTGGGTTGCGAATTTACAACTCTAACCCGGATCAAATGGTCAGTTCTGTGGCAAAAGGTACCGAACATAGACGACGGAACTCTTGTCGTCGCCAATCTGTGGACCATCACCAATTCAGGGCGGACGGCTCTCTTCAGACATCCGCATCACTAGAAGTCCACCTAGAACACCGCTGCACCCGAATGAACGCTGCGGCCTCAACCGCAAACGACCGCATCGTTCCGGTCACTAAATTCGAAGAGGTAACAATGGACGCAGCACTCGTCACCACCACTTTTCTCGAGGTAGTGAGACCAATTCCCAGCCATCACTTGGTTACCGACCGTGGGTTGCGAACTTACAACTCTAACCCAGATCGCGTGGCCAGTTCCATCACCAGCAAAGATCACGGGCTCCAGCACCGAAGGGGACCATCCCATAATCATCATCAACCCTCCGGGACGTCTAAGCCACCTCCGTCTTCAACACTTTTCAGAGCCGGCGGCTCTCTCATAATCGACCATCGACGTGACGGTGGACTGCGGCGGATCGCTACCAGCCCACCCACGAGTACCATCGCCAAAATCGGCATTCTTTCATTGGAGGAGATACCCCCTCCTGGATCATTCAACAGATCCCCATCCCCAGCTCCGGACGACTACCCTCTGGAGCCAGACGATTCGCCAATGATTGGCGAAGGCGGGCGGAATGTTGCGGATTCGCCCTTGACATGCGGCGAATTCGCAATTAAATTAATTGTGGCACCACCTGAATCAGATATGTGGCATCACTTAAGCAATGTCAGCAATCAGCTGACTTTTTTTTTTTGAATTAATTCTGTTGGTTGTCAAATGACAACCACTTTTCTGTTATGTTATGCTAATTTCTCCCTCTTCTTTGTTTAACCGTCGACCAAACCAGTCGAGTTCTTTTCTCATTCAGGAAAATTCCAATCAATCTTGTAAATAAAGGTCATTATTAATAGAAGAAAGCAACCGGCGTATAAGCAATTTATTTGGAGTAGGATTATTTCTGCATAAAGGTAATCTTTTGTCCATAGACAACAAATTATTAGAATTTGATTCTAGCCACGGAAGCAACGTCGCTGCACACCAAAGGAGCACCGTGTTCTCAACGCAGCCACGCGAGGAGTCCCCACCGTGTTCAAAACGCGTGCGTTCAGCGCTTGTTTGACACACACATCTTTTTGGCCAGGAGACACCATCGTGTTCCTGACCGCGTGTATTCAACGCTTGTTGGATACACGCACACAATATACAAGCAAATAGTGAAGAATAGCGAAAGAAATTTGAATAAGCAAAAGCATCAAAGCCGTATGCCATCGCGATACATAGCAAATCCATATCAGTTGAATGTAGTCGAGAATGACGGTGGAATTCGAAAAAAGCGGCCGTTAGTCTGATGCTTCAACGCTTCGCTTCTCAACCGTTTCATCATGCGTTCAATTCACCTTCTGCACTATCCTTGCTCAACGCAGTACATCTCTGTACCAAACCTCATTTCGTTTTCTATGGAAAACTATGTAACTCCTTCCCGCCGCAAGTGTTTCTGGAAGGCTACAACCTTCAACTATTCGGGACGAACTCCAACAGCTATTTGGTAGCATCTCGAGGAGCTAACCTAGTGTTAGAGGTTCCCCTGAAAAAAGTATAGGACAGAAATAGGATACTTGCAAAATAGAATCCTGAGGCACCCCGGAAACAATGGAAAAGAAACTCAGGCACGCCGTCTACGCCGAATGGATCAATTTTCAAGGAAACTCTTCATCCATTCACGAAGTTGTTGAAAAAGTCGATATTAAAAAATAAAAAAGTCGATATAAAAAAAGTCGATATTAAATTTAAAAAAAACTTACTTAGTAATATTCTGTGACAAACGTCACAAAATGCCTTGAAGGTATACAACGCGAGTGCGCTTGACGGTCGTCTAGTGTACTTATTATTTTTACCATAAAGTTGCCACATACGTGCAACTGTATAAATGCAGATTCTACCAACCTGTTTGTTGTACTGCTATAGGTGGCATGTGGAATGAAGGTCTATAGTATTAAAGGCGGAAGACATTATATAATTAAGTAATATAGTTGGCTTGCGGTAAGTTAGTGAAATTGTTATATAAATGTAAACATTTTTATCTATCAAAAAAGGCAAAATACAATTACACAAAAACACAAAAAATCATTAAATATACTTACATAAAAACCCGCAAACTACGCCACATTACCTTTTTATTTTTGACAGCATTTAAGTACATGTGGAGATTCTCCCGCACAACGTACTCACCTAACCGACTCCTTGACCGCTATGAACTTTAAAAACTCTTGAGAATTTCGTTGGAATCGATATTCATTGTTCCCCATGAATTTCATTTGCATTTCTTACCAAAAATATATAAACATTTGTCGTTTTCAAAATATCAAAACGTCTGCAGACCGTCCCAATGCACGAATAAACATTTCCCGAGCATCAGTCCACGAAAATAAATTTAAATTTAATGTCAACCAACCTCCAACAAATGAAAAAATTCATCATTCACTAAACGGATTATAGATGACGGGGCAAGTGGACACTCAAGTGCTTCCCGAACGCCCACCTACAGTGACTACCAGGAGGTCGGTTGATTATTTCATGTCCAAAATAAAAACCTCCTTAAACAATAATCATGAATTGGAGAACATTCTGGTCTAGATGTGAGTGCACTCTTCTACAGGAAGATGAATCGTTTGCGTCTGTTGGCACCTTGAATGCAAATTTATTTGCATCACATGTTCGCCGAAACCCCCACGCACGAATGAGTCGGAAGTAAAGCGAACTGATTTCTGATACAATTAAAATCGCATATAAACTCAAACAAGAACAGAATTTAATTTGTTTGCACGGTCAATGCTGTGTAACGTGTGTTAGTAATCCTTGTAAGACGAGACTTAGAGAAATTGAGAATGACTATTCATCCAGCCAGTCGCATGTTACAGTGGATAGTTGCCATTGAATTGGTTATGCACTTAGAGAGCCAGTCAAAACTCCACTCGACCACCCTATCACTGTGTGCTGGTTTAACTTGTCACATGTCTATCAGTTCATATAGTCTGCCACCCATTAAGTCAGTTAACTCAGTTCTATACATAGCTTTCTGGTCCTCTACTCTTTTCTGCAAAATATAAACCTTCATTCGTCCTATTTAGGTCCAGTTACATATTTACCCTCTCTTTCTGTAAAACTTCCACCCAACCCACCCTCTTACTTACTTACATTTACTCATAACGCACCCAGTCGAATGCCAATCGGTAGCTGTGTGAGTAATTAGAGTTTGCCACTCAAGGATATCCACCCTCTGGTCGGGTTTTATCTTGACCAAGTGTAAAGTTAACAGGGAGAATCCAAGGTACCAAAGGAGGATATTTAATCGTAAATATGATACGAGTATCATACACGTAACCATAAATGGAGATCGTGCACACTAAAGAATGAGTCCTTTGGCAGGAGAACATGTATATTTGTGTGTTTACTTGCAACGGAACCAATTCGGATTAGTTGGGGCTTCAAAGGACATTACTTTTAGAATGAAAATCGATTCAAATTGCCGGTAATTGAAGCTTTTAAATGGCGTTTCCAAGTTCCTGTGTAGAATTTGTTTGTATTGATTAGGTAAATTCTTTTAACATATGTATACAAGGAAATTTGCAAGGATAATGAGGGTAGAGTGTCCGTTATTATTGTTTTGTGCGGATTTCCTGTAAGGACATACTTCATTGAACATGTAAATGATTAAGGATTTTGTTGATGGACATTTATGACTCAACTGAAAGGAAGTCGTTCCTTTCCAAAGGTCAGTTGTATTGAGCCACCCATCTAAGGATTTTAAAGCACCTTCTTTGCTGCCATATCAAAATCCGCACTGGGTTTGAGAATAAAAACAATGTGGCATTGAGTAACAATGGGCAAACTAAGATGTACATTCGACTGTATATTCAGTAAAACTTCGTTTTTGAAAAACCGTGTTTAAAGATATAAGTATTGATTTCATTATTGCAAGTTGAAAAATATTATTTCAAAATTACACACTAATTGTACATTTAACATCACACAAATGATCTCTGATAATAGAACTGATAATGGGTGGACCTTAACTGTGTGCCCAGTGGCGATATTTATTTTTTTCTATGAAAAGTTTCCTCCAGGGAACAAAAAACTCTATATTCTACGATCGAGTTGAACGTAGGCGCCCTTTAAAATGTTGTCACACACTTGGTGCTTTATATAACTAAAATTAAAAAAAATATTCACGTTTCTAATAGCTGACCTTCGAACATTTTTTAATGCAGAGTTGCCATAGTACAATTATCGTTTGTTATATTATATTAGGTGTACAAATAATATATTATATTATATTAGGTGTACAAATGCCGTTTGGGAAAAGATGCCCCCACCAGAAAATTATGTAGAAATTGTCACATGTCAAACCTAATATTGTGAATACGTAATAACAACATAACCTCAAAATATTATGGACTTTGTATTAGCTTCACTTTTTTTTTTCCTGTGCAAAAATGTCTATCGATTCCTTGTAGAAGGATATGGTGAGGCTGCTTTGAGTGAGAGAAGTTATCGAAAGTTATTCAAAAGTTGAAAACGGTGAGTTTGACGTGAAAACAAAGAACGAAGTGGAAGGCCAAAAGTGCACGAAGACAAGGAATTGGAAGCAATATTGGAAGAAGATCCATCCCAAACGCAAAAAGAACTTGCACGTACATTCGATGTCACTCAACAAGCAACTTCACATCGTTTGAAATCGTTAGGGATGATTCAAAAACAAGGAAATTGGGTTCCATACGAACTGAAACCGAGAGACGTTGAACGGAGACTTTGCATAAGTGTAATGCTGCTTGACAGGCAAAAGAAAAAAAGAGTTTTTTGCACCTTATAGCCACTGGGGATGAAAAATGGATCCACTATGATAACTCAAAGAAGAGAAAATCATGAGGATCACCTGACCATGCTTCAGCATCGACAGCAAAACCGAATATTCATGGGAAAAAAACTCATGCTGTGTATTTGGTGGGATCAGATTGGTGTCATGTATTATGAATTGCTGAAACTGAGTGAAACCATTACTGGAGTTCTCGACCGAACACAATTAATGAGACTGAGCCGTGCACTCAATGCTCATCCACATCTTGCGGTACCGGTAAAAACTACATGGAAACACTTTGTGGGGATACGAAGTCGTGGTGCCGGCGTACGACACGGTGTTCTACTTCGTCCCACGAACTGTTCACCGGACACACACTGAGCAACGTCGCTAAAAGGTTCACCAAGAAAAACATTTGGACAATGATACGAACTCCCAAGAAACTGCAGCACAGGAGAATAAGAAATAAAACGCACGAATTAATTGGTGATCACCTTTTTTACTTTTATTGTTTCTTAACACAAGGTAATTTTGACGTAAGCACAAACAGTTTTCAATTCAGCGTTGTGGTTGCTGTAATTTGTTCACGTAATGTTAAAATATTTGTGTTTGGTTTAAACGTTCGCGGAATACGTAATGAAGCGAGTAAACGGATACGTCCCACAGGAGTGCAGACTCCAGTGCACACCGTACGGAGGATGCTAAGAGAGACAAACTCAATGTGCGCGCACTGAGGGATGAATGGAGAATCGACCAGCTCGGTCAGGTGATGGAAAACGACTCAGCGATATCAATTCGCTGGCAAGGGAATTTTCGCCAGTGGTACTGGCCCTCTTAATTTAGGGATGTATTTCCTATCCCAAGAAATCGGGAAGTGTCTCTTTGGGGGTAGGTAACCGGATCTCATAGAGGAGATCATGGTGGTATGCATGTATGTGTGCACATTGGTTCTTTCATGGGACAAGGCCATGAGAACGAAGCTGAAATATCAAAAGGGATAATGGGCATCAATGGGATGTGAGTTCGGCTAAGTAAACAAGCCTGATCTCGTTGGGTGCTAATTGAATTTCTGTTTGCTCATGCCGCGAGGTCATGAGAAGCGGATCCAGAAATATTGAAAACAAATAGACCGTGTAGATCATTGTCTATGATGTGCATTGCAGCTGTATTGACAGACCGCAATGCATTGTGGACATGGTGCTAATTGGTTTTAGCATATTGTCTGAGGATTGGTGTTTATGGCATCGCTACCAAGGGTAAGTACACAATTCCTATTCGCATTTGCTTATGCCAAAGGAATTGGTTTATGCCTTTAGACGCGAGATGCGTGTAATTGCTTTTGTCCCTTGGACAAAGGTCGCCAGCCAATGTGTATGTGAGGGAATTTATTGTACACATGGTGAGGCTGGGAATAGGCGACGCAATGTTTATTATCCCTAGAAATGTGGTTACATTATGTGTGAACCAAATTGTTCCTTTGCAGGAATTCCTCTAGGGAAAATGCTTATGGTAAGATTAGGATTTGGCTTTATGATCCGATGAGATATATAGAATTCTTGTAGGGAATTTAAAATGCGAATTGATGGATGAAGGTAAGAATTCTCTTCCAAGAGCTTTTAGATTGTACGTTAGGTACTTGATGCGTGAAGCATTTACAGATGCTAATGCGATTGCCTTAGCGGAAAACTATGATAGTTGGGTTGTAGTTATGGGGGGTTCTTCGGGTAAGTAGACAGTGAGGTTTGGCGGAACCGCCACAACTTCATTGGGAAGTCCTACCGCACCCGCGGTATTCACCAGACCTTGCCCCTTCTGATTATCACTTATTTCGATCCATGGCGTATGATCTGTCCGAGCAGCACTTTACAACATATGAAGATACCAGAAATTGGGTCGATTCGTGGATATTCTCAAAAGATGAAGACTTCTTCCGGCGTGGTATCCAGATGCTGCCAGAAAGATGGGAAAAGTAGTGTCTAGTAATGGACAATACTTTGAATAAAACGTAATGTATTATATTAGCTCCTCAATAGTATACTGGTTAGACTACCCGGATTCCCCATCGCGGAGCCTCTGGCGCAAGACTAATGACCTTGCCCGGAAAAAACAAATCATTATGGAAAATTTAACAAGCCCCAGGACTTGCTAAATAAGGCCAAGATCGGTTCCAGGTTGTAGTGCCGATGATGATGATGATGATGATGATGATGTATTATATTATATTATATTATATTATATTATATTATATTATAATTTATTATATTATATTATATTATAATTTATTATATTATATTATATTATATTATATTATATTATATTATATTATATTATATTATATTATATTATATTATATTATATTATATTATATTATATTATATTATATTATATTATATTATATTATATTATATTATATTATATTATATTATATTATATTATATTATATTATATTATATTATATTATATTATATTATATTATATTATATTATATTATATTATATTATATTATATTATATTATATTATATTATATTATATTATATTATATTATATTATATTATATTATATTATATTATATTATATTATATTATATTATATTATATTATATTATATTATATTATATTATATTATATTATATTATATTATATTATATTATATTATATTATATTATATTATATTATATTATATTATATTATATTATATTATATTATATTATATTATATTATATTATATTATATTATATTATATTATATTATATTATATTATATTATATTATATTATATTATATTATATTATATTATATTATATTATATTATATTATATTATATTATATTATATTATATTATATTATATTATATTATATTATATTATATTATATTATATTATATTATATTATATTATATTATATTATATTATATTATATTATATTATATTATATTATATTATATTATATTATATTATATTATATTATATTATATTATATTATATTATATTATATTATATTATATTATATTATATTATATTATATTATATTATATTATATTATATTATATTATATTATATTATATTATATTATATTATATTATATTATATTATATTATATTATATTATATTATATTATATTATATTATATTATATTATATTATATTATATTATATTATATTATATTATATTATATTATATTATATTATATTATATTATATTATATTATATTATATTATATTATATTATATTATATTATATTATATTATATTATATTATATTATATAATATTATATTATATTAGAGTATATTATATTATACTATATTATATTATATTATATTATATTATATTATATTATATTATATTATATTATATTATATTATATTATATTATATTATATTATATTATATTATATTATATTATATTATATTATATTATATTATATTATATTACATTATATTATAATTTATTATATTATATTATATTATATTATATTATATTATATTATATTATATTATATTATATTATATTATATTATATTATATTATATTATATTATATTATATTATATTATATTATATTATATTATATTATATTATATTATATTATATTATATTATATTATATTATATTATATTATATTATATTATATTATATTATATTATATTATATTATATTATATTATATTATATTATATTATATTATGTTATATTATGTTATATTATATTATATTATATTATATTATATTATATTATATTATATTATATTATATTATATTATATTATATTATATTATATTATATTATATTATATTATATTATATTATATTATATTATATTATATTATATTATATTATATTATATTATGTTATATTATATTATATTATATTATATTATATTATATTATATTATATTATATTATATTATATTATATTATATTATATTATATTATATTATATTATATTATATTATATTATATTATATTATATTATATTATATTATATTATATTATATTATATTATATTATATTATATTATATTATATTATATTATATTATATTATATTATATTATATTATATTATATTATATTATATTATATTATATTATATTATATTATATTATATTATATTATATTATATTATATTATATTATATTATATTATATTATATTATATTATGTTATATTATATTATATTATATTATATTATATTATATTATATTATATTATATTATATTATATTATATTATATTATATTATATTATATTATATTATATTATATTATATTATTTTATATTATATTATATTACATTATATTATTATTATTATTATTATTATTTATTGGCCTGTAAGAACCCGGAAGTTCATGACCTCACCGACTCGGCTTCGCCATCGTTCCCTGTCCTGGGCACTCTCCTTCCACGCTTGACCATTCGATCCCATCTCCTCAAGGTCAAACCTAACATTGTCCTCCCATCTCCGTCGCGGCCGTCCTACCGGTCTCTTTCACGTTGGTCTACCGTCAAGAATTCTATGCACGGTCCTATCGTTCCCCATTCGCGCCACGTGTCCGGCCCATCTTAATCTTCGCGACTTGATTACTCTCACTATTGTAGGTTTGCGATATAGCTCTTCCAATTCGTGGGTATGGAGTCTCCTCCATTGTCCTGCCTCCTCGTCATATTTACCTTCAAAGATGCCCCTCAAAACTTTATTCTCGAATACGCGGAATTTGTTTTCTTCCCGTTTTGTGAGAGCCCATGTTTCGCATCCATATTGAACAATCGGCATGATTATGGTTCTATAGACACGGATCTTTATGTTACGTGATACCAGTCTGGATTTCAGGAGTTTACTGACTGCATGCCAACTCGCAGTCTCTTGTTAATTTCCTTCGACATTTCATTACTGGCCGTCAGTATCGTTCCCATATATTTAAATTCTTCAACTTTTTCAAATATCTTACCTCTGACGTTTATATGTGTTATCTGAGGTCCACCTGCTCTCGCCGTAATCATGTATTTTGTTTTGTCTTCATTTATATCTAGGCCCACCTCTTCTGCCGCTTGCATGATGATTTCACAGTTTTTACTAACGGATATTATATTATATTATATTATATTATATTATATTGTAGCGAACTTAGGGTTCGCTGGATTAATTAGTCACATAAAATAAGCCGTGAAATCAATTTTCTATTGAATTTTTATTTTTCTGCTCTTGACAACCGTTCTTTTCTGTTTCGCTCCTCTGTCAAAAGTGACACTTCTGTCACTGGAGACATCGTTTTTCCCTCTCGCTTCTTTTTGCTCATAGTCTCCAGTTTCCCAGTACTTTCCAGAATATTCCATTACTTTGTTTTGGAGTCTTGCCAGCTCGTCACACTACCCTCCACCTAGATTAGTTCGTCCCGAACTAAGTTAACTGGTCTCCTAGATTAACAAAAAGTCGCCAGTTGGTCACGATGTTCCACTTTCATTTTGGCGTTCGGTCTTCGCCGAATCCTATAGACAACGTCGTTAATTCTTGTGAGAATCTTATACGGTCCTTCCCAATGTTGCTGCAACTTCGGGGATCTTCCTTTTTGCCGATGAGGGTTATAAAGCCACACGTTATCGCCTGCATTAAATCCGGATGCGTTGGCTCGAACGTCGTACCTTGTTTTCATCGTGTCAGTTGATACCTTGATTTGCTTTCGAACCAAATGATGAATCTCATCGAGGCGATTTCTCCATTCGGCTACGTAGTCTTCGGTCTTATCTGGGGCGTCTGGAGGTATCCCGAATCGCAGATCGGCTGGTAATCGTATCTCTCGTTCAAATATAATTCTTGCTGGAGAATGGCCCGTCGTATCGTGATTAGCCGATCTATAGCTCATGAGAAAGGTTTGTACATATTTGTCCCAATCTCGTTGGTGATCACTAACGACTATCGATAAATGCTCTTTTATTGTTCGGTTGAACCTTTCAACCATTCCGTCTGACTGCGGATGTGGGGGTGTGGTCCTGGTTTTCTTACGCCTAGTGCCGCACAGATGCCTTGAAATATCTGTGATTCGAAGTTTCGGGCTTGATCGGAATGAAGTTCACAGGGAACTCCATATCTGCTGATCCAATTATTGATAAGCTGCTCAATGACGGTTGTTGCTTCTTCGTTTGGAAGTGGAAGGACTTCCACCTGTGGGGCTTTTCAGGGCCCGAAGAGCCAGGCATCGCTCGATCCCCACTTTTCCAGGCGAACGACTTACCTCTCGGTCGAAATTCAGCAAGGTTGCGTAACCTTGCTACGGCATTTACCCCCAGCCAAATCGCCGGAATTATTACGGTTACCCAATCGGATAACTGTTTTGAAGTTCTGTTAGGCAGCTTACCTATTCTGTAGGGGATTTCCTTCCAAACCCCTTTTTCTCCATCACCACCACTGAAAACATTAAATCCACGGCAAAGCTTATCACCTTGCCGTGGCATCGAAAACTCACCCTCGGCCAGATATTATTTTCTGAAAAAACATTAAATCCACGGCAAAGTTTATCACCTTGCCGTGGCATCGAATATTCACCCCCGAGGTGTACATTATTTCCTAAAAAAACATTAAGTCCACGGCAAAGCTTATCACCTTGCCGTGGCATCGAAAATTCACCCCCGAGGCGTATATTATCTCCTAAATAAAAAGCATAAGTCCACGGCAAAATCATCACATTGCCATGGCATCTGAAATCCTATCTTTAGGCATACATTCTGCCAGGGCATCTCGTTTCCATAGCCTTAAGCTATGGAAACAACAATCAACAAGAGTTCCTTGTGACTCGTTGTATTTGTTTACCCTCGGCATAACATGCATGCGGCTATTTGCCCCTATTGATTTGCTACCGCCGACAAGGTTTCTGCTGAAGCAAACCAAACATGTCCCTGATTACCAGCAATCGCTGGCTCCCAATTATCGGTCCCCATGTTCAGAGACCGCATTCAAACAACGATCACCAGCAGCCAGAAAATGTTTACTTACAACATCTGGCAATGGCTGCACCCTATGTTCGTTGCAATGTTTAATCATCGGCAACCGAAATGATGATTTATGGCCTTCCATTAGGATGACCAAATCATCGGTTTCGGGTTTTCACACCCCACATGCTAGTGTTTACTTTCTTAGAAAATGCACTAGCGATGTACCTCCATCCACCACGGTCGCCGAACGATCGTATGCATGGCATACCCACACATGCGTAATGTATGACTACCCCGTCCGGTCCAATCACGATTAACTACTTCAAGTTAATCGTGTAACTCCGCCTCCTTTTCAGTTTCTTTTGAGGGTTTTCCGTTTCTTTGGTGAGCTCGAGTCACCAGTCAGATATCTACCGTTACCGAGGTCGTTGGAGTTTGGAAAGTATTTATTGATTAGTTTTTCAAATTAAATAATAAGAGAGTTTAAGCACCTTTTCCAATTAAAGAGACGTGCGCGAAAGTGGAATGTGCGTGTTGTAATTAAGTTTAAGAACAGCACCATTATATTTAATTACTAATTCCTAATACAAACAATTAAAATCAGTGTTCTACAAAAATATACAGTGTTCCATTCTTTTCATTACTGCGTGTTGTAATTAAGTTTAAGAGCAGCACCATTACATTTAATCACCAATTACTAATACGAACAATTAAAATCAGTGCTCTACAAAATATACAGTGTTTCATTCTTTTCATTACTTTCTTCGGCGAAGCAGTGACATTTTTTTCGTGGTGTGTCGTGACTTCTCTCTACGTCGTTGGAAAGTTAGTAAAACCGGTGCCCGTGTCTTGGCACAATACTAACAATACCCATACACCCACTTGCTGAAGTAATCAATGATGACCAACATGTTTTTATTGTTGTCGTTTGTTTTTGGGAATGGTCCTGAGATATCAATCGCAATTCGCTCGAAATGGGCACCCACGTTGTACTGCTTCATAGCGCTCCTTGGTTTTGCTGTTGGTCTTTTGGTCGCAGTGCAAGTTGTGCACTTCCTACACCAAGACTCGACGTCATCTTTCATGTGAAGCCAGTAGAATCGAGATCGTAATTTTGAAAGTGTCTTAATAACTCCCAGATGTCCACCGGAGGCCCCGTCGTGCATTTCTGTTAGTACATCCTTCACTTTTGATGGTGGGACTAGAATCTGCATTCGATGGGATTTTCCGTCCGCGGCTTCACATTTACGCTTTAGAATTCCATCTTCCACCAGCAAGGAATTCCATTGTGCCCAATATGCCTTAAATGTTCCACTCTTGTCGGAAATATAGTTCCAAGTTGGCCGCTCGTTCTTTTCTTTGTGTTCCAGGATTAGCGACATATCTTTGTTGTCTTTACCGCTCCCCGAATGACGATCGACCGGCGACATTTTTCGAACATCTTTCATATACCGTCGACTGGATACAGATCAACCACCCAGCTTCTGAAATTATTGTCCTTGGCGATTTTAATGTGCACAATTCCGACTGGTTGTTACATTCCAACAGAACCGACGAGGCTGGGAGGCTGGCGGAGATATTTGCTGTAAGCCACAACTTGACTCAACTCGTGCCAACGCGAATACCGGATGCCCGAGGCGATTATGCGAGCACCCTGGATCTGTTTTTGACATCCGAACCGAGTATTTATACCGTAGAGGTTTCTGCGCCACTGGGAAACTCAGATCACTGCTTGGTATCTGTCGCGCAAGCACTTGCATACCAAGCGAATAACCGGCCTAGGCAGCTTCGCCATGTATGGAAGTATGGGGCCGCTAACTGGGACGATATGCGAGATTTCTTCGCATCCTTTCCATGGTCCGAGATGTGCTTCGGAAACTCCGATGTTAACGCTTGCGCGGAGTCGGTGTCAGAGATTATTCTTCTGGGGATGGAGATGTATATTCCACATTCCATCAAACGAAGTTCGTCTGATAAACCTTGGTTTGACAAAAAATGCGAGCTGATTACAGCGGCAAAAAATAGAGCTTTTAAGCAATGGCGCTCCAATCCCACCGATGTTAACAGAACGAATTTTGTTAGAATCAGAAACGTGTGCAACCAAGCGATTGATACCGCGAAGAAGGCTCACAACGACAGGGTGATCAATAAGCTCCTTCGGTGCCCAACTGGTTCGCGCTCCTTCTGGTCAATGGCAAAGGCTGTCAGCGGTAACTTTGCTTCCTCCTCTTTGCCTCCGTTGGTGACAGACAGCGGGACGTTAGTCACGAATCCTAAGGATAAAGCTAATGTGTTCGCGAATTTATTTTCCGCGAATTCAAATCTCGATCCCGGCCTTTTGCAGCCACCCGTGATCTCGCCGGTACAGTCTTCCATGCGGGATGTGAGATTTCGTCCGCGCACTATTCAGCGCATTCTACGTGAACTGGATTGTAGGAAGGCAACCGGCCCGGACGGAATACCAGCAATAGTCCTTAAGAACTGTGCTCCAGAACTATCGCCGGTTCTTGGCAGACTCTTCCGCTTATCTTATGCACGGACGACCTTTCCTGCCTGCTGGAAAATCGCTCGAGTTCAGCCAATCCCAAAGACGGGAAAAAAGTATCTCCCACAAAATTACCGTCCGATAGCATTACTGTCTATTTTATCTAAGGTAATGGAAAAAGTCATCAATACAGAGTTGGTTAAATATTTGGAGTGCAACGGTCTTCTGAATGATCGTCAATACGGATTCCGTGGCAGGCGGTCCACAGGAGACCTTTTGACACTTATAACCGATATATGGACATCTGCGATTGAACGGCATGGTGAGTCAAGGGCGGTCGCATTAGATATCTCCAAGACTTTTGACCGCGTCTGGCACGGGGCATTGCTGAGCAAACTTCGTTCATATGGACTTTCCCAACAGCTTTGCGACTGGACGAGGAGCTTCCTTGAGAATCGATCGATCCGGGTTGTTGTGGACGGCGAGTGTTCGGATCTGTATCCTGTTAATTCGGGGGTGCCCCAGGGTTCTATTTTGGCTCCAACCTTGTTCTTGCTTCACATAAATGATTTGTTGGAGACAACGGATAACAAAGTGTTCAGTTTTGCGGATGATAGTACGCTTGTTTCCTCCTTTTCGAGTGATCGGCCGATTGGTGCATCAACGTCGCACCAGCTGAGATGTAGACAGATTGACTCTCTGAACCAGGATCTAGATAAAGTCCTGCAGTGGGGAAAGGCCAATCTTGTCGACTTCAACGCAACGAAGACCCAGTATACAATATTCACAAAGACAACCGGATCATCGGTTCCACAGCTGATGATGAATGGCCGGGCCCTCGAGCCTGGGGATAGCTTGAAACTGCTCGGCGTCACGGTCTGTGGGAATGTATCATGACATAAACACGTGTCGAGCATCGCCAGGTCGGCCTCGGGAAAACTGAGCTATCTTTTTAGAGCCAAGAAATATTTTACTCCGGCCCAACTTCTTCTCCTATATAAATCTCAAATTAGACCCGCGCTCGAATATTGCTCTCATTTTTGGAGCTCGGCTCCTAAACATACCCTCGACCTACTTGAGAGCGTACAAAGACGAGCGATCCGCCTGATCGGGGACTCGGCGCTGACGTCGGGACTACAGTCGCTATCACATCGAAGGCGCGTGGCCGACCTCTGTCTGTTCTACAGATATTATCACGGGTGCTGTTCTTCGGAGATCCTTGGCATTGTTCCACGCAATTCGGTCTACATGCGCTCCACAAGACAATCCGACGGATCGCACCCGTTTGTGGTTCATCTCCCGACAGCGCGAACATCCCTGTATCAGAACTCGTTCCGTTACAGAGCGGGGAAGCTGTGGAACTCCCTTCCCACGCGAGTGTTCCCGGAGCGTTACAACCTGCAACTGTTCAAAAAGAACTGCAACAGTTATTTGATGGCACCTCGGGGCGCCCACTCGACGCTATAGGTTCGCCTCTCCCGAGAGAAGTCTAATAAAAAAAAAAAAAAAAAAAAAAAAAAAAAAAAAAAAAAAAAACAAAAAAAAAAAAAAAAAAAAGTTTGAAGTCGTTCGATCCATCGAGCTATTTGTCCTTCCGGATTCTTAAAATTTAACAGCCATTTCAGGGCGGCATGATCCGTCCGAAGGTGGAATCGACGTCCGTAGACGTACTTATGGAAATTCTTAACGGCTTCTACGACAGCCGGCAGTTCCTTTCTTGTTGCGCAGTAGTTTCTCTCTGGATTAGATAGAACTCGACTACAATATGCGACCACTCTCTCTTTACCATCGACTTCCTGTGACAACACTGCTCCGATTCCTGTGTTACTTCCATCAGTATCCAATATAAATGGGTGATCCGCTCTTGGGAATGCCAATGTTGGAGTCTTACATAATTCGGCCTTCAATGTGTTGAATGCTGCCTCACACTTGTCTGTCCAATTGAATTTCTTGTCTTTACCCGTTAGTTCATGTAGGGTTTTAGCCACATTGGCGAAACCATTAACAAACCGTCGGCAATATGTGGCTAATCCCATAAAGCTTCTTAACTGTTGCTTATCTTCTGGAGTAGGCCACTCCGGACGGCTGCTATCTTATCAGGATCCGTTTGAACTCCTGCAGATGAAACGATGTGTCCCAGGAATTTGACTCTCTTTTGGAAGAGTTCACATTTCTTCGAATTGAGCTTTAAGTTGGCCTGTCTTAGTCGTTCGAAGACGGAGCGCAGATTATTGATGTGTTCTGGTAACTTCCTTCCAACAACGATGATATCGTCCAAGTACACAAGACACGTCTTCCATGTAAGTCCTCGTAGAACACTTTCCGATAATCGTTCAAACGTTTCTGGAGCATTACACAATCCAAAAGGCATCACGTTGAATTGATAAAGTCCGTTTCCGGTAGTAAACGCTGTCTTCTCCTTGTCCTCCTCCTTCACTTCCACTTGCCAGTAACCGCTTTTTAGGTCCACTGTTGAAAACCACTGAGCTCCAGAAAGGGTATCTAGTGTGTCGTCGATTCGGGGAAGTGGGTAACTGTCCTTCTTCGTAACGTCGTTTAACCGGTGGTAGTCGACACAAAATCTAGTTGTCCCATCCTTCACTTTTGATGGTGGGACTATAATCTGCATTCGATGAGATTTTCCGTCCGCATTTTCCCATTTACGCTTTAGAATACCATCTTCCACCAGCAAGGAATTCCATTGTACCCAATATGCCTTAAATCTTCCAGTCTTCCTGATCTAAATAAATAATCTTATAGCGTTTGGGATGATAGTGAAGAACGTGTGATTCGAACTGACGCTATGGCAGTTAGAATCACCAAAAATTGAACCAAAGCGCAACACATCGGGCAACCGCCGTGTGTACGATATCGATTTCTAAACTCAAGTACATTCGACTGATGTGGATTTGTCATGTTATGGCTATGTATACGGCTCTGATGCATTTTCTTATTCGATTTTCGTTCGGTGTTCTTCACTATTTGCTTGTGTATTGTGTGTGTATCTGTTAGAAACGCCACAATCTCTTGTCAATTACTCACAACCCAACTCACTCGTTTGCTGATGATAGCAATGAATGGCACTTCCATTGACGAAGCCAAGGTACTATCAATCCCCGGCACTAGAATTAATTTGAGTCTTAATTGGAGCGACCACATTTTTGAAGCTGCGAAAAGTGCGGCAAAACGCATGGGGTTCCTTAAGACATGCAAAAGATACTTCACTCCATCCAACCTGGCCACTATTTACAAGGCGTTTATTCGTCCCAAAATGGAACTCCTATATTTGGTCAGGCGCATCCAAAACTGCACTACACGTGCTCGATAGGATGCAAATACGAGCAGTGAAACTTATTGGGGACCCGGCCACAAATCGAGCAATTCCGTCGATGGGATATGGTGTGGCTGAACAGCAGTTCCGCTCATATGGAGACATAAAAAAATGGCTTGATTCGTGGATAGCTTCAAAAGATGAACACTTTTATCGTAACGGTAGTCGAGCTCTACCAGAAAGTTGGGAAAAAGTTGTAGCTAGCGATAGGCAATACTTCGATTATTTATAACTATTTTTGCACAATAAAGTTGCATTTCCATAAAAAAAACAGCGAGAACTTAGTTGCGCACCTAATACGTTGATGTTGTTTTTTCGGTTTTGTCTCAATTCGAAGGCGGCATTCCGGGGCGTATTAACTGATGTATGATAACCGCTATAAAGGTTTTTATGCTTCTTTACGCGGATTTTTAAATAATCAATTTCCGGTATTTTTTGACAGTATGTAAGTCTCTCACCACGGCGAGAAGGTATTTTACAATTCAAGTAAATGGTGTGTTATGAACTTTTATTTCACCACACACCTTGCACATCACACACACTTACTTATTAGTAACAACACAATTTGTTCTTTGGTATGGGTGAGGGGTACGAAGTTGATGTGCCAAACACGGGCACTAAGTTCACTCCTATCCCCATCATATTGCGCGAACACTGTTCTTGGCGATGCACTCAGTTGTCCTGCTGCTTGATGCAACTGTTGCCAGGCAAAGATAATAAAACACTTGATCACGTGGATTAGACTTTTATTTTTGTATTTGTTTTAATTTATTCTAACACTGTTTAGTGAGGAGACAAAAATATACAACTTGTAATACATTTTGTGTAACGTTTATGTATGGTTTAAATCTTTTTAATTTAATGTTATTTAGCCAAATTAATTGGAAAGAGTGCAATTTAAAGCCCACGTACGCACTCCACGGGGGAATAAAATCTGACTAGAGCGTGTGCCCGCTCGTAGCTGTGGTAGTTGAATAACGACTGAATGGTATTAGGGATGAAGATTGAGATATTTGAATTGCACAACAATCGGCCAATGGCAATCGCGCTTCTCCTGTGCATGCTTCAATTATCTGCGCTCATCGACGTGGATAAAAATACATGCGTATTCGTTCGACGTCGATGGGCGTAGAAAGGATGAGGAAATCAAAAGGGAAAACGCGATAACTCGGGGTTGATCTGGCTTGGTGTGCGTGTATTAATGCAGCCTCCGAGAGTGTTCCACTGCCCTAGTGCGGTGAACTGTAGTAAGACAGAACCGTGAAGGAGAGGAAAATTGGGTGGTGCTATTCACCCGTGAAAAGAGATCATTGATCCCCAGCGGATAGAGTGTCTGGGGAAAGTCGATAGGACGCTACATCGGCTAGGGAAATATTACCGCGAGAAAAACGCGAAGGAATGCGGTAATTACCCAAGCCATTGGATGATGATACAACCGCGTCGCTTGATTCGACTTGGTTCTTGCTAACCAATATGAATGCGATTTCCGGTGGAAATCTCATGGTTAGGGTAATGGAGTTGCCGTATGGCAGAAAGGTAGCTGAATTCAATTATGCATTATCTGCATACAATACTGAATTCAGCTATGCGTCCATTTGGGAAATATGATATTTCAGGTGAATAGCTTGAACGGTGGGATAGGAGTTGATGTAACGCGCTGTTAGCTAGCGGTCGAAATTACATTAGGATTGTGGGATGGTTCTCCATGTAATATAGAGGACCCCCACATGGGGAACGCCGACTTCCCTAAGTTCTGTCGCGTCCAAATCTTCTTACCAATATTTTTTTTTTCAACCCGAGAAAAGAATCCACAGAATCTAAAGAGATACAAAACACCCTTTACTGTTTGTGCTTTATTTGAGTTTATTTATTGGACACTTAACTTACGGTTAAATATATGAATTTATTGGTTCTTATTATTTTTCACAGTATTACGAGTATGTACTTAACACTCGTTCACTTCACTCACTTCACCAATTCCTTCTATAATATTTATTTTAACTTAAATGGAAAATATACTGGTAATTTTTGAATTCACCAAGAGAACACACTGCACCACTTTACTCAAAAAACACCCCGACTGTCTCGGCCAAAAATCAGAACCAACGCCTTCGCCGTCTCGGCGAATCGTCTAGAACCAACTCCTTTAACGAAGACTTTTTTTTCTTCCATCCTCCAGATCGAAGGATATGTCATATTTTCTGCTTGGCCCTTTTGCCAGCCCCTATTTCCTTTCTTTATCTTTCCCGGCTTGGGATCAAAAGACGAAACACAAAGGAAAAATCAACAGAGAATCGTGGTAATGCACATTTATGATCCTCTATGTTGTTGGGGGTTAAACCGAACGTGCGATTCATTTATGGCGCAAGTTATATGTTCTAGGCGAATGAATAAAGATGTTTCCTGTGTGAAATGGTAAGGAAACACAAAGGAAAAATCAACAGAGGATCGTGCTAATGCACATTTATGATCCTCTATGTTGTTGGGCGCTAAAACGAACTTGCGATTCGTTTTATGGCGCAAGTTGTTTGTTCTAGGCGAATGGACAAGGATGTTTCCTGTGTGAAATGGTTTGGGTAAACAAACCTTAAAAAGATCATAAAATTGCAGACGTGCAATTTATGATTCTCAACAACTTAACTTGAAAGTTGGTCATCTGGTCCACAGATTTGGATCAAGGGGATTCTGCGTGTTGAACATATGGTTCGTTCTTTCACGTCTTGGGTTCGACTTAAATTCAATATGGGCAAATTGAACGTGTAGTTCAATTTGTTTGATACTGAATTGATATCGCGATATTTGTTGTATGCGCGATTTGTGATGGAGCTTAGCTTCCAAGAGGTAGGTATTCGGGGGTGCAGGGTTTTGTGCGTAACAGGTGTTACATATTTCACTTGCTCTACTTTCCTACCTCTTTCCTTTATTGTCCTCTTTTTTTCTTTTTGGAAACTGTCAAGGACACGTTTCACATTTTGTAACAATTCATGTAAATGTTTTTAGCAGGCCCTGGCGCTCTAAAAAATATTTGCTCACCAAGTAAACTTCGATGGCGAACTGTAAAATAATTTTCGAATTGTATTTAGACTAGGCGTCGACATGGAAACAGGTTCAGTGCAATACCTCACAACTCTATTGGAAGCACTAAATTGACTCTCCAGGAAAACACAGAAAAAGTTGATCCACCGAAGTATTTAAAAACAAAGACACACACAGTTGTTTAATCATATATGCTTGTTTCACTTTATTAATCGTTGTTCTGAGGCGGCACACTGTGACATCGATTCAGTGTTTTAATTGTATAACCTTAACTCTCGGCTTTTAACCGTACTATATTTACTTGCGCGTGCGGCGACGATTTCGGACAATGAGACATTAATTTACTGGCGACGATTTATCACGACTCAACCAAACCACTTTTATTGATGAAACAATTCTTATCAAACGTTAAAAAGGTGTAACTTAAGGTTGCCGACTATCCTCCTCGCGCGTAATAATCTGACTCCCCGATGCAATCCATATCCGTCAGATTTAACGGTGGTGGATTACATCGGTGTGGGAGAAGCGAGTAGGCCCAATGGGCGATCGCAAAAGGATCGAATGGGAGAATTCTCTATGTGTCCGTATAGGACAAGTACGATGCCTCTTAGCCTGTATATCGGCAACGACGAAACTGCACCTGAATAAACATGGACTGGTGTAATGAACTGCAGGCATTATTGAGATAAGTGACAGCGAAGCTCGCCGAAGCAAGGAATAGGTTTCTGTGTCCTAAATAAACAGAAACGCTATTTCAAGGTTCATACGATGCGATGCACATTATTTGTGATTTAGCCGATGCTACATGGGAACGTCGGCTGTTTACATAATCGCCCCAGACTTATGCCATTGCAGGTAATCGATTTTTCCGTGGCGATAAGCAATGGCCAAGGCTGTGGTGGCTTTTGTTTGATCTAATTAAATGGAACATGGGAATGATGGTGAGGAATTTGACTTGCAGACGTGCAAGCGTACGTCCTGCTCAGGGGAAACATGGACAGCGGTTGGTAAGTAAAATAAACACAGTGATGCTACTGTGTATTTGTTTGTTTTACAGGCCGGAGCATTATTAGGCATGATCATGGGTATGATTGTCTAACGTCCATCATATTCGTGCGCAAATCCCATAATCGGTAGCTAACCGATAAAGGAAATTGGTCGCAACTGTAGCGAACCTTCGGATTGGAGCAATATTCAATCATGAACCGTGGCAAGAATATCGGGTACAGCTCTGTCAACAATTACGCTGGCCAGCGAGTGTTTCTCGATTATAATTGCTGACAAGCTGAGCCGATTGGGTTGATACGGTTCATGTAATATGAACGAAATAATTTGTTTGATGTGCATGCATGCTGGGGTTTTACTTTCAGGTGAAAGCGAATGGAAGGTAGCTTACGCTGCTCGATTGCAGGTAAGCAGGAGGAAGTTAATTTGGTAGGAAATGGATGGTTCTTAGAGAAGACTCTAAAGAACCGCCACCTTACAATATCAAAATGTGGTCGCCACAGCATCTTCCTTTCCTTTTACATTTTGCGCCGTCTCGCCTTCTCTCCTTGAAGGCTTTCTCTTACTTCTACCTGATTCGTATTATTTATTTTAAAAATAAGTCTACGAATACTTTATTAAAATTAAGTTAGTGGAACAAAAGGATGCTAAATACTATTGTAAGTAAAAATAAATAAATAATCTTTTATTTTCTCATGAAGAGTGGCAATTCTTTACGTTGTATTGAAAATGTAAACACCCAAATATCGATTGACTGTTAAACCATTAATTCATTTTTCAAGTCTAATCACAAAGTAGCCGGGGTCATAATTACTGTCAGTTCTCAGGTATAATATTGTTCCACAAATCAAACAAATACTGCCGACAAGAGCAAAATAATCAATTGCAATCCTAATAACCAACAACCTTTACCACTCAAATTCATTCACATGTTAATTAGATGCATTGAGCTTAATTAATTGAATTTCTCCTCAAAGAAAATAACTTTATTGCTCCTAATCACCACATAAAGTGGGCTTACACCCATTCCCAGTGCCGCTAATTGGATTCCTTTCCTCTACACCAATCCATCAGAATGACCCTGCCTTCTACTACTTCTACGGCACTTCCACCCTCCAACAAATTGTTCACCCTCTTATAATTAAACAAACGACCAAATAAAAATAAACCGCCCATTCATTTGCTCACGAATTCGATTCTTATACATCCTTGCCCATAAATAACTGCGTATTCAACGTTCGTTTAATTAATTATTTAAAAATGTCTACCTGCATTCGTCCGGTTGGTTTGGGGGGCAATCAACCGTCGTACTTCAAATAATCCCACTCACCTACACACGTCGGGTTATCCCGACTAAACTGCCCAATTTCAATGTGCATAAAATTTATTAAACAAAAATATAAAACAACAACAACCGTTCATTTGCATGCTTATATGGGGAAACGTAAGAGTTTTGTTTTTGTTAATATTTTATATTTTTCGCACACAAATTTGTTTATTTGCTGAATTCCAAAAATACCGGAGTGACGGTTAAAACGGTCGGAATTAATTATTTCAGGAATTAAAGGAATTTTTTGTTTTAGTAACAATTCAAAAGAAGAATGCCGAGCAACCGCTACCAAAAATAAGAGTTTTGTTTTTTATTTAACGAATTTTTATAGAAAATTCGGTTCAAGAAAAATTAAATTGATTCACTTGGCGAAGTGAAATGACCTCTGCAACGGCACCTCGCGCTCCATGGACGTGATAAATGGGTGAAGTGTTGCTGCATCCGCTGTCGGCATATGGAAGATAAGTCCTTACCGATCTTTACGAGCTTCTTTAATATATAAATTTCGACACTTTAATACTGGCCACAGCATCGGTCATTTACATCCATAACGGTGTCAATTTATTCTGACAGCACAAGGATGTCAAACATGCGAAATTATTATTTCGGTTCGTTTTTACTTTTACTTTGATTTTGATTTTTAATTTTTTTTTGGTTTATTTTTATTTAAATCTGTCATCTCTGCTTAACTTGAAGAATTAAAAAGATCAAAAGCGGGTTAATGCACTGAACGGTTAGATGTGGTTCCGAACTTCGCCAATTGGCTACGAGACGATCATTCTCGTGCCACTCCTTAAAAATGTGATAAGAAAAGTTATTGCTCTTGAAATCACCTAATAATAATCAAAGCTAATGACGAAGGTTGAGTGAGCTGATGGTTCTAAAGATTGGTCACAGGTTGTCGAAAGGAAATAGCATAGTGTAACAGAAAGGTAGTCTTAGGAAATAATTTTTGCTCGCTGATTTGGCTTACATAATGAAATAGTCAGCTACTACGCCAACATTTTGTGCTCTGCGCCAAGCATGTTTGAAGGTGACGATGGCCTTTTCAAGTGAACTGTATCGTTTCCCAGGAAACCAAACTAGGATAAAAATGTCTGTTCATAGTGTATGGAAAAATACAAACTATTACAATGCAGTAATTTCTAATAAGAAGATTTCCCTTCTACGACTTCATATGTGGAAATGACTCGCCATAAAATAGGGGATGGTAGGAAGACCCAATTGTGAGACAATGAGAAGTTTGTCCTTCATCGTTATTTCTTCTGGTTGACTTACAAACACCAGAATGACCCATATCCATAAGAATGTTAGGTTTGATCTTGAGATGTGTAAAAAGCGAATGAATTATCTACAAGCAGTTGAAGTGTTGCCAAATTCAAGACTGCTATAATTCTCGAACATTTGGCAACACTGCGTTCATATTCGGCGTGATATGAGTCCAGTTTGATAAGACAGTGACTTTTTGAATTTCTCGCGCAGTAAGATTAAATGTTACTGGTCGAATAATTGCCATCTATAAAGAGACTACATTGGCACAAGTCTAATAAGCTTTCCCGGAAAAACAAATTATTATGGACAATTTAACAAGTCTCGGATAAGTCCCGGATAACTGTGGGGAGACTTGCTAAATAAGGCCAAGACCGGATCCCGGTTGTAGTGCCGATGATGAATCATAAATAGACTCCTGTCAAAGTTTGAGCAAGCTGCGCCATTCAGTTTGTGTTTCATAGCTATTGAGAGCAGACCACCTCGTAAATTTTAACGACAGTGGAGAAAAGTGAATTTCGTGTGCTGATTAAACTCAATCAAGCAAACTCCATAAATTGGGCTACGAACTGCTACTACATCCAGCATATTCTCCGGATTTAGACCACAGCGACAAATTCCTGTTTTCAAACTTGAAGAAATAGCTGGACGGCATTGTGGTCGAACGATTCACAGAAACGAACGCCTATTTTGATGGCCTTCAGGAAACCTATTTTTTTTGGAAGGAATAAAAACATTGGAAAACTGCTGGACTAAATGTATCGAGCTAAACGGAGACCGCGTTGAGAAAAAAAAAGACTATTTGCCGAAAAAAAAATAGGACAAGACCGGTGAATCTTGAGTGCGGTAGTAAACGCAGATCACGTCTGTGGCGTCTGATAATCTGCGCTGAATAAGAAACAAAAAAAAAAATTGTGGCGAGAAGGCCGAATTTAGCGAGACAAGGACATATGTGTCCTTCATCTTGTCTCTGACTTCTGGTCATCTTGCGATAACCAGAATCACCCACATCCGTGAGGATGTTGTGCTCGGTCTCGCGATCTCTGAAAAGAAAAGAGAAAAAAGAGGGGTATCCAAGGATAGTGTGGACAGTGTTAGTCCGGGTGTTCTCTAGCTACTTTTATAGAGGGATGGTGGGAAAGAAATCGTACAAGACCGGTAGGTCTTGGGTGCGGTAGTGAACGCAGATCACGTCTTTGGCGTCAGATAATCTGCGCTGTGGTCGGCGTGTATGTTTGTGTTTGTGCCGTCTTGTACTGTGCGTTCGTGTGTGTGGTTTGTTAATAGTGTAAGGTTCTTTTTGTCTATCACTTTAAACACCACACTCAAGTTGGAATCCCTCACTTTAAGTAAAACACTCTTTTGTCTTTAGTTTAACTTAATTATTGTCATATTTACTGCTCACATTATTATTTCTACATTTATTAGGTAGCGCTTAATTATTTTCAAATTTTAGCAATCTCACTTATAATTACTAATCTTTAAATAGGAACTCTCCTTAAATTACCACACCGGGAAATCGAACACTTACTTTCCTTTATCAGCCACTTAAACCACCGACACTTTGGCGTACGCGAGCCCTCTCAGTCACTAGGTCCCAACCAACTCCAAAAAGTCTCCCGCCTCGGTCGAGATTCGTAAACCAACTCTCTGTTATCTGACCGTCGGGTCGAGATTCAAAATTCAACCCGCCAACGAAGACCTGTTTTTTCTTCATCCTGAAGGCTTGGGATCAAACGCGGAAACACAAAGGGAATAATCAACAGAGGATCGTGCGAATGCACATTTATAATCCTCTATGTTGATATGCGCTAACCGAATGTGTAATTCGTTTTATGATGCCTGTTGTTTGTTCTAGCCGACTCGGCAAGGATCCCTTTTGTAAGAATACGATCGGGAATACAAATAGAGAATTGTGCTAATGAGCATTTCTGATTCTCTATGTTGTTTATTGTAGTCGAATAGGCAAGGATCTTTTCCGTGGGGAATCGATACAAAGGCGAATATTTTCCATTTGTTTGTTTTAACTTAATTTTGTTAAAACGAAAACTGGCGTTGGTTGTTTTAATTGTTTTAGATAACCATTTTTTTTTTTTTTGAGGACTCGTAAAATTGCTGGCGCGCAATTTTTTATGATACTCAATGGTTTTGTTTGAAGGACGGCATCTGGTCTTCACATTTGGCTCTTAGGGGTTGTTGTGGTGAACCCTTGGTTCAATGATTATATTTTCAAGTTTTTTTTATGTGAGCAAATTGAACGTTTAGTTCAATTTGCTTGGAGTTTCCTTGATTAGTGCAAATTGAACGTTTAGTTCGATTTGCTTGCTATCAGTTTATGCGGGACGAGGTGTATGGGGTAATGCTTTAATTTAGCATTATGTCACATCCTTTAAGTGTATGTTTTTGGCGTATATCGCCGTTAGTGGTGGAGACTAGCTCCAATAGGGTAATTTTTATGGGATGGGTGGTTGTGGTCGTAACAATAGTAGACCCTATGGGATGAGTCCAGGAATCCTCTATTATAGAGGGGAATGTTGTTGGGAAGTGTGCTTTCTTCAGTTTTGTACTGAAGAAGAAATTGTGGAGGTTTGATCCGAAGAGATCGAGAGAGAGAAGGGTCAAGAACGCAAGAGTCCCGTACAAGTAGGTTCTCGCTGTTCTGAATGTTTTCGAGGTACTTATATGCTAATTGAAGCAAGTACTCGTCGATAGGGGTAATGGAGGCGCCTTCGTATAGGTGAGAGTTAGGGTAATGAGGACCGTCAGGCCTTCTAGAATGATTGGTGCATCTTCTGAGGAGTTTCCTTTCGAAAACCCGAAGTCTTTCCATTTGAGCCGAAGATATGCAGGACCATATGGGAAAGGCGTACGATATTCCAGATCGGATTAGCTGCTTATAGCAGAGAAGCTTAACTTTGGTGTGAACTTTGTTCCTCCACTTCAAGATGTTGTGCAGTTGCTTAGACCGACCGAGGCCCCTTTGGAGAATGTGGGTCACATGTTTGATGAAATTCATTTTTGGGGTATAAGTGACCCCGAGATATTTCATCTTGTCCTGTGGTCTAATCGTAGTATCTCCCATTTTTATTCGAATATTCTGTGAATATCGAGAAGCAGGTTGGGAGTGTTTACTACTCAGAATTATGGCTACTGCTTTGGATGGATTAAGTCGGATTTTCCATCGACTGTAATACTCATACAGTTCGTCCAAGTGACGGTTGAGTCGATTTGTTGCGAGGTTAGACGTGTACACCAGGACGTCATCCGCGTAGCATATCTGATTTACTCTCCCGTCCACAGGGCGGGGGATATCGGAGGTGTAAATATTGAATAAAATGGGGCCTAGAATGGAGCCCTGTGGTACGCCTGCAGCGGCGTGAAAAGTTCGGGAAAGCTTTCCATTCATTCTAACTTGGAAGGTTCTGTTTCGACCGAACTGGTAGATGATGCTGCATAGCGTTCTACTGAGGCCAGTATTCAGTAGTTTAAAAGCGAGACCTTCGATCCAAGTCGTATCAAAAGCTTTTGCAATGTCTAGGCTTACCGCAACGGTGGGTTCCTTATTAAAGAACCGCACGCAGACGTGGTTTTGAAATAAATTGAGAGCCATAGTGGTGCTGTGCGCTCTTCGAAATCCGAATTGGAAATCAGGTATTAGGTGCCTGACACTGACAAAGTTATTTAGCTTCTCGTATATGAATTTTTCATATATTTTGCTGATGCAAGTGAGAAGCGAGATAGGGCGAAAGCTTGAGGGGTGATACGTTGGTTTCCCAACTTTTGCTATTGGACAAATAATAGCGTGCCTCCAAGCTTGGGGAAAGTACCCCATGTTGTAAGCATGGTTGAACAGAATGGAGAGCTTTATAAAGAATAAGGCAGAAAGCCTTCGCAACGAGTGGTATGACATGTTGTCGATACCAGGTGACTTCTTAGGGTGTCGAGATTTAACCAGACTCTGTAGGGTATTTGGTGTGATGAAACCGTGACCATTATCACGTGTGTCATCGAAGATTGCACTGTTAGTTGGGTTAAAGACAAGAATTGCCTCGTTGAAGTCGTCCTGCTTACTGTGGACCTCTGAACTAACGATTGCAATAGTATCCGGGTCGCCATCTTGGAGAGTAAGTTTGTGGTTGTTTTCGAAGGTCTCTCCGATGATATTTGCTTTATTGGCGTCGTTATTGACAACAACACCATTGTGCATAATTGGCCCAGTGATGCGGGAAGAGCCACATATCTTTTTAACGTTTTTATAAACGTTCTGGTCCATCTGAATACCCTTCAGCTTGTCTTCCAATTGTCGGGTACGATTGTTTTGGATTCTCTGTTTTATCAGTGTACCAATATTATGAATAATGGATCGCAATAATGGCTCCCTTTGCGTAAAGCGGTGACGATATCTCATTCTGCAGAGCTTTTTACGCTCCCGGATGAGACGAAGAGTGATGTCGTCATGGGGAATCTGATAGGTCTTTTCAAGTTTATACTTCGGGACATGAGTCTCCGAAGTTTCAACTAGAATCTCGTGAAGTCGTTTTGCAGCGTTGTTTATCTCAACCGTCGTTAGGTTCCTGTCAGTAGGAAGAGAGAATTGGTGCAGTTTATCGTTCAATGTAATATTGAAGTTGTCCCAATTTGTCCGCCCATAATCGGGTATGTATCTGATATGAGCCCGAGATGCTCGATAGCCACGAATGAATGTGGTCACAGCGTTGTGGTCAGATACACCCGCTGAAACTTGAGGAGGAGTGATTTGTGGAAGTAAGTCTTTGGATACAATAAATATGTCCAGAATTGAGTTACCTCGAGTACCAACCGTGGGTGCGAATATCTCAAAGTTGAGGGGATACATGTTTGCGGTGTACCATTGGTACAGTTTTGTGCCATTTGGGCAACAGACAGTGTTGTTCCAGTGGGGATGTCTGGAGTTAAAGTCGCCGCCTATGATGAAGGGTGTATGCCCCGAGGTCCTTATTAGTTTTCCGATATCTTCGGGATTAAAGGGGCCATTGTTGGTTTTATGCGAGTGGTATACGGAGTATATATTCACTCTACCATTATTAGCCAGATGCAGTTCAACTCCAGACACCTCTATGGTTTCAAGGTGTGGGAGGTCAATAGTTTCATGCAAAGTCCGCTATTAACCAGTATACAAGTGCCACCTCCGTTGATGGTGGGACCGCCAGTGAGGGTTCGATCTCTTCGAATCATGGAGAAGTTTGGGAATACGGGACGGTGACATGGATGCAACCTAGTTTCGGTTACAAGTACCACGTCCGCCCGGTTTTCCTTTATGAAGTCAGAGACTATCATACGCTTGGAATGCGAACCAAGGGAGTTGACATTTAAGAGGATAACTTTAATTTTGGAATCCATTGTGGAGGGTATGTCTTGCATATGCAGTGAAAAGGAGGGCCTCCCTCTCGGCCTCGGTTGATAGTTTCTCATATCGGGGTCGGATATCCTCAATTAAGCGGGAGAAACTAAGTAGTTTCTCGAGCATTGAAGATTGCCCCCTCGGAGACTTTTGCACCGCCGCTTGAATTTGAGGCGTCGTGTTGGCCTATACCGGGGCTCGCTTAAGGACTTGAATATGTTTTTGAGGGGGAGGAGTTGGAAGAGCTTTCATATTCCTTGCCTGCTGTCCGCTAAGCATGTCGGCAAATGTGAATCCATTTTGGATGGGGTTACGTGTGGCCTGTTTTCCGAAGTCTGACTTGGCTGCTTGCTTAGCTCGAGTCTCCTTGGATCTGTGTGTAATTTCCTTATATTTAGGACAATTTCTATAACTAGCGGGATGCCCTTTGTTGCCGCAGTTGCAGCAAGTTGGCAGTATTATTTCATCCTGCACATTTGTTGCGGGATCGTATTTCGCTAGCGGCAGTTCGCACTTGCTAATATCGTGGGATTTTCCGCAACGAACGCAACGGCGACTCATGTTGCAGTTTCGGGATACATGCCCGAAACGTTGGCAACGTCTGCATTGAGGCATTTCTCTGTTATGAAATGCCTCGAAGACAACTTGCTGATGTAGGATTGGGAGCGACTTTGTTCGTATTATAGAATCTATGTCGGTTCCTGGGGCAAGGTGAAGCTGCCATATGTTCAGCTTGGTGTATTTTTGTGGTCTGATGTTCACAAACCGCTGAAGGGGGGCGGGGGGGGGGGGGGGGGGGATTTTTTGATGTCAATGAATTTGACGTTAGGGAATGTTGTCTGAAGAGCAGTTACGATGTCGTCCTTTTCCCAAGAGGCAGCGACTCATTTTAAGAGGGTTGTCCTTGGCTTTTCGTCGGCCGGAGTGAAGGTGTAATAATTCACCTCCTTGGCCTTAAGGTTGTCGTTAACCTTGTGGTAGGTTTCCCTATCGTAGGTCACGATTTTGTTTAGGGATGGACTTAAGGTCTTTGCCTTGAAGTTGGAGATCGCTAGTCGGTTCATGTCACCGACGAAACTTTTTAAATTGAGGTCTCGTGCAAAGACCCCGGGTTGCTGCTTCTTCTTAGAGACGGGTGGGCGGACCACGCCGTCTGGCTGGACAGTGTTGGGAACGGAAGCGGCCTTTGGTTTTGGATTGACCACCGGAGTTGGCCTCGGAGGGCAAGACTCCTGCGGAGGCACGATTTTCGGGTAGTTTTGAGTTATCGTGGGGTTCGACAACTTTTTGGGGACAAGAGATGATGATGATGGGGGTGGTGTTGGCGGGCAGGCGGTAGCGACACGCTTATTTGTCAAGGTTTTTTTTTTTTTTGGATATTATGTTAATTTAAATTTTGGGAATTCCTTTATTAAAATTGTTAAAGCTAATTAAAATGAGTGCTGTATGTCTTACTGTATGCCAGGTAAGTATGGGTATATGACTGAACTCGATATGACTACTGAGCTCACTGTGTGGGTGACTGTGACTGCTTGACTGGGTATGTCTTGACTTGACTGATGTCTTGACTGGGTATGAAGTATGTCTTGAACTGATGACTGTCTTCAGTATATTTCTTGTGTATATGTGACTGACTGTCTTGTCTTGACTGAGTGTCTTGATGTCTGAGTATGACGAGTGACTTGGTGGGTATGTCTTCTTTAGCGTGTATGACTGAAGTATGACTGCTGAATACGAATCCAAAATGTGCCGCCCCTTTATACTCTGTAGCGACAGAGATTTCTTAAAAATGTTACCTAATAATTACAAGAAGCACAAACAAGATTTGGTGTGTGCTTCAATTGGAATGGGGTTCTAGGAAGTGGCAGGGAATTTGGTTGAACAAATTCCCGGAAGGAAACATTATGAAATGCATTTAGAATTAGGCATTTCATAATGTTAGGGTTATTGGGAATTGAATCAATTTACGACAAATGAACTTTCGGTTAAATTTGTCGTGGATATGATTCACTTGGGGGACATGATTGGGCTTATGGATAAATGGTAGGGTAATTGGGAATCGAATCAATGTGCTACAAATTTACATTTGGTTTAATTTTTCACTCGTATGATTCACTATGGGAACAAGATTGGGATTATAGGTGATAATTGGGGTTGGCTGGGAGTAGTGATTTATGATCACTACACCTTTATAACCGATATATGAACATCTGCGATTGAAGGCCATGGTAAATCAAGGGCGGTAGCATAGGATATCTCCAAGGCTCTTGGCCGCGTCTGGTACAGGGCATTTCTGAGCAAACTTCATTCATACTGACTTTCGCCGCAGTTTTGCGACTGGACAAGGAGCTTCCTCGAGGATCGATTGATCCGGGATGTTGTGCACGTCGAGTCATCAGATCTATATCTTGTTAATTCTGGGCTGCCTCAAGGTTCTATTTTGGTTCCGAACCTTTTTTTTTTGCTTGACATAAATGATTTGTTGGAGTCAACGGATAACAGAGTGTTCAGTTTTCCGAATGATAGTACGCTTGTTTCCTCTTTTTAGAGTGATCGGCGGATTAGTGCACGTCGCACCAGCTAAGATGTAGTCAGATCGGGTCAATCGACTTCAATGCAACGAAGACACAATATACAACATTCACAAGGAAAAGTGGATATCGGTTCCACAGATGATGATGAATGGCCAGGCCGTCGAATCTGCGGAAAGTTTTTACTCGGCGTCGTGGTGGGTGGGAATGTATCACGGCATAAACACGTGTCGAACATCGCCGGGTACGCCTCAGGAAAACTGGGTTATCTTTTTAGAACCAAGAAATATTTTACTCCGGCCCAACTTCTTCTCTTGTATAAATCCCAAATTAGACCCATGCTCAAATATTGCTTTTATGTTTGGAGCTCTGCTCCTAAACACATGTAGGGTACGAAGTATGATGTGCCAAACACGGGCACGCGGTTCACTCCTATCCCCATCATATTACGCGAGCACTGTTCTTGGCGATACACCCAGTTGTCCTCTGCTTGATGCAACTGTTGCCAGGCAAAGATAATAAAACACTTGATCGCGGGGATTAGACTTTTACTTTTGTATTTGTTTTAATTTATTCTAACACTGTTTGGTGAGGAGACAAAAATATACAACTTGTAATACATTTTGTGTAACGTTTATGTATGGATTAAATCTTTTTAATTTAATGTAGTTAAGCCGAATTAATTTGAAAGGGTACAATTTAAAGCTCACGTACGCACTCCACGGGGGAATAAGATCTGATTAGAGCGTGTGCACTAGCGTGCACACCTTGCGGTAGTTGAATAACGACTGAATGGTATTAGGGATGAAGATTGGGATATTTGACTTGCACAACAAACGGCCAATGGCAATCGGGCTTCTCCTGTGCATGCTTCAATTATCTACGCTCATCGACGTGGATAAAAATACTTGCGTATTCGTTCCACGTCGATGGGCGTAGAAAGGATGATGAATTCAAAAGGGAAAACGCGACAACCCAGGGTTGATCTGGCTTGGGGTGTGTGTATTAATGCAGCCTCCGAGGGTGTTCAACTGACCTAGTGCGGTGACTGTGTTATATACTTAACATCGGTTAATATTCACCCCCTAAAATACATCCAATCATGGCTGATCCATATCCTTGAGCGATATCAAAACATCACATTAAAGTCCAATAGAATATTCCCACTACGCAATAGAAAAATATGTAAATTAAATTATCACCCCTTTTTACAAATTCCAATCCCAGTGTATAACATTTGTTTCGACCTTTAGAGTCACGAATGTTATATACTGAACACAGACAATAGTTTCTCCCAAATTTCTCTTCATGTATGTACTTCCGGTATAAAGGAAGTGAAACCAGAGGAAAAAAGAGAAAAAAGAGCAAGGATATGGATGGCGAAACACGATGTCCTTCTTCTGAATTGTGACGCGGTTACGACTGGTTGTGCTTGGTTGTGCTATCCGGCTAATTTAGATATAAAAGATTTAACAAATAAAACGCAGTTGAGAAGCCATGTGCGCATGTGGAACTAAAATAGAATTTCATTGATAAAGTTAGTCATGAACATTGTTTAGTTTTGAATAATTAGTAAAAGCAAATAACAATAGACCTAGTGATAGTAAAATTTAACAAATAAAAACATATATAGAACGAAAAGTAAAGCTAGTGCCGTTATTGAACTACTCGTTACTCAGACTGCTCCTCAGTGAGTATTTATTGTGGGGAATCTGTAATTCACAGGAAGTGTTGCTGAAAGGATTTGTTGCTTAACTCCAAAGTGGAAAACGAACAGAAGTCTCCACTCATATCAAGGCCAATGGAAAACTTCATCAAACCAAGTAGGAAACCGTGAGTACACAGAAAAAAAATAAGAGCAAATATATTAATTGTTAATAAACAAAAAATTATAACAACTGTGGTGATCTCGGAGTGCATTGAACTATGGAAAGATAGAATTAGGAAGGAGAGGAAAATGTAGTTGGTGCTATTCACCTGTGAAAAGAGATCATTGATCCCCAGCGTGGGAAAAACGCTAAGGAATGCGGTAATTACCCAAGCCATTGGATGATGATGCAACCGCGTCATTTGATTCGACTTGGTTGTTGCTAACCAATATGAATGCGATTTCCGATGGAAATCTCATGGTTAGGGTAATGGAGTTGCCATATGGCAGAAAGGTAGCTGAATTCAATTATGCATTATCTGCATAGAATAATGAACTCAGCTATCCGTCCATTTGGGAAATATGATATTTCAGGTGAATAGCTTGAACGGTGGGATAGGGGTTGATGTAACGCGCTGTTAGCGGTCGAAATTAGGTTAGGATTGTGGGATGGTTCCCCATGTAATATAGAGAGCCCCCACACACACACTCGACCTACTAGAGAGCATACAGAGACGAGCGATCCGCCTGATCGGGGACACGGCGCTGACGTCGGGACTGCAGTCGCTAATGAAGGTGCGCAGCTGACCTCTGTCTGTTTTACACATATTATCACGGTACTGTTGTTCGGAGATTCCTGGTATTATACCCCGAAATTCTGTTTATATCCGCTCCACAAGACGATCCGACAGGTCGCATCAACTTGCGGTTCATCTCCCGACGGCACAAAATTCCCTGCATCACAGAGTGGGAAAGCTGTGCAAAGTTTATCCGGACTGTTGCAGCCTGCAAGATGCCCGTCAAATAACAACAGTTATTTGACGGGCATCTTGAGGCGGCGCCATAAGTTCGCCTCCCGTGAGAGAACTATATTTAAAAAAACAAAAAAAAAAACAAAAACAAAAAAAAAGTCGGCCGTTCTTTGAGCGCTCACGCGAGGCAAATCACTGACGCCTTGACAACCACTTTTGAATTATTTGTACCATTCATACACTTGTCTTTTTAAAAGAACTGAGTCGCCAACATTTTCAATGATTTCGCACAAGAAATTCTGTTGGAAACATAAAATTTAATGCAAACGGATTTTCTGTTATAGAAATCGATAAACGTACTCCAGGTGAACCAACAAAATCAGTAGCTGTAAACAAACTAATTGACAAATAGTGCTCAAACTTGTCGTCGTTTTCATCATCTTTACATTTCACCAAGTAATCACTCCCGATCACCCCAATATTTACATCACCTTGCCGTCTACCCAACTCTACCTCATACCCGTTTACTCATTAATCGGCTAGTTCAGAGATACGATGCATGCCTAAAAGAATAGTAACAAATCTTTGGTTAGGGCTGCTTGAAATATACATCGTACCGGTGAAGCCGAACTGTTCAGCGTATGCCTGTAAGGTGCAAATTAATCATTACGTCCCACATACAGCCTTTTGTTAGTACGCTACCGTTGCAATGTTTCGCTTTGAGAATCTATTCCTCTTAGTTGTAATTACCTTATAAATAGAATAAACCACTTGGTGATGACAATGGCCGAAGGCGATCGTCGACAACCTCATAAAGAGTAAAATATCTGATTAACCACACTCTTGTGTTCAACAAATGAACCACCTTATGGAGTGTCTGGCAGCTCAATCATATTTAACGACATTATATCATCTCATTGGTGTCTTCACCTGATTGCCATCTCATCATCTACCCCACAATTGATGTCTTGATGCTTCCACATGACCCTGGCTTCTAGAGATCCATTTATAAATTCGTAACGCCTCAGAAGCTGAGATCTACTTTGATCCAATTTAATGTTCCACCGAATTGCCACACTGCAGACAGTCGGCGGATGAAATCGGATGCGAATCGATTACGTTGAGAAAAGTGAAAAATTAACAATTGCGGAACTCCAGCTGCGCAGCGTGTCATTTGGCTTACAAGCAGCTCCAGAACGCCAATTGCAAACTCCCCCTACCTCGGAGGGTATTACCATAATGAGTGATGATTATAATCGTTGGTATTTACCGCCTACAAGCCGGTAATGCAATGTCAGGTAATAATCTGTTGTACTGTGGCATCCAACGTCATCCGCCATATTGGAAAATATCCTGCTAGCTATTGTGGCTGGTGAGGGATTGTGAAAGTAGTTATAATTGGAAGCTGGTCTCCATCGAATGCTACTGATTCACGCATCCGCTTGTTGGTAATAAAAAGAAAAAATATCTCAGCTGCCTATAATACCAGGAGCTCCAACACTCTTTTCTCCATTATCGCCCTTTCTACGAACGCAGTGAGTTCAATTCGAAGCCTATAGAGCCACAGCGCTATACAAAAAGTGCTGACCGAAGTCATGCCAACAAATTACCACAGAGGAACAGGAAATATGCATTTAATCACCTTTTGTGGTCCCTGCCAGAATACCTGGAAGTGACCAAGAGGAGGAGCAACAGGAGAACGAGCAGAAGTAAAAAGACGAAGATGAAGAAAAAGGCTGAAGGACGTCTGATGGTTGAGTAGAGAGATAAGAGGACCGCATGCTTATATGGTTAGTTGAAGGACTTTTTACCTACGTTCTGACATAATTTTTACGACCATCTGGTGGAATGGAATTTCTGTGGATTTCTTTTGGATTCCTCCACTTTTTGTTTTAGTGGAGAATTAAGTGTAAGTAATTGCGTCGAGCACGAAAGTCATCGAGGTAAATAAGAAGAGGAGGAAAGTGAACTGCGATCCAGTTTTTCGTTGACTTATCACAGTGTTATTCTTCAACGATAAAAAACGTTGTAATTACAGGTGTGAAACGAAGGACAGAATACTTAAAGTATCTCTAGAGTCAGTTGTCAAAGGAAGTGCAGACGTACCCTAAAAAGCAAAGGGGTTAAGATTTCCCTTTTGTTTGTAATTACTGGCTTTTATTGAGTCCGAATTGGCCTTTGTAGTTTTGAGCCCGACAGCTGAACATGATGAAAGTCAAATGAAAGGTTTACAACACAGATATGCAATCTTAAGGGAAACGGATCGGTTATGCGATACCTGGGCTTACAAGATTTATTATTTATTCCAATTTTCTTTTTGGATACTACATTATTTAGATTTTACAATCCGACAAGCTTCGCGTTATGTAAGTAAGACCATATACTATATTTACAGTTAAGTCAGCTTGCCGAGTAGCTACACGTCAATCTGTGGGCATGGCCATTACTCGAAGCATCTCTGTGAAATACCACGCCATTAAACTACTTCATGAAATGGTCAGAAGGAATACTTACCCATCCTTCGAACTTTGAAAAAATGAAAACTGGTGTCTGTTCCCACTCTGCTGACCACCCGCCGTCACGCAACCGGATGACATATTAACTCGTCGGGCGGTGGGTTTCGTGATGCACCACACTGAACAAAAATTTCCTGGAATTTATTCAAAAATTTCAAATTACAAGTTTTTTCATGAATATTCGCTTTAAAGTACACTACATAGACTGTATCGCACTTACATCAGCCCCTATACGAGGGTTGCCTCTTATGTTTCGGGATTTGGCAACCCTAGTGTTGCAATCCGGCAATTGACAGCTCTATCGTAAAGTTGGACATTTTTGAGGTTATACGCACTCAGAACGTTTTGACATACGAGCGCTATTTGTGTTGTTTACAGTAACTTAAAAGATTCATCTCGGCCCAAAAATGGAATTAAATCGTCAACATTTTCGTGCGATTATTTTTTACAACTTTCGGCGTGGATTAACTCAGCAACAGTGCGTGGATGAACTTGATTCAATTTTTGGCGATGAAGCTCCATCAAGGACCACTGTTTATCGATGGTATGGTGAATTCAATCGTGGTCGTAGTTCACTCCAAGATGAATTTCGTGAAGGTCGTCCAAAATCAGTTGTTGTTCCGAAAACCATTGATGCTGTGCGCGAACTGATATTGCAAGATCATCATGTGACCTATCGTGAGATTGAGACAACCTTAGGCGTTAGTTGGACCAGCATACATTCAATATTGCATAAACATTTGACTGTCAAAAAAATTTGTTCGCGTTGGATCCCACACAATTTGTCAATCGCCCAAAAAAAGGCTCGTGTCAATTGGTCGAAAGAAATGCTCAAAAAATACGGTCGCGGTGCTTCGAAACACGTCTATGACATCGTGACAGGTGATGAATCGTGGATTTACGCGTATGAGCCCGAAAGTAAACAGCAGTCGACTGTCTGGGTGTTTCAAGATGAGCCAAATCCAACAAAAGTCGTTCGCGCACGAAGCACTTCCAAGCAAATGGTCGCCTGTTTTTTCGGAAAAACTGGACATGTCGCAACCGTACCACTAGAACAACGCAGAACAGTCAATTCTGAGTGGTACACAACCATTTGTTTGCCAGTTGTCTTCCAAGAAATCAGGAAAACCAACCGCCGAAGACGGATCACTCTTCACCACGACAATGCGAGCTCTCACACATCGGCTGCGACAACTGCATTTTTGAGCACCCAAAACATCGATTTGATGGGTCATCCGCCGTATAGTCCTGACTTGGCACCGAATGACTTCTTTTTATTCCCGTACGTAAAAAACAAACTGAGAGGTCAACGTTTTTCGACACCTGAAGAAGCGGTCGCTGCATTCAGAATGCATGTGTTGGAGATACCTCAATCAGAGTGGCAAAAGTGCTTCGACAATTGGTTCAAACGCATGCAAAAGTGTATAGATCTTCATGGGGAATATTTTGAAAAACAATAAAGTGATTTTCGATGATCAATATTTGTTTTTGTTCTCTAATCCCGAAATATAAAAGGCACCCTTGTACAATTCCCTAAAAAAAAAAGTTAAGCCTGGTGTTCAATATGGCCACCAGAACTGTGAGCATAGTCTTCTTTCTTGCAAGAAATTCAAGTTTTTCGGCGCCAACTTTGCCGCAACACGGCGGAAACACAAATTATTAACTGAAATGAATGGAACCGATGCATAAGCAGTGACCAAGCTGTCTACTATCTGTAACAGTCCCGAAGTGAGCTCTGCGTTTTCGGCCAGGCGAATTTCCCGTTTCTGTTTCTATCAAATAGGTCTAGGGTATGCTTAGCAGCAGAATTCCAAACATGGGAACAGTGTTCGAGTGCGAGTCTAATATAAGACTTATAGAGGAGAACAAATTGGGCCGTTTTCCCTTAAGGGGGATGTGGGAATTCTCTAACCTTACGCAAGGAACCACCCACAATTCCAACCCCAACTCCCTTTGCAAACCTGCAAACGTTTCCTTCATCAAGGACATTTAATGCACCTAATGCATTACCGAAAATTTCCTGTAAAGAGTTTGTGGGGGTTCTCTATACCACATGGAGAACCAACCCACAATGCCAACCAATTTGAACGCTAACCACGCATCACACTAACCCAACCTGTAATCCATTCCCAAACATGCAAAAACACACCCCAATATGCAACAGCATCTTTGCCTAAACTTGCAATTGCACACATCCCCAACCTACCAACAACCCATTTCCCAAGCTGTAATAAACGCATATCCAATTTACAACGAAACACTTACCATCTCCATCAACTACATAGAGCCGCATACATTTTCCCAAAATCGCTTCGGTTAATTCTCATTCTAAGTTATATCCCTTGCTTGCTTGCAACCAAGCAATTCCAATTTCCCCCGAAAATCATATCCTGTAGTAAACGCATATTCAAATTTACAACCGAATACTTACCATCTCCATCAACTACATCGAGCCGCATACATTTTCCCAAAATTGCTTCGGTTAATTCTTTATCGAAATTATATTCCTTGCTTGCGACCAAGCAGTTCCAATTTCCCCCGAAAATCATATCCTGTAGTAAACGCATATTCAAATTTACAACCGAATACTTACCATCTCCATCAACTACATCGAGTCGCATACATTTTCCCAAAATTGCTTCGGTTAATTTTTTATCTAAATTATATTCCTTGCTTGCGACCAAGCAATTCTAATTTACCCGAAAACCATTTCGGTTCCCATTCCACCTAAACCATTTAGAACCACACCAGTTCCCACTTACTGGCAAGCCCACAGCATGATGCGTCGCCTTTCCACGAAACGACCATCGCAACGATCAAGACCCTTGGCCATACTTGTCTATGCCGCCGAAACCAATTTCCCGGTACACACAACCAAAAAATCCAACTCAGCATATACGGCAATGATTCTCCGGAACTGAATTCCCTATACAGGCATAGCAACCCTTTTCAAAGTTCCTACTAAATGGCAGCGAGTTGATTTAACTATGACGCTACTGCTACGACGCGACGAACTTTTCCTCGCTAGAAAACAATCAGTCGAGATTCAACTGCCACCGGGGCCGGTCATATACAGTCGAGTCACAACCACCGCCGAGCGCACATCGCTCTTTCATCACCCCGAGTCCAGTAGGAAGTCTGCGCCACTGTATTAAGCAAAGGAAAGAAAATAAAAAGAACTAATTCAACCTCGGTAGCGTACACGCGAGCTGGAGTTATAAAGTAAATTATCGCGACCACGGATAACTTAATGAACAATATAATACGTCGCCGCAGCCTCGTAACTCAGTGGATAAAGTAAAGTCGGAAATTAGCGGAGATCGATAACTTCCTATGCGGAGGCTAGTGTATTAAACTACTCATTGTACCCCATATACCTAAGTGCTACTGACTTGTAAATTGTGGTAATGGCGCAATATTTCGTACTATCTAAAATATTGAAAAAATAAAGCACATTAACGTGGAAATCATTCAGTCCTTTTCATTCGTCTTTTGCCTTGTGGTGTCTCCTCTTCGTGGATGACAGCTTCGCACCAGATCTTCAAGTGCTTGCAACGTGCCCGAAGTGCGATCTTCTAGTGGACGGCTACCGGCGAATAACTACAGGGTATGATCCGACTAATCGAACCTTTAAAATAATAGCCAACGATCTAGACTGACTCAGTGGTGACAGTCCCTTGGCTGTGAGTTCCGGATGAGAAAAGGAAAATAGGAAAGACACGAAGTGCGAACGAGCTTACCATTACCGGTGCTATTAGCCGCAACTATTCACCGTTTCCCGGACTTCTGTCGGTGGGTGAGAGTGTACAAGTTCATTAACATTAATGCATCCACTGCATCTTCAAAATTCTCTGGAAGAATTCTTCACGACTTGCATGCATCATAAATTCGAAAACCTTATCGGCGCCCCTGTTAGCCAGCGTTCCCTGCCACCACGTGCGCAGCACATTTTCCTGGCTTATCTACAGTCTCGGCAGCCTTTTGTCCAATCGACAAAAGCAATCTACGCTTCTACCGCCTAGCCGCCATAAATCGAATTCTTCAGCATATAAACATGCATACAAAAAATTCGCACAGCAAGATACGGTGCACAATCACCATTGTGTACCGAAATTCCTTTTAGCACCATTCTCCTAATTGCAATGCAGAATATTTATGCAGCTGCATCCCCGTCATTTATGATGCCCGTTCTATCCTCCTTTTTCAGTTTCGTTTCCCATGACCTCGTTGCATGGGTAAACAATGGATCCTTAGCACACTAGCTAAGATCGACCCGGAGAGATCCTCTCCAACTCTCCACCACACCACCACAGAGAGAAACTTCACGTTTCCCTCAAGGAAAAGAAACTCACCCTTAGCTGAGCGAGGACTCACCAGAGTCTCTCGAGGTTAATCGCTGAGTACCTCGGCAGTTGCGTTCATCACCCGGCGAGTACACCTCGCAGGAAGAGTCGTTCACCATACGTCGTAGCGTGCGCACACTCCAGCTTCGCCAGGTTCCACCCCGCAGTGTAATCGAGAAAGCGCGTTTGTTTGTGTTTTACTTTCCCAACTCGGGGAAGTTTTAGTTTATTTTCCCACGCAAAGTTAACACTTAGTGAGCGTAATTTGCAGTACATCGGTGCAAGAATTGAATAGTAATTTGTAAACAATAATTAACAACAAAAATGCATTCAGTGGGTTTTGCTTAGTGAAAAGTTACAATAGCAGTGAACGTAAAAAGTGAACATAAAAAACCAAATTGTGTTGTGCGAACATTCAATGGAGTGTCGAAGAAAAAAAAATTGCGCGCACTAAGTGAAATAAGAACGGAAGTGTTTACGCTTGTTGTGTTAACGTGTGTGTACCGCGGGCTCCAACATGAGCAGTGAAGAAAGAATCAAAACAAGGAGTAAGATATTAAAAGGCAAAATAAGGCTATTAAAACGCGCTTCGTGCACGACACCGAAATTAAAACCGGCAAAAAATATCAAAGAGAGCGAAATCAGTAACATAATAATGGCTCGCAAAGCTCCAGAACTCATGTTGGAACAACAATAAATAGAGGCGGAGATTGCATTCACCTCTACCCCCAACTATGGCGGGAATGTTTCTAACAACACATTCGCTTGTCTGGCTTTTTCTAAATCTGAGGACGAAGAAGAAGAAATAAATGAGCTAGAAGCGAAACTAGCCATAGCAAAAGCGCGACAAAAGGAAAGAAGAAGAAAGAAGCGCTGGAACCAGAAAAAAAAACAAAAACAAAAAAAAACGAAACCAAAAGGAAGCCAACATCAGCAACAAGGAAAACCCAAGTCAGGACCAGGACCAGATGAACAAAAGGTAGCACATCAGCCAAAAGGACAACAGCAGCAAACCAGCAAAGAAAACTAAAATGCCACCAATCAACATGGTAGACGTCGATTGTAAAGAATTGGTAAGTCTGTGTAAGTTAGCTGTAGGAAATAATAACTTTGTCGTTAAGAGACTGGGAAACAATAGGCATGCCATTCAAATATATAACGTAGGTGGCCATATTAAAATTAAAAATGTTTTGAAAAGAGCCGCCGCGGAATTCTATTCTTACACGCCAAGAGAACTTAAAAATATTGCAGTTTCATGAAAGGGCGTCGACCCTGAAGCTGAACCGGAGACCGTATTTGAAAATGCTGTGAGAGTTAAAGTATGATGACCTTGAATTTAGTATGGTCAAACACTTCACCACAGTCAGCTCTAAAAGGGAGAACCAGAAGCTACCCTTCTTCCTGATACAGTTAACCCCAAATAGTAAAATTGGCAGTCTACGGAAAATAACAGTCCTGGACCACCAAACTGTAACATGGGATAAAATAAAAAAAGGCAGAAACAATTTTCAAGGCGTCCGCTGCCAAAGGTTTGGGCATTCTGCGGCGAACTGTAAAATGCAGCCTCGTTACGTAAAATGCGGTCAGGATCATGCAGAGGAGTGCCCTTTGGGTAATCATAGGGCCGAAGACAAAACCCTTTTAAAGTGTGCAGTATGTCGGAATGAGGGACACCCCGCTAACTACCGAGGTTGTCCTAAATACCGAAAACTAACGTCGAAGGGTGTGACTCAGCAAAGAAAAAGTGAGCGAAATCGCACGAGATTGTGGGGGTTCTCTATATGACGCCGAGAACCAACCCACGATTTCGCCCACTGACCGCGCACAACGCCAACCCCAATCTCTTTCGTCGGCCCATTTCACTTGTAAAAGGTACCCTTCCAAAAGAAGCATAACCTGAATTCATCCTTTTATGCAGATAATGCATAACCGAATTCAGCCTTTTCATGTCATATGGCAACATAATTGATATACCACATGAGATTTCCTATCGGAAATCATAAATTTCATGCCTGGTTAGCAACAGGAAAGCGTGGGCAAGCGACGCTGTTGCTACATAACGATATTTTCCCAAGTCATCGCGGTGTCTCTTTGACCTGCCCCAGACACGGTGAAAAGTGTGAGAAAAATACCTTTCAATCCACCCCATTTCCCCTTCTCGGAGTGCACTTTGGTTTGCACTCTGCGAGCAATCAAATACGTAACTGCGGTCACCTTATGTGTATCGCTTTCGTTGCCTGCGAGCGCACGTCAACCCTGAAATCGTCATGCTCTCCGTTGCAGTTTTCCCATTCTACCTAAGTTCATTGACTGTTGCGTAAATTCGCAGGAGTTTCTTCACCTTAATGGGTGGGGAAATGGGAGAATGCGGATGAGTGTGCGATCAAGAATGGGTGATCGTGTGGGTAAAGAGAGTCCCTAAGTAAGCTGCTGAAGTGAGTCGAAATCCAACCACTGCACCGCAGCGTGCGCATGGGTGTGCGCACACCCTCGAGTGTCAAAAACGAGTCAAGTTTCATCCCCCGTGGAGTACGCACACGAGTCGGTTAATAAATCAATAACTTTTTTCATTCGGGTCGCTTGTTTCCTATCTTAGTGAATTTCCACTACTTGTGCTGTGCTACTTAATTAATACAAAGTTAATGCTGGACGGCCAACTTATTATATTCGGTTCGGGAAAAGGCAGTTTAAATTCCAATCATTTGCACAACGAGAATCTTCGTATAGTTTGTAGTTCGGTCGGGCTGTCATCTATGTACTATTGCTTATCATCGAGAAGCTACTAACGAAAACCTAGAGAAAAATTATGTGAACATTCTGAGAGCATTAAAAATATCAAATAAGATTCATTGAAAAAGGTGTCGAAGTGCTCGTAGCAAATTTATAAATTTATTGTGAACTATTTAGTGTGAAGTTGGATTTAAAATTGAATGTACTTAAATATACAAGGCGCTCCAGTGCAATTAAGCAGTTTTTTTTCAACCAAAAATAAAAAAAAAAACTAATTTCAACCAAACCAGTGAGTTTTATTTTTCCCTCCCTTTTGGCGAACGGCCCGTTTGGGTATTAGTCAACCTGTGCCCGTGCTGGCATCTACTAAATGCCACCACAAGATCAATGACTCTTATGGTGTTATGCACAAATAGCGGAAGCTGGGGGGGCCCCAACACAGGCTCCTACACTGATACCCCCAAGTACTTCCACACACACTGAAACAACATCACAAGCAGACGTGTTCACAATCTTACTCAATCTACAGAGACAGATGATACAGCTGCAAAGTCCAATAAACGAGATCTACTCGCAAGAAGAGATCATTGATCCCCAGCGAATGGAGTGTCTGGGGAAAGTCGAAGTGACGCTACTTTGGCTAGGGTAATATTATCGTGGGAACTAATTAAATATTTTGATAATTTCCCCAGCGATTGCATGATTATGCAACAGTGTCGTTTGATTCGACTTGTTGTTGCTAACCGGATTAATTCGAATTTCCGGTGGAAATCTCATGGTTAGAGGACTGGAGTTGCCATATGGCAAAAAGGTAGCTGAATTCAATTATGCATTACGTGCATAGAATAATGAATTCAGCTATGCGTCCGTTTTTGAAACATGCTTTACAGGTGAATTATGTTGGTAGAAGAAATTGGGGAACGATATGACACGCCGTTAGCGGTCGAAATAAGGCGGAAATAGTGGGTTGGTTCTCCATGTAGTATAGAGAACCCCCACAAGGCTATTTCACAGTAGCCAACTTGATAGAAGGGTAAAAGTTATATGCTATATGGCCCTAATCAGGCACATTATATATGGATGCCCAGTGTGGTTCAATGTAGGTCCAAATAATGAAAGAAAATGTCTTAGAACTTGCCTCAGATTATATCGAACACCAGAGTCTGACTACAAAAGGTATTATCCAAATGTGACCTTATATAACGAAGCCTACATAAACAGGATAATTTTATGATCAAATTAATCAGAGTAATTAATATTGCGAGAGCAATAGTTGCGTCCAGTGACTTAACTTTTGGAGGTTATTATACAAATACTTTGTATTTTGAGAGGGTGCGCAGCAATGGCTTTGTTCCACCAGAGGGGTTCCTCGAATTTGATATGAACGGTATATTACAGGATGAATCCGGAGTTCCGCTGATTTATAATCTAGGTAGATCTTTCGTAGATGGGGGATTGTGGTACGATCGAGAAGTTATGCGCAGCGAAGAACAGCTTTTGCGGTTCAATAGAGCTATTTCCCATAGAGACCGGGATGACATTATTAAACAGCACCAACATTCTTGGTGGCTGAATGGCAAATCAAGACCTATGTACCAAAGTCGGTAAAGTAACCCCAACATCAACCAGCTTACACAGATTTAGCTTTTCTAGGATTAGAGTATAGTAAAATTTAAGTTATAAAGAGTGAGCCATACATTTTTGCACATTTAAAACATGATTAGAAATAAAACTACAAATGTTATTTTGTTGATCATTTATTTAATGTAATAATTGTTTATTGAAATTTATTTTTAAAAAATGACATCATCGAGATGTGCCCCTTCTAGTCGTTGGCACTCCTGCAATCGACTACGCAAAGTTTTGGAAAACTCGCTGACACATGCTGCGAGGTACGGAAATTTTAAACACCCGAATGTTCTTATCGCTTCTTCTTGAAAGTGGCCGCCCTGTTGGTTTAATATTCGTTGTCGATCCCGTTTGCTCGAACTTCTTGACCCATGCTTTGATTAAATTACTTACACGGCGTAATCCGTATTCAAATCTAAATAGGCACCGTACAGTAACGTATGAATCGTTGTTTTTGTAAAATTGTTTTACACAAAGAGCACGCTGTTGTCCCGTGAAAAGCTCCATCGTGACTAAAATTGCATAAAGCGACGCACAATACCCGTCACTCACGCGCCCCTCCCTCTAACGGTTTTTAAAAAATCAGGTGTTGCCCTTTGCAAAAATGTATGGCCCACCCTATATTAAATTAGTTCTTAAGCAATTAAAAAAAACAAAAAAAAAGTGTATATATATAGATGTACGTTAATTTTAAGTTAAAAAAAAAAATTAATTGACAGTTTTTCTTTGTTATTAAAATAAACATAATTAAAAAACAAACAAAGTTCTGTCGTCGAAGGGCAAATTGTCTTTCGCCTGCATGCGACCGTTATAACTAGGTTATAACATAAGATAATTAAGCTAGAATTTAAGCATTTTTTGTCTAGCCTATAATTTAGAATCTAAGAAAAAAACGGAACTCAAAAATGTAAGAAAAAAATAGCACCTTTTTGTCACTGGGTCGATTCAGAGCAGTAAGTAGACCTTACCATATCAAAGAGGGGCTCTGATGTGGCGGACTGTTTGAAAGCCCAGATGGTCCCACGAAATGAATGATCAATACACAAAAACCACACTCACGAAAAACCCGGTAGGCGTAGGTGTGATGAGCCGACACTACCATAAGGGAACAAATCATCAAGAAAACACCGACTCGGCAAAAAGAAGACGTAGAGAAAAACGGAAAAAGCGGGATATACGCGTCGGCACGTGGAATGTTCGAACGTTATATAAACCAGGCGCGATACAGACGGTCATAGAAAACACGAAACAATATAAAATGGACATCGTCAGGCTTCAGGAAGTCCGACTCCCACATTAAGTAATCGAAACCAACGGATTTACACTGGTGTGCAGAGGTGCCGATACACATAACCTCGGAACCGGCTTCAATATAAGCAACAAGATTACGCCCCAAGTAAAAGATGTGACATTTATTAATGATCGAATGTCGGTGCTAAAAATATAGGGCCCATGGTAAAATTATGTATTTATAAACGTACACGCACCAACAGAATCTACGGACGAAGAAACGATGGACACGTTCTAGAACACCCTAGAGGAAGTATTTGATGGGATCTCATCATTCGATGCTAAAATCCTCCTCGGGGACCTCAATGCGAAAATTGGAAAGGAAGATATCTTCCAACCAACTATAGGTAAAGAAAGTCTACACGACGTTTCAAATGATAATGGAACTCGAATTATTACGTTCGCAGCGTCAAAAGTTCTGTTAGTGAAAAGCACGATATTCAAGCACAAGCAAATCCATAAAGCCACTTGGATATCACCCGACGGCGTAACGCGTAACCAGTTAGACCACTTCCTCATAGACAAAAGACACCACTCGAATATACTTGACATATGATCATATAGAGGAGCAGATTGCGACTCCGATCATCTTCTAGTGATGGGCAAAATCAGGAGTCGCCTCGCAGCAATCCCACATGGGCAGTCACGGGAGACGAACAAAAAGTTCGACATTGATAAACTAAAAGACCTGCGCAAAAGGGCTGACTATCAAGACGAACTAACGAATATATTTAGCATCCTAGAGAATGGGAGCAGTGAGGTAAGAGGTGTGGAGCCAATAGGGTGGACACTAAATGAACATCGACCAAAGACACAATCATACAAACAGCCCAAAAGGTATTAGGATTTAAGAAAACAATTAAGTCCAAACCTTGGTTTGGCGATGAGTGCAGGGCAAAGATCGAAGAACGTAAACGCCTCAGAGTGATCCACTTAGAAAGATATGATGAAGTCAACGCAGAAAGATACGCGACGATTCGGAGAGAGACAATGAGACTCTTCAAACGCAAAAAACGCGAATGGGAGAAGACTCGGATCCAAAAAATCCTAGAAAATGCCAGAGCAAATAACATCAGAGGAATGGGTGGCGGTTCCGCCAAACCTCCCGGTACACTTACCTAAAAAAAACCCCAAAACTTTCACCCAATCTCCCAATTTCAATAATGCAATCGCATTGCCATCTTAAATGCTCCACGCATTAAAGAGATCAAATCTGTGATCTAAAAAGCCCCTGGAAAAGAAAACTTACCTTTTCCTGAATCTCTTCGCATACAATTCCCCGTAAGATTTCTTGCTTAACTTATCAGGAATTCCAAACCAATTTGGCACCTTCGGTGCCAGGCAGATCCCCCTAGACAAATTCGAAATAACAAAGGATTTGGATTACATACTATGTAACCTTCACCGGGGACCATAAACATTGCGCTGTCTATTTTTCAGCTTCGCCATGTGTATGATAAATCTCTTAACGTACACATTGGCCGGCGACCTTTTTCTTCCAGCAATAAAATACCCGAGCAGCTGCATTCAATTAGCGCAATCGACGCTGAAGCCAATTTCCCTAACTCGCACCAAGTGCAAACAAAGGAACGCTGTTCCTCCATACGCTTCCTGGCGATACCATAAACAATCCATATCGTTTGTAGTATCCTAAACGCATTTTTCATTTAATGAGTGGCTGGTATTTATCCAGCTGACCCTCATTACCGAACGATGCATAGGTCGTTTTGCCCTTTGTCTTGTAATTGCCCTGAATCCATTCCTCATGACCTCGATGCATAATCAAACACAAACCCATTAGCATCCCACGAGATTCGATTTGTTTGTTTCAACGAACACACATTTCCTGGATGCACATTATGCCCCTTCTTGGTGTTTCAGATCCGTTATCATGACTTCGACCCATGAAAAGAACCGACGTACACATATACATGCGTACCATGACGATCTCCTCTATGAGATCCGGTTATCACCACCGTAAAGGCGAATGCACCCAAATTTCCCTTGGACAACGAATGAATATCAGAGAGTCAAATTCCATCCGTTGACCACACTGGTCATGCCGCTCCCGCTCTCCGTCACTGCGGAGACGCGAAAATACCTGAAGTCGGGTCGTCCAAAGAAGTATTCGCCTTGTTCAAAATGAATACCAATCAATTTAATATTAACAATAAGTCTAACTGAGAGAATAAAACGGAATAAACAAAATCAGTGTGTTTCCTTTTCCTGCCGTGTACGTTTTATCCTGGGTGTGCTTGTTCCTTTCGTTCTGGACAATGCGCGGATGAACCTTTAGTGACGGTGGGACGAAGTAGAACCCCGTTGCGTGCGCTGGCATACGACTTCCTCCCCACAAATGTATGCTGGCAAAAATTCAATTAGAAATGGCTACCGAGGGAGAGCCAAAATAATTCGAAACGCAAACGGATGTCTGGTCACAGAAACAAACAATATCGTGGCAAGATGGAAGCAGTACTTTGAAAACCTACTCAATTTGCGCACCCATCAACCTCAAATGAACGCAGCAGACGGACATACAGTCGAGCCTCAGATCCCAGAGCACTCTTTAAACGAAGTTGTAGACGCAATAAATCGATTGAAAAACAACAAAGCTCCTGGTGTCAACTGCATACCGGCAGAGCTTGTAAAGCATGGAGGAGAGGCAACCGCTCGAAAGATCCACCAGCTCATCCAAACAATATGGGATAAGGAAGTCATTCCGGAAGAATGGAAAATGTCAATAGTCGTCCCCATTTTCAAAAAAAGCGACAGATCTGACTGCGGAAACTACAGAGGAATATCATTGCTCCCAACCGCATACAAAACATTAACAAATGTTATTCTGGTGAGAATCACACCGTACGCAGAAGAAATACTGGGAGACTACCAATGCGGATTCCGTAGGAACCGGTCAACAAGCGACCAAATGTTCACAATAAGGCAACTGCTGGAAAAGAAGTGGGAATTGGGATTGACGGTTCACCAACTGTTCGTGGACTTCAAAAAAGCCTACGACTCAGTCGCAAGACAAAGACTCCACCATATTGTAGTTGAGCTGGGAATCCCGAAAAAATATGCAGCCCTCATTCAAATCTGCATGAACGAAAACAAAGGGCGAGTTAGAATAGAAAACCACCTCTCAGAACACATTGAAATCCGGGACGGACTAAAACAGGAGGATGGTCTATCACCGTGTCTTTTAACCTCGTGCTCGAGTATGTCATCAGAAAGGTACAAGACGACAACATGGCCGGATCATCCCTGAACGGGGTCACACAAGTGCTCGCATATGCGGATGACATCGCCGTTTTGGGCGATAATCTAGAAACTGTAAGTAAAAACAGTGAAATCATCAAGCAAGCGGCAGAAGAGGTGGGCCTAGAAATAAACGAAGACAAAACGAAATGCATGATTAAGACGATAGCAGGTGGACCTCAGAGAACACATATAAACGTCAGGGGCAAGATATTAGAAAATGTCAACTAATTTAAATATCTGGGAACGATACAGACGACCAGAAACGAAACGTCAAAGGAAATTAACAAAAGACTACATTCCGGCAACGCTAGTTGGCATGCACCCCGTAAACTATTAAAATCCAAACTGCTATCACGTAACATAAAGCTCTGTGTCGATAGAACCATAATCGTGCCTATTCTTGCTTGTTCTATACGGATGCGAAACATGGGCTCTCATAAAACGGGAAGAAAACAAATCCCGCGTGTTCGCGAATAAAGTTCTAAAGGGTAACCAACGGGAAAGAGACCGGTAGGACGGCCGCGACGGAGATGGGAGAACAATGTTAGGTTTGACCTTGAGGAGATCGGATCAGATGGTCGGGCGTGGGAGGAGAGTGCACAGGACAAGGAACGACGGCGTAGTCGAAGCGGTGAGGCCATGAACTTCCGGGTTCCTACAGGCCAATAAATAATAATAATTTAAAAAAAAATGCGTTCGTCTTTTTTCAGGTCCCCCTTGATCTTCTGTTATTGGTCTTCCTCTGTTCAATTAATCAAAGTCCTTCTGCTATTCATCCTAGCCGTCCGTTACTGTTCTTCATTGTTCTCTTAATCTCTTATCAGGATCAGTACGTTAGCATTATTACTCTCTTGATCTGCCCCACGTTTCTTGTGTCCGAATAAAACATAATAGAACTAAATTGTTGTTAGTTCTGGGGTTGTAACACAAGATAAGTGTAGAGTGTTATATAAGAAGGGGTGACAAGAATATATTTATAACAAATATACTCTTGACACCCCTAGTTGCAGCCACAACTTTTTTTTTACACTAACACGCGCACAAATAGGGACTTTTGACTACACTTAATGTAAGAGCACAGAACACCCTAAACGGAAAAAGAGATTCTGCCGAACCTCTATTTCGAAGTTCGCATATTTTTTTTTTTTTTTTTTTAATTTGGTTTCGGTAGGAAGGTGGAAATCTTCAAAAGATACCTCTTGACCGATCCAGAGGCATGCCGGGTTTTTACCGACTAAAACCTCCTCCCGCCAGGCTCATATTCCCGCTGATCCCCGCGGAACTTTCTTTTAGATATTCCATCGCGGGGCGGGACGGAGTTTACCTGTTACTCCGCTCGTCGCGTCGCAACTGCTGCATCATTTCACAGAGAATACCATTTGTTATGGACCATGCCTGTTTTGAACTAAGCATGTATTCTATTATTCCTCCCGGAGTAACTGTCCGTCTCATATGTCTCTCCAAAATCGTTCGTGCGGTCTCGAATCTCACGCACTCCGTGAGTACGTGTTCCGCATTTTCTATTTTGCCTTCGCAATACAAGCAGTATGGGTGGTTCACATGCTTATACTTGTGCAAGTACTGCCGAAAGCATCCATGTCCTGATATTAGCTGAGTCAGGTGGTAATTCAGCTTGCCATGTTTTCTTTTCACCCATGTTTCTATATCAGGTATCATGGTGTGGGTCCATCTTCCTTTGGTGGAACAATCCCACCTGCGTTGCCATTCTCTTAGGCTTGAGAGCTCTAATTGTGACCGCGTTCTCCGACGATTCTCTTGAGAGACCTTATGCAATGCAGCGTTTTCTTTAGCTGCAATGTCAGGTGGCGTCCTCCCGGCCAGAATATTTATAGCTTCTTCGGATACCGTTCGGAATGCACAACATACTCTTAGTGACGCCAGTCTATGTGCGCAGTTCACTCCCCTCATGTACGACTTATACTGTGCGGCTCCTGCTCATATGTGAGCTGCATACATTATAGTGGAGGTGTTGACACTGGTTATGAGTTTCCTTATGTGGGGCCGGGGTCCTCCAACATTGGGTAGCAGTCTCGCCAAAACTTTGCATACTCTTGCCGTTTTTTCACTCGTTTTCCTCAGGTGTTCCTTGAAGCTCAACCTGTTGTCGAGTATAAAACCAAGATATTTAATATAGGGACTGGATCTGATTATTTGTCGTTCTATTTCCAAATCAAGGTGTTCAACTTTCTTGCGGCTGCTTATTAAAACTGCCTCCGTCTTATGTCCAGCTAGTTTCAGTCCGGCTATATCTAGCCAGCATTTAATGCTCTGGATTGCTTGGGAGCAAATATTCTCCAGGTCATCTAGATGTTTAGCTACGGCCACTATTGCCAATCATCTGCGTATCAAATGATTCCAAGTCCCTCCGGTACATTGACCCTGAGCACACCATCATACATTATATTCCATAACAGTGGACCTAATACAGATCACTGAGGTACACCCGCTGTTATTTGATATTCCTGTGGTCCCTCATCTGTATCATACAGCAGTCTTCTATCCGAGAGATAGTTTGCTAGTGTACGCACCAAGTAGGGTGAGACTTGTAGATCGCATAACGCTTCTAGAATCCGATTCCAATTCACCGAGTTAAACGCATTTTTTACATCTAGCGTCACCACCGCGCAATATTTCTTTGTACCACCTAGCCATCATGCTCCAGCTATCGCATTGTGAGCGATGTCGCATACCACAGATAGTGCCTTACCGGTTGATCTTCCTTTCCGGAATCCATACTGCGATTCAAAGAGCCCTGATGTCCCCTCAGTGAATTGTTCCAGGCGAGTGGCAATTATTCGCTCAAGCAGTTTTCCTGTCGTGTCAAACATGCACAACGGACGATAAGACGACGGCGCCTCTGGATTCTTGACTCCTTTTGGAATAAGCACAAGCCGCTGTTTTTTCCATCGTTTGGGAAATTGTCCTGTTTGAAGGCAGGTTGTGAAGAGACTGCTGAAGACTTCCGGGTTTTTTGTTAAAGCACTCTTCACTACAGCGTTAGGGATACCATCCAGTCCCGGGGTCTTGTTTTTTTTTGACAACCCTTGCAGCAAGAGCACCTCTTCGGAGGTCACGGGAGGTATCTCTCCATCAGTGATACTCCACTCCTCTTGCACTCTCAACACCTCATCATACTGTGGGAAGGGAACAGCAACGATTCTTGCCATGTCAGTTTTGCTTTTTTGCATTTGACTACTGTTGTTGTGTAGTCTTTTCATGACTATCCTGTAAGCGCTGCCCAATGGGTTGTTATTTAATTCATCCGTTAGGGAGCAGAACGCGTCATATTTACTTTTGCGGATCACATTCCTTAACTCTTTCCGTTTGTTGACGAATTCCGCATGCAACTGTGGGTAGGTGTTACGGTTTCTTGCTCTTTGTTGCAAGCGTCTTAACCTGTTGCACTCCGATCGCACATGGGCGATTTCTGAGTTCCACCAATACACTGGTTTCATAGCCCCTGCTGGTTGTCTTTGTCGTGGCATAGAAGCATCACATGCGGTAATTATCCACTTCATGACTTTTCCAGTCTGCCTGTTGGCATCGGCCTCCGCGTCAAACTGTGCGATTTGGTCTTCCAGTATATAATCGAGCAGTTCCGCATCGAGGTCCTTCTCTTTCCACCCATTTTTTTGGGCTCTCTTCGCCAATTTGCCAGTGATGAATCTCCTGTGCGGTAATATTTCGTACATCACGGCTTGGTGGTCACTGTGGGTGTAGGTGTCCAAAACTCGCCTCTCCATACTTCTTGCCAACATGGAGCTGGCAAATGTGATGTCGATTTTGGACCGGCCTCTCTCGTTTATGAAGGTGTCATCAATACCATCATTAAGCAACACCACATCTAGGACTGCGAAGGCTCCAAGTAGTGCCTGTCCTCTACTGTTGGTCCTTGTGCTTCCCCATTCTACTGCCCAAGCGTTGAAATCTCCAGCAACTATAAGTGGGCTCTTATCTCTAGCTTCTTGTGTTATTCTGTCTAAAAAGCATTTGAAATATTCTATTTCCCACCTTGGCGGAGCGTAACAACAGTAGAAATGAATTCCTCTGATCTTCGCATAGGCAATTCCTTCCAGCCGCTGGACACTTCTACATTCCATGGGTGAATTTCCAGTTGTCCAGGTGGCCGCTGTTCCGCTGCTGTCTTCCTCACATGTAATAGTACTATTGCCAGGCATCCTGTACTGTTCATTGATGAGTACCACGTCGGCACCATATTCCTTAACCGTTTGAGAAAGGAGATATTGTGCGGCTCCACAGTGGCTTAAGTTGATTTGAATGCACTTAAACCTGTCCATTTTTTTTGAGAAGATTGGACATCGCGTTTTTAAATGCTCGGCATTTGTAACTCCCTGTTGAGTGGTGGTTACCGCCTTCACATCTGATTCGCAGAACATGCATTTGGGTTGTGCTTTACAACCCATTGCTTTGTGGCCTTTTTCTCCGCATTTCAAACAGTTTTCCGAACGATCTTCTTCGGATTTGCAGGATTTCGCCACATTACCGTATTGCCAACATCTGAAACATCGTGTGGGTGCGATGTATTCTCGAAGTCTGCATCTCACCCATCCAACCCGTAGGAAACCTGTATCCAGCAACATGCTAGCTTTTTCTCTTGGTAAGCGGATAATGGCAGCCTGCGTGCTATCTGGTTTCCTTCTTAAACTCTTTACCGCTTCCTTCGGGATCGCGTTCAGCGCAGGGAACTCTCTAGCGATCGCTGTCAGGATTTCCTCCACAGTGGTCACCTTATATAAACCACGACACTCAACCGTGATTTCCTGTGACACTGTTTTGACATTAGCATCTTCCTTTAGTACTTGTTGTACCTTTGCTTTCAGTGTCTCGGTAGTGGCCTCTGGTCGGCGTTTCAGTTCTAGAAGCAATTCCCCTTTTGCTGTCTTTCGAACTTTGTTTACGCTATTTCGCATGTGTCACCATGTCCTTGTTTATTCCTACCTCAAAAGCTTACCAGACTTCTCCCTGTGCTCATTTACTTTTGAATTTATTTAAGAACATCAAATTGAAAACAAATTTGTACTTTTAGATTATAAACTCAACCCCGCCCCGGATTGGCATCGGTCGTATGATTACATTTCAAAGTGTTCCATGCTAAACAGGATGAAGTAACAAGGAAGACGAGGCTCCACTATTAGAAGACAAAACATTAACACCGCCGATGTTGGGTACTTCAACAGATACTTAAGGCCTTCAAGACTGAGATCCGTAGGGATACCATAATTTATTTTCACGTGAAAATAGAGTATTTTGGCACGAGATCTTAGGTCCGACAGATGTCAGATTCAAAAGAATTTATGGTGGAAGGGCGCATCTATTCGTGATTCAGACACTTGTGGAGATTGTGATATAAGACGCAGTGAATATTTTATGGGTAAAACATAGAAAATAATTCTTACTAACACGTCATATAAATCTATTCTCTTCTTCTATATGATTTGAAATGGTGATGGAGGCGATTCATTCCATTGTGAATATCCTTACTTAATGTCTTAGAAACCCCTTTTCCGCTAATGTGGAATATACTAACAAATCCTTGAATCACTTCCGACTTCAAGAAGATACATTTGAGCAAGTCCTGTTATGGTTGGTTCCTTATTAATTTTATTACCATAACGATCCCTCTAATCTAACGGAAACCCAACAGTGAATGGTATCACGTTTGAAACTTCATGTCCACAAGTAATTTTGTTCAAGGACATAAATTTCCTTTCTTTCCTTACAACAACAAAGGCGAAAACATATCCATTAAAGCAAAAAAGTCCCACGCCATTACTAGGAATGTAGGGGAAATTCCCGCTGACACAGAAAACTGGCCCCTGCCAACCCTGACCCAGTTTTGGTGGCGACGCTTATGGTGTAATTTAGTAGAGCATGGCCAACCATGCTTTGGTGTCGCAGCCACACGGTCACCCTGTGTCATTGTGACAAGCAGTAGCCCCAATGATATTACACGAGAACTCCCTCTGCAATCGACAAGTAAGATTGAGATTCTATTTCCTGTTACGTAGCCCCAAAGGATTCTCCTCGATGAAGTACTACTTTCCAGTCTAATATCGAACAATCGATGGCTCCTCTGGTGTCGGTATTGCCATAACGCTTATCCTGAGCTGATGACCTTGAGTGCGGGACTAAAACAAAATAGAATTATCCTTTCACGACGTAAGAAAGTGCCTGGGAACTGAGGGATATAAGATCTTATGGACAATCTTCTTGGCAGGATGTGAAAGGGATTGCATGTCTCATTCACGGGACTCATTTAGAGCATGCTAAGGATAACATTTACACCAGTTAACCGCAAGGGAACCCTCGTTTTATAGCATCTTGCGTATCAAGGTCAATTTCAGTTCGGATGTCTTTATTTCCTGACACAACGGATGTATTGCTTCCGCACACTCTGTGATGTACCCTCAGAAAATCATTGTCCTTGAGGAATATTCTCAAGGTGAAATTCGAATCCCATCCGCTGTTAATGGAAAAAATACTGGAGCGTGTAACATTGTCATGGGAGTAGCGGTAGGAGGCGGAGGAGGCGAATGGAAAAGAGTTAATCAACTGGTTCCCCTTGTTGAAAAACAATTTATTGGGGATTTTCAAGTTCAATTTAAGGATATGTCCTTCGAAGGAAGTGTATAGAACAGAGATTACAATGAGATGAACAAAGTGAATAAATTGACGACCATGAAATTTCAAGGGTGGCATGGAGCAAAAGAAGTATTCACAGCACAAACACTACAGAAAAAGATAAGAAATTTGGAGGGAGTAAGTGGTGAAATGACAAAGAAGACGAGGGTCTACTGTTAAAAAGTTTGTAGAATGAAAAATTAATGTCATCATCGTTGAAGGGTATGTCTGTCTTTACTTAAGGTTTTCAAGTGCAAGATCCCTAGTGATGGCTTAATTTATTCTACACGTGGAACTAAGTGTTTTCTGCCTTCATTTGGGACCTTGGAGGTTATAGATGACTGAGTTAAGGGAACTTATGGCAGAGAGACACGTATATTCACGATTCTAATACTTGCGAAGAACCCGACATCCAGTAAAAGTAATAAACATTGCTTATATTCATAACAATTAAGGGAGAGAAAATTTTAAGTAAGTTCTTAAAATTAAACTGAAGATTTATTTCAAGATATGCTACATAACACAAGGTGTCCTAAATATTTCTTTCAAAAAAATATTCTTGAGAAACAAATTCACCTATATATAATAGTTTGATGCGGATTTAGGGCTAAGAACTCTTATTTGACAATGAATCAAGCAATACGAGGGTTGCCTCTTATGTTTCGGGATTTGGCAACCCTAGTGTTGCAATCCGGCAATTGACAGGTCTGTCGTAAAGTTGGACATTTTTGAGGTTATACGCACTCAGAACGTTTTGACATACGAGCGCTATTTGTGTTATTTACAGTAACTTAAAAGATTCATCTCGGCCCAAAAATGGAATTAAATCGTCAACATTTTCGTGCGATTATTTTTTACAACTTTCGGCGTGGATTAACTCAGCAACAGTGCATGGATGAAGTTAATTCAATTTTTGGGGATGAAGCTCCATCAAGGACCAGTGTTTATCGATAGTATGGTGAATTCAATCGTGGTCGTAGTTCACTCCAAGATGAATTTCGTGAAGGTCGTCCAAAATCAGTTGTTGTTCCGAAAACCATTGATGCTGTGCGCGAACTGATATTGGAAGATCGTCATGTGACCTATCGTGAGATTGAGACAACCTTAGGCGTTAGTGGGACCAGCATACATTCAATATTGCATAAACATTTGACTGTCAAAAAAATTTGTTCGCGTTGGATCCCACACAATTTGTCAATCGCCCAAAAAAAGGCTCGTGTCAATTGGTCGAAAGAAATGCTCAAAAAATACGGTCGCGGTGCTTCGAAACACGTCTATGACATCGTGACAGGTGATGAATCGTGGATTTACGCGTATGAGCCCGAAAGTAAACAGCAGTCGACTGTCTGGGTGTTTCAAGATGAGCCAAATCCAACAAAAGTTGTTCGCGCACGAAGCACTTCCAAGCAAATGGTCGCCTGTTTTTTCGGAAAAACTGGACATGTCGCAACCGTACCACTAGAACAACGCAGAACAGTCAATTCTGAGTGGTACACAACCATTTGTTTGCCAGTTGTCTTCCAAGAAATCAGGAAAACCAACCGCCGAAGACGGATCACTCTTCACCACGACAATGCGAGCTCTCACACATCGGCTGCGACAACTGCATTTTTGAGCACCCAAAACATCGATTTGATGGGTCATCCGCCGTATAGTCCTGACTTGGCACCGAATGACTTCTTTTTATTCCCGTACGTAAAAAACAAACTGAGAGGTCAACGTCGACACCTGAAGAAGCGGTTGCTGCATTCAGAATGCATGTGTTGGAGATACCTTAATCAGAGTGGCAAAAGTTCTTCGACAATTGGTTCAAACGCATGCAAAAGTGCATAGATCTGCATGGGGAATATTTTGAAAAACAATAAAGTGATTTTCGATGATCAATATTTGTTTTTGTTCTCTAATCCCGAAATATAAAAGGCAACCCTCGTAATAGTCAATGGTGCTCGCTATGGCGTATACTACAGGATCCCCCAAAAGTTGTTTACAAGACGAAATTTCTTTAATAAAATAGTGGATAGGTTTAATGAAACAAAGATTTACATTTTGTTAAAGTACGATTCTTGGCCATTTAATTCCTAGAATCTGTATCGTCAAAATATATTCCGCTTTGCATGCACTCTTCGTACTGGAACGCAACATTTTTGCATGTGTTCTCTATTTACGCTGTCATTTCTGTCGGGATATTTTCTTTTAATTGATCTAGAGATAGGTTTGTTAAGGTGCACAATCACATCAAACATCGGCAGTGGTTACGACAGGTACATCAACACTTCTGTCAACGATAAAGCAACGAATACCTGTCAACTTTACAAACACGCAACAAGTGGCAGCGACGTATTTAGGATGTTAAGGTGGGAGACACTGTGATCGTTCGTCATGAAAATTTACCATCGACGCATTGGCGGTTGGGCCGAGTGGAGGGGTCCATCCGCATAGCGATCAACGGATACACAATGGGACTCGAAGGACAGCAAATGATGCGTGCACCCGGCCAGTCCATAAGTTATGCCGAATGCTAGAAACGGAATAATTCGAACCTGGATGTTTGATCCAGATAGGGAGAGGGGTTTGTTGCACAAATCTAAAGATAATACAAATGGGTGCACTGACAGTTTCCCGGCCACAGTCTTGCTCCGTTGAGATGGCGATAAGCGTGTGGCGGTTCCGCCAAAACGGCACGGTACACTTACCTAAAAATCCCCATAACCTCATCCCAAGTCGCATAAGTTTCGCTAATGCAATCGCATTAAGCACCTGAAAATGCTTCACGCATTAATTAGATCAAATCTATAATCTTAAAGTCCCTGTAAAGAAAACTTACCTTTTCATGCATCACTTCACATACAATTTTCCGTAAGATTTCTCTCTTTGGTTATCTGGAATTCCAAACCAATCCGGACCTTTGGTACTAGACAAATTCCTGTAAACAAAATGATTCGGTTTGCCTACAATGTTACCGCCATGACAGGGACCATAAATATTGCGACGTCTATTTCCCAACATCGCAATGTGTACGATAAATTTCTTTACGTACACATTGGCCGGCGATCTTTTTCTCCCAGCAATAAAATCCTCTAACTCGATCCACGTGGAAACAAAAGCAAATACACGCATCTAGCGTCTAGTGCCATAAAACGAATTTCTTCGCATGTGATCATGTATACAATTCGATCCCTTTAACATCACCAGCGATACACAATTCCCATTGTGTAAATAGAAAAACCATTAGCACTTCTTCCTAATAGCGATACATTTACTTACGCATACCATAACACTGAAAGAGTGCATGTCCTTGGTGATCGCATCCTTAAGAGAAAAGTTTTTCTCTCTCTTCCCTTTTCTTAACCCTAACCTAGGATGGAATTCATGTCAGAGTTCTATTGTCGCTGAGTCGTTTTACATCAGCAGACCAGAACGGTCACGCGATCTCCCGCTCTCCGCGCGCGGCGGAGAAGCGCAGATATACGGAGTCATTGGCGTGGTGAATTTTATTCGCCATACGTTAAGTCGAGCGGTGTTTTGTCGACTTGTTTTTATTTGAACCAAACGATTTCAAAAAATTACATAAAACTCATAAATCCAACGACATGAACTTGTATTTAAGTTATACTTTCCAGTCCATTGTTCGATCATGAAGTGTAATAAAATAAAAAATTAATTAAGAACTGCGTGCGTTTTACTTCCTTTTCCTGTTGTGGACGTTGTGAAGTCCTGTTTGTGCTTTTCCTTTTTTGTCCAGCGGAACAATTAAGTATGATGGAGGAGGAAGTAGAACTCGCACCATGCCGGTGCCACGACTTCCTCGCCACAAGCGACTATTTAGAAATTGATGTTTTCCTATTGTTTGTCCTTTTGATTTCCTTATTTGCCCTCTTTGGTTCACGGATTGCGTTTCGTGTTATGGTGATCCCTTCCCGGATTGCATCTTAAAAGTTCTCTTCACTTTTCTATGAAATTGACAGTTATAAATAGACTGTAGTAAATAAGTTAATTTCCATTTAAAACCCATTAAAAACACGCAAATTGTGTTTTATGTCTTTATGTCACCTATCTACTTTTTACTTCATTTAATTTACTTAATATTCAATTTTATTCTTAATTTTCAGATAAGTTCTTTTTTTTCGTTTTTAAAGATATACGCGCACAACAACACACACTCTCTAGACGAACAACAACTGACTAACATCGAACAGCTTGTTCTCTGCCCATTCGCGCCCCTATATACCGATCGCCCATTCCCGATCGCATACTCATCCTCAATTTCCCATCTCCCCGCCCACTAAATAAGTATAAACTCTCGCGAATTTACTCAGCTGTCAATGAACCTAGGGAGAATGGAGAAATTGCAAAGGAGAGCAGGGTTAGGAGTTGATTTGGTTTCGCTCGCAACGAAAAGCAAAATCGAAGGGTAGACTACGTATCCTCGCTTAGAGGTTTGGGTAATTCCTGGAATGCCGAATTACGATGTGCATGCCGAGAAGGGGAATTGGACAGGGTTGAAAACTACGCTCATGCATATTTTTTTATCGGATATTGATACTGTTCCCAAACGTATAGCTTGTACCTTTTGTCTCAGAAAGAGGAACATTGGCTTGGGATGTATCATTTTTATAACATTTTTTCATTTCGTTTTATATTCTAATGTAAGTGCTATACAAAAGCATGCTTAAATGCTAGCTTAATTATCTTATAGCTAATAATAATAAGACTATTGTGCAATTATCCTTTCCGCGACAGGACTTTATTTGCGGCTTTACTTCTGATTTATTGTCTAACAAAGAAAAATTCTAAAAACTTTGTGCCAATTTTTTTTTTTTTTTTACTTTAAATTTAACTGAGGGAAAATTCCCAGCGAGGGAGGGAAAGAACAATTACATTACATATTTATCAACACGTCAAAGATAATTGGTATGAACTGAACCACAATGGGAATATCAGCTTCGGTGGCTGTGACACTTTTTGGCCAACGTACTCAACACTACAACAAGACTCCGTGTATATATCGCGTCTCCACGGCGCTATGGAGAGCGGGAGGCGAACCGACCGCCGCGAACAATGGTTGTAATAGGACTCAGGGATATTAATTCGCTATCAAAAGAAATTCAGCCAGTGAGTGGCTCTCTCAAATTAAGGTACACATGCATGTGTGAACATCGGTTCATTCATGGGACGAAACCATGAGAACGAATCTGAAACAAAGAAAGGGCATAATGTGCATCCATGCGATGTGAGTTCGGCTAAGCAAACAAGCCGAATCTCATTGGATGCTAATTGGGTTTTTGTTTGGTCATGCCTCGAAGTCATGACGAACGGATCCAGGGAAATTAAACGACAAAGAGACCGTATAGATCGCAAATAGACGACGATGCATCGAAGAAATGTGCTAAAAACAAATATGGGGCGAGGGCATCATAAAAGCCTTACATGAGTGATGCCCCTGTGTAAATAGACGAATAGACATTGGGAAAAGGTGCTAATGGTTTGCGATACTTTATACAATGAAAATTGTATATCGTATCCTAGGTCGGCGGCCGAAACGAATCCCCTGCTTGCATTTGTATATGCGGGGTAATTCGTTGTAAAAAACGGATTCTATATTTGCATTGATTAGGCTTTGAATTCAATCCGGCGGCTATGCGCGAAGTCGCTGATTGTTTGAAGATTCAAACAAAGGAGCATTTCGGGGTAAAGTGCTTGCAGCAGTATCAATAGCTGCAAGTTATTGCGAAGCAATTTAGATGGTTACACAATGACGGTTTGTATAACATCTATGACAATTGTATATGGCATCTAAAGCGTCGAACTCTAGTGTGAGTGTTTACACTAAACGAGAATACGGTTCTTGGTCGCTAATGCAGAGATGCATTGATGCCTGCATGAATGCCCTTGTGGGAGAAATTCTTTACAGGAATCCCTAGGTAATGCGTATGTATGATTGGGATCTGTGATAAATTTGCATAGAATTCTTGTGGGGAATTTTTGGATTTTAATGAATGAATGAAGGTAAGAATTCTTTTCCAGAAGCTTTTAAATAAATAAGTTTGATAAGCTTGATGCGTGAAGCATTTACAGGTGCTAATGCGATTGCATTAGCAGGAAATTATGAAAGTTGGGTAGCAGTTGGGGGGTTCTTCGGGTAAGTAGCAGTGGGGTTTGGCGGAACCGCCACAGCCCTACTGGAGCGCAAAAGCTCTTCTTCGGTGCGCGTGACTTCCCCGGCGTAGCACAATCGCCCGTCTAAGGATGATCTACTTACATGATAGATCAGCGGAATTCCTGATCCATCCTGTATAAGCCCTTTCATGTCCAAATCTAGGAACGCCTCTGGTCGAACAAAGTCGTTGCGACGCATGCTCTCAAAATACAAGTATTTGGGTAATAAGCCGCGAAAATTAGGTCATTGGACAAACTTATTGCTCTCGCAATATGTCCTCTGATTAATTTGATCATAAAATTATCCACCCTATTTATGAAGACTTCATTATATAAGGTCTCATTTGAGTAGTACTTTTTATAATCCGATCTCGGTGTTCGATATAATCTGAGGCAAGTTCTGAGACACTTCCTTTCGAACACCCGAATCTTTTCCATCAAATTTGGACCAATGTTAAACCATACTGGACAACCATATATGAGCATTGGCCTGATTAGCGTTATGTAGCATATATCTTTTACCCGACTGCCAAGTTGGCTACTGTGAAATAGCCTCCTTGTAATAGCAAACGTTTTCCTAGCTTAGCTCGTAATTAAAAGGCTATTAGCCCCACCATTGGCATTAATGTCAATTGACAGATTATCGTCACTGAATTCGGTAAAACAGTCATTCTCCGATTGCCGAAGTTAAATTTCATTCCGGAGGTGCAGGTGATTCAATAGAATTCTGTCCTCCAAGTCGTGATTTCGGCGAGTGCTTTCATTCACCTTGTACATTTCCTGAAAGACAGCTCCCACAGCGTTCACCTTTTCCAAAGGATCTTCGATCACGAAGAGCTCACTATTGAGGATAGCGTTCTATGTATCTATGCCAATGTTGGTTAGCAGCTGCTTGTTTACATCAGTACGTGGAATTTGGAGACACTGAATCTCGTTTTGATTATTTCTCAAATTTGGTGCTAATCTATAATTAGCTTTAAGTAATTGTTGGAGGTTTTTTAATCGGGATGTCAGTGATATTATCCCCTGGGCTTGTCTGTCTGTAAACTGTCTGTGTAATTGTTTTAGTTTCGATAGCAGTCTGCTCATTTTCTTGTGGGGTGCGTTTATTGTTGTGCTCCCGTATATGTTTATGTGATCTGTAACTGTTGTTTTGGGAATTGTCTTGTCCATTGTTCGTTTTACGGTTTCGTCCATTTATTGAATGTATTTGTCGATTTTGTCATTTGTCGAACGAAGTTATTTTGTTAACGTTCAGGTGAACCGCGGCCATCGCATTGCCCCGTAGTTGTAGTGTTTCAAGATCACGAATTCCTCCAGATCTGCCAGATCGGTCGGAAGGTTTATTACTGTCGTAAATGCACAGCGGTCACTGTCGTAGTCAATTGTCCGTGAACAGTTTCTGTTTCGTCTGTTGATGTTAACTAGTCTTAGTCGTGATTATTTCCTTTGGTATTAGATATATAATTTCCGCAATTTTCATGCTTGGTGTTTATATCTCTACCTATGATAAAATAGGTTTTGCCCAAGTGCAATTGTAAGCATTAAAGGAGTATCTCGAGCGTTCCTATAAAGGGGTTATGTTGGTTCTCCTCAGGTGCATAGACCGCAATCGCATACAAGCCCCTTCCTTGCTGGAGGGGCATACGTACGATGCAGGCTTCCAGCACCCGGAACCTGCGCACCTCTCCACTATATATAACTTTTTGTTGGATTCCATTTCTAATAAAGATTGCGATACCTCCCCCTTGAGGGGAGTTAGGTCGATCTCTTCGTATAATATCGCACTGTTAATGCCCCATCTTATGCTACTGGTTTAATTTTGTTTTCCCCGTCAGACGGACATCAGTGGTTTCATCTTGCAACAGGCTGAAAAGCGTGGCTCTTCTCGCAGTTCTTTTGAGTGAATTTACATTCACGACACGAGCTTGGATTGATGTTTTTCTTAGGGGGTTTATATTGACTTGGGCGAGTAGATTTCTTTATTTGACTTTGCAGCTATGCCATGTGTGTCTGCAGATTAAGCAGGATTGTGAACATGTCTGCTAGCGCTGTTGTTTCAGTATGTTTTTTTTTTGGTTTTTTTTTGTTTCACTATGAAGGTGGAAATCTTCAAAAGATACCTCTAAACCGATCCAAAGGCATGCCGGGTTTTTAGCGACTAAAACCACCTCCCGCCAGGCACATACTCCCGTTGATCCCCGCGGAACTTTCTTTTAAATATTCCTTCGTGGGGCGGGACGGAGTTTACATGTTACTCCGCTCGTCGTGTGCAACTGCTGCATCATGTCGCATAGAATACCATTTTTTACGGACCATGCCTGTTTTGAACTCAGCATGTATTCTAATACTCCTGCCGGAGTAACTGTCCGTCTCATATGTCTCTCCAAAATCGTTCGTGTGGTCTCGAATCTCACGCACTCTGTGAATTCCGTCTGTGTGGGAGTATTTGTGGCTACCAGTGTGTCGCAGCCTGGCTTGACTCAACATCTTTAGTCTTAAATAAGTTAAATCATATTTTTATTATTAATTCGTTATATTTGTTTTGTTAGTAATTGTTAGTCTTAATTCGTTATAATTTTGTAATTACCTGCATATTTGGCAGCACTGTCGATTTCGTTCGTTTTTTCGTGTATTTTACATTTTGTTTCGTCGTCGCTCGTTCCCGGTAAACGCACCGGGACTCAACACAGTGTTTTAGCCTGATTTATTGCCCCCCCCCCCCCCCCCCCCCCCCCCCCCATCCCCTCATAATTGAAAAACTCGACACTATCCCCAAAGAACAATGCTACCGATGTCATTCACGACCAACGATCGACTGTGGCTTGGGATCTATTCTGACATAGGAATCCTATTATGGACTAAACTGTTTCGCTATGAAGAAACAGTGTCGTCAACCCACGTTTTGCTGTTATTAAACAGCATGTTGCATTTTGATGGTTTCAGGTAAGGAAAGTCAGGTGGTGGATTCAGAAAATCGGCTTTTTAAGCAAAAAGGACACGAAACTGCTTAATAATTCGCGAGGGGGGGAGGGGTGACTTTAATTATGTAACAGGCTTATTAATCTGCACTTTGGATTATACGAATAAGTAATCTTAGGGGAAACAGATAATAAAAGCACACACAAACATGACCGTCGCTGCTTGTGGCGCTGAAGAATTGGTAAGGTCGAGTTAAACCTACGAATGGTTGCAGTGAACGCCATCACAAGAACACACGAACGTGTGCATGGACCAAATTTGGGAGTATATGATTTCTCGCAGCGTGAGCAGGAACTGAAGTTGGTTGCGAAGGGGTCGTACGAGACCATGAGGTACTGATGGGCGCAGGAGGGAGAGTTTGAAACACACGTTCAACTCTGGTCAGATGGGATCATCTACAATGAGACGTGTGTCATTGTCGCCAGAGGAGTGCGGCAGTGGGCGGAGCAGGTCAAATGAGATATTGTAATTAGTACCCCATCAGCACATGATTTTGACCTCAAATTGGATCCGCCGGTGATTCCGTCGTTCTAGGGATTCTTGCACAATTGGCTGAGGTTCAAGGATGGTTTTAAGACTTTGGTAAATGACCAGAAGCACCCGGAACCATATAAACTGGCCAAACGTCGGCAGGCAGTGGGCGCAACCAATGTGCCATTCTTAGCGAATTGTTTCTGGTGGATATGAGGAAGGGTGGAGATCGTTAAAGGTGAGTTTTGATAATTCAAAACTGTTGCCTGAAATACACGCCGCTCGGTTTTTGAATATCGGACGAATCCTCGAGGACTCTTCTTGTCACGGTGGACACGGTGCACGAATCACTAAGAGTTTACGCGTCATGGAGTTGTGGGGGATCGAAGTAGGGTGTGCCGCCGTACGGCACACGGTTCACTCCGGTGTCCATCTCTCTGTCACCGTACTGTTAATACCGAGGAGGATAAGGGGGTGGGGGGGGGGGGGGGGGTCACATCCAAATAAAACACACTGTATAGTCGTAAGGGTCTTTTTATTACACGGTGAGACGAATATCGTTTGGATTTTTGTACACTGTAAATTAAACACGTCCATTCCGCCGACCAGCACTCAACCGACACGATAGTACCGAATGCAGCTTTTTGAGTAAAATAAGTTGTTTAGTTTGTTCGACCCGACCCCACTCGACCGAATCGCGATAGGACATTTATTGTATGCTCGGGGGTTTGCACCCCCCGAGTACACGTTACGGGGGGCTGATGTGTGCGCGCCGATGGTAGGATGATGACTGATTCGTGAAGTCAAGAATTCATTGCGTTGTGGCAGTGGCGTCGTAAAGTCATTGTCACTTACCAAGAATTTAGTGGAAGAGTTGCTATGCCTGCATAGGAATTTAGTTCCAGCGAATCCTTGCCGAATAAGCTAAGTTGGATTCGTTGGTTGTGTATACCGGGAAATTGAAATTGCTTGGGTGCGAGCAAGGGAAATCGTTTAGATAGAAATGTTAACCGAAATAATTTCGGGGAAATGTGCGCGGCTTAGTTGGCTGGTAATGTTCCGTTAAGGATTTGGATATGCGTTTGTTATGGCATATGAATTTCGGGGAAATTAAGATTGCTTGGTCACAAAGAGAAAATATAACTTAAGTAGGAAGTTGACCGAAGCAATTTTGGGAAAATGTATGTGGGGTGATGTAATTGAGGGAAATGATTAATATTCCGTTGTAAATTGGAATATGCATTTATTTCAGCTTGGGAAATGGGTTCTTGGTAAGTATGAGATGTATGCAAATGCAGATTTTGCACGGGGAGCTGGATTAAAGTGACGCGCTGTTAGCGGTCAAGATTGGTTGGCATTGTGGGTTGGTTCTCCATGTGATATAGAGAACCCCCACAGAGTTGCCGGTGGATGGTTGGCGTGCCTTTGTTGCACCTCAAAGTTAGGTATTCTTTTCTCCGTTTCTACATTACATTATTGATTTCAGAGACTACATCCCACATCGTGGCACGGCAAGGGAATTCTGCATTGCTCCTGACGCCATTGTGTTGACCCACCACAACAATACCGTGTGCAGGTGGACAAGCATATACATTTTTTGGTCCTACATTTTTCAGATCATTGTCTGAAATCATCCTCATGGCCTACCGAAATACATTGTTGGTGGAGATTACGTGAATTACGTATTGGTCGGTCGTTTGTCAATACAGTCACACAGCATCGCTACCGAATTAGTTGTTTAATCGTTGTGGGCCGTAGGCATTACGTCAACAACATCGTATCTTACCTTCTAGGAAATCAGACCTAGATACAACTGATGACGGGAAGTGGGTCCATTGTCATAAGTTTCACCTTATTTCTTGATGTCAAATACTAATGGCTATGAAACCGGAACAACGTTTCGTGGCGCTGAAGAACTTCCGTTTGTGATTCAATTTCTTGAAAAAGGATCATACATCCAAGCGGTCTCCCTCCGGTGGCTGTATGCGATGTGGCTGCAAACACAACACTGTGTTTTATCGCACCCACACCTTTGCCAACATCAGCAATGAAGTCAACAGAAGCAAAAAATATCGCTCATGGCACAGGGCCTTCTGTGAGGGAGAAACCCTCACTTTTACTATCACACACCGTCACCACCTGCTTCACTCGTGGTAAATGCATTATCCTGCTTGCAACAGCGCGATTATATGCATATGGGGACTCTTCTAAACAGCGATTAGTTGGAGACCTCTGCGATCCTGGATCGCAGGTAAGTTTTGTATCACATAAATTTGTCCATCATTTGAATATCCACAGGAGCACATGTGAAGTCACGTTGGAAGGAGACGATGTTTTCGCACACACCTGTAGCAGAAGCAGCGTCGTGCTCAAACTCAGGTTAATCTATTCTGATTTCGCATTGATGGTCAATGCATTGGGTATATTTGGTTGGTCTCCAGCTGGCCAATCCTCATTTCGGTACGCCTATTGGAATCGATAAGTGCTTGGATCGGATGTAAGAGGTCTAATTGTCAAAAATGGCGTAGTCAATAGCAATAGACGAACCTCATGCTCAACGAAGAGATTTCGAATAGATTGTCTGTTGACCTGCTCCAACCACCCCCGCGGCACCATTACAACCCCGCAGGTTCCATGTTCAGGTGTGTGAGGATAATATACGATTGGAGAATCTTGTGCGGAGCTTTTCGAACGTGCCCGGGGAAGACGTCCTCGAGAATAATTGTGTTCGCATCTTTTCCACTACGCGTACTAGAGCTATGGATGGGCGTTATATGGTACACATTCCATTTCGTCGAGAGCCACCACAACTTGCGACACTCGTATCAACAAGCCCTACGCCAGTTCCACAATCTGGAACGACGTTTGTCTGCCAATAAAGACCTGTGGGAGAAATACGTCGCATTTCTACGCAAGTACGGTGTGCTTGGGCACATGGGGAGTGTTGATCAACCTGGCAAATTATTACTACATTCCCAATCATGACGTTACTGATAACTTTCCAGTCGTTTTAATGCTTCAGTGAGAACTGGGGTCCTACCACTCAGGACTCATTGCTGAAAATGATTCTCCGTTTTCGTCGCTTCCGCGTTGCTCTCACCGCTGATGTCGAAAAAATGTTCGGCAGGTATTGGGCACTCCGCAACATCGAGATTACCAGCGGACCATATAGAGGGAGTCACCATCAGACCCTATCGACACATATAGATTGACAACGATAATCTGTGGCATGGCTTGAAGCCCGCAATCTACATCAATGTGCGAACAACAATTATGGCGAAGTCATCAATGACGAGCAGGCACTGACTGCGTGGGACACCATACTGACTTCATTTTACGTGGATGACGTCCTTACAAGCTGCGAGTCAAGCCACGCGGCTATATTCTTAACGACCAATGTTAATAGGATCCTCGCAGCTGGGCACTCTAAATTGCGCAAATGGAACTCAAGCGAGCAGCTAGTGATAGACCATATAACCGGTGAGACTACATCTGCTGAGGAATGAGTTAACAGTCCGACGACAGCATCTGTTCTTGGTTTGTGATTGGGATCCAGTTACCAATGAGTTCTTTTTCAATGTGGCATTAGATCCATATCCAGAAGTCCCAACGAAGTGACGCGTGCTGAGTGAAGTGGCACGACTTTTCGATCCAACTCCGGTACTGGCACATATTGTTGTCACAGGGAAGATCTTTATTGAAACACTTTGGTCCAAGGGCGTCACTTTGAGTGCTTCACTTGCAAGTGAGCTGTGTGATGCGTGGTTCAAATTTCGTAATGGACTCAATGCTTTAAATTGCTTTTGAATTCCATGATGATTGGGAATGCTGGGTGGAGAAACAACGATTCTTCACGGCCTCTGTGATGCTAGTGCGCGTGTTTTCGTTGCAGTTATGTATACGAGGACTGTTGGTTTGGACGGGAAAGCCCGAGTATCGTTAGCCACTGTTCATTATTTAAAGAGACTAAATTGAAATGAAAAAGCAAAGTCCAAAGAAAACTAACAACTTACCCCAACACCCCGGCGTACACAAACTCACAACACTCCCTGACGGCCTCGGCCAAATATCCGGAACCAATCACACTGTTTTTCTGTTCGTCTCCCCGGACGAAAACTCTCTTCTTCGATCGTGCAAATCGAAGGATACATTCTTTTGATTGCATTACCCCTTTTACCACCCATCATTCATTTTTCTTTATCTTTCCGAGAGTGGGATCAAAAGAGGGAAAACAAAAAAGAAACAATCAGCAAAGGATCTTGCGGATGAGCATTTTTGATCCTCGATGTTGGTGGGCGATAAAACGAACATGTGGTTCGTTTTATGTCCCAAGTTATTTGTTTTCAATTGGTTTCGGAATTTTGTGCAAACAAATTTTTAGAGGATCATAAAATAACTGACGCACATTTTATGATTTCACAACAATATTTGTCTGCAATTGGGTCATCTGGTCCGCACATTTAGATCCAGGGAATTTTGCATGTGTGTGAACCAAATGAACATTTGGTTCATTTATCACGTGTCGGATTTTATAAATTGAACTCAATGTGTAAGAAAAGAATTTCAATTTGTTTGACATTGGATTCAATATTAATTTGGGGATATGTGCCAAATGTATGGGGGCAATACCATGGTTTGCAGAGCGCTTCGTCCTTTAAGTGGGTGGTTCTGCCGGTACCACGATTAACGGTGGAGGCTAGCTCCAAAGAGGTAAGTATTAATGAGATGGAAGTTATTGCGCGTAGCACGGATGTGCTCTTATGAATTCCACAAAGCTTTTTTTATTCACATAAATCGCCCTCGAAACTGACGATTTGGATCCAAATATCACGGAAGTCATTCGATATTCTACCGGCTTCCTGTTTCAGTGGGGCTGCACTTCGATGGCTTCGGCTTTAAGATGACGTCGAATAATAGTTTGCGTTTCATCTCCTTTTAATCTGCAGTAATTAGGGAACTTTATTGGCATTATATCGCTGGCATCGCACCTATACAGGTCCGAATCTAGACCTGTTAGCATGGCGATTGGTTCCGGGCTTGATCCTTTCTATAATCTTCTCGTTGCTATAAACCCCTATTTAATTTATCCTGTCAGTATTTTTGGCTTCTCCTAGATATAAGTTATTTGATCTTCGATGCTCCTCGATGTGCACATCGTCTCATCGTGCTCTTCTTTACTTCCTGTTTAGAGAACTTCAGGCTGTCGGTCGTTCTTTTTTCCACCGATCTTTTGTCCTTCCCGTGGGCTTCTTTGATCTGTACTTGCAAATTGTCTAAGTTTCCATTTATGACAATTTGTCCGCCCACTGGATGAATGCTTCTGGTTTACCTTTCACACCAATATTCTTGGCGATTGGTGAATATAACAGGGAAATGGTTATGCTCCATCAAGAAGAGCCAACATTCGAGTTGATGCTTTTGGTTCATAGAGGTTCACTGGCACCATAGAAAGAGCGACTTCGTCTCAGGTCCTTTAGTTCATCATCAGGCTCGCTTTTTGGTCCGAATGTCGTGAGGTGTTACCTTGGTTCTTTTCTCTGTTGCCTCATGATGCAGGTTGATCGGAGTGGATTACTCCACTGGATGGGTTCTTGCACACCCCTTGCAAGGAGCTGCCTTGCAGCTTGATCTTCTGGGTTGATAGCGAAGGCATCTAAAACATAGTGTTGTTATCTTGGCTCGCTTCTATTTTTCTGTCACATGGGTCTCCTTAAATCGGGCGCATTTGAAGAGTTCACGCCTTTCATGACGTACTGCACAAACATGTTAGTGATCCAGCACGAAGGACCAAAAGTGTTAGTGATCCAAACCAAAAATGTAAATGATCTGGTTCAAAGGATCAAAAATGTTAATGATCCGGTTCGAAGGACCAAAAATGTTAGTGATCCGCCTCGAAGAACCAAAAATGCTAGTGATCCGGCTCGATGGAGCAAAAATGTTAGTGATTCGCCTTGAATGACCAAAAATGTTAGTGATCCAACTCAAAGAACCAATGTTGTTATTGATCCAGCTCGAAGGACCGAAAATGTTAATGATCTGGTTCGAAAAACCAAAAATGTTAGTGATCCGCCTCGAAGAACTACACATGTTATTGATCCGACTCGAAGGCAAAAATTGTTAGTGATGTTCTGGTTGAAGGCGGACGGCTGCTCTCAGTGGGTCCGCAAAACCTTAACTGTGTAGTGGACTGTATTTCTCCCAGTGCCAGCTGGTCAAAAGGATACCTGTTACGCTTCGAAATTCAGTTGAGCGACCGGAACTACCGTGTGTACCGCTGCTATTGCACCCGCAGTATTTTTCCGGGATTCGCAAGGTTGACACAATGTTGTTTGATACAATGTATAGAGCGTCTGTGGAGGTAAAAGTAGGTGTGCCAGCACGGCCACGGGTTCACTATTGCACACCGAAAACCGCTGCAAAACGATCGACAGACAAGACGAAACGATGGCTGATCTTCGCAACCGAGCGGACACGGCACAGAAATAAACACACAGGATATTGTTATTTGTAAATGATTTTTATTGTCAACTGGTTTTATTGTTATTTATAAATATTATAGGATGATGCTTTGCCTGTAAGGAATTTCTTTCAGGGAATTTTGAAGGTGCATTATGCAAGTGTGGGTTAGGTTTTGCTAGGGGCGTCGGCACGGCCGCAGGTTGAGCAAAACACCACGGATTATTCACTGAGAATTGTTCTTCGAGAGAAACGGAACTCCACTCCAAAAGGGATATAAAACACAGCAAGTTATTTTTAATGTTATTGTTCCTTTATTTGTTCTGTAGACTTGATTTTAATTTTCACTGTGCACTTGTTATTTGCGGTGTGGTACACGAACTCTATGAATCAACGTCACATCCGTATTTGGCAATCATTATTTAAGTAAATTTATTCTGATAAAATATTAAATTCACTCCCACACGAAAACTAACGTGCGTACGCTTACGCAGTTTAAATCTGACTTCAGTTATTTTTGAATTTACAACAGAACGAATAGCACGACAGCGGAGACTCGTCGTCTTTCCTCGACGGATGAATTTTGACTCTCCGATGCAATCCACATCCGTCAGATTCAGCGGTGGGGGATCACATCGATACGGGAGGAGCGAAACGGATCAACATGGCAGCGGGCAATGGTGATCGAGGAAAGGGTTCAGTGGGAGGATTTTTCAAATGCTGCATAGGGATGTACGCGTCCCCTTTTGCCTGCAATACAGACAATGATCGCCGACACCTGATCAAACAAGTGAATGAGCAACAAGGGGCTGCAGGCATTGTGTTTATGTAATGCCGTTGTAGGCGATACATTCTTTGGTGACGATAGGTCGACCGAAGATTTGGGGTTTGTTTGTTTTAGCCGTATGGCTCTGGTGCTCTAGAAGGACAATTATTTATGGTTGTTGTATGTCCGGCGCCGTGCTTCCTCGGTTGAGGGAAGAGCGGGGACCTTTTATTTTTATTCCTTTTCTCTCTGTTTCGTTTTCATACGTATGTTTTTTCGATGGTTGCAACCAGAAATTTACTAACTGGACGAAGTATACTTTATATATATGTATATTGATTTCTTATACATTTCTAAGATTTGTTTAAAACGTTCAACTTAATCCGAACGAACTTTATGAACTGAACTTTTTCTAATTCTATTTTTTCTCCTGTGACTTTTCACATGAATCAATTTGGACGAAAATCCAAGTTGCTATGTTTTGAATAAATAAAAAGGTGCAGGTTATTAAGTGTGCTGTAACTGGTAATATTGTGAATGTTTATGAATGGTATGTATTAAGTGAGAATGTAATATATGTTAAGTGAAGTTTTTAAGGATGTGTTAGGAGATTCAGTGTTAAATTTAATAAGGGTAGTATTCTGGAATACAACATCCCACCCTTCTTCGAGAAAGAAAATTATCCTTGAAGAGAATAATTTTCTAGTAACTATAGGTTAGATTAAGATTAATTAAAGGCTTGGATTTTCGTTCAATTACATTACAATGGTTTTCAAAATTAATCTTTCATCAAAGGTTACAATAATCAAAAAGTTCTTAATACTAGAAAAATAATCTATTTACATTATATATTAACTAAATTTTTCCAATAATCAAAAAGTTCTTAACACTAGAAAAATAGTCCAAAATAGTCTATTTACATTATATATTAACTAAATTTAAATATTTCTCCTTGGAACCTTTTCTTTTCTTATCCAAAAATTATTATTACTTATTATATTAATTATATAATATTAATATTATTGTTTCAAAATTCTCATTTCCATATATATATTAATTCCAAAATTTCCAATATATATATTAATTCCAAAATTTCCAATATATATATTACCAATAAAATTTTCTTTCTTTCCTTTTCCGTTCGAATATATATTAATTCCAAAATTTCCATTATACATATTAACTCTAAAATTTTCTTTCTTTCGTCCCCCTCATTAACTTTTTTTTTTTTTTTCATTTCCGTCATTTCCTACAATTGTTAGATTATTTCATATATATTGAATAATAAAACAAAGGCCATTTGTTATGTGTTTATCTTTTCCTTAAATTTATGGAAAATTTTCCAAAACCTTTTTGGGCCTATTACTATGATGGTTGAATAAAGATGATTATTACCAAAAATCTTCTTGAAAAATGATCTTAAATAATTTAAATGACTGTGTAACTTATTATTTTTTTTGTATTTTGTATTCGAATAAATTTTTGTTGTTGAAAAAAAAAGTTTGTAATGTCCTTATATGGTTTTCCTTTTCCGTACCTATTTTAGATAAATTATTATTTTCATTATTTATTATATCGTGTTTGAGTAAGTGTTTGTGTTTGTTTTCGTTGTTTAAAATATTTATTGTTTTCGGCTTAGTGTTGTCATTGTCCATAGCTTTAACTGCTGTCGGAACGTCTACCTTTTCAGTCTTACTCACTGCTGATGAATCGTTTAGTTTCTCAGTCTCATTTACTGATTCGAATAGTTCTTCAGACTTATTAGCTGTTAGAACATCTTGGTTCCCAGTACTATTTGCTGTTTGAACTATTTCTTCAGTTATATCTGCTGTAGAAACATCCAGTCCTTCAGTCTTTGCTGCAGAAAAGATTTGTTCATCAGTATTAGCTGCTGAACTGACTTGGGTTTCGAATTTTATTGCAACTATTGGGTTTTCAGTCTTTAATACTGCTGAAAATTTCGAATTTTCAGTCTGTGTTGCTGAATTATTTTCCAGAATGGGAGTATGAATCGGAGTCTTTATATTAGGGACAGGGTTATCTTCGTTTATATGGCTTGGTTTATAGGAGTATGTGGGCTCAGGGTAAATTTGGCTAGGAGCTTCATTAAAATGGTCGTTATCTATTTCCAAAGATCTAATGCTGTAAACAGAAAAATTTGGTCTGTCTTCCATCAATTTTGGTTGGCGTCAGGCCTCGTTTTCCGACTCTTGCACCCGAGAAAAGTGAACATTTTGTCTATCGTTTTGTCTATTGGTAGTCCTAGAATTTTCACCAAAACGATTTTCAGAGTTTGTAGGATTATTTAGGAATGGGTTACGCGTTGTTGTACCTTGTTGGTAATTTGTTGAAGACGATCCATTCCTAGATATCTTGTATCTACACTCATTCTCTGTGTGATTATTCCGTCCACAGAAATTACATACAATGTTATATTCCCTTTTTATGGGTTGTCTATTCGGAAAAAAGTTGGATTGCATGTTCCGATAACATGTGTCCTGTGTATGCCCTGACTTACCACAGGTTTGGCAGACTATACGATTGAATGTAGGTTTTTCAGTGTATTGATATGACCTGGGAGAGTTGTCCATTCGAGCCGCATGTGACACTACATGTGCAATCGACTGTTTTAAATTGTTTCCCCCATGGACTTTAGCTAGTATCTTTAGCTGTTCGTTGTTTAGTCCATCCTCAAATGTTTGTACGGCCAATTTTTTGTTTTCTTCCATTAAGAATTCCCTAACCACCGCGTCTGCTGTTATTTCACACGTGGCAGAGTTTAGAGTCCTTAGAGCATTCGCGACTATATCGCCGTATTCCCGGACGGTTTCTCTCTAGCGTTGTTTCAGAGAAATCAACTCATTGTGTGCCGTCGACCGAGATTGCTCCTCTTTATATTCCGATTCTAATTTTCCTTTTAAATCCTCCCACTTAGCGATTGTGCTATACCTAATCAGATCGTAAGCATGACCCTCTAGTCTATTTTTGACTAGCTCTAAAAATGTCTCGTATATATCCGGGTCTGCCTTCTTTAGGGATCTAAATAAAACGTCTCCCCCGAAAATAAATTTACCTAAGTCGCAAGGTTTCCCGTCAAAGGTAGGGACGATTCTGAAAACATCAGAAATTCCGACAGAAAGAGCCATTTCAGGGGGTTTAATGTGTATCTGTTGATAGTGGATTTGTTCTTCCCCCTGCCTAGCTGCCTGTCTCGTGTAATATGGACTTGTAATAGTGAAAATTTAAAATAACAGGCGAAAATTCGTTATCAATTCTTAAAACTATGGTTAACTTAAAATATGGTTATGGAAAAATTGGCCTTTCTTTTGGTTATTCAATATATATATATATAGGAAAGAAAAATAAATTGGTCCCAAAACTGAAAAGAAAGAAAATTCGACGAGAAAGAAAGAAAAAAAACGGAAATGTCTTCGAAATACTGAAATGAGAATTTGCAAAGAATATAGATAGAAATTTCTATCCAAAAAATATTCTATTGGGATAAGGAGAGCCTCCAAGTAGAAAATATTCCTAAAAAAAGTAGAGAGAAAAGTCGCTATTTAAAAAATTCTTACTCTACTAAATGTTGTCGTTGTACTGTTGATAGCAGTCTTGAGTGTTGCTGTTTTTTTTTTCTTCAGTTTTCCTTAGTTGTTTCCTTTGTGTGGTTCTTTTTCTTTTTCTTTTTAAATTTTTTTTTCCTTTTCCGCCAGGCAGACTTCACGTCCTAAAGTTGATTTGCTTATCCTGGTCTTGGCTGCTTTCCTTTTTTTTTCTTTTTATTTCGTTGTTTTATGTCGGGGTTTTTTTTTTCTTCTTATTTTGGTTTGGTTATTTCTCCTGTTTTTTTTTCTCTCTTTTCTTCTTGAAAAAAATTTTTTTTCTTCTTCTTATTTGGTTATTTCTCTTGTGTTCTCTTTTCTTCTTATAAGCAATTTTTTTTGTTGTTTTAAATTTTTGTTTACTTTGTTTTTCGTTGTTTTATGTTTACTTTTTTTTTCGTTGTTTTATGTCGGGGTTTTTTTTTCTTCTTATTTTTTTCTTGAAAAAAATTTTTTTTTTGTTTTTCTTCTTATGGTTTGGTTATTTCTCTAGTGTTTTTTTCTTCTCTCTTCTTTGTTTTTTCTTGAAAAAAAATTTTTTTTTTCTTACAAAAAAATTTTTTTTTTCTGTTTCGGGATCCCCTTATCTGGGCATCCCACCGCTGCCACCAGTGTTGTATGTCCGGCGCCGTGCTTCCTCGGTTGAGGGAAGAGCGGGGACCTTTTATTTTTAATCCTTTTCTCTCTGTTTCGTTTTCATACGTATGTTTTTTCGATGGTTGCAACCAGAAATTTACTAACTGGACGAAGTATACTTTATATATATGTATATTGATTTCTTATACATTTCTAAGATTTGTGTAAAACGTTCAACTTAATCCGAACGAACTTTATGAACTGAACTTTTTCTATTTCTATTTTTTCTCCTGTGACTTTTCACATGAATCAATTTGGACGAAAATCCAAGTTGCTATGTTTTGAATAAATAAAAAGGTGCAGGTTATTAAGTGTGCTGTAACTGGTAATATTGTGAATGTTTATGAATGGTATGTATTAAGTGAGAATGTAATATATGTTAAGTGAAGTTTTTAAGGATGTGTTAGGAGATTCAGTGTTAAATTTAATAAGGGTAGTATTCTGGAATACAACATGGTGGTGAGGGATTTGACCTGCAGACGTGCAACCAAACGTCTCATCCAAGGGAACCATGGACCAGCGGTTAGCAAACAAAGCAAACGCAGTGAGGTACTGTGTGTTTGCTTTGATTTGCTTGTACTATTCCAGAATACTACTGTCCTTATAACTTTAACACTGAATCTCATAATTTATCTAACACATCCTTAAAACGTTTTAAGGATGTAAAACATTCTCTTAACATATCTAACATTCTCATTTAATATATATGCTAAATAAACATCCACTATATTCTATATCAAATCAGTTTCAGTACACTTCACACACGCCCCTTTTTTCATACATGCCCCTTTTTTCATAACATGCCCCTTTTTCATTCGAAACATGGCTCTTTGATTTTCGTTCAAAGTTTGTTCAAAATTAAAAGTCACAGTAGATTAAGTAATACTTTGATAAAATTGATTTTGTTCAAGTAATAATTTACAGTAGATTAGAACACTAAGTTGTATAAGAAGAGAAAAAATTTCATTGTAAAGGCAGACGAGAATAGAGAGGAGACAGGAATAGACTAAAGACCGGAATAGAGACTAGAATAAGGAGACGAGAATAAACAGAAAAATATAAAAGAATAAACATACAGACAGGAAAGTTAAATTAAATCCTGCGTTTTAATTATTGAATAAAAATAAAAGGCCCACGCTCTTCCCTCTAACCAGAAAGCACGGCGCTGGATTACATCATGCTGGTGGGTCATCATAGGGCATGTCATGGGTAAGATTGTCTAAACAATGATCATATCCATGTCCAAATTCCATGATCGGTTGATAACCGATGAAAGGGAATTGGTTGCAACTGTTGCGAACCTCAGGATATGGGCGCAATATGAGATTACCGTGGAAGGGAAACTATCGGCTGCAGCTGTATCTGGGAAGCATGGAGACAGTGTTTGTTTACACTTTTGCCATGGTGTGAAGCGTCACTTCGATGCTACTCGAAATGTAACGTCTCCTAGATCGATGGATCGCGTGTGTGTCTATTTTAAACAACACTCGATCGCTTGTGGATATCCAGCGATGGCTATGCTGTATATTGTTGATAGGACGATTGGCCGATGGGTCTGCGATAAGGCAAGGGTAAGCATGACATGCCGAATATGGGGAAAATGTTCCTCAGCCATGCGCATTGACATGTTCGGATGTTTATGTCGGTTACACGATGGGAAAACCGAATTGGATTTTAGGACATGATGGTTTGTATGCAAGCATGCCCCTGTTGACGTCCGGCGCCGTGCTTCCTCGGTTGAGGGAAGAGCGGGGACCTTTTAATTTTTCCTTTACTTCTTTTGCGGGTCCTGTACGCGCAACAGTCTTATTAGAACTTTTCCACTCTGCTGATAGAAGGCAGTCACATCCGCAAATAGTTAAACCAATTAGGTCACTCGCTCTGGTTCCTAAGAATTCTCCACGTCCCAGGCGGACCTTCCTTTGGTGAAAGTCCAGTTACAACTGGCTGAGGCGCCATTAACAAGAAAAACCCTTTATTAAATTCAACGGCTCTTAAAGGGTTTTAGATGATATTAAAACTCATATATTATCAATATCAATATATTTATATAAACTTAGGGGTGGTACTTCACTTATATATCAACTCAAAACTTCTTAACTCACAATTTAAACTAAAACTTTACTCTCCAAACTTCCAATCTCAACTGAAGTGAACTGATTTTACAATTGAATTTTTTCTCTACTTATAGAACATTGTGTTCTAATTTACTGTAAATTATAATATGAACAAAACAAATTTTCTCAAAGTATTCCTTTAGTTTCTGTGACTTCTAAATTGAATAAAATTTGAAAGAAAATCAAAGTGCTCTGTTTTGAAATAAAAAGGGGCAAGTTAAGAAAAGGGGCAAATAAAAAGGGACAAGTTATGAAAAGGGGCACGTTATTAAGTGTGCTGTAACTGGCAATATTGTGAATGTTTATGAATGGTATCTATTAAGTGAGAATGTAATATATGTTAAGGGAAGTTTTTAAGGATGTGTAAGGAGATTCAGTGTTAAATTTAATAAAGGGTAGTATTCTGGAATACAAGACCCCTGGTGAACTTCTATAGCAAAATAGCAAACGGTAATCGTTCTAGATGATTTTGCCGCGGCTAAAGACTTCCAGGTAAGAATTGTTGCAGGGGAACTTTACTGCTCGTCTGGAGGTAAGCTACCTATGGTAGGTACAGGTATTTGCAGGGTATTTGCAGGTTGGGGACGGGGAGTTGGATTAGGACGATGGGTTGTTCTTCGGGAATGCTTAAAGAACCCCCACACAAGCAATATTGGATCAAAACCAAATGGCACAAATGTTAAATGTTGCACAACAAAGAATTTCTGACCGTTTAAAAGCTATGGGAAAGATCCAAAAGTGTGGAAACTGGGTCCCACATGAATTGAATGACAGACAGATTGAAAAACAAAACACCACATGTGAAACGTTGCTTCTACGACACGAAAGGAAGTCAGTATTACATCGAATTGTGACTACTGATGAAAAATGGATTTATTTTAAAAATCCTAAACGCAAAAAATCGTGGGTACATCCAGGAGAAGCGTCAACATCGACTGCAAAGACTGATCGGCTCGGAAAAAAGACGATGCTCTGTGTTTGGTGGGACCAGAAGGGGGTGGTGTATCATGAAGTTCTAAAACCTGGCGAAACTGTTGATGCGCAACGCTACCGATAACAGATAATCAATTTGAACCATGTATTGATCGGAAAACGACCAGAATCGGCCGCAAGACACGGAAAGGTAATTTTGTTGCATGAAAAATGCATGTGCATGATAAATGCATGTCATTGCTGTATAACTCGTCAAAGAAACAATAAACGCTCTCGGCTGGGAAGTGTTACCCCACTCGCCGTGTTCACCAGACTTGGCTCCTTCCGACTACCAGTTGTTTTCATCGATGGGACACGATTGGCTGAGCACCATTTCAATTCCTACGAACAAGTCGAAAATTGAGTCTCCGAATGGTTTGCCTCAAAAGACGGCCGGTTTTATTGGCGTGGTATCCACAAATTGCCAGAAACGTAGTCGAAATGTGTAGAAAACAATGGCCAATACTTCGTATAAAATGTTTTTTACTTTCCCATTTAAAATTAGTTTCCCATAAAAAATCACTTCATACCGGTACACGTGGTAAGTTCACGTTAATATTACCTTTTTTTGAGTAGATTTTTAAATCAACAAGTTCCTCTGTTCAATCTTCCAATATCAGTAAGTAGAGTAACAATTAGGCATATATCGTGAGATAAGACAGCTTGTAATGATGAACATAATAGAGATTTAGCGATCGAAAATTTAGGCGGCATATACATATTTTTCATCGCGGCTTTGCAGTATTCAAGCTTGACCCTACATAGACAGAGAGAAATTCCTTTCTTGTGGGACCCAATCAATCTCGTTCACGACATTAGCTCCACCCACGCTCAACCTATCGCGGCTTTACCGCAACTGAATCCCCTTTGGGATATTTAAATTTACACCCGAAATCACACCTAATCTCTTGGCGACAATCAAATTCCGTGAAAAGCCGAAATCTTCAAATAAATTCGACAGCAGATTGAGGTTAAATCACTTGTCAGAAAAATGATTACCAATCTTATCAAATGTCTGGATTTTATATTCACCCGTCATTAACGTAATCCTTGGGTAGTTTTCTTTTCTTCTTTTCCCTTTTACACTTCTATTCACTAGTACTTGGTGCTCATCGCTCATCGTTGTTGATAGAGAAAAGAATACCAAAGACAATTTCTGCTTCGAGAACACTCGAGGAGCAGGGTATTCTCGAGGGTCAACTGCTGCTACTAGATGATCAGTCTGTTATGTAGCCAGTACAACAGATTAAATAAATCCACATTGACGCATGCTATAATCAAAGACCAATGTAGACCGCCTCATGACATCGCAGCCTTGTTCGGTCCTCATTCACACAATCTAGGTAGAAGCATTATCTCAAACAACACCTGTGTACAAGGCAATTTTGCATAGAACTACGTCCAGCAATTAGCAATCAAATTAGACTCGCATTTAATTTGGAGTCGTATTGCAATTATCGAGTCCCTCTGATAGAATTACTCGAAGCTAGAGCAGCGGTAGCATGGTGGAGCGATGGCGCTTATAGCAACATCTCACATGCTATGTTGCCCAACATGGATTGAATAGCACTGCCATTTGTTGAATTTTACACGTTCTATTTGCCTACTCACTCTACTCACCTGGAATAGAGATTCAATAATTCAACGATGGAGCAATTATGAAGCTTGCAACAGCACCGGCGTGTACTTACAGAACGCGTGTAATTGCAACGCTTGCGCCCTGTGCTGAATCAGCTTCGGATGTACATTCTGCTGGACTGCACCTAATAATTAATGATCCGTGATAGCTGACCATAAATTTGAGTTATTTATTTGGTCACCGGTACCGGGAACTTGACTACTTGGTTTCGGATGTGACCGTTGTGCCTGGCTTTGTTCAGCGACTTTGATTCCTCATAATTAAGGCCCTGAGGGTAATTAGCTTTAAATGGTTTCTGATATCCGTAACGGTTTGGTTGACTTTTAAGTCGATACATAAATGATTTGTGGCGAGGAATGTGGTTAAGTGGTGCTATACCAGACATAAAAAGCCATCCCAATAAACAAGGTTATTGAATTCGCTTGATAAGGTTACATTCTTACTTTAGAGATGGGTTGGGTGAGCCACTGTAATATAGAACTGCATACCAGATGAAGTAGAAGCTCATCAGTTGAAATATTGTTGGGATTTGCTTTATGTTTGCGATTTACAATTACGAGGTAGCCTATCGGTTATTGTATGTATAATGTTGTCTAACTATGTCAGAAAACCTATGCATCGGAAGTCAGTCGAAGTATGGAAGTTAAAAATATCAATAGCGAAAATATATATGACCTATCATCATCATCATCTGCACTACAGCCGGGAAAGGTCTTGGCCTTATTTAACAAATCTCTCCTCCGGTCCCGATTTCGAGTCGATGTCATCCCATTTGGCACACCCAGGCTATCCTGGGCGTCCTGGTCTACGCCATCCCTCCATCGCAGACAAGGTCTGCCGCGTTGTCTCCTTCCATACATCCTGCCACAAATGACTTTCCGGGCAGACTCCTCTTCGCTCATTCGAGCTAGAAATCACGCCCACCGTAGTCTACCGAGATTGATTTTTCTTACAATATTACCTTCAAGGTAGATCGCGTGCAGCTCATGGTTGTACCGTCTCCGGAATCGTCCCCCTCACATACGAGGTCAACAATTCTCCTTAAGACTTTCCTCTCGAACGCGGCTAAGAGTTCAGAGTGCCTTTTATTGAGCACTCAGGTGTCGGATCCATACATGAGTACTGGCAAGACCATGGTCTTGTACAGGAGTAGCTTGGATGTTCTGGAAAAATTTCGAGATTTAACGAGCCTTGACAGACCATAATAGGCTTTGTTGCATTTGATCAGTCGTTCACGTATTTCGTCTTCCATATCATTATCGACTGATACTATTGACCGGCTCCTCGATAGTATAGTGGTTAGTATCCCCGCCTCTCACGCGGGGGACCGGGGTTCGATTCCCAGTCGGGGAGCCTGTGGGGGTAAAAGTATGGATGCCGACGTACGGCAAGTATTCACTTTTTTTCCCAACGCTTGTTCCACCGGACACACTAGATGAAACGGATTCCAAAGGCTCGTCAAAAGTTAATCCTCTTATAGATTCAATTTATCTTTTACAACACTTGCGAACCGCTTGTCTTCAACACCTTTCACAAACGTAAAAATGAATGAATGAAAAGCACTGGGGTTTAGGATAGATTTAAGTTTTTTATTCTTTATTGTTCTCAATTGATTTTTACTTGAATTACGGAGAAAACAAAATTATTGTTCGAAATAAATCTTCACTTAAATTAATTATGGTGAAAACAGAATTATTGTTCGCAATTAATCTTAACTTAAATTACTGAGAAAACAGCATTATTGTTCGAATTGATCTTCACGTAATTTGACATAAAAAAATTAAATTACTGTTCGGTATTGATCTTCACAACGTTTAATTTAGAGTTGACTCCTCCGGTGGTTGTTACTCGACCCTTTGGCGGTTGAAATGCGACCCGAAACGACAGCGTGGCTGTGCACCATGATGGTTGAGATGTGACTGACTGTATTTAGGGTGGAAATCGTACTTTCTGCTTTTTACACATTGATCTGCCAATGGTAATCATGCTCTCTTGTATGTTCCCCAACTCACCACACTCATCCAGGTCGAAACGTACTTGTGTATTCGTTCGACGTCGATGGGCGTAGCCAGAATGGAGAAATCAAAAGGGAAAGCACAATAACCCAGGGTGGATCCGGCTAGGTGTGTGTGCGTCAATGCCGTGTATACGGCTGGTCTACTGACCTAGTGGTGATCTCTTAGGTCAACGCAATATAGCAAGACAGAAATACGAGAGAGAGGGCAAACATAGCTAAGGTTATTCACCAGCAAAAAGAGATCATTGGTCCCACGCGAATGGGTGATCTGGGAAAAGTCAATAGAACGCCGCATCGGTTGGGGATATAATTCCATTCTGTGGAATGTTCAATAATACCCAAGCCTATGGACTATGACGTAACCGCGTCGCTTGGTTTGGCTTGGTTGTTGCTAACCAATACGAATGGAATTTCCGGTGGAAATCCCATGGTTAGCGCAATAGTGTTACCGTATGTTGTTGATTGTAGCTAAACTCAATTATGCATTATCTGCATAGAAAAATGAGTTTAGCTATGCGTCCCTTTGACATGTCCTGCTGGTAAATACCTATCAATCGAAATGGGTAGGTATTGTGGTTGGAATTGTGGACTGTTTCTCCTATAGGATAGAGAAACCCCTACAAGCCTCTGGCGCAAGACTCATGACCTTGCCCGGAAAAACTAATTATCATGGAAAAATTAACAAGCCTCAGGACTTGCCAAATAAGGCCAAGACCGGTTCCCGGTTGTAGTGCCGATGATGATGATGATACTATTGACCCAAGGTAGTTAAAGGATTGCACTACTTCAAATTCGTGCTCCACTACCCTGATAGTTTGACCAACGTTGGGTCTTCTTTTCGCAGAAGTTGGCACCATGTACTTTGTTTTCCCCTCATTAATATGCCGTCCCAGGTTACTCGATCTGGGTGAAGGAGTCCTGTACAGCAGATTCGGTTCTACCGATGATGTAGATGTCATCTGCGTAGGCAAGTATCTGGCTGGACTTGGTGATAATAGTCCCTCTAGTTGTGACACCAAAGTCACGGATTGCTTTCTCCATCGCCGAATTAAAGAGGAGGCAGGCCAGACCGTCTCCTTGTCGGAGTCCATTAAATATGTTTTTATTGCTTGGACAGCAATCCCGCTATTTTTAATTGACTAGTTACCTTGGTCATGGTCAACCTACAAAGTCGTATCAATTTGTTTGGAATGACGAATTCTCTCATGGCATTATATATTTCTACCCTCGCTATGCCATCGTAGGCGACCTTAAAGTCGATGAACGATGATATAATGGAATCTTAAATTCCAGACATTTTTCCATCGCCTGCCTAAGGGTGAATATCTGATCAATCCCTGATTTGTCTGAGATGAAGCCACACTGATATTGACCAATGATGGTTGCTGCAGAGTGTGATATCCCCCTTCTTATGTATGGGGCAGATTATTCCGCGACGCCAATCTTCCGGCATCTCCTTTTGCTCCCATACGTGTACCACGATCTTATAAATTACGTAATGTTCCGCTGCCCTTTCTTGTTTGATTATCTCAGCTGGGATGCCATAAGCCTTATTTGATTTGAGGTGTCTTATGACTTTTGCTGTTTCCTCACTGCTTGGTGACGGCAGCACTTGATCTTGATCTTGTAATGGGGGAGGCTCGAATTCTTCTCTGAGTTGACCATTTAACAATTCATTGAAGTGCACTTTCCATCCCTCCAGTACGCCTTCAGGATAGGTGATCAGATTACCCTCTTTATCCTTGCAGTAAGTGCAGCGTGGTGTGTACCGCGTCATACTGCGGATTATTTGGTAGAACTTCCGCGCCTGGTGCGGACTTCGCTCTCTACTTTTCTCTATTTCACAGACAAGGTTTTTTTTCCCAGGCACTTTTCTTTTGTCTGTGAAGTGTTTTTTCAGATCTCCTTAGCTCTTTGCTTTTCTCCCTGCGTACCCGCGTCCTATGAGACTGCTGCATTGCCCGGTATGCAGCATTCTTACGTTCAGTTGCTAGTTTTCACTCATCATCAAACCAGTCGTTCCGATCTCTACGACTATTGCCGAAGATGGAGTTGGCAGTACTAATGACAGTATTCTTAAAGCGTGTCCCTTTCTCTTCTACGCCCGACATTCTGGCCCCAAGACTAACTCTCTCCATCGAGCTCTTCGACGGCGAGACTTAATGCATGAACAAAGGTGTTGCTGGTATTCTCATTACGTAAGGCAGCCGTGTTGATCCGAATCTGATCCCCGGATGCAATATGTCTCCGTAAGGCAATCCGCGCTCGGGTAGCTACACCAACAGGATGATGATACGAGTCGACGTTGGCACCTCGTTACGTTCGTATCGTCATCAGGCTCGAGGAGCGGTGGCGATCTATTCACACTTGGTCAATTTGGTTGGGAGTGGCACCATCAGGTGATACTCAGGCGGCTTTGCGGATGTCTTTACGCGGAAACCTGGTACTCGCAACGACCAGGTTCTTCGATGCTGTCAGTTCGATGACTCGTAGTCCATCGTCATTAGTGTTCTCATACAAACTATGGGAACCTGTGTAGTGCCTGAAAACCGGCTCCCAACCTATTTTCGCATTCAAATCACCAAGAACGATTTTCACACCGTATCTTGGGCAGGCATTGAGGGCCCGTTCGACGTTCTCATAGTATTCTTCCATTTCGTAGTCAGGGGACTCCTCTGTAGGTCCGTGAACGTTTATGAGGCTAATGTCCTTAAACTTGCCTCGCACGCGAAGAGTGCATAGCCTTTTGTTTATTGCATGAAAGCGTTTCAGTTTTTGGCTGAAGACAGTCTACCCCGAGCACATGGTGTTTTGCATGACAGCTGTAATGATTGTCATACTCTTTTCCTTGTATAACACTATTCCCCGTCCATCTTATTTCTTGCAATGCTGTTATGTCAGCCTTATATTTGCTCAGGGCATCGGCTAGCTGCTGTGCAGCTCGAGCTCTGTATAGTGAGTGGACGTTCCATGAGAAAATTCTTAAATCGTTTAGCCATTTTCGTTTCCGTGGTCGTCGCCATGTATCCCGCTCTATCCGAAGCTTGTTAAATTTACCATAATAATTTATTTTGACGGGCCTGGTTATTAGCCCTGCGCCAACCTTTCTCAGGATGTCGCTGCATGCATTACTTCACTACCTGGCGGGTGCCAAAATAGCTATTGACGTAGCGGAATAATACGCTAAAGTCATCACAGGGGTGTCATCTGGAGACGGCATGTCAACTTCGATTGAACGGGGACAAGGATCGTCCTGGCCTTCACCGGGTTGAAAGCAATCACAGACTTTGCCCTGTATGTTCACTCCCATCCTCCCATATATGACCTATATTTGCCATTATTCCCATTGGAAGGGAAAAGTGGGTCGTAAATTTCACAGCATTTACGAAACACCATCAATACTATTGTGGTATAAAAATATTTACTTTATTAAATTTTTCATGGCTAACTCTCTTTTACTTGCTCACACTACCAAGAGTGCCATGCCCTGATTGACTGTGAATTATAAGACTAAACAATGTGGTGATGTGACTGGGAACTATAAGTTTATCTCAGATTCATCTCCGTCATTTCCATTCCAAACTCGGCCGTCCTGACTGGGCATTCAAGAAGAATGTTCATCGCGTTCGTCCTCATCGTCACGCCTAAATAGACCCTCATTATCGTCGCTTGGGCAGGGTTTCATATAGTCGGCAGCGGATGATGTCTATTTGGGCCCCTGACTCTCTCCTATCCGACGCACAACGAAGCGATTGTTGCACAGGGTGTTGATAACCTCATACGGTCTAAGGAACTTGTGTGCCAGCTTTAAATCAGACCCTTGCTGTACTTTTGCGAATAGCGGCGGTTCGCCTTCTTGATATCGGAACGCCGCTTTCCTGTTTCTATTGAAGTTCCATTTGTTTCCGAACTGAATGCGTTGGATATTCTCCTTTGTCTGTTTGCGGAGTTCCGCTCGTTGGTTGTCGAATGAAGGCAAGGATATCAGGTTTCGTTGTTTGCAAATATTGCAAATATATGTAAACGCCATTCGTATTGGTAAAACCGATGCCCCTGATGTCACAAAATGTCACCACTCGAGCGTCGACTGAGCCTCGAGAACCAACCCGATTACCTGGTGACGAATTTCTAAAAGTTCGGTTATTTATCTAAATATTTGCATGATGTTCCCCCTGACATAGCTCGCACCAGAGATCCGAATGGGAAACTAGTTTACCTCCTATGTTGGACAGTTTGTTTATACAGCTGCAATAAACCGACCCGCGATTCGTTTGTTCAATCGACAAACAATTACCGCATCCCAAGCATTATTTTCGAAACCGAATCCTCTAGCATTTCCTAGTACAAACAAGAAATCTGTTCCTTCTGCAGTCAGAGATGCCATAAACATTTAAAACCCATTAGCACCTTTTCCTAATGGCGATGCATCTATTAACGCATCTGCACCACGCATTGCCGTCTATTATAGTTACAATACATATCGTACACAATGATCTATACGATCCCCTTGTCTTTCAATTTTTCAGCTTCGTTCCCATGGCCTTGTGCATGAAAAACCCAAAGTGATCTTCACGATCACACATACACCCATACCACCATGATCTTCATTGCGAGATGTGGTTTTCTATTCCACAAAGAGGGACTTTACGTTTCTCTTGTGGTAAGTAAAACATATCCTTAGCCGAGAGGATATTCACCACCACCCCAAATTATGCCATCAGCGAATGTATATCACTGAGTCGTAATTCAATCTCCGAAGCGGACGGGTCGCCCGCCATCAGCCGGTACGGTGGGTTCTCTAGGAGTCATTTTCCCTTACGAGTCTTTATCCATCCTCCGACCGAGCTGGTCGTTTATTCCTTCGCTCCCCGCTGCGCACGGCGGAGTGTTTAGTTAGTTCGTGTATTGTGTACGTTTGAACGATTCAATGAGGAATATTAAGAAGCGCGAATTTATATTGCGAACAAAATTGTACCATTACTTAACAACTTGAATTCGTATTTTAACAATTGTTTTAGTCTGAGTTGAAATTAATAAAAATAACATTATCATTAAAAATTACACCAGTGTGCTTCAATTAATTTCTCATCTGTGTGACGTTTTCTGTTGGCGAACATTTGCTGCGGTGTTCGGTGCGTCAGCGTCGATCCTTGTTGGTGTTTTCTTTCGTGAAATCATTTAGTGACGATGGGGACAGAAAGCACCTAGTGCCGTACGCCCGCGCACAATACTTCTCCCCCACACCATCATGACTTATCTCCGTGTCAGTCCGGGCCATCAGCCATACATCCGAAACATAGTCGAAAATCCCTCCCGACGATATTGCGGAATGTATATCGTAAGCGGGTGGTCACAGGGGGACGATTTACTGCCCAAGCCAACCTTTTCTCGAACGTTTAGTCGCCTCTTACGACGAGGCGGCCTAGCTGTGAGCATATTCTAGCCCCCCGACTCACGAGGCCAGTCACAGGCGTTCTTAAAACTCTCGCGGGAGGAAAATCGTTAACGTTTTGACGATCACTTTTGTATGCTTTGTATCATTCGTACACTTGTCTTTTCAATAGAACTGAGTTGCCATAGATCGTAACCAACATTTTCAACGAGAAAAAAAAGAAGTTCATTGCACAATTCCGGTAGAAACACAACATTTAATGCAAATGTGGGGTACGAGTTAAAGTGCCGAACACGGGCACGCGGTTCACTCGAATCCCCATCAAGCTGTTCCGACGAAAATTGATCACCACAAGGAATTGAGCACCAAAAACAAAGACATGAGTGAAATGCACTTGGTTTAGTTTAATTGTTTAAGTATTTTTTAATTTTCGTTTAACTATGTTTATCTCTAGGGGCTCCTCGATAGTATAGTGGTTAGTATACCCGCCTGCCACCTGGGAGACCGGGGCTCGATTCCCCGTCGAGGAGCCTCTGGCGCAAGACTAATGACCTTGCCCAGATAAAAAATAAATCATTATGGAACATTTAACAAGCCTCAGGACTTGCTAAATAAGGCCAAGACCGGTTCCCGGTTGTAGTGCCGATGATGATGATGATGTTTATCTCTAATTATATACTTGCAACTTTCTGTAGTTCAGCAACAATACGATCTTTCATCATCATCATCGGCACTACAACCGGGAACTGGTCTTGACCTTATTTAGCAAGTCCTGAGGCTTGTTAAATTTTCCATAATGATTTGTTTTTTTTTTTTTTCGGGCAAGGTCATTAGTCTTGCGCCAATACGATCCTTCAGCCGAGAATATTTTTCTAGTTGCTCTATAAGCAACGAATTAAAATAGCAAATTTCGCGTTTCGATTTAACTAGTGCACTACGAAGTTCTTGACTATTAAATATTAACTCACGATTGATTTCACGGTACGTCTCCATTCGCAAATAAGGTTTTAATTGTAAATCCGATTTTTTTCAAAATTTGTGGCTCGAGCGTGTGCACCCGCGATGGTGATTGAGTAACGACTGTATTCGACTGTCTAAAAATCTAAGCAATGAAATTTAACTCCGAGCGGCGTGGCCTCCGGTGGTAGTGGTTGGATAGCGACTGAGTTGAATTAGGGATGAAAATGGGTAATTTTATTTTTGCACACAGGACAACCAATAGAGATCATACTTCTACTCTCTCATTGCCACGCCCGTCGATGTGTGGTGAAGACGATAGTCGACGAACATGGGAGAATGGGAGAACAGAAACACAAAGTACTATGATCTCGGGGTGGGTTTGGTTATGTGTGCATGAATCAATGCAGTTCTGATAATAACCCATTGCCCTAATTCAGTAAAATTGAGAAGGAGATCCCAAGCGAATGGATGATCTGCGGGAAAGCCGAATTGGCGCCAAACTGGCTAGGGTAATTTATCATGAGAACTAATTAAATATTTTGATAAATTCCCCAGCGGTTGCATGAATATGCCACCACAGTGTCGTCTGCTTCGACTTGTTGTTGCTAACCGACATGATGTGATTTCCGATGGGAATATCATGGGATAGCAAAATGGAGTTGCCGTATGGCAAAAGGGTAGCCAAACTCAATTATGCATTATCTGCATAGGATAATGAATTTAGCTATGCGTCCTTTTGGAAATATGATATTTCAGGTGAATAGCATGAACAGTGGGAGAGGTTGATGTGACGCGCTGTTAGCGGTCGAAATTGGGTTAGAATTGTGGGCTGGTTCTCCATGTGATATAGAGAAACCCCACACAAACTCTTTGCTCAACCAAATACTATACAAAAACACAGTTGAGGTGAAGCTGTAAACCAATTAATTGACAGATATCGCTCAAAAAGAAATTTGACAATAAGCTTACATTAAATGAGAAATTCCGGGTATACATTTGACAAATCTACAGCAAACGAAAGTCTGAATTTATTTGATCAATCCTTTATGAGATAGGGAACACGGATTTCCTTAGTCCCAAAGAAATATAATTAGATCTTCAAGCATTAGCACCATGTTGATATCGTCAAGAAAGATCTATTCAGCTTGTTTCAATGAGCGCACCCCGTTACTCGTGTAAGAACGGAACTTTCCTTTTGGTCAGATTTAATGTGTACGATACCAGGGCAGACCATACATCCACTTGTGGTGTAGCATTAGTCAGGAGGTAATCAACATTATGGGGGATGGATGCGAACATACAGGGCAAAGTTTCTGATTGCCTTCAATCCGGCGAAGGCCAGGACGATCCTTGTCCCTGTTCAATCCAAGTTGACATGCAGTCTCCACGTGACACCCCTGGATAGCTATTTTGACACCCGCCAAGTAGTGAACCAATGCATGCAGCGACATCCTGAGAAAGGTTGGCGCAAGACTAATAACCATGGGCGTAAAAACGAATTATTATGGCAAATTTAACAAGCCTCGGATATGGACCGGATGCATGACGACGACCACGGAAACGAAAATGGCTAAACGATTTAAGAATTTTTTCATGGAACATCCGCTCACTATACAGAGCGCGAGCAGCATAGCAGTTATCCAATGCCTTGTCTGGATATACGGCTGACTTAACTGCATTACAAGAAATAACATGGACGGGGAGTGGTGTTATACAAAGAAAGAGAATCACATTTATTACAACTGTCACGTAAAACACCATGTGCTCGGGATAGGCTTTCTAGTCAGCCACAATTTGAAGCCTGCCATTATCGGCTTTAATGCAATAAACGAGAGGCTATGCACTCTTCGCGTGCGAGGCAAGTTCAAGAACATAAGCCTCATAAACCTTCACGGACCTACAGACGAGCCCCCGAAGGACGAAGAAGAAGAATACTACGAGAACGTCGAACGGGCCCTCAATACCTGCCCAAGATACGATATTAAAATCGTTCTTGGTGATTTGAATGCAAAAATAGGTCGGGAGCCGGTTTTCAGCCACTACGCATGAGAACACTAATGACAACGGACTACCACTACCAGTCATCGAATTGGCAGCATCGAAATACTTGGTCGTTGCGAGTACCAGGTTTCCGCGTAAAGATATCCACAAAGCTGCCTGGGTATCACCTGATGGTGCCACTCGCAACCAAATTGACCACGTGCTGATAAATCGCCGCCACCCCTCGAGTCTGATGACGGTACGAACGTACCGAGGTGCCAACGTCGACTCGGATCACTATCTTGTTGGTACAGTTTACAGAGCGCGGATTGTCTTACGGAGACGTATTGCATCCGCGGATCAGGTTCGAATCAACACGGCTGCCTTACGCATGAGAATACCAGCAACACCATTGGTCAAGCGTTAAGACTCGCCCTCGGAGAGCTCGACGGAGGGAGAGTAAGTCCTGGGGCCAGAATGTCAGGCGTTGAAGAGAAATGGTCACGCCTTAAGAATACTGTCATTAGTACTGCCAACTCCATCTTAGGCAGTAGTCGTAGAGATCGGAACGACTTGTTTGATGATGAGTGAAAACTAGCGACTGAACGTAAGAATGGTGCATGCCGGGCAATGCAGCAGTCTCATAGGACTCGGGTACGCGAGGAGAAATACAAAGAGCTCAGAAGATCTGAAAAAAGACTTCACAGGCAAAAGAAAAGTGCCTGGGAAAAAACCTTGGCTGTGAAATAGAGAAAAGTAGAGAGCGAAGTCCGCACCAGGCGCGGAAGTTCTACCAAATAATCCGCAGTATGACGCGGTATACACCACGCTGCACGTACTGCAAGGATAAAGAGGGTAATCTGGTCACCGATCCTGAAGGCATTCTGGAGCGATGGGAAGTGCACTTCAATGAATTGCTAAATGGTCAACTCAGAGAAGGTTTTTGAGCCTCCACCAATGCAAGACCAAGACCAAATGCTGCCGCCACAAAGCATTGAGGAAACATTAAAAGCCATTAGACAGCTAAAATCAAATAAAGCCCCTGGAGCTGATGGCATCCCAGCTGAGCTGATCAAACAAGGAGGGACAGCGTTACATCATGCAATTCATGCAGTCGTGGTACACGTATGGGAGCAAGAGGAGATGCCGGAAGATTGGCGGCGCGGAATAATTGCCCCATACATAAGAAGGGGGATATCACACTGTGCAGCAACTATAGGGGTATAACATTGCTGAGTACCACCTATAAGATACGCTCCTCTATGCTACAAGACCGGATAACCCCATGCGCTAAAGCCATCATTGGTCAATATCAATGTGGCTTCATCCCAGGCAAATCAGCAATTGATCAGATATTCACTCTTAGGCAGGCGATGGAAAGATGTCAGGAATTTAAGATTCCATTATATCAACTGTTTATAGACTTTAAGGCCGCCTACGACAGCATAGCCAGAGTAGAACTATATAATGCCATGAGAGAATTCGGCATTCCACACAAATTGATACGACTTTGTAGGTTGACCATGACCAACGTAACTAGTCAAGTAAAAGTAGCGGGATTGCTGTCCAAACCAATAAACATCTATAATGGACTCCGACAAGGGGACGGTCTGGCCTGCCTCCTCTTCAACCTGGCCTTGGAGAAAGCAATCCGTGACTCTGGCTTACAACAAGAGGGACTATTGTCACCAAGTCCAGCCAGATACTTGCCTACGCAGATGACACCGACATCATCGGTAGAACCGAATCGGCGGTACAGGAATCCTTCACCCAGATCGAGCAGGCGGCACAAAAACTGGGACTGCACATTAATGAGGGAAAAACTAGGTACATGGTGGCAACTTCTGCGAAGAGAAGACCTAACGTTGGTCAAACTATCAGGGTAGTAGAGCACGAATTTGAAGTAGTGCAATCCTTTAACTACCTTGGGTCAATAGTATCAGCCGATAACAATATGGAAGAAGAAATACGCGAACGGCTGATTAAATCGAACAAAGCCTATTATGGTCTATCAAGGCTCTTTAAATCCCGAAATTTATCCAGAACATCCAAGCTACTCCTGTACAAGTCCATGGTCTTACCAGTACTCAAGTATGGATCCGAGACCTGGGTGCTTATTAAAAGGCGCTCTGAATTCTTGGTCCCGTATGAGAGGGAGGACAATTGCGGGGACGCTACAACCATGAGTAGCTGGGTAGACTCCGGGGGCGGGACACCTAGCTCGAATGAGCGAACAGGAGTTCTTTGTGGCAGGATGTATGGAAGGAGACAGCGCGGCAGACCTCGTCTACGGTGGAGGGATGGCGTAGACCAGGACGCCCAGAGCCTGGGAGTGCCAAACGGAATGACATCGGCTCGAAATCGGGACCGGTGGAGAGATTTGTTAAATAAGGCCAATACCGGATCCCGGTTGTAATGCCGATGATGATGATGAATCAACATTAGGTGACAAACTAGATGACGTTGAGTCGATATCGGTATGGTTTGAAGAAAAGTCTATCGCCGCTTCTAGAGTTAACAAGTGAAGTATTCAAAAATGATGTCCGTTTTCAAACTATTGTTGTTTTGCACTCGTTACTGCCATAACGTGGCATATTGTTTTTATATGTTTTTTTTAATTTTCTCGAAATACTATTGAAAAAGTTCGTTTTTTGTTGTCAAGTGTCTCATTTTTTTAATTCTCTTGATTGTTTCTTTTGCTGCTTTATCTGAAATCTCCAGAAGCCAATGCACCGTCTAAGCTGCCTCAAGCGTTACCCTCAAATACAGTTCATAAAAAATGAACACAAAGTAAAGGGTTGAAATAAGGTACAAGCACTACGGATTCAACAATCAGTTATCACATACCTACCCGCAACATGTCCGGCCATTCAAGATGGGTTCCTTACGATAAAGAGGAAAACTGGTCTTAAGGAAACAGCTGTTACTCTATAACTCCTGTTTCATGAGAACAAAAACCAAACAAAAAATTAATCAATCAATCCCGCATATTCGTCTTATTTTCAGTTGCCAGACGAGCCCGTAGAATTCTTCACCTCCTCAGCGAGGTAAGGATTTCATGGCAGACTGGCGTCTTATTTCTACCGAACTCTTTTCGTTTTAACCAGCCACATCCTTACACATAATTGGGGTTGTGCCGACATGAGCAACTGGATCACCTGAGAGCCAACCAGCATAGGCACATATATGGCAGCCACAGACCGACCCTCCACCACTCAGGAAGGTTCCGTTTTATTTATTTATTATTTTGTTTTTTGTCTTTTTTTTTAATGTTTTGTCCACTTGAGCAGTTTGTTTTTGAAATAATACCGTCGACGAATAAAAGTGGAGACCAATTAAAAGGACTAAAATAAGGAATACAACATGGAGAAAGCAAAAAACAGCCTTTGAAGAGTCTCATATGAACAATTTGTCTTGGATTTCCTGTGCTCATGCGGTAAGCACAAAAGGAATAAAAGGAATAAAAAAAAACGAAGGACTATCGGTTTTAGCCCTCAAAGAATCGAGACAAAAAAGTCAGCTGCGTTTGTTGCTTTTGTGGACACCAAATAAAGAAGGGTTCGTACCTCTATTAATTAAAAAGAAGGCAACACAACCCCATAAGAAGATCAAGCAGCAAACCTAATAACGAACCAAAACAGCCTAAAGAAGAAGTTGTTACATCGGTACGCACCATGAGCAGCGCTTCAGCATATTTTAAAGTTGTACCAGTAGACTTTTACGCCCTGAAAAGATTAACCCGAAGACTAGCTCTACTCGACGAAGGGTTCGTGATCTCCTTGTACGATCCATTAATCACTAAGAAGACTTCTGTGAAATGCAGACCAGTACTGTTCGTTTTGGAGACAGCCGGTGGATAATCATTAGGAAGGGTTACTCAGAAGGTGTCCAAATGAAGGTCAAAGAAGCCCACAGGAAAGACAAAAGGTCGATTGCAGTAAAAGCGACCAATAAACAGAAGTTCTCCAAACAAGAACTATAAAAGGAGACTATGCAGACATCTGCGGAACATTGAAGACCAGATAATATATACTCAGGAGCTGCCAAAAATACTGATAGTGCAAGACAATTGGCGACTTATAGTAACGGGAAGATTAATGAAAGGATCAAGCCTCGAACCAGTCCCTTCGTTCACTAAACTAGGTTAGGTCCTGCATGGATTGCGATGCCACCAACAGCATGTAAACGAAGTTTGTTAATTATTCTAGAGTAAAAGATGACGAAAGGGAGGTGTTCATTTGACATAATTTCAAAGTCGGAGACATCGAAGTACAGCCACACCGAAAGAGAAAGTAAGAAGAATATCGTACGATATTTAGAGCAACAAGATCACCACCAGCAGCGATTTATATTATGAGCGAAAACTCCAAGGCTCCTCGATAGTATAGTGGTTAGTATACCCGCCTGTCACGCGTGAGACCGGGGTTCGATTCCCCGTCGGGGAGCCTCTGGCGCAAGACTAATGACCTTGCCCGGAAAAACAAATTATCATGGAAAATTTAACAAGCCTCAGGACTTGCTAAATAAGGCCAAGACCGGCTCCCAGTCTCCCTGAAAAATCCCTGGCCATCTTTCGGAGCTTGGCTGATAGACCTGTGGGGTTTCTACCAAATACACACACAGCACACAAGCAAATAGTGAAGAACAACACAGAAAGAATTTCAAATAAGCAAAAAGCAACAGGCGTATACCAAGCAATAACATATAAATTCCACATCAGCTGAGTGTACTTGAATTTAGAAATCGAATTCGTGCACGCACTAGTGGCCTGATGTGTTGCACATTGGTTCAATCTTTTAGTGATTCTAACCATCGTAGCGTCGGTTCGAATCACACGTTCTTCACTATCGTCGCAAACGCTATAGACCGCTTCGAGAAAAGGTTGATTTAGGTGGTAAGTCGGTCCCAAGGTGAGATACCACCCCGTTACGCTGTAGATTCCGCGATATCGTCGGCAAAAGTCTTCGACTTTGTTTCAGATGTATAGGTGATGGTCCGGACTGGCACGGAGAACAATCATGATGGTACTGTGGGGTACGAAGTAGGGGTGCCTAACACGGGCACGCGGTTCACTCGAACCCCCATCAATGTTTCGATGAAAAATTGTCACCAAAAGAATTGAAGTATCATTAATGTTTCGTTGAATATCCACTTCACAAAAATATCCAGAGAAGGTCATGAATAATGGTGCACCAAAAGGAAAATACATGAAATGCACTGGTGTAATTTTGATAATAAAGTTTCTTTTATTCTTTCTTTTTTGTTGATTTTATATTTTTTTTGCTAATTTACACTTATACCATAACTTTTGGTGAGGTTAATCCGTACGCACGTATATCCAAGAACACAGTTGAGATGAAACAGCAGAATGTAGGGCACGACAACACACTAAGAGAGTACGCCATGGTGGCATTTCCGCGAATTAAAACCATGTGCATTATAAAAATCGAACAATAAAAACTTGTTGACCGAATGGAATTAGAATGGATGTAATTTAAAATCGAACTCGTTTTACTCTTTAATGGGATTGGTTGTTAGTACTCCAATTGCCGACAGACACGTCTTTCCTTTTACTTGTGCGAATCGTAGCGTGTGCACTAGTGTGCACACGCAGCGGTTGTTGAATCACGACCGATCTGGTTGATGGTTGTAAAATGACTCTTCTAATTAGGGGTGAAATTCCGTGTTCTATCTTTGCACACAGGACAACCACCAGAGATCAAGCCTCTATTCTCTCATTGTCACGCCCGTCGAAGTGTGGTGGATAATCGGTTAATTGATAATCAACGAACATGGGAGAATGAGAGAACAGAAACACGATGTATGATGATCTCGGGGTGGGTTTGGTTGTGTGTGCATGAATCAATGTAATTCTGAGCGTAACCCATTGCCCTAATTCGATGGATATGGTGATCTAAGAGTACATTGATCTGTAGGAAGACAAAACTGTGAAGGCGAGGAAAATTGAGCTGGTGCTATTCACCTGCGAAAAGAGAGCATTGATCCCCAGCGAATGAAGTGTCTGGAGAAAGTGAAAAGGACGCCGACTTGGCTAGGGAAATTTGATCATGGGAACTAACTTAAATGCTTTGATAATTTCCCCAGCGGCCACAAGATTAAGTAACCGCGTCGTTTGATCAGACTATGCCGTTGCTAACCGACATGATGCGATTTCCTGTGGAAATCTCATGGGTTAGCGAAATGGTAGCTAAACTCAATTATGTATTATCTGCATAGGATAATGAGTTTAGCTATGCGTCCGTTTAACATGTTTTGCAGTGGAATAGCTTATAAGGGGAATGGGCAGAAATGGCGCGCTGAAAGCGGTCGAAATAAGGTATGGAATCGTGAGAGTTCCATGTGGTGTAGAGAACCCCCACAGTACCCCCTGATATAAAGAATTCCGGAGGTAAAATAGTTTGCCATTCCGATCTCCGGGGGGTTTATGTCAGGGGGAACATCATGCAAATATCTTGATAAATAACCGAACTTTAAGGAATTCGTCAGCGGGTAATCGGCTTCTTTCTCGAGGCTCAGTCGACATTCGACTGATAACGGCATTTTGTAACATCAGGCGCATCGGTTTCACCATTACGAATGTAAACACTGTCCACCAATATCTACAAACAACGAAACCTGATATCCTTGCCCTAACTGAGACCCAGGTCGATTCGCCAGCGTATTCGACATATCTTCGTTGTTCAGTATACGACTTGCATTCGAGATTCCATTTTAGGGATGGAGTCTGCGTCTTCACGATGTCCGATCTGGCTTGCCAGAGGATGAAGGCGTTGGAACCCAATAACTTGGACAACATGGGGTTGAAGAGTGTGCTTAGGAATTCTGTTAAATTTCTTTGTTGTCATTACCAGTCGCCGAATAACCACAGACCAGCGATATTTTTCGAACATCTTTCACGTACCGTCGACTGTATACAGATCAACCATTCGGCTTGTGAGATTGTCGTCCTTAGCAATTTTAATGGACACAATTCCGCCTGGTTGGTACATTCTAACAGAACCGGCAAAGCTGAGAGGCTGACGGAGATGTTCGCTGTTGGCCGCAATTTGACTCAAGTCGAGGAGGAACCTACGCGAGTGCCGGATACCCGAAGTGATTATCCGAACACCGTCGATCTGTTTTCGAAATCCGAGCCCAGCATTTATACTGTTGAAGTTTTTGTGCCACTGGGAAACTTAGATCACGGCATGGTATCGGTCGCGCAACCACTTGCATTTGAAACGAATAACCGACCTAAGTGTGGGGCTATCGAATAGGGCGATTTGCGAGATTTCTTCGCATCCTATGCGTGGGCGGAGGTGTGCTTTGGAGACTCCGCTGTTAACCCATGCGCGGAGTCGGTCACGGAAATTATTCTGCTCGGGATGGAGATCTACATTCCGCATTCCATCAAAATATATTCATCTGATAAACTTTGGTTTGATAAAAAATGCGAGCAGATTACAGTGGCAAAACATAGAGCTTTATAACAATGGCGCTCCAATTCCACCTATATTAATAGAAAGAATTTTGTAAGAATCAGAAACGCGTGCAACCAGGCGATTGATACCGCGAAGAAGGCTCACAACGACAAAGTGACCAATAAACTCCTTGAGTGACCAACTGGTTCGCGTCATTTCAAGTCAATTACAAGGGCTGTCAGCAATAACTTCACTTCCTGCTCCTTTCCTCCGTTAGTGGGGGACAGCAGGACACTAATCACAAATTCAAGAGATAAATTTAATGTATTCGCGAATTTATTTTCCGCGAACTCAAACGTAGATGCTGGTCTTTTGAAGCCACCTGTGATCACGCCGGTACGGTCATCGATGCGCGAAGGGAGGTCCCGCCCGCGTAATATTTAACAGATTCTAAGTTGTATGGATTGTAAGAAGGCAACCGGGCCGGACGGATTACCGGCAGTAATGCGTAAGAACTGAGCTCCAGAACTATCGCCGGGATTTTGGCAGGCTCTTCCGCTTACCTTATGCACGGAGGACATAAGACTACCTGCTGGAAAATAGCTCGAATTCAGTCTGTTGTGTTCTTGTAGGGGTTTGGTTTCAGGAAGCGTGTCTCCTACTTCTTAAAAGGATAAGGTGATCTCTTAAAATAGACCGCTCCTGAAAACTTGTCCTTACAAAAGGGCTCGTTGCCGTGCTTCCTCTGACCCAGAGAGAAGAGCAACGTCCTTGATTTCCCAGGTCTCCTGTGGGGGCATGCGATTCTCCGAATCAGTTGAAAAAAGGCTCGTTATTCTTTCGGTATAATATAAGTTTTATTAACACAGTTCTCCTGGTTCGTTTTCCAATTACAGTAGTTCTGGTCTTATCTTTAATTACAATACTGCTGCCCGGAGAAAAAAAAATTGTGGCGAGAAGGCCGAATTTAGCGAGACAGGACATATGTGTCCTTTATCTTGTCTCTGACTTCTGGTCATCTTGCGATAACCAGAATCACCCACATCCGTGAGGATGTTGGGCTCGGTCTCGCGGCATCTGAAAAGAGAAGAAAAAGGGGGGATAGGATAGTGTGGACAGTGTTAGTCCAAGTGTTCTCTAACTACTTTTATAGAGGGATGGTGGGAAAGAAATCATACAAGACAATTACAATGGTTCTGGTCTTATTTGTAGTTACAATAGTTCTTGTCTTCAACTTCAATAGTTCGCCTGGGCCCTTCCTCCAGGGACACTGTTCGATACAATACTGCTGCCCGGAGAAAAAAAAAATTGTGGCGAGAAGGCCGAATTTAGCGAGACAGGACATATGTGTCCTTCATCTTGTCTCTGACTTCTGGTCATCTTGCGATAACCAGAATCACCCACATCCGTGAGGATGTTGGGCTCGGTCTCGCGGCATCTGACAAGAGAAGAAAAAGGGGGGATAGGATAGTGTGGACAGTGTTAGTCCAAGTGTTCTCTAACTACTTTTATAGAGGGATGGAGGGAAAGAAATCATACAAGACCGGTACGTCTTGGGTGCGGTAGTAAGCGCAGATCACGTCTTTGGCGTCTGATAATCTGCTCTTTGGTCGGTGTGTATGTTTGTGTTTGTGCCGTCTTGTACTGTGCGTTCGTGTGTTTGGTTTGTTAATGGTAGACCCTATGGGATGGGTCCAGGAATCCTCTATTATAGAGGGGAATGTTGTTGGGAAGGGTGCTTTCTTCAGTTTTGTACTGAAGAAGAAATTGTGGCGGTTTGATCCGAAGAGATCGAGAGAGAGAAGGGTCAAGAACGCAAGAGTCCCGTACAAGTAGGTTCTCGCTGTTCTGAATGTTTTCGAGGTACTTATATGCTAATTGAAGCAAGTACTCGTCGATAGGGGTAATGGAGGCGCCTTCGTATAGGTGAGAGTTGGGGTAATGACGACCGTCAAGCCTTCTAGAATGATTGGTGCATCTTCTGAGGAGTCCTTTCGAAAACCCGAAGTCTTTCCATTTGAGCCGAAGATATGCAGGACCATATGGGAAAGGCGTACGATATTCCAGATCGGATTAGCTGCTTATAGCAGAGAAGCTTAACTTTGGTGTCAACTTTGTTCCTCCATTTCAAGATGTTGTGCAGTTGCTTAGACCGACCGAGGCCCCTTTGGAGAATGTGGGTCACATGTTTGATGAAATTCATTTTTGGGGTATAAGTGACCCCGAGATATTTCATCTTGTCCTGTGGTCTAATCGTAGTATCTCCCATTTTTATTCGAATATTCTGTGAATATCGAGAAGCAGGTTGGGAGTGTTTACTACTCAGAATTATCGCTACTGCTTTGGATGGGTTAAGTCGGATTTTCCATCGACTGTAATACTGATACAGTTCGTCCAAGTGACGGTTGAGTCGATTTGTTGCGAGGTTAGGTCCTTTGGTTGACGTGTACACCAGGACGTCATCCGCGTAGCATATCTGATTTACTCTCCCGTCCACAGGGCGGGGGATATCGGAGGTGTAAATATTGAATAAGATGGGGCCTAGAATGGAGCCCTGTGGTACGCCTGCAGCGGCGTGAAAAGTTCGGGAAAGCTTTCCATTCATTCTAACTTGGAAGGTTCTGTTTCGAACGAACTGGTAGATGATGCTGCATAGCGTTCTACTGAGGCCAGTATTCAGTAGTTTAAAAGCGAGACCTTCGATCCAAGTCGTATCAAAAGCTTTTTCAATGTCTAGGCTTACCGCAACGGTGGGTTTCTTATTAAAGAGCCGCACGCAGACGTGGTTTTGAAATAAATTGAGAGCCATAGTGGTGCTGTGCGCTCTTCGAAATCCGAATTGGAAATCAGGTATTAGGTGCCTGGCACTGACAAAGTTATTTAGCTTCTCGTATATGAATTTTTCATATATTTTGCTGATGCAAGTGAGAAGCGAGATAGGGCGAAAGCTTGAGGGGTGATACGTTGGTTTCCCAACTTTTGCTATTGGACAAATAATAGCGTGCCTCCAAGCTTGGGGAAAGTACCCCATGTTGTAAGCATGGTTGAACAGAATGGAGAGCTTTATAAAGAATAAGGCAGAAAGCCTTCGCAACGAGTGGTATGACATGTTGTCGATACCAGGTGACTTCTTAGGGTGTCGAGATTTAACCAGGCTCTGTAGGGTATTTGGTGTGATGAAACCGTGACCATGATCACGTGTGTCATCGAAGTATGCACTGTTAGTTGGGTTAAAGACAACAATTGGCTCGTTGAAGTCGTCCAACTTACTGTGGACCTCTGAACTAACGATTGCATTAGTATCCGGGTCGCCATCTTGGAGAGTGAGTTTGTGATTGTTTTCGAAGGTCTCACCGATGATATTTGCTTTATTGGTGTCGTTATTGACAACAACACCATTGTGCATAATTGGCCCAGTGATGCGAGAAGTGCCACATATCTTTTTAACATTTTTATAAACGTTCTGGTCCATCTGAATACCCTTCAGCTTGTCTTCCAATTGTCGGGTACGATTGTTTTGGATTCTCTGTTTTATCAGTGTACCAATATTGCGAATAATGGATCGCAATAATGGCTCCCTTTGCGTAAAGCGGTGACGATATTTCATTCTGCAGAGCTTTTTACGCTCCCGGATGAGACGAAGAGTGATGTCGTCATGGGGAATCTGATAAGTCTTTTCAAGTTTGTACTTCGGGACATGAGTCTCCGAGGTTTCAACTAGAATCTCGTGAAGTCGTTTTGCAACGTTGTTTATCTCAACCGTCGTTAGGTTCCTGTCAGTGGGAAGAGAGAAATGGTGGAGTTTATCGTTCAATGTAATATTGAAGTTGTCCCAATTTGTCCGCCCATATTCGGGTATGTATCTGATATGAGCCCGGGATGCTCGATAGCTGCGAATGAATGTGGTCACAGCGTTGTGGTCAGATACACCCGCTGAAACTTGAGGAGGAGTGATTTGTGGAAGTTAGTCTTTGGACACAATAAATATGTCCAGAATTGAGTTACCTCGAGTACAAACCGTAGGTGCGACTATTTCGAGGTTGAGGGCATACATGTTTGCGGTGTACCATTGGTACAGTTTTGTGCCATTTGGGCAAGAGAGAGAGTTGTTCCAGTGGGGATGTCTGGAGTTCAAATCGCCGCCTATGATGAAGGGTGTATGCCCCGAGGTCCTTATTAGTTTGCCGATATCTTCGGGATTAATGGGGCCATTATTGGTTTTATGCGAGTGGTATACGGAGTATGTATTCACTCTACCATTACTAGCCAGATGCAGTTCAACTCCAGATACCTCTATGGACTCTAGGTCTGGGAGGTCAATAGCTTCATGGCGAAGTCCGCTATTAACCAGTATACAAGTTCCACCTCCATTGATGGTGGGACCGCCAGTGAGGGTTCGATCTCTTCGAATCATGGAGAAGTTTGGGAATACGGGACGGTGACATGGATGCAACCTAGTTTCGGTTACAAGTACCACGTCCTCCCGGTTTTCTTTATGAAGTCAGAGACTATCATACGCTTGGAATGCGAAACAAGGGAGTTGACATTTAAGAGGATAACTTTAATTTTGGAATCCATTGTGGAGGGTATGTCTTGCATATGCAGTGAAAAGGAGGGCCTCCCTCTCTGCCTCGGTTGATAGTTTCTCATATCGGGGTCGGATATCCTCAATTAAGCGGGAGAAACTAAGTAGTTTCTCGAGCATTGAAGATTGCCCCTCGGAGGCTTTTGCACCACCGCTTGAATTTGAGGCGTCGTGTTGGCCTTTACCGGGGCTCGCTTAGGGACTTGAATATGTTTTCGAGGGGGAGGAGTTGGAAGAGCTTTCATATTCCTTGCCTGCTGTCCGCTAAGCATGTCGGCAACTGTGAATCCATTTTGGATGAGGTTATGTGTGGCCTGTTTTCCGAAGTCTGACTTGGCTGCTTGCTTAGCTCGAGTCTCCTTGGATCTTTGTTTAATTTCCTTATATTTAGGACAATTTCTATAACTAGCCGGATGCCCTTTGTTGCCGCAGTTACAGCAAGTTGGCAGTGTTATTTCATCCTGCACATTTGTTGTGGGATCGTATTTCGCTAGCGGTAGTTCGCACTTGCCAATATCGTGGGATTTTCCGCAACGAACGCAACGGCGACTCATGTTGCAGTTTCGGGAGACATGCCCGAAACGTTGGCAACGTCTCCATTGAGGTATTTCTCTGTTATGAAATACCTCGAAGACAACTTGCTGATGCAAAGTTGGAAGCGACATTGTCCGTATTATAGAATCTATGTCGGTTCCTGGGGCAAGGAGAAGCTGCCATATGTTCAGCTTGGTGTATTTTTGCGGTCTGATGTTCACAAACCGCTGTGGGGGAGAGAATTTTTTGACGTCAATGAATTTGACGTTAGGAAATCTTGCCTCAAGAGCAGTTACGATGTCGTCCTTTTCCCAAGAGGCAGCGACTCGTTTTAAGAGGATTGTCCTCGACTTTTCGTCGGCCGGAGTGAAGGTGTAATAATTCACCTCCTTGGCCTTGAGGTTGTCGTTAACCGTGCGATAGGTTTCCCTATCGTAGGCTATGATTTTATTTAGGGATGGGCTTAAGGTCTTTGCCTTGAAGTTAGAAATCCGTAGCCGGTTCATGTCACCGACGAAATTTTTTAAATTGAGCTCTCGTGCAAAGACCCCGGCTTGCTGTTACTTCTTAGAAACAGGTGGGCGTTCCCCGACCTCTGGCTGAACAGTGTTGGGAACACAAGCAGTCTTTGGTTTTGGGTTAATTAATGGAGTTGGCTGTGGTGGGCAAGGCTCCTGCGGAGGTACGGCCCTCACATGAGTTGGAGTTATCGCGGGGTTCGACAACAGGTTTGGGTGCGGCGTTGGCGGGCAGCTGGTGGCCACACTCTTATTGGAGGGTCCACCTTCGCAGTTTATTATTGGAAGCGGTGTTTTCCGCTTAGGGGCTCTAGACGAGATTGGGGTAGGGGTGCGCGAGTCACCGTCGTCCATTGATTCGTCGGAACTCTCAGTGAGACTTTCCAACTCGGGCTCGAGCTCCGATTCCGAATCAGAAGCCTCCGAACTGGCACTGGACGGGGATGCGGGTGGTGCGGCTTCCAGTCGCGAGAATTTATCTCTCAAGACAGCGTTCTCTGCCTTGAGAGCCTCGAGGTCCTCCCTTAATCTCTTTATGAGAGCCATCATGCCCTGGTCGGGCTGATGGCCCACACCACGAGAAGAGCAGGTGTCCATCTATTTCGATTTTGCAAACATTGAGCACAAAAAATAAACAAAAAACGCGTGGGGCGCAAGGAAAAGAGAAGAGGAACAAACAAAAACCAAGAAGGGAAACAAGCAGACCTAAAAAAATGCTTCTAAATTAACACAAATATAAATTTGAAAATATAGGTGAAATTAAAAATAAACGAACCTAAAGTTGTTTCCTGTTCACTAAGAAAAAAATTTTTTTTTCCCACTGTTTTTTTTTTCTCCAAACTTTTTTTTTTTTTTTTTTAATTTAAATTTTAAATTTTTTATTTATTTAATTTGTTTTAAATAAATTTTAAATTGTATGTGCCTTCTATCAGCTCACTGTCCAGGATGTATCTTCTCTCAGCTCTCACTGTGAAATGAATCCTGCGGCCCGGAGATCACTCCACTATTCCTTTATAAAGGAAAAAAGATTGAGATTTGTATCTCAAAAGTGTACAATTTCGTACAAGAATCCCGATTTTGTTATGCTGAGCGGAATGCTCAGTGTTTACTTTAGATAAGAATTCTTACGAAAATAGTGCGCAGATGTGGGAATGTATCTGGTTTTGGTTTTTTGTTTGTTTTCCTGAATGGAAAATTTTCAGATAGAGATAATGATCTCTGAATTTTGAATTTTCATGATGCCGTGGAGCAAATGTAGAACAATAAACGAATATTAGATTCGTTTATTGTGAATTTGAGTTTAATTTGGTTTTTTAGATTAAATTATGCCGTGGGGGCAATTGTTAGGCTATAAACGAATGTTTGATTCGTTTATTGCGTATTTTGGGTCATGTTTGGGTTATTGTGGGTTTTGATAGGATTATACGTTTTAGCGTATTATTGCTGAGATTTGGATTAGGAATGAGGGAAAAAGGTGGTAGGGCTTTTTGGAGCAGTACAAGTCAACCCCAAAGAGTGGTAAAAAGCATCTCCCACAAATTTACCGGCTGATAGCATTACTGTATATGTTATCTAAGGTGATGGAAAAGGTCATCAATGCCGAGTTAATTAAGTATTTGGTGTGCACCGGACTTCTGAATGATCGTCGGTACGGTTTCCATGGTAGGCAGTCCACCGGACACTTTTGGCCCTTAGAATCGATATATGGACATCTGCGATTGAAGGGCATAGTGAGTCAAGACCGATCGCATTGGATATCTCCAGGGCTTTTGACCGCGTCTGGCAAGGAGCATTGCAGAACAAACTTCGTTCATATGAAGTTTCCGAGCAGCTTTGTGATTGAACGAATGGGGTCCTCGAAAACCTGTCGATGCGGGTTGTTGTGGACGGCGTATCTTATTAATTCTGGGGTGGTTCAAAGTTCTATTTTGGGTCCAGATTTGTTTTTGCTTCACATGAATGATTTGTTGGAATCAACGGATAACAGAGTGTTCAGTTTTGCAGATGATAGTACGCTTGTTTGCTCCTTTCGAGTGATCAGCCGATTGGTGCATCAACGTGGCACCAGCTGAGATGTAGTCAGATCAACTGTCTTCATCGGGATTTGGATAAGGTCCTGCAGTGGGAAAGGGGCCAATCCCGTCGACTTCAATGCAATGAACACACAATATAGAACATTCACAAAGCAAAGTGGATTATCAGTTCCAGAGCTGATGATGAATGGCCAGGCCCTCGAATCTGGAGGAAGCTTGAAATTGCTCGGCGTCACAGTCTGTGGGTATGTACCTTGGCATAAACACGTGTCGCACATCGCCAGGTCCGCTTCTGGAAAACTGAATTATCTTTTTTGAGCCAAGAAATATTTTACTCCGGCCCACATTTTTCTCCTGTATAAATCCCAAATTAGACCCGCGCTCGAGTATTGCCATCATGTTTGGAGCTCTTCGAGAGACAAGAGATCCGCCTGATCAGGGACATGGCGCTGATGTCAAGACTACATGGCTATCACATCGAAGGCGCGTAGCTGACCACTGTCTGTTTTACAGATATTATCATGTGTACTGTTCTTCGGAGATACGTGGTATTGTTTCGCGCGATTCGGTTTATATGCGGCCCACAAGATAATTCGACAGATCGCACTAATTTGCAGTTCATCTCCCGATGGCGCGAACATCTCCGAATTGGAACTCATTGTGGAATTCCTATTTGCACGATTGTTTCCGGAGTTGGACAACCTGCAATTGTTCAAAAACAATTGCAACTGTTATTTAGTTGCATCTCGGCGCTCCGCGTGGGTGCTATAGGTTCGACTCTCCTGAGAGAAATGTAATAAAAAAAGAAAAAAGGGTTTTTATTTCTTTCTTGTACAACAGTCACACTTACAAGTTTTTCATGTTGACCGTGATTAGGGCAGTATCCAATTAGTAACATTTCTCACGAGGTCTTAAGTAGGACACCGAATTCTACCATAATCGTGCACTAACCTACCTCCAAATTAAACTCAATAATATAAAAATGTGTATTTATATTGTTTGATCTCTGCCGACCGAGGAATGTCGTCGGAGAAGATCTTTGAGGTTCCACCGACCGAGTGTCGTCGGGAAAGCGTTGTGTTCTGAAACACTGAGAAAAGTGAAATGGTTCTAAAGAAAAGAATACCTATTAAAATGAGCAGCAATCCCGGAAAAAAACGTCCTCCAGACTACCTCAATAAAACTGGGTGTGTTTTTTATCTCAACTGTGGAATTTATTTACGTGCTTAGTTCGATTATAATGGATTATAATCGATACGAACCGAGTCGCTTGAAAAGGATTTACGAAGAAGGAATAACAGTTGTCGTTGATTGACAGAACGGGCAGGGTGCATTACGCAGGACGTTTGTAGAACGTGCAGATTGCAGTACGCAATAGTTTACGTGTTGGCCGAACGAGTGCCAATCGCAATGAATATCGCACAAAACAATAAATATCATCTCAACAACGCCAACATTGCTTTTTAAATATCACTCTCGGGTACTAATTAATTTGCTGCTGCACAGCCAATTGGGAGATTGGTGTCTATCCGTGAAAGTGCAACGAAATAGTTTAACTAATGACAGCGATTAATTAATATTTTATTATCCATCCGGACGAGTGGTTCAGAACAAAACGTTTCCCCGGTGACATTCCTCGGTCGACGGAAAAATCACATTCACTGCTAACTTATAGAGACAACGGACCATCGCGGCAATACGAGGATTTTGATTGTAAATCCATACCGCCGCCAGATTAGTGGCGCATTAACCAGCTGCCCCAACGACAGCTACAACTACCGCTGCTCAGAACGCAGCCCCCGTCCAGTTTAAGGACCTGAAGCCGCCAGATTATTGGTGCATTAACCGCTGCTCAAAACGCAGCCCCCGTCCAGGTTAAGGACCTGAAGCCGCCAGATTAGTGGCGCAGTGGCGCATTAACCGCTGCTACGAACGCAGCCCCCGTCCAGGTTAAGGACCTGAAGCCGCCAGATTAGTAGCGCAGTGGCGCATTAACCGCTGCTACGAACGCAGCCCCCGTCCAGGTTAAGGACCTGAAGCCGCCAGATTAGTGGCGCATTAACCGCTGCTCCGAACGCGGCCCCCGTGCAGTTTAAGGACCTGAAGCCGCCAGATTAGTGGCGCATTAACCAACTGCCCCAACAACAGCTACAACTACCGCTGATCAGAACACAGCCCCCGTCCAGCTTAAGGACCTGAAGCAAATTAGTGGGGTATTGACGAGCTGCCCAGTGCAGCTACCTACAACCGCCCTGGTTCTCAGGTAAGAGAAACAATTTCACTTATCAATAAATTACCGGCGCCAAATTCATGGCGCACACAGAAGCTGCACCCATCAGTTACCTACCGGCTATCAATGCCCATTTCGCGGTCAATCACGGTCCAGATCTGTGTATCGGCTACCACCGCCCAGTTCGCGGTGTACTAAAGGGCCCATTCCAAGGTCGACCGACATCAAGGTCGCGGGACACCAGAGTCCAGACGCGAAGACCAGCCAGACCAAAGCCCAGTGCGCGGCAATGACAGTGAAATCAAAGATGACAACGGCTGCATTGACCGAAAACCTCATGGCGGCCCAGTTCGCCGCACACGAAAAGATGAAGGGCACGTTTCAGAATCTCACCAACAGAGGGCCACCGACGCTGGCCACAGTGGAGGCGCAAGAGAGCGACCTCCAGCTGAACTGGGATGCAATTCTGAATAGACATGAACAACTTATCGGCCTGATAACTAGATGGACGATCCGTTATTTTAAAGAAAGATTCATCGACGAAGCTGAAGAGGCATACCTTGACGAGGCCACAGAGCTCGCTGAGGCAAGGCACGCCTTCACCGTCGACCGCCCGACCATTTACAATACGGCGGCGGACATCCTAACTCTAACTCCTTCCTCGCCTGTCATGCGTGTGTCACCTGGCCAAACCTCCAGATTAACATCACGACTGATGCCCCCGGAACACACAACGCATACGGACAACAAAGGTGTGACGACAGACAGCGAAATATTACCGCACAGGGGATTCATCACTGGCAAATTGGCGAAGAAAGTCCAAAAAAATGGGTGGAAAGAGAAGGACCTCGATGCGGAACTGCTCGATTATATACTGGAAGACCAAATCGCACAGTTTGACGCAGAGGCCGGGGCGAACAGGCAGGCTGGAAAAGTCATGAAGTGGCTAATTACCGCATGTGATGCTTCTATGCCACGAAAAAGACAACCAGCAGGGGCTATCAAACCAGTGTATTGGTGGAACTCAGAAATCGCCCATGTGCGATCGGAGTGCAACAGGTTAAGACGCTTGCAACAAAGAGCAAGAAACCGTAACACCTACCCACAGTTGCATACGGAATTCGTCAACTAACGGAAAGAGTTGAGGAATGTGATCCGCAAAAGTAAATATGACGCGTTCTGCTCCCTAAGTGATGAATTAAATAACAAGCCATGGGGCAGCGCTTACAGGATAGTCATGAAAAGACTACAGAGTAACAGTAGCCAAACGCAAAAAAGGAAAAGTGATATAGCCAGAATCGTTGCTGTCCTCTTCCCGCAGTGCGATGAGGTATCGAGAGTGCAAGAGCAGTGGAGTATCACTGAAGGAGAGATACCTCCCGTGACCACCGAAGAGGTACTCTTGGCTGCAGGTGTTATAAAAAAAAACAAGACCCCGGGACTGGATGGTATCCCTAACGCTGTAGTGAAAACTGCTCTAACAAAAAAGCCAGAAGTCTTTAGCAGTCTCTTCACCACCTGCTTTCAAACAGGACAATTTCCTCAACGATGGAAAAAACAGCTGCTTGTGCCCATACCAAAAGGTGTCAAGAATCCAGAAGAGCCGTCGTCTTATCGTGTGCATGTTGGACACGACAGGAAAACTGCTTGAGCGAGTAATTGCCACTCGCCTGGAAGAATCCACTGAGGGAACATCGGGGTTCTCTGAATCGAAGTATGGGTTCCGGAAAGGTAGATCAACCGGAAAGGCACTATCTGTGGTGTGTGACATCGCTCGCAATGCAATAGCTGGAGCACGATGGCTAGGTGGTACCAAGAAATATTGCGCGGTGGTGACGCTTGATGTAAAAAATGCTTTTAACTCGGTGAATTGGAATCGGATTCTTAAAGCGTTGGGCGATCTACAAGTCTCACCCTACTTGGTGCGAATATTAGCAAACTATCTATCGGATAGAAGACTGCTCTATGACATAGATGAGGGACCACAGGAATATAAAATAACAGCGGGTGTACCTCAGGGATCTGTATTAGGTCCGCTGTTATGGAATATCATGTATGATGGCGTGCTCAGAGTCAACGTACCAGAAGGGGTTAGAATCATTGGGTAAGCAGATGATTTGGCAAAAGTAGCCTTGCTAAACATCTAGATGACCTGGAGAATATTTGCTCCCAAGCAATCCAGAGCATTAAATGCTGGCTAGATATGGCAGGACTGAAACTAGCTGGACATAAGACGGAGGCAGTTTTAATAAGCAGCCGCAAGAAAGTTGAACACCTTGATTTGGAAATAGAAGGACAAAGAATCAGATCCAGTCCCTATATTAAATATCTTGGTGTTATACTCGACAACAGGTTGAGCTTCAAGGAACACCTGAGAAAAACGAGTGAAAAACCGGCAAGAGTATGCAAAGTTTTGGCGAGACTGCTACCCAATGTTGGAGGACCCCGGCCCCGCATAAGGAAACTCATAACCAGTGTCAACACCTCCACTATAATGTATGCAGCTCACATATGGGCAGGAGCCGCGCAGTATAAGTCATACATGAGGGGAGTGAACTCAGCGCATAGACTGGCATCACTAAGAGTATGTTGTGCATTTCGAACGGTATCCGAAGATGCCATAAATGTTTTGGCCGGAAGGACACCACTTGACATTGCAGCTAAAGAAAACGCTGCATGGCATAAGGTCTTCCAAGTGAATCGTTGGAGAATGCGGACACAATTAGAGCTCTCAAGCCTAAGAGAATGGCAACGAAGGTGGGATTCTTCCAGCAAGGGAAGATGGAGCCACACCATGATACCTGATATAGAAACATGGGTGAAAAGAAAACATGGCGAGCTGAATTACTACTTGACTCAGCTAATATCAGGGCATGGATGCTTTCGGCAATACTTGTATAAGTATAAGCATGTGAATCACCCATACTGCTTGTATTGCAAAGGCAAAGTAGAGAATGTGGAACACGTACTCACAGAGTGTGTAAGATTCGAGACCGCACGAACGATTTTGGAGAGACACACGAGACGGACAGTTACTCCGGCTGGAGTAATAGAATACATGCTTAGTTCAAAACAGGCATGGTCCGTAACCAGTGGTATTCTCTGTGAAATGATGCAGCAGTTGCGACGTGACGAGCGGAGTAACAGGTAAACTCCGTCCCGCCCCGCGATGGAATATCTAAAAGAAAGTTACGCGAGGATCAACGGGAATATAAGTCTGGCGGGAGGTGGTTTTAGTCGGTAAAAACCCGGCATGCCCCTGGATCGGTCTAGAGGTATCTTTTGAAGATTTCCACCTTCCTACCGAAACCAAAAAAAAAAAGACAGCGAAAAGCCAGCCAAGGCAGGTGCTGCCGAAAGCAAGACAGCCAAAGGAGGGGGGGTCGACAAGAAAACCGACCTAAAACCTACAACTATCGCCGCCAAGGACATCAAGAAAGTTCCAGAAGCAGTGAAAGAAGTGCAAACTGCAGCAGCACCCCTCGCCGCTTAAGTGACACTACCAAAGAAGGCTGATTTCAGCAAGAAGGCACCAGCAGCTGCCAGTGCACCAGCACCAGCGAAGAAAGATGCCAAGAAATCCGATGCACCCAATCAACCAAAAGACCCTGCTGCAGAGAAACCAGCCGAGCAAGGCAATGATGACCACCACCTACCGAGACTGCTCGAGGCCCAGTCCGCGCTCGAACTAGTCTCCCCAATTACAACAAACAGCGCCGATCAAGGCATTAGACAGCTCCCGAGACTGCTCGAGGCCCACTTCGCAGTCGACCCCGTCTCCCCAACCACGGTGGATCACGCCGACCAACTCGACATTAGCAAACTACCCCCAGTGCAGCTGCCAGAAGTCGCCATCAACCAAGCGGTTACGGAACCGCACACACTCCCAGTGAGTAACAGTCAGCAGGCCGCCGAACGGAACGATGCCTGCCCAAGTGAACCGCATTCCAGTCCGGGGCCAGAGTGCCGCCTACCCAAAGCTCAGCCCGGCCCCTGTTCCGATGCTCGGAACTTACAACTCCGACCCAGACGAACGGGTCTAGCTTCCATCAATCGATGGTGAAAAACCGCTACCACATGTAGCCTCCCAAATAGGGATAGGGGAGCGCAATGCCGCGCTTGGCGGGCGGCGGTCCCCAGCACCCAGGGATCAACAGAATCCCAGCCAACAAGCACGCCTCTCAGTAACCAACATCTCAGCCCAGTACACACTGGGTCCGCACCTGTCATTGGACCCGCGGACAGTGCCATGGAAGCAGCCGCACCAGACTCAACGTTGCATCACAGGCCAAAGGCCGCATCCCATCGGTAGATGCCTGCCACAGACAGAATTTTCGCCGTCACCAATTCAGAGAGGACGGCTCTTTCCTGACCGCCGCATCACCAGAAGACCACGGCCCTTGGCCTCCGCCCCCTGGAACCAAAGGGTTCGCCAATGATTGGTGAACGAAGAATCAACGTTCCGGCTTCGTCGCGCAGGCCACTGAAGTGGGATGGGTGCAAACAGGAGCAGCACCCACCACAACATCACGCTTAACGGTGACCAGTCCTGTCATCAGCTACCACATGGCCATTCCCCGTGGGTTGCGACCTTACAACTCCGACCCAGAGGACCTGGTCGAGCATATCCCTGTAGGTGGCAGCTCACATAAGACGACCAAGACAAGGTACTGTCGGTCTCGACCTATCGCCGACCCCCCTCCTGGACCATTCATCAGACATGCCCCTCGCCCGCTGAACCGCCGCATGGGCAACGGGCAGTTGAAGAACCAAAAGCCTGCGCACCCAAAGGCACCCGCCACCTCAAAATAGAGACAACGGGTGGCGACGCGACTGTCAAGGATGAGAATCGCCGAAGCCAGCCGCTACCAAAAGCAACTATTACAATAGACCAAACAATAGACCAAGTGGCGCGCAAGGCTGTTGTGGTCCTTCTCTCAGGGAGCTTGTCTCCTCCTGAGGGGACCCGTTGCGGTTGCCGCCGTGCTTCCTCATATGCCTTGAGGAAAGAGCAGCTACCGATCGTTCGGGTTGATTAAAAAACGGAGGTTAAAATTGTTAGGTGTTTATTATCCTTAAATTAATATACTGATCGGCGAGGTCCACATTGCCGGACATAGCACAGAGACAGATTTTATGTTTTAATAGCTGACGTCCACAGCCATTGGACGCCAATCGAGACTCATCCTCGAATACGAATTTCATCACCCTTATAAAGACAAACAAATCGAGATTTGTATCTCGAAAATACACAATTTCATCCAAACATTCCGATTTTTGTATCCTGAGTGAGATGTTCAGTGTTTATTTAAGATAAGAATTCAATTTCTTGAATTCTTACGAAACTATTGCGCAGATGTGGATATGTATCTGGTTTTGGTTTTGTATTTGTTTAGTTTAATGGAATTTTTCTGATAGAGACACCGATCTCTGAATTTTGGATATGATGATGCCGTGGAGCAAATGTGAAACGATAAACGAAAATTAGATTCGTTTATTGTGAATTTTAATTTTACTTTAGATTTTGGATTGAATTATGCCGTGGGGGCAAATGTAATGCGATAAACGAATGTTTGATTCGTTTATTGCGAATTTTGGATCATGTATGGATTTTTTCGGGTTTTGGCAGGATTTTGGGTTTTGGAGTATTATTGCTGGGATTTGGATGTAGGATTGGGGGAAATAGGTGGTAGGGCTTTTTAGAGCACTACAAGGCCTCGCTTGGCGGGCGGCGCTCCCCAGTATCCAGGGACCCACCGAGTCCCAATCAACCAGCACTCGTCATCACCACGGATCTCGAGGTAGTGAGACCAATCACCGGCCATCACGTGGTCACTGATCGTGGGTTACAACCTTACAACTCCAACCCAGATCACATGGCCAGTTCCATGACCACCAAAAATAACGGTCTCCAGCGACGGGGACCAATCAGCATCCTTCCACTGGAGGAGGAACCCCCCGACCAAGCTCCGGACGATCATCCCCTGATTGGCGAAGGCGGGCGGAATGTTGCGGATTCACTGGATGCAACTGTAATATTTTTGGTGCACCACCGTGCTTCCGGTTCCGCGGGAAGAGTGGGCTACCGTAGTTGTCCTTCATGGATGTGTCGATCTCTTCTATACACTTTCCGCGTACTAAACACGCTAAACACTCGCAAAAACAAACACTTCAGTTTCTTTCTACAACTGATTTTATCTTTAGTTTAAAAATACTAATTTACATTAAACTTATATTATTTTTTGAGTAGGTCTTCTCCTCACGCGCGCTACACCCAGACTCCTACAAGCGACTCCAGTCAAGTCAACTTCTCACTTCAAAATTTTAATTTTCAAATATCTTTATGTTCTTTCGAAGGTCAAGATGCATCGCCACTTATCGTTTGATCCTTTATTGGGGTTTTTATTTGTATTAGCCATCTGGCTAATGCAAACAAGAATTTTCGTGCATTTCAAATAGGTAACACAAGATCCGTGGAAATTGGTTGTTAGTTTAGGATCTGGGAATCCGTGTCCATTAGCTAGTCATAAAACATCTGGTGTGTGAAAACATTATGTTTATGATTGCAAGAATTGTGTGTCGACGTATCGAATAGATATGCCTTTGTTTGGAGACATGCACTTTTAGGTTTTGGATCTTGCAGGTTGTTTAGGTGCTAATTGCTTTTAGCTTACCTGGGAAAATAATGCATTATGCTGTTTGATTTTAGGAAATTGAATCGAACAATTGCATTAAATTGAATAAATAAATGTGAATTCAATAAATGAGAATTTGAACGTTTAGTTCGATTTGGTTACAATGTTATGTTTGGAATATCAAGTGGATTTTCTTATAGGTGGGAGGCAAATGTAATATGGGAGAAAAATGTAATGTGGGTGGAAATGTAATGTGGGAGAAAAATGGTAGGGCTTCTTGGAGCAATACACAACCAGCGAATTCTCAATGGCATGCTGCCCTTGGTAACACAATAACAACTAGCTGACATAATCGGATTTGGTTATCAAGCAACCAATAATAAACTCTTCTTCGTAAATCCTTTTCAAGCGACACGGTTGAATTAGTAATTCAATCAAAATAAATCTAAAGAACCAAATAAACAAAGTTCATTTATAACAACAGTAAATAAACCACGTGTCTTTGATGTATCCTGGAGGAAGGTTATTCTTGGGATAGCGGCAGTCATTTAAAATATGTAACAGGTCAATTGAAAAGTCCCCGGCCTCCCATAGTAAAACACATTTTTTGGCAAAATTCGTTTTTTTAGTCAACATAATTCCCTTCGAGAGTGATACACTGATTATAGCGACCCTCCAACTTTTCGATACCTTTTTTGTAGTACGATTTGTCCTTTGGTTCAAAATAGGCCTCAGTTTCGGCGATCACCTCTTCATTCGACGAAAATTTCCTTCCAGCGAGCATTCTTTTGAGATCTGAGAACAGGAAATAGTCGCTGGGGGCCAGATCTGGAGAATACGGTGGATGCGGACGCAATTCGAAGCCCAATTCATGGATTTTTGCCATCGTTTCCACTGACTTGTGACACGGTGCATTGTCTTGGTGAAGCAGCACTTTCTTTTTCTTCAAATGCGGTCGTTTTTCGGCGATTTCGTCCTTCAAACGGCACAATAACGCTGTGTAATAGTCGCTCTTGATCGTCCTTCCTTTTTCAAGATAGTCAATGAAAATTATTCCGCGAGCATCCCAAAATACAGACGCCATAACCTTGCCAGCCGACTGTTGCGTTTTTCCACGCTTTGGTTCATCGTGTGCAGTCCACTCGGATGACTGTCGATTGGACTTCGGAGTGAAATGATGGAGCCATGTTTCATCCATTGTCACATATCGACGCAAAAACTCGGGTTTATTACGCTTGATCATCTCCAAACACTGCTCCGAATCATCAACTCGTCGTTGTTTTTGGTCAAAAGTGAGCTCGCGCGGCACCCACTTTGCACAGAGCTTTCTCATACCCAAATATTCGTGAATGATATGATGTACACGTTCAGTTGATATCTTTAGAGTGCCTGCTATTTCATTCAATTTCAATTTACGGTCATTCAAAATCATTTTGTGGATTTTTCTAATGTTTTCGTCGGTAACAACCTCTTTTGGGCGTCCACTGCGTTCACCGTCTTCGGTGCTCATTTCACCACGTCTAAACTTAGCATACCAATCCTTGATGGTTGATTTTCCTGGGGCGGCGTCTGGAAACTCGTCATCAAGCCAAGTTTTTGCTTCAACTGTATTTTTTCCCTTCAAAAAGCAATATTTTATCAACACGCGAAATTCCTTTTTACCCATTTTTTTCACAATAACAGAAGTTGCTTCACTCAAAATACTATAATTCACAAACTAATGACCCGACATCTGTCAAATTTATACATGCGTCTTTTGAAGTTTAGGGCTAACTAAAAATCATATGGATTTAATTCTAGTGCCACCAACTATCTGCCAGGCCGGAGACTTTTCAATTGACCTGTTATTCTTTTCTCTTTTCCATTTGATTAGCGATTGTTTCAGAACGACAACAATCAACATCACTGCACGCCAGGAGACACCATTGTTCCTGGACATACCCACGGGTCACCACAAGACGCAGCTATTGGTGGAAGTTGCGTACGTGTTGACAGAACGGGCAGAGTGCATTACGCAGGACGTTTGTAGAACGTGCAGATTGCAGTACGAGGGTTGCCATTTATATTTCGGGATTAGAGAACAAAAACAAATATTGATCATCGAAAATCACTTTATTGTTTTTCAAAATATTCCCCATGAAGATCTGTACACTTTTGCATGCGTTTGAACCAACTGTCGAAGCACTTTTCCCACTCTGATTGAGGTATCTCCAACACATGCATTCTGAATGCAGCAACCGCTTCTTCAGGTGTCGAAAAACGTTGACCTCTCAGTTTGTTTTTTTACGTACGGGAATAAAAAGAAGTCATTCGGTGCCAAGTCAGGACTATACGGCGGTTGACCCATCAAATCGATGTTTTGGGTGCTCAACAATGCAGTTGTCGCAGCCGATGTGTGAGAGCTCGCATTGTCGTGGTGAGGAGTGATCCGTCTTCGGTGGTTGGTTTTCCTGATTTCTTGGAAGACAACTGGCAAACAAATGGTTGTGTACCACTCAGAATTGACAGTTCTGCGTTGTTCTAGTGGTACGGTTGCGACATGTCCAGTTTTTCCGAAAAAACAGGCGACCATTTGCTTGGAAGTGCTTCGTGCTCGAACAACTTTTGTTGGATTTGGCTCATCTTGAAACACCCAGACAGTCGACTGCTGTTTACTTTCGGGCTCATACGCGTAAATCCACGATTCATCACCTGTCACGATGTCATAGACGTGTTTCGAAGCACCGCGACCGTATTTTTTGAGCATTTCTTTCGACCAATTGACACGAGCCTTTTTTTGGGCGATTGACAAATTGTGTGGGATCCAACGCGAACAATTTTTTTTTTACAGTCAAATGTTTATGCAATATAGAATGTATGCTGGTCCCACTAACGCCTAAGGTTGTCTCAATCTCACGATAGGTCACATGATGATCTTCCAAAATCAGTTCGCGCACAGCATCAATGGTTTTCGGAACAACAACTGATTTTGGACGACCTTCACGAAATTCATCTTGGAGTGAACTACGACCACGATTGAATTCACCATACCATCGATAAACACTGGTCCTTGATGGAGCTTCATCGCCAAAAATTGAATTAAGTTCATCCATGCGCTGTTGCTGAGTTAATCCACGCCGAAAGTTGTAAAAAATAATCGCACGAAAATGTTGACGATTTAATTCCATTTTTGGGCCGAGATGTATCTTTTAAGTTACTGTAAACAACACAAATAGCGCTTGCATGTCAAAACGTTCTGAGTGCGTATAACCTCAAAAATGTCAAACTTTACGACAGAGCTGTCAATTGCCGGAATGCAACGCTAGGGTTGCCAAATCCCGAAACATAAGAGGCAACCCTCGTACGCAATAGTTTACGTGTTGGCCGAACGAGTGCCAATACATTTTACATTTCCCCGACGACATTCTCGGTCGGCGCAAATTATAGAGGTCTTCTCCGACGACATTCCTCGGCCGGCAGAGATCATACATATATATATTACATAAATGTAATTGGCATTATACGCAATACTATTAACACATTGCTCAAACAATATTCCAAATCATCTTAGTTGAAGTCAATCTTCAATTCAACGTAGAAAACTTCACTAAGTCTGTGTAGTTCAAAGACTTTAACAACCAAAATAAATCAGACTTAACATCGATTCCCTTCGCTACCGTATTTTCACACTTTTCCTCCAAACTAATTAATTGACAATTAACGCCAATTGTCAATCATCGGCGACACTTTCAAATCAAATGGAAAGTCACTGTGATGGAAATTTTCTCCAAATGATATCACTCTTACGAACCCATCGACATTTAAGCTCGACTTGTTTTACACGCTTGTTATCGCTTCTCTATTCTATAAATAGGTTGACGAATGAATCCATAAAACTATTTTTAACGTTTTCCATCCTCGAGTTATGAAGCGTTTTATGAATTGCTAAAGTCGTCCTCTTTCACGAATTCATATCCCGATGGTTCAATACAAAAGGCGTTTAGAGCGATCAACTCCGAAACACCAGCAACACCAATAACACGAACAACATCGTCATCACATTAGATACAGAGATTTAGTTTCGGATACGGGAACGGACACAGACACCGAGATTCATTGATATTGAATTCGAAATACGAGGGCTGTAAAACGGTTTAATTACACGTTTTACGATCAGAAATTAGATAATGGATTGTAAAATGGTAAGTCCCGTATTCCGATGGGTCCTCGGTTACGAGTATGTTCGGGTTGTTTTAATGGGTTTATCGACCCACTTGCTAATTGACAGGTAGATGGACGAACGGTCGGTCTGCCTCTTGGGTACATTTAGCGTATGACCAGCCTAGAGTGCCAGTAGTAGAGTCGCAATCCGACTCTGGTCTTGCAATACCATTACTCGTCTCCGTTTATTGAGCTGCGTATGTTTATACGATTTTACTACACCGTGCTAAGTAATCGAAGGGCAACCTCATAGAGCCTGTAGGAATGAATTGTGTATCGTGTTGAACACATTTGTTATTTTGTTACTGGTGGGTTAAATGCCGTCGTCTACTGCATTAGAGGTGTATGGAGTTGGACTGTACGGAAACATGACTCAAATCATGTACTTTGATAACGAGATGACAGGGGGCAAGAGCAGAGCCCACCATTTGCTCTTAACAGGTTAATGGAGAGTTGAGTTTTTATATAAAGTAACGAGACGAAATAGTATAGAGAATGTGTCATAGCCTGGCGGATATATGAGTTTCGATTAAGGATTCGATAAGCCATTGGGTATTTTATGGTAGCTTAGAAATGGCCCTCGGGTCTGTATCTGTTAGGACAACTTTACAATGGCATGATAGCCAATACGACATTTGTGATGTAATATGCGACATTTGATGAATTAATTCTGCGGTCTTATGCTTTTTCCACTTTATAACATACAGTGCGGCAATTAAGTGTCAATGCATTGATCTTAATTGAAATCGCAGCGAATACATGATTCGCAGAAGATTCCAGAAGAAGATTTGTGTACTTCGGCTGAAGAACGCTTTCCAGTGATTATCTATAACTGGATTTTTATTTAATCGGCACATCTTTCAGAATGACGACTTTGGTGGGCAAATATTTCTATTTTCCTATTACTATTTATTGGCCTGTACGAACCCGGAAGTTCATGACCTCACCGACTCGACTGTGCCATCGTTCTCTTTCCTGTGCACTCTCCTTCCACGCTTGACTAGCCGATCCGATCCCCTCAAGGTCAAACCGAAGATTGTCCTCCCATCTCCGTCGCGGCCATCCTACCGGTCTCTTTCCCGTTGGTTTACCCTCAAGAATTCTACGCACAGTCGTATCGTTGCCGATTCGCGCCACGTATCCGGCCCATCTTAATCTTCGCGAGTTGATTACTGTCACTACTATAGGTTTGCGGTATAGCTCTTACAATCCGTAATTGTGGAGTTCCACCACCTTGTCATATTTACCATAAAAGACACTTCTTAAAACTTTATTCTCGAATACGCGGGATTTGTTTTCTTTCCGTTTTGTGAGAGCCCATGTTTCGCATCCGTATAGAATAATCAGCATAATTATGGTTCCATAAACACGGAGCTTTATGTTACGTGATAGCAGTTTGGATTTTAGCAGTTTACTGACTGCGTGCCAACTAGCGTTGCCGAAATGCAGTCTTTTGTTAATTTCCTTCGACATTTCGTTACTGGCCGTCAGTATTGTTCCCAGATATTTAAGTTCTCTAACTTTTCAAATATCTTGCCCTTGACGTTTATATGTGCTCCCTGAGGTCCACCTGCTTTCACCGCAATCATGTATTTTGTTTTGTCTTCATTTATTTCTAGGCCCACCTCTTTTGCCGCTTGCACGATGATTTCACAGGTTTTACTTACAGTTTCTAGATTATCGCCCACAACGGCGATGTCATCCGCATATGCCAGCACTTCTGTGACCCGGTTCAGGGATGATCCGGCCATATTGTCGTCTTGTATCTTTCTGTTGACATACTCGAGCACAAAGATAAAAAGACATGGTGTCAGGCCATCCCCCTGTTTTAGTCCACCCCGGATTTCAATGTGTTCTGAGAGGTGGTTTTCTATTCTAACTCGCCCTTTGTTTTCGTTCATGCAAATTTGAATGAGGGCGGCATAGTTTTTTGGAATTCCCAGCTCAACTACAATATGGTAGAGTCTTTGCCTTGCGACTGAGTCGTAGGCTTTTTTGAAGTCAACGAACAGTTTGTGAACTGTCTCTCCGTATTCCCACTTATTTTCCAGCAGTTGCCTTATTGTGAACATTTGGTCGCTTGTTGACCGGTCCCTACAGAATCCGCATTGGTAGTCTCCCAATATTTCTTCTGCGTACGATGTGATTCTCGCCAGTATGACATTTGTTAGTATTTTGTATGTGGTCGGGAGCATGATATTCCTCTGTAGTCTTCGCAGTCAGATCTGTCGCCTTTTTCGAAAATGGGGACGACTATTGACACTTTCCATTTTTTGCAGAGTAACTTTTTTATCCCATATTGTTTTGATGAGTTGGCGGATCTCTCGAGCGGTTTCCTCTCCTCCATGCTTCACAAGCTCTGCCGGTATGCAGTCGACTTCGGGAGCCTTGTTTTCAATCGATTTATTGCGTCGAAAGAGGGTTCTGGGATCTGAGGCTCGGCTGTAGGTATGTCTGGTGCGTTTATTTGTGGTTGATGGGTGCGCACATTGAGCGGGTTTTCAAAGTACTGCTTCTGCCTCGAATTATTTTGACTCTCCCTCGGTAGCCATTTCTAATTGAATGTATGCCGCCGTACATACCTCTGATGTTCTTTGCTCTGACATTTGCTAGGATTTTTTCGATCCGAGTCTTCTCCCGTTCGCCTTTTTGTGTTTGACAAGTCTCATTGTCTCTTTCCGAATCGTCGCGTATCTTTCTGCGTTGGCTTCATCATATCTTTGTAAGTGGATCATTCTGAGGCGTTTACGTTCTTCGATAGTCGCCCTGCACTCATCGTCAACCAAGATGTGGACTTAATTGTTGTCTTAAATCCTAATGTCGTTTAAATTGATTGATGCCCATATAGTACGCAGATTATTGGTTTCCTCTTTCCCTCTGCTCCCATTCTCTAGGATGCTAAATCTATTCATTAGTTCGTCTTGATATTCCGCCCTTTTGCGCGGGTCTTTTAGTTTATTAATGTCGAACTTTTTGCTCGTCTCCCGTGAATGCCCATGTGGGTTTGCTGCGAGCCGACTCCTGATTTTCCCCATCACTAGAAGATGATCGGAGTCCCGATCTGATCCTCTATATGATCTCGCGTCAAGGATATTCTAGTGGTGTCTTTTGTCTTTGAGGACGTGGTCTATTTGGTTACGCGTTACGCCGTCGGGTGATATCCATGTTTATGGATTTGCTTGTGCTTGAACATCATACTTTTCACTACCAGACCTTTTGACGCTGCAAACGTAATAATTCGAATTCCATTACCATTTGAAACGTCGTGTAGGCGTTCTTTACCTATAGTTGGTTGGGGGATATCTTCCTTTCCAATTTTCGCATTGAGGCCTCCGAGGAGGATTTTAACATCGAATGATGAGATCCCATCAAATACTTCATCTAGGGTCTAGTAGAACATGACCTTTGTTTCTTTGTCCGTAGATTCTGTCGGGGCGTGTACGTTTATAAATACAGAATAGTACCATGGGCCCTGTTGTAATAGAAATGTTTAGGGGAGTAGCTTGACAGCGTCTCCATGTAGTATATATTATAATGATATATATATATATATATATATATATATATATATATATATATATATATATATATATATATATATATATATACATATATATATTTATATATATATATATATATATATATATATATATATATATATATATATATATATATATATATATATATATATATATATATATGTGACAAGTGTATGAATTTTGTCCTTTAATTATCTACAGCCTAACTTCCCTAAATGCTGCTGTATAAGGCGCAGCTCGCTTGGATGGCGTAGAGCGCCGCAGTTAATGAATCAAAGACGCGGTTGGTTTTTGATTAATTTATTCTGCAAAATGCTGGGGTATTTATACTCCCAATCAATCACTCGATTATTTACAAGTTTCATAATTCACTCATACAAATATTGCTTAACAAGCTATTCCATTCTTAATTGAAACTTCACTCATACAATTCTGCTTACTATGCTACTTAATTTCCTATGACCAGCTTAGCGCATAGCGTAAGAACAATGACATGATTTGACCCAATTAATTCGTGAATCATTTGCAAATGGCAAATTCGCAAACGGTTGTCATATGACTCTTTCAAATCGTAACCGGGGCAATTCGTTGGTTTTACTTAATGAAATAAAATTGACCTTGAATTTATTGTCAGCAACGAATGCTGATTACTTGAGACTTGCTAATTGTGACAAGGGCAATTGATTCATTTGAGATTATTGTTTATGGTCATTTCATGGATATGTTGTTACACTACACTGTATTTTTAGCACCGACATTCGATCATTAATAACTGTCACATCTTTTACTTGGGGCGTAATCTTCTTGCTTATGATGAAGCCAGTTCCGAGTTTATGTGGACCGGTACCTCCACACGCCAGTGTAAACCCGTTGGTTTATATTACTTGTGGGAGTCGGACTTCCTGAAGCGCAACGACGTCCATTTTATATTGTTTCGCGTTTTCTACGATCGTCTGTATCGCGCCTGGCTTATATAATGTTCGAACATTCCACGTGCCGACGCATATATCCCGCTTTTTCCGTTTTTCCCTACATCTTATTTTTGCCGAGTCGGTGTTTTCTTGATGATTTGTTCCTTTCTGGTAGTGTCGGCTCATCACACCTACGCCTACCGAGTTTATGAGATTGTTGTTTGTATATTGATTATTCATTTTTGTTTCCACGATTCTAGGGGTTTCAAATAGTCCGCCACATCAGAGCCCCTTTTTCATATGGTAAGGTCTGCTTACTGCTCTGATTCGACCCGGTGTCAGAGACGCACCCTTTTAATACAGCCGGTATACCCCTGGCTGCAAACCATCCAATGGGCACGGTGGCGCGTAACACCCTGGAATAGGAGTGCTAAATCTTTGTGTGTTACTCCTCGCTAGCCTGTCTCACATAGGTGTCCCTACTGGAAGCGTATGCTTCCGTCAGCATAGCCTGAGTGATTTGTGGCGTCTCTAACAGATACACACACAAAAACACAAGCAAATAGTGAAGAACACCGAACGAAAATCGAATAAGAAAATACATCAGAGCCGTATACCATAGCGATAACAAAACAATTCACATCAGTGGAATATACTTGAGTTTAAAAAAATAATTCTAAAATCGCCCAGTAGCCTGATGTGTTACGCTTAGGTTCAATTTTTGGTGATTCTAGCTGTCATAGCGTCAGTTCGAATCACACGTTCTTCACTATCATTGCAAACGCTATAGATTCATTGTAGTTTAAGCCCCCGCGCCACGTCAAGTTTTCTACCAAGCGGGGGTTTGAGGCTACACAACTTGTCAAAATTCAAGAGATCACAACGCACCGCGGAGGGGATTCACATTGTTTTATATGACTTATAATATTAAATTGGGCAATATACAATATAACAACACCACAACCATCATCACCGACAGCAACCCCAGAAGATAGCCCCACCGATTCAGCACCGAAGGCCCAGGTAGGGCCCACCTGAAAACGCTTTTCGGGGAAGGCGTAACTTGTGAAAGGGACTTGTTTGAATAACAATTAGCAAAACAAAATCATACCATACCGCAATCAACAGTCAAGCTTTTACATGTGCTTTTCAAAGTCATCATCATCATCGGCACTACAACCGGGATCTGGTCTTGGTCTTATTTAAGAAGTCTGAGGCTTGTTAAATTTTCCATAATAATTTGTTTTTCCGGGTAAAGTTATTAGCCCTGCGCCATGCTTTTCAAAGTAACCCAAATAAATTAAAAGGTAGATTAACGACTACGAAATCATCGTTGTACGAATATCATCATCAATAACAAGAAATGTGATATTTTGGTCAGCAGGAAGATCACTCTACAACAACAGCAGGAAGATCACTCTACAACAGAAGCAACCACTCAACCACATCGTCGAAAATTGGTACTTCTTTATGAACGACCCCCATAACCTGGGAAAGGGGCTTGGTCCAACAATCATTATCACCATTGTCATCATCAACCGAAACCGAGTGTCGTGTTTGGTCCGCAAATTAAAGAGGGACGGCCTCCAATACAAGCTACGACGTCAACAGCAATCACAACATCCGCCACAAACTGTAAATAGCCTTTTTTATTATTAAAATTGGCGTAAACAATAACACTTATAACAACACTTTCTATATGCTTGCGCCTTGCGGCATAACTTTATATGTTGGTGGTGAAACCATTTAAGGGAGAGTCTGGCTTTCTTTGTCATCTCCCATTTTCTGCTGGTGCTGACCTTCTTGAAGTTGGGAGATTCAAACATCCAATGCCCTTCGTGACATACCACTCTAGTTTACTTCGGACCTGTGGGGTTTCGTCTTCTTGGAGGCTCGCAATGGTTGAGTTTTCCTTTTTAAGTTCTGTAGTGAGTTGGTACCTAAGTTCCTAAGCTACTTGGCTGTATCTACACTCATTCTTGGGTTGTTTATGGTCAGCCTCGAGTGAAGATATACCTTCGTTTTGGTTTTGTGGGGGTTCTTAAACCTCACCTGAAGAACCCCCCATATTCGCAACCCATATTTGCATCCCAATCACCAGCATACCTGAAACATTTCCTGTCTCAAGGACATTTAATGCATCCAACGCATTATCTGGAAATCCCTAAAGAGAATTTGTCACAGCATTCACGCATCTAATGCCGTATTCAAATTTCCTGTAAAGAATTCTTCACATCATACGGCATCATAAATCCCAAACTATTCGGCACCCTTGTCATCGTAAAATGCTATGTCGGACAGCTTGTTTATACAGCTGCAATAAACCGATCCGCGATTCGTTTTTTCCAATCGACAAACAATTACCGCATCCCAAGTATTATCATCGGAACCGAATCATCTAGCATTTCCTAGTACAAACAAGAACTCGGTTCCTACTGCACTCTGAGAGGCCATAAATATTAAAACCCATTAGCACCTTTTCCTAATGGCGACGCATCTATTAACGCATCGGCACCACTCATCCACGACTGTAATGTTGCCCTTATTTGTTTTCGGCACCATTTCTCCGATGAATTGCCGTCTATGATAGCCACAATGCACAGCGTAAACAATGATCTATTCGATCTCTTTGTTCTTTTTTCCTCGTTTCAGGTTTCGTTTATCCTTTGCTAAATGCATCGATAAATGGGTATGATCACACGCGCACACCACCACGGGCCAGAGATCGCCTTCCATTGGTCACTGGTCAAAGGAAATTTCATATCCTTTTCACCACACCACCAAACTCACCCCAAACGAGGGTTGAATCACTAAGTCGTATTCCAACCACCGATCCGGTCGGTGCGTCTTCCGCTCCCCGTGGTGTCCGGGGACGTGTACAACCCGGAGTCGTGTTTTCGTTTAAATTATAATCTTGTAATGTTACCTTCGTAATAGTCAGTATTATAGTGCGGAGAGTTTACTTAGTGTGTGTATTGCTTAAATTAAGATGTTTATAAGTGACTTCTAATTCAAGTTCGGTTAATTAAGTACAAAATAACTATCGGTGAATAAAATAAAGAGAACATTTTGCCGACTGAAAATAACCAGTGTTTTGACTCTCGTGGCTTCGTGGGAAGGAAGTATTGTGCCTGGCATGGACACTCCGTTCCATGCCAGATCCATCATAATTAATTGTTCCCACGAGCACTACACGATTCCACCGAAGCAAAGAAAACACCAAACACCGGACAAGTAAAAATAAAACACACTATTTCCCTTGTTTAGATTTATTTCTATATTAAAGAAAAACACTACCATTGGAATCATCATCATCATCGGCACTACAACTGGGGACCGGTCTTTGCCTTATTTAGCAAGTCCTAGGGCTTGTTAAATTTTCCATAATGATTTGTTTTTTCCGGGGAAGGTCATTAGTCTTGCGCCAACTATTCGAATAACGTGTTTGAATTCGTGGATTATTGTTTCCGTTTTATTTTCTTATTGGATACTAAGATTTTACGGTAGTGTGGTGTTATATTAGTTAAGGGTTGTCAGCAAGGACAGGGATTCACTAATATTCCACTGACTTGTCTGCAGCTGATGGTTCGCGGTTCTGTACCGAGTAAATAAATACACTGGAGTCTCTTGATATGATGGTTTCCTTTATTAACCAGATTTGATAACACTATGGTATTAATGCACAGGTTTTTCTTTTAGGTCTATTTTATAAAATTATCTCCTACATTAATGACAGGGGTGTAGGCGCATATATTGTCTTTGTACATAGATTTATTTTTTGTTTCACTGCCACCAAAACTGACATTACTTCTGGAACTCGAATATTTCCGCGCACAACTTTACATTAGAACATGTATGAACTGTAAAAAAACTAGACCACGGACGACAAACGGACTTCACTCTCATACACTCAAGCCAACCGAGGTGGTGGGAGACATCCAACTTCTTGGGCGAATAAAATCTGACTGGGTATTGGATGTCTCTTTACAGACATCCAACGAAAACGAACCTAAAGGATTCGCCGCCAATGGCGAAGGTCCAAACAAAAGGAAAAAGGGAAAAACTCATGTAGCAGATCGAATCGGCTGCTACATGTTTGGGCAAGATAAACTGCCGCCATACGCAAGGGATAGATTCTTGATTGACGTGAGTCAATAAAACCCTTGCCGAAGGCAGAAATCTATCTTGGAAAAATGTATCGAACATTGGGCATGGCCGCTGTTAGATCATCTAGCATAAACAAATTTCGGTCGTATGATTCGATGCATGTTATGTTAGGGATGTGTTAATCCCGTTGAAAGGCACTGTCAGGCGAAAGTATCCGCTTGAATGTTTACTTTGTGTAAACTAAAATTGGTGGCCATGACCGATGCTGGTGATAGTTCCAAGAAACGGCAACGGATCATAAAATCGGTCATGCTTAGATCCAAGCAAAATATGCGCGCCTGAAAGGCCAATGTTTGATTTGATCTTCTTTACTTAAGGAAAGATAGATCATAGACATGCCGTTGGAAATCTGGCTTGCAGCTGTGCAAGCAACCCGAAATAATGCTAGGTCAATGAATGGGTACGAAAATAACACACGGAAAGATCAGCGTGTGTTGGTGGATATGTGCCATCCATTGTTCGGTCGCGGAAGCTCGGTTGATGAATTGATGTCATGGCAAAATGATAATCTTGCCGTGAATTATGCTTTTAGGAATGACCGTGGGGAAGAGGTTTGGAAAAGGACCCAAAAAAGGTAAGCTGCCTAATATATATTTATGTCGGTTATACTTGGGGATAACCGAATTAATTCCAGCGAATTGGTTGGCGGTTAATGCCGTAGCAAGGTTGCATAATCTTGCTGAAAATTCGACTTCAAGGTAAGTCGCATCGCCGGGAGTGGAGGGGATCGAGCGATGCATGGCTCTTCGGGCCCTGAAAAGCCTCACTTCACTCCCTCCCCAGTGACGTAGTCACGAAACAGGTAAGGCAGATTAGGAGGAGGGTAGTTGGGTATGGGCGCGCGCTTGAGCGCGAGTACGGGGAGGTTGTACTGGTGGAGTAGGGGTGGTGTCAGCAGATGTGGGTGGTTCTGGAGCGGAAGCTTCCAGAAAACAGGGCTTAAGCCTTTCGACGCTGACCGTGGATCGCTTGCCTCTAATATCGATCTCAAAGACGCGGTCACTGATGCGGCGGAAGACTTTGAATGGGCCATCATAAGGTGGGTCCAGCGGTTTTTTGACCTTATCCACCCTGACAAATACGTGCGTGCAGCTGTGCAGTTCGGGGTGGACGAAAAGTTTTTTGGAGCCGTGCCTGGTTACAGGGGTTGCCCTAACCTTACGTAGCAGGTCACGGAGATGTCCCAATTCACGAAGTTGGTCACGCGGTGTTTTGCCATTCAGAAAAAGTTCTCCTGGAAGCAGGAGGTTGGTACCGTAGGTAAGCTCTGCTGCCGAAGCATCCAGGTCCTCCTTAATACTTGTCCTCAGGCCGAGGAGGACGGTTGGAAGGGCGTCAAACCATTGTGTGTCATTATGACACATGAGTGAGGCTTTTAGAGATCTATGCCAGCGCTCTATCATCCCATTTGATTGCGGGTGGTAGGCGGTGGTACGACCTCTTTGGCAGCCGAGAAGATTTGTTAGCTGCCTAAAAATTGTCGCCTCAAATTGTGGACCTCGGTCCGAAGTTAAGGTGGTCGGTACACCGAAGCGTGTGACCCAAGTTGAATAAAAAGCCTTGGCGACTGATTCGGCAGTAACTGCCCGGAGAGGTGTCGCCTCTGGCCATCGCGTGCAGCAATCCATCATAGTGAGGATATAAGAAAATCCTCTTGATGGAGTAAGCGGTCCCACTATGTCTATGTGGACATGGGCGAAGCGTGCCGTGGGAAGCTTGAACTGCGCTGGCTCCAGTACATTATGTCGCGCTACTTTGCAGCGCTGGCACTGGAGACAAGCACGGGCCCAACCGGTGAGATCTTTGTTCATCCGGGGCCAAATGAATTTGCGACGGACAGCAGCGGCTGTTGCCCGGCCGCTGGGGTGGGTTGGGTTGTCGTAAACCTGGAACACGCCCTTACGAAGTTTCTCGGGAATGTAAGGTCTAGCGGTTCCAGTGGAGACATCAAACCAGATTTCGCCCCAACGGTCGCGAAGGGTAATTTTCTTAAGCTCTAGTGCCGTATCGGCAGTTAGGAGGGACTTGAGCTGTTCGTCCTCCTCTTGAGCTAGGGCAAGATCAGCGTTATTCAAGGCGGAACGCAAGTGAATCGTATCGATCCGAGAAAGGGCGTCCGCCGTGACATTCTGTTTACCGGAGATATGCCTAATCTCCGTAGAATATTGCCCAATGAGGTCTAATTGACGCTCTTGTCGGGGGGAGGCATTTCCCGACTTCTTCCGTAACGCATAGACCAATGGTTTGTGGTCTGTTAAAATAGAGAGCGAACGTCCTTCTATCATATGACGAAAGGATTTAACAGCGCTGTAGATCGCGAGTAATTCGCGGTCGTAGGCGCTGTAACGTCGCTCGGTGGGACTCAGCTTCCTTGAAAAGAAACCATGTGGTTCCGGTCGGCCTTCAATGTCCTGTTCAAGGACGGCTCCGATTGCGGTATCCGATGCGTCGCATTGGATGGAAAGTGCCGCTCCCTCGAGGGGGTATCGGAGTAAAGTGGCATTTGCCAATTGTTCTTTGGACAGTTGGAATGCTCTATCGAGACTTCTGTCCAATTAATGGGGCGCTTATCATTGCGCTTAGCTCCTTTCAAAAATTCATTTAAGGGGGCTTGAACTTGGGCAGCGTTCTTCAGTGTTGGACGATAGAAGTTAAGCATGCCCAGAAATCGACGAAGCTCACTCACGTTAGTAGGCCGGGGATACTTCATGAGGGCCTCCACACTGTCTGGTAGTGGGCGAATGCCCTGGATGTCAACGACATAACCCAGATAGGTGATTTGCTCCTTGGCGTATTGACACTTATCTGGGTTGATGACAAGACCGAAATCGCGGAGGCGCTCTAGGACCTGACGTAAGTGGCGTTTATGTTCGGCGTGGTCTTTGGAGGCGATGAGAATGTCATCTAGATATGCATGGCAGCAATTAAGACCACGTAAAGCCGTGTCGATATAACGCTGGAATGTCTGTGCGGCATTCCTGAGGCCGAAAGTCATCACTTTGAACTCGAAGAGTCCGAAAGGTGTAATGACTGCGGTCTTGGGGATGTCTTCAGGTGCCACCGGAATTTGGTGGTACGCCCTGGTGAGATCCAGGGTGGTGAAGACATTGCAACCTCGTAGTTTATATGAAAAATCATAGAGGTGTGCAATAGGGTATCTGTCAGGCACAGTTGCTGCGTTCAACAGCCTGTAATCGCCGCATGGGCGCCACTCACCAGAACGTTTCTTCACTAAGTGGAGTGGGCTTGCCCAGGGACTGTCCGACGGTTGACAGATACCTAGTTCGATCATGTGCTCGAACTACGCGCGCGCCGCACTTAATTTTTCAGGAGCCAGTCGACGTGGACGCTGGCTCACCGGGGGACCACGTGTTTCTATGTGATGAAACACCGTGGCTTTGTGTCGGCGTTGGTTAGGTAGAGGAATTGTTGTACTAACCAATTCCTGTACCATGACCTGAAACGGGTCTGTGCACTCTGTGGCCCTTGAAGTTGCCGGTGGAGATGCCGCCATGGGCAAGGAGGGTGCGATTGGAGCCACTAGTCTGTTATGGGTCGAATCGACCAACAGATTATGTGCGCCTAATAGGTCGAAACCTATCAGGGGTTCATTTACGTCCGCAATGACGAAACGCCAAGTGATCGGACGACGAAGACCCAATTGCAGTGTCAGCTTTTTACGTCCGTACGTAAGTATCGGCGTATTATTCGCAGCTGACAATTTAAGCGCGATGGGCACGCGGTTACGCGAAGCAAACGATCGCGGGAGGACTGAAATATCGGCGCCGGTATCGACAGTAAAAGCGATATTTAGTTTAGAATCCCGGATGGTTAGGCGACTTATCGTATGGGTGCCGGCCGATTGCGCGAGGGGGTCGGTCGGCGAAATTAGTTTAAAGAGCGCCTTTGGTTGGTGGAAGGTTGCGTCCAACCACAGGGTGCCTTGCAATTAAATGCGCGATCACCATATCGTTGGTGATTGGCGCACCAAGGCAGAGTAACGGCATTATCAGATATATTCTGCCTATTGGTATTGCCGTTACGGGGAGGTCAAGCCGGAGCTCGCTGAGAATTGGCCCGGTGAGGGCCATTTTGAGAGGAATTGGCCCTCTGTGGGGCATTCTGAGGGATGTAGGCCCTCTGGGGGGCATTTTGAGAGTAATTTTGCCGATTAAGAGGACGGCTCGGCATGGCTCGATTCTGGGCGCTTCGAGGATTGTTCCTCACCTCCGCGCGAAATTGACTTATCTCGCGGAGGAGTGAGGTTTGAAGCGCCCGAAGGTCAGCAGGGGTTAAATGAGGTGGCGAACTTCCCTGACTAATGTTGGGCCTTGCCTCTGGATTCCTCTGTGGGAAATTGGTTGAGGCTGGCCGTCTGTGATGTAACTGGATTTGAGGAGGATGGTGAACTGGAGCCAAATGAGGGGCAGTGAAAGGCAGAAGAGGGTGCCGTGTAGGCCGGGCGGCGTGTTGAGAAACCGCCGCTACCTGGTACGCAGGAGGCTCAGAATACTGATCTGAGCTTTCCATAATTGCGTCCGCAATTTTGGATAAATAGCCCAAACTCTGGTTGGGTTGGGCTATAAGTGCCGAACGGGCATGTTGGGGAAGACACCTCAAAAAGTGAGGCCTTATAAGGTCGTCCCCAATCCTGGTCCCCGCTATAGAGCGTAAATGGGTCAGGAAAAGGGATGGTCTCATCCCAGAAAGGTTGGTTACAGCAGCTAAGCGTTGTTGCCGCACACTTCCAGGCTCGTCCAAAGCGTCGAGCAGAGCTTCACGCATGTTGCTATACGGGTTGCGGCCGGCCGACCTAATGATGTGGGCAACATGCGGTCGCTGAGTGCGGTCAAGCACTTTCAACAGCTCGACTGCACGAAGTTGTTCGTCGTGCAAGGCTGAGGCCTGGAAGATGCGGTCTGCTACTGCAAACCAAAGGTCTGGGTCCTCCTCATCGAAGGGGGGAAGCCCTATATTTGTAGGATGAGTCCCATTCGCGAGGCTGGGAGCATCGCGGAATTCTTGGGACTCTGGTTGCCTATAGGCTTGTTTAGAGGTACCGGCACAAGTTGTGGGCATTAAAATGCCGGAATTTACCAAAGGGTCGGTACCAGGGGCGTTAGAAGCAGTCGGGGGTGTGTCGGTGTAAGTAGGCTGGGGTCGGTTCACGACACTGGGGGCAACCGGTGGTGCCAGGGGGGTAGGTTGGGCAGGCAAGTCTTGGTCAGCATCGACTTGCTCAGCAGGGAAATCGACGCTGGAGGCGTCGTGAAATTGAAGGGGCTCGGATTGTTCCTGAGCCTTTTTAGCCATGGTGTTTCGCGTGTTGACCATTATGGGCTGTATGACGCGAAACTGAAATTAAGGTGTAAGTGGACGCGGAGAAATGGGAGAGATCGCCAAAGAAAAGTCGCGTAATGCGGGTTGTAATTGGGGATATTACCGTGGTTTATCTCTTAATGAGATTTCGATTTAAAAACTTAGTAAACTCCCCTAGTTGGAGTTCGTGGTTAGGAAAGGGGCCAATGATATTAAAAAGGTCACGGGGAGTCGAGAGTAGTCGAGTGGAGTAGTTAATGAGGACAGGCGGAACTATAGTGTTGCCTTACTTAATTTCAAAATGATGAAAACGTTAATTTAATGATTAAAACGGGATTGAATTGGAAAATATTTAAGTTACTTTCGCGCGTGTGTGTCTCAAAGTGTTGAGAAACGTTAAAGTCACCTTGTGTGTGCTGCAGATATATCTTATTTATTTTATTAAAGTTTAGAACGCCAGTTATAGTATAATAATTAATTACAAATTTCGTTATTTGCAGTCTTTTTAACAATATGAAATTTATTCTATGTGAATTATTTTATTTTTGTATTCTTGGGCGGTTTCTTTTTGAACAGCTATGTATGATAAATTTACAAAGTTTAGTATAGTTGGTAAATGTTGTTTTACTTTTCTTCAATTTCGTATTTGGGATCTCTGAAGGAGCTTACAAGATTTTCTCTAGTTGCTGTAGGATTATTTTTGTCTTTTTATTTAAATTTCAGAACAACTAGATCATAGTGTAGGACCTTCTTACTACGCGTAGCGTTTGTAAAAGTCAGTCGAGTTCCTTTTTTATTTGGTAAAAGACAAAATAAAAATAAAAAAAAAGATTTAAAGACACTAATAAAACCTTAAAAATACTAGAGAGAAAAACAAGAACAGGAACTGCGAATTATTAAGGATGTTATTGTTTGTTTACAGTGTTAACTCTCCTCTTAGTTATCTCTGATTACTAAAAAAAAGAAATAGGTCGTTACCGGTGAAAACTATAGTAGTGATGTGCGCCGAAAGTGTAAATTTATTGCTTTTAGGTAAACTAGGTTTCCGAATACTTCGACAGATGTCCTGTCTCAACTTATTTTTGTAAGTGCCTAGACGGCTTATGCGGCTGTATCAAAAGGATTCCTCTTTAATTTAAAGTAAAACATTTGGCAGGACATGCGTGTTTTGACTTATTCATTTAAGTGTTAGCAAAACTTTCACAGGACAGGTTGGTATTTTCTTTTGGTTTTTACAATATTGTACGCGGTGTGAACACTTTATAGCATGCTATTGAGTCTTACTACGGTTAAACTACTTATTTATTAGAGAGGATATTCTAACATCGTGCCTGCTTAATTTTATAAAGTCTAATGCCGCAGGTATTGTATATTTATTGCGTATTACGTTCTTCAATTTTGTGCGAAAAAATGTTACAACTTACTTTGCGTACCAATAATTTAAGAGAGCACTAATACATATATATAATAGTTTATTTAACTGGTGATCACTTAATTAAAGATTGTGCTATTGCACGGGTTCTTGTAAAAGAATAAATGAAGGTAAAAAAAAAGAAAGTACCTGATCTTGGTGTAATGTTGCGGTTGCTGGTGTTATGCTGCTTTTGTAAATACCGGAAGTCCTCGGCCCGGCGATGTTGGAGAGGCTGGGGTTTTTGTCCTGCTGGGGAATCCTAGTTACTTGCGGCAACGCTGAGCTGGTAAACTGGTAGTCGTCATTGGATAATTAGCACTAACAGGTACTGGTTATTTTTCTTAGGCTTCTCTGGCACCGGGAAAGCTTAAAAAAATGTTCAAGAGGTGGCGCATTTCCACTAGGTGTCACCAATGTGGTGGTGTTTAGCTATGCACCAAGCACGGGTGCGGATTCAGCTAACACCCACTGATAGTTCTCAAAAAACCGCACAACGTTCGCCGAAAGAGGAAAATAAATAAAACTCGCCGGATTAATTTTAATGTTCCTTTATTAGCTACGAAGACTTAATTTTAATTTACACTGTGCACTTATTATTACAGTCTGGACATCACTCGGACTATATTTATGTTATCGATACATTAGTTTCACTGTTGACGATTTCTTAATTTGTTCGCACTAATTTAAGTTCAAATAAACCGTAAGGCCGATTAAGTTAATTTAAAGGATCAACCGACTAAATTTTCACACAGGACACACATCCAGTTGATTTGCTGCATCGCTTTCCTCGAGCTGCATTACGACTATTTTTAATTACTAATAAAAAAAACGCGACTTTTACGGCTGCCTCCACGTGACGTCCCTCTGGCTCGGTAGCTGTAATCTGACTGGGTATTGGATGTCTCTTTACAGGCATCCAACGAAAACGAACCTAAAGGATTCGCCGCCAATGGCGAAGGTCCAAACAAAAGGAAAAAGGGAAAAACTCATGTAGCAGATCGAATCGGCTGCTACATGTTTGGGCAAGATAAACTGTCGCCATACGCAAGGGATAGATTCTTGATTGACGTGAGTCAATAAAACCCTTGCCGAAGGCAGAAATCTATCTTGGAAAAATGTATCGAACATTGGGCATGGCCGCTGTTAGATCATCTAGCATAAACAAATTTCGGTCGTATGATTCGATGCATGTTATGTTAGGGATGTGTTAATCCCGTTGAAAGGCACTGTCAGGCGAAAGTATCCGCTTGAATGTTTACTTTGTGTAAACTAAAATTGGTGGCCATGACCGATGCTGGTGATAGTTCCAAGAAACGGCAACGGATCATAAAATCGGTCATGCTTAGATCCAAGCAAAATATGCGCGCCTGAAAGGCCAATGTTTGATTTGATCTTCTTTACTTAAGGAAAGATAGATCATAGACATGCCGTTGGAAATCTGGCTTGCAGCTGTGCAAGCAACCCGAAATAATGCTAGGTCAATGAATGGGTACGAAAATAACACACGGAAAGATCAGCGTGTGTTGGTGGATATGTGCCATCCATTGTTCGGTCGCGGAAGCTCGGTTGATGAATTGATGTCATGGCAAAATGATAATCTTGCCGTGAATTATGCTTTTAGGAATGACCGTGGGGAAGAGGTTTGGAAAAGGACCCAAAAAAGGTAAGCTGCCTAATATATATTTATGTCGGTTATACTTGGGGATAACCGAATTAATTCCAGCGAATTGGTTGGCGGTTAATGCCGTAGCAAGGTTGCATAATCTTTCTGAAAATTCGACTTCAAGGTAAGTCGCATCGCCGGGAATGGTGGGGATCGAGCGATGCATGGCTCTTCGGGCCCTGAAAAGCCCCACAGTAGCACTGCGTGAAAGTTAGAATGTGAAGTCAATAAAAACACAATCTTCCAAGACTGCAGCAAATATAATATTCGACATGGCGCTTGCAAACACTGCACTGTACATAACCGACTACCGCGCGTCTAAAACTTTATGACATTAAAACTCAACTTAGGGTATTATCACGTGTCCGCGACGCTACGGACAGCGAGAGCGACATGACCGTGGCGATCAGCAGATGGTAAAGGACTCAACGATATTCCATCGTTGTTAAAAGAAATTCAGCCAGTGAAACTGGCTCTCTTAAATTAAGGATGCATTTCCTGTTCCGAGAGAGACGTAAAGTCTTGCGAATATTATACTAAAAAAGTTGTTACAGACGGTTCTCCCTTTGGTGAAGGACCTCTTTACTGTTTTCTTCAGATTGACGATCTTGTCCAATTTCTTGTTGACGTTCCTGCCTCGTCTTTGAGCTTTCGAGTTTTTTTTTTTCACTGTCGTGGTCGTCATTTAAACCATCTGTAATTTGGTTGTCGGTGTTTGGGTCTCCGACGGCGCGGTTTCGTTCTTTTTCTCACTCTCTTCCTGAGCCTTCTTCTACTTTTATATTTCTCATCTTTGATCGGCAGTCGGAACTCTTTCTCTGGCAACCGCCGATTCTCGCATCGTTGATCCGTTTAATGGATTATTCCTTTGGGTTCTTGTTACTCTCTGAGATTGTGCCCATCCTTTCCAGGTCTTTCTCAACATCGGACTCATCGGATTTCTTTCCGTCATCAGAAGGCAATGGTTTTCCCAGCTCGTCGTCACCAGTAGCGGACTCCATGTACTTGTCGCCTTCCACTTCTGAGACGGTGTTATCTTCACTAGAAGCCGTAACAACGTTCACGTGTCTACCTTCTGCATCGCTGTCATCAGATTTACAGACGGCCTCGATATGTACGTCGATTTCAGCAAGACTTGTTCAAAAAGTTCTGAAATTTCTTAAAGGGAAGCATCACTAAGAGCGAACTTTTGACCAAAAATGCCACTAATATGAGCAACCACCATGTTTTCTATATGCGCGATCTAAAAGCGTAATGCTAAAAAGCATCACCTCCGCACTTTTTTCACTCTGACTATAGTTTACAGGCATTCAAGGCCGAGCGACTTACACCACCTTCACAGCGCCTTGGAAATTTAAAGGCATTCATAAACAATTTGGTAGACGTAATTTGGAAAAAAAACGGTCGACGATTAAGTTAATGTTTGTGGTCTTATTAAACAATTACTGGCAGTCGTTTGGACGAATATCAATTCCATATCTAGTAAATAGAGATTTAATCCGGCTATATTCAGTCATGAAATAGTTATTACAAGGCCGAAATCACGGTCCTCACTTTATGTTGCCCATTGCGTTACTATTATAAACGTGGTATGTCCTTTTCCGACAACACATGTAAAGATCCTTTTACCACATGCTAGTTCTTCACCCCAAATTTATGTGTGTAACATTTAGTTTTATTAGACAAAGCACCACGACAACAAGACGACTTGAAGATCCCAAAAACGATATGGATGACAGGGAGAAGTAACATTAAGCATCAACTGCCATATGTGACGAGCGCTATACCCAGTTTAATGACTCCGTTTAATACTGGTCATGTTGTCTAGTCAGTCACGACAGAAACACGCAGCCTCTAGACGTCTACAGGGTGGCCATCGTAAATCAAGGCACTAGAAATTAATATAAAATCTGTCATTACGGCCTGCACCGATATCGTGTTGGTATTCAAATGTTCTCACGACACATTTTTATTGACACGTTTTCGACTCATCAAATAGTTACCAATCTGCAGCTAATCTTTCACGACATCAGGGGGACCGGTGAAAGCAATTTTTTATTGAGAAAATAGGAGCAAGTTTTAGAGCGACACATACCCACGTGGATTGCATTGTCATCCTACTTGTCTTGTTCGTGCCCTGGTCGTTTACATTTAAAAGGATGAAGGCCGAACTGGGAGCAGAAGAGACAGAGGAACGAATTCCATCAGCCTGACCGATGTGCTCTGAATCACAATCTTTCGTTGGTGATTCAGCATAACTGTACAAAACACTTTATACATAATTCCGTTTGAATGATGCAATATCTGGAATGCAGGAAGCTGTCTAAAGATTAATCACCTCCATCCTCTTGGTAAACACGATCCCACCAACGACCCTCTGCTTAGCCCATTTAACCTTAGGCTAACCTGGTACCGAACGAGGTTCCTGTGCTTCATAAATGATGTAGCTGTGTAAGATTGTGATAGGCCCAGCGTGCAAGACTTTATTTAATGGTGTTCATTAATTTTTTTTTGTCGGTTAATCAAACCTAAAAATTAGTTCGCTTTTGTCAATACGACTTAATCTGCCAGATAAACGGTGCTAGGGAATTTTTTGAATCGCTCCGACAGGTACACGTCGCCTGTGATATTAATTCATTTAAAACCAGGAAGCCTCTTGTTCACTGAGGCCCTCTTATCTGGCCACCATCTGTTGGATGTTGGCTTTTATTCGACACAGTACGTGACTTAATTTCATTTATCACTTGAGACTGCGTTGAGCGAGTCACATAAATATTTTTAATTTAGGTTTTTTCTTCTTTCGCTGATGTTTTTTTTTTTTTAAGCTTTTTGGTTGGGGCTAGTGAAAGATTCAGTGGCGACAATGACGACGACGGGCAACGCGAATGATTTACGTTGATCCGATAGCGAGGTGGTAATTATTCGTCGTGACCTCTGCTCTGTGTCCTATGACTGAGGATTCTCAGAAAAGTGATACATTTTATGGTCATCGTCGTTGGTAGAATTTATGGAGAATGGGTTCGATATGGTTGCAGGCTATCATCGGACTAGTGTTAAATTAATCACGAACGTGCCTCATAACAGTTTTGAAGTATTAGAGCCAAAAGTTATGGTTTTAATGCAGGCTTTGGGTAAATTCCTACGCCATTGGTGGCAGAGTAAGAGAATATGACACCTCAAGAAACAATAGTTATTCCAGATACCCAACATAAAAGTCTCACAGAGTAAAGGACAAAATCGGGTATAATCGCCTTACCATGGGGAATAGGCCATTTATTGGGATCTACAAAAATAACTCCCGGTTATAACCACCTTAACTTTGTTTGTGCTCAATTTATGTTTATGTACCTGTGATGGGGCTATGGGAATTATAAAATAATTGACCTCGTCGTAAAACGTCCGTTTGTGCTCCCCAGCGTAAACGTTTTCCTTTCATATTTCACGTATTATTTTGAATCATAATTTCAAAAAGCTTATTTCTGCCATTTGCAATGGTTATGAATATAGTACAAACGTCTCGATTCATTAATACTATATCCACGGTTTTAATTAACGCAGCGAAAAGGAAAACAGAATTCAGAAATATAAAGCAGCACACCAAAGGGCTATCAAGACAAATCCGTTGAGCTTAACCTGTTAAGTAAATTAAAAAGGTCAAGAAATAATTGGGCAATTCTTATTCTATCGGTTGATAAATACCAAAATTATGACAGTTTGCCCACAGTGTTACATAATTAATTATCAATGGGCTGATTCGCATCCCCCTTGCCTAAAAAAAAAAAAACAATTTCCTAAATCCCACGTACCGATTTCCATACATGTAATCATCATAACCCATCAAGCTGTTTAACAACACCAAAACATGCGTAGACAACGCTGTTTCTACATAACGAAACAGTTTAGTCCCGAATTCCTTTTACAAATGATTTTCCCAAACAAATGTTCGCCTTTCTGATACAAAGGTTACAAGCTATTCGCTTGGGATCAGTATCAATATCCAATGAAAAGTATGCATGAGTATACTTGTCAACTCTCTCAATTTCCCTCTTCTCGGAATGCACATCGTAACCTGATTTTGCTTTTCGTTGCGAGCGAAACCAAATCAACTCCTAACGCTGCTCTCCTTTGCAGTTTCTCCATTCTCCCTGGGTTCATTGACTGGTGAGTAAATTCGAGTTTATTCTCATTTAATGGGCGGGGAGATGGGAAATTGAGGATGAATGTGCGATCAGGAATGGGCGATTATCTGCATTCCAAGAATTACCCAAGCCTCTAAACAAAAACAGAAAGTCTACCTTTTGGTTTCGCTTTTCGTTGCAAGCGAAACCAAATCCACCCGTAATACAAGCTGCTCTCGTTTGCAATTTCCCCATTATCCCTGGGTTCATTGACTGCTGAGTAAATTCGCGAGAGTTGATTCGCATTTAGTAGGTGGGGAAATGGGAAATTGAGGATGAATGTGTGATCAGGAATGGGCGCTCGGTATAAAAGGGCGCGAATGGGCAGAAAACCTGTTGTTAATTCAAGTAATTTAAGCGTATTTTTTTTTATTCATTTAAAGATAAGTTCATTTCCGTTTCATGCATCAATAAAAACAGCCCACACTATTACGCGATCATAAAATTGTATTCATGAGTTATTGAGTAGTACTCACAGAAATATTTATTTATTTATGACAGTCCTCTTGTCTAGGGCAATTCTTTTATCAGATATTTCCCGTTCCCATGACACGACCCCGGTTCAGCATTACACACATTTTATGAGACCGGGGTTCGATTCCCCGTCGGGGATCCTCTGGCGCAAGACCTTGCCCGGAAAAACAAGTCATTATGGAAAATTTAACAAGCCTCAGGACTTGCTAAATAAGGCCAAGACCGGTTCCCGGTTGTAGTGCCGATGATGATGATGATAGACTACAGTGGGGGTATGGGAGCGAACACACAGGGCGCAGGGCTAATAACTTTGCCCGTCAAAAAAAATTATTATGGCAAATTTAACCAGCCTCGGATATAGACCGGATACACGACGACGTCCACGGAAACGAAAATGGCTAACCGATTTGAAAATGTTCTCATGGGACGTCCGCTCACTATGCAGAGCTCGTGCTGCACAGCAGCTAGCCGATACCATGGCCGAATATAAGGCTGACATAACAGCATTACAAGAAATAAGATGAACGGGGAGTGGTGTGATTCAAAGAAACGGGTATGACATTTATTACAGCTTTCATGCAAAACACCATGTGCTCGGGGTAGGCTTTCTAGTCAACCAAAAATTGAAACCTGCCTTTACCGGCTTTAATGCAATAAACGAAAGGCTATGCATTTTTCGCGTGCAAGGCAAGCTTAAGAACATAAGTCTCATAAACGTTCACGGACCTAGAGAGAAGTACCCTGACTACGGAAAGGAAGAATACTATGAGAACGTCGAATGGGCCTTCAATGCTTGCTCAAGATACGATGTGAAAATCGTTCTTGGTGATTTGAATGCAAAAATATATCGGGAGCCGGTTTTCAGGTATTACGCAGGTTCCCATGGTTTGCATGAGAACGCTAATGACAATGGACTACGAATCATTGGTACTGGCTTCCGGGTAAAGGTATCTACTAAGCCACCTGGGTATCACCTGATGGAGCCACTCGCAACCAAATTGACCACGTGTTGATAGATCGTCGCCACTCCTCGAGTCTGATGATGATACGAACATACCGAGGTCCCAACGTCGACTCGGATCACTATCTTGTTGGTACAGTTTACAGAGCGCGGATTGCCTCACGGAGACGTATTGCATCCGCGGATCGGGCTCGCATCAACACGGCTGCCATACGCAATAAGAACATCAGTAACACCTTTGGTCATGCGCTAGGACTCGCCCTCGGAGAGCTCGACGGAGGTAGAGTAAGTCCTGGGGCCAGAATGCCGGGCATAGAAGTGAAATGGACGCGCCTTAAAAATACTGTCATTAGTACTGCCAGCTCCATCTTAGGCAGAAGTCGTAGAGATCGGAGCGACTGGTTTCATGCTGAGTGCAAACTAGCGACTGAACGGAAGACTGCTGCATACCGGGCAATGCAGCAGTCTCATAGGACGCGGGTACGCGAGGAGAAATACAAAGAGCTCAGAAGACCTGAAAAAAGACTTCACAGACAAAAGAAAAGTGCATGGAAAAAAAAACCTTGTCTGTGAAATAGAGAAAAGTAGAGAGCGAGGTCCGGGCCAGGCGCGGAAATTCTACCAAATAATCCACAATATAGCGCGATACACATCACGCTGCACTTACTGCAGGGATAAAGAGGGTAATCTGATCACCGGTCCTGAAGGCATTCTGGAGCGATGGGAGGTGCACTTCAATGAATTAGTGAATGTTCAACTCACAGAAGAATTGGAGGCTCCACCAATGCAAAATCAAGACCAAATGCTGCCATCACCAAGCATTGAGGAATCATTAAGAGCCATACGACACCTTAAGTCTAATCAAGCTCCGAAGCTTATGGTATACCAGCTGAGCTGATCAAACAAGGAGGGACAGCGTTACATCTCGCAATTCATGAGATCGTGGTGCACGTATGGGAGAGCAAGAGGAGATGACGGAAGATAGGCGTCGTGGTATAATTTGCCTCACACATAAGAAGGGAGTTATCACACTGTGCAGCAACTATAGTGGTATAACATTGCTGAGTACCGCCTATAAGATACTCTCCACTATCCTACAAGATCGGATAGCCTCATAGGCTAAAGCCACCATTTGTCAATATCTGTGTGGCTTCATCCCAGGCAAATCAATGATTGAACGATATTGTACGATAGAGGAGCGTATCTTATAGGTGGTACTCAGCAATGTTATACCCCTATAGTTGCTGCACAGTGTGATATCTCCCTTCTTATGTATGGGGTAAATTATTCCACAACGCCGATCTTCCGGCATCTCCTCTTGCTCCGCCATACGTGCACCACGATCTTATGAATTGCGTGATGTAACGCTGTCCCTCCTTGTTTGATCAGCTCAGCTGGTATGCCATCAGCTCCGGGGGCTTGATCTGATTTGAGCTATCTTATGGCTTTTAATGTTTCCTCAATGCTTGGTGACGGCAGCATTTGGTCTTGATTTTGTATTGGCGGAGCATCCAATTCCACTGTAAGCTGACCATTTAGAAATTCATTGAAGTGCACTTCCCACTGCTCCGGAATGCCTTCAGAATCGGTGATCAGACTACCTTCTTTATCCCATTAATGACATTGATTCTTAGATGAAATACTCATCTATCTCTCTCTACGCTGACGGCACTAAACTCTACAAAACCATACGCTCTCCTCTCGACTCCTCACTTCTTCAATTGGATCTCGACGGTTTCTCAATTTGGTGCCATAACAACTGCCTCGAACTTAACGTTGTCAAATGTCACTCTAATACCTTCTCCCGCAAACGTCGCTCTTCACCACCAGGTTGCTATTTCTTACTCAACCAACAGATACCACCTGTACCCTCGATTCGTGACCTTAGTAGCTTATGTTATACGGGGCTTATCTTCACCCCACATATCGATGGTATTATCCTTAAGGCCAACTCCACCCTTGAATTCGTGAAACGGTGGTCGAAATAATTCTCTAATCCCCACGTTTCCCGATCAGTCTACAGAGCCTTTGTCCCCCCCCCCCCCCCCCCCCCCCCCCCCCCTTCTAGAGTACGCCAGTCAGGTCTGGTCTCCTCACTGCTCTTCCCATATTCGCGGGATCGAAGACGTCCCACGTTGGTTTTCGTATTTTGCCTTCGTGGCTTGAACTGGGAAAACCCTCGTGCTCCTCCCTCATACACAAACCGTCTCCATCAAATAAACCTTAACACACTTGAAGAGCGCAGACATCACGCTGTTATCCACTTAATGCACCATCTTCTCGGTGCTCCAGTCAACTGCCCAAGATTGCTCTCCTCCATCTATCTCCACAATAACCCCCGTAACCAACGAAATCCTTGCCCCTTCTATTTACCCACCCACAACTCTTCTTACGGCTCTAACGAACCCCTCTCACGAATGCTGCGACGGGCAAACTCGTGTCCTTCCTCCTTCGATTTCCACCTCACCTCTCCTGCTCGAAAACTTCGTCTCCTCTCTTTCTCGTCCTGATCCCGCCCACTCACCGAACACACTCTTACTATACGCACACATTCCAACTCCTGATCCTCCTATCTTACCACCCTATCCTTCCCCACACTACCTCTTACACTTTCGTCTATCCGCCTTACACTTCAATTAAGGCAATAAATGGGGTGGTATCCCCACTAAACTAAACTACATATATAGTATCGGGTGGGCCATACATTTTTGCAAAAGGCAGCACTTGATTTCTTAAATACCGTTAGAGGGGGGGGGGGGGGGGCGCGCGGGCTGCGGGGAATTGTGTGTCGCTTCATGCAATTTTAGTCACGATGAAGCGCTTCACGGGACAACAGCGTGCTTTTTGTGTAAAACAATTTTACAAAAGCAACCATTCCTAAGTTACTCTACGACGCCTAATTAGAATTGAATACGGATTACGCCGTGTAAGTAAGTGTCCAAGTGTTAATTTAATCAAATCTTAGGTCAAGAAGTTCGAGAAAACGGGATCGACAACGAATATTAAACAAAGAGGGCAGCCGTGTTCAAGAAAAAGCGATGAGAACATTCGGGAAGTTGAAATTTCCGTAAGGAACGATCCAAAATCAGCACGTGTTAAGGAGTTTTCCAAAGTTTGCGTAGTCGATTGCAGGAGTGCCAACGACGAGATAGGCCACTTCTCGACAATGTCATTTTAAAAAAAATTAATTTCAATAAACGTTTAATACGTTAAATAAATGATCAACAAAATAACATTTGTAGTTTTATTTCTATTCATGTTTCAAATATGAAAACATTTATGGCCCACCCTTTACCTTAATTTTTAAGGTAGTTGTTAAGTTTATATCTTTTTTATATATCGCTTGTAGTAAGGTAAATAAACGGGGCTTCTGCCCTCACCAAATTGTCAAATTGCCAATTTTCCTAAACTGGCTATTGTATTTGAAATATCCGGCATCGGATATGTGTCTGGTACTCTGCGTTGATGCGTTGATAAACTCTTCTATTCTAAATTTCCTTTCCCCGGAAGTGTCTATTTTTTTCGGGACTATCCACAAAGGAGAGTTGTGGGGACTTTTAGATGGTCTTGTAATGCCATCTGCCAGATTTTTTTTTTACTTTTTGTTCTATATCACACTCTGTAAATTTTTGGCGGATTCGTCCGATGTGTTCTGGCGATCACAGTCCACAGGTAAAAAACTTTTTTTCTGGTCGTTTTATATTTTGTTTATTTTTTATTTTTCTTAGTTTCGGTTCGCGCCCACACACTCGAGCTCCGTTTTATTACTAGATGATCGTTCCTTCACGAACCTTATTGATTGTCTAACTAAAAGCTTCCCCGTAGGAAAGAAACTCAACCGGTTGTTCTCCCTTTTCTCTTAAATCCACCTTCCACTGGAATCTTCTCACTTCCAGGGGAATTCTCCTTCCCAAGAGATCCCATTCTATCTTGTTCTACGCTTCCAGTTCATACTTATCAAACTTATACAGTGTGGATGCACCCACACAACAGACGCGAACGTTGCTGTACGTGTGGCCGAAGATACGCCGAGGATCGTTAGGCTTTTTACACTTCTGCGGTATCCCTTTGTGTATTTTACCCGCATGTGGTTTATGGCCCGGGTGAACTCCTGGGCCGAAGTCGATATCTTCGGCTGCGAAATCTTTACAAGGTTTGTATCTCCTTGTAGGAACAGTGTTGATTCATTTATTGTTTATCTTCTGTTCCTTCAATCGTCCTATCGATAAAGCAAAACCAAATTGCAACTGACTCAAGAGAGGGTCTTAAATATTGTTTATTTCTTGGCCGTATTCTTATCGCGTGGGATTTTTGATGGCTGTCTGCGTCTGGCGCTGCCGTGCGTTCAAGACGATTAATTGCTCTTGATGGAGGAGAATGATTTTGTGGATTTATTTTTGTCCTGTTGTAGAGGCCTTGGAGGCAAATGGTATTTTCTGGGCTTGTGCTGTTTGGCAAACATTTGGTTTATTGGGGCTGAAATAGTATTTGTCACGTCCTTTTTGTGAATTGCTATATTTCTGAACTTAGAATTTTGAACTTCCAGACAAGATGAATAGGCTTCCGGTAAGTTTTGTGGTTTTCATGTTATAAGCATAGTCAATAAATCACCATTCACTCCTCTAATAAATAAATCAAGCGTATGATTCCCATAATTTCAGTAAGTGCTCTTAAAGTTTGACTTGAGTAGGCCTCAGATTTTAATTTATTTACGATGAGTGACAACTGATGATTAATACTTGCATAATATTCGTATATACTTGAAATCTTCTGGGACGTTATGCTTAATTGGTGCTCAGGTGTCCTGAAATCTCTTTTATCCGCGTAGTGGACGGATAAACATTTTTTAATTTACACCCAGTCATTACCAAAAATATTGTTATGGATGGGGGGTACACCGGTGTGTCCTCTAATTTTTTATCTAATTTTAGCAGTATTGACGTGTAAATAGGTTTGTGGGGGCATGGGGTGTGCGCCAGCGTATGGCACTAATTCACTACCATCCCCAACCGTCGGGTCCTTTACCACGAACAGACAAAAACGAAACACACTGGCTCTGATGTGATTAATCTTTATTTCTTTTATTTATCGAAGGAGGATAACACTTGAAGGTAGTTGGTATTAACAATTTTTGGTGGTAAGTCTTTCTGTTCATGGGTTAACTAGTAGGCACTGCGCTAGTATTTAAATTACGCTATCAGATTAAGTTCTTACACTAAGGGTTTCCTAAAGTGTTCAACAGCGGTAGCGGCACCACGCTTATTTGTCAATTTTGGGGTATATACACGACGCGGCAATGTGTTATTATTAAACGCTAAATAACACGCGATGGGCAGAGAATTCGTGTGGAAAATATATGCGTGACTAAAGGGCTGAACTTTCGCGCTCGCGAAGTGGTGAAATGGCCAGTGGGTGCGCTCTCGCGGTTAAGGCTCGACTATATACTCGGGGGTTTGCAACCCCCCCCCCCCCCCCCCCCCCCCCCCCCGCCCCACGGAGCGCACGTTACTAGGGGGGCTGATGTGCGCACGCCGATGGTAGAATGACGACTAACTGATGAAGGAAAAAATGTATTCTACTTTCGAATAGAATTGCTATGCTTGCATAGGAATTCAGTTCCAGCGAATTCTGGCCGTATAAGCCTAGTTGGATTCGTTGGTTGTGTATACCGGGAAATTGCTTTGGGAACGCGAGCAAGTATGGGCATGCATTTTCGGGGGAAATTGGAGTTGCTTGGGTGCAAGCAAGGGAATATCGTTTAGATAGAATGTTGGTCGAAGTCGTTTCGGGGAAATGTATGCGGCTTGGTTAGTTGTTGATGTTCCGTTGAGGATTTTAATATGCGTTACTTACGGCATATAAATTTCGGGGAAGTTAAGATTGCTTGGTCACGAAGAGGAAATGAAAATTCAGTAAAGGATTGACCGAAGCAATTTTGGGAAAATGTATGTGGGGTAATGTAATTGAGGGAAACGATTAATATTCCGTTGTAAATTGGAATATGCATTTATTTCGACATGGGAAATGGGTTCTTGGTAAGTATGGGATGTATGCAAATGCAGATTTTGTTTGCACGGGGAGCTGGATTAAAGTGACGCGGTCAAGATTGTATGGCATTGTGGGTTGGTTCTGCACGTGGTATAGAGAACCCCCACAGGTTTGTTACAGACTATTTCATAGTATTTCAGAATGTTTTCTAGAGTACCCAAAAGGGTAGTGCACTTAATTGCCATGAAATATGTTACAAAAATGTGGGCAACGTTTAACTTGCGTTAACTAACGTTAACTCACCTTAAACACACTCACTGTAATAATACACGGCACTTTTATTTGGGACACACAAGTTTTAATTGTATTTACTTTATTAAATTTGTGATATAAATGATTATTCGGTTAGCAAACGGAATAAACTTTACGCCTTAATTGAGTTTGTTCACAAACACGCGTGTATCTTAACATGCGCTATTTATTAAAGGTGCGACTTGATACATCCATCCAGCAATCACTCTTCGTGCGTCCACCTTATAGACGGGAGAGGTTCGCGACTCTGATTTTTGAAGCCCGGAAGGTTTTGGATGTCCGACTATGCTCGCCGTTGCGCACATACTCCCTTATCTCCATTATCTCTCCTTCGATCTGCACGATACATCCACTGGTTGCATACACAATATATGTCTTTCCAACACATCAGATGTATGTCTCCCAGCACATTTTTTTGTCAACGTTGAAAATGTATATGATCTGCGAGACCTGATTGTATGGATGCGTGTGATACAATTTGTTGTATTCCAGAATACTACCCTTATTCGCCTTAACACTAACTCATGTCCTTTCAAACACAACCCTTAAAACGACATCCTCACATATCTTACATTCTCAGTTAATACAATTCATAAATAAACAGACACAATATTCTATATCCAGTCACTTACAGCACATTTCATAAATAAACAGACACAATATTCTATATCCAGTCACTTACAGCACATTTCATAAACATGCCCCTTTTCATAACAAGCACATTTTTCATTTCAAAACATAGCCACTTTGATTTTCGTTCAAAGTTTATTCAAAATTCTAAGTCACAGAGACCTCTAGATTGTTTTGTTCAGTTTATACGCCACAGTCAGTTAGAACAAAATGTCCTATATAAACAAGTAAATTTATATGAAAAAAGGTAGAAAGAAGAGAGCTCAGCTTGAGATAGCTGAGTTCGATAAAATAAAAATAAATAAAGCAAATATTTAAATAAAAGAGATCTTTTATTAATAACATAATAACCTCTACGCTCTTCCCTCGAAAGAGGAAGCACGGCGTTGGAGCCCTAACAAATTCTTAGAACCTTGGATTTACACAAGTTTTCTTTTATGGTCAACGATATTTTGTATATCCGTCATAGATTTTTTTCAGGTGTGGTGTCTGTATTCCGTGATCCGCCTGTGTATACTTTTAGTATTTCATGTATTTTTATAGGTACTCATTGCATTTGGTATGTTGATTAGGATTAATCAACTTATGGGGGTTCACATGAAGGTGAAGCCTGTTAATGGTGGGGGTGACCCCAAAAGGGTAAGTATTAGGTGATGATCGCGTGTAACCCCCCCCCCCCCCCCCCCCACTCCGACAAAACGCGTATTATTCTTACTCTCGAAAGGTCTTTAGAGTGGGTACCGGAGTGTGAATGTTAGTGTCAGCTTGCGTCTGGGTGTCGCAATTTGACAAAAATAAAATAAAAGGTTTATTTGAGACAAGGGTCTCGTTTTTTTAACTACCAACCTAAAACTGAACACAATTTCCACTTAAGACTCTGTGTGGGTTTGGGTCTTTTGGGGGGTATTTACGTCTTTTAGTAATGTGCCACAGGGGAACTGTGGGGAAATAAGTTGGTGTCGTCGTAACACGGGTTCACTTATTCCCCAACACAAGTCTGCAGCGAATTGTTCACGGTTCTATACCAAGTAAATAAATACACTGGAGTTTCCTTGTTGTTGATGATTTCCTTTATTAATCAGTTTTCATCTGTTTTATAAATGCACTGGTTTTTTTTTTGGGTCTATTTTCTAAAATTATTTCCTACATTAAACGACGTGGGTGTCGGTGTATATATTGTCTTTGTACATAGATTTATTTTTTGTTTTACTGTCACCAAAACTGACCTTACTTCGGGAACTGCAATATTTCAGCGCACAACTTTACATTGGAAAATGTATTAACTCTAAAAGAATATGTAGCGTTCTACGAACGCACAATTTCAGCCAGGTAAGGTTCCTACCCTTCAAGGAACATACTTACCTTATCATTACACGTGCCCACAGACACGTGTCCCAAAGCTCCTAATCATACCTGTAACAAGGGTCATAGGAAGCTGGAAAATGCGAACCCGATATAAAAAGAAACAAGGAACTTAACGTTCCAAAAGCTTCCAATATCCAGTTCAACGTTTCTTCCATCTATTTATGTATATTCAAAAAACAATTGAAGAAACAAATTTTCAATTCCGAACATCTGCACGGTGTTACAAGGATTTGTTATCGCCAGCAAATTAGCCGACCAACGGATGCACGTGCGGGTGGTCTGCCACAAAGACCACCAAAACCATCGGCAAACAAAAGAAACGGCAACCGTAATTATCTCAACGAGATAATTCGAAAAAATGTATGAGGTTTAAACCCTACAAGGGAACTACTCCTATCCCACGGTTCCTTTTTTTGTATTTCACACCCATTAAAAAGATCTAATGGATTTCGGGTGTATTGAAAAAAGTCAAACAAAACCCATGAACTGTACGTCCATTCAAATTGCAGGATATCCTTCGGCATGCGCGCCAGATGTGTTCTGTAAATAAGGCGGCACACAATCGACAACCGTCGAACTGAATTTCGATCACCACCGGGGATGGTGATAATGATGTTCGATGATGAGCGAGTTTCTTCTTTCAGGAATGAAAAATTACCCCTGGGACGTAATAGCATGCTGCTAACAGAGATTCGAAAATTCTGTTAGCAGAGCGAATAGGAAATTTCTCTGTGCAGATATAGATACGATCTGTAACAGGGTTTCTTTGTATTGAGATAGGATTAGTCCGTTTCGAGCAACCAAGGAGAATATATCGAGCTTCGCCCTAGGGAACTCCGACGAGGAGTTGATCCTTAACGTGTGCCTAGTTAACGTGTGCCGAGCTTAACGTTGTCGGAAAGTAACGTGTCCCGTACCAGTAATTAAGTGGAGTATTCGCCAAGACCGTTTCTACAGCAAATAATGCTATTCGATAAGTGAAATTATGTACATTAAAGTTTTCGTGAGTTTGACACTTCGCTTCCCCCAGGCAACTTATAAGTAAAGACAAATGTACGCACCCTAGCGTATTAATACTAATTTAGAATTGTGTCCCAACGATCATCAACTAAAGTTAACAGCAATAAAAATAAAACCACAGGTTAAGGACAAATATCCTTGTGTTTCATTTGTTCAGCGCATCATTCGCTCCGGTTCCGTTTTGTGTTTTAAGATTTTTTGCGCATAGTGTTCGGCGGAAGGCTGTCTCAACTTCGACATAGACACCAACATCCGCCAAAAATAGACCACGAACGACAAACGGACTTAACTCTCGTAAACTCAAACCGACCGAGGTGTTGGAAGACATCCGACTCCTTGGGCGAATAAAATCTGACTCGAAGCTACAATCCATATCTGCCAGAATTAACGGTGTGGATTACATTGATGTGGGAGGATTCTGTATGTGTCCGTATAGGACAAGTACGTTGCCCTTCAGCCTGCATATCAGCAACGACGAAAATGCATCTGAATAAATATGGGCTGGTGTAATGGATTGTAGATATTATGGAGATACGCGATAGCGCAATCGCTGAAAGGAGAAATAGGTTTCTGTGTCTTAAATAAACAGAAACGCTATTTCGAGGGCCATAAATCTTTGATGACCTGCGCCTGAGAAAGAAATAGGTTTTTGCTTTAAGATACACAAAAACGCTATTTCAAGGGTCCCGATGATATGCACATCGTGTTTGTTTATTTAACAGGCCGGAGCATCGTTAGGCATGATCTGGGGTATGATTGTCTAACGTCAATGATATTAGTGCCCAAATCCCATGATCGGTAGATAACCGATAAGGGAAATTGATCGCAAGTGTTGCGAGCCTTGGTATTGGGGCAATATTCACTCATGAACCGTAGCAAGAATACCGGCTACAGCTATGTCAACAATTACGCTGGCCAGCGAGTATTTATCTTTTATAATTGCTGACAAGCCGAGCCGATTATCTGGCACGGTCCATGTATGAATGAATGAAATAATTTGTTTGATGTGCATGCTTGATAAGGTTTAACTTTCAGGTGTGATGCTGCAGTTTACGCCGCCCCTAATTGCAGGTAAGTACTATGGGTTTGGAAGGTGGTTAATTTAAGAGGATGGGCGGTTTTTGGGAATGTATTAAAGAACCGGCACAGAACAGGTTCACTTAAATTCCCGCAGTTTGATCACGACGCCAACCCCGTCCAACTGCCGGAACAGACCTACACACATCGTCTACACGTGGTCATCAATGATTTCTTTAATCTAATAAAAAAAAAACGCAAAAGTCGCTTGCTGTCAACGGTTCTCGATTTTTTTCAACATAAAAGCCAAAGGCACTTGATTATAAGGCTTAATCTTAACAACGTAAAAGTTCAAATCACTTGGTGATATAGATTAATTTTTTACAAACAAAATAGTTCAAGTCACGGCGTGATATAGATTTATTTTAAACAAATGTAAAGGTTCAAGTCACTTGGTGACATAAATTTATTTTTTACAAACAAAATAGTTCAAGTCAGGTGGTGATTTTATTTTTAACAAATGTAAAGCCTCCAGTCACTTGGTGATATAAATTTAATTTTTACAAACTGAAATAGTCAAGTCACTTGGTGAGATAAATTTATTTTAAACAAACGTAAAGGTTCAAGTCACTTGGTGAGATAAATTTATTTTTAACAAACGTTTTTAATTCATTCCACTCACGACACCGATTACTGAAGTAATATTTAAATTTCCAACCAAGGAGATTCCTGCTATTAATGTGCTCTCTTGCCAAAGGTTGATACTCGACTGACTGGTAAGGGAGATCATTGAATTTCTTCCCTCGTCCAGCGACAAATGGGAGAAGATCTCCGACACATTGGTCCCAGCGAGGGTGCGAACACACGCTCCATGATCATCCCGGACGCTCGTGCTGTGTGTCCCTGTGTACGCGGACCGCAGATACACAAATCCAACAAAGGAAAATACCAAGAGAAGTGGCTGCAGCTGGGCAAGCCGTCATGTGAACAGGAATTTGGATGTTTATACGATCGGCAACTGCGTACAGCATTTATGCCGATCGTGCACATATCGATGGCCTCTCAAAGGGTCGATCTCTCGTGTGTGTATTTACACTATGGAGAATTCGGTTTCCTTTGGCAGCCAGTCGTGAGATAGGATGTGTCTGTCGGTCGGACGACCGGCCGATGTGCATGCAAATAAAACAAGGGAATATTCCCTGCACGTGTGTGGCGGAATTCATTGGGAGATATGAGCCTTGACATGCTTCGGGTTTTATGTCGGTTACTTGGTGCTGTAACTGAATTGTTTTTCAGGAACATGATGCGACGCATGCAACCATGCCTCTGGGGGGAAATGTTTGAAGATACTAATGCAATTGCATTAGCAAATGATAATGATTTCGGATGCTTTGAGAGAAGGTTTTTGTGTAATTAACTAGAAGGTAAGTAGTGGCGTCCAGTGGAACCGACACAGCTCTATTTATATCAAACTCTTATAGGCAAATACATTGAACAATTCTTGGGAATTATGCACTTCTACCGAATTACATTGAATCAACAAAAATGTTGATAAAATATGCGCTGCATATGCACAAGTAGCTAACGCATGTGCTGACCAAGCATTTATCGTGTGAAAACTTTACCTTTGTCCGCCCTCTGCTGGACTATGTTAGTCAGGTCTGGACATCTTGTCCTATGTCGCACATTCGCAGAATCCAGAACATTCAAAGTCGCTTCTTACGTTTTGCCTTCCGAGGATTGAATTGGGAAAACCTTCTGATGCATACACAATCCGTCTCAAACTAATAACCTAAACACCATTGAAGAGGGTAGATTTCATGCTGACATTCCCACTATCCACCGTATTCTCCAACGCTTGGTCAATAGTCGAAATCCATTTGTGTGGAACACTCGTGTCCTCTACTTGTCCGCCCATCACAACTTTTATGGCTGTAATGAACTCACCCCGCGAAAGCTATGGTGTGCCAACTTTTACCTCACCTCTTTTAATTTTAACCTAACCACTTCTGATCTCAATCCTTGTCTTCTTACTATCACCTATAAAAACGCGATGTCCGATCTTCAGAATCAAAATGGACAGTTTTAAGTGCATTCAAATTAACCAAAACCATTGTGGAGCCGCACGAGATCTCCTTTCCCAAACGATTACGGAATATGGTGCCGACGTGGTACTCATCAATGAGCAGTACAGGATACCTGGCACTGGTACGATTAATGTGTCCAATGAAGGTGTCAGCATAAACGAGAGGAGCTGGTCCAAAATCGACATCACGTTTGCCAGCTTCATGTTGTCAAGAAGTATGGATTGTTGAGTTTTGGGCACCTACACCCATAGTGACCACCGAACCCTGATCTACGAAATATTAGCACACAGGGAATTCACCACTGGTAAATTGGCGAAGAAAGTCCAGAAAAATGGGTGGAAAGGGAAGGCCCTCAATGCGAACTGCTCGATTATATACTGGAAGACCAAATCGAACAGTTTGACATAGAGACTAATGCGAACAGGCAGGCTGGAAGTGGCTAACTAGCGCATGCGATGCTTCTATGCCACGAAAAAGACAACCAGCAGGGGCAATCAGACCGTGTATTGGTGGAACCCAAAAATCGCCAATGTGAGACCGGAGTGCAACAGGTTACGAACAAGAAACCATAACACCAACCCACAGTTACATGCGGAATTCGTCAATAAACGGAAGGAGCTGAGGAATCTGATCCACACAAGTAAATATGACTCATTATGTTCCCTAAGAGATGAGTTGAATAACAACCCAAGAGGCAGCGCATACAGGATAGTCATGAAAAGACTACAGAACAACAGTAGTCAAATACCAAAAAGTAAACGTGACATGGCCAGAATCGTTGCTGTCCTCTTCCAGCAGTGTGATGGGATGTTGAGAGCGCAAGAGAAATGGAACATCACTGAAAAAAAATTACCTCCAGTAACCACCGAAGAGGTGCTCTTGGCTGCAAGGATTGTTACAATAAACAAGACCCCGGGGCTGGATGATGTGAAGACTGCTTTAACAAAAAAGCCGGAAGTCTTTAGTAGTCTCTTCACGACCTGCCGCCAAACAGAACACTTTCCCCAACGATGAAAAAAAGGGCGACTTGTGCTTATACCAACAGAAGTCAACAACCCAGAAGCGCTGTTGTCCTACCGCCCATTGTGCATGCTAGAATCAACAGGGAATCTGCTTGAGCGAGTAATTGCCACTTGCCTGGACCAATTCACTGAGGGCATATCGGGGCTCTCTGAGTGACAGTATGGGTTCCGGAAAGGTAGATCAACCGGTTAGGCATCATCTGTGGTGTGCGATATCGCTCGCAGTGCGGTAGCTGGAGCACGATGGCTAGATGGTACGACAAAATATTGCGCCGTGGTGACACTAGAGGTTGAAAATGCATAGAACTCTGTGAACTGAAATCGGATTTTAGAAGAGTTGGGCGATCGACAAGTTTCACCCTACTTGGTGCGCATACTAGCTAACTATCTCTCGGATAGAAGACTGCTCTATGACATAGATGAGGGTCCAGAGAAATATAATATAACAGTGGGTGTACCCCCAGGGTCTATATTAGGTCCGCTGTTATGGAATATAATGTATGATGGTGTGGTCAGGGTCAATGTACCAGAAGGCGTAATAATCATTGGGTACCGAGATGATTTCGCGATAGTAGTCGTAGCTAAACATTTAGATGATCTGGAGAATATTTGCTCTCAAGTAATCCACAGCATTAAATGCTGGCTAGATATGGCCGGACTGAAACTAGCTGGATATAAGATGGAGGCTGTTTTAATAAGCAGCCGCAAGAAAGTTGAACACCTTGATTTGGAAATAGAGGGACAAACAATCTATATTAAATATCTTGGTGTAATACTCGACGGCAGATTGACTGTCAAGGAACATCTGAGGAAAACGAGTGAAAAACCGGCAAGAGCATGCGAAGTTTTACTACCCAATGTTGGCGGACTCCGGCCTCACATAAGAAAACTGATAACCAGTGTCAACACCTCCATTATAATGTATGCAACTGACCTATGGGCAGGAGCTGCACAGTATAAGTCGTACATGAGGGGAGTGAACTCACCACATAGGGTGGCATCATTAAGAGTATGCTACACATTCCAAATGGTATCCGAAGAAGCAATAATTGACTTGGACGAAACAACTTGACATTGCAGCTAAAGACAACGTTGGATTGCATGAGGTCTCACAAGAGAATCGTCGGAAATTACGGTCACAATTAGAGCTCTTAACCATAAGAGAATGGCAACGAAGGTGGGATTCTTCCACCAAAGGAAGATGGATACACACCATCATACCTGATGTAGAAACCTGGGTAAAACCAAAACATGGTGAGCTGAAATATCACTTGACTCAGCTGATATCAGGACATGGATGCTTTCGGTAATACTTGCACAAGTATAAGCATGTGAAACACCCATACTGCTTGTATTGCGAAGGCAAAATAGAAAATGCGGAACACGTACTCACAGAGTGCAGACCGCACGAACGATTTTAGAGAGGCATATGAATCGAACAGTTACTCCAGGAAGAGTAATAGACTATATGCTGAGTTCAAAACAGGCATGCTCCGTAACAAATGATATTTTATGTGACATGATGCAGCAGTTGCGACGTGACGACCGGAGTAACAGGAAAACTCTGACCCCCCCGTGCAATGGAATATCTAAAAGAAAGTTCCGCGGGGATCAACGGGAATATGTGCCTGGCGAGAGATGGTTTTAGTCTGTAAAGACCCGGCATGCCTCTGGATCGGGCTAGAGCTACCTTTGGAAGATTTCCTTCTTCCTACCGAAGCAAAAAAAAAAAAACACACAAAGATATTCTGCAGCTAGTAATATCATATGTGACATCAAGCAGCAGTTGCGACGAGACGAGCGGAAAAACAGGTAAACTCCGTCCCACCCCGCGACGGAATATCTAAAAGAAAGTTCCGCGGGGATCAACGGGAGTATGTGCCTCTCGGGACGTGGTTTTAGTCTGTAAAACCCTGGCATGGCTCTTTATCGGCCCATAGGTATGTTTTGAAGATTTCCACCTTCCTACCGAAGCCAAAAAAAAATCACACACACACACACAAATATATTCTGCAGCAAATGATATTCTATGTGACATCATGCACCAGTTGCAACGTGTCGAGCGTAGTAACAGGTAAATTGAATTCCGCCCCGCGATGGAATATCTTAAAGAAAGTTCCGCGAGGATCGACGGGAATATGTAACTGGTGGGAGGTGTTTTTATATGGTAAAAAATCCGGCATCCCTCTGGATCGATCTAGAGATATCTTTTGAATATTTCCACCTTCCTACCGAAAAAAATAGACACACACAATTCACACGCAATCTTCTACTAACCCCCTTTTTTTTCTCTTCTTTCATTATTGTTAATATCATAACTATAATTATTAATTTTATGGTAAATGTTTGTTTTAAAATCTATTTTTATTTTTATTTATTATTTCATTTCTTTTCGCAATGTTTTTAATTTCGTACTGGTAAGCTTGAAGTCAGCAACTAAATGGGACGTTAGCCCTATCAAAAAGAAATTTACACTTCACATTATCTTCAGATAAGTGTGCCCCATCTTTCCAGTAATATGTTCCATCTCTCCACAACTATCACAAGACGAATAGCCATGAATTCTAAACTGTTTGGTGATATAATAACCTTGCCGGTAAAAATAAATTATTATGGAAAATTTAACAAGCCTCGACACTTGCTAAATAAGGCCAAGACCGGATCCCGGTTGTACTGCCGCTTATGATGATGATATATTTATTTGGTAAGCATAAGTGGTCGAACGCTACATCGCCATATATTGACAAACACCAAAATCGTAGACGATATAGGAGTGGTGAAGGAAGCATACGTTTTATGATCCCCTTAAGTCGCACCGTCTGGGCTTTCCCTGGCGGAAATTAACCCCGTAAGATCAGTAAGATAAACAATAAGTGTTAGTCAGCACTTTTCTTACCGTGTGATTGTACATTGGGGTAAATCTCATTCCCAAATCACATTGTTATACCTTTATTGTAAGCACGGTTTAACTACAAAATGTCAGTAAGTATTTTCTTGCTATACGCACTTTCCGTACTGATGAACTGTCAATATCAAACCACAAAAAAATGAATAGGATAGTCATCATCATCATCATCGGCAGTACAACCGGGAACAGGTCTTAGCCTTATTTAGCAAGTCTCTCCACCGGTATCCGGTCCTTATCCGAGACTTGTTAAATTGTCCATAATAATTTGTTTTTTCGCGCAAGGTTATTAGCCTTGCGCCAGAATAGGATAGTACATGTGCCCAAATCGATCGAGTGGTTACAAACACTTAGTGCTGTTTAGACTCAAATGTACAACATGCCTATCATAAATTGCTTTCGTTCGAAGCCAGGGCGGGCTTTTACTCATGCTTGTGCACACGATAAGAAATATTCTTTTTACATTTTAAGAATTATTATCTTATTTATTTCTCCTTATTGGACCGATCTCCACTGGCAAACGACCGTTGTTAGTGCTAACTCCGATCTCGCTCGTTAATTTGAGATCTGTTTCGAAATCGACAGAATAATTACTGCCGATAGTAATTATTTATTGTGGATCCGTAAGGTGGCCGGAACACACTCTCCCAGTGTCTCAAGATAACGTCTTTGGGATAGTCTAGGTCTTTCTCCTCTTTTCTATGTGCTTGCTTAAAATACACATGTTGGTTGCGATGGCAAAATCCGTATGTGGTGCTTTTTTGGCGGTTGACTTGTGGGGGTTCTTTATATTACGCTGAGAACCAAACCACAATTTCGCCCCTGAGCGCGCACAACGTCAACCCCAATCCCATTTGACGGCCTATACCACCTATTAAAGGTACCCTCCAAAGGACGCATAACCTGAATTCATCCCTCCATGCAGATAATGCATAACCGAATTCAGCCTTTTCAAGCCATATGGCAACATATTTGATAAACCACATGAGATTTCCTATCGGAAATCGGTCACTAATTGGTTTCGCTTTCGTTTTTTTTTTTTTTTTTTTTTTTTTTTTTATTAGACTTCTCTCGGGAAAGGCGAATCTATAGCGTCGAGTGGGCGCCCCAAGATGCCATCAAATAACTGTTGCAGTTCTTTTTGAACAGTTGCAGGTTGTAACGCTCCGGGAACACTCGCGTGGGAAGGGAGTTCCACAGCTTCCCCGCTCTGTAACGGAACGAGTTCTGATACAGCGATGTTCGCGCCGTCGGGAGATGAACCACAAACGGGTGCGATCCGTCGGATTGTCTTGTGGAGCGCATACAGACCGAATTGCGTCTAACAATGCCAAGAATCTCCGAAGAACAGCACCCGTGATAATATCTGTAAAACAGACAGAGGTCGGCCACGCGCCTTCGATGTGATAGCGACTGTAGTCCCGACGTCAGCACCGAGTCCCCGATCAGGCGGATCGCTCGTCTCTATATGCTCTCAAGTACGTCGAGGGTATGTTTAGGAGCCGAGCGCCAAACATGAGAGCAATATTCGAGCGCGGGTCTAATTTGAGATTTATATAGGAGAAGAAATTAGGCCGGAGTAAAGTATTTCTTGGCTGTAAAAAGATAACTCAGTTTTCCTGAGGCTGATCTGGCGATACCCGATACGTGTTTATGCCATGATACATTCCCACAGACCGTGACGCCGAGCAATTTCAAACTTTCCCCAGCCTCGAGGGCCCGGCCACTCATCATCAGCTGTGGAACCGATGATCCAGTTTTCTTTGTGAATGTTGTATATTGTGTCTTCGCTGCATTGAAGTCGACGAGATTGGCCCTTCCCCTCTGCAGGACCCTATCTAGATCCTGATTCAGAGAGTCAATCTGTCTACATCTCAGCTGATGCGACGCAGATGCACCAATCGGCCGATCACTCGAAAAGGAGGAAACAAGCGTACTATCATCCGCAAAACTGAACACTTTGCTATCCGTTGTTTCCAACAAATCATTTATGTGAAGCAAGAATAAGGTTGGAGCCAAAATAGAACCTTGGGGCATCCCTGAATTAACAGGATACAAATCCGAATTCTCGCCGTCCACAACAACCCGGATCGATCGATTCTCGAGGAAGCTCCTCGTCCAGTCGCAAAGCTGTTGGGAAAGTCCATATAAACGAAGTTTGCTCAGCAATGCCCCGTGTCAGGTGCGGTCAAAAGCCTTGGCGATATCCAATGCGACCGCCCTTGATTCACCATGCCGTTCAATCGCAGAGGTCCATATATCGGTTATAAGTGTCAAAAGGTCTCCTGTGGACCGCCTGCCACGGAATCCGTATTGACGATCACTCAGAAGTCCGTTGCACTCCAAATACTTAACTAACTCAGTATTGATGACTTTTTCCATTACCTTAGATAAAATAGAGAGTAATGCTATCGGACGGTAATTTTGTGGGAGAGTTTTTTCCCGTCTTTGGGATTGGCTGAACTCGAGCAATTTTCCAGCAGGCAGGAAATAAGCGGAAGAGTCTGCCAAGAACCGGCGATAGTTCTGGAGCACAGTTCTTAAGGAATATTACTGGTATTCCGTCCGGACCCGATGCCTTCCTACAATCCAGTTCACGTAGAATGCGTTGAATAGTGCGCGGACGAAATCTCACATCCCGCATCAATGACCGTACCGTCGAGATCATAGGTGGCTCCAAAAGGCCGGTATCCAGGTTTGAATTCGCCGAAAATAAATTCGCGAACACATTAGCTTTATCCTTTGAATTCGTGACTAACGTCCCGCTGTCTGTCACCAACGGAAGGAAAGAGAAGGAAGCAAAGTTACTGCTGACAGCCTTTGCCATTGACCAGAAGGATCGCGAACCAGTTGGGCACCGAAGGAGCTTATTGATCACCCTGTCGCTGTGAGCTTTCTTCGCGGTATCAATCGTCTGGTTGCACGCGTTTCTGATTCTAACAAAATTCGTTCTGTTAACATCGGTGGGATTGGAGCGCCATTGCTTAAAAGCTCTATTTTTTTCCGCTGTAATCAGCTCGCATTTTTTGTCAAACCAAGGTTTATCAGACGAACATCGTTTGATGGAATGCGGAATATACATCTCCATCCCCAGGAGAATAATCTTTGACACCGACTCCGCCCAAGCGGTAACATCGGAGTTTCCGAAGCACACCTCCGACCATGGAAAGGATGCGAAGAAATCTCGCAAATCGTCCCAGTTAGCAGCCCCATACTTCCATACATGGCGAAGCTGCCTAGGCCGGTTATTCGCTTGGTATGCAAGTGCTTGCGCGACAGATACCAAGCAGTGATCTGAGTTTCCCAGTGGCGCAGAAACTTCTACGGTATAAATACTCGGTTCGGATGTCAAAAACAGATCCAGGGTGTTCGCATAATCGCCTCGGGCATCCGGTACTCGCGTTGGCTCCCCCACGAGTTGAGTCAAGTTGTGGCTTACAGCAAACATCTCCGCCAGCCTCCCAGTCTCGTCGGTTCTGTTAGAATGTAACAACCAGTCGGAATTGTGCACATTAAAATCGCCAAGGACAATAATTTCAGAAGCTGGGTGGTTGATCTGTATCCAGTCGACGGTATTTGAAAGATGTTCGAAAAATGTCGCCGGTCGATCGTCATTCGGGGAGCGGTAAAGACAACAAAGAAATTTAACAGAATTCCTCAGCACGACCCTCAACCATATGATGTCCATATTATTGGGTTCCAACGCCCCCATCCTCTGGCAAGCCAGATCAGACCGTGCGGAGACGCAGACTCCGCCCTTAAAACGGAATCTCGAATGTAAGTCGTATCCTGAGCAACGAAGATATGTCGAATCAGTTGACGAATCGACCTGGGTCTCAGTTAGGGCAAGGATATCAGGTTTCGTTGTTTGCAAATATTGGTGGACGGCGTTTACATTAGTATTGGTGAAACCGATGCCCCTGATGTTACAAAATGCCGTCACCAGTCGAGCGTGGGCCGAGCCTAGAGCTCGCCCGGTTATGCGATGACGAACCTCTCAAAGTTCCATTATTTATCATGATATCTGCATGATGTTCCCCCTGACATAGTCCCCCCCGGAGATCCGAATGGGAGACTAGTTTACCTCCGGAATTCTTTATATCAGAAGACACCATCATGACTTATCCCCGTGTCAGTCCGGGCCATCAGCCACACATCCGAAACACCGTCGAAGATTTCTCTCGGCGATATCGCGGAATGTACAGCGTGACGGGGTGGTATCTCGCCTTGGGACCGACTAGCACCTAACCAATCTTTTCTCGAACCGGTCCATCAGCCAAACTCCGAAAGATGGCCAGGGATTTCTCCCGACCATTTCACGGAGCCTAAAGCTTGATGGGGTGGTATTTCACCGGGCGCACAGGGCGTTGGGACCCCGGCTACCACTCGGCCTTTAGTCGCCTCTTACGACAAGCTGGCCTAGCTGTGAGTATATTCTAACGCCCTGCTCACAGGGCTTGCGAAAGCAAATCAACCCTGAAATCGTCATGCTCTCCGTTGCAGTTTTCCCATTCTCCCTAGGTTCATTTGTGGGTACTTCGTCTCTTAGGTAAGGTTCCTCAAGGGCACAGGTTCACCAGTTTCCCAACAAATGGCTTGGATTGCAACGCCTACAACTTCGCAGTGCTGTTGTTCTCCGGCACGCTCCGTAATTTCCTCAAAATAACACGAATCTTGTTTGCACCAATTAAAAATGCAATCAATGGTTCTTTATTGAACATGTGACTGTTTCACAAATGATATAACTTAAATTACGGCTGGCTTTCAAGTGCCGGTAGAAATAAATAAAATGATTACAAACGTATTTTCTATCGTAAAGTTCAGGATTAAATTTAATGAGGTTTTAACCTTGCCAATATGTACAGAGTTCACTTTTACATACATAAACTGTTTACAAACTTATTTTATTGTTGATCGAAATTGAAATTACAAAATGGTACACTAGTTTAATTTTGCGCTGATCTATTTTCGTTTTGTTGTCAATCGAAATTGAAGTTACAAAATGGAACACTAGTTTAATTTTACACTGATCTATTTTCGTTCTATTGTCGACCGGAATTAAAGTTACAAAATGGTACACTAGTTTAATTTTACAAAGGTACAGTGTTAATTACAACCAAAATGAACTGACTTGACTTTAACCCTTATGTCAATGACCAACTTTACCGACAGTAATCATTTCGTCGCAATTTCACGATTGCTCGGCCTAGTAGACGAATTTCGGTCCCATGTCTTAGATCATCTCCATTCAAACGTTTCTGAATGATAATTACGAAATTTCAATGAAAAAAATTTTTTTTTTTACTTTCAAATTGACATTTTAAAAAATCGAAATGGGTACCCGGGTACCCGGTCATTGACATAAGGGTTAAAGATTTTAATTTCCACAAAACTACTGATTCATTTTTTAAGTATACCGAAAAACTCCAGGAGCTCGTCCACCGACTGTTGGTAATATTCGACTGATTTTCTACTTGGGTAAAATCTTCCCCAGCATCCCCGATCCACACGACACACCGACAACGATCCACACAAGGCGGCGCACACATATTCCATTACCACGGTCGCCCATGCTGGGCATTCCCCAGCACGAAAAGCGGACACACAGCTACGACACCGGGACGCGAGCAACCCCTGCAGCTGTGGGAAATTATCGTACGATGGTGTTTATTTAATCCAACTACGCACAGCACTTTAGGTTACTAGTGCCCGTTCGCAGACGGTCGATACAACAGAAAACTAGATCGCAACCAAAAGGGTTGTAATTGTACGCTATGTGGCATTAGGAGGGCATTGGATGTTTATTCCCTAGATCAACGCCCATAGCATTTCCGATGATCTCGTATCTTTAGCTGCGCTTCATCGGTGTTGTCCCTGGTTCGCAACAACTATACTGCCCGACGTGTCTTTGTAAGTTTTCTGTCGCTCGGCTAAGGGACCGAGATGTTTAAGCTGGCTAAGGACAGAAAGAGTATCCTCTGCACGTGTGCGGCGGAATCAAAAAGGGAATACGTGCGCCCAAATACATTTCACGCTATATTGGTTGCTCGGGGAATTGAACGTATCTCCTAAATAAGAAGATAGTGCAATTGGTGGAAATCATGCTTGGGATAAATATCGTTGGCGTCGTATAATAACGCCGCACTACATGAATGAGATTTCTCTTTCAAGGAATTTGCGAAGATGCTTTGCATGCATCTTGTGGGGAAAACTCCTAAGAGTAGAAATGTCTGCGTTTAATTGCAGTGAAAGGCAAATTGATATGCCCACTTCCCAGGTAAGCAATTGCTCAGCTATACCTGCCAAAGAACTTGTGGTATAGGGTTTTTGTAGGCTTGGTGATGTTTCCGAAATATAGCCGAAGAGATAAGTAGTGGCGTTGAAAGAAACCGCCACATATTAATTGTTGGGTAAATTCGCAAGAGTTTATTCACCTTAATGGGTGGGGAAATGGGAGAACGCGGATGAGTGTGTGATCAAGAATGGGTGATCGTGTGAGTAGAGAGGATCCCGAGGTAGGCTGCCAAAGTTAGTCGAGTTTTAACCACTGAAGTGCGAGTTCAGTGCGAGTCACCAGTGCTATATCATAATCCTTATTGTAAAACCGTTGATGTGCAATTATTCGTGAATAAAAAAGGTTAAACCTTATTGTAGAACAATTTGATGTGCAATCATTCGGAATAAATAACAATTGAATAAAAAATCAAACCTCGTTGTAGAACAATTTAATGTCCAATTATCCTGGATAAAAAAGGAGTTAAACCTTATTGTAAGCAATTCGATGTGCGGTTAAGCTGTCACCAAACTTAATAACTAAAAAATAACTATTTTCACGAACTACCTCCTCTCGTTTTATTTACTCGCGTACGATCTGAGTGCGTCCTTCCCTCGGTGGGTGAAAACCCGTCCCCATGCTGGCACAACGACTTTAAATCCCCACAGACCGACTGCATTTGGAGTGATTATCATTGTGATCAGATATCGTGGGAAGCAATTGAAATACTGTAATGAGTGAGAATAAAGTGATTTATGTCAGGATACTTAATATACTTGATCGAACTATTTTAAGAGTCGATTAAAATAATTAAACCAAGGCAATTTCTTAAACTGTACTTCCCGCTAGAAGTCATCTTTTCGTGGTAAATTTGTTGCATCTCCCTTTATTTAAAAATGTATGATGAACCTCTGGGGCTCCTCGATAGTATAGTGGTTAGTATACCCGCCTGTCACCCGGGAGACCGGGGTTCGATTCCCCGTTGGGGAGCCCCTGGCGCAAGACTAATGACCTTGCCCAGAAAAAATAAATCATTATGGAAAATTTAACAAGCCTCAGGACTTGCTAAATAAGGCCAAGACCGGTTCCCGGTTGTAGTGCCGATGATGATGATGATGATGATGAACCTCTGCAATATCACTTGTAGTACGAATGCCACGGTTACAAATGTTAGTTGGTTTGCACTCGGAATGGAACAAAATAGTTTGTCTGTTGCACGATGCATGTAACAAAAGTATCCAAGGGCCAGGAATGTACTCGTTCTACAGAAAGTTGTAAAAGCAGTTGGCACTTTTCTAAATTACTCCTCTCCTTTATACTCCTCCTCAGAACGTCCCGCGCTACGCTAGAATTTCCCAACATTTGGCGTACAAATAAAATCGAAAAAGCATCAAATCTTGTGGCACTGAATTACAAAGGATGTTCAACCCTTATAGCCACTTGGTGCGTTTTATTGCAACTAAGATTTGTGGCTCTTTTTCAGGGTGAAACTACCGTTGTTATTGCTGCTGAGGACACCCGCCCCTATTCTTGTGTACAGACCATTTCTATAACTTGAGCCTTTAAGCAATGTTTCCCTTTCGAATCCAGGCCTGATATGGTGCATCGCCACCACCCCAACTACCCCCGATACGGTGTGTTTGCTTTCGTAACTCAAAAGCGAATTACGATCTCTGAGGCAAGAGCGACGTTGCCGGGAATTAATGACCGAACAGGATTCAACTAGTGTTAAGTATCCAGGCAATAAACATTCGCTTTTACATCTTTTACTGCTCGTAAATGTTAATAATACAAAGAAAACAAAAGACGAAATCGAAATAAAAATGTTTTCTTAGTTTTATCGCCGACGAATGAAACATACTCCGATGGCATGTATGCAGGCCAAAGTTGATAGCCAGCACTGATCTACTTAGGCACACAGCGGCTTAACCCAGAGAATTTTCTCCAATCGGATCTCAGCCAGGAGCGATATGCTTCATTCCAAGGGAGTACATACATTTTGTAAGGCAATAATTATTCTTCCCATTACGAAGATGGAAATGCTGATGGCACCCTAGGGGGCGAAAACGTGACGTCTCTTCATAAAATTTATTCTTTTGACAGGAACGTCGTGAGTTTAATGGGCGTTTAATTATATGCAAAGGGACGCTATTAGAGTCTGGGTGTGAAAATAAATAGGAGAAAAAATAAAAAAAAATAATAATAAAAAAAGAGAATAGTAGTACTGTAGAGTCAACGAAACAAAAATTAAATTTAACGTTCCCTTCTGGAGCAAAGAGCAATTTTCGGAAACCCGGAAATTGCAGGTAGGCCAGTTAAACGAGGCGGAAAGACTATAAGCTGACCGAGTTTAAAAAAAAAGTACAAGTTGACTTCGAGTTACTTAAGTCCTGACGAATAGATGGAAATGTGTATATTCACCAACGCGGTGAATCCCTGCCGAGGAAAGTAATTCATAACGGTCATTAACTTTCTAAAGCGTGGCTATAGGGTGTGAAGTAAAAGTAATCCTTGCCATCGAGTTATAGCATCAGACTAATGACGTTAAGGTCCTCGTATTTTTCTTGTGCATTGTTGTACGAATTTTATAACCACCATTAAAGGCAGAAGTATCCTTAAAATTGATTTCTTTTAACTGATAGATCCACTTTGCGCTCTTTTATAGAGTTAAATAATTACGGAAATGTATCGTTTAAGTTGATTATCTATGGTGCGGAAATAGGTTTTCAATAATACTTGGTATTTTTGTGAATAGTAGAACACTATTAGTTCGTAATTCAAAGATAGCTGAGTTATTGGAATAGAACAAATTAATTCCAGGTTGCGGAGCGAAAACTATACAAGATATTCAAAGAGTCATTGCGTTTTTTTTTTTCTCTCAGTAAATGGTTTTGACAACTTTTGTTTGTATTTTCACGTGATAAAAAAGCCGAATTTTTGTAGAGTTGTTTTTGTTGACATTTAATCTAAAACAAAAAAAAAGTTGATACCATTCAATCGAAATCTACGCTTTCAAGTTCGATTCGAACATGGAGAATTTTAGGAGAATATTCACCATATTTTACCTTACTTCTTTTAAAAAGGAAAGAAAGCAACTGAAACAAGGGCAAAGCTGCATAAAGTTTACGGCAGAAGCATCGAAAAACTCCACTGCCAAAACTGGTTGGCTCGATACCACAGTGTAACATTATTCTCGAATGATTTCTAATCTTTGGTCGGTGCTTGGTGTTCGAGAAGGTATGAAAATGACGTGACATCGATTTTGGCACAGATCTACTATAGTCGTTGCTTTCGCTCATCCATTACGAATTCCGACTTCCTTCCTTCTTCGAGCCGGAATTGTTTTTTTTTTGTGCCGGACTGAGAACATCGTGTCGATCATTGTAGCTGTGGGTCTGAAGATGTAATCTCTCCTTGTGTTTGCCCATATTTCCAAACTCAAACCAACAATCTTTACACTGAACGAATTCCTGGTTATAACTAATTCAGATATTTCGGATTTCAATCTACCTGGTTATAACTTAATGCCGCTTCGTGGTTATAACTTAATGCCGCTTCGTGGTATATGGACTCTGATCCTATCAAGAATTTTAAATCTCATGGCTACAACTTCACGTTCGTAAGCATATCCGGCCACTACTCGAATACGCTAGTCCGGTCTGGTCCCCGTATCAAGTGACTCACATTCGCAGGATTGAGGGTGCTCAACGTCGTTTCTTGCGCTTTGCCCTCCGCGGACTAAACTGGGAAAATCCGCTGATTCTACCACCATACACAGGCCGGCTCCCTCTAATCAATCTAAACACACTTGAACAGCGCAGAGTCCATACCGACAACATCTTTGTCCATCGCCTTCTGTCTGGCTCAATCAATTGCCCAAGCTTGCTCTCCACTTTAACATTGCATATAAACCCCCGTAATGTACGTAATCCTCGACTGTTTTACGTGCCCGCTCATCACACTTCTTACGGCGCTAACGAACCCATCTGGCGTATGCTACGACAGGACAACTCTTTCCCCACCTCCTTCGATTTCAACATCTCCACTCCCGCTCTTAAACGACGTCTCAGAATAAACCCGTCCCAAATCAGCCCCGTCCCTTCAATAAACCCTCTACCCTGCAATCCTCTCCTCTCCCTCCACCCAACTAGTTCTCCCGTATACCCCCCCCCCCCCCCCTGCTCCCTAACCCCGGCCCCAGTGTCAGTTCGAACCCATGCCCCCACTGTCGAACAAAGGCCGCGTTTACCACCCCCACATACACTCGCTCTTCCCTAGCCTCCTACCTCCTCTATCGCCCAGTAATCTTCAACTTCCCGGTTTTCTTCTCCTTTTTTTCGATTGAATAATCGAATAAAGTCTTAACCACTACTCTAGATTTTAAGTTAGGCTGTAGTTTTATGTTAAGTTAAATTTAAACTTGCAGTAAACTAAATAAAAATGGGTCCGCCTTCAATCAATCAATCAATATCGTACATTAAGGTTTTCTTTACAGAAGCGCGAACGCATATTTTAATGTTAACGAATTTGACTCGATTCTAGGTGCAGAGAGGATCTTAACATTAAAGAGTTAAGCTTCCTGTTGTATAAATCAAACAATACCGAGAAAATCAGGCAAAGATTTAACAGATATACAAGGTGGCGCAAAATTAATCACCCTATCGGAAGATGTTATAATTTTTGCAACTGGCGTCGTACATCAATCATATTTGACATTTACGAACTAGACAGCTGCAGAATACAAACCGACAAGCAATGGAGGGCGTGTGAATTACTGTCAAGCCGTCCTTAATCTCAACAACGAAGAAGACACTTTTGTGTAACGAAAATCATCATGAGCGACGAGGCGCCTTTCCACTTAAGCGGTTACGTCAATAAGCATAATCTTCATTTCTAGGGCACTGAAAACCCGCATATGATCAACCAAATGGATGGTAGTGGTCACCGGCCCTGGGGCGTACTGATTTGTATAACATAGATGCTTCTCTGTTACTGATAACCCAATTCACGCGTTTGCTAATGACAGCGCGTTGAGTTTCTCCACTCATTTGAACATGTTCGCACTTCATTATCAAGCAACTGGATACGTTCTTAATACAGCCTACTATTTTACTAAAACCCGAAAGTTCATGACCTCACCGACTCGACTGCGCCTTTGTTCCCTGTCCCGTGCGCTCTCCTTCCACGTTCGGTCATCCGATCTCCTCGAGGTCCAACCTAACATTGTCCTCCCATCTCTGTCGCGGCTGCCCTGTGGGTCTCTTTCCCGTTGGCTTACCGTCAAGAATTCTATGCACGGTCCTATCGTTGCCCATTCGCGCCATGTGTCCGGCCCATCTTAATCTTCGCGACATGATTACTCTCACTATTGTTGGTTTGCGGTACTGGTCTTCCAATTCGTGGTTGTGGAGTTTCGTCCATTGTCCTGACTCCTCGTCATATTTGCCGCCAAAGATACCCTTTAGGACTTTATTCTCGAATACGCGGAATTTGTTTTCTTCTCGTTATGTGAGAGCCCATGTTTCGCATCCGTATAGAACAATCGGCATGATTATGGTTCTATATACACGGATCTTTATATTACGTGATAGCAGTTTGGATTTTAATAGTTTACTGGCTGCGTGCCAACTAGCGTTGCCGGAATGTAGTATTTTGTTAATTACCTTTGACGTTTTGTTTCTGGTCGTCAGTATCGTTCCCAGGTATTTAAATTCTTTGACATTTTCAAATATCTTGCCCCTGACGTTTATATGTGTTCTCTGAGGTCCACCTGCTCTCGTCGTAATCATGTATTTCGTTTTGTCTTCGTTTATTTCTAGGCCCACCTCTTCTGCCGCTTGCTTGATGATTTCACTGTTTTTACTTACAGTTTCGAGATTATCGCCCAAAACGGCGATGTCATCCGCATATGCGAGCACTTGTGTGACCCCGTTCAGGGATGATCCGGCCATGTTGTCGTCTTGTACCTTTCTGATGACATACTCGAAGACAAGGTTGAGGAAACCCGGTGAGAGGCCATCGCCCTGTTTTACTCCGTCCCGGATTTCAAGTGATTCTGAGAGATGGTTTTCTACTCTAACTCGCCCTTTGTTTTCGTTCATGCAAATTTGAATGGGGGCGACATATTTTTTCGGGATTCCCAGGTCAAATACAATATGGTAGAGTCTTTGCCTTGGTGCTGAGTCGTAGGCTTTTTTGAAGTCAACAAACAGTTGGTGAACCGTCTCTCCGTACTCCCACTTCTTTTCCAGTACTTGCCTTATGGTGAACATTTGGTCGCTCATTGACCAGTTCCTGCGGAATCCGCATTGGTAGTCTCCCAACATGTCTTCTGCTTACGCTGTGATTCTCGCCAGTATGATATTAGTTAGTATTTTGTATGTGGTTGGGAGCAATGATATTCCTCTGTAGCTTTCGCAGTCATATCTGTCACCTTTTTTTAAAATGGGACGACTATTGAGGTTTTCCATTCTTTCGGAATGACTTCCTTATCCCATATTGATTTATTCAGTTGGAGGATCTTTCGAGCGGTTTCCTCTCCTCCATGCTTTACAAGCTCTGCCGGTACGCATTCTACTCCGGGAGCCTTGTTGTTTTTCAATCAATTTATTGCGTCTACAACTTCGTCGAAAGCGTGCTCTGGGATCTGAGGCTCGGCTGTATGTACGTCTGGTGCGTTTATTTGTGGTTGATGGGTACGCACATTGAGTGGGTTTTCAAAGTACTGCTTCCATCTTGTCATGATATTGCTTGTTTCTGTGACCAGAGAGGCGTTAGCGTCTCGAATTATTTTGACTCTCCCTCGTTGGCCACTTCTAATTGAATGTATGCCGGAATACATACCCCTGATATTCTTTGCTCTGACATTTTCTAGGAGTTTTTCGATCCGAGTCTTCTCTCATTCGCGTTTATCGCCTTTGAAAAGTCTCATTGTCTCTATCCGAATTGTCGCGTATCTTTCTGCGTTGACTTCATCATATCTTTCTAAATGGATCACTCTGAAGCGTTTACGTTGTTCTATCTGCGCCCTGCACTCATCGTCAAACCAAGGTTTGGACTTAATTGTTTTCTTAAATCCTAATACCTTTTGGGCTTTTTGTTTGATTGTGTCTCTGATCGATGCCCATATAGTGCCCCGATTGTTGGTTTCCTCTTCCTTACTACTCCCATTCTCTAGGATGCTAAATCTATTCGTTAGTTCCTCTTGATATTCAGCCCTTTTGCGTAGGTCTTTTAGTTTATCAATGTCGAACTTTTTGCTAGTCTCCGTAGTTGTCCATCTGGGTTTGCTGCGAGCCGACTTCTAATTTTGCCCATCACTAGAATGTGATCGGAGTCGCAATCTGCTCCTCTATATGATCTTACGTCAAGGATATTTGGGTGGTGTCTTTTGTCTATGGGGAAGTGGTCTATTTGGTTACGCGCTACGCCGTCGGGTGATATCCATGCGGCTTTATGGATTTGCTTGTGTTTGATCTTTGGATAATTCGAGTTCCATTATCATTCGAAACGTCGTGTAGGCTCTATTTACCTATAGTTGGTTGGAAGATGTCTTCCTTTCCAATTTTCGCATTGTGGTCCCCGAGGAGGATTTTAACATCCAATGATGAGATCCCATCAAATACTTCCTCTAGGGTCTCATAGAACGTCTCCTTCGTTTCTACGTCCGTAGATTCTGTTGGGGCGTGTACGTTTATAAATACATAATTGTACCGACATTCGCTCATTAATAAATTTCACATCTTTTACATGGGGCGTCATCTTGTTGCTTATGACGAAGCCAGTTCCGAGGTTATGTGTATCGGTACCTCCACACCCCAGTGTAAATCCGTTGGTTTCGATTACTTAATGTGGGAGTCGGACTTCCTGAAGCGCAACGACGTCCATTTTATATTGTTTCGGATCTTCTACGACCGTCTGTATCGCACCTGGTATATATAACGTTCGAACATTCCACGTGCCGCCGCGTATATCCCGCTTTTTCCATTTTTTCCTACGTCTTCTTTTTGCCGAGTCGGTGTTTTCGTGATGATTTTTTCCCTTATGGTAGTGTCGGCTCATCACACCTAGGGCTACCGGGTTTTTCGTGGGATTCTTTTGTGTATATTGATTAATCATTTTTGATCCCACGAGTCTTGGGGCTTTCAAATAGTCCGCTATATCAGAGCCCCTCCTTGATATGGTAAAGTCTGCTTACTGCTCTGATTCGACCTGGTGTCAGAGAGGCGCCGTTATAATACAGCCGGTATACCCCTGGCTGCAAACCATCCAATGGGCACGGTGACGCGTAACACCCTGGATTAGGGGTGGTCAATATTTGTATGTTACTCCTCGCTAGCCTGTCTGACATGGGTGACCCTACTGGAAGCGTATGCTTCCGTCAACATAGGCTGAGTGATTCATTGTAGTTTAAGCCCCCGCACCACGTCAAGGTTTCTACCAACCGGGGGTCTTAATACAGCCATGAATATCAATTGGGATTATCTAAAATCTTTCTAAAATCCAGTGTTGCCTGTTTGCTGTCAAAGAGAAGACCATCTACAAGGTGGCGCAAAATTAATCACCTTATCGGAAGATGTTTGTAATTTTTGCAAATGGCGTCGTACGTCAATCATATTTAACATTTGTAAACCAGACACCTACACTATACAAACAGATAAGCAATGAGCGTGGAATAATTGTGTCCTTAATCTCAACAACGATGACGACGATTTTGTGTCGAAAATCATCATGAGCGACGAGGCGCATTTCCACTTAAGCGGTTACGTCAATAAGCAAAATCTTCGTTTCTAGGGCACTGCAAATCCGCATGTGATGCATGCAGAGTCATTACATCCACTCAAAGCCATTGTGTGGTGCGGCCTTCAAGCGGGAGGCGTCATTGGGCCGTATTAGTTTAAGAACGTCATCGGCAATACGGTCACTGTTTCTGGCGAACGCTACAGGGTGATGATAAACGACTTCTTACTGCCGAAATTGGATGAGCGGGGATTGATGAACATGTGGCTTCAACAAGACAGTGCAACCGCACACACAGCACGAGCCGCAATGAATATTGTGAAGGAAGAGTTTCCTGGTCGCGTAATCACCCGTTTTGGCGATTTGACATGGCCAGCAAAATTGCCCGATTTAACCATCCCAGACTTCTTTCTTTGGAGCTACTTGAAGCCGCGGGCATATGCCAACAAGCCTCAGACAATCGCAGCCCTTAAGGAGAATATTGGAGAGGAATGCGAACAGTTATCACCGGAAATCTTGTAGAAAGTCTTGGAAAATCCGATAAAACTGGTACAAATGTATATCAACACTGCCGGCAGTGGATATCATCTTTTCCACTTAACAGAAAAAATTGTAAAGGTCCAAATAAAGATTTCCATCATTCAAAATTTTTTTTGTTTTTTAATTTAGCAATTCAAGAACAAAATTGGATGATTAGTTTGGCGCCACCCTATAGAAATAACTGTATTGCGCGTATTTAACGCGTAAAGTTCTTGCATGACCAGATAAGGAGACAAACAATACTGCATTCTTCCACATGTAGTAGAAACTTCTGAGCTTCTATCAAGAACATCGTACGTCCTCTTGACTGAACCCCAATAACCAATCAATATTTATTAACCCTTTAGGACAATTTGTCTAAGTATAGATATTGCTTACCTTACCCAATGCGACGGCAGAGAGGTTGCCCACGGTCTTCTTCGTTTAAATAGTTGCTAAGTATCGTGCGGCAAAACAATTAGTCAGCAACAAGGAGGCAAATTCCTCAGTAGTTTGTTTAAGAACTTTCAAACCTTAGCATACAGCCCAACAGAGCTCTGGAACGGGCTTATAGTCCACTCGTAGAATACCTACGCAGCATCCTCAGGTATTCATCTCAATCATGAGATGAATACCTGAGGACGGCTGCATTTGTATAAAACACCAACGTACACGAAGGTACCAAACTGACGTCAATGGGTTGCCTCCTTGGTTTCACCCCAGAAGGATAATTCAATATCAAGCAGGGTCTAAAACCGGTGTACAACCAAGAAAGCTACCATAAGCTATTAAATTAAGATTAAAGCGTAATCTAATCTAAGCAGGGGTCCAAAATATACCACCAGTGCACATTACGCCATTTCACGTTTCATGCGGACGACAAAATGTTGGTACGGAACGAAAAAGCGAAGTTATCGGTGTTGTAAACGTTTTTCCCGCTTTAACTAAGAGATAGCGCTAGCGAAAAGTACGCAGCGTATTAATTTGAGACGTACGACATTTTGTTCTTGTGTGATTTAACTACAAACACACACAAGTTGAGTTCGCCAAAAACGATCGTCTTCGTTTTATCGTCCAGTGATCATCTCGAATTTTGTGCCTGAAAAAGAACATTTGCGGCACACATTGCTTTTGTCATTTAATCAAAAGAAAAGGGCTGTTGAAAGTCATCGCTTGCTGGTAGAAATATATGGTGAACACATTTCATCAATTAGAACATGTGAGACATGGTTTCCACAATTTAAAAACGGTGATTTCAATGTGAAAGACAGTGAGCGCTCTGGTAGATCACAAAAATGTGAAGACGAGCAATTGCAGGAGTTATTGGATGATGACCGAACTAAAATTCAATGGTATTTAGTAGAAGCATTACATGTGTCACAAGAAACAATCAGCTGGCGTTTACGAGCAATGGGGAAGATCAATACCAGGTTTATGCATACGGTGTTTCCGGTTTACCTAAGAGATGGTTCCAGCAAAAAGCAAAACTAGTGCTAGACACCTTAAAATCGCTTGGATGGAACATCCTTCTGTACCCGCCGTACTCCCCAGACTTGGAGCCATCTGGCTATCACCTCATCGCATCAATCGGGCACGCGCTCGCAGAGCAGCACTTCAACGATTTAGTGGAAGTTGGAAAATGGCTCGAGGAATGTTTTGCCGCAAAAGACAAGCACTTTTTCTGGCATGCTATTCATAAATAACCTGAAAGATGAGAGATATGTATAGAAGCTGATGGCCAATATTTTGAATAAAAGAAAATTAATTTCCCTAAAAAATTACGTTTTTGTTTTTACCGAAGAAACCGGAAAAAACGTATGCATTCACCTACTAACTCCATTATAAAAAAATCTCTGCACTGTAGTGGAAATCAAAGGTCCGGTAAACTCGGCCGTCGTAACGCCTAAACCGCCTAAAACCCGAATGTGAATAATTGGCACGTCGTTTGTGGAGGAGTATTAATGTAATGACCGACATATCATCCCCTAGTTTCCTTTCCGAAAGATGTGCCTAACGGATGTGTGGGGTTCTTTAACCCACTTCCAAAGAACCTCCCAATTCCATAAATTACCTGTCTCCTGCTTACCTGCAAATGAGCATTTCCTCACAGCTGAAAACATAGGTCCACGGCAAGACTATCATCTAGCCGTGACATCAGACTTTCACCTCGGGGCATGCGCGCATCCAACACACCATGTCCCCAAAAGCGAATTCGGCTACCTCATCAGGTAACCAGCAATAAGGCATGCACATGCCAATGCTCTATGAGAAGAAAAATTTTCCCTTACATGTGTATGACAAGTACATTCTCATCACCAAGTCATCGGTCGATTATACAAACAACAACCTACAGCGCAGTCATTGCTGGCCGCCTATAGAAATGTCCAGTATTGTTTTAACACAAACAACACAACCGACACACCGACCAATGGGAGGTTGGCAATCTGCGTGCAAGCTTGTAGCGATTCTAACAGATACACACAATTCACAAGCAAAAATAGGGAAGAACACCGAACGAAAAAATCGAATAAGAAAAATACATCAGAACCGTATACCAAGCGATAAATAAAAATAATTCACACCAGTGGAATATACTCGAGTTTGGAAATCAAATTCTAAACACGGTCAGTAGCCTGGTGTGTAACGCTTAGGTAAATTTTTTTTCGTGATTCGAGCTGTCATAGCGTCAGTTCGAATCACACGATCTTCTTCACTATTATTTCAAACGCTATAATTGGTGACCCCAACGTGATCTGTACACACACGCAGCGTACACTTCCCATAGTAAAGCAGAACTTCACACACGGTCACGACTTCCGCATAGAGCACAGCCTCAGATGTTTCCTCGTTTCTCTCGTTCGTCCGTCGTCCGCATACGAATCTGATCGTAACGAAGTTACTGCGGGGGGAGTGGTGTAGCGATTCTAACAGATACACACAATTCACAAGCAAAAATAGGGAAGAACACCGAACGAAAAAATCTAATAAGAAAAATACATCATAACCGTATACCAAGCGATAAATAAAAATAATTCACACCAGTGGAATATACTCGAGTTTGGAAATCAAATTCTAAACACGGTCAGTAGCCTGGTGTGTAACGCTTAGGTAAAATTTTTTTCGTGATTCGAGCTGTCATAGCGTCAGTTCGAATCACACGATCTTCTTCACTATTATTTCAAACGCTATAAGCTAATTGATGATGTACGGAATGGCCAATGAATAAACATGCGTTCCTCCTATCCTGAGGTTCGCAACACTTACGACCAATTCCCTTTCATCGGTTATCAACTGATCATGGAATTTGGGCATGGATATGATCATTGTTTACCCATGCCATGCCCTATGATGACCCACAGCAAATCAAAGCAAACACACAGTACCTCACTGCGTTTGTTTTGTTTACTAACCGCTGGTCCATGGTTCCCCTGGGTGAGACGTTAGCCTGCACATCTGCAGGTCAAATCCCTCACCACCATGAATAATTCCCCGCCTTGTGCTCCAGAGCCATAACGCTAAAACAAACAAACCCCAATTCTTCGGTTGACCTATCGTCGCCGAAGAAAGTATAGCCTGCAACGGCATGATCGTGAACGCCTAAGTAAACACGATAATGTTCCTATGTAGCATCGGCTAAACCACGAACAAGTGCAGGATCGTTCGTTATCAGATTTTCAGAAAAAGGGCATCGTACATTGACCTGTAAGGATATCTGAAAAATCCATCTTTATGGCGGCTGGTGGAAGTTGATCTCGACGAACATCGAGGAGTCAAAATTCATCCGTCGAGGAGAGTCTTCGAGTCTCACCAGCCGTGCTATTCGTTCGGTTGTAAATTCAAAAATAACGGGAGTCAGATTCTCGTGTCGAATTCTTGTCGAGAAACATAGGTTCTATCTAAAGTAAATATAAGTAAATATAAATTTACTTAAATAATGATTGCCAAATACGGATGTGACGTTGATTTATAGAGTTCGTGTACCACACTGTAAATAACAAGTGCACAGTGAAAATTAAAATCGAGTCTACGGAAGAAATAAAGGAACAATAACATTAAAAATAACTTGCTGTGTTTTCTTTCCCTTTTGGAGTGAAGTCCCGTTTCTCTTGAAGAACCTTTCTCGGTGCTTACCATCAGTGCTTTTTCGCTTCCTTTCGAGCATCGTCGATGAACAATTCTCGCCGTCGGAAATAACTTGATGGGGATTTAAGTGAACAGTGCCCGTGTCGGCACCCCATACGTAAAACCCCCATAGGTATTTAGGAAGAAGCCGATAGGAAGAGGAGAGAGACAGAATTGATATTTCAATATGAAAACCAAATCTCAACCGTGCAAATTTGTTCTCAAAATTGCCACCTGTTTTTTTTTTCTTTTGTTTTTTTAATAAAAGATTTGAGAAAAAAACTACCACAATTGAGATACAAAATATAAAAAATGATCTTTCCCCCTAGTTGAACCAGTGGCGTGTTATTACTCTACGAAGAATACCACGTAATTCCGTGGGGAGGAGTTGTGTTACGAAGCAACCTCCTAACGTATTTGTTCTAGGGAACACAGAAATAACAGCAACCCCCAATACAAGATAAACAAACACCAGTTGACATAATTTTGTTGGTGGCTGTTGCACGATGCAACTAATGATGATGAGGCTGCTTCATATAATAACGTGTTTTTAAATAACTCTCTTCCCTCTGCGCTCGGGATGTCAGCTTGTGTCACAACCGATTAGCTCATATACGTTCAGCTGTGACATAAGAAATACTGGGGCGATTTCAAGAGAATAGTACACCAGTGCTGCTCTTGATCGTATACAGCACAAAACCCCGGGAGAGAAGAGGAGCGATAGAACGTTTTTGGTCAAAAACAAAGAAGAGGAGATTAGCGGAAGCGATCGAGAAGGTTAGCGGTAATAACGAGATAAAACAACAAATAGAATTTTACGGAACACAAGAAAGAAGTTTAAGTGATTGTTGTATTCCAGAATACTACCCTTATTCGCTTTAACACTAATCTCATGTCCTTTCTAACACAACCTTTAAAACTACATCCTCACATATCTTACATTCTCATTTAATACAATTCATAAATAAACAGACACAATATTCTATATCCAGTCACTTGCAGCACATTTAAAAACATTCCCCTTTTCATAACAAGCACATTTTTCATTTCACAACATAGCCACTTTTATTTTCGTTCAAAGTTTATTCAAAATTATAAACAGAGACTTCTGGATTGTTTTGTTCATTTTATACGACACAGTTAGTTGGAACAAAATGTTCTATAAAAACAGGAAAATTTATATTGTAAAGGTAGTGTGGAAAATTCGACTTAACCCATCTAAAGCAGTAGCTATAATTCTGAGTAGTAAACACTCCCAACCTACTTCTCGATATTCACAGAATATTCGAATAAAAATGGGAGATACTACGATTAGACCACAGGACAGGGTGAAATATCTTGGGGTCATTTATACCCCAAAAATGAATTTCATCAAACATGTGACCCACATTCTCCAAGGGGGCCTCGGTCGGTCTAAGCAACTGCACAACATCTTGAAGTGGAGCAACAAAGTTGACACCAAAGTTAAGCTTCTCTGCTATAAGCAGCTAATCCGATCTGGAATATCGTACGCCTTTCCCATATGGTCCTGCATATCTTCGGCCCAAATGGAAAGACTTCGGGTTTTCGAAAGGAAACTCCTCAGAAGATGCACCAATCATTCTAGAAGGCCTGGCGGTCGTCATTACCCCAACTCTCACCTATACGAAGGCGCCTCCATTACCCCTATCGACGAGTACTTGCTTCAATTAGCATATAAGTACCTCGAAAACATTCAGAACAGCGAGAACCTACTTGTACGGGACTCCTGCGTTCTTGACCCTTCTCTCTCTCGATCTCTTCGGATCAAACCTCCACAATTTCTTCTTCAGTACAAAACTGAAGAAAGCACCCTTCCCAACAACATTCCCCTCTATAATAGAGGATTCCTGGACCCATCCCATAGGGTCTACTATTAACAAACCACACACACGAACGCACAGTACAAGACGGCACAAACACAAACATACACACCGACCAAAGCGCAGATTATCAGACGCCAAAGACGTGATCTGCGTTCACTACCGCACCCAAGACCTACCGGTCTTGTACGATTTCTTTCCCACCATCCCTCTATAAAAGTAGTTAGAGAACACCCGGACTAACACTGTCCACACTATCCTTGGATACCCCCCCTTTTTCTCTTTTCTTTTCACGGGTCGCGAGACCGAGCCCAACATCCTCACGGATGTGGGTGATTCTGGTTATCGCAAGATGACCAGAAGTCAGAGACAAGATGAAGAACACATATGTCCTTGTCTCGCTAAATTCGGCCTTCTCGCCACAATTTATTGTAAAGGTAGTACAGTTTAGAGCTCAGCTTGAGATAGCTGAGTTCAAATAAAATATAAAAATAAATAAAAACTATAACTATTTTAATAAATAGAAACGATAATTATTTTTATAAAGAAAAGTTCTTATAACCCCCACGCTCTTCCCTCGAAAGAGGAAGCACGGCGCTGGAGACGTAACATGATATTCCGCAGTGCAATAATAAAAATTAATAAAAAACGACAGTGAAGAAATAAATAGCAAAGACAAAAGTGTTTGCGGATATCATCATTCCAAAAGGGACTACCTCGACTGACAGTAAGAAGAAGGATAATGTAGAGGTAATACCAGATAACCAACAACTTAAAAAACGGCACAACACGAAGTTGCGCTACACAAGGACTCAAAGGAAACACTAACTAGAACTAATAAGAAAAGGTTAACACACACCACAACACAGTAGGAAAAAATAGGTATGGTCATCAAGCATTCCTGTGTACACAAAATTCTATAAGATCATGATGTTGTGGCTTGTTTCTGCTAGTGCGTCAACGCGGACGCTGGTTCAGCAGAAACACCACCGATTGTTCCGCTGAATATATGTGCACAAAATTCGAAGCACCAAGGAAAGTGAAAGGTAAAAACGCACTGGATTGTTTTGGTGTTAGGTGTTCTCTTTATTTTGTTACTTCTCAATCTATTTTCACAAATGATGAACCACAAAGTTCTCGTGCACTTAAACTACTTTTTATTTCTCACTATATATATATAACTATAGAATAAGTTTGTATTACACAGGTTAACTTTTCTTTATTGCTTGTTCACGATCGAAAGCTGAAGATTTCCCATTTGACGGTTCAGTACATTCCAAAGCTCTTCGGGGTTTTAGAAACATACTCCACCTGTCTCAAATAATCAAACTCACAAAACATATTCTTAATTTCACCGACTTCGACAGGGAAGATACTGCGTAGATCACCGAAACAGTTCGTATTTTGCCACATCACACTAGTCGCGGAGAAATTGGACCGGAGGTAGCATTTTTACTCTCGGCGCGTGCACACTCTTAGCCATTGAAATTAGACTCTGATAAACGCCACGTCCCCGGTCCGTGTACGCTTCGCGGTGGTTAGATCTGACTCCTTAGAATTTACGGCAGACTGTGGTGAGACTCGATGTCTCTCCTTGACGGATGAAATTTGACTCAGCGGTGGTTGGTTGCCGTCAACATCCATCAGCCGCGATGAAGATAGATTTCCATCTATCTGGAACTAGCCAATCCGATCTTTTCCCTGGTGATAACCAACGAGCGATCGAACTGCAATCTCCAACCGACGCATTTCCCCTGTGGCCGTAGAGGCCTGGATGAAAATCCATTTATTGGAAGCCACGACCACGCAGCAGCGAAAGGTGCGCAAAAGGAAGTTCAGATACTTCGGCTGATCAAATAAAGGATCGAATGCCGAGGCTAGATAGGGTTTCCTTTGCTATTCATAACATGTAACCAAACTTCGCTGCAATGATCGAGGCTACGATGCTTGGGTGCATATTTATTTAAGTGTTCATTAACACAAGAGAATGCTGCTGTGCAGGCGAAGATAATTTCTTCTGTTTACGTTGAGTAAACATGGTGAAACGATAACACACAGAAAGGTTGGCGTGTGTTTGGTGGACATGTGCCGTCCATAGTTCGATCCATTCATGACGGATGCACCGAGGTAGCTCGGTTGATGCTATAGGTTTGATGTCATGGCAAAATTGTAATCTTGTCATGAATTTATGTTTCAGGAAGGACCGTTCGAAGGAGGGCTTGGAACAGCTCATTTTCCGGTAAGCTGCTTAAAATAGGTGCAGGTAAATTATGGTAATAGGGGTTCTTGGAAGTGGGTTAAAGAACCCCACAATGTCACCACATAAGTCTGCACTACTTCAACAGATTGTTGTGTTGGCGCCATAAAAACTGCTTCGAGCTTAATATTGTCAAATGACAGCCCTTAACCTTTTTATGGAAGTGCATCTCTTCCCCTTACCGTCCCTACTACCCTCCCTCTAAACCCACATCATCGTCAAATTGATCCGCGAACTCGATATTTCATGTGACAAGGAACATAATTTCCTCTCACATATTAACGAGATGATCCTTAGCCCCTACTGTTGGAAATCACAAGAGTTATTAATTGAAGTGGCTGTCATTCTGAGATCACACAGCAAACTGACAGTCTGAAAATATTTGTGCAAAAGATAATATTTACAAAAAAAAAAACTAGCAGCGTCATGGCGCCATCTTATTTCATTTACTACAATACTTTCAGGTTTTTCATTAATTAATCTATTCAAATTCAGGTAAAACTAAAACAAATCGATACCACTTCCTTGTGAGGTATTAACTACTTACAGCTTGTTCTTTTACAACGCAACATCAAAGCATTTCCATGCCGACAATGATAGAACATTCATTACGTTTTCAACCGGTTCATATCCCCACTGGACAAACAGTGTCCCATTAACCGAAACATTTTCAATTTCCAGACTGGCAATCCTTAGAACTGAAAATGTAGAGCAAGTCGAAAACTTCCACGTAATTACGGCGACACCTCAGCCAAATATTTATCTTCGGAAAACTACACCCTCCCCATTTAGTGAATGCAAGCACGTCCTGTCTCCAATATTGAAATAACTCATCGGTTCATGGTCAAAGTTTCAACACACAACACAGCAAAGTTTGTGCGATTTGTTAGTTACCTCAACGGCCGAACTCAATTACCCCACAATCGCACAATCGAAGGACTTGTGTAAATTACCCAAAAAGTGACAAAGTCCTTTTTCCTAACTCTCATCCACACGCGTACACCTACACCCTCAAGAGTCCATATATCACACGAAACTCTAGCATCCACGTTCCGCAAGGGTCACCCAACCGTCTAAATTGGAAACCTATTCAAATATTTATGGAGAAAATTGGATGCCGCTCCATTAGAAGCGACTACAGTCAGCCGGTGTGGCGCGACGAGTTTATTAATCAGCTCCATCATATATTCCTCACAACTTTTTCTAATTAAACGTTAGATCCAGGACATGGGAGACCGGCCGATCGGGGTTGAACTTTCGCAATTGGGAGAATTTCTCATTTGTTTTTCCTTCGTCTTTTTTTTTACTAAATATGCTTCCAATCCTGCCTTTACGGACCAAGTATATATCTAGCTACACGAATTCTCAAACGACAATAGTAATCAGGACGTCGGTGGGCGTTGGACCTATGGTTTGCTTAATTACTGAAAAGATATTTACCGAACTCACCGCACCCCGTTTGTTAGATAGCCAGCTATACATATGTGACTGCTGGCTCCTCCACAAAAAGTCAGAAAGGAAATGCTCTTCCTTCAGTATCCTTGAGTGAAATAAAATATAGCACTGGCAAAAGATGAATGTAAGGACTCTGATTCAGGATTTTCGAAATAAAACCGCTGCACGTGCAAAATGGCGATTCTTCATGATACCTAGGATATATGGAGTAGCTACAAGAAGTTTTATGAAACTCGGCAGCACCTTATAAAATAAGAGTGACACGTTTACAATGACCTTCATTTTTGATGAATGCAGTGTTTTGGTTGTCACACAGGGAGTGCTGTAATTTGGCTTATTTATATGGTGCCACAGAATAGTTGTCTAGCTCCTATATCGGTGTCTTAATTTCCCAATCTAACCATATTCCCACCCAAAAGGAGTTTGTTTTTTGAATAGTCTTTTAAAATGCTCAAAACCTTTAAACGTCGCAACGTGGTATATGTGGAGGAAGAGAGAGAATAAAGAAGACGATTAAATCTAGAATAACATTTTCTTCCCTGAAAGACTGGAATAAGTACAGAAAAGTAACACATCAACCTTCAAGCTCATTGAAGGGAATAAATCGCAAAATGCTGGTGCTTTAATGTTAGGTTTAGCAATGGTAGACCTCAATTAGGCGATGTACAGGAATGCAATTACAATAACTTTCCAATGAGTTATTGTACCTTCACGAGCTAGTCTCAGTTTCTCCAATCGAAATCAAGAGCATCATTTATAAGCCGCTAAAGAGAGACACACGAATTCTGTAATGCAAGTCGGCGACTCCATAACGTAGCGTACGGGTCGCCTATCAATTAGTGGACTGTATTGAGTTTAGTATATTCTAGTTTATTTTGAATATTTCTTTTAACACTACTCCAATCTGTACCACGATCTCTTCGCAATGGGAATCCTATTGCTGGAATGTCCCATTCACACAAAAAAATGCAGTGGCGAGAGGCCGACTTTAGCGAGACGAGGCCAGATGTATCCTTCGTCTTGTCTCTAGCTTCTGGTTATCTTCCGATAACTAGAATCACCCACATCCGTGAGGATGTTGGACTCGATCTCAATATATCTGAAAAAGAAAGGGGGGGGGGGGGGGGGGGGATTCTAACAGTCTGGACAGGGTTAGTTCAAATGTTCTCTAACTACTTGGATGGAGGGATGGTGGAAAAAAATCATATAAGACATATGTGTGGCAGTAAACGCAGATCGTCTTCGCCGTCTGATAATCTGCGCTAAGATCCCATTCACACCGGACGCGTCCCTCTTTATATAGGCTAGTCTCGTCCCCGATCGCTTGTCCGCGCCGGAGTCTGATATTTAAACAAACAGCTGGGTCGGGCGTTTAGTCGTGTACGTTCCGTCCTCGGCCTCCTATGTAACGTCGCCAACAGTCTCCCCGCAGTGTAAAGCACTTCATCTTGTGAAGGCGACGCATTCATGGGAACCAAAACGACGATCCGGTGGGTTGGTCTTCATCATCATCATCATCATCATCGGCACTACAACCGGGATCCGATCTTGGCCTTATCAAGCAAGTCTCTTTACTTGTCCCGATTTCGAGCTGATGTCATTCAGTTTGCCACTCCCAGGCTCTGGGCATCCTGTACTACGCCATCCCTCCATCGCAGACAAGGTCTGCCGCGCTGTCTCCTTCCATATATCCATACATGCCACAAAGGACTTTCCGGTCAGCCTTCTATTCGCTCATTCGAGCTAGGTCGATCTGGGTGAAAGATTCCTGTACCGCCGAATCGAATCTATCGATGATGTCGATGTCATCTGCGTAGACTAGTATCTGGCTGGACTTGATGATAATAGTCCCTCTAGTTGTAACGCCAGAGTCACGGATTGCTTTCTCCAACGCCAGGTTGAAGAGGAGGTAGGCCAGACCGTCCCCTTGTCGGAGTCCATTAAAGATGCTCATTGTTTTGGACAGCAATCCCACTATTTTTACTTGACTAGTTACGTTGGCCATAGTCAACCTACAGGAATGCCGAACTTTCTCATGGCACTATATAATTTTACCCTGACTATTCTGTCGTAGGCGGCCTTAAAGTCTATAAATAGATGATATAATGGGATATTAAATTCCAGACGTTTTTCCATCGCCCACCTAAGGGTGAATATCTGATCAATCGCTGATTTGCTTGGGATGAAACCACACTGGTATTGACCAATGATGACTTTAGTGTATGGGGCTAGCCGATATTGTAGGATAGTGGAGAGTATCTTACAGGCGGTACTCAGCAATGTTATACCCCTATAGTTGCTGCACAGTGTTATATCTCCCTTCTTATGTATGAGGCAAATTATACCACGCCGCCAATCTACCGGCATCTCCTCTTGCTCCCCCATACGTGCACCACGATCTCATGAATTGCGTGGTGTAACTCTGCGCCCCCCCCCCCCCCCCCCCCCTTGCTTGTATATTGTGTGTGTATCTGTTAAAAACGCCACCCTACTCCCTCCTCAGTAACTATGTTACGATCAACTTCGTATACGAAGGACGGAGCGAGGAACGAGCGAGCGAGAGGACGTCGGAGCAGGCGAGTGTACCGGTGCTCGATGCGAAAGTCGTGATCGTAGTAGTAAAGTTCTGTTTACCTATGGGAGATTGTGTGTTGTGTACACAGATCACGTCGGATTGTTGTGTTAAGCACGGATAGTGAAGACGGTGATTTGAACATACGATGAAACGAGTCAGAAGCGAAGCATTGAAACACCAGGCTACTGCCGCGTGTACGAATTCGATTTCTAAACTCAAGTAGACTCAACTTATGTGGAATTGCTATGTTATTGCTGGTATACAGCTGATGCATTTTCTTATTCGATTTTCTTTCGGTGTTCTTCACTATTTGCTTGTATATTGTGTGTGTGTATCTGTTAGAAATACCACACTACTCCCTCCTCAGTAACTTTGTTACAATCAACTTCGTGTGCGAACGACGGAACGAGGAACGAGCGAGCGTGGGGAGATCGAAGCAGGCGAGTGTACCCGTGCTCTACACGGAAGTCTTGGTCGTATTAGTAATAAAGTCCTGTTTACTACGGAAGGGTGTGTGCTGTGTGTACAGATCACACGAGAGGATTGTCGCGTTTAGCAAGGATAATGAAGAATGTGGATTGAACATATGTTGAAACGGGTGAAAAGCGAAGCATTGAAGCATCAAAACCGCTCTTCTTTTCTGTGGGTCAGTTGTTGTTCAATTCCTTGCAAGTGTTTGCATTTTTTTAATTATCTCCCTTGTCACCTCTTGATTGGCCAGCTCAAATCATGGATGGTTTTCGGTACAATCGATATCTTCTCGTTTCTGTGGGCTTCCTTGATCTTCAACAGGATCCTCTGCGACTAGCCTTCCCTGATATCGTGTCCATCGACGGTTTCTAAAAGGAGGGGTTCGGGCTTGCCTTTTACCCCAATCTTCTAGGCGACGGATGCATCCAGCGATGAAATGGTCGATCCTTCATCAAGGAGAGCTAACACGTTGTCTGATCCAGTTGGACTGTGCAGACACACTTGCACCATATTTAAATAAGCCCTTTCGCTACCCAACGTATGGACGGAACTAACTATTTCTTCTCTTGCTACGACGCAGCTTGCTTCCTTCTCGCATCGTTGTTGTTGAAGTACTGTGAAGAATCGTGTGATGCCACCTTGGCCATCTTTGGCAAGGTGGCGCTCTGGATGTTGACGTCTGATGTTGGTGTTGAAGGCACTTGAAGCAGAATCGTCCGTCTTTAAACTTGGGACATTCAATCCCATGTCCCTCCTCACACACAGGACACATCAGTCTGCCATCCTCCAGAGCCGATTCATCTCCTTGAAGAACGTGGACAGCTCCCCTCAACGAATCGCGTCTCACAAACTCGGGCGTCTAGTCTTGTGCAATGGAGACAATGGAGGAAACTCCATAACCTCGAATTGGAAGAGCTATACCGCAAAGCTATAAGAGTGAGAGTTTAGAGGATTTTAAGAGTCGATAGTCGAAGTGTTCCGCCCAACACTGTCCACAAAAATGAAACACGGAGATTTTTGTTTTTATTTTTAATTTTGTTTTATTTGTTTTGTCTTTTCGTTTTTACAATCACCACAAAGAAGAAAGTTGTGAATTAACATTGACAATATCAAACTGTACACGTCAGGATACAATGAAAGTGTCACGACGAGGATAACCGTTCAGTCTCCGTATTGACTGTCCGCAGTTAATTTTATTATTTAAAGAACAGTGTAATTAACCGTCGAGGCTCCTCGATAGTATAATGGTTAGTATACCTGCCTGACCGGGGTTCGATTACCCGTCGGGGAGCCTCTGGCGTAAGACTAATGAACTTGCCCGGAAAAAACAAAAATCATTATGGAAATTTTAACAAGCCTCAGGACTTGCTAAATAAGGCCAAGACCGGATCCCGGTTGTAGTGCCGATGATGATGATGTAATTATCCGTTAAACAAATTGCGATGTCCTTAGTGAGGATCACAGGCCTGCGCGCGTTAAATTGCGGTGCGTTCAACCCCGAATATATAAGTTTATGGCGTTTGTCTTTGGTGGTAGTTCAGTGAATGTCCTCAAGTTAATTCGCGTATTTAAAAGATTTAAAACTTCGGGTCGAACAGTTTCTTTCTCGTTTTATTGCGTTGCGCAGATCACTCTCCTCGTTAGGGTTCTCTATGCCGACTAAATAAAAATTTCCGTTCTCTTCTTCCTTTCGTTTCCCTTGTTCTGGTGATTCTCTCTTAATCGAGAATCTCTCCACCAGGAATGATCGCACTCTTGTTTTGGTCCTGCCTTTTCCGCTTCGTCGCAGGCCAGATGTGTGGATGCGCTCACACACACAGACCGAGGGTCGCCAGAATTTTCACACCTTCTGTTGCGCTGCTTCTGTAAATATTCGGGTGTGCGGTTTATTCTAGGCGATCCTGGGATCGTGGTAATTGTCGTTGGTTATGATAATTGTATTTGCTTTGCCCCATGGGAGCTCCGTTTTAGTTTATTGCTGTTGCTCCGCAATGGCCGTTGTTTAGACGAAGTACATTGCGGTAGGGTCAAAGGCTTAGCCAACGGATTGTTTTACGACCATTTGCTTATCGCCGGGGATTTGATGTTTGTCGACATCTGACGCAGCTGTGCCAACTACTTGTGTTTATTCAGCTAATGGATATGCGGCGGAGAGGTATGTGTGTCGGCAAGGACACGGTTTCACTGTACCCCCAACACGTCACTGCGTAAATAAGACCGACGACATCCACCAACGGGAAGGAAGAGAGGAAATAAAACGCACTGGCTTGTAATTCAATTTTTATTTCTTTGTTGATGATTTTGTCTTAATTCACATTAGTTCTTAACGCTATTAAAACCTTTAAATTAGCCGGGAGTCAATCAATACACGGTTTCATAATAAATAACGATTAAGCGAAAGTCGATCCGGCACAAGGTTCCGCAAAACATAATGATTGTTTGATATATAATTCGGCGATGGGTTTCGACATATAAATCGTTCGATGTACAATTTGTCACTCGGTTTATAAAACGTACCACGCGATGCGGCACATGATTTTACGTAATGTTTAAGTCGTTAGACATACTGGCGCTCCACTTTACCAGACGGTTGGTTCGTTGCCCCCCAACGGACGCACTCCGCGACTCTAATGCGACGTTAGAATTCCTCCTCGCCAATTGAAAATTGTCAGAAGGGACAATCTGCCAGTGTGGTGGTTAAGAACGTGACGGGTAATAAAAGGGGGGTGCTCACTCGATGGCGGCTGGACAATGACTTGGTGCGTGTGCACGCAGCGGTAGTTGGATATCGACTAACTAATGAAAGCAAAAGTTCATCGCGTCGTGGCAGTGGCATCATAAAGTCACTGCCACTTACGAGGAATTTTGAGAAGAGTCGCTATGCTCGCGTAAGAATTCAGTTCCGCCGAATCCTCGCCGTACAAGCTGAGTTGGATTCGTTGGTTGTATATACCGGGAAATTGAAATTGCTTGGGTGCAAGCAAGGGATATCGTTTAGATAAGATATTAACCGAAGTAATTTCGGGGAAACGTATGCGGCTCGGTATCGTTGGTGGTGATGGTTAATGTTCCGTTATGGATTTGAATATGCGTTTCATTAGAGCATGTGAATTTCGGGGAAATTAAGATTGCTTGGTCGCAAGAAGGGAATATGGTTTAAATAAAGAATTGACCGAAGCAATTTTGGGAAAAATTATATGTGGGGTGATGTAAGAGATGATTTAGAATATATTCTATTGAATTGTATTCTGTTGGGAGTTTTGGGAAATGCCTTTCATTGCAGATTGGGAGATGGATTCTTGCAAGTTCGGGGTGGGTGCGCTTGCAGATTGGGATTTGTTTTTGCATATTTACAGGTTAGGGTAGGGTGACGCGCTGTTAGCGGTCGAGATTGGTTAGAATTGTGGGTTGGTTCTCCGTGTGATATAGAGAACCCGCACAGATCGATACACAATTTCTATACTAGGTCGTGTCCTTCGATCGCCATGCAGGCGTAGGGAAATTGTTCGGGACTTGGGGCCCACGTATTTGTGGATACGTGGGGCTGCTGACACCAGTATGGATGTCATTTTTGGTCAGGTGAAAAGGTGGACTTTGGGGACACGTGTCTGTGGGCACGTGAAGTTTAGTTATATTTATTTATTTATTTATTTATTTATTTAGGCTTAATGCAAGCAACTTAAGCTAATATAATATAACAACTTACAGACTAACTTAAAAACTAAGTAACGAGTAGTTAAAAAAAAAAAAAGTAAATAAATAAAAAAAATATATATATATATCCAATACAAAACAAAGAAGAAAAGGAAAAAAAGAACACGGAAAGAGAAGAGGGCTTGAGGTGTGGCAGTGAGGGGTACGTCTACACAGTGGTAAGGGGCGGTGCTGGAGAGCTGGGGGAGAGATTTGAAATTGAGGTGGGTGGGGTTAGGACGGGTTTATTCTGAGACGTCGTTTGAGGGCAGGAGTGGAGAGGTTGAAATCAAAGGAGGTGGGGAAAGAGTTGGCATGTCGTAGCATACGCGAGATGGGCTCGTTAACGCCGTAAGACGTGTGATGAGAGGGCACGTAAAACAGACGAGGGTTCCGCACATTACGGGGGTTTGTATAAAATGATAAAGAGGAGAGCAAGCGTGGGCAATTGATTGAACCTGACAGAAGGCGATGGATAAAGATTATGTCAGCATGGATTCTGCGCTCTTCAAGCGTGTTAAGATTGATTAGAAGGAGCCGGTCTGTGTATGGTGGGAGAATGAGTGGGTTTTCCCAGTTCAGTCCACGGAGGGCGAAGCGCAAAAAACGACGTTGAACGTCCTCGATCCTACGAATGTGAGACTGTTGATACGGGGACCAGACCTGACTGGCATATTCGAGTAGTGGCCGGACAAAAGTTGTGTAGAGGGATCGGGTGACGTAGGGGTTTAGGAATTCCTTCGACCAGCGTTTTACAAAGCCAAGGGCTGCGTTGGCTTTTAGGATTGTGTTATCGATATGTGCGGTAAATCTAAGTTCCTTGTCACATAGGACGCCCAGGTCGCAGATTGATTCAACCGATGTTATCGGTTGGCCTAGCAAGAGATAGGAACGTGGCTGAGAGGGGGAGCGTTTCCGAGAGAAGGTGATTGTGTGACATTTGGCGATATTCAAATCTAGGCAGTTATTTTGGCACCATGTCGAAAAGCTGTCAAGATCCGATTGGAGAAGTGAGGAGTCAAGGGGAGATCGGATTGTCTTGAAGATTTTGGTATCATCCGCGTAAAGCGAGATGAGGGAGTGATTGATGCTCGAACCTATGTCGTTTATGGTAAGGATAAATAGTAGGGGGCCGAGATGACTGCCCTGGGGGACACCTGAGGTTGGAGAGAAAGGATCGGAGAGGGTGGATCTAAATCGCACCCGACAGGTTCGAGAGTTAAGGTAGGATGAGATCCACTTAATCAACAGCGGTTCAAAACCAAGGGAAGATAATTTAAAGAGAATGAGGTTATGGGAAATCTTGTCGAAGGCCTTGCTAAAGTCGGTAGTGGCTACATCAACCTCATCGCCGTTCTCTAGGGCAAGGAGTGTGTGAGATGTGAATTCTACAAGGTTGGTAGTAGTGGACCTGCCGGAGAGGAAGCCGTGCTGGTTAGGAGAGATGATGGGGGTGCAGCGAAAACGTAACGCTTCGTATAGAAGGCCTTCGAACAGTTTAGGAATGTGCGAAAGCTTAGCAATGGGACGATAATTGGATATATCGATTTTAGGCCCCTTTTTATGTATGGGGGTTATGTAGGAGGATTTCCAAAAGTCGGGAAATAGACCTTGTGCAAGGGATAGATTGAAGATTGACGCGAGCGGGAGAGAGAGAGAAGAGGAGCATTTTTTTAAAAAGATAGCAGGGAGTCCGTCTGGGCCGGGACTGAAATCGTCTTTAAGTTGTTCAAGTTTTTCTTTAACTTGGTGTTGTTGTATGTGCAGAGGGATGAGCGGGCCAAGGGAGAACTGAAACATGCCAGTAAAGTAGGAGGGGTTAGGCTCGAACGAGTCGTCCGTGAAGGATAGTTTGAAGAAGGACGCGAAAAGATTGGCTATGGTTTGGGAGTCAGATGAAGTAGTTGAGCCGTAGAAAAGAGAGTTGGGATAGGCATCTGATTTCCGTTTATAGTTGATAAAGTGGTAGAAGGATTTGGGGTCATTGATCAGATTCAGTTGGGCTTTGGCAAGGTAATTGTGGTAAAGGGAGCTATAAAGCTCGGTGAATTGGTAAAAGTAACCGAGATAGTTGGAATAGTCCAGAGGAGAACGCGTATTTAAGAAAATGTTCCACAACTTATTTCTCTTGTTACGGAGTGTGCGGAGTCTGCGGTTATACCAAGGGGGCGATGAGAATAATAACCTGTTTCGGGAATAAGGGACAAATAGGGATATGGCGTTGAAGATTACTGTGTAGAGTGAGGCTGTAGCGACCTCAACACTAATATCATTTAAGCGGGGTAAGGTATTGCTGAAGTACTCATTTATGCGCCGGAAATTGGCTTTACGGAAATTGAAAGAATATTGGTAGGGGAGGGGAGTGGGTGTGCTGTGGGCTGGGTGGTCGCGGAATACGGATAAGAGAAGTGGGGGGTGGTGGTTGTCAATGGTTGAGAGGATGTGGGGACTAGGGGTAACTGAAGAGTTGCAGGGGTCTGTCGTGAACACTAGGTCGAGTTGTCTGCCCAGATGATTTAGGATATTGCTGACTTGGTAAAGGCTAGAGTCAGTGAGGTTGTCTATTAAGAGACACTCCTTGGTAGTGGAGGGGCTAGAGATATAGTGGGACTCATCGTCAGACAACGACCATTGGAGATGGGGGAGATTGAAATCGCCCAGGACTACAATGTCGTCTTGGGTAGAACTCAGTTCCGTTAAGCAGTCGATTGCAGCAATAGCGAGTTCGTATGCCTCGGTAGCTTGCGAAGGTGGGATGTAGAAGCAAATGATATACAAGGACTTTGAGCGGTGTTCAACTTTTATAGCGACATAGTCGAGGTAGGGTGAAGAGGAGAAGGTGATAAGAGAAGATGTTAGTCCGTTTTGGACGGCGAGCAACACGCCTCGGCACGGGGTGTCAGGCGTGGAATGATGGACATCGTCGTCCCGGAAAACTGTTAGGGAGGGGGGGAACAGTTCTAGGCTGTTGATACTGGGGATGAGGTTGGTTTCGGTCAGGGCGTACATATCAAAGGGAAAGGAATGGGTATTGTGTAAGATCGACTGTGTTTTGGAGCGAAGACCTCTGACATTCTGGTAGTAAATGGTTAGGGGACAAGAATTGGGAGACCCCATGGAGAGTGGGGTGGACAGCCGATTAGGGCCGAAAAAGTTTATTATTAGTGGGTTCGCTGCGTGGTGAGCCGGATGCCATTTTCGAGCAAATGTATTGTCGGAGAGCCGAGAGGTCTCTAGTTACTTTAAGAGGGGGAATATTAAAATTTTCGTGGAACTTTATGAACAGGTTACGAAGGCTAGGGAAATCGGTGGGTAGGCCTTCTTGTTGAATGGAGATCTTAACGCTCGTTTTCGTTTTGCCTTCATAGCAAACTGCATCCGATTTACCATGAAGATAAGCTAGATAAATGCGGACGTTGTCGTAGGTCCGATTATTTCGAAGCTTTGAGAGGGCATAGCGGCAATCAGATGTCTTAAGGGATTGTTGGGTAATCTTGACGGGGGGCGGCAGCAGGGGATCAAAAATGTGGCGGCGGGGGGGGCTGAGGTGAGATGGGGAAGAGGGGCGAGAGGGTAAGAGATCCGAACTTATGCACGGTTCGGAGGACAAATGGGCTGAGCTTTCGTGGGCGGGGCATAAGGGATTGAGAGTGTGCGATCTGTGGAAATTGGTATATTTAGCGCCTGTTTTTAGGTCAAAGAGCGGAAAGGGGCTGGGGTTGGGGGCAGGATGAGACGCGGGGGGGGTGGTTTGGTTGGAGTTGGGCAGGATGACATGACGGGAATGTGTGGGCGTGGGTTTGGGATAAGGAATGCGGTCACGGCGAGGTAAAGGGAGGGAAGATCGTTTGAACCTAGGCTTGGGAGAGGGTTTGGAGGGTCGACTTTGGGTAGGGTCGTGGACGCGAATGCGCGTGCTTCTGGGAATGGGGAACGGAGTGTGTAAGGTATTTGGCTTGGGCAGGGAATTTTTAGGAGGAGTTGTACCGGGAACGTGGGGCCCTCTGCGGGATTTTGGAGGAAGAGCGCGTGTCGATTTGGGATGGACAGTACTATTGTTATATCCGTGAGTGGGTATAGATGAGGGCGGCAATGGTATTGGCAGTTTGTTGGGGTTATTTAGGGATAACGACATCCCGCCGATCCTACAATGCGCATTGTTAATCGGGTGGAAAATCCAGTCGTATCTAGAGGGAAGGACTAAGCGGAAACTAGGTTTCGTTATACTGCCGGGAAGCGGGTAACATTCTATTACTGGGATGCTGAATTTCGTCTGGAAGAATTCGGCAATCCAGACTGGGTTCGCAGTTCTTGGTGCGCCCTTTAACAGGTATGATGTAACTGCCAGATTTGAGTGCTCCAGCTTGTTAAGTCGAGCTTGCCATTCAGCAGGAGTCCAAGATGTGCCAAAGTGGACTATTAAAGGAGCCTCAGTTTGGGGAGTCGTGGAGGCAGGAGGGATGTCGATTGAAGTAGGGGATGGGGGAGGAGTGGGTGAAGTCGGAAGAGGCGGAGGTGGGGTTACATTCTGGAGTTCGTCGTAAAGAGATGAAATGCAACGAGGGGATGGGTGGGGGTTAGTATTCTTTGAATGCATGGAGGCAAGCGCGGAATCGAGTTGGCCAAGTACAGAGCGGAAAGTCGAAAGTTCATCAGCGACCGAATCAAGTTTATGGAGAACCAGCTCCAGTAACGGGTTAGGTTCAGCCGAGATAAGGTGGCTATGAGTGGAAGATTGCGATAATGTGAGCTCCTCACTAAGGCTGTTAAGCTTGCCGAGAATGTCATCCAAAAGGGGACTGGAACAGTGAACAGGCGGACTTTTGGATGTCGATTGTTGGATTTTATCCAGATCAGAACGAAAGGTGTGGATTAATTCAAGAGTTGCAGTATTAAGGCATTCGTTGAACGTGTGGATCAGTTGGTTGACGATTGTTTTGTTGTTGTCTTTGATAAGGGAGGTGATCTCGGAGAGCGACTTATGGTGGAGAGAGGCAATGTCGTCAATACATGTAAGGCTACTCTCGAGGGGTGAAATTTTATCAGAGATCGTTTTGAGATTAGTGCCAAGGGAGCCGTCAATTGAGTCACCGAGGCACTTGATAGCCAAAAGGACATGGGAAAGCGAAACATCGGTGCATTCATCGCAAAAGAACAAGAGGTTGTCGGGAAATTCTTTTGCGAAGTGCGTGTTACGCTTGTTCAGGCCCACGCAGGTGGCGTGGAAATTTTTACCGCAGATGCCTTTGCAGCGAACGAAATCGGCATTGGAGTTGCTAATTCCACAAGTTGGGTTGCCACACGACATATTGGGATAGCGGTTCTAGGAGGAGAAAGAGTGGAGAGAGAAAAGAACGCGAGGCTTGGAAAGGGAAAAAAAGTGATGGGGGAGTAAGATGTTTACAGGTGTATTCCTGATAGTGTGTGTTGAAATATTAACAAACACCAGTGGTTCAGAAACCGACAATGATCGGGAAGGTTGGGGGTGTGATTAGGGGTAACAAAGAGAGTAGAGGAATTAATTATAAATTATAAAAGTACAAATTAAGAAATTAATGATTAAATAAAAAAACATTCAAGATCAAATATTCAAATTAAGTTAAAAATTAAAAACAAGTAAATGTTGGGGTCTTAAAAACAAGGACAACTTAGAAATTAGGATTAAAAATAGACTAACAAATTAATGAAAAGCGAGTAAGAGTAAGTGAAAAGACTAAAAAAAATATAGAAAAAGAAGAAAAATAAGAGTTACAAATAAGAAACCAAATAATAAAAAAAAAAAAAAACAAAAAATTAACAGTGAATTAATCGATAATACTCAGCCGTGAGTTGAACGTAAGTCCTTCTGCGCCAAGGTCCGGCGTCATGTACGGAGCAGCGTCAAGCAGCCGAATATTGCGTGGATTGTTGAGTCTTTTATGCGACAATCACAAAATCGGATATAACAGAAGACTCAGTTCTCCAAAATGTTCCCCCGTAGACACTCTATTCAATCCGGTGCGCTGTTCAAAGTTCACTTAAGTTTGATTGAGGTGTTGTCTCTTATCTGGATGACACTCTTAAAAACGCATATATATGAAGACTTAAGGTTCCATGTAGCAATATAAACTACGACCCTGTCCACATGCGTCTGCAGGCGAATTTCCTCGATTCTGCTATTTTTTCTTCTTATTTTTCTGCCTCTCTTTATATCTTCTCTATTGGCTGATGTGCAATTTGTGATATGCTGTATCTGTATCCCGTTTTAGAAACGTTCCTCTCCAGTTGTAGTGAAATAAAAAAAAACCGCTCCTCGAACACAGTGTAATTAATGTTATCCACGAAGAAAAATTCTGAGACCCTACTTTGTCGGATATGCCGATTTCCGTGTTACAGGTGTGCCTTACTGAGGTTAGTGATGACCTCCGGAAGAAGTTCCTTTTTTTTGGTTGGTTTGGCAGTTTGGGTTTGATGCCACTTCTCGTTTTAGTCGATATGTTTAATGAGGTTTCCGTGTTACGGTGAAAGGTGAGTAGTCCGTTTGTGGAACGATGGTACCTCAGCCTATGGTGATTTCTGCCGTTCGTGGAACCGCCACAGTACCGCTTGTACTATGCGTAATAAATGAGGGTTCTGCCCTCACCAAATTCAAATTCTTCTATGTTTTGTGTTGGACGACTCGTTTTAAGGACGATCAAAATGTTTAAGATTACTAAATGATCCAATCTCACTGAATTGTTGACTTAATTTGTTCACAGTTGATCAAACTAAATCATACTACTTGGGCCATATTTTGTGAGAAACCTGCAGATTGTACTTACCAGACCTTCATTATTTTTAAAATCTTGACCTGCTATGAAAATGCGTTGTTCTTTCGTGCAATGATTCATTTTTAACAACCCTACCCTGATAGCTGTCGCATTGCCTTTTTGGCAAGCTTTTATCGCACAATTGCAGCTAAAACCAAATCTTTCGTGACTTACATTAGGTTGTTATTTTCACTTTAATGACACTACAATCCATGGAATCTACTTACACATCTGTCCTTTCGACCCACATCACGTTGCTTAGACAGCAACCTAAATATAGATCTCATAAAAATTAATACAAGGAAATCATGGTTGAATAAATTTTTCTATTCCACACTCTCACCATACCCTATAAAATAGTGGACAAGAACATTAAATTAACGCACACATGTACCCAAGGCTATACCTTTCTTAAGCTTGCCTTTTAGAAGCTCCTTTTAAGATCGAAATGAGGTTGCAGCCCATTAAACTCATCCCCCCGATTAGCCAACAAACGATTACTTGACTCCTCGTTTAATTGCCGCCTTCCGGCAGGTATCATATTTTCAAATAAATCCCCGTCCATGGAGTCAGTTCTAGAATGTAGAAAAAATACGAACAACCAAAAGGCGTCTGAATGGCTGGACAGGATTAGTGCATATCCTCCAACATTTGTTAGTCGATTATTGGAAAATGGGCAGAAAACGTTTGCAGTGCGTCTTCCTCGTCGTTGTGGTACAGGATACCTTCTTTCTATTTCATTAGTTCGTATTTCGCAGATAATTCCAGAGACTATATACGACTCCATATAGAACATCAGTTCTATAGGTCAGACATAGGTAATCCCACAGAGCCAGCAAAACTGAATGCTATAAAGGACATTAGCAATTGCAACAGCAACCGTACATGTCCACATATGTATAGTTTATCTATGGTTTATCTTGTGGAAAACGTTATAGTTTTTGCGTCCTGGTGTGCCTTCTGCAGACGTAATGGAATGAATGGATGATCGTAAAAGGGAAATGAAGTTAACGATGCAAGAAGTCTTGTCAGGATAAAGTGGTGATTGCTTCTGATTGTCGTCGACACAAAACTGCAATTACTTGAACTATGTGTATGCATCGTTTTAGTGCTTTTCATTGGGCTTGTTGTTCTCCATCTCTATTCTATCCTTTTGCATCAATTCAGGTAGAGACATTCTAGCCGCGGATTAACATAGAAATGAAAAAATCTGCAACGTATGAGATGAAAGCAATCATCGAATCCAAAAAAACCGAAACAAAATATCTTCGAGCATCCACAAATCCTACTTTTTATGTAGAGTATCCTTGAAGAGACATTTCGTAGTAGACACACACAAGAAGTGGGTTGGCCAAGGACTCTTGAAAGCATTGTACATGTTCGAGAAAACAAAACAAAAAAAGGAAATATATATATCTAAACACATTTTTTAAGTCTTCGGTATCTTTGCGTCCCACAGCCTACGACGCATTCAGGACACCCGTCGTACTGGTTCTATCCTCTGTGTTTCTCTACTCTGCTCAAATCCAATAGAACGAAGCACTTGAATTCATCTCCTTCAGCTGAGAGCAAGCACTTGTTGGTGCATGATTTTCATTTTATTTTTTTCCAGTCTTCTTTTCAACGAATTATGGTAACGAAATCAGGACTCTGCCGAGTGCATGTGCTCAACAGGAGCAAAAGCTCTTAAAATTCAACCACATGCCAAATATTTACGTGTGCAACTTGGTAACGGAGATGGCAGGCAGCGCATCAGTTCAGTCGAAATTTATGCAAGGACATAGCCTTTGAGATGGGCATATCAAGTGAAATCAGGATCAGTTGCTGTGGGCTGACTTTCGACAGAAGAGGAGGAAACTAAAAATTTGTTTTCGCTCCTGAAAAGAAGAGCTCTCTAAACTAGACACTCGATGGGTTGTCAGGTCGTGTATTCGAAGTGTCTTCGAAGTCCTTGAAATCGGGAAAATTCGAAAATTTGATACGAACAGGTTGAGAATGTTCGTTACGAGCTTAGTTCGGTAAGGTGTTGGTAAATGTAAAATCCCTAGTTGGCAGCGAATTGAGTGGAATTCAATCGATAGCAGAAGAAAAGGGATAACGAATTTAAAGCAAAGCTAGTGAAAAATTAAATGTTCGGTTATCATTTACTTTGGGTAATATGAAAAACTACCGAAGTTCATATTGATAAACATTTTAGATGCCAGAGTGTGTACACTGTACCACTTGCCTTTTTGGTTTGAACTATTTGCGTCACGTTATTTTCCGCTATTAAATTTTTATGTACGCCGTCTCGGAAGAATGTAATCAAATGACACATTACAAATATATTAGTACATGTATAGTAATATGTCACGGCGCAAGGCTAATAACCTTGGCCGTAAAAATAAATTATTATGGACAATTTAACAAGCCTCGAAACTTGCTAAATAAGGCCAAGACCGGATCCCGGTTGTAGTGCCGATAATGATGATGATGATGATGATGATAGTAATATGTCTGTTATTTCTATGATGTCCTGTGTGTTGTTGTGGACTGTATTTAATTAATTAATTCTTAATGTTATCCAGTTCACCATCGATTAGAGGACCCAGTTCGAACGAGCAAAAAAAAAACGAAATCACGAATCAATGAGTGAAGGCGCCTACAAGCCCCTTGGATTGAATCAAGATTTTTATTAAAAGAGGCACTCGAAGTATTGTTTACGTTTGTTTATTGTATGCTGAATGTTTAATAAACTAATTATTCAAATATTTCGTATCCACTAAGAGTAATTCATAATACGATCAGAATGCCGCTCCCCTGAATGGTGTTGCTTGATGTACCTGGAACAATTTAATTCGTTTCCTCCTGTGACGTGCTGGGTAAGTACCTTTTGATGTCCCTTTGTTCTCCTCTAAAAACGCAAATCACTTTTTACTTTCTTTATTTCTGTCGTCTTGAAACATCCACAATCCCGTAGTACACAAACGCGTCCAAGTGTATGCAGTGATATATATGGGATTCGCGCCGTAGTGTGAAAATTGTGTGGAAATATCATCATCATCATCGGCACTACAACCGGGTATCGGTCTTGGCCTTATTTAGCAAGTCCTGAGGCTTGTTAAATTTTCCATAATGATTTGTTTTTTCCGGGCAAGGTCATTAGTCTTGCGCCAGGGGCTCCCCGACGGGGAATCGGGCCATGTCTCCCGCGTCACAGGCGGGTATACTAACCACTATACTATCGAGGTGTCGAAATATGCAGTGCGGGAAAACTCATAGCCTTTCCTTTCCTTGCGTCTGTTTTTCCTCTTTTTCGCACCTCTGTTACGTCCCTCAGCCTTCGATACTCTCAATTGACATATAATCATTGGAGGATTTTGGTGTTTTGAGGCGGCTTTTGTTTTTAACAGTACGTTAACGTATTTGACCAATAATCAATGTTTACATTAAGTACTTAGCTAACTTATAATTCTAGTGATACAATTGTTTACATGCATACATTATGCATTTTTAAAACATTAACTGAATGTGTGAATAACTATTTGAGTATTGTGGGTTTTAATATTAACAGTTTTCCTGGGAAAGGTCAGAAAACCAGGATTTTTTATTTTTTAATTTAATCTAAAGTAATACTTAACTTAACTCTAACTTAATCTAGCTTAACCTAATTGATATTATAATAAATTAAATATGTAATGTGAGTTGGGGAATATAGGGATTGATGGTTAAGGAGGTAGGTTGGCGTCGGATATGGTCAGTTAGTGGTCTCGGGTGGGGTAACACTTTCCGATTGTCCGTTAAAACTCAGAATGTTGGAGTAATTGGGTGCCAGCTCGGTGTTGTGGTACTGTGCGGGTTCTCTACACCACATGGTGAACCAACCCACAATGCCAACCAACCTTGACCGCTAACAGCGCGTCACCTTACCTTAACATGTAACCCAACTCCCCATGCAAAATCCGCAATAGCATAGATATATCCCAAACCCTGCAACAAAACACATTCCAAACCTTCAACAGAATATATTCTAATCATCCCCGCATTCATTTTCCTAAAATTGCTTCGGTCAATCCTTTACTGAATTCACATTCCCTCTTTGCGACCAAGCAATCACAATTTCCCCGAAATTGATATGCCGTAATAAAACGTATATTCAAATCTACAACAAACATTAACCATCTCCCTCAATTACATCACCTCCACATACATTTTCCCAAAATTGCTTCGGTCAATTCTCTACTTAATTCGTATTCCCTCCTTGCGACCAAGCAATCTTAAATTCCCCGAAATTCATATACCGTAACAAAACACATATTCAAATCCACAACGGAACATTAACCATCGCCACCATCTATACCAATCCGCATACATTTCCCCGAAATGACTTCGGTTAATATCCTATCTAAACGATATTCCTTGCTTGCACCCAAGCAATTTCAATTTCCCAGTATACGCAACCAACGAATCCAACACAGCTTGTACGGCAAGGATTCGCTGGAACTGAATTCTTATGCCAGCATAGCAACTCTTCTCAAAATTCCTCGGAAGTGACAGTAAGTTTATTTCTGCTTTGAAATTTTTTTTCATTTCATTAGTCAGTCGAGATCCAACCGCCACCGGGGACAGACATACCCAGCCGCTCTTGCAATCACCCCCAAGTCTTTACCCAACCACCATCGCGGCAGGTCGCTTCCTCGGGTGTCTTTTGTCGAATTTTAATTAATACGGCTGCCTGTTAATATTGTGGTTTATGGCGATTTCGCGGTTTAACGGCTAAATTTAAGTGCGCAGTACACCTAAGCCAACCAATAAACGTAAAGGCGGTTTTTAGAGCCCCCTTGTAAGCCACCCCAGTTGCAACAAATATAACCCGAATCGCGGATGCATTCCCGCCGAGTAGTGTCGTGCCAAAAACTTTGTGTAAAATAAAATAACGGAAGATAACTGAAAAGAACACAGACGATACTTTTTACAATTAAATAAAGAAAACATTGTGCCACAGAATTTCCTACAGTGCCTTTTATTCACCCTTACCTTGGTGCTCGTATTCCGGACAATAATTCTTGTCAAGGATTAATTTGATGGGAGTGTAGTGAATCCGCGCTATACACTGGCATCAAACACCTCCCCCACGGTACACTACCTCGTTGGAGTCAGTAAACAATCTGCCAGAGGTGAAGAGAGTTTTGGTGTGGAGACAATTCAGGTAGTGAGCCCTGTCATCTAGAGGAGATGGTAGTAGTGAACTTATAATGGGGTTGGGATTATTTGGGAGGTTTTCAATAAATTTGATAGACAGCTCTAGGAAGTGTCAATCGATACGATCAATATTAGCGGCATTGTATAGCAAGCTGTTATTGTAATACTTGTAAGAGTTGGGTTGCCGGCTGAGGCCAGTGACCAGCCTGAAGCATTTTCTTTGGGAAGTGCGTAGCTTCTCCATTTGGGTCGCTGTTATATGATACTGTGGGGGTTCTTTAAGACTCGCCCGAAGAACCACCCAACGTCCTAACCCAACTCCCCTTTCCCAACCTGCAATACATTACCGATCATAGCGTCTTACCTGCATAAGAGCAGTACAAAGCGCTCCTTCAATCATTTCTTACCTGAAATATAGATCCACGGCAAGATCATCATCATTTTGATTCATCTGTTACGAACCATTTAGAAACCCAATCGGTTCCTCTGGACGGCAACTCCTCCATCAAACACACAGCAATCCTCCTGTATTTACTTGTTCCAACAATACGTTGGTCCAAAAGAGAAGCCAGGCAAGTTGCTTGCTTGCACATCTGCAAGCCAAATTTCCCATGATCGGTCGCCTAAACTGATAACCGATCATCGAGTTGGAAACGACCATAATTGTTATCCAAACAATCATATCAACGGGCGTGTCCCACGATCCGTTTTTCTAAATCAAACAATCTCCATACTTGACCTCTCCCTCACATCTAACCGCCGATGCATTATCGTTTGTCCGCACTTCCAGTGTATGGACATATGTGGTAGGACGTATGTGTGCCGTCGTTGGCACGGGTTCTACTCCTATCCCACGAAGTATTACCCCGGAGATTGTCAGCAAGGTGGGGGTAAAAGTTTCGGTTTCGGCTTTGTTATTAATGGAGCTGAAGATCGAATAGTGGAATGCACTGCCGTGGATGCTGTTCTACAGTTTGAAACATTTTCCTTCTGCAAACAATCGCTGCTTCGAGACACACTGATTTTACTGGGTATCTTGTCGATGGGCTTTTCTATATCACTATAATCACGTCTATCGTAATGCAATGAAACGACACATCATTAATAATGGCGAATCAACTGACGAAGAGGTAGAAAAAGGATGGACGTCAAGGAATTTCAATGGCGAGCAAGCACTTCCCGATTGTGTAGTCGAATGAGATTAAAACACATTTTTCATTCCTTTCAACACAACACATCGTTTCAATATTGTTTTATTCTAGGATAATTAACAGTCATGAAAATAAATTCACAATAAAATTGTTTTATTCCAGGATACTTAACAGCCAATAAAATAAATTCACAATAAAAATAAATGAAACGATACACAGCAAAGACGTCATCAAACGCACAACACTACGCGTCGCCACTCAACTCGACGTTTTACGATAACGACGTTTTGAGATTAGTGATTGCCACCGAAACGACAGAATACCAAATTCCATCCATCACTTCGGTGATCAATAAGGGATGATCTTTCATGGTGAGGATGTGCACGCACACAGATGCGGTTACTTCACACGCTCGTGCCAGTGTCCATGAGGATGCGAACCGTGGATAACACAATTCCATAAAAGGAAATGCTACAGGATAAGTTTGCAAGTGGTGCAAGCCATCGTGACATAGGAACATGAGAATGTTTACCCGATCGGCACTGCGTAAGGCATCTATGCCGATCAGGCGCACGTTGCTGGCATCTTCAGAGGGTCGAACTCTCGTGTGTGTATTTAGACTAACGAGAACTCGATTCGCTTTTGCGGCCAGGTGCGAGTTAAACCCTTGCTTGTCGATCGGGTGACCTACCGATGTGGGCATAGGTAAAAAAGGAAAAGAAGAAATATCTCCAGTGCTTGTGTGGCAGACTCATTAAGAGATATTTCATTGTTATGATTCGGGTACTGTTGGTTGCTTGATGGTGCAACCGAATTGCTTTTACGGAACATGGCACGTTTGATATGATTATCATCGTCATCATCGGCACTGTGGGGGTAAAGGTGGTATGCCGACGTACGGCAAGTATTCACTCACTCCCCAACGATGTTGCTTCGACGAAATGATCGCCAGATAATCCAAGAGGAGAGATTAAATAATGAAACGCACTGGGGTTGTTTATGATTATTGCATTTAATTGTTCAATCTTCCTTTTAATTCACTTAACTAGAACTTATGCTTAATGTGGTGAAACTTTTCTTTCTTGCCACTTTGACTGCATAAATTAATTATTTAATTCAAATACATTTGAGCACTAACTAGTTGAGATAAGCAGCGGGAAACGTGTGTGGCTACGACCGTAGTTGGATATCGACTGACTTGAACTTGCGAAATTATTTGAGCCTCGAGCGGCGGCGTGACTTGACACTGTGGAATATGATTAGCGACTAGTGTGAATTAGGGTTGAAATTCATATTTCTTTCTACACACAGGATAACCAAAAGAGACCACGCCTCTGCTCTCTCAACCTCACGCCCGTCAAAGTATGAGTAACTTTTGTTAATAGGGTAATTGACGGACATGAAGAATGAGAGAACAGAAAACATGATATGCTGTGATCTCGGGGTAGCTTTGGTTGTGTGCGTTGGTATCAGATGCAGCTACTGACATGACCTACTGACCCAGTGGTACGGCTATAGTGTAGTTAGAGCGCATTGAACCGTGGAAAGAAATACGAATGAGAGGGAAACCTAGCGGGTGTTACTCCCCTGCAAAGAGAGATCATTGATTCCAATCGAATGGGTGATCTGAAGGAAAGTCGATAGGACGCCGCTGATGCTTGAGAAATAATTCGCGTGAGAACCAGACTCTAAGACGCTGAAATTACCCCAGCTATTTTGCTATGATGCAACAGCGTCGTTCTTTTAGACTTGTTGTTGCTAACCGACATTATGAGATTTCCGATGGGAAACTCATGGTTAGCAAGAATGGAGTTGCCGTATGACGTTTATGTAGCTAAACTCAATTATGCATTATCTGCAACGGATGATGAGTTTAGCTATACGTCCGTTTGAAATGTTTTACAGGGGAATACATATAAAGGAAATTGATAAGTATGACGCGCTGAAAGCGGTCGAAATTAGGTGGAAATGTTGGTTGGAATTGTGGGTTGTTTCTCATGTAGAATAGAGAAACCCCACACAGCACTACAATCGGGAACCGGTCTTGGCCTTATTTAGCAAGTCCTGTGGCTTGTTAAATTTTTCATAATGATTTCTTTTTTCTGGGCAAGGTCATTAGTCTTGCGCCAGAGGCTCCCCGGCGGGGAATCGAACCCCGGTCTCCCGCGTGGCAGGCGTGTATACCAACCACTATACTATCGAAGAGCATTGATATGATGATACCCTTGTGTAAAATGTCTGTTTAGTGCAATGTCTTTTGCCTTAGCGCCGAACTATGGCTTAGGTGGTTAGGAGGCATTTTAGGTGGATGACAACAGGGTAAGTAAATGTTTAATTGCAAGGTAAGTAATGGCGTTCGAATGGAACCGCAATAGTACTTGTTTTAAGGGTTTTTTTTGTAAGCTTGGTGGAAGTTCTCGAATTATGATGGGAAGGTAAGTAGTGGCGTTCGAAGGAACCGTCACAGACATCCAACCAGATCTGCTCGACCGCAGTGGAAGTCTTTCCAATTAAGTCGAACTGGTTTTTCATTAGTCGCCACACGAAAGGAATAGCTGATGCGCTACCCACCACAGCGGTGGTAATCCACCCCCGTGGCGACCGGTGGTACGATTGACTCGATGTCTCGAGGAGTCAGATTTTATTGGCCCAACTAGACAGACGAGTCAAATTTCATCCCCTGTCGGGTACTCACACGTTGCTGGAGTCGTTTTCACACGGTGGAGTGTGCATACCGATCCGATAAAGTCTCTGCGCGAGTATAATAGATCCGCATTGCTAGTAAAATCCATATCTTTGCTCTGTTCAACGTGCATCGAATTGAACTATTAATTAATAAATAAACAGTGTCTTGATTATTCCCTATTAACAATATTAAGTGTTTTTTTTTTTTTTTTTTTTTGTATACATATCATTTTTTATTTCTTCCTATTATTATAATTTACTTACTTGCTAGACAAAAATGATTAAACTCTAGCTTATGTTATCTTATTTCTTAACTTACTGGTCCCTTGCGGACTCTCTAAGTTACATGCATACGCTTAAAGCATGAAAATTTGTCTTTCGACATTATGGTTATTTTGTTTACATGAATTTTTAGGGAACTTAATTGGATACAAAGAAAATGAAGAAAAGAAAAAACGTTGTTCTTGTTATTGTTTTTACCTTATATCTAACTTAAATGCTAAACTATCTATAGATTTTTTTTTTTTTTTTTTTTTTTTTTTTTTTTTTAACTTAACTCTATTCTAAACCTAACATCAAAACTAAATTTTCGAAATGCTAAATCTATGTAAGCTTTCCGTTGTTTGTTGGGTTTTTTTTTTTTTTTTTTAATTATTATTATTATTATTTCTTTAGTTTTATAAGGAAACAGGGTTTTATTTGCCACTCAGCCACCAAAATTTCTGGTGTTGCTTATTCGCGTCTTTTCGGTCTCTCTGTGCTACTGCCGTACTGAACTGCAGGCTCTCTTCATTAGTGTGCGCAACCTCTCGATTAAAACATATTCGTTTATCTATACCCGACCGACGCACGTGATAAATCAACGGTATAGCGGATTCATTTTGTATGAGGCCGTTCATGTCAAGACTAAGGAATGTTTCTGGTGGAATAAAGCCATTGCGACGTACCACCTCATAATACATATTGTTTGGGTAATATGCACCAAAAATCAAATCGTTCTGTGAGCTCATTGATCTCGCAATATGCCCTCGGATCAGCTTGATCATAAAGTTATCCACTCTGTTTATATTGGCCGCACTGTACAACGCTTCATTGGGATAATATTTTTTGTGATCGGATTCAGGAGTCCGATGTAACTTAAGGCACGTCCTGAGGCATTGCCTCTCAAAAATCCGAATCTTTTCCATTAAGCTAGCTCCCACATTAAACCACACTGGGCATCCATATATGATCATCGGTCTGATGAGAGCCATGTAGCATATAACTTTAACTCTGCTGTCAAGTTGACTACTATGAAACAGTCTTCTTGTCATAGCGTAAGCTTTCTTTGCCCTGGCTAGGGAAGCTTCCACATGTTTGTTAAAATATAGATACTGATCCAGCCAGATGCCTAAGTATTTGACTACGGTTTTGGTTTCCAGTGTTTGTTGGTGTGGTCCCATAATAGCTAGCTTTCGCCAGTTTATCCTGGTGTCTCTGGTAGCTTGAGCCAGTGGTGTTCTAAAGAGGATGGTTTCACACTTCTGGATATTGATTTTGAGTTTCCAGTTGTTGCAGTATCGCTGAACATCATTGAAATCCCCTTGTAATAATCCGTTAATGATTTCAATTTTTGGTGCTGTTCTATATATTATCAGATCGTCTGCATACGCAATAGCCTGATGAAGAGACCTTACCAGGTCGCTAGTGTAAATATTAAAAAGGATCGGAGATAACACCGCTCCCTGTTGCAGACCGTTTTCTATATTGTAAGTAATGTTAGAGGTCACATTGCCACTTTTGACGATGAATTTCCTTTCATTCAACATGTCGTATAGTATATACAGTAGTGGTCTATGAATGCCTAGTCTCATTAGCTTGTAATATAACCCTTCTAACCAAACGGTGTCGAAGGCCCTCTCCAAGTCAATCAAACAGGCACCTGTACACTGTTTCAGATTTTTATTCCACTGAATGTCTGAAACCAGTTTAGCTGCGGCATGTGTGGTTTCATGACCAGCTTTAAAACCAAACTGGTTATTTGGAATAATATTATTGTCCTCAACCCATTTAAGTAGAGCCTTGTTTAGAACCTTTTCGAATACTTTACTGATACTCGGTAACAAACTGATCGATCGCAGATTTTTTGGGTTTGTTCTATCTTTCCCTTTTTTTGGTAACGGTTGGATGATGGCCGTTTTCCAACGTACTGGATAGTGTGCGTTGTTCAGAGCGTTGTTAAACAAGACTGCATATATGTCCATTGCGATTGGAGGAAGATGTTTTAGTACGATATTGGGTACTCCATCGATTCCAACTGATTTTTTGTTTCTTAATGATGCAAAGACGCCATGGATGTCTTCACTAGTGATCAAAAGACTGTTGGCGCTTTCGACAGTCATCTCGGCGTTTGCCGTATTTTCATTACTGAATTCGTTAAAACCATGGTTTTCTGATCGCCACTGTGAAATATCATTTCGAAGATGACCATAATTCAGTAAAACTCTATCTTCCAAGCCATGGTTGCGGCGAATTACTTCATTTGCCTTGTACAGTTCTTGAAAGACGGCCCCTAAAACATTCACTTTTTCCAAGGGATCTTCAAACACAAAGACTTCGTCATTTAGGATGGCGTTGTTTGTGTCTATGCCTATATTTGCCAGCATTCGTTGGTTTTCGTCAGTTCGTGGTATTTGGAGACACTGAATCTCGTTTTCATTACTCCGTCTAAATATTTTATTAATTTGCGGAAACATACTAGGGTTGTTGGATTTTACCGCCCGAACTTTGTTGTTCCAATACAAATTTGCTGATAGCCTATAGTTGGCTTTTATCAGCTGTTGGAGATTTTTTAATCTGGACTTCAGTGATATTATCTCCTGGTCGTGCCTATCAATAAATCGTCTGTACCGTAGTTTTAGTTGCGACAGAAGTCTACTTTTTTTTCTGTGGAGTGCGTTGATTGTGACGTTTCGGTACATGTTCATGTTGTCCGTAGGTGTGGTTTTTGGTATTGTTTTGTCCATAGTTTGTTTTATGGTTTCGTCCATTTTTTGTATGTATTTGTCGATGTCATCGTTGGGTATGTTTCTGTTGATAGGAGGGTTAATGTCTTTTAAGCGAATTTCTCTTGTTAAGGTTCTCGTGAAACGCGTCCATCGCATACCCCCATAGTTATAGGGTTGCGGTATCATACATTCACCGAGTTCCACAACTTCGCTTGGTGTTTTTATCAATATTGATAATGCACAATGGTCGCTGTCATACTCAATTGTGCGTAGGCAGTTTATATTTTGTCTGTTAGTATGTGTATGTTTAAGGCGTGTGTCAATAAGCATAATATCGAGGAACGAGCCCCCTCTGGGGAAAGAAGGATATTCTGTAGCTAGCAGGTCAACTTTATATTCAATGTGATGTTGATCTAGCCAACTAGCTAGTTGATTTCCTCTCGTGTTGGATATGCTATTTCCCCAATTTGGGTGTTTAGCATTCAAATCGCCACCCACGATGTAATAGTTCCCTTCCGAGTAAAGTTGTAAGCATTGGAAAAGAGTCTCTAGCTCCATTATAAATTGATTTTGTTGATGTGCTTCTGGTGCGTAGGCAGATATCACATACATCCCCCTACCTTGTCGGAGGGGTATGCGGATAATGCACGCTTCAAGCACCTGAAATCTGCGAATCTCACCACTATATATTACCTTATGTTGAAGTTGTTTTTTAATAAAGATTGCCACCCCTCCTCCTTGTGTGGAGTTGGGTCGGTCTCTTCGTATAATGTCGTAGTTTGTGTGACATAGTTTATGCCTCTGATTCAGCTTAGTTTCGCTAGCCAGAAGCACGTCAGGACTTTCGTCTTGCAACAGTTTAAAGAGAGCGGCTCTTCTCTCGATTCTGATAAGTGAATTTACATTCACGACTAGAGCCTTAATTGTGCTTTCTGTTGGGGGGTTTATATTGACGGCTGGCTAGACAACTGCGAATAGACCCAGTCTATTCTAGTGTCCTGTTCTTTTATTTGTTTTTGCATTTGTGTCATCTGCGTCTGAATAGCGAGCAAGGTTGTGAGCACATCTGCTAGTGTTACTGTTTCTGGAGGCACAGTATGTTGCGGCGGTACCCGTGTGGTGGGTTGTGGCGTGTTTCTCCTGCCAGCTGTTACTTGAGCATACGAGAACTGGGGTGTTACATTTAGTGCTGGTCGGCCTTGAACTATCGGGCGTTCTGATTTTCGTTGCTGTGAAAACTTTTTTTCCTGTAGTTCGCGGAACTTAGGACAGCCTCGATAATTAGCGGGGTGTCCCTCACTCTTACAAACTGCACACTTTAAAAGAGATCTGTCGTCTACCCTTTCTTTACCTAACGTGCATTGTTCTGCGCTGTGGTCCTGTCCGCATCTTACGCATCGATACTGCATTTCGCAGTTTGCTGCTGAGTGCCCGAACCTATGGCAGCGAAGACATTGGATTATATCTCTGCTTTTTTTCAATTTGTCCCATGTGACAATTTGATGGTTCAGGATAGTGATTTTCCTAAGTCCACCAATTTTGCTCCCAGGGCCCAGCTGCACCAGGAAGAATGGTAATTTTCTATTCTCCCGTCTAGCCCTAGCTGTATTGAAAGGTTTTACTGCGATAAACTCAATATCATTACAGTTAAGCTTTCGCAGCGTTTGTAATATAACTTCTGGTTCTGTTTCAGGGTCAACGCCTTTTAGTAGAACCGTTATATTCTTTATTTCTTTCGGGGTGTACGTATAAAATTCCGCGGTGGCCTGTTTTAGCACATTTTTCATTTTTTCGAAATCCTTAACCGAATTTGTCTGTATGGCCAACCTGTTCCCTGTCAGTCTTTTAATTGAAAAATCTTCCCCAATAGAAAGCTTACATAGACTTACCAGTTCGTTACAGTCCATATCTGTAATGTTGATGGGTGGCATCTTCGTTTTCCTTTTTGCTGCCTGTTGCGTCATCTGTTGTGGTGGACATTCTTTTTGTTGGCTTGGCTTCTGTTGTGCACATTGTTGCTGATTCTGCTGTTGTTTCGTTATTAGCTGCTCCTTTTCAGCAAATTCCTTTTTCCTGCGACGCTTCTCTGCTAATTGCGCCCTTGCTCGGGCTAGCCTTGTTTCAAGATCGCTGATTTCATCTTCTTCGTCCTCAGTGTCGGTAGTCGCTAAACATGCAAACATGTTATTGGTGAGATGGCCGTCATTATATGGAACCGGGGGGAATAGATTGTCCTCTTCCATTTTGTGCGCCTTTTCGAGCAAGTCTGCTATTGCCTCGTTTGGCTTGTTTATTTTTGTTGCAGCTCGTGTTAGTGGGGAGCTCGCCGGGCGTTTTATTAACGCGGACTTCGGTTTTAATTTTTTAATATTTTGTTTTTTGTCTGCCATTCTGCATGCTGAGGGTCCATACACCGAGCTTGTTGCATCCAAGATAGCAGGCCAGTCTTTGTTTGAAACCAGTTCTTAGGTTGGCTTCACTTTGTAATTTCACTGTATATTTTTGTTCCTTTTGTTTCTTTTTTATTTATATTTATTGTTTTTGTTTTGTTTTTCTCTTACTTCAATTTTTTTTTCGCTAAACATGTGCTCACATACACTCTCACAGTTGATTAGTATTAAACGGTGTTTGTTTTAACTGTCAAACCACGTGGCTTCGTTCTCTTTTATTTGTTTATATTTATGTATAATAACTTTGTTTTGACTGTTCTTGTCACTAGAATTGATTTATTTATAAATAGTCTTATTATTTCAAATTTCACTCGCGACTCATAAAAGTAACTTTTACATTTATCTCGATCGGCGAATTTAAAACACGTCCGCACTCGGTCAGTGTGTATCGTTGTGTGAAGTAGATTCGCTTTCTCTATTGCAGTGGTGACTGGTCTGTCATCTACCATTAGCGAAGGAATGGACAATATTAAGTGTCTTTAACTGCAAATAACATTCTAAACTGTAAAACTGAAAGGAAAATTGTAACAATAAAAAGCAGAGATCACCACCCACTCCAAGTGTTTTATTGTTTGTTCCTTCTTGTCGAAAAGCTGCTGCTAGCAGTAGGACGACTGTGCGCATCTTGAAGGGTTATCTGATGTGGCGATTGTGGAGTATCAGCAATCATCATCATCATCGGCACTACAACCGGGAACCGATCTTGGCCTTATTTAGCAAGTCCTGAGGCTTGTTAAATTTTCCATAATGATTTGTTTTTTTTTTCGGGCAAGGTCATTAGTCTTGCGCCAGAGGCTCCCCGACGGGGAATCGAACCCCGGTCTCCCGCGTGACAGGCGGGTATACTAACCACTATACTATCGAGGAGCCAATAAAAGAACTTAATGACGTGTTTCACTCCTACCATCTTCTCTGGTGCAATTAGTGTTTTTGTCTTTTCATCGGTGGTGTTTTTATTGAACCTGCATCCTTGTTGATGCGCTAGTAAAAACCGCCACAATACCACAGTGGACACGCATATGTGAGTGTGGGTCTGATTATTTGTTTATAGATGAGCAGTTTGACTTTATGGGAGAGACCGTTGGGTTTCCACATTACTCTTCTACAGAGATTCAGTTGTATTGTGACTTTACGTAAAGTATTTTTAATGTGGGTGGAGAATGAAAGGTCATTGGAAAAGGTTATTCCCAGATATTGTAAAGTTTTGGAAGGTTTTATCTGGGTGTTATTTAGTTTGAGTCTAATTTTGTTGTGGGTGCGCCTTGTGTTGTTTGTGCAGTGCTCAACTTTACCCTCAAACACTATAAGCTGGGTTTTATCAGAATTTAGACGAATTTTCCATTTATTGAAGTATGTTGGTAGATTTGGGAGGAAGTTATTAATGCGGTTCCTTGCCTTTTTTACAAACTTGCTGCTGGAGTACACTATGGTGTCATCAGCGTAATTCAACATGACGGTATTGGGTAATTGAGGCTGCGGTATGTCTGAAATATAGAGTAGGTATAATAGTGGTCCAAGAACTGAACCCTGCGGAACCCCTGCGGTTATATTATACGATTGGGAGAGAGAAGAATTTATTTTGACCATGAATTTTCTACCAGAGAGGCTGGAAGTGAGAAGCTTGGTGGTGTGGGTGTTTAATCCAAATATGTAGTGCAGCTTGTAAAGCAGTCCTGAAATCCAAACACAGTCGAATGCTTTAGATATGTCGAGGGAGATACAGACCGTCGGGCTTTGGTTTTGAAGATTAGTTGTGACATCGTGCGTTAGTTTTAATAGAGCATGACAGGTGGAGTGTTGTGAGCGAAAGCTAAACTGGGAATTTGGGATATTAGCATTGTCATTAGCAAATGAAAGGAGATTTCGATATATCTTGCATCCCAGTATCTTGCTTAATGTGTTTAATAACGATATCGGACGATAGTTGCTGGGGTTGTTGGAAGGACTGGACTTATTGACTGTGGTTTTCCAGTTATCTGGAAAATGTGATGCGTTAATTATGTGGTTGAGAAGAAAGAGAATAGGGACTAGATTTGGTGGGAGTAGTCTTTTGTAAAGAAGGTTAGGAATTCCATCTAAGCCTGTCGACTTTTTGTTGTTGCGTGATGTTATAAATTCAGATAATTCGCCTGCTGTTAGGAATGACGCATTATACAGAGGATGTGACGCTTTGTTTGTTTCGTTGAATTCCGCCATGAAAGGGGTGAAGGATGGGATCATTGTGTTTGGGATGTAGTCATTTACGGACTGGGTGATTGTTAGTAGGGTTGATAATATAATCGATTCGGGGTTTGTATTTTCGACCCATTAGTCTGTTGATATTTTTGAATAAATCACGATTGGGTTTAATATTTTTAAGTATAGACGTGTAAGCCTGATCGGCAAATTGTTTTAGTGGTCCATTTATCAGGGTAGTCAAGAGTTGGATTTGATTTTTAATAAAAGGGGAGTAACTGGTATGTAGTTTTCGTCTAAGCTGTTTTTTTTTTACACGTAACAGTTTTGTAAGGATGTTGGGTAAAGGTTTTCCTAGGTGATTATGAGGAATGGATGTAGGTGTGTGGCTGAATAGGGCATTTTTTAGTTTTAGCTCTATTCTTAAGGCTACTTGATCAATTTCAGCAGGGAGTAGGTTTGAAGTCTCTGGCAAAGTATAGTCTGTAAAACTGGCAGCAATGTCCCTATTGACTCGTTTCCAGTTTGTCCTGGAGAAATTCGTGATCGGATTGAATGAGTAACATGGTTCGAGGGCTGGGATTTGGACAGTGGTGTGGACGGACCCATGATCGGAAGGGAATTCGAAGAATACTGTAGGGAGGTTAGGTGAGTAGACGTCTACGGATTTTAGGAAAAAATCTATTGTTGATTTAGTAGTATTGGAGATACGTATTGGCTGTAATGGACAGTACGCATAGATATATGGATGGAGTTGAAGGAGTGCTAGAAGTTGGCAACCGTATTTATTGCACTTAGTGTCGTTAAATGAAGTATGCCGAGCATTCCAGTCTCCTCCTATTATGAAAGGTGCAGGTAGAGACTGTTGAATTATCGAAAGGGAATTCGAAGGATACTGTAGGGAGGTTAGGTGAGTAGACGTCTACGGATTTTAGGAAAAAATCTATTGTTGATTTATTAGTCTTGGAGATGCGTATTAGCTGTAATGGACAGTCCGCATAGATATATGGATGGAGTTGAAGGAGTGCTAGAAGTTGGCAACCGTATTTATTGCACTTAGTGTCGTTAAATGAAGTATGCCGAGCATTCCAGTCTCCTCCTATTATGAAAGGTGCAGGTAGAGACTGTTGAATTATCTCAGTGATGTCGGAACTAGGGAAGTTTGGTTCCCGAGAAGGGTGAATGTATATGGACGACAGTAAAAGCACTTTGTTGCTTTTGCAAAAGATTTTAATTGCCGTGTACTCAATATTATTTATATTGGTGAACCTAATTTCGGAAAATTGGAATTTCTTGTGTATTAGAATTCCAGTACCTCCACGAGGTCCAGTGGTTCGTGGATTAGAAACAAGTGTATAATTCGGGATAGATACTCGGGAGTTTGGTTTAAGCCACGTTTCTGAGAGGAGGAGGATATCTGGAGAAAACTTGTCAACGAACAATCGGAGATGTTCCCTCTGAATATTGGAATATATGGACTCTGCGTTGAGGGAAATTATGGTTAAATTAGCCATTAAGGGAGAGGATATGTGAAATTATAAGAGATAAAATCTGACCTTTTTTTCTATTTCTGAGCTGTGCTTCAGCGTGGGCACCATCTTTTGTAAGCTACTTATGTATCCTGTGATGTCCAGATTAAGATCGTTACTGTAGGATTGGTGATTCCTTATTATGTTATGGGAATCCTTGACAACCTTAGCGCATGACATTCCTGGACTTGTAGGATTTGTTGATTGAAGTGATGTTGTTTTGGTTGGTGAAGGTTTGCTCGTTGCCATAGGTGTTGTTTGCCTTTGTAGAATCCTCAGGTTATGAGGACATTGCGAGAAGTTGGCAGGGTGGGGTCCTCCCCAGTTACAGCATGTCACTGTGATTTTCTTCGTTGTAATGGATCCATCGGGGTTTGTTGTTTGGATTGTTCCTGGTTCCATCCCAGGCGGGTTGTGGATCCGCAAGAAAACTGTTTACAACTGTCTTACTTCTATTAAGCCTCCTTGCTATTTCTCGGCCTGAGAGTCCTACATCCTTGAAAGCATCTATTTGTCCTCTTCCTGTCGCTGTCAACGTCTTTCCGAAACCCATTTGTGTTTCAAATTAAATAAAGACAGTTCTTTTCAACACTTTTTTTTAATATTCTAAACAACAGTGTTAAAAAAACTGCTCATGTGCACTCCTGCAACGAAATATTCGCAATGGCCTCATCCAAGTGACGCACTTTTTTAAACCCTTTTTATGTAGTTCATTATTTGATCTTGGGAAATTCCAATTTTCGTTTCTTAATTACCCTTTATTTTTAGGAATTTCTTTTGGGAAAATGCGTACTTATTCACAGGTAGTGGCCTCAAGACTTGCTAAATAAGGCCAATACTGGCTCCCGGTTGTAGTGCCGATGATGATGATGATGATGGTTCTGGGTAGTATATGTTTCCGGGTACAAAATTTCCAACAGGTATAAAGAGCGAAAATCTATTGCAAAATTGTTGGCCTCATCCTAGTGATTGAGAGTGTATGGGGAAATGTGTTCCTGTTTTAATGGGTACACTCCATTCCATTTAAGAAATAGGTTGATAGTTTATTGCAATAAATTTTGTTGAAATATATCCCCCAATGTTGTGGCATATATAATTAACTCTATAAAACTCTCCGAATCAATGACGTAAAAGCTTCGGAACCGCAGTAACTTTAGAAGATTATGTCACAAAAAACGTATCCCGTTCATAAACACTTCAATGTCAGTCTTTATTAAAGCAAAATTGTAAAGAATTTTCTTTTTGTTAACTGCCTTATTTTTTTAATGCTCCATGAAGCCCTGTCATGTCCTTTGCCCAATCGTTTTATTTAAACGACAATCGTTCGTCTCTCTTCCCTCAGGTCTGCGGACCATGGTGCGGGCCGCACTGAGCAAACTTTGGGACGATAAACAAAGATACTCTCTCCCAAGGATTTGCCATTACAATCGTGCACACTTTAACTAATAACTGTATCGAGCAATAAAAAAACTGCAGTGGATTTTTTTTTTCAATACGGAATGTCACTTTTCCAACGAGTACAAGTCAAAATTTGTTTGAGATGCATATCACAACAGCCATGTTGCGAAAGCCGAGCTCGATTTTAATAGTTAAATATATTAAATACCTGCATATTGTGTAATTTTTTTCCAATGTATGATATATGATTGGGATCCTCGATGGTATAGTGGTTAGAATATCCGCCTGTCACGCGGGAGACCGGGGTTCGATTCCCCGTCGGGGAGCCTCTGGCGCAAGACAACAACAAATCATTATGGAAAATTTAACAAGCCTCAGGACTTGCTAAATAAGGCCACGACCGGTTCCCGGATGTAGTGCCGATAACGATGATGATGATATATGATTAACTACACTAAAAGAAACAACTTAAATGATGTGAGTTGTGTTACGTTTAATATTAACAATGAACATTTACCCTGTATAAAGGATTTATATTTCTAGACCAAAGCACTCAGTCCATCTATAACCAAATGATCATTTGTTTCAGAACAGTCTGAATGTAGAATATACTAATATACTCCTAGGTCCACCGCAACTATGATATATATTAATTGCCACCTTCAAGCTATATATAATCGCATTTAATTCAAAGCTTCATTGGCATCAAGATATATTGGAATTTGATAAATTTCTCCTTCCGATCACATTACAAGTTTGTCGGGCGTTACAGTACAGAGGGAGTCAATTTGTTATGATAAGCTTATTTGGAGTATTATCATTTAGAAGTGTCCATTGCTGCAGACATAATCCTTGGACCGTCGTAGCTAGAGCTTTACACTCCCAACTTCTATATCCCTTCAAGCTGTCTCAAAATATTTGCATATGTCTCTGAACGGTCTTCCATCACTAGGTACCTAATAATTGCATTGCTCCCCCCAATTTGCTGCCATTTACTGTCAATCAATGTGAAATTAGTGTTAGATAAATAGTTTTCACCCCATGCCCACTTGAGAGTATAACCATACACTATCGCCAGATATCGGATATACAGGTTCTAGATACTCAAATAATTTGCTCGCTAATAGCGGATTTCCGTGATGCAGCCTAATTGTTGGTGGTAAATATTTAATTTGATTGCATTTTGCATGAGTAGTGGTCGCAGCGGCTGCTGACACCCAATTCTATGGTTCTCGGTCCGCCCACTTTCCAATCAATCTGCCTTAGGCCAAGTAAAGAGGTCAAATTGGGGACTGACATGCTACTGGTATATTCATACATCGGATAACGTTAAACTGGTATTTAGATTGCATAGTGTTGGCATTGGTGTTGGTGTTACTCTGGGGATGGGCTACCTGACCGTCTGACAGTGGCAGAGTTTGCATAGTGCAGCAGAAAGGATTTTCTATTTTTACTGACTACCGGACATAGTCGTAATATATACACACTGTCTCTGTCAAGTATCCTTGCATGAGAAGAGACATCTGGGAGATGGAAGGTATTTACCTCAGTCAAGGAATATTAATGTTACTAACTTTACGATCGCTTTAAAATTGAATGGAATTTTATATATAGCCGCAGATAGGTGGTGTCCTGGAAGCTAAGGCCGCAGGACTTGATGACGTTCAAACCTGACTACCACCGAATGGCCACACCAATAGGTTGATGTACGTTTTTATGGCTAACAGGTTCTGTTGGTTATTAAATGATGTTATTACTGTGACCCATGCAACTGTTGCCTTTACTGGATATGCCTTGTCGCATATATACTCGTATTGGCTGAAGAATATTTCCTTTAGAAAATTTCTTAGAGTATATTCTGAGGGGATTGTGCACTTAAGGGTCGTTGCAACAGCAAGTTGAAATATTATAGTTGCAGGGCAATTGAACCGCTGAGGAAGGTAAACTTTTTATTAATATAATATGGCAAAGTCGGACCAGAGTCTGTGCTTTGTAGGATGTCTACTTCTCTTGTATACCATCGTTTATGGAAGGTAAATTTTTATATTATGCGCCATAGAACCCATTTTGATGACATAATGCGGAAGTAGAGAAACACAAGCAATGTACTTGATGACACGTCCTTTAAAGTTGGATGTTAAAATCAGTTTAATGTTATTTCGGTCTTTCTGATCCTTTACATTTACATTTTATAAACATCTTTTATTATGTCTTTTAGATTTTTACCCTATTTGCTCAACAAAAAATGGATAAGCTCTAACTTATAAGTCTTAAGTCACGGGTGCCCAGCGGACAAGGAGAAAACAGAAGGTGACTAATGTCATAAATTGGGCCTTAAATGATCTTTAGCGGCAGAACTCACTTCCACTTCAATGGATGCGTACAGAAAGTACAATTGTAGCATATGGGCCGGTGAAAATCCAAGAATGATTATTGGGAAACCCAGCCATCCACAAATATTGATTGTATAGTGCGGTTTTTAGAATGGCGGATCACCGGTTTGTACCTTTTCGACGTTGCGAAAACAACGTCGAACAAGTAAATGTCACGTTTGGCCAATGCTACCGCAATATAATAAAAGATCCAGACGGCACATGGTTTTAACAGGACAGTGCGTTTTGACACACAGGGGATTTTCTGTGTGAGAATTTCTGTTGACGCATTACCAATTTCCGCAAACAGCGTTTTTTTTTAAGTCAAAAGTGTGTGTTGGTAATCATATAACCATTCAAGAGCTCAGTTGACGAACTGATGCGCTATTTATGGTTTTGCAACCGTGAATCTTCGTTTTTTTTTGACATCGTACGGGCGTATTGGCAAACTGATGCCTGAATCGACAACTATTTATAAATAAATTCCAGTGATAAAAACAAAATTAAAATATATGTAAATAACCAAATAAAAGAAACGAAGCCACGAAAAAACAAAACACTAACATCCGGTGTAGTTACAGCTAAAACAAAGAACACCAAAAATAAACAAACAAAACAAATAACAAAGTAAAAATTCAACGCACGAAACGAAATGGATAAAAGTGACATAAAAGACACAGTGCATAAAACAAAAACAAAATAAAGTGCATACAAAATCACTTCTGTGCGGTATGAAAAATAAGATAATAACAAATTAAAATATATCACCTCGGTCGCAAGGGTGAAAAACAAAAATAACAATGTATTTTAAAAAAACACAGAGAGCACTCAAACAACGACAATGTCCGTAACATCGCAGTGGTCGTACGCAAAAGTTGCGTCTGGTGGGAGAACACCAAAACAGGCTACAACACTGGTAGCCACAAATACTCCCACACAGACGGAAACTCACAGAGAGCGTGAGATTCGAGACCGCCCGCACGATTTTGGAGAGACATATGAGACGGACAGTTACTCCGGTAGGAGTAATAGAATACATGCTGAGTTCAAAACAAGCATGGTCCGTAACAAATGGTACTCTATGTGACATGATGCAGCAGTTGCGACGCGACGAGTGGAGTAACAGGTAAACTCCGTCCCGCCCCACGATGGAATATCAAAAATAAAGTTCCGCGGGGATCAACGGGAATACATGCCTGGTGGGAGGTGGATTTAGTCATTAAAAATCCGGCTTACCTCTGGATCGGTCCAGAGGTATCTTTGAAGATTTCCACCGAGGAATACCGAAACCAACAAAAAAAAAGGGGGGGAAACCAGACCACAAGCAGACATGTTCACATTCCTGCTCAATCTGCAGAGACAGATGACACAGTTGCAAAGTCGAATAAACGAGATCTACTCGCACTTGCCCAATCTAAATAAAAAGTCGATATAAGCCCTCTAAGCAAAACATTAATCAAAGCTCTTGTCGTGAATATAAATTCACTTATAAGAACTGAGAGAAGAGCCAATCTTTTCATCCTGTTGCAAGATGAAAACCCTGATGTACTTCTGGCGGGGGAGACAAAGTTTAACCAGAGTCATAAGAGAGGGCATAAAAACTAGATTATTATACGAAGAGTTCGACCTAACTCCTCACGAGGAGGAGGTGTCGCAATCTTTATTAGAAAAGGAATCCATCATAAAGTTATATATAGTGGAGAAGTGCACAGGTTTAGTGTGCTGGAAGCCTGCGTCGTACGCATACCCCTTTCCACAAGTAAGGGGTTTGTATGCGATTGCGGTCTATACATGCAAAAACCTATTTCTCTTGAAAAAACAAAATTCCTGATAAACGATTCAAATATTCGTTTATCACCCTTACACCCAATTCCCCATAATCATCAGATGATCTCAAACGCATGGCAAATTGAACCAGATATTTAATTACCATACGTAAACAAAATCCTAATCCCAATGCATACCTTCATATGCACAACATATCCTAGATTTTCTGAGAATTCATCAGACCGAATTCTTATCTCGAAAACAAACACTAGGCACCACACCCAAAGTATCTAAACCGAGATATTGCATTCAATTCGATCATTTATAGATATAAAATCTCGATTTGTTTTCGTTTAAAAAGGGGATGCATCATGATCTCTAAGAGGAGAATGAGAAGGGAGTCTGATGAGAGAGGATCACACTTTACGATAATAAACGTTAGATACTTGAACGACTTTTGAATTTCGACTAAACAACAGAATTCGGGCTATAAAAACCAACAATCCGAATATGTTCCCACAAATAAATAAAATATTCAGGAGAAATAATCAGATTCAGTGTCTCCAAATTCCACGTACTGATGTAAACAAGCAGCTGCTAACACAACACTGGCATAGATACAGAGAACGCGATCCTTAATAGTGAGCTCTTCGTGATCGAGGATCCTTTGAAAAAGGCGAATGCTGGGGTCGGTCTCTCAGAAAATGTACAAGGTGAATGAAAACATTCACGGAAATCACGACTTGGAGAGTTCTACGGAATCGCCTGCACCTCCGAAATGAAATTTCACTTTGGCAATCGGAGAATCACGGTTTTATCAAATTCAATGACGATAATTTGTCAATTGACATTGATGCAGATGGTGGGGCTAATAACCTTTTAATTCCCAGGGCAGGAATCCAGGGTATCTTCGACTCATTAAGAAGCAAAATGTCTGTGGAACAAATGGAGTACCTAACATCGTACTCAAGAAACTGCCCCCAATGGCAATAGATATATACACGGTCCTGTTTAACAACGCGTTGAATAATGCATACTTTCCCGCGCGTTGGAAAACGCTGTAGTGCTCCGAGAGCCCTACCGTCCTCCCACAATCCCACTATAGCCATTTCCCATACAATATACCTATTTCCCATACAATATATATATATATATATATATATATATATATATATATATATATATATATATATTCACTACATTAGATTTATCTGCATACTAAGCAAAACCCTTTATATTATAAATACATTTCATCATTGATTACTTAATAACTTAATCATTAATTAATAACAATGTATATATATTTATTTTAAGATATGGATTTTGGAAATGATGAAATATATTTATGATGTGTATGTTATGTGGGGATATGGATCTTTGTATATATTATTATTAGGTAATGATGGACCATATTTATTATATAGGAAATGTTTATATTAAGTGGGAATTTGGATCTTGATATATATCATCATCATCGGCACTACAACCGGGAACCGGTCTTGGCCTTATTTTAGCAAGTCCTGAGGCTTGTTAAATTTTTCCATAATGATTTTTTTTCCGTGCAAGGTCATTAGTCTTGCGCCAGAGGCTCTCTGACGGGGAATCGAACCCCGGTCTCCCACGTAACAGGCGGGTATACTAACCACTATACTATCGGGGAGCCGGCAATTATACTGCCCATCCCAAAAAAGGGCAAAGACTGTACAAACCCAATGAACATGCGTTCGATAAGTTTACTCCCAAGCATCAGTTAATCATTTTAAAAGACTATTAACAAAGCTCCGCCAAAATGGGTAGACGACAACAACATTATTCCGAATAACCAGTTCGGCTTTAATACGGGTCATGAACCCACACATGGTGCAGCTAAACTGGTCCCCGACATACAATGGAATAAATGTAGGAACCAATGCACAGGTGCCTGTCTGATCGACTTGGAAAAAGCGTTTGATACCGTCTGGATCGAAGGGTTGTATTATAAGCTGATCAGACATGGCATACATAAGCCTTTACTATATGTACTTTACGATATGTTAAAGGACAGGAGGTTCGTGGTCAAAAATGGTAATGTGACCTCTAATAAAACGTATAATATCAAGAATGGCTTGCAACAGGGCGCGGTACTCTCTCCGACTCTTTTTAACATTTACATTAGCGACTTATTAGATACACTTCCGCAGGCTATTGCGTACTCAGACGATCTCATAATATACAGAACAGCTTCAAAAGTTGAGATCACAGATAGTTTATCACAGCGAGACTTCAACAAAGTGCAGCGCTACTGCGACGACTGGAAACTTAAGATCAACTTCCAGAAATGCGAAGCCATACTATTTAGAACCCCATTATATAAAGCCACGAACGACGTAAGAAAAAACAGGCGAAAGCCAGTTATCGTGGGACCGCATGGAAGTAAACTGGAAACCAAGAGTTTAGTTAAATATCTTGTAAACTGGAAACCAAGAGTTTAGTTAAATAACTTGGCATATGGCTAGACCAATATCTGCATTTCAACAGACGTGTATAAGCTGCTTTGGTCAAAGTTGGGAAAACGTTTGCTATGACAAGGAGGCTATTTCACAGTAGCCAACTTGACAGTAGGGAAAAAGTCATATGCTACATGACGCTAATCAGGCCAACGCTCATATATGGCTGACCAGTATGGTTTAACATAGGTCCAAATTTGATGGAAAAGATTCGGGTGTTCGAAAGGAAGTGTCTCAGAAGTTATCTCAGATTATATTGAACACCGGAATCGGACTATAAAAAGTACTATTCAAATGAGACTTTATATAGGAAGGCGCAAATTTAATCACCCTATCGGAAGATGTTATAATGTTTGCAAATGACATCGTACGTCAATCATATTTGACATTTGTGAACTAGACAGCTGCAGTCATCTCGTAACTTAACCAAAAAAAAATTGTAATAGTCCAAATAAAGACTTCCATCACTCAAATCATTTTTCTTCATTTAGTAAAAATGTAATTCAAAAACAAAATGGATGAGTAATTTTGCCCCACCCTTTATAACGAACCCTAGGCTCCTCGATAGTATAGTGGTTAGTATACCCGCCTGTCACACAGGAGACCTAGGTTCGATTCCCCGTCGCGGAGCCTCTGGCCCAAGACTAATGACCTTGCCCGGAAAAAGCAAATCATTATGGAAAATTTAACAAGCCTCAGGACTTGCCAAATAAGGCCACGACCGGTTTCCGGTTGTAGTGCCGATTATGATAATGATTATCCAAATACTCTGTACTATGAGAACATGCGTCGCAACGGCTATGTTCCACCAGAAGCGTTTCTTGATTTGGACATGAAAGGGCTTATAGAAGATGGATCCGGAATTCCACTGATCTCTCATGTAAGTAGATTATCCGTAGACGGGCGATTCTACTACGGCCGGGAAGGCACGCGCACCGAAGAAGAGCTCTTGCGCTTCAGTAGGGCTATGTCTCGAAGAGACCAGTACGATAATATTAAGCAGCACCAACAGTTCTGGTGGTTGATCGGCAAATAAAGCCCTGATTACCAACGTAGGTAGAATTGTGGCATTTAACAGATACACACACAATACACAAGTAAATAGTGAAAAACGCCTAAAGAAAATCGAATAATAAAATGCATCAGATCCGTATACCATAGCGAAAACCGAACAATTCCACATCAGTGGAATGTACTTGAGTTTAGAAATCGAATTCGTACACGCGGCCAGTAGCCTGGTGTGCTAAGCATTGGTTGAATTTTTCGTGATTCTAACTGTCATAGCGTCAGTTCGAATCACACGTTCTTCACTATCATTGCAAACGCTATAATTGCTAACCCCGACGTGATCTGTGTACACACAACAGACACTTTCCCATAGTAAACAGAACTTTACGACACGATCACGACTTCCGCATAGAGCACCGGCACACTCGCCTGGTCGCTTGTTCCTCGCACCGTCGTTCGCACACGAAGTAACAAAGTTACTGAGGAGGGAGTAGCGTGGCGTTTCTAACAGATACACACACAATACACAAGCAAATAGTGAAGAACACTGAACGAAAATCAGATCAGAAAATGCATCAGAGCCGTACACCATAGCGCTAACATAACAATTCCACATCAGTTGAATGTACTTGAGTTTAGAAATCGAATTCGTACACGCGCCAGTAGCCTGATTTGTTAAGGATTAGTTCAATTTGTGGTGATTCTAACTGTCATAGCATTAGTTCGAATCACACGTTCTTCACTATCATCGCAAATGTTATAGAATCACTACATCATCATTAGCCAGCCTTCACTGACTTAGCTTTTCTAGAATTAGGATAGAATAAGATTTAAGTTCAGTTCTTTTAAATAAAATTTTTTAAAAAAAAAGTTGAAGTAAGTTAAATTTTAAGAAAAAACAAAAAAAAATCGGCACAACATTTTGTAATTTTTCTTTGTCACAAATATATAACTAAAACCACAAACAAGACTACCAATGCGGATTCCGTAGGAACCGGTCAACGAGCGACCAAATGTTCACAATAAGGCAACTACTGGAAAAGAAGTGAGAATACGGAGAGACGGTTCACCAACTGTTCGTTGACTTCAAAAAAGCCTACGACTCAGTCGCAAGGCAAAGACTCTACCATATTGTAGTTGACCTGGGAATCCTGAAAAAAGATGCCTCCATCATCCAAATCTGCATGAACGAAAACAAAGGGCGAGTTAGAATAGAAAACCAGCTCTCAGAATCATTTGAAATCCGGGACGGACTAAAACAGCGGTATGGCTTCTTATCATGTCTCTTTAACCTTGTCCTCGAGTATGTCATCAGAAAGGTACAAGACGACAACATGGTCCGGTCATTCCTGAACGAGTTCACCAAGTGCCCGCATATGCGGATGACATCTCAGTTTTGGGCGATAATCTCGAAACTGTAAGTAAAACCTGTGAAAACATCATGCAAGCGGCAGAAGAGGTGGGCCTAGAAATAAATGAAGACAAAACAAAATATATGACTACGATGAGAGCAGGTGGGCCTCAGGGAACACACGTAAACATCAGGGGCAAGATATTTGAAAATGTCAAAGAATTTAAATACCTGGGAACGATACTGACGGCCAGTAACGAAATGTCGAAAGAAATTAACAAAAGACTACACTCCGGCAACGCTACTACTGGCATGCAGTCAGTAAACTGCTGAAATCCAAACTGCTATCACGTAATATAAAGCTCCGTGTCTATAGAAGCATAATCATGCCGATTGTTCTATACGGATGCGAAACATGGGCTCTCACAAAACGGGAAGAGAACAAATTCCGCGTATTCGAGATTAGAGTCCCAAGGGGCATCTTTGGCGGCAAATATGACGAGGAGTAAGGACAATGGAGGAAACTCTACAACCACGAATTGCAAGCGCTATACCACAAACCTACAATAGTGAGAGTTATCAAGTCGCGAAGATTAAGATGGGCCCGACACGTGGCACGAATGGGCAACGGTAAGACCGTGCGTAGAATTCTTGACAGTAGACTAACGGGAAAGATACCGGTAAGACGGCCGCGACGGAGATGGGAGGACAATGTTAGGTTTGACCTTGACGAGATTGGATCGGATGGTCAAACGTGGAAGGAGAGTGCACAGGACAGGGAACGATGGCGGGGTCGAGTCGATGAGGTCATGGACGTTCGGGTTCCTACAGGCCATTAAATAGTAGTAATAAAGACCCAAACAAAGTTCTGTCGCCGAGAGGCAAAATACACAATAGTCGAGTAATGTTTAGCTTAGAACGTCTGCGTCCCCCGCTTGGTAGAAACCTTGACGTGGTGCGGGGGCTTAAAGTACAATGAATCACTCAGGCTATGCTGACGGGAGCATATGCTTCCAGTAAGGTCACCCATGTCAGACAGGCTAGCGAGGAGTAACACACAAAGATCTACCGCCCCTAATCCATGGTGTTAGGCGTCGCCGTGCCCATTGGATGGTTTGCAGCCAGGGGTATACCGGCTGTATTATAACGGCGCCTCTCTGACACCGGGTCGAATCAAAGCAGTAAGCAGACCCTACCACATCAAAACGGGGCTCTGATGTGGCGGCCTATTTGAAACTCCAAATCTCGTGGGATCAAAAATGAATAACCAATATACAAAAAACAATCCTACGAAAAACCCGGTAGGCGTAGGTTACTACCATAAGGGAAAAAATCATCAAGAAAACACCGACTCGGCAAAAAGAAGACGTAGGGAAAAACTGAAAAAGCGGGATATACGCGGCGGCACGTGGAATGTTCGAACGTTATATAAACCAGGCGCGATACAGACGGTCGTAGAAAACGCGAAACAATATAAAATGGGCATCGTCACGCTTCAGGAAGTTCGACTCCCACATCAAATAATCGAAACCAACGGGTTTACACTGGTGTGTGGAAGTACCGATACACATAACCTCGGAACTGGCTTCATCATAAGCAAGAAGATTACGTCCCATGTAAGAGATGTGAAATTTATTAATGACCGAATGTCGGTGCTAAAAATACAGGGACCATAGTACAATTATCTATTTATAAACGTACACGCCCCAACAGAATCTACCGACGAAGAAACGAAGGACACATTCAACGAGACCCTAGAGGAAGTATTTGATGTGATCTGATCATTCGATGTTAAAATCCTCCTCGGCGACCTCAATACGAAAATTGGAAAGGAAGATATCTTCCAACCAACAATAGGTAAAGAAAGCCTACATGACGTGTCAAATGATAATGGTATTCGAATTATCACGTTCGCAGCGTCAAAAGATCTGGTAGTGAAGACCACGATGTTCAAGCACAAGCAAATCCATAAAGCCACATGGGTATCACCCGACGGCGTAACGCGTAACCAAATAGACCACTTCCTCATAGACAAAAGACACCACTAGAATATCCTTGACGTAAGATCATATAGAGGAGCAGATTGCGACTCCGATCACCTTTTAGTGATGGGCAAAATTAGAAGTCGGCTTGCAGCAAACCCACATGGACAGTCACGGGAGACGAGCAAAAAGTTCGACATTGATAAACTAAAAGACCTACGTAAAAGGGCGGAATATCAAGACGAACTAACGAATAGATTTAGCATCCTAGAGAATGACAGTAGTGAGGAAGAGGAAGCCAATAGTGTGGACACTAAATGGGCATCGATCAGAGACACAATCAAACAAACAGCCCAAGAGGTATTGGGATTTCAGAAAAGAATTAAGTCCAAACCTTGGTTTGACGATGAGTGCAGGGCAAAGATCGAAGAACGTAAACGCCTCAGAATGATCCACTTAGAAGCATATGATGAAGTCAACGCAGTAAGATACGCGACAATTCGGAAAGAAACAACTAGACTTTTCAAACGCAAAAAACGCGAATGGGAGAAGACTCGGATCCAAAAAATCATAGAAAATGCCAGAGCAAAGAACAGCAGAGGTATATATGCCGGCATAAATTCAATTAGAAATGGCTACCGAGGGAGAGCCGAAATAATCCGAGACACAAACGGCTGTCTGGTGACAGAAACAAAAAATATCGTGACAAGATGGAAGCAGTACTTTGAAAACCTGCTCAATGTGCGCACCCACCAACCACAAATAAACGCACCAGACGTACATACAGCTGAGCCCCAGATCCCAGAGCCCTCTTTCGACGAAGTTGTAGACGCGATAAATCGATTGAAAAACAATAAGGCCCCCGGAATCGATTACATGTCGGCAGAGCTTGTGAAGCATGGAAGGGGGGCAACCGCTCGAAAGATCCACCAACTGGTTAAAATAATATGGGACAAGGAAGTCATTCCGAAAGAATGGGAAACCGCAATAGTCTTCCCCATTTTCAAAAAAGGCGACAGATCTGACTGCGAAAATTACAGAGGAATATCATTGCTCCCAATCACATACAAAATATTAACAAATGTCATACTGGCAAGAATCACACCGTACGCAGAAGAAATATTGGGAGACTACCAATACGGATTCCGTCGGAACCGGTCAACAAGCGACCAAATGTTCACAATAAGGCAACTACTGGAAAAGAAGTGGGAATACGGAGAGACGGTTCACCAACTGTTCGTGGACTTCAAAAAAGCCTACGACTCAGTTGCAAGGCAAAGACTCTACCATATTGTGGTTGAGCTGGGGATCCCGGAAAAATATGCCGCCCTCATTCAAATCTGCATGAACGAAAACAAAGAGCGAGTTAGAATAGAATACCACCTCTCAGAACCATTTGAAATCCGGGACCGACTAAAACAAGGGGATGGCCTCTCACCATGCCTTTTTAAGCATGTCATCAGAAAGGTACAAGACGACAACACGGCCGGATCATCCCTGAACGGGGTCACACAGGTGCTCGCGTATGCGGATGACATCCCCGCTCTGGGCGATAATCTCGAAACTATAAGTAAAAACTGTGAAATCATCATGCAAGCAGCAGAAGAGGTGGACCTAGAAATAAACGAAGACAAAACGAAATACATGATTACGACGAGAGCAGATGGATCTCAGAGAACACATATAAACGTCAGGGGCAAGCTATTTGAAAATGTCAAAGAATTTAAATATCTGGGAACGATACTGACGCCCAGAAACGAAACGTCAAAGGAAATTGACAATAGACTACATTCCGGCAACGCTAGTTGGCATGCCAGTAAACTATTAAAATACAAACTGCTATCACGTAATATAAAGCTCCGTGTATATAGAACCATAATCATGCCGATTGCTCTATATGGATGCGAAACATGGGCTCTCACAAAACGGGAAGAGAACAGATTCCACGTATTCGAGAATAAATTTTTAAGGGGTATATTTGGCGGTAAATATGACGAGGAGTCAGGACATTGGAGGAAACTCCACAACCACGAATTGGAGTCGCGAAGATTAAGATGGGCCGGACACGTGGCGCGAATGGGCGATGATAGGACCGTGCATAGAATTCTTGACGGTAAACTAACGGGGAAGAGACCGACAGGACGGCCGCGACGGAGATGGGAGGACAATGTTAGATTGGACCTCGAGGAGATCGGATCGGATGATCGAACGTGGAAGGAGAGCGCACAGGACAGGGAACAATGGCGGAGCCGAGTCGTAGAGGTCATGAACTTCCGGGTTCCTACAGGACAGTAAATAATAATAATAATAATTGAAGCGTCTGCGTAGGACCAGTAAGTTATAATATAAGATAATTAAGCTAGAATTTAAGAATTTTTTGTAGCATATAATTTAGAAACCAATTATATAAAACGAAAATAAAAAATGTTGCAAAAATGAAAATGAAAAATGAAGCACTCAAGAGCTAAAAGTGGCAATTATTATAACACCGTGAATGAGCAATTACACTCACAGATCATTGGAAGTGCACGTAAATAGAATCCAGTCTGTTCCAACCTATTTGTCATTGTTCAAATAATTAAACTTAATATAATTAAAGTTAAACTAAAGTAAGTTTTCATGAAAGTCATCCCCAGATGCAGAACGAACACTTCTAAAGTAAAATTAAACTTCGATTAATAATCTTCGTGTTAAGGAAAGCACGGCCAATTAACAACACAACGCAACTCCCATTGTTATCACAATTTTCTGTTGCACATATCTAAAGATATTTATTATGTTCTGTAGTCACGCGTAGTTGGTGTCGCCCTGAGTTAGTTTTGTTCTCGAGTTTAACTAACGGTTGTGTACATTTAACATATTTTATTCTGTTCTTTTTATTCCACTTGTTATTATCTATATAAATCTCAAATTAGACCCGCGCTCGAATATTGCTCTCATGTTTGGAGCTCGGCTCCTAAACATACCCTCGACCTACTTGAGAGCATACAAAGACAAGCGATCCGCCTGATCGGGGATTCGGCGTTGACGTCGGGACTACAGTCGCTATCACATCGAAGGCGCGTGGCCGACCTCTGTCTGTTTTACAGATATTATCACGGGTGCTGTTCTTCGGAGATTCTTGGCATTGTTCCACGCAATTCGGTCTATATGCGCGCCACAAGACAATCCGACGGATCGCACCCGTTTGTGGTTCATCTCCCGATAGCGCGAACATCCCTGTATCAGAACTCGTTCCGTTACAGAGCGGGGAAGCTGTTGAACTCCCTTCCCACCCGAGTGTTCCCGGAGCGTTACAACCTGCAACTGTTCAAAAAGAACTGCAGTTATTTGATGGCATCTCGGGGCGCCCACTCGACGCTATAGGTTCGCCTTTCCCGAGAGAAGTCTAAAAAAAAAAAAAAAAAAAAAAAAAATCTTCTTAATTATGCAACACCCTTAATCTATTGCCATCTAACCTCTTAAAATGTTTCAACATGATCTTGTTCTACAGATAATGCAAAAAGGCTATATGAAAAGTTTGTAATCTAGGCAAAGGACGACGTTGCTAGTATTTAAAAAGTAATATAATTCGTAAGCACAGTCTCTCACAATTACACTGTGAAGTTGCTGGCTTGATCTATTATAGTTTTTGAATGATTGCCATTTAAATAAAACACCTCTTGTGATATTGTGTCAAAAATAAAAATGGAATACCAAGCAACGGTAAAGTATCCACTTGTTTAAAAAAAAAATTAATCAAACATAAAATGTTGGCCAAATAATTTAAAACGTGAGCGTAGAAGTATGTTTCCTAAGTCATCCAAATGAGTTTACCTGTTTAGAAATTTAGATTTAAAACAATGTACAATATAATTTTCTTTTTTTGGTTTCAAATCCACATTTATTTCCAATACAATTACAGATTTTACATAAGACTTACTGCCTTTTCGCAAGCACTTTAAATTACACAATATACTTTTTTTTTTCTTATGCCTTTCGCCGTACAACAATATAGTTCTTCTATTTAAATTCACAGCACAAGCTATGCAGCAATTTGATAGATTGACCGCATTGTTATGAAAGATTATGCTTACGAAAAATGTCACGTTTTTGTAGTGGTCCTTCTCTCAGGGAGCGTGTCTCGTCCTGAAAAGGACGAGGGATCTCTTTAAGATAGCTCCTGAGTGGACCCGTTGCGGTGCCGCCGTGCTTCCTCAAACTTTGAGGGAAGAGCAGCTACCGATCGTTGAATATGGTCCTGGGAATCGGCCAGGATCAATTAAAAATACTTTTTATATACTTTAAAATTTATTTCATTAGTAAATTCATTTTCTGGCGTCCTTACACCTAGAACGCCAATTGAGACCGATCCTCGAATACTTTTTTTTTTTTTTTTTTTTCAAAACTGTATTTATTAACCATAATTAGAATTCGTACATACAGTGACTTAAAATTAATTTTGTAACAATTGCTTACATGTAATTATTATAATAATATATACATTTTCCAAACAATATTTTATGAGATATAAAATAGATGCGTGTTTATAAATTTAGTGATATTATCTTCCTGGAAAAGGTCAGAAAACCAGGAATTTGTTTTTTCAACTTTACTTAATCTAAACTTAATCCTAATTATATAAATAACTTAACCTAATTGAGCCTGATTACAGTATGATTTTCATAAAGCCATAAACAAAGTTTTATAATTAATGGGATATATGTTATGAATTAAAGGATGTGGAATGAGGTTAGTTATGGGTTAGAGGTAGAGTGTTTCTCTCCGGTTGTTCGTTGGAAAAGCGTAGGATGTTGGAAAATAGTTGGACGTTACAGTATTTGAACTGGTTAGGGGTAACTTCGGTGTTGTGGTATATCATCTCATTTGAATCATTTACCAGTCTGCCTGAGGCGAAGATAGCTCTGGTGTGGAGACAGTTGGGATAGTTAGTTCTGATATCTAGAGGGTTCTCTAAGAGCGAGGTTATTATGGGATTGGGATTATTTTGTAGGTTTTCGATAAATTTGATAGACAGTTCGAGGAATCGTCTATCAAGGCGCTCGATACCAGCGGTATTGTAGAGTTCGGCATTACTATGGTACTTATAGGAGTTAGGACGACGATGTAACCCAGAGACATACCTAAAGCATTTTCTTTCGAATACTCGTAATTTCTCCATTTGGGAGGGAGTGATATGGTACCACAATGGGCACGCGTACGTGAGTGTGGGCCTGATAATTTGTTTGTAAATGAGCAGTTTGACTTTGTGAGAGAGACTTTTAGGTTTCCACATTACTCTTCTACAGAGATTAAGCTGAATTGTGGTTTTTTGAAGGGAATTTTTAATGTGGGAGGAAAAAGACCAGTTATTAGAAAAAGTGATTCCCAGATATTTTAGGGTTTTGGAGGGTTTTATCAGAGTGTTGTTCAGTTGAATCTTAATTTTGTTGTGGCGGCGTCTAGTGTTGTTTGTACAGTGCTCGTTTTTGCCCTTGAACACTATGAGCTGCGTTTTATTTGGATTAAGGTGGATTTTCCACTTATTAAAGTATGTTGATAGGTTAGGGAGGAAGTTGTTAATGCGGTTTCTTGCAGCCTTAACAAATTTGCTGCTAGAGTAAATTAATGTATCATCAGCATAATTCAGCATCACAACATTAGGAGATATGGGTTGAGGAATATCTGAGGTATATAACAGATATAAAATTGGCCCTAAAATGGAGCCTTGGGGAACACCCGCGGTTATGGTGTGGGTTCCTGAGACTGAAGAATTTATTCTCACAACGAATTTTCTGGCAGAAAGATATGAGGCTAAGAGCTTTGTTGTGTGAGAGTTTAGATTAAATATGGAGTGCAGTTTGTACAGAAGCCCTGAGATCCAGACGCAATCAAACGCCTTAGAAATATCGAGAGATATACACACAGTAGGGCTTTGGTTTTGGAGACCAGTTGTAACATCGTGTGTGAGTTTTAGTAGAGCATGACATGTGGATTGTCGCTTACGAAATCCGAACTGACAGTTAGGGATGAGGGCATTCTCATTGGCAAATGAGAGAAGATTTTGGTAGATCTTGCGTTCCAGTATCTTACTTAGTGTACTTAATAGGGATATTGGACGATAATTGCAAGGGCTATTACTACTACCGGGCTTCTTAATAGGAATTACTACCGCAGTTTTCCAGTTCTCTGGGAAGTGTAATTCATTAATTATATGATTAAGAAGAATGAGGATGGGAAGTAGATTCGGTGGGCGTAGCCTTTTAAATAGAAGACGTGGGATTCCATCTAATCCAGTTGACTTTTTGTTATTCCCCGATCTTACGATCTCGGATAATTCGTCCGAAGTTAGAAAATTTGTAGTGTCTAAGGGGTGTGAAGCTATGTTTGTGTTGTTGAATTCACCGATGAAAGGAGTAAAAGATGGGAATAATCTGTTTGAGATGTATTCGTTTACTGTGTTCTCGAAGCCAGGAGTTGAGAGAGAATTATTTTGCTCATGGATCTTTGCAAAGTGTTCTGTGAGGCAATTTGCTATGTCCGAATCGGACTGGGCAATATTATTGCTGATCGGGTTAATGAGATATTCGGGGTTTATATTTACGACCAGTTAATTGATTGATGTTTTTGAAAAGATCCCGATTTGGTTTGATATTTTTATGTGTGGAGATGTAGTTTTCATCTGCGAATTTATCAGAGTGGATAGGAATTGGATTTGGCTTTTAATAAAGGGGCAGTATCTTGTATGAAGTTTACGGCAGAGCTGCTTTTTAAGGCGCAATAATTTGGTTAGGATGCTGGGCAAAGGCTTTCCTAAATAGTTATGAGGAATGGTTGTCGGGGTGTTTTTGCTGAGAGCCTCCTTAAGACTTTGCTCTATTCTTAAAGATGCTTGATCGATTTCAGTAGGGAGTAAGTTAGATGCTTCAGGGATATACAAGTCAGAGAAACTTATCGCTATGTCCCTATTGACTTTTCTCCAATTTGTTTTGGTGAAGTTTGGGACAGAGTTTGACGAGTATAGTGGATCGAGAGAGGGGATTTGGATCGTGGTGTGAACGGAACCATGATCAGAAGGAAATATAAAGGAGACTGTAGGTGAACCCGCTGAATAAACATCGTCGGATTTGAGGAAGAAGTCGATTGTTGACCTGGCTTAGCTAGAGACTCGAGTTGGATGTAATGGGGAGTCAATGTAAGTATATGGATAAGACTGGAGGAGGGCTAGCAATTGGCGACCATATTTGTTGCATTTATTATCATTGAATGCTGTGTGACGAGCATTCCAGTCTCCTCCGATTATAAATGGAGCGGGACCGGACTGTTGGATAATCTGCGAAATGTCAGTATCTGGGAAATCTGGTTGTCGTGAAGCGTGAATATAAATGGATGCTAAGACGAGCACTTTATTGTTCTCACAGAAAAGTTTTACTGCCGTGTATTCAATGCTGGATACACAGGTGAATCTAATTTCACTGAATTGAAATTTTTTGTGAATTAATATGCCGGTACCTCCATGAGATCCATTAGTTCTGGGGTTAGAAACTAAAGTATAATTGGGAATTGAAACTCGGGAATTTGGTTTGAGCCAGGTCTCTGAAAGGAAGAGGATATCTGGGGAAAACTTTTCAACAAACAACCGGAGGTGTTGCTTACATATGTTAGAGTAAATGGATTCTGTGTTGAGGGAGATAATGGTTAGTTTAGAGAGAGCTGGAAAGAATATGGGAAGTTATTAGTGAAAGAATCTGACGTTTTTTCTCTATTTCTGACATCTTCCTCAGCGAAGGTAGCATGGCTTGTAAGTTTTGGATGTATCCCATGATGTCCAGATTGAAGTTTTCAGTATTGTTGTTAGGGGGAGTGGTAGTGTTGAGGTTTCCTCTTGCTGCATCCGCGTACGATATTCCGGGTCGGGTTGACTTCGTTTCCTGCAATACTGTTGGTTTCGTTGTTGTTGTTGTTGTTGATTTTATAGTTGTTGCTAATTTCCGTCTTTCCAGAAGTTTTAGCTTCTGAGGGCATTGGGAAAAATTTGCCGGATGAGGGCCTCCGCAGTTACAGCATTTAACTGTGATCTTTTTGTTGGTAATGGATCCATCAGCGTTGACGGTTTGTATTGTTTCAGGTTCCAGGCCTTGTGGATTTACCTTGCATTCCTCGAGCTCGTGTTCCTCTGCACATCTGCCGCAACGTCTTTGCTGGCGGCATGAGATCGCCAAGTGTCCTGATTGTTGGCATCGCTTACAATGAAGAATTTCTTATTTGTGGGGCTCTTCGATTGTGATTTTTTGGGTAAACAAATATTTAATTTGTTTAAGTTGCTTGATGTCCTGATTAGGTGGGATTTGTATGATCCGGAGGTTTTTTACGTTGTTTGTCCTCATGTACGGTGTTTGGAAGTAGTCCAGCTTATTGATTTTTATTTGTGGACATATCCTAGCGATTTCCAGTCCCACTTCTTCGTTGGTCCATTCGGGATCGATGTGCCTTCCTCGAATACAAAATTCATCGGCGTTTTATACAAATCTTCATTGAGATTTGTATGTGAGAAACTGGAGAAAAGGAATGGGATATCTATTTTTAAAATGCACACATCTGGCTACAATCCAGATGGAGATAAGGATTTTAGAATTGTGTGTGTGAGAAGGAAATGAATATATTTTAATATGGGATTGTTTGCATATGAAGATATGCATTGGGATTGGGGTTTTGTTTACGGATGGTAATTGAACATTTGGTTCAATTTGCCATGCGTTTGATTTTGTTTTATAATTATGGGGAATTGGATGTAAGGGTGATAAACGAATATTTGATTCGTTTATCGCGTATTTGGTTGGATCGGGGTAATGGATTTTGTAAATATGAGTTTGGGTGTAGGGATTTGGATATATGAATGGGGAAAGGAGATGGTAGGGCTTTTCAGAGCACTACATTTTCAATATTATAGTAACAGCGCCATCTTTAGCCTAGCCTAGAAAGTCATCAGTACGCCGAAAGGCCTAAGAAAAAAAAAATAGGTATTGTATAATTTAGAGTGTTTGCGAAGAGCCAGTAAGTTAATGTAAAAACGATACTTATAAAATAGAATTTAACACATCGTCGTATTGTAAATAAATGTGCATTTAAAACAAACAAACAAAAACAGGTGATTATCGTACAATCCTCTTATTTCCGATCTGTTGTATTTATTTTTATTATATTAAATGTTTCTCCTGTTTCGATTTTACTTGAACAACTTCTACTCGTTTTTGTTCTGTCCGAAGTTATTCTGTAATTGATCTAATTTCATTTTAGTTGATATAAGCCCACTTTGGCTAGTCCCACTAGATCTGATTTCACTTAATCTAGTTCCGCTTGATCATATAGCTCCTCTCTATCTAATTTCTAGTTCCACTTCATGTTCTACACTATTTTCTCTTCTATCTACTTCCAGTCATGGGAGTTCCACTTACTGTGGAGCATTTGCTGATCCATTTACTTAAAGTAATTCGACCTGTTGTAGCTCCTCTTACTCTAGTTCTACTTATCCTAATTCCGCTGGAAGTAGTCCCACTTTTCCTAGTCCACCTGGCCCTAATCCCACTTGTCCTAATCTGGTTTGTCCTAATTCCACCTATTTTTATTATATTTCCGAGTTGAACTTGTCTAACGGTTATAGCGCTTAACCACGATGTTATACACTCCAAAGACTCGCACAAAGGATACGATTCACAGGAATTTAGTTTCCGACAACACCACAAAACTCCAGCGTTTTATTGTTTAGACTCGAATTTATTTATTAAGAATACCCCTCGAGAGTTCGGCAAATAGAAATATCACCGATATTATATTATGCAAAGCGAAGCGCAAAAATTTAACAATCAACCTTTTCATTCCACTTCAATTTTATAATACTTTTTTCCTTCTCCTTCTTTGTTCACACTCTAAGACATTTCTAGTGTACATTGTTAAACATGCACAACCCATCAGCTAAAAGGAATGTTTTTTAAAGTCAACGAGCAACAGCGTTCAGCAAAATCAACCTGATGTCGTCGTTTATCGATGATCTCCATAGATAAGACAAATCACTTGCAATCTGACTTTCAATTAAGGAATTTTTCTAGAGAAACTTTCCCCTGTTAACAAACATTTAAATGAGTTTGCTTCGTGGTTCAGAATCGTTAGAATCTGCACGTATATTAAAATTTACCAAAGACAGTTGGTTGCTGGCCACTTTGCACATATCCAATATGCTTCTGTATCACGCATCGAATGCAATCGGATCCCCAGGCTTTCCCCCAACTGTGTTGTTGTGACTAAACTGCATATACAACATCACTTGGTATATGCGACAATTGAGGACCACCCTTGTGCAGAATATATGCGAATATGACACGCGATTCTGGAAAAACTCTCTGTGGAACACATGAAATAACAAAACAAACGAGAGCGCCAGCACATCCCTTCATGCATTTACCCCCAAGAGGATACCAGAAGGAATTCAATTGTTCAACTAAATCATTTGTTTAATTTTTCTAATGGCCCCCAGCTCATGCAATCCGTGACTAAGAAGTCAAGTCAATGACCGGGCACAACACACACCCCACAATCATCCCGTTTAAATATTTGGCACAAAAGTGCAACAAACTTCGATCAGAAATTCCAATGGGGCACAATGCCGGATCATAAACCAAACCTCAAGAAGTCACAATAAATCTAAAACCTAACGAAATAAAACGGGATTAATAAGTTGCACGCATACTCCATCGGCGGGTTACAAGGTTGAAGGGAGGGACCCGATTGTCACCGTGCAGCTCAACAGGAGGTGACCATCCACGAGTGCGGTTCCAAGATCGGTACGTTTGAGAGCCAGGAACCAGTGCACCATGTCACACCCACATTTGGACCGTTGCTATTCATTTTACTCTCGGTCTTGCTTCATTGTACCTTATTCCTTTTAACGCAGCCTTCGGGTCTGCATTAGTGACTAATTTCCTTGAACTGCGTCCCAATGTGGCACAAGTCGTATATCCTCCGGGATGATGATAGCCCCGAACTAGTAAGACGCGACGGTCGTGTCAATAATTTCCCCTTGTGTTGTAAAGATTTAATTTCGATTTACATCTTCGGTGGAGGAAGGTCGTGGATAGGGATATATGTGCCAAGGCATCCACAAGTGGAGTCCTCTCCGCGTAGCGCTCAAGACGACAGGAATGAATGTGGCCAGGAAAATAAATTTGTGGAAGATTTATTTCCACTTAAAGCAGAATTTTGCCATAACTTTCGGATGACGTGACAGCGCGGCAACGTCGCTTGCGGTGGAGCTGATGGCTGGTGGTTTGGCTTCGTTGTCTGCATTTATTTTTATTTATTTATTTATTTCTTAGTCTTAAGAAAAAAGGGTATTTCTCCTGTACGCGAAGGAATCATGGCAGAGAACAAGGAAAACGCATTGAATATTTGTCGTTTGTCTTTTTTTTTTATCTTACGTCCACGACAATATGTAGAGATGCACTAAACGGGTAAAGAAGGTGGAATGAGAAACTCTATATATAAATAAGTTCAGCGACTTTAATACAACTCTGGTCAATGATTGGAGTATATGCAATACTATTATATTAAACAGCGAGTCTAGAGCGATAGAAATGAGTAAAAGACTGATGAAACTTAAGTTGATTCAAAAAGGTGGTATTTATGGAACACAAAGTTAACAGGATCCTTCATAAAGCCGCCCATGTAGGGTCGGAACTTCCTGAGAGTTGTCAGAATTGTCCATGCAATTTAAAAATCCATTTAAAAAAATATATACTCTTACTAAACTCGCCATGTAAGGCAACATAACTTGACGTAGTTATTTCATTTTAATGTTTATCATAAACAAATTCAATAAAAAGTCCTTCTTTTTCGACACCAAACCCCATAGACAAATAGTATCATTTGCTACGTCCATTCAAAACAATCGAAATCTTCCTAGAGGTATTATTACCATTAATCTTACCAAGCTTAATTCAAGCCTTAATATACTAAAATAATTTTATTTCTAGTGTTATCTTCAGTTTTCAGCGGTTTTTAGCCTAATGATCCTTAGTGAGGATCAGAAACGGGATAAAAATGCTCATTTTAATTATGCTTTTGCATGATAGATGCCGAATATTCCCATTGAATTACTTTGCATTTACGCAACATTCATTCCGTTGTCAGTTGATCATCATCATCGGCACTACAACCGGGATCCGGTCTTGGCCTTATTTAACAAATCTCTCCACCGGTCCCGATTTCGAGCCGATGTCATTCAGTTTGGCACTCCCAGGCTTTGGGCGTCCTGGTCTACGCCATCCCTCCAGCGCAGACAAGGTCTGCCGCGCTGTCTCCTTCCATACATCCTGCCACAAAGGTCTTTCCGGGCAGAGTCCTCTTCGCTCATTCGAGCTAGGTGTCCCGCCCACCGGAGTCTACCGAGCTTGATTTTTCTTACAACATCAGCTTCAAGGTAGATTGCGTACAACTCTTGGTTGTAGCGTCTCCGGAATCGTCCTCCCTCACATACGGGGCCAACAATTCTCCTTAAGACCTTTCTCTCGAACGCGGCTAAGAGTTCAGAGTGCCTTTTATTGGGCACCCAGGTCTCGGATCCATACATGAGTACTGGTAAGACCATGGTCTTGTTCAGTAGTAGGTTGTATGTTCTGGATAAATATCGGAATTTAAAGAGCTTTGATAGACCATAGTAGGCTTTATTGGATTTGATCAGCCGTTCGCGTATTTCTTTTTCCATATTGTTATCAGCTGATACTATTGACCCAAGGTAGTTAAAGGATTGCACTACATCAAATTCGTGCTCCACTACCCTGATAGTTTGACCAACGTTAGGTCTTTCTCTTCGCAGAGGTTGCCACCATGTACTTAGTTTTTCCCTCAATAATGTGCAGTCCCAGTTTTTGTGCCACCTGCTCGATCTGGGTGAAGTATTCCTGTGCATCCGATTCTGTTCTACCGATGATGTCGATGTCGTCTGCGTAGGCAAGTATCTGGCTGGACTTGGTGATAATAGTCCCTCTAGTTGTAACGCCAGAGTCACGGATTGCTTTCTCCAACGGCAGGTTTAAGAGGAGTCAGGCCAGACCGTCCCCTTGTCGGAGTCCATTATAGATGTTTATTGGTTTGGACAGCAATTCCGCTATTTTTACTTGACTAGTTACGTTGGTCATGGTCAACCTACAAAGTCGTATCAATTTGTTTGGAATGCCGAACTCTCTCATGGCATTATATAGTACTACCCTGGCTATGCTGTTGTAGGCGGCCTGAAAGTCTATAAACAGATGATATAATGGAATCTTAAATTCCTGACATTTTTCCATCGCCTGCCTGAGGGTGGATATCTGATCAATCGCTGATTTTCCTGGGATGAAGCCACACTGATATTGCCCAATGATGGCCTTAGCGTATGGAATTATCCAATCTTGTAGGATAGTGGAGAGTATCTTACAGGCGGTACTCAGCAATGTTACGTGGCGTAGATGTAGGTGCCTGACATGGACACGGGTTTCCACCTATCACCCACGAACGATTTCCTCACAAAAATTGTCACCAAGCCATGTTCTAAGAGGAAAGATAAATAAGAGGCATTGATGGAGCTAGGTTGGATAAAGTTTTCTTTATTTGGAGTGATTCATTACACAGTATTTCCTCCGGTCACACTTCATAAATATCCAGCTGATCTGCAATTTTGTTTATTCGACTAAGGTTTAGAAATATTCCGTACTCGTTTATTTTTACACTATGTTAGTGGATTCTAATCCAATAAATGACACAACACTGTTATTCTTGAGTTCTTTTGGCGCACACACATTTAATTCAATCCAACCGACTAGAAGCCACTGACCGCGATCACCTTTTGTGAAACGTCCCAAGTGTTTAAGGGATAATTTGACGTAATAACGTACCGCAATAAACTACACTTCGGACACCGAGTTTCCTTTACTAGAGAGAAAGACTTGGTTGTCAGGACAAGTACTCGCGACAAAGGATGTAATCTGCCTCCTCGTGTATTGTATACTCCGTAAAGGTTGTTTTCAGACTCCTCTTGGAAATCGTCCTCAACATTCCTTGTAGTATCGGATACCTCTGGCGTACCAGGGAAATTCCAATACACATCTGGAAAATAAAGGAACAGGTATTGAAGCTGGCAGAAAATGCAGTCATAAATCATGAGAATGGTTTTCCCATGATGGTGATGAAATATCGGCAAAAACCCAAGGCTGTCTGAGAACATGAATCTTCTCGACTACATTATTTGTGTAGGAATTTGCCGCTTGGACGAAAATGTTTTCTTTTGTCTAAATCGGATAGACAGAAGTTTTTCGGGTAGCATAATGGAACAATGCTGGCGGCGGCAATTGGGTCTTCTGTGATGTAAAATTCACAGAAGATCGCTCGCCATAGCAACTAGAAACGAGGTTTATTGATCTGGTTTATCCCGCTCATTATGTCCTATTCCAGGACTATTAGAAATTTGGCTTGCAGATGTGCAAGCCAGCAAATAGCCTGGCATGTATTTCTGGACGTTAAATGGGCATGGCGACAGTGTTTGTGTACACTTTGATTCTGCCAAAAATGTATCATTTCGTCGGTCGATGAATCGAGTGTGTGTTATTTTAAATAACGCTCGATCGCTTGCAGGTAGCCAACGATGGCTACGCTGTATATCGTTGATAGGACGATCGGCCGATGGGGCTGTAAATGAAGAGTAAAAATGACATGCCAGGTGTGGAGGAAAAGCTCCTCGGCTATGATGGGATATTTATGACGGTTATCCAAGGGCTCCTCGATAGTATAGTGGTTAGTATACCCGCCTGTCACCCGGGAGACCTGGGTTCGATTCCCCGTGGGGGAGCCTCTGGCGCAAGACTAATGACCTTACCCAGAAAAAATTAATCATTATGGAAAATTTAACAAGCCTTAGGACTTCCTAAATAAGGCCAAGACCGGTCCCGGGTTGTAGTGCCGATGATGATGATGATCCAAGTGGGTAACCGAATTGTTTTCAGCCATTTCAGGACAGTGGTGAATACTATGGCTAGGTTGTGTGATCTTGCCAGTGATTCGACTTAAGGGTAGATATGGGGTTTAAAGGATTTTTATGGGGTTAAAAATGATGCGATGTTCTTCGGGCCCTGAAGAGTCCCACAGTTATACCACTATAGTTGCTGCACAGTGTGATATCTCCCTTTGGGACAAGTCTTTATTAGCATTCGCTACTTGACGGACAAACAGCATGTCGCCTTTCAAATTCAAACTGTAATTCCATCGTAAATTCACAAAATATACTTCTTGAACAGAGCCAGCGACGGTGAGAACAATCTAGATAGGCCAATTATTTATAATTCTATAGAAATTTCAGTGGCGTCGGTTTTTTTATAGTTGTGAGGAAAAAAATATATAAATTTGCTTCCCCTACCCACGAGCGCTGAATGTGTTTGTCACCGCATGGGAGAGCTAAAATTAATTGTAATTTATCAATAAAAAGTAAGTCACGTCTATTCTAATTCACTCTTCAAGTACCACCATCAAAACCGCAAAAAACTCGTCCCCACCCCCACATTGCAAAAGACGAAGTATAGTTAACAAAGAATAATAGCTAAAAGTAATTGTAATTTATTAATAAAAAGTAATTCACGTCTATTCCAATTCGCTCTTCAAATAATAGTAAAATAAATTCTCAATGTCAAACCGTAGATTATAATCCGCGTCTTTAATAACATATTCGCCACCATCAAAACCGCCAAAATTCGTCCCAACGCCAACATTGCAATAGATGAAGTATAGTTAACAAAGAATACTCGAGAGAAAGAGGTCTAAGAGTTCGGGGTACCACTTTTCATGTTCGCTGCAGTTTCACTTTAATCCTCCATCGACTCGACAAACATATTGACCCCATACGGTCGCAACGAGGTGCAAAGGGTCCTACTTCACTGTTCGCTTTGTTTTCAAGCCAAGCCACGTGTGTCTAACAACAGTTCGGGATTACTTCCAGCCCCTCACATCACGGCCCTTTCTTAAGATCAGCTTAGACTATTGTGGAAAGTTATTTAAAAAGGAAAATCGGCTTGGTTATCGAAACAGGATCAAAGGATATATAGCAATTTTTGTATGTGTGGCCATTCAGGCTGTTCATTTAAAATTAGTGACCGATCGTACTAGTGAGACTTTTATACCTCGTCAAAGGTGATTGTTTTCCCGGAAAGGAAAGTTTTTGGAGGTTTATTCAAATAATGGTTTAACATTTATTGGGATCGATCGCGTGGTCTGAGCATTATTCGAGCCTACAGAATACCAGGCTGAGATAGGAACCTACTTTAGCCGTGAAAAGATTCGCTGGCACTTTATCCCTCCGAGGGATATTTTGGAGGGTTGTGGGAAGCTTGAGTTAAGTCGTTTTAACCACATTTGGTTCGCACGGTACTCACATACGAGCAGTTACAAGCTTATGGTAGCCAAACAGGGCTCACTGTAATTGGCAGACAGACAATTGTACTCACTTACTGCATTGGCGAAGAAAGCCCAGAAAATCGGTGGAAAGAAAACGACCTCGATGCGGAACTGCTCGATTATATAGTGGAAGACATCGAACACATCGGCTGGAAAAATCATGAAGTGGCTAACTACCGCATGCGATGCTTCTATGCCACGACAAAGACAACCAACAGGGGTAATCAGACTAGTGTATTGGTGGAACCCAGAAATAGCCAATGTGCGAATGGACTGCAACAGGTTACGACGCTTGCAATAAAGAGATAATTTGTGACAATCAAGCAGCACATCTTACAATTATCGGAACTGGCTGATTGAAACTTCAGCCAACCTGTGTTGTTAAGCAAAATTATTTAAAACTGGAAGCTCTTCACATCAACACAAACAGTACGAGTATTCAGCTATGCCAAATCAGATTTTCGCAAGCTATAACCCTACCCGATGTGATACATCTGGCAGCACTTCGTCACAATGCAATCAATGTCAGCACTCAAATTATGGACCTTCAGGGGCTACGTGACCAAATTAAAGCCCAGCAGATAGATCTTCCAAGCCAACCTCAGCATCATAACATCCGACATACCATCGTGATTTCTTGTGGACTATTGCTAGCAGCCATAGTTGCCACGTATAGCAGCGTTTTAGTCGGTAAAAATCCGGCATGCCGTTGGAACGGTCCTCCCTACCGAAACCCAACAAGCATGGTTTCCTTACGGGTACGTCGACCACCACCAATCTAGCCCTTCCCCGCCACGTTCTTATTTCCTACTCAGCCAGCAGATATCACATGTACCATCGATTCGTGACCTTGGCATCTTATGTAATAGAGAACTTAACTTCATGCCACATATTGATGACATTACCCACAAGGCCAACTCTGCCCTTGGCTTATTGAAACGCTGGTCGAAAGAATTCTCTAATCCCTACATTTCCCGATCACTCTACATAGCCTTTGTCAGATCCATTCCTGAATATGCTAGTCAGGTCTATTATTCATACTACTCGTCCTGTAGTGATCCTAAATCACTACTCTCATCCAATCCCCCATTATTACATCATAAACTTTTCAACCAAAACAAATTATCTTACCCGTATCCATAATCCCAATCATCATCCCCAATTGAATCCTATGCGCGATAAATTAAACCAAATATTCATTTGTCGCACATTGATTCAATTCCCAATGATCCTAACATCATGAAATGTCTATTTCGAATGCATCTCATGATTTAACCTGCGGGATTTTTGTTCAAACAAATACCCATATGATTCCTGGAAACCCCATTCCAATTGAAACGCACACAAAACCTTGTTTGTACTTGTTGGAATTTTTATACACATTCTTTAACAAATTTCTGTGGATGCAGAGTATAAAAGGGTGTCGCATTTCAGATTCATGGTCGGTCTCACCTATACGAAGGTGCCTCCATTACCCCTATCGAGGAGTACTTGCTTCAATTAGCATATAAGTACCTCGAAAACATTCAGAACAGCGAGAACCTACTTGTACGGGACTCTTGCGTTCTTGACCCTACTCTCTCTCGATCTCTTCGGATCATCATCATCATCATCATCGGCACTACAACCGGGATCCGGTCTTGGCCTTATTTAGCAAGTGTCGAGGCTTGTTAAATTTTCCATAATAATTTATTTTTACCGGCAAGGTTATTAGCCTCTTCGGATCAAACCCCAACAATTTCTTCTTCAGTACAAAACTGAAGAAAGCACCCTTCCCAACAACATTCCCCTCTATAATAGAGGATTCCTGGACCCATCCCATAGGGTCTACTATTAACAAACCAAACACACGAACGCACAGTACAAGACAGAACAAACACAAACATACACACCGACCAAAGCGCAGATTATCAGATGCCAAAGACGTGATCTGCGTTTACTACCGCACCCAAGACCTACCGGTCTTGTACGATTTCTTTCCCACCATCCCTCTATACAAGTAGTTAGAGAACACCTGGACTAACACTGTCCGCACTATCCTTGGATACCCCCACTTTTTTTCTTTTCTTTCCAGATATCTCGAGACCGAGCCCAACATCCTGACGTATGTGGGTGATTCTGGTTATCGCAAGAAGAAGCCAGAGACAAGATGAAGGACACATCTGTCCTTGTCTCGCCAAAGTCGGCCCTCTCGCCATCCATTTTTTTTTTTTTTTTTTTTTTTGATTCATGGTCGGTCATACTGGCCTCAGTAGAACGCTGTGTAGTACCATCGACCAGTTCGTTCGAAACATATCCTTCCAATTTCTAATATATGGAAACCTTTCCCGAACTTTCAACGCCGCTGCAGGCGTACCACAAAGCTCCATTCTAGGCCCCATCCTATTTGATATCTACACCTTAGATATTTCTTGCCCTGTGGAAGGGAGAATAAACCAGATATGCTATGCGGATGACGTCATCCAATAGCCCTAAACTCGCAACAAATCGACTCAACCATCACCTGGACAAACTGTATCAGTATTACAGTCGATGGAAATTGGACTTAATCGTTTCAAAGCAGTAGCCAAATTTCTGAGTAGTAAACACTCCCAACCTACCTCTCGATATTCACAAAATATTCGAATACAAATGGAAGGTAATACGATTAGAAAGTTCAGCGGGGATCAACGGGAATATGTGCCAGCGGGGATCAACGGGAATATGTGCCTGGCATCTAGATTGGTCCAAAGGTATCTTTTGAAGATTTCCACCTTCCTACCGAAACCAAAAAAAAAAAAAAAAAAAAAAACGATTAGACCACAGGATAGAATGAAATATCTTGAGGTTGTTTATATCCCAAAAATGAATCTCATCAAACATGTGACCCACATTCTTCAAGGGGACCTCGGTCGGTCTAAGCAACTGCACAACATTTTGAAGTGGAACAACAAAGTTGAAACCAAAGTTAAACTTCTCTATTATAAGCAGCTAATCCCATCTGGAATATCCTACGCCTTTTCCATATGATCTTGTATATGTTCAGCCCAAATGGAAAGACTTCGAGTTTTCGAAACGAAACTCCTCAGAAGATGCACCAACTACTCTAGAAGGCCGAACGGTCGCCATTACGCCAACTCCTACCTATACGAAGGTGCCTCCATTACCCCTATCGATGGGTACTTGCTACTCAAGTACCTCGAAAGCATTCAGAACAGTGAGAACCTACTTATAAGAGAGTCTTGCGTTCTTGACACTTCTCTCTTTCGATCTCTTCTGATCCGACCACCACAATTTCTTTTTCAGTACAAAACTGAGGAAAGCACCCATCCCAACAACATTCTCCTCTATAATAGAGGATTCCTGAACCCATCCCATAGTGTCTACTGCTAACACACTACACACATGCACACAAAGTACAAGATAGCATAATTACACACACCGACCAAAGCCCAGATTATCAGAAGCCGAAAACGTGATCTGCGTTTACTACCGCACTCAAGACCTGTTAGGGTCTACTGCTAACACACTACACACATGCACGCAAAGTACAAGACAGCACAATTACACACACCGACCAAAGCCCAGATTATCAGAAGCCGAAAACGTGATCTGCGTTTACTACTCCACTCAAGACCTACCAGTCTAGTATGATTTCTTTCTCACCATTCCACCACCCACGTTGGTCAGACTATCAGGGTAGCTGAGCACGAATTGTAAGGAGTGCAATCCTTTAACTACCTTGGGTCAATAGTATCAGCGGATAACAATATGGTAGAAGAAATTCGCGGGTGACTGATCAAACCCAACAAAGCCTACTATGGTCTATCAAGGCTCTTTAAATCCCGAAATTTATCCAGAACATCCAAGCTACTACTGTACAAGACCAGGGTCTTACCAGTACACATGTATGGACCCGAGACCTGGGTGCTCAATAAAAGGCTCTCTGAACTCTTACCCAGGTTGGAGAGGAAGGCTTTAAGGAGAATTGTTGGCCTCGTATGTGAGGGAGGACGATTCCGGAGATTCTACAACCATGAGTTGTACGCGAACTACCTTGAAGCTAACGTTTTAAGAAAAATGAAGCTCGGTAGACTCCGGTGGGCGGGACACCTAGCTCGAATGAACTAAGAGGAGCCTGACCGGAAAGACCTCTGTGGCAGGATGTATTGAAGGCGATAGCGCGGCAGACCTTGTCTGCGATGGAGGGATGCCTTAGACTAGGACGCCCAAAGCCTGGGAGTGGCAAATTGGATGACATCGGTTTGAAAGCGGGACCGGCGGAGAGACTTCCTAAATAAGACCAAGACCGGATCCTGATTGCCGATGATGATGATGATGATCCCTCCACCAAGTAGTTAGAAGGGAATTGAACTAACCCTCTCCACACTATCCTTGGAACCCCCCCCCCCCCCCCCACCCCCCCCCCGACACCTCTTTTTCAGATATCCTGGGACCGAGCCCAACATCCTCACAGATATGGGTGAGTCTGCTTATCGCAAGATGATCTGAAGTCAGAGACAAGATGAAGGACACATTTGCCCGTGTCGGTCTCCCATCTCCAGAGGCCAAGACTAGGGCCAACTTAATCAGCAGTCCACTCCTAGAAGCCAAACCTAAAACATAAATATAAACACGTCAACCGATAAAAGGATTTGTTTTATTTTTATCCGGATCGCATCGGCTTCGAGGATAATATGTGCACCCTTAAATATCGCGTTTAGTTCCTCCCGGTTTCGCGCGATTGCCCCCCACCCATTTTGGGGAAAACTTAGACACAGCTCGTTTCTGGGACGCACATGGCCCGGATACACGTTTCAGACCCAATCCAACGTCGATGGGCCAGCGGGACAGGGGGACACCCAATCCAGGTGGCAGGAAATAAGACGAGACTACCTACTTAATACAGAATCATATAATCTTTACAGTCTCAAATTCGAAGGACCGAAAGCGTACAACGACGGTTTTTGCGTTTTGCCCTCCGAGGATTGTATTGGGAAAATACTCGGAATCTTCCCCTACACACAGGCCATGTCAATCTACTTAACCTTAACACACTTGAAGAGTGCAGAATTCATGCCGACAACCTTCTCATCCATCGTCTTCTCTCAGGTTCAATCAACTGCCCAAGCCTACTCTTCTCCATCAGACTTTACACTAGCCCACGTGACCTACGAAACCCTCGCCTCTTCTATTTGCTCCCACATCACACTTCTTATGGCTTTAACGAACCCATTTCACGAACACCCCCCCCCCCCCCCACCACCCACCTCCGCCCACCCTTCCGCCGGTTCTACTAACGACCTACACTCTTACATCTCGTACTCATACCAACACCTAAGTCTCCGACCTATCCCTCTCTGTCTTACCACTTACTATGTTATCTATCTATCTTATTGTCTATCCAACAACACCAATAAATAAATAAAACATTGCTGCCACAGTTTCTCGTAGATATACATAAATTGACCAACCTCTACATTGGTCAATTGAACCCACACGTAATCGGGAGTACATCTTTCCTCTCGCCCCACTGAAATGGACGGTAAATTATTGGTAGTATGTGCTGACAGTTGCACATAAAAGTATCAGAGAGCAACTTTCTGAAATGCATGCCCTATAAAAACAAAGAAAAGGTTAATGAAATGTTGATGTCGCAAACTTCAAAATTCCACGGTTTATTTCAGAGTTTAATTCTCTTACTGTTAGAGACTGAAAACCAATGAGAGCTCACCAACATTATTTTAAATACCCATGCATAAACATATTCCTAAGAAAACTTTAGGGAGTTGCCCTCCCAAAAGTCTTCTCAACTCATCCGGTTTATTACGCCAGCGGAATCTCATCGCCGCCATTTGTCGTTAATTTCCAAAGTTTACCCTCCATTTCCGTATAAAAGAGTCATCTCAGCATCATGCCGATGTGGCCGCAGTAAATATCGTTGTAAACAATCTCATAAGCTAGATCTAAAAACATAGAATATAATCTACTTAAGTGCCAAACCAATTTAAGTTGCAGCAACTGAAGCCCAAGGAGACCCGAATGATACTAAATATAAGTCCGCACTTAACCACATAACTTCCGAGCTATAACTCAGCATCAACAGCTTGATGCTGCACACATATCATCATCCAGCGATGGGTTGTGTCGATAAATTCTCTGACCTCCTCCGCGCTCCAGTTCGTTGCAGATCCAAAAATTCAAGTAATTCCACCCGCTCGTCTTTTATTATCTGCGCCGAATGAATTTGAGATGTAAGGAGATTGGGTAACACCGATGCGCCCACAGGATTAACTTACCGCCACCCAACCCCACACACAGCCGCACACCACCCAAAAATCGACTTTTATTGTCAGCACAATACTTCCTTGCCCCTCCTCCTACGGGGAACTTTTTCTGCTGAGTCTTCCGCAACAAATTTATTCACTGGTTTTGTATTTATTACCGTTTTTGTGATTTACAACTCGCGTCACAAAGGATTTTAATTGTAGCCATCTTACATAAGGAAGCTGTTGGTCCTGATTGGGGGTTTTGATGTTGTGGCCATAAAGTGGACCACAGACAAAAATGAATCAACTCGGAACGGGCTTATGACCTAAAATCGGGCCTTGAAAATGGTTTGTATTTATGAGCAGGTAATTTACGTTGGCACAAATCCGTTTTAATGTGCACATTAAAGGAATCAAGGACTGGGCTTTTATAGATTCTTGTCGATTGTTGGCAGATCGACGTTATGCATTTTTTGGGAACAATGAGCGGCTTCCAAACAACAACCGACAATCGTCCCGTCACCAATAAATCTGGACAACTAAGCCAGTGCTAGTGCTGTCTGGCAGCGGAACATTGGACATCTACATACGATAATAGGTGAACGTTTCCGTTCACACAAATTGGTGACCATGTGATTCCGAAGGCCGAATAATGAACGGTATGTGATGGCTGTTTGTCTTCAGCAGAATCCCTAACAAGTGGTCTTGAGTTGTGTGACGAATCCTCAGCCAATGGAGACATAAACTGGTAAACGGATATGATGATCTTTTCCATTGGAAATGTGCCCCTATGGCCATTGACATGGTTCTATACGAAGGATTACAGTCAGAATTTTGTCCACGCGAAAGATTGATTATTTATTTAAAATAGGACAACTGACAGCTGCGGTAGTTCAATGCATGTGCGAGACTGCAGTTGTGAATTTGCATACAATGGACTTAGCTCCACTGTACAGTACATTTTGAAATAAGGATCCTTTATAGGAAAGTTTTACGGTGCGGAGGGTTTTGCGAAACCGTACTAGTTGGCTTTGAGTGAAAGGTGATCCAAAAGGTGGTCAAAATAGTCAATTTTTAATGTGTAAGCAGGCGCAAACTAGACAGCGTACTGAGGATGGAAACAGTTTTGAATACATTAGACCCAGGAGGGATTTAATTGAATGTCTAAATTTAAATGGGTGTCAGGTGTCCGCAATTAGATGGTTTGTGCTTTTCAGGACGGTTCGATTCTCAACACGCAAATATGGAAATGCCATATGATACTTGAACACAATCACCTTGATGTATTACACAAGTCGACTGTATGCATTTTCGCGTGTAGCTGTTAATTTAGAACCAATTTTTGGCAGGGGTTGCGCAAACATTGCGCAAATATTTTCGAAATATTTTACTTTTTTGTCCAAAATGACGCTCATAAGAAAAAAGGTTAAGTTTGTAGTGTTTATTTTTTAAAATAATAGAATGGACATGTAAATCCTTTTTAATACCAAACGTATTAAGGGCTTATATCTTTTTGAAATTTTTTTTCCATTTATTTTTATTGGCTCAAATTACGCCAAAACATTCCTAGAACCAAATTCCACAACCTGTAAGTACCGATATGAATTCAAAATTCTTAAAATCAATTTTTCCAGACAAAATATGTAAGAATTCCACTTGGAAACAGACGAATTTTGAAAGTTTTTAAACGCCTTTTCCTCGAAACGATGTTTTCAATATCGAGCGGCAGTGGAACTTGAAAATTTTTCATCCGATTGACTTGAAATTTGAAAGGAAGCTTCACCTTTTGATTATCTACGGAAGTAACACGATTTTAGCTATTGTTTAACAGGAAAAAAGATATAAAAAATTCAGGTCGATATTTTTCGTCAAAAACCGAATTTTCGTTAAAGCAATCGACATTTCCTGAAAAAAAATTCTGAAAATATAATCATGTGTACTTCAGTAGAGAAACTCATATAGATAATAATTATTCATCATCATCATCATCGGCACTACAACCGGGAACAGGTCTTGGCCTTGTTGTATTCCAGAATACTACCCTTTATTAAATTTAACACTAAATCTCCTTACACATCCTTAAAAACTTCCCTTAACATATATGACATTCTCACTTAATACATAGCATTCATAAACATTCACAATATTGCCAGTTACAGCACATTTAATAGCATGCCCCTTTTCATAACTTGCCCCTTTTTATTTGCCCCCTTTCATAACTTGCCCCTTTTTATTTCAAAACAGAGCACTTTGATTTTCGTTCAAATTTTATTCGATTTAAAAGTGACAGAAACTAAAGGAATACTATGAGAAAATTTGTTTTGTTCATATTATAATTTACAGTAAATTAGAACACAATGTTCCATAAGTAGAGAGAAATTTTAATAGTAAAATCAGTTTGAGTTGTAAGTTTGAGATTGGAAGTCAGTTAGTACAGTTTGAGTTTGGAGTTGAGTTAGAGAACAGAGTTAGTTGAATTGCTTACAGTCTCAAGTAAATTTATGTTTTGAGTTGAGAATAAGTTTTCCTTGAGTGAAGAAGATGATACACAAAATAAACAATATTAAGGAGACGGAATTAAACTCAAACGTACTTTCTATCGGAGCGGAATAATAAATAAAAGGAATAATAACTAAAAGAAAAACAAAAGGTCCCCGCTCTTCCCTCAACCGAGGAAGCACGGCGCCGGACGTCAACAGCCTTATATAGCTAGTCCTGAGGCTTGTTAAATTTTCCATAATGATTTGTTTTTTTCCGAGCACGGTCATTAGTCTTGCGCCAGAGGCTCCCCGGCGGGGAATCGAACCCCGGTCTCCCGCGTGACAGGCGGGTATACTAACCACTATACTATCGAGGAACCAAATTTTTATTACTATTACTAATTATTTACTATTATTGGCCTGTCGGAACCCGGAAGTTCATGACCTCACCAACTCGTCTCCGCCACCGTTCCCTGTCCTGTGCACTCTCCTTCCATGCTTGACCAGTCGATTCGATCTCCTCAAGGTCAAATCTAACATTGTCCTCCCGCCTCCGTCACGTCCGTCCCATCGGTCTCTTTCCCGTTGGTCTGCCGTCAAGAATTCTACACACGGTCCTATCGTTGCCCATTCCCGCCACGTGTCCGGCCCATCTTAATCTTCCCGACTTGATTACTCTCACTATTGTAGGTTTGCGGTATAGCTCTTCCAATTCGTGGTTATGGAGTTTCATCCATTGTCCTGCCTCGTCATCATGTTTACCGCCAAAATTACCCCTAGAACTTTATTCTCGAATACGCGGAATTTGTTTTCTTCCCGTTTGGTGAGGTGGGATGTTTCGCATCCGTATAGAACAATAGAAATGATTATGGTTCTATAGACGCAGAGCTTTATATTACGTGATAGCAATTTGGATTTCAGCAGTTTACTAACAGCGTGCCAACTAGCGTTGCCGGAGTGTAGTCTTTTGTTAATTTCTTTCGACATTTCGTTACTGGCCGTCAGTGTCGTTCCCAGGTATTTAAATTCTTTGACATTTTCAAATATCTAGCCCCTGATGTTTACGTGTGTTCCCTGAGGCCCACCTGCTCTCATCGTAATCATATATTTTGTTTTGTCTTCATTTATTTCTAGGCCCACCTCTTCTGCCGCTTGCATGATGATTTCACTGTTTTTACTTACAGTTTCTAGATTAACGCCCAAAACGGCAATGTCATCCGCATACGCGAGCACTTGCGTGACCACGTTCAGGGATGATCCGGCCATGTTATCGTCTTGTACCTTTCTGATGACATACTCGAGGACAAGGTTAAAGAGACACGGTGAGAGGCCTTCGCCCTGTTTTAGTCCGTCCCGGATTTCAAATGGTTCTGAGAGGTGGTTTTCTATTCTAACTCGCTCTTTGTTTTCATTCATGCAAAGTTGAATGGGGGCAGCATATTTTTTCGGGATTCCCAGCTCAACTACAATATGGTAGAGTCTCTGTCTTGTGACTGAGTCGTAGGCTTTTTTGAAGTCAACGAACAGTTCGTCTCTCCGTATCCCCACTTCTTTTCCAGTAGTTGCCTTACTGTGAACATTTAGTCGCTTGTTGACCGGTTCCCACGGAATCCGCACTGGTAGTCTCCCAGTGCTTCTTTTGTGTACGGTGTGATTCCCGCCGGTATGACATTTATTAATATTTTGTATGCGGTTGGGAGCAATGATATTCCTCTGTAGTTTTCGCAGTCACATTTGTCGCCTTTTTTGAAAATGAGGATGACTATTGAGGTTTTCCATTCTTCTGGAGTAACTTCCTTATCCCATATCGTTTTAATCAGTTGATGGATCTTTCGAGCGGTTGCCTCTCCTCTATACTTCACAAGCTCTGCAGGTATGCAGTTGACTCCGGGAGCTTTGTTGTTCTTCAATCGATTTATTGCGTCTACAACTTCGTTTGAAGATGGCTCTAGAATCTGGGGCTCGACTGTATGTACGTCTGGTGCGTTTATTTGTGGTTGACGGGTGCACACATTGAGCAAGTTTTCAGAGTACTGCTTCCATCTTGTCACGATATTTTTTGTTTCTGTCACCAGGCAACCGTTTGCGTCTCGAATTATTTTGGCTTTTCCTCGGTAGCCATTTCTAATTGCATTTATGCCGCCATACATACCGCTGATGTTCTTTGCTCTGGCATTTTCCAGGGTTTTTTCGATCCTAGTCTTCTCCCATTCGCTCTTTTTGCATTTGAAGAGTCTAGTTGTCTCTTTCCGAATTGTCGCGTATCTTTCGGCGTTGACTTCATCATATCTTTCTAAGCGAATCACTCTAAGTTGTTTACGTTCTTCGATCTTTGCCGTACACTCATCGTCAAACCAAGTTGTGGACTTAATTGTTTTCTTAAATCCTAATACCTTTTGGGCTGTTTGTTTGATTGTGTCTCTGATCGATGTCCATTTAGTGTTCACACTATTAGTTTCGTTTTCCTTACTGCTCCCATTCTCCGGGATGTTAAATCTATTCGTCTTGATATTCCGCCCTTTTGCACAGCTCTTTTAGTTTATCAATGTCGAACTTTTTGCTCGTCTCCCGTGACTGCCCATGTGGGTTTGCTGCGACCCAACTCCTGATTCTGCCCATCACTAGAAGGTGATCGGAGTCGCAATCTGCTCCTCTATATGATCTTACGTCAAGGATATTCGAGTGGTGTTTTTTGTCTATGAGGAAGTGGTCTATTTGGTTACGTGGCTTTATGGATTTGCTTGTGCTTGAACATCGTGCTTTTCACTACCAGACCTTTTGTCGCTGCGAACGTAATAGATAGATAATAAAAAACTTTTTTCTTTGTTCTAACTGAGATTTCTACTGCCGGCCCCGCCAGGCCTTTAACTAACTACTGTCAACTGCCATTTTGTAAAAAAATCCCAAGACATTTTTTTGCCAACTTCAAGAGTTGCTTAATCAAATAGAATATTATTTGTACACCATTCATCTCAAATGTCTTTGCAAAAAAATCATTAAATGAATTTTTTTTTTTGGGCTCCAAACTGATATAACCCCTTAAGGCACTGGCTTCTGGGCGTCCGAGGCGTTGCGCGCTTGGTACCATATAATGTGCTAAGTATGTAGTAATATTAATAGGTTCACTTTTCATTCATTTTTTATTTCTTTCTCTTATTATAATTTACTTACACGCTAGAAAAAATAATTAAACTCTACTGGTCCCTTGCGGACTCTCTAACTTACATGCGTACGCTTAAAGCGTGAAAATTTCTCTTTCGACATTACGATTATTTTGTTTACATGAATTTTAATGAACTTAATTGATTACAAAGAAAACGAAGAACAGAAAAACGTTGTTATAGTTATTGTTTTGACCTTACATCTAACTTAAATACTAAACTAACTAAAACTTTTTTTTATCTTAACTCTATCCTAAAACTAACATCTAAACTAAATCTTCGAAATACTAAATCGACGTAAGCTTTCCGTTATTTGTTGGGCTTTTTATTATTATTATTATTATTACTTTCTTTTTTTTTTGCGAGTTTTATATGGAAATAGGTTTTTAATTACCACTCACCAACCAAAATCTCTGGTGCTGTTTATTCGTGTCTTTTCAGTCTTTCTGTGCTACTTCCCTACTGAACTGCGGGCGCTCTTCACCTGTGTGCGCAACGTCTCGATTATAACATATTCGTTTATCTATACCCGACCGACGCACGTGATAAATCAACGGTATAGCGGATTCATTTTGTATAAGGCCGTTCATGTCAAGACTAAGGAATGCTTCTGGTGGAATAAAGCCATTACGACGTACATAATACATATTGTTTGGGTAATATGCACCAAAAATTAAATCGTTCGGGAAGCTCATTGATCTCGCAAGATGCCCTCGGATCAGCTTGATCATAAAGTTATCGACTCTGTTTATATTGGCCCCACTGTACAACGCTTCATTGGGATAGTATTTTTTGTGATCAGATTCAGGAGTCCGATGTAAATTGAGACACGTCCTGAGGCATTGCCTGTCAAAAATCCGAATCGTTTCCATTAAGCTAGGTCCCACATTAAACCACACTGGACATCCATATATGATCATCGGTCTGATGAGAGCCATGTAGCATATCACTTTAACTCTGCTATCAAGTTGACTACTCTGAAACAGTCTCTTTGTCATAGCATAAGCTTTCTTTGCCCTGGCCAGCGCAGCCTCCACACGTTTGTTAAAATATAGATACTGATCCAGCCAGATGCCTAAGTATTTGACTACATTTTTGGTTTCCAGTGTTTGTTGGTGTAGTCCTGTGGCGGTTCTTTCGAACGCCACTGCTTACCTGCTCATCTACCACCAGGTAACCATTTCCACGCGCGTCCTATTCTATAAAAAGCACGTACTTACCTGGCTTAGTCAAACCATAACCACAGAAAAACCTGTGAAACATAATGTCTGCTGATATGAAAAATACATCAGCAACAACGGACATCTACCACAAGGGTATGGTCGGCGAGACGCTCCATGTTCCGTAAAAGCAAAACGGTTGCAAAAACAACAATCAACATTGCCCAAACCGTGCCAAAGAAATACCTCCTAATGTGTCTACCACATACCACAGGAGATATTTCTTCCTTTTGGGTTCTTTTCTTAATGCCCGCATCGGTCGGTCACACGAACGACATGTACATAGTGGCATACGGCGACCATCACCCCAGGAAGTCGAGCTTCTTGAAACGGTAATTTACCAGCAGGAATTCGTTTGCTGGGGGTTACCGCCAATAAATACATGGTCAGCAAAAATCCAGTACGCTGCCGCTGATCATGTAAACATTAAGAGTGATGCTACGAGGTGTGCGAATCAGCCGCAACCATGCCAACAACACACACACGATCAGCAACAATGTTTCATATAGCCGCTGATCGTGTGAGCTCATTTAACCCTTTTCAGGTCGACTTGTCCCAGCTGCAAATATGTTTATTTGTTTTTGACTTCGAGTCTATAGTTCGCATACTGGGCGACACACGCGACGAGCATGCAAAAAGGATCATCGTGTGTTCGTTTCAACCCTTCTTTGGTGGTACAAAGTCAGAAAGGGTAAATTACCAAGGATGGTCATCGAAGCGATGATGGAATATGTGGTATTCTATCGCTTCGATGAACTTATTTAATCGCAATTCGGATTCCGTGTGGGCAGGTTGCGCCCTCACGTTAATTTACATCCCTCTTGGGGCGTCCCAAGGGATTTACTTACGCGTCTAGTCTGAAATTGCGATTGGTAGAGTCCGGCAAGGAGCACCTAACATACGTGTATTGTGTACCAACAGATAATTTGCGTCAACTTATATTTCATAATTAAACTAAGTGTGTAAGAACTCCAGTTAATTACCGCAACTTATTTTTCATAATATAATACGTGTAACTTCAGTTAATTTACTGCAACTTATATTTCATAATATAATAAGTGTAACTTCAGTTAATTTACTGCAACCTATATTTCATAATGTAATAATGTAACTTCAGTTAATTTACTGCAACTTATATTCATAATATAATAAGTAACTTCAGTTAATTTAATGCAACATATATTCATAATATAATAAGTGTGTAAGAACTTCAGTTGAGTTATTCTGGCGTTACGTCGTAATTGAATATGTTGCGGATTGGCAATTAAATGTGCTGGAATGTAATGGAGAAATCTAGTACATTCGCTGTGTATACCAGTTACGCAGCAGCTGGCACCAGCCGGCCGATTGTCACCATCGATGACGTCATGGCGTCCCTTTTTGAATGGGCAGTTATGCCCAACGAGTCAGTCTGCAATCAACCTTCATCAAGGGGACACCATCGGTTCTCGGCCAATCAACAATATAATCAATTAATAAAGCTACTCTCAACTACAGTTTTGCCTTTCTTGTGGTTCTGTCTCCTACGACAGAGTTTTATCGGTTTACACACGTACTACTTAGAGTTATCACCAACATTTTCTGGTCCTTCGAGCCGGATCCAGTGCCGATTTGGATCGTCTCATCGCCGCTCAGTTCGCGGCACAATACAACTGCAGCTCAACAAGCCAAATTGCAGTGCATTACAACCGATAAAGGCTCAGCAACGCAGACGAAGATTCGCAGACGAAGATTCATCAATCAATCGAATACGTTTCGACCAGTCGTGCTCTCTGCGCCGTAATTGCAACAATCCAGTTGTGTACTCACCTCGACACAAATCAAGGACGACTGAAATTACTAGGGATAACGACTGTGAAACATCCCTTCTTAATGAGGACATCAACATTGATCTAAACAACACATTAGAACCGGTTGCCGGTACCGACGAACCCGGTTTATTAACAGTGAAAACGGGAACAGTCGATGGTCAAGAAGAATTCCAAGAACATTGCAGTTGACTTCTTAGCGAAGTGTTCTGTAGGGGTTTCTCTATCCTATAGGAGAAACAGCCCACAATTCCAACCACAATACCTACCCATTTCCTTGATAGGTATTTACCTGTAAATCATGTCAAAGGGACGCATAGCTAAACTCATTATTCTATGCAGATAAAGCATAATTGAGTTTAGCTACAATCAACGACATACGGCAACACTATTGCGCTAACCATGGGATTTCCACCGGAAATTCCATTCGTATTGGTTAGCAACAACCAAGTCAAACCAAGCGACGCGGTTGCGTCATAGTCCATAGGCTTGGGTATTTATTGAACATTCTACAGAATGGTATTATATCCCCAGCCGATGCGGCGTCCTATTGACTTTTCCCAGATCACCCATTCGCTTAGGATCAATGATCTCTTTTTGCTGGTGAATAACCTTAGCTATGTTTGCCCTCTCTCTCGTATTTCTGTCTTGCTATAGTGCGTTGACCTAAGAGATTGTCACTAGGTCAGTAGACCAGCCGTATACACGGCATTGACGCACACACACCTAGCCAGATCAACCCTGGGTTATTGTGCTTTCCCTTTTGATTTCTCCATTCTGGCTACGCCCATCGACGTCGAACGAATACACAAGTACGTTTCGACCTAGATGAGTGTGGTGAGTTGGGGAACACACAAGGGAGCATGATTACCATTGGCAGATCAATGTGTAAAAAGCAGAAATTACGATTTCCACCCTAAATAGAGTTAGTCGCTATTTGTATCTGAACCTGGTTGTATCTGCGGATGAGATAGTTCGTTTAGTCCACAAAAAAAAGCCCAAGGAGTCGTTCGATAGAGTTGGTGTACAGGTAAAGTTCTTTAGTTCGCGAAGCCTGTTTTGACGGATCACCTATATTCGCGATTTGCGTACGACCGACCAGCTGAGCAGTCTGGCGTTCCCGTCGCGTACTGCATTCCCTGCTTGACAGAAGTGAAATAGTAAATCATAGATATTCTGATTAATCCAGTGAGGCTGTGATTCATGTTGGCAAATACAATTAAGACCCAATTTTTAGCTGTGTAATTAAGTTCAATCGATATTGCGCCATTCACCATAATTTGCTCGTGTTTTCACCAATAAATGCGGACAGAAATAAATTTAAATAAATAAAAACGTGTTTTTCATTTCCTTCGGAGTAACAAGTGTCGGGGGTTTTTACGTGAATCCTGTGCCATACGTTAGCATTATACATCAACCCCCACAGTTCCACTCCCACAAGCCAAGTAAGTCAAATAAAACGACGCTTAAACGCCAGTGCTATCCATGAGTTAGGTTTAAATTTAATATTTGATTCCAACGAATGCCAAAAGGCAAAAGACAAATTTGAATTTTCCGATGCAGTAGACGACAGCCGAGAGAGACCAGGTGCAGTGGTTGCTGGGTTTAATGATAATAATGACAAAGAAGCTTTGGTAGACAACCCGTCCGATGAGTTGCTTAACAGTGCCGAAATTACTCCGATCTTGTTAGAGGGATTGCATGTGATCTTATTTTACAAGCTAACGACTCAACTTCATGTCTTCTCGACAATAAGGAAAATGTTCCCCCAGACCAAGAGGCGAAGTTGCTGGGCAGAGACAAAACGCTATATCCTTCATTCCATGCCAGCTATAGATCACCCCTTAAATATTTGTTTTCTGGATCACCTTTGTTAGGTAAATCGCTCAATGAGAATGAGGAGCCACTTGAACAAAGGAGTGCAGGGCAAGCGGCCGATCATGATCTTATATTAGAACCGCTGCCACCAGAAGAGGGCGGACGAGATCATTGCCACCTCTAAGGAGTTGAAAGAACGAAAGGCCGACCCGATCACTCTATAGTAAAGGAAGAAACCGATCTACCGAAGATGTGCCCAGTGCAGAAGCGAATGCTGGCAAAGACATCGACGAAGCAACACAACGGTTCCCCGACGACATTCCTCGGTCGGCGGAACACCAAAGATCTCGACCGACGACATTCCTTGCTTGGAAGAGATCATACACTGTTTGACACTATGCGTAACGGTGACGACAGTGGTGACGGCCGCGATAACATTGGCAACGGTTCCCCGACGACATTCCTCGGTCGGTGGAACCCAAAGGATCTCGACCGACGACATTCCTCGGTCGGTAGAGATCGTACGCGTGTTCATCACGAACCTGAGTCGAATACAAATGTAAGGACATGCATAAAAGAAGATGACAGCTCCAAGGATTCCTTAAGTCCTGGATCGGAGGACAGCGGCCGCCAGACGATCATTGCAAATCAAACGCTAGGTGATTTGTTGGAGAAAAATTCACTGGAAACCACTGTTGATGCAAAACGAAAGCAGGATGACGAACTTTCTACAACGATAGTTCAAACCAAAGTGTCTTTGACAGCTGCTCCAATACACCAACCGACCACGATTGAGAAACTCATCGCCGCTCAGTTCGCGGCACAGGCCACCATCTCTGGCACTTTCCTCAACATACAGGAAAAGGGACAACCAAGTCCGACAGCAATCGAGGCAACCAAACATGCACTCCGCGCCGAATGTGAAGCCTTCTCCAAGCGGCACTACGACATCTTCGTCACGGCGACACCGGACTATCTACAACACGCGTACTTCGCGGAGGATTGTTTCGGCGAAACCGAAGAGATATACCTGGAGGAACAGACGAAGCTCCTCGAGGCTCAGTACAAGCTTGGTTCAGCCTCCCCAATTATGGCCAACGGCGCCAATCGCCCCCACCCTAGCGAGCTGCCCCCAGGGCAGCTGCCAATGGCCGACATCAAGCCATCAGAAACGGAACCGCACCCAAGAACAGTGGATAAGAGTGAGCATGCCGCCGACCAGAGTGCCGCCTGCCCAAAGCCCAACCTATTCAAGGTGCCGATGATCGACCAGCCGAAGCCCCCACAGAAGACGATTCCGCGCACGCATTGTGGGGCACAGCATGACATGGCCGTTTCTCGTGGGTTGCGAACTTACAACTCCGACCCAGAGGAACTGGCTACCTTCACACGGACTCCAGAGAAAGCAGTGGGCACGGCGCACTTAGGATCCGTGGCAGAACCAACGCCAATGCCTCCCACAAAACCGCCTTCGACTGTTCCAGCAACAGTAGCTGGCCCGATGACTAGCCAGCCCAGTGTCCCGATGCACGAAACATCGCCGGCACCCGTAAAGCAACAGGGCGCTTGCACATTCTCCAGGGCCTCACACACCATTTACGCTTGCGAGGGCTTCCGATCACTCACGCCTGGCCGTCGGAAGTCCTTCGCACAACAAAGGAACTTATGCGTCAATTACTTGGTTCACCACCGCCTACGCGACTGCCACTCCAGCAAGACGTGCCGTCGATGCCAGCGGAGACATCACACACTGCTGGATATCCGATCTACCGCCATCGACGGGACAACATCACCGCCGCAAAGAGCCAAAGGATCCACCCCCCGGATCGACCGTCAGGAAGGGGTCTGCGCACATACAATCAGCACCCCTTCACAACATTCCGCGTTGCTGCCAACCGCCAGAGTCATCGTGACGTCGGAGACCGAACAGAGGATTGAAGTCCGTGCTCTGCTGGACCCCTGCTCCAGTGGCACCTTCATTTCAACATCACTAGCCCGAAGGTTGCACCTCCGACGTCAAACATCACCCGTCCCTTCCTACGGTGTCGGGGGCACTCGTGGCCTTGCCACGAGGGCTCAAACCGCCATCAACCTCACTCCTCGCCTCCACGGCTCGAGCCAATGAACACTAAGGCCCTTCATCCTGTCAGGGCTCTCAGAGTATACACCACCACCACAATCAACGACAAGGGATCTCTCGTTCGTGGCGGATCTGAACCTGGCCGATCCAAATATCGCCTCCGCCGACAAGGTGGGCATCATCCTTGGGGCAGACGTGTACCCCAACATCATCCTCGAAGGCCTAAGGAAGGACCAACGTTCCGGACTCGTCGCGCAAGCCACTGAACTGGGATGGGTGCTAACAGGCGCAGCACCCACCATATCATCAAGCCTAAAGTTGACAAGGCCTGTCATCAGCCATCATATGGCCATTCCTCGTGGGTTGCGAATTTACAACTCCGACCCAAAGGAACTGGCCGACCCTACGACTGATGATCGCAGCTCCCATCAGAAGACCAAAAGGTGGTCTCGCCGGCGGCGGCCCCAGGGGCCACCTACGAAGCCCATGCAACTACCAGCCACCGATCACTTGCGCGACCCAACTACAAGACATACCCCCCGCCCGCTGAACCATTGCAGGGGCAAGAGGCAATCGAGGAACCAGGAGCTTACCCACTCGAACACTTCAAGGCATCCCACCACACCCAGGACACCACGTGGTCAAGCGCCTGCCCGGGTCCAAAACTACCCAGGCCAACCTCTGCCACGTGCAGCCACCAAAACAGGATCAGGAGCGCGCAATGCCCCGCTTAGCGGGCGGCCTCCAGAACCCCAACAAGAAAGCACCCCTCTCAGGGCATCAACAGAGGCTGCACCCCAACGACTCCGGACGGCACTTGGCCCGTGACTGCCATTCCGCCAAGCCACGCGGACAGTGCCAGGGACGACACCGCACCACACTCCACGCGACAGCTTCACACGCCAGCGGCCGCATCCCGCCGGTTACTAACTTCGGACGGGCGCCAATGGGCGCATCACCTTGCACCACCACTGGTCTCGACATAGCGAGACCCATCACCAGTCATCACGTGGTCATTGATCGTGGGTTGCGACCTTACAACTCTAACCCAGATCAACTGGCCGGTCCCGCGACCACAAAGGGCAACGGACATCAGCGATGGGAAAGAGGTTCCTGTCGCCATCGATCATACGGGCCATCCCAGACCCTCAAGCCTCCAGCGCTCCTCAGGGCGGGCGGCCCCCTCTCAACCGATCATCCACGTGAAAGTGGACAGCCGACCAAGACCAACCGCCACCAGCAGACCGCACACTCCCGGCTCCTAGCCACCGTCCCCTGGAACAAAATGATTCGCCAATGATTGGCGAAGGCGGGCGAATGTTGCGGATTGGCAATTAAATGTGCTGGAATGTACTGGAGAAATCTAGTACATTCGCTGTGTATACCAGTTACGCAGCAGCTGGCACCAGCCGGCCGATTGTCACCATCGATGACGTCATGGCGTCCCTTTTTGAATTGGCAGTTATGCCCAACGAGTCAGTCTGCAATCAACCTTCATCAAGGGGACACCATCGGTTCTCGGCCAATCAACAATATAAGCAATTAATAAAGCCTTTCTTGTGGTTCTGTCTCCTACGACAGAGTTTTATCGGTTTACACACGTACTACTTACAGTTATCACCAACAAATATTATAATTTAAGTAATAATAAGTGTATATGACCAAATCGATTATAATATGGTAAATAAACTAATAAATGATCAAGAGGTGTGTTCTTATGAACTAACCCAAAGAGAGATAGAGATATAAACATTTAAAAAACCTACAGTCCCATAAAAGCTAGCTTTCGCCAGTTTTTTCTGGTGTCTCTGGTAGCTTCAGCCAGTGGTGTTCTAAAGAGATGGTTTCACACTTCTGGATATTGATTTTGAGTTTCCAGTTGTCGCAGTATCGCTGAACATCATTGAAATCCCCTTGTAATAATCCGTTAATGATTTCAATTTTTGGAGCTGTTCTATATATTATCAGATCGTCTGCATACGCAATAGCCTGATGAAGAGACCTTATGAGGTCGCTAGTGTAAATATTAAAAAGGATCGGAGATAACACCGCTCCCTGTTGCAGACCGTTTTTTATTCGGTAAGTAATGTTGGAGGTCACATTGCCACTGTTACGTCTCCAGCGCCGTGCTTCCTCTTTCGAGGGAAGAGCGTGGAGGTTATAATACCTATTCTTTTTTATTAAAACAATTATAGTTCTTAGTTATTAAATTAATTATAGGTTTTATTTATTTTTATATTTTATTAAACTCAGCTATCTCAAGCTGAGCTCTAACTTGAACTACTTTTTCAATATAAATGTTCCTGTTTTTATAGAACATTTTGTTCCAACTAACTGTGTTGTATAAAATGAACAAAACAATCCAGAAGTCTCTGTGACTTAAAATTTTGAATAAACTTTGAACGAAAATCAAAGTGGCTATGTTTTGAAATGAAAAATGTGCTTGTTATGAAAAGGGGCATGTTTTTAAATGTGCTGTAAGTGACTGGATATAGAATATTGTGTCTGTTTATTTATGAATTGTATTAAATGAGAATGTAAGATATGTGAGGATGTAGTTTTCAAGGTTGTGTTAGAAAGGACATGAGATTAGTGTTAAAGCGAATAAGGGTAGTATTCTGGAATACAACACCACTTTTGACGACGAATTTCCTTTCATTCAACATGTCGTATCATATATACAGTAGTGGTTTATGAATGCCTAGTCTCATTAGCTTGAAGTATAACCCTTCTAGCCAAACGGTGTCGAAGGCCCTCTCCAGGCCAATCAAACAGGCACCTGTGCACTGTTTCAGATTTTTATGCCACTGAATGTCTGAAACCAGTTTAGTTGCGGCATGTGTGGTTTCATGACCAGCTTTAAAACCAAACTGGTTATTTAGAATAATGTTATTGTCCTCAACCCATTTAAGTAGAGCCTTGTTTAGAACCTTCTGGAATACTTTACTGATACTCGGTAACAAACTGATCGAACGCAGATTTTTTGGGTTTGTTTTGTCTTTCCCTTTTTTGGTAACGGTTGGATGATGGCCGTTTTCCAACGTACTGGATAGTGTGCGTTGTTCAGAGCGTTGTTAAACAAGACTGCATATATGTCAATTGCGATTGGAGGAAGATGTTTGAGTACTGTATTGGGTACTCCATCGATTCCAACTGATTTTTGGTTTCTTAATCATGCAAAGACACCATGGATGTCTTCACTAGTGATCAAAAGGCTGTTGGCGCTTTCGACAGTCATCTCGGCGTTTGCCGTATTTTCATTATTGAATTCGATAAAACCTTGGTTTTCTGCTCGCCACTGTGAAATGTCATTTCGAAGATGACGATAATTCAGTAAAACTCTATCTTCCAAGCCATGGTTCCGGCGAATTACTTCATTTGTCTTGTACAGTTCTTGAAAGACGGCCCCTACAACATTCACTTTTTCCAAGGGATCTTCAAACACAAAAACTTCGTCATTTAGGATGGCGTTGTTTGTGTCTATGCCTATATTTGTCAGCATTCGTTGGTTTTCGTCAGTTCGTGGTATTTGGAGACACTTAATCTCGTTTTCATTACTCCGTCTAAATATTTTATTAATTTGCGGAAACATACTAGGGTTGTTGGATTTTACCGCCCGAACTTTGTTGTTCCAATACAAATTTGCTGATAGCCTATAGTTGGCTTTTATCAGCTGTTGGAGATTTTTTAATCTGGACTTCAGGGATATTATCTCCTGGTCGTGCCTATCAATAAATCGTCTGTACCGTAGTTTTAGTTGCGTCAGAAGTCTACTTTTTTTTCTGTGGAGTGCGTTGATTGTGGCGTTTCGGTACATGTTCATGTTGTCCGTAGGTGTGGTTTTTGGTATTGTTTTGTCCATAGTTTGTTTTATGGTTTCGTCAATTTTTTGTATGTATTTGTCGATGTCATCGTTGGATATGTTTCTGTTGGTAGGAGGGTTAATATCTTTTAAGCGAATTTCTCTTGTTAAGGTTCTCGTGAAACGTGTCCATTGCATACCCCCATAGTTATAGGGTTGCGGTATCATACATTCACCGAGTTACACAACTTCGCTTGGTGTTTTTATCATGATTGATAATGCACAATGGTGGCCGTCATACTCAATTGTGTGTCATCATCATCATCGGCACTACAACCGGGAACCGGTCTTGGCCTTATTTAGCAAGTCCTGAGGCTTGTTAAATTTGCCATAATGATTTATTTTTTCTGGGCAAGGTCATTAGTCTTGCGCCAGAGGCTCCCCGACGGGGAATCGAACCCCGGTCTCCCGGATGACAGGCGGGTATACTAACCACTATACTATCGAGGAGCCCTCAATTGTGTGTAGGCAGTTTATATTTTGTCTGTTAGTATGTGTATGTTTAAGTCGTGAGTCAATAAGCATAATATCGAGAAACGACCCCCCTCTGGGGAAAAAAGGATATTCTGTAGCTAGCAGATCAGCCTTATATTCAATGTGATGTTGATCTAGCCAACCAGGTAGTTGATTTCCTCTCGTGTTGGATATGCTATTTCCCCAATTTGGATGTTTAGCATTCAAATCGCCACCTACGATGTAATAGTTCCCTTGCGAGTAAAGTTGTAAGCATTGGAAAAGAGTCTCTAGGTCCACTATAAATAGATTTTGGTGCGTAGGGAGATATCACATACATCCCCCTACCTTGTCGGAGGGGTATGCGGATAATGCACGCTTCAAGCACCTGAAATCTGCGTATCTCACCACTGAATATTACCTTATGTTGAAGTTCTTTTTTAACAAACATTGCCACCCCCCTCCTTGCGTGGAGTTGGGTCGGTCTCTTCGTATAATATCGTAGTTTGTGTGACATAGTTTATGCCTCTGATTCAGCTTAGTTTCGCTAGCCAGAAACACGTCAGGATTTTCGTCTTGCAACAGTTTAAAGAGAGCGGCTCTTCTCTCGATTCTGATAAGTGAATTTACATTCACGACTAGAGCCTTAATTGTGCTTTCTGTTGGGGGGTTTATATTGACGGCTGGCTAGACAACTGCGAATAGACCCAGTCTAGTCTAGTGTCCTGGTCCTTTATTTGTTTTTGCATTTGTGTCATCTGCGTCTGAATAGCGAGCAAGGTTGTGAGCACATCTGCTAGTCTTACTGTTTCTGGAGGCTCAGTATGTTGCGGCGGTACCCGTGTGGTGGGTTCTGGCGTGTTTCTCCTACCAGCTGTTACTTGAGCATACGAGAAGTGGGGTGTTACATTTAGTGCTGGTCGGCCTTGAACTATCGGGCGTTCTAATTTTTGTTGCTGTGAAAACTTTTTTTCCTGTAGTTCGCGGAATTTAGGACAGCCTCGATAATTAGCGGGGTGTCCCTCACTCTTACAAACTGCACACTTTAGAAGAGATCTGTCGTCTACCCTTTCTTTACCTAACGTGCATTGTTCTGCGCTGTAGTCCTGTCCGCATCTTACGCATCGATACTGCATGCTGAGTGCCCGAACCTTTGGCAGCGAAGACATTGGATTATATCTCTGCCTTTTTTCAATTTATCCCATGTGACAATTTGATGGTTCAGGATAGTGATTTTCCTAAGTCCACCAATTTTGCTACCGGGGCCCAGCTGCACCAGGAAGAATGGTAATTTACGATTCTCCCGTCTGGCCCTAGCTGTATTGAAAGGTTTTACCGCGATAAACTCAATATCATTACAGTTAAGTTCTCGTAGCGTTTGTAATAGAACTTCTGGTTCTGTTTCATGGTCAACGCCTTTTAGTAGAACTGTTATATTCTTTATTTCTTTCGGGGTGTACGTGTAGAATTCCGCGGTGGCCCTTTTTAGCACATTTTTCATTTTTTCTAAGTCCTCAACCGAATTTGTCTGTATGGCAAACCTGTTCCCTGTCAGTCTTTTAATTGAAAAATCTTCCCCAATAGAAAGCTTACATAGACTTACCAGTTCGTTACAGTCCATATCTGTAATGTTGATGGGTGGCATCTTCGCCTTCCGTTTTGCTGCCCGTTGCTCTTCTTGTGGTTGTTGTTGTGTGACCTCTTGCGGTGGACATCCTTTTTGTTGGCTAGGCTTCTGTTGTGCACATTGTTGCTGATTTTTCTGCTGCTGTTGTTTCACTATTAGCTGCTCCTTTTCAGCCGATTCCTTTTTTCTGCGACGCTTCTCTGCTAATTGCGCCCTTGCTCGGGCTAGCCTTGTTTCAAGATCGCTGATTTCCTCTTCCTCGTCCTCAGTCTCGGTACTCGCTAAACATGTAAACATGTTATTGGTGATATGGCCGTCATTATATGGAACCGGGGGGAATGTATTGTCCTCTTCCATTTTTTGGGCCTTTCCGAGCAAGTCTGTTATTGCCTCGTTTGGCTTGTTTACTTTTGTCGTCGCTCGTGTTAGTGGGGAGCTCGCCAGGCGTTTTATTAACGCATACTTTGGCTTTAATTTTTTAATGTTTTGTTTTTTGTCTGCCATTCTGCATGCTAAGGGTCAGTACACCGATCTTGTTGCATCCAAGATAGCAGGCCAGTCTTTGTTTTAAACCAGTTATTAGGTTGGCTCACTTTGTGATTTCACTAAATATTTTAGTTCCTTTTGTTTCTTTTTTATTTTTATTTGTTATTTCGGTTTTGTTTTCCTTTTACTTCTATTTTTTTTTTTTTTTTTTTTTTTTTTGGTAACACGTGCTCACATACACTCTCACAGTTGGTTAGTATTAATCTGTGTTTGTTTCGACGGTCAAACCCGTGGCTTCGTTCTCTTTTATTTCATTATATTTATATATAATCACTTTGTTTTAACTGTTTTTATAAAGAGAATTTATTTATTTATTTAATTGGTCTTTGTATGTTCACTGTCATTGTCACTTTTCACAAAACAAAACACGGTGCGAAAACAAAACTGTACTGTATTGTTCAGGTATTTGGTATACCTGCTAGGTCAAGTGATGTGGGAAGACAATTAGAATGTAAAACGTATGAAAGGCAGGACGAACCGCACCGTGTGAATGTTAGCTGATGAATGCTACAAAACTTGTTTGGTTGACTTTGAAAAGGCCTTCGATACCGTATGGTTAGAAGGACTTGTATATAAGTTATCAAATCTAGGTTTGCCTGAATATCTGTTATACATCATTTACGACATGATAATGGATAAACAATTTGTGGTAAAATGTGGGGATAAAATCTCCAATAAAACTTTCCCTATTAAAAATGGCTTACAGCAGTGAGCCGTGAATTCTCCCATTTTCTTCAATATTTATACTAGTGATCTAGGTGGGTCTCTTAATCATGCTATTGCATATGCCGACGATATTGTAGTGTACAGATCAGAAAAAAATATCGACTTCTTCAAATCAAACGCTTTTGTGACGAGTGGAAATTGAAAATCGACTTCCAAAAAAACAGAAACCATCCTTTTCAGAACACCTCTTTCTACAGCTTCAAGAGATACAAGGCATAATTGGAAAAACTTTTCAATTGTAGGAAGCAACAATCTTGCGCTGCAAATGAAAACTGTTATCAGGTACCTCGGTATCTGGATGGACCAATACCTACACTTTGATAAGCACATAGCAGCTGCCCTCTCCGCAGCTAAAAGTGCATATGCAATGACAAGAAGTCTGTTCCGAAATAGTCTCCTAGATCACAAAGTTAAAATAATTTCGTACTCAACATTTATCCGTCCAATATTAGTGTATGGTTGCCCGGTATGGTTTAACGTTTCCCCATCCTACATGGAAAAGTTTCGCATGTTCGAGAGGCAGTGCTTGCGTTCTGCCTCGGATTACATAGAACACCAGAGTCTCAATACAGGAAATTCTATCCTAACCAGTGTCTTATTATCATGACAAATCAGGACTGAATAGGATAGACAATTTCATTATTAAAATTATTCGTGGTCACACGGCAAGGGCAATGTGCAGCGAAAATAATCTTATCTCGGGAGCATACTACCCCAATGACATGTACCTGGAGAATACACTCCAAAATGGGTTTATCCCACCAGAAGCGTTCCCTCTCTTGGATAGAAAAGGTCTTATCCAAAACAAGCACTGAGTCCCTATTATTTACCAACCTTTTCGTGGTGCCAGGGACAAACAGATTCTTTATAACAGTGATATATCAAATGGGCTCCTGGATAGTATAGTGGGTAGTACACCCGGCTGTCACCCGGGAGACCGGGGTTCGATTCCCCGTCGGGGAGCCCCTGGCGCAAGACTAATGACCTTGCCCAGACAAAATAAATCATTATGGAAAATTTAACAAGCCTCAGGACTTGCTAAATAAGGCCAAGACCGGTTCCCGGTTGTAGTGCCGATGATGATGATGATGATGATATATCAAATACTGCAGTTCACTTGCGCTTTAGCATGGCAAGAGGCAATCCAGATAAATCTATAAACGACCGATCCCATCCCAACTGGTGGTGAATTGACAATGAAGAGAGGATTTAATATCCCCAAATATAGAAAGATCTTCAGACGCTACGCCTTCCCTTCCCATTCCTTATTTCCTTTTCATTTTATTTATTCTTCCTTTTCATTTCCATTTTTCATTTAGATTCCTTTACGTTTTAAAATGTCTTTATGTTAACATTTTTGTTAATATGTTATTATTTTTTTTTTTTGTAAACTTTTTTACCTTATATTATTATTATTATCATTATAATTATAAAATAAAAAAAAATAATAAAAAAATAAATAAATAAATAAATAAATACAGAGAGAGAACCTCTTCTTCTTAAATATTCGGGTAATAGGTAATATATAAAAATATAAAAATATTATTGTACGCCGAAAGGCATTAACAAAATTGTATCGTGTAATTTAGAGTGGTCGTGTAGAGCCAGTAAATTATTTTAAGAATAAGAAAAGATTGTAAAACAGGATTTAGCATTTTAGTCCTAAGTCAACATTTGTTAAATTATTGTACAATAAATGCATTATTCAACAACAAAAACAACTCCCAATCATTGAATATTTTCAACATTAAAAATATTCCTCACAACGAAAAAGTCATGACCCATTTGGGCTTTTACGAATACCTGCGTTAATTTAACCTGACATAAACCTTAAACCCTAAACCCCAAAATCACCGCCTAGACTCAAATGCATAAAAAAAATTCTAGCCTACTGAAGCCAGTACTCATAAACTCCAGAGTTATATCCCATCAAATACTTAAATGTTAAGGCCCTTCAAAGGCCCACAACCTTTTACACCCAGACGTGAAAGAAAAAGACCCACAAAACGCTGTTGCTGTGGTGATATGTTAATCACACCAACAAGAATTTCTAGTAAAATGAAATTTGGTGAAAATGTTAGTAATTTCGAAAAGATTCCCTTGAATAGGTTTTGTTAAAGGCAATTCAAGGGCCATAAACCAGCGCACGTAACTCCACCCAAATGTAAAAACTAATTCTACGGCGATCAATTCGATTACGGTAACTTCTTATCCGAAAAGAGCCAAAGTCTCAAAGTGTGGGAAAATCTTTTTTTGCAAATTCACTTCCGTTCCCTGTCTTGCGGCTTTCTAAGGGGGAAAGTTGAAAACATAAACATCGCTTAATACACAGCCTAAGATAGATTTCACTAAAACTGATGTTTGTGTCTAATTTTTTTGTTCTCTTTTGCTCTTGGGAGAAGCGAATTGTCACTCCAGGACAGCAACATAAGATGTGACATGTAATTACAGATTACGTGGACCACCTTATCCCTATAAAAATATCCCTCTGAAATGGGGATGCAAATAAACTCAAAAGGTTCTGATAAAAGGAAATTTAAATATCAACGCAGCGATTAAACTGTCGAAGATACATCTTAAACTAGCGAAAGTGTGTCAAGAGTATCGCATTTTTGCCGGTCATCGCAATAAAACTTTCCACTCGATCAAATGTGGCTAATTCGTCGGAAGGTCTTCATCAAAAACTCAAGAAGATTCAATTAATTTAAGAACAGCACCCTGGGACAGAGCACGTCGACTTATTGTGTTGTGCCGAACTCCAAAACACATTTAAATGGGCTTGTTGGGACATTAAACAGCAATTGAATTTGAAATTAATTTCCAATCAAATTGATTAACGGAAGACCGAAAGTGATGCTGGAACACCGTTTGCATTCGATGTCGATATCACCAGATGTGCTGAAGCATCTGAGATAACTTCCAATCATCTCGACGTATTATTGTACAATCTTGTAGCGATATGGGTGGTTATCAAATTGGATTACACAATACCAGAGTTCGAATCCACTTAACATTAGGACTAAATAACATTTGAATACATTTTGATAGATGCGGTTATGTTTTAGCTATGGCTATGGTCAATTTCTTCACCAAGCAGTTGCATCTGCGACAGTATGCAGCAAATAAACGTCATTATAAATCAGCTCCTAATAAGGTTGAGAGTGAATGAAGTTGGATTGTATGGTAGTATGCATATAAGTTTTATAAATTAAATCTTTTATAAGGATATTTATCTACATCTGAAAGTGTAAAACTTGTATTGTCTACATCTGAAAAACCGCACCAACTAAAGGGTATTTCCTTAAAACTTATACGATTAAAAAGTTAAATAAAACAACGATTTTTGATTCGATTAATTGATCAAAAGGGGGATGGGAGCGAACTTACTTAGGGAAAGTTACTGATTGCTTTCAACCCGGCGAAGGCCAGGACGATCCTTGTCCCTGTTCAATCCAAGTTGACATGCAATCCTGGATAGCTACTTTGGCACCCGCCAAGTAGTGAACCAATGCATTCAGCGACACCCTGAGAAAGGTTGGCGCAAGGCTAATAACGATGCCCGCAAAAGTGAATTATTATGGCAAATTTAACAAGCCTCGGATATGGACCGGATACACGACGACGACCACGGAAACGAAAATGGCTAAACGATTTGAGAATTTTCTCATGGAACGTCCGCTCACTATACAGAGCTCGAGCTGCACAGCAGCTAGCCGATGCCCTGTCCGAATATAAGGCTGACATAACAGCATTACAAGAAATAAGATGGACGGGGAGTGGTGTTATTCAAAGAAACGAGTATGACATTTATTACAGCTGTCATACAAAACACCATGTGCTCGGGGTAGGCTTTCTAGTCAGCCAAAAACTGAAGCCTGCCATCATCGGCTTTAATGCAATAAATGAAAGGCTCTGCACTCTTCGCGTGCGGGACTAGTTTAAGAACATAAGCCTCATAAACGTTCACTGACCTACAGAGGAGTCCCCTGACGACGAAAAAGAAGAATACTATGAGAACGTCGAACGGGCCCTCAATGCCCGCCCAACATACGATGTGAAAATCGTTCTTGGTGAATTGAATGCAAAAATAGGTCGGGAGCCGGTTTTCATGCACTATACAGGTTCCCATAGTTTGCGAACACCTATGACAATGGACTACGAGTCATCGAACTGGCAGCATCGAAAAACTTGGTGTTTGCAAGTACCAGATTTCCGCGTAAAGATATCCACAAAGCCACCTGAGTATCATCTGATGGAGCCACTCGCAACCAAATTGACCACGTGTTGATAGATCGCCGCCACTCCTCGACCCTAATGACGGAACGAACGTACCGGCGCGAGGACTCGGATCACTATCTTGTTGGTACAGTTTTCCGAGCGCGGATTGTCTTACCGAGACAACACAGCTGCCTTACGCAATGAGAATACCAGCAACACCTTTGGTCATGCGTTAAGACTGGCCCTCGAAGAGCTCGAGGGAGGGAGACTTCACAGACAAAAGAAAAGTGCCTGGGAAAAAAACCTTGTCTGTGAAATAGAGAAAAGTAGAGAGCAAGGTCCGCACCAGGCGCGGGAGTTCTACCAAATAATCCGCAGTATGACGCGGTACACTCCACGCTGCACTTAGTGCAAGGATAAAGAGGGTAATCTGATCACCGATCCTAAAGGCATTCTAGAGCGATGGGAAGTGCACTTCAATGAATTGCTAAATGGTCAGCTCACAAAAGAATTAGAGGCCCCACCAATGCAAGATCAAAACCAAATGCTGCAGCCACCAAGCATTGAGGAAACATTAAAAGCCATAAGACAGCTCAAATCAAATAAAGACCCTCGAGCTGATGGCACACCAGCTGGCCTGATCAAACAAGGAGGGACAGCGTTACATCACGCAATTCATGAGATCGTGGTGCACGTATGGGATCAAGACGAGATACCGGATGGTTGGCGTCGTGGAATAGGTTGCCCCATACATAAGAAGGGAGAGATCACACTGTGCAGCAACTATAGGGGTATAACATTGCTGAGTACCGCCTATACGATACTCTCCATTATCCTACAAGATCAGATAGCCCCATACGCTAAAGCCATAATTGGTCAATATCAGTGTGGCTTCATCCTAGGCAAATCAGCGATTGATCAGATATTCACCCTTAGGCCGGCGATGGAAAAATGTCAGGAATTTAAGATTCCATTATACCATCTATTTATAGACTTTAAGGCCGCCTACGACAGCATATCCATGGTAGAACAATATAATGCCATGAGAGAGTTCGGGATTCCAAACAAGTTGATACGAGTTTGTAGGTTGACCATGACCAACATACCTAGTCAAGTAAAAATAGTGGGATTGTTGTCCAAACCAATAAACATCTTTAATGGACTCCGACAGGGGGACGGTCTGGGCTGTCTCCTCTTCAGCCTGGCGTTGGAGAAAGCAATCCGTGACTCTGGCGTTACAACAAGAGGGGCTATTATCACCAATTCCAGCCAGATACTTGCCTACGCAGATGACATCGACATCATCGGTAGAACCGAATCGGCGGTACAGGAATCCTTCACCCAGATCGAGCATGCGGCACAAAAACTGGGACTACACATTAATGAGGGAAAAACTAAGTAGATGGTGGCAGCTTCTGCGAAGAGGAGACCTAACGTTGGTCAAACTATCAGAGTAGTGGAGCACGATTTTGAAGTAGTGCAATCCTTTAACTACCTTGGATCAATAGTATCAGCCGATAACAATATGGAAGAAGAAATACGCGAACGGCTGATTAAATCCAACAAAGCCTATTATGGTCTATCAAGGCTCTTTAAATCCCGAAATTTATCCAGAACATCCAAGCTACTACTGTACAGGACCAGTACTCATGTATGGATCCGAGACCTGGGTGCTCAATAAAATGCACTCTGAACTCTTAGCCGCGTTCGAGGGGAAGGTGAGGGAGAACGTTTCCGGAGGCGCTGCAACCATGGGTTATATGCGATCTACCTTGAAGCTAATGTTGTAAGAAAAACGAAGCTCGGTAGACTCCGGTGGGCGGGACACCTAGCTCGAATGAGCGAATAGAAGCCCGACCGGAAAGTTCTTTGTGGCAGGATGTCTGGAAGGCGACAGCGCGGCTGGCCTTGTTTGCGATGAAGGGATGGCGTAGACTAGGAGGGCTACCATTCATCATCAGCTGTGGAACCGATGATCCACTTTTCTTTGTGAATGTTGTATATTGTGTCTTCGCTGCATTGAAGTCGACGAGATTGGCCCTTCCCCACAGCAGGACCTTATCTAGATTCTGATTCAGAGAGTCAATCTGTCTACATCTCAGCTGATGCGACGCAGATGCACCAATCGGCCGAACACTCGAAAAGGAGGAAACAAGCGTACTATCATCTACAAAACTGAACACCCTGTTATTCATCGACTCCAACAAATCATTTATGTGAAGCAACAACAAGGTTGCAGCCAAAATATAATCTTGAGGCACCCCGGAATTAACAGGATACAGATCCGAACACTCGCCGCCCATAACAATACGGATCGATCGATTTTCGATAAAGCTCTTCGTCCAGTCGCAAAGCTGGTGCGAATTTTCAGATTCAGATCCTCCCTGTCCAATCCTTTTCTTCCCACGTCAGGGGTTCCGCAAGGCAGCCATCTAGGTCCCATCCTATTTATCCTTTCCATCAATGATGTTGACTCCATTATTAAATACTCCTACGCCAAACTCTACAAAACGATCATCTCTCCCCTCGACTCCTCACTTCTCCAATTGGATCTCGACAGTTTCTCTACTTGGTGCCGTAATAACTGCCTTGAACTCAACATTGTCAAGTGTCACTCCATAACCTTCTCCCGCAAACGTCCCCCTGCCCCCCCCCCCCCACGCTCCTACTTCCTACTAAACCAGCAGATATCATCCGTACCCTCGATACGCGACCTCGGGATCTTATCTGACAGGGAGCTTAGCTTCATCCCGCATATTGATGATATTATTCTTAAAGCCAACTCTGTCCTTGGGTTTGTGAAACGGTGGTCTAAAGAATTCTCTAATCCTTACGTTTCCCATTCTCTCTACATAGCCTTCGTCCGCCCCCTTCTTGAATACGCCACCCAGGTCTGGTCTCCACACTACTCGTCCCATGTACGCAGAATCGAAAGCGTGCAACGTCGTTTTCTGGGCTTTGCTCTGCGCGGACTGAACTGGGCGAATCCACGGATCCCCCCCCCCCCCCCCCCCCCCCCCACCCATGCACAAGCCGGCTCCATCTGATCAACTTCAACACACTTGAGGAGCGCAGAACTCATGCCGATATCCTTTTCATCCACCGTCTCCTTTCAGGCACAATCAACTGCCCAAGCCTGCTCTCCATCATTCCACTTCACACTAACCCCCGTAACCTACGAAACCCTAATCTCTTCTATCAGCCCACCCACCACACTTCGTATGGCTCTAATGAACCCATTTCGCGAATGTTGCGGCGGGCAAACTCCTACCCTACCTCCTTCGATTTCAACTCCACCTCTACTGCTCTCAAACTACATCTCCTCTCTTCCCCCTCTTGACCACGACCGCCCCCGTCTACACTCTTACATCCTGTACTAAGCGGAGTGAATGAATGAGTGATAATTGATGGATAAACCCAGTAACCAACCAGCCAAAATAAATTTCGAGATTTAAAGAGCCTTGATAGACCATAATAGGCTTTGTTGGATTTAATCAGCCGTTCCCGTATTTCTGCTTCCATATTGTTATCGGCTGATACTATTGACCCACGGTAGTTAAAGGATTGCACTCCTTCAAATTCGTGTTCCACTACCCTGATAGTTTGACCAACGTTAGGTCTTCTCTTCGCCGAAGTTGCCACAATGTACTTAGTTTTTCCCCTCATTAATGTGCAGTCCCAGTTTTTGTGCCGCATGCTCGTTCTGGGTGAAGGATTCCTGTACCGCCGATTCGGTTCTACCGATGATGTCGATGTCATCTGCGTAGGCAAGTATCTGGCTGGAATTGGTGATAATAGCCCCTCTAGTTGTAACGCCAGAGTCAGGGATTGCTTTCTCCAACGTCAGGTTTAAGAGGAGGCAGCTCAGACCGTCCCCTTGTCGGAGTCCATTAAAGATGTTTATTGGTTTGGACAGCAATCCCACTATTTTTACTTGACTCGTTACGTTGGTCATGGTCAACCTACAAAGTCGTATCAATTTGTTTGGAATGCCGAATTCTCTCATGGCATTATATAGTTTTACCCTGGCTATGCTGTCGTAGGCGGCCTTAAAGTGTATAAACAGATGATATAAAGGAATCTTAAATTTTCAATCGCCTGCCTAAGAGTGAATATATGATCAATCGCTGATTTACCTGGGATGAAGCCACACTGATATTGACCAATGATGGCTTTAGCGTATGGGGCTATCCGAACTTGTAGGATGATATCTCCCTTCTTATGTATGGGGCAAATTATACCACGACGTCAATCTTCCGGCATCTCCTCTTGGTCCTATACGTGCACCACGATCTCATGAATTGCGTGATGTAACGCTGTCCCTCCTTGTTTGATCAGCTCCAGGGGCTTTATTTGATTTGAGCTGTCTTAAGGCTTTTAATGTTTCCTCAATGCTTGGTGGCGGCGGCATTTGGTCTTGATCTTGCATTGGTGGAGCCTCCAACTCTTCTGTAAGCTGACCATTTAGCAATTCATTGAATTGCACTTTCCATCGCTCTAGAATGCCTTCGGGATCGGTGATCAGATTACCCTCTTTATCCTTGCACTAAGTGCAGAACAGATGTGTACCGCGTCATACTGTGGATTACTTGGTAGAACTTCCGCGCCTGGTGCGGACCTTGCTCTCTACTTTTCTCTATTTCACAGACAAGGTTTTTTCCCCAGCCACTTTTCTTTTGTCTGTGAAACCCTTTTTCAGATGTTCTGAGCGCTTTGTATTTCTCCTCGCGTACCCGCATCCTATGAGACTGCTGCATTGCGCGGTATGAAGCATTCTTACGTTCAGTCGCTAGTTTGCACTCATCATCAAACCAGTCGTTCCGATCTCTACGACTACCTCCTAAGCTGGAGTTGGCAGTACTAATGACAGTATTCTTAAGGCGTGACCATTTCTCTTCTACGCCCGGCATTCTGGCGCCAGGACTTACTCTCCCTCCTTCGAGCTCTTCGAGGGCGAGTCTTAACGCATGACCAAATGTGTTACTGGTATTCTCATTGCGTAAGGTAGCCGTGTTGATTCGAACCTGATCCGCGGATGCACAACGTCTCCGTAAGACAATCCGCGCTCGGAAAACTGTACCAACAAGATAGTGATCCGAGTCAACGTTGGCACCTCGATACGTTCGTACCGTCATCAGGCTCGAGGAGTGGCGGCGATCTATCAACACGTGGTCAATTTGGTTGCGAGTGGCTCCATCAGATGATACTCAGGTGGCTTTGTGGATATCTTTACGCGGAAACCTGGTGCTTGCAAAGACCAAGTTTTTCGATGCTGCCAGTTCGATGACTCGTAGTCCATTGTCATAGGTGTTGGCAAACTATGGGAACCTGTATAGTGCATGAAAACCGGCTCCCGACCTATTTTTGCATTCAATTAGGAATAGACGTAGATACTCGCGCATATTTCACTTCCGCAACAATAATTATTGCCGTGCCAACTGGAATTAAAATTTTCAGATGATTAGCTACCCTTCAAGGAACTCAACTTTCTTATTCACCAGCCTTATTATGAACTTTAGGATTTGTATTTCTATTTACAGTAGGAGGACTCACTGGTGTAATTCGAGCTAATTCTTCCATTGATATTGTACTACATGATACATATTATGTAGTAGCTCACTTCCATTTTCATACATACGATTTTTACATCGTATCTTGGGCAGGCATTGAGGGCCCGTTAAACGTTCTCGTAGTATTCTTCGTTTTCCTCGTTAGGGGACTCCTCTGTAGGTCCTTGAACATTTATGAGGCTTCTGTTCTTAAACTTGCCTCGCACGCGAAGAGTGCCAAGCCTTTCGTCTATTGCGTTAAAGCCGACGATGGCAGGCTTCAGTTGTTGACTGACTAGAAAGCGTACCCCGAGCACATGGGGTTTTGCGTGACAGCTGTAATAAATGTCATCCTCTTTTCTTTGAATAACACAACTCCCCGTCCATCTTATTTCTTGCAATGCTGTTATGTCAGCCTTATATTCGGACAGGGCATCGGCTAGCTGCTGTGCAGCTCGAGCTCTATATAGTGAGCGGACGTTCCATGTAAAAATTCTTAAATCATTTAGCCATTTTCGTTTCCGTGGTCGTCGTCGTGTATCCGGTCCATATCCGAGGCTTGTTAAATTTGCCATAATAATTCATATGCATGACAAAATTAACCAAAAGCCCGTTTGTCATACATTGAATCAATTCCCAATAACCCCGACATCATGAAATGCTCTAAATGCATTTCATGATTTCTCCTTCCGGGAATTTATTCAAATAAATTCCTAGTCTTTTCCCAGAACCCTATTCCAATTGAACCACACGAAACCTTGTTTGTGCTTCTTGGAATTTTTGCAATAAAAACTTTGACAAATTTCAATGACCAAAAGTATAAAAGGGCGGCACATTTCTATTTCACGATCAGTAAAGTTCCAGAAGGCCGAACCTATGGTCGAACCGTCAGTAAATTCCATTACAGCTAGAAGTAATAAATAAAGTATTCGGAACAAACAAATCAAAAAGCGTGTAACTCTAGCTGCCACTAATCTATAGCAAGCGAACGACAGCACCTGGCGTCCTGCACGAACCTTCTACTGATCCAACCATTACACAGCTGTATTCCCGGTCAGGTGCAGTCAAGAACGTATGTTCTTGTGTTATTAAGACTGTGATCAACCCATGGTGAGTAAACTCCACCCCCTTACCAGACTCTTGGCGTCCTGCACGAAATTACACAGCCAAATCCACGGACCCGCGGCAATAGATTTCTTTCTAAGGTAATTCACCATAGAGTGACATAAACAGACATAAAACTATAATTTCAACAGTGGTATTGTTCCACGTAATTCGGTTTATATGCGCTCCACAAGACAATCCGACGGATCGCACCGGTTTACGCTTCATCTCCCGACAGTGCGAACATCCCTGCAACTGCTCAAGAGGAACTGCAATGTTTTTTGGTGGCATCTCGGGGCGCTCACTCGGCGCTATAGGTTCACCTCCCCCGAGAGAAGTGTAATTAAGCGACTATTCAAAAAAAAATCCGTATTTTACGAGTTCCAGTTACCGAATGAGAATAAGAATAGAATAAGAATTACTAAAACTTATCATTCTCCACACATTTGAAATCAATTTCTAATTAACTAAGAAATATTTTTTTTTTTAACTTCCATTTTCAGTTCTAGTTTTCTGTCAGCAACATATCACATTGCATTCTGCACAATTTCATCATAATTCAACATTTAGTTTGTATGTGTGCGTAACCGCTTGAAGGCAAACAGAATGTAGGAAATTCCTTTTCTCATTTTATTTTCATCATGCTGACAAGGATAACGTAATGCTAATAACAATAAGCCATATCAAGCGACAAAGGTAAAACACAATACGCCGACGTATCCAACAATAAAGTATCCAGCTGATCCTTTTAATATGTGGCTTGGTAAGAATGAAAGGATATATGCTATTTCCCTGAGATTGCTGTAGTCATATTCAAGAGAAATTATCCTGTTGTGTACATCCACACGTCTGAGCGTATGTGTGTGTGTTTAATTGATGAAAAGCCAGCAACCATGCAAAGTGCATACCGAATGACTGTTTGAGGTACATGAAGGATATTCCCTGTGCGATATGTAGATGCCATTAAATTTCAACCTTCGACTTGACTTTGCTACTGCATTTAGTTACGGTTTAACATTGAATTGACTACATCGCAGTGAGGGTGCGAAATATGAAGGGTAACAAGTATGAATTGCTATGCAATCCACCATTGTCTACGTGGCATCACTAAAACGTCGGGACCCATCTAAAAGGATTGCTAAAATGACAGCATACCACAACGCTTGCTCTTCATCCAATTGGTAATCGTTATCCTTGTGCACCGCTCAAGGACATGAATATCATATATATTCTAGAATGGTGGTCATGGGTGTAGTAGGGATAGTAGATGTACTTGCAATACTTCAGACTGATGGTTCTCGTGTTACTGGTGACGGTTGGTTAGCTACGCACCCCACCGTCTCAAATGGAAATGAATTTTGAGAGATTTTGTAAAGGAAAGGAAATAGAATAAAAGGTAGAAAGATACATAAGCATTCAACTGATTTCAATGTGAGCTGTAGACGTGGTGCTCCCATAAAATGCTAAGATTTCACAAAGCTGTTTGTTACAGAAATAGGAGTTGATGTTGACTGCAGATGGCTCTGTGGATTTTATATACTATATGTGTACAATCAAGACTCTCCATGAATGTTTGCTTTTGTGAACTTTTGTTATCATATTCCAGCGGTGCAACCTTGTGTCCTTCAAACAGAAAACTATTTGAATGACCTTGACAGAAGGACAATTGTCACGTCCGCATGTCCTTCGAATCCAAGGAAATTGAATATATTTCGACGTGTCTCGAAGGACCCTCCATTCCATACGTTGGTGTTAAATAGCAACGCAACGTTCTGTTTAATTCAGTGACACATTTCCAAGACAAAGACTGGTTAATGATTCATTGGATCGACGATGTCTTACCTCGGTGAGCGATGGCGCACATTTCTGAACAAAGCTACTTACTATCCTTTGGTAAGAGAGTACCGTTTGAATTGGTTGTTAATTAACCCCGTTCTGGTTGTCGGATTAATATGAAAATCGTGTCCAATGGCCATTGAACTGTTTCAGCGGGACATAAATCTTTTGTTCCACAATCTGAACTCAAGTGCGGCTTCACATTTGTAACAGAGATGCGTGTCTCCAACAAATTTACTCTCAGACTGACTTGACTTCACTTGATTGTGTGTTGTTTTGTTGTTTTGTTGTCTTTTTCTTTTCATATTATTGGCTTTTTGTTAGCGTATCCTCTGACTAAGTCAGATGCATCTTCTCCACAATAACATGTCGACTTTTCGAAATAATGGCAAAAAATTTCCCTAATTATCATTTCAACGCACTGAACCGTACGAAATTACCCTGAAAATTTGAATAATTCCCGTCGCGGAATGCAAGACCCATACGAAAAGTTCCGAGAATTGTATTTGTATCTCAACTCTTGATTCTTAATTTCATTTGTTTTTGGAAGTTTTTTTTTCAGCTGTTTTTTTTTTTAGTTTTGTATTTAAAAGTTACCCCAGTCAAAAAATAAAACTTCAGCTTCACAACGCCCACATGCAACATGGCTGGCAAATTATACATCAGATTAATTTCCGCGAAATGGTTGAGATACAAAAGCGACTGAAAAGATTCGAACTAAAACCGCACAAACAAAACCACTGTCACAAAATTAAAAAAAAAAAAAAAAAGAAGAATAACCTCAAACAAACCGAAATTAATGCACTCATCAAAAGCAAGTCCGCTTTGTTGTTTAATGAGTTATTACGCTCCTGTATACAGCGATACCTTAATACGGTAATTGCCTGGGCGTTTGACGTTTCTGGCAATCTACGGTATGCCAGAGACGGGCCCTTGATGATGCAAATTAAGTGTTGAGGGTGTAAAGGTTGGCTGGCTGATATGGTTCTATGAACTTTGGCGGTCTGGTGGCTTTTTTGCGTGACTAGCCATAACGTACCCTGTTTTGGGCTAATTCTGTGGAAAGGTGCGACAAATAGTGCGGCAACATCATTACGGGGGTACAATTAACTCACCACACAAGTGGCGACTCACACTTTATTTTGAATACTGTGGCAGAGTGTTGTTTGTCTTCTTACCTACAATCTAACATTATATTATTATTCTATAAATAAACAACACATGTGCTGTTTCAACAAAGAATAGGCATCAAGTCATAGAAGATATAACTTAACTATGACTACTTACTTCAGGGGAAGGCTGTTAATGGTATGAAAATAGCAATAACTAATAAGTAAGTCACATTGCAACCTTACATCTTGTGTACACATTAAAAGCGAACCTCTAAAACCAATACCCAGAGCATATGTTTGATTTTTAAAACAAATTTTTAGATTTTCTGCTCATCATCATCATCGGCACTACAACCGGGAGCCGCTCTTGGCCTTATTTAGCAAGTCCTGAGGCTTGTTAAATTTTCCATAATGATTTGTTTTTTCCGGCAATGTCATTGGTCTTGCGCCAGAGGCTCCCCGACGGGGAATCGAACCCCGGTCTCCCGAGTGACAGGCCGGTATACTAACGACTAAACTATCGAGGAGCCTATTTTCTGCTCATACTCTGCTCCAATTTTCATGATGTTTGTAAAAAAAACAATTTGGAAGATGTACAGAGACGAAGTTGAGATCACCACCGTGGTTTCTCTTATACTGGGAAGATTGGTGACCGGTGTCGAGAATATTATTGTCCAAAGGAAAACGCAGGGTTTTAGTTTATCTTACTACTATTCCATCCCATGGAATTCAACTAAAACTATATTACACAAAATTGTAATATAATTTGGGATGACTAGGATATTTGATGCTAAAGTAAACACTGAATCCAAAATTCCTTAAAAACTGTGAAGTTTGAGATATGCATCCCCGCGGGACAACTGGGAAAATATTGAGGAGATAAACATACTCCTTTTGTGTTAGTGTTGTGTTATTTTTTTTTTTTGTTTCAGTAGGAAGGTGGACATTTTCTAAAGATACCTTTGGACTGGTCCAGAGGTATGCTGGAATTTTACCGACTAAAACCAGCTCCCGTCAGGCACATATTCCTGTTGATCGCCGCGGAACTTCCTTTTAGATATTCCATCGCGAGGTGGGACGGAGTTTACCTGTTACTCCGCTCGTCGCGTCGCAACCGCTGCATTATGTTACATAGAATATTGTTGCATATTTCTTTTACAACAATTGTATATAATTAGTTATAGTTTTCCACTGAACTTACCCCGGTTTGTTAATTCCCAGCACGCAGAATTCAGTACCTTCGTTCTTTGTGGGTTAATCCATTTACATTCCTTCCTTTTTCACTCTTTTCATTAATTGAACTGCAGCTATTAAACGTATTTCTAATTATTTATTGGGAATAAGTCAATATTTAACACTTGAGGGTAATTCTATTTAATTATTTGAAATAAAAAGTATATACAAGGAGTTTTAATACGGTAGCAAAGTATTTACACAATAAATTATTTTACACTTGAGGGTAATTCTATTTAATTATTTGAAATAAAAAGTATATACATCATCATCATCATCATCGGCACTACAACCTAGAACCGGTCTTGGCCTTATTTAGCAAGTCCTGAGGCTTGTTAAATTTTCCATAATGATTTGTTTTTTTTTTCCGGGCAAGGTCATTAGTCTTGCGCCAGAGGCTCCCCGACGAGGAATCGAACCCCGGTCTCCCGCGTGACAGGCGGGTATACAAACCAGTATACTATTGAGGAGCTAAAAAAAAAAAAAAAAAAAAAAAAAAAAGTATATACAAGTCCAGTTTTAATACATTAGACACATTTAAGTTATATTTGATCCTTAAGACTTTCTCTTGCCCGCACGCACGACTCGATTCTATAGAGCTACGACCACACTCCATGAACTCTCGAATTAAACAAGAAAGAATATCTCGTGTCTTTTCGGCACATACCCTTTTTCGTTCCGCTTCCACGAGTTATTTCTAGGAAGCGGCGGAATTGGCTAATAGGGGGCGACTATGGCTAATAAAAAGAAGTTAACTATTGCAATGTGAATGGGGTTTTAAATGGGGGTTTACTTTTATTTAAATTATATTCTATTGTAAAGGGAATATTCTATTGTAAAGGGGAGGGAAGGATATGTGCGTGAAGACACGAGATGTTAATTTTTCAAAGGGGGAGTGATAATTAATTGAACTTTAATTATATAACAATATCATTTGCTACGGACCATGCCTGTTTTGAACGCAGCATGTACTCTATTACTCCTGTCGGAGTAACTGTCCGTCTCATATATATCTCCAAAATCGTCCGTGCGATCTCGAAACTCACGCATCATGTTACATAGAATATCATGTGCTATGGACCATGCCTGTTTGGAACTCAGCATACATTCTATTACTCCTGTCGAAGTAACAGTCCATCTCATATGTGTCTCCAAAATCGTTCGTGTGGTCTCGAATCTCACACACTCTGTGATAATGACCTGATATTAGCTAATTCAACTGGTAATTCAGCTCGCCATGTTTTCTTTTCCCCCAGGTTTCTACATCAGGTATTATGGTGTGGGTCCATCTGCCTTTGGTGGAAGAATCCCACCTTCGTTGCCATTCTCTTAGGCTTCAGAGTTTTGCGACCGCGTTCTCCGAAGGTTCTCCTGTGAGACCTGATGCAATGCGTTTTCTGTAGCTGCAATGTCAAGTAGTGTCCTCCTGGCCAAAAGATTTATGCCATCTTTGGATACGATTCGGAAATGCGAACTTATACTGTGCGGCTCTTGCCCATATGTGACCTGCATACATTATAATTGAGGTATTGACACTGTTTATCAGTCTTTATGTCCACCAACGTTGGGTAGCAGTCCCGCCAAAACTTTGCATACTCTTGCCGTTTTTCACTCATTTTCCTCAGGTGTTCCTTGAAGGTCAACCTGTTGTATAATATATATATATATATATATATATATATATATATATATATATATATACATATTGTAGCGAGCTTAGGGTTCGCTGGATTAATTATTTTAATAAATAAGAGCCGTTAGATGGATTCTCTTTGCAAACGCTTTATTAGTTTGTTAATAACAACCGTTTCTTGAAACTTCGCTTCTTTACTTGTCGCTTCATCGCTTTCTTACTTATCGCGTCCGTGACTGCTTACTTCTTACTACTTATCTTGCCTACTTGCTCACTCTGATTCACTTCTTACTTACCTCCCTGATCTGCGTGCGACGTATTTATACCGTTTCCTCATTCTGATTCGGCGTTTCATTTCCGCCCGTTCCACAGCCTCGAATTTTCTACTGTCAATCGTCTCCAGTTTTCCAATACTTTCTAGAATACTCTAGTACTTTGTTTTGGACTTTCTAGAATATTCTAGTACTCATTGTCATATGCGTCACACTACCCTCCACCTAGATTAGTTCTTCACGAACTAAGTTCGCTGGTCTTCTGGGTTAACAAAAAGTCGCCAGTCGGTCACGATGTACCACTTTCATCTTGGCGTTCTTGGAGGTATTCCGAATCACAGATCGGCTGGTAATCGTGTCGCGGTTCCGCCAAACCCCACGGTACACTTACCTAAAAACCCCCTTAACCTCATACCAAGTCGCATACGTCTTTGCTAATGCAATTTCATTAAGCACCTAAAAATGCTTCACGCATTAATTAGATCAAAGCTATAATCGTAAAGTCCCTGTAAGGAATGCTTACTTTTTCATGCATCTCTTCGCGTACAATTATCCGTGAGATTTCTTTCTTTGCTTATCTGGAATTCCAAACCAATTCGGCACCTTCGGTACCAGACAAATGCCTGTAAACAAAATGATTCGGTTTGCACACAATGAAACCGTCATGACAGGGACCATAAATATTGCGTCGTCTATTTTCCAACTTCGCCATGTGTACGATAAATTTCTTTACGTACACATTGGCCGGCGACCTTTTTCTCCCAACAATAAAATTCTCTAACTCGCACCATGTGCAAACAGAAGAACGCTGTTCCTACATAGGTTTCCTGCGATAACATAAACAATTCATATCATTTGTGGTATCCGAAAAACGTTTTTTTCATTTAATGAGCGGCTGCTATTTATTTAGCCGACCCTCATTGCCGAACGACGCACATGTTCCAACAAAGATCCCATTAGCATCCGACGATTTCAGTTTTATTTGTTTTACCGAAATCGTATCCCATGAATGCACTGTATGCCCTTTCTTTGTTCTAGGTTCGTTCTCATCCATGAAAGAACCATGCACACATACCACCATGATCACCATACCGAGTGAGCTCTGCACGAGCAAGATATCGCTGAGTCGTAATATAACCATCAAGGCGGCGGGTCGTCCGCTATCCACCGTACCGGCGCCCGTACGATGTGTAAACGATAGACGGAGTTCGAGTCGAGTGAATTGGTTGCGCGAGTTACGAATCCAACCTGGCCACCCCACACAACCCATCAAAGCCGCAACAAGACCACGATAATCAATATTACCCTCACCAAGGTCCCACCACATTTCAAAACAAAAAACACCAACAGCGGTCAGATAATTTGATCCAGCAACTCAAACCAAAGGCTGTCCTAATTGAAATCAATAAATAATCAAATAAACATGGACATTCCCAATCCCATCGAGGTATATGGTGTCAAACGACTATGACCCTCGTCAAGCAGTTGCAAGATCTGGGAAACTCGAGCCAGCTGCAGAAGCTACAACCTTAATCCGCACCCTTAAGATGATCAGACTACGGCAGAGTTGTTTTGTTTACTTTTCTCGCGGACGGGAGTATCCGCACAATCGTTGGATCATCAGATTCTGGATGCTTTCCAAAAACACACACGAAAACCGAGTATGTGTGCATCTGGAATGACTGAGCTGTGTGACAGGAGCTGGTGCTAGCAGAAAAGGAAGCTGGAAGAATCAATCGAGTTCGGTTGTTGAGTTGAAACAGTTCTTTCCTCCCACGGATGACAAGAATCTAACTATTACTACCCCATAAGTCAGTAACATTTTGATATCTGGAGAGCGCAGAAATAAATGAATCCGTTTGAATGAATTTTCCGTTGTTTGAATCGTAATTATATTTGGCACTTTGTGGCTCCTGGTTAACGAAAATCACGGAGGACGAGAAGCAGTTCTTTCCTCCCACGGAGGTAAACATAAGTCGCGTACAGTAGCACATATAAAGTGAAAAGAATTGTTGTGAGTTATTGCTTAAAGTAATATACCAAATTGCAAAATGTGTCACGTCGAATTGAGTGGAAAGTGCGTGTTTCATAGTATAAAAACTTTCAATTAAAAAGAATAAAACATTAACGTACACGAACCCTGTGTTTCTTTTACCGTGCCGCAGCTTCCCTGGGCGTTCCAATGTTCTGTCATTGTTTCCGGTGATCGTGTTTTGTATTCGGCGGTATTTCTGATGGTGGAAGAAGTGAACCAAGTACCCATGCTGGTACATACTTCCTCGCCACAATCGTATCTCTCGTCCAAATATAATTCTTGCTGGAGAATGGCCTGTCGTATCGTGATCAGCCGAACTATAACTCATGAGAAAGGTTTGTACATATTTGTCCCAATCTCGTTGGTAATCACTAACGACCTTCGATAAATGCTCTTTTATTGTCCGGTTGAACCTTTCGACCATTCCGTCTGACTGCGGATGTAGGGGTGTGGTCCTGGTTTTCTTACGCCTAGTGCCGCACAGATGCCTTGAAATATCTGTGATTCGAAGTTTCGGCCTTGATCAGAATGTCATATCTGCTGATCCAATTATTGATAAGCTGCTCAATGACGGTTGTTGCTTCTTGGTTTGGAATTGGAAGGACTTCCACCCACTTGCTGAAGTAATCCATGATGACCAACATGTATTTGTTGTTGTCGTTGGGTTTTGGGGATGGTCCTGATCCACTCGAAAGCTCGCAATCCGCTCGAAAGGGGCGCCCACGGAATTCGATCTTCCACCAGCAAGGAATTCCATTCTGCCCAATATGCTTTAAATGTTCCAGTCTTGTCGGAAATATTGTTCCAAGTTGGCCGCTCTTTCTTTTCTTTGTGTTCCAGGATTAGCGACATATCCTCATCCTGAAGTTGAGCTGCGAGTAAAGCATCACTCGTTAATTCGTACTTCTACTTGTACATTTCGGAGGTCGTACACCTCTTGTTTTAAACGATCAATTTCTACTTCCGAATCCTGAAGGCGACGCTTTAGGGTCAACATTTCAGCTTGCCTCTCTGCTAGATCAGTTGATAAGCGATTGTTCTCCTCAATGACCTTTTCTCGGCTGGTCTTAAGAGCAATTATCTGTTGATGCAAGGATTTACATTCGGTCCTGGTGCTGTCCAAGTCTGAATCACGCTGAAGGCTTCTTTTGTGATTAGCGCATGAACAACAATTCTCCATTGATGTTTCATTCATTCGTCGACGTTTCCTACAGTCAACCGAGATGTGGCCCACTTCGCCGCATGTCCAACACTTCATATCAGGTCTCGGAATTCTCCGTTGTACATACCCGGTTCTTTGGCAGGAACATTACTGGACTGACATTTCTCGGACTCTACATGTACTCCTGATAGCCAGTTTAACATATTCATATGCCAATGCGAACGCCAGTATTTCATTAGTCGTCTTCTTTCCTGCCAAACGAACGGCTTGTTGCAAGTCCCGATCTTGGAGTGCATTTATAAATGCATCCATTGCTACCTCGTTCAGAAATTCCTTAGTCACTATTTGTTGAACATTTTCTCCAGGTTTCTGCGTTCTGCTCCGCAGTTACATGCGGTAGACCTGCTGCATGTGGTTGTCTCCATACCTAGCTTCATGGCCGTCTCTTACCGCTTGAAAATCGGTGTGCTTCTCTGCTGGAATCATCATCATCATCATCGACACTACAACCGGGGACCGGTCTAGGCCTTATTTAGCAAGTCCTAGGGCTTGTTAAATTTTCCATAATGATTGGTTTTTTTCCGGGCAAGGTCATTAGTCTTGCGCCAGATCTCTGCTGGTATGGTTTGTAGCAATTCTGCAGCCGCCCCGCGGAGTGACAAGATTAGTGATGTTGACTTTTGCTCATCCGACCAGTTATTATAATTGGCCGCGGCGTCAAACTGACGTATAAACACGGAGAAGGTTGGCGGTTGCATCTTTGTATCTTTGTACTCATGTTGATTGCTAGGCGATGTCTTATTTCTCTCAACACCCTCAAGTCTCTTTTCGATTCGTGTTATTTCATCGGTGACTTTCTTAAATTCAACTTCGTTTTTTAGATCCAGATTTTCTACTTCGTTTCGAACTTTTGACTGAATTTCTTCCTCAAAGCGTTGAAAATTACATTTCATCCACTGCGTTTGGGTATCCAGTTTCGCATTCAAATCTGCAGCTTGTGCGTCGAATCTTGAATTTTGGGCGTCAATTTTTGTTATCATCATCCTGAACATCTCCGAAATGTCCAACTGTGGCGAACTCGCTGTTTCTTCTCCATCCAGACAGTCTGGCCCAATCGTAAAAACATATGTGTCGACATCAATACCCTCTTTCTCCGTTGCTGCTTGCAGACGATGTCGAAGAATTTGCTTTTGTTCTCTGCTATCCAGATTCCGGTCCTGAAGTTCCTTCTTCAACTCAGGAACGGAAAGATCCTCCAAATGTCGATCTGACATCGTTACAACACACTTTCACAGACTTATTTACTTCACCAATAATTAATCCCACTTTTGACACCAATTGTAGTGAGCTTAGGGTTCGCTGGATTAATTATTTTAATAAATAAGAGCCGTTAAATCGATTCTCTTTGCAAACACTTTATTAGTCTGTTAATAACAACCGTTTCTTGATACTTCTCTTCTTTACTTATCGCTTCCTTACTTATAGCTTCCTTACTTATCGCGTCTTTGACTGGTTACTTGTTACTCCTTACTTCTCACTTCTTACTTCTTGATCTGCGTGTGACGTATTTATACCGTTTCTTCATTCTGATGCGGTGTTTCGTTTCCGTCCGTTCCATAGCCTCGAATTTTCTACTGGTCATAGTCTCCAGTTTTCCAGTACTTTCTAGAATATTCTAGTACTTTGATTTAGACTTTCTAGAATATTCTAGTACTGATTATCATATGCGTCACAATATATATATATATATAAATATATATATATATATATATATATATATATATATATATATATATATATATATATATATATATATATATATATATATATATATATGTATATATTGTTACGTTCTTACTTCGCACACGACCGTTAAACTATGTCCAGTTTAAAACTATCCGTTCTTTTTACGCGAGTTCGACCACTGGATCGCAAGAGTGCTTCAATGTTCAAGGACAACCTCTTTTTGCTCCGTTAAATTCCTCAATCCCTCGTCTCCTGTCGCTCTCCTTTTTCTTGGTTCTTGCACGTGTTCTCTCGTGGTTCCGTCTGCTTCTGACGTTTTCGCCAGTTTTGTGTATTCTCCAGTATTCCTCTAGATGGCTCCAGAATCGGTGCGTTGATGTCGTATTAGTTGGCTTAAGGCTCGGTGCGACGCCATGAGATCACGCTAACGGTTGACAAGTGTGTCGGTTTTGAATTTGTGACACTGTAGGTATTTTTTCCGCTAGAGGCGTCTGCACGGACGCAGGTTGAGCGAAAACTACCGATGAATCCTTCACAACAATTTTAAAACGATAAATACACTCTGCGGTTTTTGTTTAGTAGTTTTTTATTCCGTCCGATGTCAATTGTTCACAACTCTTAAAATTACATTACTGAAGGTAATGTTGCTAACGTACTTAATTTAGCTGATTACTTGTTGCAGCTTCAGATCACTAATTTGTAATTACCGAAGGTTGTAATAATACTTTAACTCGAAATTACCGAAGATAACAGTGACAAGACTCTACCGATCAGCAATCGCACTCCGACGTGTATCAGTCGAGGTATGACACAATCTGGTTTTACTTCCAACGCGTGTGTACTCCTCCGAGGATTGTATCTGACTCCCTATTGGATGTCTCTTTACAGATATCCAACAGAAACGAACCTAAGGGATTCGCCGCCGAAGGCCAGCCAATGGAGAAAGTCAAAAAGAAAATAAAGGGAAACAGGAAAACTCATGTAGCAGGTCAAATCTGCTGCTACATATTTGGGAAAGATAAACTGCCGCCAGCTGCAAGGGATAGATTCTTGATTGACGTGAGTCAATAAAACCCTTGCCGAAGGCAGGAATCTATTTTGGGATAATGAATCCAGCATTGGGTATGGCCGTTGCTAGATCGTTTAAAATAAACATATTTCGGTCATGTATGATTCGATGCATGTTGTTTTAGGGATATGGTAATCCCGTTGAAGGTACTGTCAGGCGAAAGTATCCGCTTGAGTGTTTACTTTGTGTAAACTAAAATTGGTGGTCATGACCGATGCTGGTGATCGTTCCAAGAAACGGCAACGGAATTATAAAATCGGTCATGCTTAGATCCAAGCAAAATATGCGCGCCTGAAAGGCCAATGTTTGATTTGACCTTCTTTACTTAAGGAAAGATAGATCGTGGACATGCCGTTGGAAATCTGGCTTGCAGCTGTGCAAGCAACCCGAAATAATGCTAGGTCAATGAATGTGTACGAAAATAATACACGGAAAGATCAGCGTGTGTTGGTGGATATGTGCCATCCATTGTTCGGTCGCGGAAGCTCGGTTGATGAATTGATGTCATGGCAAGATGATAATCTTGCCGTGAATTATGCTTTTAGGAATGACCGTGGGGAAGAGGTTTGGAAAAGCACCCAAAAAAAAGGTAAGCTGCCTAATATATATTTATGTCGGTTATCCTTGGGGATAACCGAATTAATTCCAGCGAATTGGTTGGCGGTTAATGCCGTAGCAAGGTTGCGTAACCTTGCTGAAGATTCGACTTCAAGGTAAGTCGCATTGCTGGGAATGGTGGGGATCGAGCGATGCATGGCTCTTCGGGCCCTGAAAAGCCCCACATCACTCCCTCCCCAGTGACGTAGTCACGCAACAGGTAAGGCAGATTAGGAGGAGGTTAGTTGGGTATGGGCGCGCGGTTGAGCGCGAGTACGGGGAACTTGTGCTGGTGGAGTAGGAGTGGTGTCAGTAGATGGGGGTGGTTCTGGAGCGGAAGCTTCCAGAAAGCAGGGCTTAAGCCTTTCGACGCTGACCGTGGATCGCTTGCCTCTAATGTCGATCTCGAAGACGCGGTCACTGATGCGGCGGAAGACTTTGAACGGGCCATCATAAGGTGGGTCCAGGGGTTTTTTGACCTTATCCACCCTGACAAAGACGTGCGTGCAGCTGTGCAGTTCAGGGTGGACGAAAGGTTTTTTGGAGCCGTGCCTGGTTACAGGGGTTGCCCTAACCTTACGTAGCAGGTCACGGAGATGTCCCAATTCACGAAGTTGGTCACGCGGTGTTTCGCCATTCAGGAAAAGTTCTCCTGGAAGAAGGAGGTTGGTACCGTAGGTAAGCTCTGCTGCCGAAGCACCCAGGTCCTCCTTAATACTTGTCCTCAGGCCGAGGAGGACGGTTGGAAGGGCGTCAAACCATTGTGTGTCATGATGGCACATGAGTGAGGCTTTCAGAGATCTATGCCAGCGCCCTATCATCCCATTTGATTGCGGGTGGTAGGCGGTGGTACGACTTCTTTGGCAGCCGAGAAGATTTGTTAGCTGCCTAAAAATTGTCGCCTCAAATTGTGGACCTCGGTCCGAAGTTAAAGTGGTTGGTACACCGAAGCGTGTGACCCAAGTTGAGTAAAAGGCCTTGGCGACTGATTCGGCAGTAACTGCCCGGAGAGGTGTCGCCTCTGGCCATCGCGTGCAGCGATCCATCATAGTGAGGATATAAGAAAATCCTCTTGATGGAGTAAGCGGTCCCACTATGTCTATGTGGACATGGGCGAAGCGTGCCGTGGGAAGCTTGAACTGCGCTGGCTCCAGTACATTATGTCGCGCTACTTTGCAGCGCTGGCACTGGAGACAAGCAAGGGCCCAACCGGTGAGATCTTTGTTCATCCGGGGCCAAATGAATTTGCGACGGACAGCAGCGGCTGTTGCTCGGCCGCTGGGGTGGGCTGGGTTGTGGTAAACCTGGAACACGCCCTTACGAAGTTTGCCGGGAATGTAAGGTCTAGCGGTTCCAGTGGAGACATCACACCAGATTTCGCCCAAAGGGTCGCGAAGGGTAATTTTCTTGAGCTCTAGTGCCGTATCGGCAGTTAGGGGGGACTTGAGCTGTTCGTCCTCCTCTTGTGCTAGGGCAAGATCAGCGTTATTCAAGGCGGAACGCAAGTGAATCGTATCGATTCGAGAAAGGGCGTCCGCCGTGACATTCTGTTTACCGGAGATATGCCTGATCTCCGTAGAATATTGCCCAATGAGGTCTAATTGACGCTCTTGTCGGGGGGAGGCATTTCCCGACTTCTTCCGGAACGCATAGCCCAATGGCTTGTGGTCTGTTAAAATAGAGAGCGAACGTCCTTCTATCATATGACGAAAGTATTTAACAGCGCTGTAGATCGCGAGTAATTCGCGGTCGTAGGCGCTGTAACGTCGCTCGGTGGGACTCAGCTTCCTTGAAAAGAAACCAAGTGGTTCCGGTCGGCATTCAAAGTCCTGTTCAAGGACGGCTCCGATTGCGGTATCCGATGCGTCGCATTGGATGGAAAGTGCCGCTCCCTCGAGGGGGTATCGGAGTAAGGTGACATTTGCCAATTGTTCTTTGGACAGTTGGAATGCTCTATCAGAGACTTCTGTCCAATTAATGGGGCGCTTATCATTGCGCTTAGCTCCTTTCAAAAATTCATTTAAGGGAGCTTGAACTTGGGCAGCGTTCTTCAGTGTTGGACGATAGAAGTTAAGCATGCCCAGAAATCGACGAAGCTCACTCACGTTAGTAGGCCGGGGATACTTCATGAGGGCCTCCACACGATCTGGTAGTGGGCGAATGCCCTGGTTGTCAACGACATAACCCAGATAGGTGATTTGCTCCTTGGCGTATTGACACTTATCTGGGTTGATGACAAGACCGAATTCACGGAGGCGCTCTAGGACCTGACGTAAGTGGCGTTTATGGCGTGGTCTTTGGAGGCGATGAGAATGTCATCAAGATATGCATGGCAGCAATTAAGACCACGTAAAGCCGTGTCGATATAACGCTGGAATGTCTGTGCGGCATTCCTGAGGCCGAAAGTCATCACTTTGAACTCGAAGAGTCCGAAAGGTGTAATGACTGCGGTCTTGGGGATGTCTTCAGGTGCCACCGGAATTTGATGGTATGCCCTGGTGAGATCCAGGGTAGTGAAGACATTGCACCCTCGTAACTTGTACGAAAAATCGTAGAGGTGTGCAATAGGGTATCTGTTCGGGACAGTTGCTGCGTTCAACAGCCTGTAATCGCCACATGGGCGCCACTCGCCAGAACGTTTCTTCACTAAGTGGAGTGGGCTTGTCCAGGGACTGTCCGACGGTTGGCAGATACCTAGTTCGATCATGTGCTCGAACTCCGCGCGCGCCGCACGTAATTTTTCAGGAGCCAGTCGACGTGGACGCTGGCTCACCGGGGGACCACGTGTTTCTATATGATGAAACACCGTGGCTTTATGTCGGCGTTGGTTAGGTAGAGGAATTGTTGTACTAACAAATTCCTGTACCATGACCTGAAACGGGTCTGTGCACTCTGTGGCCCTTGAAGTTGTCGCTGGTGATGCCGTCATGGGCAAGGCGGGTGCGGTTGGAGCCACTAGTCTGTTATGGGTCGAATCGACCAACAGATTATGTGCACCTAATAGGTCGGAACCTATCAGGGGTTCATTTACGTCCGCAATGACGAAACGTCAAGTGATCGGACGACAAAGACCCAATTGCAGTGTCAGCTTTTTACGTCCGTACGTAAGTATCGGCGTATTATTCGCAGCTGACAATTTAAGTGCGGCAGGCACGCGGTTACGCGGAGCAAACGATCGCGGGAGGACTGAAATATCGGCGCCGGTATCGACAGTAAAAGCGATATTCAGTTTAGAATCCCGGATGGTTAGGCGACTTATCGTATGGGTGCCGGCCGATTGCACGAGGGGGTCGGTCGGCAAAATTAGTTTAAAGGGCGCCTTTGGGTGGTGGGTGGTTGTGTCCAACCACAAGGCGCCTTGCAATTGAATGCGCGATCGCCATATCGTTGGTGATTGGCGCACCAAGGGAGGGTAACGGCATTATCAGTTATATTTGTCCTATTGGAATTGCCGTTACGGGGGGTCGAGCGGGAGCTCGCTGGGAATTGGCCTGATGAGGGCCATTTTGAGAGGAATTGGCCCTCTGTGGGGCATTTTGAGGGATATAGGCTCTCTGAGGGGCAGTTTGGAAGGAATTCTGCCGATTGAGAGGACGGCTCGGCATGGCACGATTCTGGGCGCCTCGAGGATTGTTTCTCACCTCCGCGCGAAATTGACTTATCTCGCGGAGGAGTGAGGTTTGGAGCGCCCGAAGGTCAGCAGGAGTTAAATGTGGCGGCAAACTTCCCTGACTAACGTTGGGCCTTGCCTCTTGATTCCTCTGTGGGAAATTGGTTGAGGCTGTCCGTCTGTGATGTAACTGGGTTTGAGGAGGAAGGTGAATTGGAGCCAATTGAGGGGATGTAAAAGGTAGACGAGGGTGCCGTGTAGGCTGGGCGGCGTGTTGAGAAACCGCCGCTACCTGGTACGCAGGAGGCTCAGAATACTGATCTGAGCTCTCCATAATTGCGTCCGCAATTTTGGATAAATAGCCCAAACTCTGGTTGGGTTGGGCTATAAGTGCCGAACGGGCATGTTGGGGAAGACACCTCAAAAAGTGAGGCCTTATTAGGTCGTCCCCAATCCTGGTCCCCGCTATAGAGCGTAGATGGGTCAGGAAAAGAGATGGTCTCATCCCAGAAAGGTTGGTTACAGCGGCTAAGCGTTGTTGCCGCACACTTCCGGGCTCGTCCAAAGCGTCGAGCAGAGCTTGACGCATGTTGCTATAAGCGTTGCGGTCGGCCGACCTAATGATGTGGGCAACATGCGGTCGCTGAGTGCGGTCAAGCACTTTCAACAGCTCGACTGCACGAAGTTGTTCGTCGTGCAAGTCAGAGGCCTGGAAGATGCGGTCTGCTACTGCAAACCAAAGGTCTGGGTCCTCCTCGTCGAAGGGGGGAAGCCCTATATTTGTAGGATGAGTCCTATTCCCGAGGCAGGGAGCATCGCGGAATTCTTGGGACTCTGGTTGCCTATGGGCTTGTTTAGAGGTACCGGCACAAGTTGTGGAAATTAAAATGCCGGAATTTACCAAAGGGCCGGTACCAGGGGCGCTAGAACCAGTCGGGAGTGTGTCGGTGTAAGTAGGCTGGGGTCGGTTCACGACACTGGGGGCAACCGGTGGTGCCAGGGGGGTAGATTGTACAGGCAAGTCTTGGTCAGCATCGACTTGCTCAGTAGGGAAATCGACGCTGGAGGCGTCGTGAAATTCAAGGGGCTCGGGTTGTTCCTGGCCATTATTTTTCGCGTGTTGACCATTATGGGTAGTCACGCGAAACGGAAATTAAAGGGGTAAAAGGCGCGAAGATGGGTAAGGGGGTGGGGGGGAATTCGCCAAAAGAAGTCGCAGGGAGTTGAGCGGAATCAAATGGATCAACGGTGAGTCGAAGGCGGTCGAGTGGAGTCGCGATATGCGCTGTCAATGTCACCGTAAGGATGGTGTATGCGATCTATACCCTGAAGGGGTTTACAATTGTTACTATTTGTTTTCAGTTTTTCGGTTTTTATATGTTTTTGTAAATGGAAAATATAAAATAATATATGTCGAAAATAATACTGAGTTAAATGATGTGAGTTATCTATGCAATTTGTGTATTTGTATATGTATAACTAAATTTGAAACGGTTTACACTTATAACTAATAAATGTTAATAATTGATTCCGTTGCCGTCATATAATGTTCTGTACGTTCAATAAATATCTGCGTACTTGCTATTTGTTGTTCTACTTAATAATTCGTTTGAGAAAACTACAATATTTTGAAGCAATATACAGTAGTGAAAACCCGGGTTTCAGTGGTATGTCTTTTCAAATGCTGTCTCTTTTTCAATAACCTCTCGTATGTATGAATTGAATTAATAGTCTTACGAGTAGAGTTCGTGGCGTTAAAATTATTAATATAAATTCTCAGGAATTTTACATTGTTTTTTTAATTTTGGGATGTTGTTCTCATAGGTCATAAGATTTTGCCGCAACTCTTTATTCAGTTGGTTTTGAGATTTTGACGACTAATATTTAATGCACAGTATATTAAATTCACAAAAGCAAAACGGAAATTCAGGAGAACAAGGAAAGGGTGGGTGTAACAATGTATATATTTTAACGAGTGTGCGTGTTACTTTGTGTCACTTTAATTAAAGATTCGAAATTTAATTAATGAAAGGGAATAAAATGTTATATTTTTCTTAAAGGAGGTGACTTTGTTTTATTTGTTTAATAATCGTGTTGATTGTTATTTGGGAGAAATGTATTCCCATTTCAAGTACATGTTTAATTAAGACTAAAGAAATGGAACTGTAAGAGAAAAATTGAAATTTTATAATCTTACTACTATGTAGTTTGTACTTTACATGTACTAGGGATTCTCTTGAAATGTTAAAAATTTGAACCTACTTAAAACGATTAAGAAGTTTTATCAAATTTGGAAATAAAATGTTTGTCTAGTATGCAATTAGAAAACAAAAAAAAAACGAACTGAAGGTTACGATGGTCTATAATTTCACTCAATCATGCTACTTTTAAAATAAATTCAGTCGGACTGGCGTTTTAAATTTCGTGTTTCGCCTTCGTAATCACTAAATTTTGCAGCGGCCTTTAATTCGGTTGGCTCTGCTTTAGCTTTTTTACCTTCATTTAAATAAATTTACTATGACCATAAAACATAAGAAAATATATGTACAGAGACGGCTTATTATCTATAGTTTAAGAATCACCTTAACTATGAGAAAAACTAGCGCACATATAAAATTTATTTTTAGTACTGCTGCCACTGCGATTGGTGGTGTTACTTGAAACACAGTATGGGCCTGAATATCCGTTGGCGAATTCCGACTAGGCTGGTTAGGATGTTGCTGTTGCACAGAGTTTACCATGAACGATGCATCCTTCGATTACGAAATATTCGTAAGGCCCGTCACGTGGCCTAGATTACACTTCTATTAAAATGGGGCTGCAATAACCGTCCCGCCGATGAGTTGTTTAAATTGGCCGTTGTTGCACTAATTTGGTCGGTCAATATAAAGGAAAAAAAAAGGATACTTATCTGGTTATTGCTGTTAACGCTGCTGCTGTCGAAGTGGCTGTGGTGCTCATCAAGGTCGGTATTTTTTCCGCTAGAGGCGTCTGCACGGACGCAGGTTGAGCGAAAACTACCGATGAATCCTTCACAACAATTTTAAAACGATAAATACACTCTGCGGTTTTTGTTTAGTAGTTTTTTATTCCGACCGATGTCAATTGTTCACAACTCTTAAAATTACATTACTGAAGGTAATGTTGCTAACGTACTTAATTTAGCAGAAACAGGAAAACTCATGTAGCAGGTCAAATCTGCTGCTACATATTTGGGAAAGATAAACTGCCGCCAGCTGCAAGGGATAGATTCTTGATTGACGTGAGTCAATAAAACCCTTGCCGAAGGCAGGAATCTATTTTGGGATAATGAATCCAGCATTGGGTATGGCCGTTGCTAGATCGTTTAAAATAAACATATTTCGGTCATGTATGATTCGATGCATGTTGTTTTAGGGATATGGTAATCCCGTTGAAGGTACTGTCAGGCGAAAGTATCCGCTTGAGTGTTTACTTTGTGTAAACTAAAATTGGTGGTCATGACCGATGCTGGTGATCGTTCCAAGAAACGGCAACGGATCATAAAATCGGTCATGCTTAGATCCAAGCAAAATATGCGCGCCTGAAAGGCCAATGTTTGATTTGACCTTCTTTACTTAAGGAAAGATAGATCGTAGACATGCCGTTGGAAATCTGGCTTGCAGCTGTGCAAGCAACCCGAAATAATGCTAGGTCAATGAATGTGTACGAAAATAACACACGGAAAGATCAGCGTGTGTTGGTGGATATGTGCCATCCATTGTTCGGTCGCGGAAGCTCGGTTGATGAATTGATGTCATGGCAAGATGATAATCTTGCCGTGAATTATTATTTTAGGAATGACCGTGGGGAAGAGGTTTGGAAAAGCACCCAAAAAAAAAGGTAAGCTGCCTAATATATATTTATGTCGGTTATACTTGGGGATAACCGAATTAATTCCAGCGAATTGGTTGGCGGTTAATGCCGTAGCAAGGTTGCATAACCTTACTGAAGATTCGACTTCAAGGTAATTCGCATCGCTGGGAATGGTGGGGATCGAGCGATGCATGGCTCTTCGGGCCCTGAAAAGCCCCACAACACTACCCCCCACTTAAGTCTGATCGTCCCGATCGGACTCCAAATTCCATGATCCCAATGGGGATAGTCTCTCTATATGCACAATTTTTATCTTTCCTTGCCTCTTCCGTATGCGATACACCACATCGTTTAGTCTCTTTAAGACTTTATATGGGCCTTCCCACGATGTCTGCAGTTTTGGGGATAGACCCTTCCTCCGTTGGGGGTTGTATAGTAGTACTAAATCGCCTTCTTGGAATCCCTCGGTATTCATGGCTCGATCATACCGATCCTTCATTTTGTTGCTCATCAACCGCGTCCGTTGCCTCACGAGACGGTGTATTTCGTCCATCTCGGATTGGAGCACCTCCCAATAGCTGCCTCCGGCTTTAATAGTGGCACCGTTGCTACCGAATTTCAGGTCCGATGGGAGCCTCAGGTCTGTACCAAAGATGATGTGTGAAGGTGGGTGTTCGGTAGTGTCGTGTACGGCTGCTATCCTTGATTTTTGTAGGACAATTAAATCGGAGGTGTATCTACCACCATTGCTTTCCCATTGACGATGTAATACTCCGTCTATTAATTTCAGGCTGTCCCATTGCGCCCAATACGGCTTGGCCACTGGGCTTTCCGATGACATTCCTTCCTTTGCTGGTCTTTCATTCAATTCTTTTGCTTTCAGGATCTTGACCAAATCGGCATCGTCCAGTTGGCTTTTTCTCATAGCACTGGAGTTTTGTTTTGTTTTATATCCACATTTATTCAACAGTTCAATTACATATTTCACTTAAGACTAAATGTTAACATCTATTTTACAAATAACATTCTTACATTAACTTACCGGCTCTTCGCAAGCACTCTAAATTACACATTATCATATTTCATATGCCTTTCGGCGTACAATAACTGTTTTTACAACATGTCACAATAATTGATATGTTTTCTCTTTTAAAATGTATTTTTTTTTACATCCTGTATTATTATTATTATTATTATTATTATTATTTTTTTTTTTTTTTTTTTTTTTTTTTTTTTTTTTATATAATTACATATATAGGGGGTTGACAAGCAAAATAAAAATAAAACAAAACGTACAAACATAAACAAGCAATAAAGGAATACAAATAAAAATTAAAATAAAAAAATAAAAAATTGAAATTAAATTAAAACAAAATTAAAAGATAAAATAAAAATAATTGGGAATTGGGGATAGGGGGAAGGAAAGCGGTGCGCCTGAGTGGCAAAATATGTTTGGGGACGTGTAGTCCTTTCTTCATCACTGATCCACCACCAGTTGGGATGGGATCGATCTTTTATTGATTTATCTCTTTCATCGATCACCATACTAAAACGCAGGCGATCTGGAAAATTAGAGATACCGTTATCGTGGAGAATTCGTTTATCCCTGGCACCACGGAAAGCGTGGTAAATAATAGGGACTCCACGTTTGTCTTGGATAAGTCCTTTTTTATCCAAGAAAGGGAACGCTTCTGGGGGAATGAACCCATTCTGGAGAGTACTCTCCATATACATATCATTGGGATAGAATGCTCCGGAAATGAGATCGTTTTCGCTGCACATTGCCCTTGTTGTGTGACCACGAATAGTCTTGATAATGAAGTTATCTATCCTGTTTAGTCTTGATTTGTCATACAGGACTTTATTCGGATAGTATTTCTTATACTGCGACTCTGGGGTTCTATACATTCCTAGGCAGGAACGCAAACACTGTCTCTCGAACAGCCGAAACTTCTCCATGTAAAATAGGGATATGTTGTACCATACCCGGCAGCCATACACCAATATTGGTCGGATGAATGCTGAGTATGAAATTATTTTCACCTTGGGGTCCAGCAGACTACTACGGAAGAGTCTTCGTGTCATTGCATATGCGTTTTTAGCTGCTGTAAGAGCAGCTGCTGTATGCTTATCAAAGTAAAGATACTGATCAAGCCAGATTCCAAGGTATCTGACTACAGTTTTTACTTGTAGTGGAAGATTATTACTTCCCGCAATGGAAAATGTTTTCCAATTCCGTTTTGTATCCCTTGATGCACTGGACAGTGGCGTTCTGAAAAGGATAGTCTCTGTTTTCTGGAAATTTATTTTTAATTTCCAGTCGTCGCAAAAACGTTTGATTTTGTTGAAGTCATCTTGCAGAAGTCTGTTGATGACATCAATCTTTTCTCCAGATCTATACACCACAATGTCGTCGGCATACGCAATTGCATGGTTGAGAGAACCCACTAGATCACTAGTGTAAATGTTAAATAAAATGGGAGAATTCACTGCTCCCTGTTGTAAGCCGTTTTTGATGTGGAAAGTCTTGTTAGAGATTATATCTCCACATTTCACTACAAATTGTTTACCCATTATCATATCGTAGATAATGTATAATAATATTTGGGCATACCTAGGTTTGATAACTTATATACAAGCCCTTCTAACCATACGGTGTCGAAAGCCTTTTCAAAGTCAACCAAACAGGTCCCTGTGCATTGTCTCTTCGCCTTGTTCCACTGTATGTCGGAAACAAGTTTTGTCGCAGCATGAACTGTGTCATGTTGCGATCGAAAACCAAATTGGTTGTTCGGAATAATACCATTTTCCTCACACCAGTTAGTCAATGCTTTATTTATAATTTTCTCGAATACCTTGCTGATGTTCGGAAGCAAACTAATCGAGCGAAGATTGGCTGGATTGCTCCTGTCCTTGCCCTTTTTGGGGATGGGATGCACTACTGGAGATTTTCATTGGATTGGATAATATGCATTATTTAGAGCTTTATTGAACAAAATAGTGTAAACCTTCACTACTTCAAGAGGTAAATGCTTTAAAACAATGTTTGGAATACTGTCTATTCCAGAAGATTTTTTGTTCTTAATCGATCTAAGAATGTCCGTCAGTTCATCCTTGTGTACAAATATACTAGTGTTTAGATCTCTAAGCGGGGAATCCGCTCTATTATTTTCATAAATCAAATCATTTATGTGAAGCAAGAACAAGGTTGGAGCTAAAATAGAACCCTGGGGCACCCCCGAATTAACAGGATACAGATCCGAACACTCGCCGCCCACAACAACCCGGATCGATCGATTCTCGAGGAAGCTCCTCGTCCAGTCGCAAAGCTGTTGGGAAAGTCCATATGAACGAAGTTTGCTCAACAATGCCCCGTGCCAGACGCGGTCAAAAGCCTTGGAGATATCCAATGCGACCGCCCTTGACTCACCATGCCGTTCAATCGCAGATGTCCATATATTGGTTATAAGTGTCAAAAGGTCTCCTGCCACGGAATCCGTATTGACAATCATTCAGAAGACCGTTGCACTCCAAATACTTAACCAACTCTGTATTGATGACTTTTTCTATTACCTTAGATAAAATAGACAGTAATGCTATCGGACGGTAATTTTGTGGGAGACACTTTTTTCCCGTCTTTGGGATTGGCTGAACTCGAGCGATTTTCCAGCAGGCAGGAAAGGTCCTCCGTGTATAAGATAAGCGGAAGAGTCTGCCAAGAACCGACGATAGTTCTGGAGCACATTTCTTAAGGACTATTGCTGGTATTCCGTCCGGGCCGGTTGCCTTCCTGCAATCCAGTTCACGTAGAATGCGTTGAATAGTGCGCGGACGAAATCTCACATCCCGCATGGAAGACTGTACCGGCGAGATCACAGGTGGCTCCAAAAGGCCGGGATCGAGGTTTGAATTCGCGGAAAATAAATTCGCGAACACATTAGCTTTATCCTTTGGATTCGTGACTAACGTCCCGCTGTCTGTCACCAACGGAGGGAAAGAGAAGGAAGCAAAGTTACTGCTGACAGCCTTTGCCATTAACCAGAAGGAGCGCGAACCAGTTGGGCACTGAAGGAGCTTATTGATCACCCTGTCGTTGTGAGTCTTCTTCGCGGTATCAATCGCCTGTTTGCACGCGTTTCTGATTCTAACAAAATTCGTTCTGTTAACATCGGTGGGATTAGAGCGCCATTGCTTAAAAGCTCTATTTTTTGCCGATGTAATCAGCTCGCATTTTTTGTCAAACCAAGGTTTATCAGACGAACTTCGTTTGGTGGAATGTGGAATATACATCTCCATCCCCAGGAGAATAATCTCTGATACCGACTCCGCGCAAGCGTTAACATCGGAGTTTCCGAAGCACACCTCCGACCATGGAAAGGATGCGAAGAAATCTCGCATATCGTCCCAGTTAGCAGCCCCATACTTCCATACATGGCGAAGCTGCCTAGGCCGGTTATTCGCGGGGTATGCAAGTGCTTGCGCGACAGATACCAAGCAGTGATCTGAGTTTCCCAGTGGCGCAGAAACCTCTACGGTATAAATACTCGGTTCGGATGTCAAAAACAGATCAAGGGTGTTCGCATAATCGCCGCGTGCATCCGGTGCTCGCGTTGGCTCCCCCACGAGTTGAGTCAAGTTGTGGCTTACAGCAAACATCTCCGCCAGCCTCCCAGCCTCGTCGGTTCTGTTAGAATGTAACAACCAGTCGGAATTGTGCACATTAAAATCGCCAAGGACAATAATTTCAGAAGCTGGGTGGTTGATCTGTATCCAGTCGACGGTATATGAAAGATGTTCGAAAAATGTCGCCGGTCGATCGTCATTCGGGGAGCGGTAAAGACAACAAAGAAATTTAACGGAATTCCTCAGCACGACCCTCAACCATATGATGTCCATATTATTGGGCTCCAACGCCTCCATCCTCTGGCAAGCCAGATCGGACCGTGCGAAAGGGCAGACTCCGCCCTTAAAACGGAATCTCGAATGTAAGTCGTATCCTGAGCAACGAAGATATGTCGAATCAGTTGACGAATCGACCTGGGTCTCAGTTAGGGCAAGGATATCAGGTTTCGATGTTTGTAAATATTGGTGGACGGCGTTTACATTAGTATTGGTGAAACCGATGCCCCTGATGTTACAAAATGCCGTCACCAGTCGAGTGTGGGCCGAGCCTCGAGAGCTAGCCCGGTTATGCGATGACGAACCTCTCAAAGTTCCATTATTTATCATGATATCTGCATGACGTTCCCCCCGGAGATCCGAATGGGAGACTAGTTTACCTCCGGAATTCTTTATATCAGAAGACACCATCATGACTTATCCCCGTGTCAGTCCGGGCCATCAGCCACACATCCGAAACACCGTCGAAGATTTCTCTCGGCGATATCGCGGAATTGACAATTCTCGGGAGTCCGCGGAACTCGCAGACATGGAATGTCATTATAATCTTTCCTTCGAAAGACTTTATTTATTTGTGGGAACATTTTCGGTCCACTAGCTTTAATGGCTTGAATTCTCTTGTTCCAGTCTTCATTGATTACTGATCTATAGTTGTCACGGATCAGTTTTTGAAGATTTTAATTACTGACCTTCCTGGCTATTTGGATCTCTGAATTGTCTGTAGAGCAGTTTTAACTTAGAGAGCACTGTTTTGCCTATACAGCTCGTCGATCGTTGCGTTTCTGTACCGGTTTGTATGGCTCTCGGAGTGAGACACTTTTGGGATAGAACGATTCATTGTGTTAGTAACAATGTTGTTCATCGTCGAAAGATAATGATCAATTTCGTCATTATGAAGATTTCTGTCAGTTAGTGGATCTATGCCATTGGAGCGTAATTCTTTTTTTATTATCCGATCAAAGCGCGACCAGTGTGCTTTTCCGAAATTAAAAGAATGTATCTGTTTGTACTGCTCAAGTAGTGAATGTTCGTTTGGGACATGTATTACAGCACCAAGTCCATAATGATCGCTATCGTACTCGATTGTACGAAGACAATTTCGAGTAGTTAGATCCGTATCTAATAATTGTATTCGCTCGTCGAGCAACAGTAAATCCAAGAAGTAGTTTCCTCTTGGATATGACGGCGTACGTGTAGCGTACAATTCTAGTTTATGTTCGATAGCGTTCGTTTGCCACCAGTCGAACAACGCATTGCCTCTTGTGTTTGTGATAAGGTTAAACTGTAGACACTGTGGAGATTCGGGAGCATACGCAGAGATCACATATAGATGCCTTTGACTTTTCAAAGGAATATCTATAACGCAGGCTTCTATTACCTGGAACTTGTATACATCTCTACTGTAGACGACCTTGTGTTGTAGACCATTTTTAACTAAGACAGCGACCCCGCCCCCCTGAGTGGAATTTGGACGATCTCGTCTAATTACGTTATAATTTGGGTAGCCCAATTTGTGCCTTTGATTTAGCTTAGTTTCGCTAGCCAAAAGCACATCCGGGCGTTCAGCTTCCAGCAGATTGCTGAGATTATCCCTTCTTTCCATGCGGATTAGTGAATTAACATTCACAGCAATAACTTTTAGGGTTAATTCAGTTGCAGTGAACGTTGTGATTAGAGTGTGGGTTCGTCTGGAAACAGGGTCGAATAGATAATGTCCGTTCGATCCCCTTGTTCCGTCAGTTTTTTTTCGATCATTCCGAATTTTTTATCAAACGCAGCAAACTGTCTTTGTATGGACAGTAATATTGCTGTTATATCAGTTTGTGCCTCTGGAGCAGGCGTTTTAATGATATTGCGTGATCGTTCTAAGATTGGTGGATTTTTTACTCCACCTGCCATATGAGCGTATTACACACTTGGTGCCACGAAGTTGTTGTAAGAGCGAGTTTTCATCCTTTTCTCTCCCTCAACTTGCTTCTTTTTGGCTTCCAACTTTGATTTTAGTTGTTGGTACTTAGGGCAACCTCTAAAGTTAGCAGGATGACCTGAGTTGTTACAGAGGACACAGGATAGTTTATTTCTATCCGGGAGCTGTTCTTTGCCCAATGGACATTCTCCAATGATATGCCTATTTAGGCATTTGATGCATCTGAAATGCATATTGCAATTCGCTGCCACATGCCCGAAGCGTTGACAGCGCATACACTGCAATACGCGGTCGCACTTCTTTATTCTCTCCCAACTTATTGTTTGGTGACTAATGTATTTAATATATCTAAGTCCGTCAATTTTACTATTGGGGCTTAGCGACACAATGAAGAAAGGCAACCTACGGTTGCGATTTCTATAATTTGCTGTAGAAAATGGTTTCACACCTGTAAATTTCAAGGTATCGTTTTCGAAGCATTTTAGTTCTTCGAGCACCTCTTCGGGAGTAAAGGAAGGGTCAACTCCTTTGAGGAGCATGGAGACAGTGTACGTGTAGTACTCGCTTTTCGATTTCCCTAATGCCGATTTAATTTAGTTATACCCTTCTAAATCCTCACATGTTAAACTTATCTTAAAATCATTTATTCGTTTTGTTTTAAAAGTTTTGCATGTCAACTCACCCAATTTTATGACATCCTTTGTCTCCATGTAGCTGATGTAAATAGGAGGTACTTTCTCCTTTTTTTTGACTTGCGCCTGCTGAGATGTTTCCTGCTGTTGGTGTGATTCGTGCTGTTGATTTGGTTCCTGCTGTTGTTGTTGATGTGATTCCTTCTGTTTAGTTTCCTTATCTAACCGTGTTTTCTCTGCCTTCGTGGGTTGCTGTTGTCTTTGTTCTTGCTGTTGTTGTTCTAACATTTTCGTTTTTCGCTCGTTGTGGCTCAGGTTGTTTTTTATTTTAACGACTTCCACCATTTGTCTATCCAGTTCTTCTTTTTTACGACTAATCTCATGAATGAGTCTGTTGAGGACATCGATCTGATTACTAGCGTCTGTATTTGTTTCGCTGACATCCAGTTCTTTGAATTGGTTTCCAGCCCCTGAGTACTGGGCGCCATGGGTGTTGTCTTCGTCATTGCTGGTGACAATCGACGTGTCTGTATTTTTATTTTCACTTGTTCTAAGGCGTTTAGTCTTTAGGTTTAGGTCCGTATTTTGCCTTCTCCGATTTACCATTTTGGCATCCATTTGTTTTACGTCCATATTATGGACGTTCTCACTTCTTTTTTTTTTTTTGACAAACAGATTGTGGCCTTGCGCACACACAATGTTCGCGCACTCACGCGTAAATACCGTTAACGTGTTACTCACACACTTTTTGTATGAAACTGCGTTCTTCGTTTTAACTGTCACAACACGTGGCTTCGTTCTCTTTTAATTGATTCTATTTATTTATATTTTCTTTGTTTTAACTATTTTTATCGCTGTAATTTATTTGTCCACAAATAGTCTCTTTATAATATTTCAGCCACTCGCGACACATAAAAGCAACTTTTTTCATTTAATTCGACCGCCGAACCGAAAACACGTCCGTCATAGCACTGGAGTCCCATTCCGCATCAGGTCCGAGACTCAATTAACGGATGTCGACTATCCCTTCACATCGTTCAGCCCTTGAGCAATGTTTACACTCCACCGCACATGGGCGTCGAGCGAGTGCATCGGCGTTTCCATGCTGTCCTCCTTTTCGGTGTTGTATCTCACAGTCATAGTTCTGCAGCCTTTCAATCCAACGCGCGATTTGCCCCTCTGGATCTTTAAACTGCAGCAACCATCTGAGCGCCGCATGATCCGTCCTTACAAGGAAATGCTGTCGGTATACGTATTTGTGGAAGTGTTTCACGCATTCCACCACTTCCAAGAGTTCGCGCCTCGTAACGCAATAGTTCCTTTCCGGCTTACCAAGAACTCTGCACAGCAATTCCTTCAGTCGGTGGAAGGCATTTTCTTGCTCACTGATCCACACAAATTTGCAATTTTTCTTTGTCAAATCGTGTAAGCCTCTTGCGACACTGGCAAATCCGGGCACGAAGCGTCTGTAATACGTACAGAGTCCAAGGAAGCTTCGCACTTCGTGAACATTTGTGGGTCGAGGCCAATCTCTGACAGCGTTTATTTTGCCTGCGTCTGTGTGAATTCCTGCGGCTGTGATTTTGTGGCCCAAATAGGTTACTTCGGTTTTGAATAGATCGCATTTCCTTGGATTCAGCCGCAGTTTAGCGGAAGCGACTCGCTGGAAGACCCCCTCCAAATTTTTGAGATGCTCGTCAAGAGTCCGGCCCGTGACGATAATGTCATCAAGATACACCAGGCATGTTTTCCAGTGAAGGCCCTTCAATACGTGCTCCATCAGCCGCTCAAAAGTTGCTGACGCGTTACATAATCCAAATGGCATCACCGTAAACTGCCACAATCCGTCACCAATGCTAAAAGCAGTCTTCTCTCGATCCGCTTTCTCGATCTCTACTTGCCAATACCCACTTTGCAGATCCAAAGTTGAGAACCATTTCGAACCAGACAGGGTATCCAGCGTATCATCTATCCGTGACAGTGGGTAACTATCCTTTTTGGTGAGATCGTTGAGTTTCCGGTAATCGACGCAGAACCGGGTACTTCCATCCTTCTTTTTAACTAGTACGACCGGCGAATTCCAAGGGCTTGTTGATGGCTCAATAACTCCACCCTTCTGCATTTCGTCTATCATCCGTTTGGCTTCTTCTCGTTTGGCCAGCGGAACTCTTCGTGGCGCCTGTCAAATTGGTCTGGCATCAGCGGTACCTATACGATGTTGAACGATGTCCGTTCTTCCGGTTTTACCGTCGCTGTTGGCAAATATGGCGCTATATTTTTCTAGTAGTCGTTTGGCCATTATCTTTTCCTGTCCATCTAGCTCATTTAACCAGGTATCCATCATGGCAGGCATTTTTGTGCTCTTATTCCTGGCTTCCTGGGGAGGGTTGTCACAGTTAACCACCGCTTCCACAGCTTGGCATTGTCCCAGCACTATTCCCTTATCAAGTGTGACCGGCGAACTAAACTCATTCAGTACTCGAACTGGTTTTGCTCACTCTCGCCCACCTGTACCAAGGTTCGGCCAACCAATACCTTCGTGGCCGTTTCTGATGCTTCCACTACCCACAGCTTGCCTGCTCCACAGTCTCCCTCTACGTGTGCCCAAAGAACTGCTTCCGATTTGGGTGGAATCTGCTGACGAAAACTCACTCTCACATTCCTAATATGTGGCGCTCCATCTCCAGTGCTCAATGGTATCTCCATGTGTTCACATTTTAATATTCTCTTCTTTAGGTCAAGAGCCAGACCATTGGTCAACATAAAATCGACACCGAGTATTACATCGTCTATTATCCCAGCCACTAGGAAAGTGTGAGTCACCTCTAAAGTTCCAATCTGAACTTTCGTTTTCACTTTCCCAGAAATTGCAGCCTCCTCTCCTGTAGCTGTCCGCAGTTTACAACCATTCAACGGTTCGACATCATCTCCTACCAGGTCCGATCTAATAATGGGTTACGCTTGTATCCAGAGTTAGGATCAGCGATCGTCCATTCGCAGCTCCACTCACGTTTAGATTATTGTTGCTCCGGCTTATTTGTGAAACGAGGATTGTGGGGCAGTCCGTTAAGGGAACCAGCTTTTGCCCCTTTGAGCTGGTCCTTTTTAGTTTAACGATGGGTTTTCTCCAGAGGAACCACGAGCGTTTTCTGGTCCTCGCTTTCCTCCATTCTCTTTTCCCTTGCGTGGTGCATCACAAGCCCGTGAAAAGTGCCCAGCTTTTCCGCAAATATAACATTTCCCGTCGGAGCCCTTGCGTCCGCTTGACATCATTTGAGTCATAGTCTTTATGAGATCCCTCACACTTTTCTCCAGGGATTCGTTCGGTTCCACTTCCACGCGATGGACTCTATGCACTGGTTTGCTTAACAGACTTGCTGTTCCCTGTGTCAATGCAAACGACACTGTTTCCGCGAATGTCCTTTTCGGCGTAGAGTACGTTGCTCGTTTTGTATCTGCATCCTTTAAACCATTGACGAACGCCTGGGTTTTGAGTATTTCGATTACCTCCGCGGGTGTATAGCGTCTGATTCGAACTGACGCTATGACAGCTCGAATCACGAAAAAAATTTTACCTAAGCGTTACTCATCAGGCTACTGACCGTGTTTTGAATTTCATTTCCAAACCCGACTATATTCCACTGATGTGAATTATTTTTATTATTTATCGCTTGGTATACGGTTCTGATGTATTTTTCTTATTCGATTATTCTTGCTTGTGAATTGTGTGTATCTGTTAGAGTTGCCACAGGTGCATCTGCGTTTGCCAAGTCCGCGAGCCGTTCTATCTCCATTGCATATTCTTGTAACGGCTCGTTTGCTTTTTGGTGGCGATTCATCAACTCTATCTGGAACATCTGCTTCCTATGGTCGCTGCCATATTGTGTCGTAATTGCTACGATTACTTGCAGGAACAGTTTGTAGCACATCGGTGGCGGGGCCTTTCAGCGATACCACCAACGCTGCCACTCTGTCCGTCCTTGTCCAATGATTAGTTTGTGCTGTCGTCTCGAACTGTAGTTTAAAAACACTAAACGGCACAGTTGCATCAAAGGTTGGGGCCTTAAGTTTCATCGCATTGACAATCGTAACTGGTTCGCTTGACTGTCTTTCACGCACATGAGTATCCAACTCCCTAAGTTTCGATTCCAAGTGATGTAGTTCGCCTTCCATTTGGTCCTGCCTCGCCCGCAACTTAGCGGCATTTCCTTCGATGTGCGCTAGTTGGTCCTTAACTTGTGAAGTGTGTTCTGCCAACTGGTTCTTCATGCACGAGAACTGCTCCGTCAGCTGCTTCTCTATGCGTTCCGCCATTTGATTTTCCATACGTGAAGACTGCTCCGCCAATTGTTGTGCCATTGCTTGTAAAAGCACGTTCATGTCGAATGCCAGAGTTGGTTGGGGTTCCATCAACTGCTCCTTGACCTCGGATGAAGGTCCCGTAGCACCTTGGCAAAACTCATAGGTTTCAACTTCGATGCCCTCGTCCTCCAGAACCTTCCGCAATCGTCCTTGCAGTTCCGCCTTTTGTCCTGTTCCGGGCAATCGTCGAGATTCCAATTCATCCCTCAATTAAGGTATTCTTAGGTCGGCAAACTTTACCATTGTCCACGATCACTCCGCGATCCCACTTCTGACACCAATTGTTACGTTTTTACTTCGCACACGACCGTTAAACTATGTCCAGTTTAAAACTATCCGTACTTTTTACGCGAGTTCGACCACTGGATCGCAAGAGTGCTTCAATGTTCAAGGACAACCTCTTTTTGCTCCGTTAAATTCCTCAATCCCTCGTCTACTGTCGCTCTCCTTTTTCTTGGTTCTTGCACGTGTTCTCTCATGGTTCCGTCTGCTTATAGATTCTAACATAATATAGATCCCTGAGGTACACCCGCTGTTATTTTTTATTCCTGTGGTCCCTCATCTGTATCATAGAGCAATCTTCTGTTCGAGATATAGTTTTCTAGTATACGCACCGAGTAGGGTGAGACTTGTAGATCGCCCAACGCTTCTAGAATACAAAACCAGCTCACAGAGTTAAATGTACTTTCAACATCTAAGCGCGCAATATTTGTTCGTACCTCCTAGCCATCGTGCTGCAGCCATCACATTGCGAGCAATGTCGCACACCACAGATAGGGCCTTACCGGGTGCTCTACCTTTCCGGAATCCATACTGCCATTCAGACAGCCCCATTCAGACAGCCCCCGATGTCCCCTCAATGAATTGTTCCAGGTGAATGGCATTTACTCGCTCAAACAATTTCCGCGTTGTGTCCCGCATGCACAACGGGCGATAGGACGACAGCGCTTCTTGATTCTTGACTCCTTTTAGTATAAGCACAAGCCGCTATTTTTTTCATCGTGTACGGAATTGTCCTGTTTGAATGCAGCTTGTGAAGAGGCTGCTGAAGACTTCCGCCTTTTTTGTTAAAGCAGTCTTCACTACAGCGTTAGTAATACCATCCAGTCCCGGGGTCTTGTTTGTTTTAACAACCCTTGCAGCCAAGAACACCTCTTCGGTGGTTACGGGTGGTATCTCTCCTTCAGCGATGCTCCACTCCTCTTGCGCTCTCAACACCTCATCACACTGCGGGAAGAAGACAGCAACGATTTTGGCCATGTCACTTTTACTTTTTGGTATTTGACTACTCTTGTTGTGTAGTCTTCTATGACTATCCTGTAAGCGCTGCTCCATGGGTTGGTATTTAATTCATCCCTTAGGGTGCAGAACGCGTCATATTTACTCTTACGGATCACATTAATCAGCTCCTTCCGTTTGTTGACAAATTCCGCATGTCAGTTTAGTGGGGCTACTACCCCGTTCATTGGCTTCATTCAAACAACATAATTACCTACAACAAAAGTGTATATTAGTTACAAACTGGAGAGCTTAAGAACTATCTTAACTAGGCTTTACCTAAGGTACTACTATTTATTGGCCTGTAGGAACCCGAAAGTTCATGACCTCGTCTAATCCTTCCCCCTAACCTAACCTAAGGCAACAGGGACAAATTAAGAGGGCAGGAGTAGGGCCGTGGGGTGGTGGTAGGTTACAGTAGAGCGTAAAGCGCCGCTTAAGATTGGTTGTGAGAATGGTTTAGGAGGCGGTACTTGAGACTATGGGTAGAGAAGTCGAAGTCGAACAAGGTGAAATTAGAGTTGACATTTCTCAGCATTCGCGAATGGGGTTTGTTCAGACCATAAGGGGTCCGTTGGTGGGGAGGGGGGGGGCGGTGCAGGAGGTGGAGAGAACCCGTATTTCGGGGGTTTATGTTCAGAGGAATTCAGTTAAGGAGGTAGGCGCAATCGACCGGGCCGGAGAGGGTCTGATAAATAAATATTATATACGCTCCTCAAGGGTCCTAAGATTGATTAATTTGAGGCGCTTAATGTATGGGCCAAGGATTGGGGGATTTTCCCATCCTACCCCTCGGAGAGTGAACCGAAGGAAGCAACGTTGAATACTTTTCATTCTACAGATATGGATTTTGTAATAAGGAGACCATACCTGGCTAGCATATTCAAGCAGTTGACGGACGAGGGTAAGGTAAAGGGATCGAGTAACGTAGGGGTCGGAGAATTCCTTAGACCATCGTTTCACGAATACGAGGACAGAATTGTCTTTCCGGATCATCTCATAAATGTGAGAGAAGAAGTTAAGCTCGCGGTTGCAAACGATCCTAAGATCTCGAATACATTGTCCAATGGTCGGGGATTGGTTATGAGGGGTATAGGAACGTGGGGATAAGTGAATACGCTTACGGGAAAAGTTTATTGATTGGCATTTGGCGATGTTAAGTACAAAGCAATTTTTGTCACACCAAGTCGAGAAGCTGTCATGGCTAGATTGCAGTAGTGCAGAATCATGTGGTGATTCGATAATCTTGTATAACTTGCTATCATCAGCGTATAGGGACCAGCAGGAATTTTTAATGACCTTATCGATGTCATTAGTGGCTACTTTAAGGGACCCCAGAGGCGGCAAGGAAGGGATTCAGCAATCCCGGTTCGAAGCCTAGGGCAGATAATTTGAAGACGATTAAATTGTGGGAGATTTTGTCGAATGCTTTACTGAGGTCGGCCGAGGTCATATCGACCTCTTAACCGTGCTCTAGTGCTGAGAGTGTAAAGGAAATAAAATCAACGAGGTTGGTTGTAGTTGATCGGCCATTGAGAAAACCATGTTGCCTTGGTGAAATAAAAGATTTGCAACGAAAACTAAGAGATTCGTATAGAATGCTTTCGAGAATCTTGGGTAAGGGGGACAGTTTGCCGATGGTGCGGTAGTTCGCGACATCATTTTTTGGGACCCTTCTTGTGGATGAGGATGATGAAGGAGGTTTTCCAGGTGTAATACGCCTTGAGAGAGTGAGAAATTATTTCCCACCATGGCGGAGCGTAACAACAGTAGAAATGAATTCCTCTGATCTTAGCATAGGGCGATCCCTCCACCCTCATAGGATGTCAATCAACAATACTGCTTATATTCCGAAGGCAAAATAGCAAATGCGGAACACGTACTCACAGTGTGTGTGAGATTCTAGACCGCACGAACGATTTTGGAGAGACATATAAGACGGACAGCTACCCCGGCAAGAGTAACAGAATACATGCTAAGTTCCAAACAAGCATGGTCCGTAGCAAAAGTTATTCTGTGTTACATGATGCAGCAGTTGCGACGCGACGAGCGGTATAACAGGTAAACTACGTCCCGCTCCGCGATGGAATATCTAAAAAAAAGTTCCGCGAGGATGAACAGGAATATGCGCCTGGGGAGATAGTTTTAGTCGGTAAAAATCCGGCACACCTCTGGATCGGTCTATCGGTTCTACCGAAAACAAAAAACAAAAACAAAAAACGCCGACCAAACCGCAGATTATCGGATGGCAAAGACGTAATCTGCGTTCACTACCGTACTCAAGACCTACCGGTCTTATATGATTTCTACCCCACCATCCCTCCATCCAAACAGTTAGAGACCATTTGACACTATCCTTAGATACCTCCCCCTTTTTCTTTTCAGATATCTTGATGCCGAGCCCAACGTCCTCACGGATGTGGGTGATCCTGGTTGCCGCAAGATGACCAGAAGCCAGATACAAGATGAAGATTTGTCCTTGTCTCATTTAAATCGGCCCTTCGTCTCGAAAACAAATCCAAATGGCCATTCTACTTTGGTTTTTTTTTTTTTTTTTTTTTTTTTTACACTTCTCTCGGGAGAGGCGACCCTATAGCGCCCGGACTGACACGGAGATAAATCATGAAGGTTCCTTCTGAGATAAAGAATTTCGGAGATTAACTAGTTTCCCAATCGAATCCCCAGGACTGACTGTCAAGAGGAACCTCATGCAGATATTTTGATAAACAACCGAACTTTAAGAAATTCGTCATCGTGTAATCGGGTTCGTTCACGAAACTCTGTCGACGCTCGATTGGTAATGGCATTTCGTTACATCAGGGGCATTGGTTTCACCAATACGAATGTGGATGCCGTCCACCAATATTTGCAAACAGCGAAACGGCATATCCTTACCCTAACTGAGACCGAGGTCGATTTGTCAACAGATTAGACAAATCTTCGTTGCTCAGGATACGACTTACATTCGTAATTCCGTTATAATTCCGAAATCTGCGTCTTCGCGCGGTCCGATCTGGCTTGCCAGAAGATGGAGGCGTTAGAACCCAATAACATGGACATCGTGTGGTTGAGGGTCGTGCTGGGGAGTTCTGTTAAATTTCTTTGTTATTTTTATCGCTTCCCGAATGACGATCGGCTGGCGACACTTTTCGAACGTCTTTCACGTACCGTCGACTGGATACAAATCAACCACCTGGCTTCTGAAATGATCGTCCTTGGCCATTTTAATATACACAACCCCAACTAGTTGGTACGTTCTAACAGAACCGACGAAGCTGGGAGGCTATCGGAGATGCTCGCTGTTAGCCACAACTTGACTCAACTCGTGGAGGAACATACGCGAGTGCGGGATACGCGAGGCTATTATGCGAACAACCTGGATCTGTTTTTGACATCCGAGCCGAGCACTTATATCGTGGAGGTTATTGCGCCACTTGGAAACTCAGATCACTTCTTGGTATCGGTCGCGCAACCACTTGCATTTCAAGCGATTAACCGGCCTAAGCAGCTTCGCCGTGTATGGAAGTATGGGGCTGCCAATTGGGACAATTTGCGAGATTTCTTCGCATCCTTTCCGTGGTCAGAAGAGTGCTTTGGAGACAACCATGTTAACGCATGCACGGAATTGGTCACGGAGATTATTCTTCTCGGGATGAAAATCTATAATACGTATTCCACCAAACCAATTCATCTGATAAACGTTGGTTTGATAAAAAATGCGAATAGATTACAGCGACAAAAAATGGAGCTTTTAAACAATAGCGCTCGAATCACACCGACGTTAATACAACGATTTTTTTTAGAATCAGAAACGCGTGCAACAAGGTGATTGATACCAGGAAGAAGGCTTACAACGATAGAGTGATCAATAAACTCCTTCAGTGCCCAACGGGTTCATGCTCCTTTTGGTCCATGGCAACGGCAGTCAGCAGTAACTTCGCGTTCTCCTCTTTTCCTCCATTGGTGACAGGCAGCAGGACACTAGTCACAAATTCAAAGGATAAAGCTAATGTGTTCACGAATTTATTTTCCGTGAACTGTGGGAATCTATCGTGTTATAAGCACGTTTCGAGCAAAATATTTCCGGCCCAACTTCTGTATAAATTCCAAATTAGACCGGCACTCGAATATGCTCTGCTCCTAAGCATACCCTCAACCTACTTAAGAGCATACAGAAACGAGTGATGGCGCTGACGTGGGGACTTTTTTCGTTTTGTTTTATTACACTTCTCACGAGAGAGGCGAACCTATACCGCCGAGTGGGCAAGGCGAGTAGCAACAAATATCTGTTGCAATTCTTTTAGAACAGTTGCAGATTATAACGCTCCGAAAACACCCGCGTGGGAAGAGAGTTCCACAACATTTACGCTCTGTAACGGAACGAGTTTTGATGCAGGGATGTTTGCGCCGTTGAGAGATGAAACGTAAACTGGTTGCGATCCGTCGGATTGTCTTATGGAGCGAATATAAACCGATTTGCGTGGAACAATGCTGTGGGGTTTAGGTATAAGTGCCGACGTACGGCACGGGTTCCCTCTCGCCCACCGACAGAAGTCCGGGGAACGGCAAATAGTTGCGGGTAATAGGACCGGTAATGGTAAGCTCGTTCGCACTTTGTGTCTTTCTCTATTTTGCTTTTCTCGTTCGGAACTCACAGCCAAGGAACATTCACCGCTGAGTCAGTCTAGATTGTTTGCATCTATTTTAAAGGTCCGATTAATTGGATCATACCTTGTAGTTATTCACCGGTAGCCGCCCACTAGAAGATCTGCTGCGAAACTGTCATCGGCCAGGAGGAGGCACCACAAGGTAAAAGATGAATGAAAAGCACTGAATGATTTCCACGTTAATGTTCTTTATTTCTTCAATAATTTACACAGCACGAAATAGTGCGCCATTGCCGCAATTTACAAGTCAGTAGCACTTAGGCATATGGGGTACAATGAGTAGTTTAATACACTAGCCTCCACGTAGGAAGTTATCGATCTCCGCTAATTTCCGACTTTACTTTATCCACTGAGTTACGAGGCTGCGGCGAAGAATTATGTTGTTCATTAAGTTTTCCGTGGTCGCGATAATTTACTTTATAACTCCCGCTCGCGTGTACGCTACCGAGGTTGAATTCGTTCTTTTTATTTTCTTTCCTTTGCTTAATACAGTGGCGCGGACTTCCTACTCGACTCGGGGTGATGGAAGAGCGATGTGCACTCGGCGGTGGTTGTATCTCGACTGTCTAACTACTGGCGAGGAAAAGTTCGTCGCGTTGTGGCGGTGGAGTCATAGCTAAAATCAACTCCCTGCAATTTACTAGGAACTTTGAAAAGGGTTGCTATGCCTGTATAGGGAATTTAGTTCTGGAGAATCATCGCCGTATAAGCTGAGTTGGAATCGTTGGTTGTGTGTACCTGGAGATTGGTTTCGTGGAAAGGCGACGCATCATGCTGTAGGCTTGCCAGTAAGAGGGAATTGGTGTGGTTGTACATGGTTTAGGTGGAATGGGAACCGAAATGGTTTTCGGGGAACATTAACTGCTGCTTGGTTGTAAGCGAGAAATATAGTTTACGGAGGAAATGAACTGAAGTGGTTTTTGGGGAAAATGCATGCGGTTTGATTGTAGGGAATTGATGGGGTTTTACATTCTTTAGGTAGAATTGTAACCGAAATGGTTTTCGGGGGAAATTAAATGCGGTTGGTTGTAGATGAGGGAGATGATTTAGAATGTATTCTGTTGAATTGTATTCTGTTGCGGGTTTTGGAGTGTGTTTTATTGGAGAATTTGGGATGTATGATATTGCAGATTTGGGAATGTATGCTTTGCGGGTTTTGAATGGGGAGTTGGGTTAAGGTCAAAGTTTGTTGGAATTGTGGGTTGGTTCTCCATGTGGTATAGAGAACCCCCACAATACCACGAATCTCTCTTTCCCTACGTTGGTGATGGACATTGGAACGTCAGTCACAAATTCAAAGGATAAACATAATCTATTCGCGTATTTATTTTCCGCGAGTTCGAACAGTCTTTTGGAGCCATCTGTGATCGTGCCGGCACGGACTTCGATCCGGGATATGAAGTTCTGCTCGCGCACTATTCAACGCGTTCTACGTGAACTGGACTGAGGAAAGCCAACCGGCCTGAACGGAATACTAGCAATAGTCCCTAAGAACTATGCTCCGAAACGATCGCCTGTTGTTGGCAGACTCTTCCGCTTTCCTGCCTACAGGAAAATCACTCCAGTTCAGCCAATCCCAAAGAACGGAAAAGGGTGTCTCCCACGAAATTACCGGCCGATAGCATTACTCTCTATGTTATCTAAGGAAAAGCTCATCAATATAGCGTTAATTAAGTAATTTAAGTGCAACGGACTCCTGAGTGATCGTCAATACGGATTACGTGGCAGGCGGTCGACGGGAGACCTTTTGACTCTTATAACCGATATATGGGCATCTGCGATTGTGGGCCATGTTGCGTCAAGGGCCGTCTGGCAGCGGACATTGCTGAGCAAACTTCGTTCATATGGACTTTCCAAGCAGCTGTGGGACTAGACAAAGAGCTTCCTCGAAAATTGATCGATCCGGGTTGTTGTAGGTGGCGATTGTTCGGATCTGTATCCTGTTAATTTGGGTGTGCCTCAAGGTTCTATTTTGGCTCTAACTTTGTTTTCGCTTCACATAAATGATTTGTTGAAGTCAACGGAAAACAAAGTGTTCAGTTTCACGGATGATAGTACGTTTCTTTCCTCTTTTTCGGGTGTTCGGCCGATTGGTGCATCAACGTCGCACCAGCTGAGATATAGAGAGATTCACTCTCTGAATGAAGATCTGGATAAGGTCCTCCAGTGGGGAACGGCCAATCTCGCCGATTTTAATGCAGCGAAAACACAATATACAAAATTTACAAAGAAAACCAGATCATCGGTTCTGCAGCTGATAATGAATCGCCAGGTCCTCGAATCTGGCGAAAGCATAAAATTAATCGGCGTCACGGTCTGTGGGGATGTATCGCGGCATAAACACGTGTCGAACATCGCCAGGTCAACCTCTGGAAAACTGAGTTATCTTTTTAGAGCCAAGGAATATTTTACTCCGGCCCAACTTCTTCTTCTGTATAAATCCCAAATTAGACCCACTCTCGGATATTACTCCCGGGTTTGGAGCTTGCTCCTAAGCATACCCTCGACCTACTTGAGAACATACAGAGACGCGCTTTCTATCTGATCGAGGAAGCGGCGCTGACCTCGGGAAGACACGTAGCCGACGTCTGTGTGTTTTACAGATATTATCAAGGGTATTGTTCTTTGGAGATTCGTGGTATTGTTCCACGCAATTCGGTTTATATTCGCTCCATAAGACAATCCGACGGATCGCACCAGTTTACGGTTCATCTCCCAACGACGCGAACATCCCTGCATCAAAACTCGTTCCGTTACAGAGCGTAAATGTTGTGGAACTCTCTTCCCACGCGAGTGTTCTCGAAGCGTTACAATCTGCAACTGTTCTAAAAGAATTGTAACAGATATTTGTTGCATCTCGGGTTGCCCACTCGGCGGTATAGGTTCGCCTCTCTCGAGAGAAGTATAATAAAACAAAACGAAAAAAGTCCCCACGTCAGCGCGAATCACTCGTCTCTGTATGCTCTCAAGTAGGTTGGGGGTATGCTTAGAAGCAGAGCTCCAAACATGAGAGCAATATTCGAGTGCCGGTCTAATTTGGAATTTATACAGAAGTTGGGCCGGAGTAAAATATTTTGCTCGATACGTGTTTATAACACGCTAGATTCCCACAATGCACGGAAAATAAATTCGTGAACACATTAGCTTTATCCTTTGAATTTGTGACTAGTGTCCTGCTGCCTGTCACCAATGGAGGAAAAGAGGAGAAAGCGAAGTTACTACTGACAGCCCTTGCCATTGACCAGAAGGGACGCGAACCGGTTGGGCACTCAAACAATTTATTGGTCACTCTGTCGTTGTAAGCTTTCTTCCTGGTATTAATTGCCTGATTGCACGCGTTTCTGAACCTAACAAAATTCGTTGTATTAACGTCGGTGTGATTGGAGCGCTATTGTTTAAAAGCTCTATTTTTTGTCGCTGTAATCTGCTCGCATTTTTTATCAAACCAGCGTTTATCAGATGAATTAGTTTGGTGGAATACGTAATATAAATTTCCATCCCGAGAAGAATAATCTCCGTGACTAATTCCGCGCATGCGTTAACATTGGAGTCTTCAAAGCACACCGCCGACCACGGAAAGGATGCGAAGAAATCTCGCAAGTCGTCCCAATTGGCAGCCCCATACCTCCATACACGGCGAAGCTGCTTAGATCGGTTAATCGCTTGAAATGCAAGTGGTTGCGCGACTGATACCAAGAAGTGATCTGAGTTTCCAAGTGGCGCAGCAACTTCCACGGTATAAATGCCCGGCTCGGTTGTAAAAAACAGATCCAGGGTGTACGCATAATCACCATGGGTATCCGCCACTCGCGTATTTTCCGCCACGAGTTGAGTCAAATTGCAGCTAACAACGAACACCTTCGATAGCCTGCTAGCCCCGTCGGTTCTGTTAGAACCTACCAACCACCCGGAGTTGTGTATATTAAAATAGCCAAGGGCGATAATTTCAGAAGCTGGGTGGTTGATCTATACCCAGTTGACGGTACGGGAACGATGTTCGAAGAATGTCGCTGATCCATCGCCATTCGGGGAGTGGTAAAAACAACAAAAATTTAACAGAATTCCTCAGCACCACCCGCAACCATATGATGTCCGTTATTGAACTCCATCCTCTGGCAAGCCAGATCAGACCGCGCGAAGACGCACACTCCACACTTAAAACGAAATCTCGAATGTAAGTCGTATCCTGAGCAACGAAGATATGTGGAATCGGTTGACGAATCGACCTGAGTCTCAGTTAAGGCAAGGACATCACGTTTCGCTGTTTGCAAATATTGGTGGACGGCGTTTACGTTCGTATTGGTGAAACCGATGCCCCTGATGTTACAAAATGCGGTTATCAGCCGAACGTCGACGGAGCCTCGAGAACGAGCCCGATTATGCGATGACGAATATCTTACAGCTCGGTTGTGTATCTAAATATTCGCATGGTGTGCCCCTTGACATAGTCCGTCCTGGAGATCTGAATGGGAAACCAGTTTACCTCCGGAATTCTTTATCTCAGAAGACACCATCATGATTTATCTCCGCGGTGTCCGGGCCACCAGCCATTCATCTGTGGGGTACGTAGTCTGTGTGCCGACACGGGCACTGATTCTACTACGATTCCCACTAAGTTCACCGGCACCAAACGCAAGGGAAAATAAAACACAAATTGAGGATTTCACGACACAACGATCTCCTAAGTGATTGTTCACACCGGACGACCGGCTCCACAAGAAATGAAACACACATATTGTTTATTGTTTTTCCCGGAGAAGTAGTGCGGCAGTTGATCCAATGCGGAATGTGGAGCGGACACAAAATGGAGAAATAAATACACTGTATGTCTGTTGTAATGAATGTTCTTTTATTTAGTTAAAACTGTTTAAAATCGAGTGTTGTGGTTATTGTTTATATATTCTTTGTAGGTAAAATTATTTAAGTTACTTTAAACACACACGGTACGAATATTGATTGACTACTTATGCACGCAACAAGGGGAACCAGTTAAGATAAGCAGGTACACATTATTAACTTCCACTTTAACTATTATGGTGCAGGCGACTCACACGATTCAAACTAAATTCGAGGGTTTTAAATCGCGACTCCGGGATGCACGCACCCCCGTGCGCGCTACGGGGAGCGGAAGACGGCACAACCGGCGCGCCTGGCGGTTGGTAAACGACTCACCGAGGGTTAAATTCCGACTTGCATTCGACCGTCAGTTCGAGGTGAGATTGGGGGAAGAGAGAGAAAATTTCTCTCTATGGTGTGGTAAAAGGGAAATGAAATTTTCCTTACATCCAGTGACCATTGGGAGACCAGGGAGAGATCCTGCTGGAAAGATTCTGGCGGTTGATCGTACAGATCGCGTTGATTATCCATGCACTGGAACGAAATTGTATCGGTTAGGCACAAAGATAAAACGTATCAATGGCATCTTAGCAATGAAAGCGCAGCTGATCAAACACACTGCTACTCATTAGGAATTTCAAATGCTTACAGTAGAAATTTGCTTATGGCATCTCTGCCAGCAGAAGAAACGAATTCTTTGTTTGCATTTGTGAATGCTGAAGAATTCGGTTTAGTGGCTATTGCAATGATTGCTTGTCGGTTGGACAAACGGATCATGTAATTACTTTTGCAGCTGAGTCAACGAGCTTTGCTTTGTCGTTGGACAAAAGGGTCGCCAACCAATGTACATTTAAAAAAAATTACTGTGCACATGTGGGGCTGGGATTTGCCTGGCAAACAAGGATGCCGATTGGTTTTTTTCCTCGAATTTATGCTGCATGTATAATTTAAAGAATTCTTTCAGGAGTCTTGATATGCATTGAATGCATGAATGGTAAGAATTCTTTTACAAGGTATTTTAGGCTATGCATTAGATAACCTTGATGCGTGAAGCTTTTGCAGGTGCTAATGCAATTGCATTAGAGGAAAACAATAGGGTTTTGTAGCTTCAGGACAAGAAGCTTTGGAGGTAATTGGGGAGGTAAGTAGTGGCGGAACCGGAATCCTAAGCATAGTCGAAAATGTCTGCCGACCATATCACGGAATGTACAGTGTGATGGGGTGGTATCCCACCTACCGGACCGACTACCACCTAAACCAACCTTTTCTCGACCCATTCCATTAACCAAACCTCGAAAGATGGCTAGGGATTTCTCCCGACCATTTCATGGAGCCTACAGCTTGATGGGATGGTATTTCACTGGGCGACAGGGCGTTGGAACCGTACCTAGCACTCGGCCATTAGGCGCCTCTTGCGACAAGCCGGCCTAGCTGTCAGTATATTCTAAGGCCCTACTCACAAAGCGGGTGTCATAAATAGGCAATTGGTCTGTGTTAAAAATTAATTTAGCAAATGAAGGACTCCACTTGAAAAAGACACTGGTAATACCATCAGAACTAGCAAATTTACATATATTCAACCTTGTGAAGGTTTAGGCAACATCATCATCATCATCATCGGCACTACAACCTTGAACCGGTCTTGGCCTTATTTAGCAAGTCCTGGGGCTTGTTAAATTTTCCATAATGATTTATTTTTTCTGGGCAAGGGCATTAGTCTTGCGCCAGAGGCTCCCCGACGGGGAATCGAACCCCGGTCTCCCGAATGACAGGCGGGTATACTAACCACTATACTATCGAGGAGCTTAGGCAACATCACGAGTTCGAAAAAGAGCTTTCGAATTCTGAGAATCCGTGATTCATTCAAGTAGAAGGAGAGGCGTTGTAGTATCTGAAATACGGAGTTGGCTGCGAAATTTGCGAGAATGCACGGTAGGGAAGGACGTAATTCAACCCAAGCTAAGAAGGCTAGTAAGACTAGAACCAAAGTACTAACGCGTCAGACGAGGGTATATTTTATCCCCACTTAAGTTGTGGATTGCTACATTTAATGGTCTGTGGGGGTGAAGAAGTATGGCACCAGACACGGGCACGCGATTCACTTCCTCCCCATTGCACTCACCGACAGTTCCGTCGTAAATTGTTCACCCGAGGAGAATAAGTTAAAGAAAACGCACTGGGGGTTTTGTTGTGTAAATGTCTTCTTTCCTTTATTTTACACTAATTGCTAACTACGTTTTTTTCGGTTTTTATTTCTCTTATTGTCTTTGGTCATTAACGACTATAGCATGGGAAATTTAAAATTCGATTATTTGACATCTATGGTGTTTAAATAAATGTTGTTGCTTTGTATACATATATTTGATTTTGTTTTTCTATGTTTTAGGCACTTGAATTCCGAACTAAACGCATCACCATCACAACGTTAATATTCCTTTTGTTTTTAATTCCGGTCAGGGACTCCAAAAACTCGACTGAATCCGGCAGCGGTTGGTTAATATTCGACTTTGTGCTGACTATTACTCCTCAAAGGTAGAATATCGACTAACTCGCGAGGGATGAAGATTGCCTTAAGCGGCGGCGTAACTGCCCGCGGTGGTGGATGTGTAACGACTGATCCCAATTAGGGATGAAATTTTAATTTTGCATTCGCACGCCAGTCATCATCGCACTCTCTCATGAATCTTTTCAGTTGCACGTCTCAGTGAGGTGAATAATACTTGCACATCATTCGACAGTCGCTGGGCATGCGAAGGATGAAAAGACAAAAAGAGGGAGCGCAATAATTTCGGGGTTGGCTTAGCTTGTGCGCTTGTATCAAATGCAGTCTCTGAGGGTGACCTACTGCCCTAGTGCGATGGCTGTGGTGATCTCAGAGTGCATTGAACTGTGGCTGCTATTCACCTGCGAAAAGAGATCATTGATCCCCAGGGAATGTAGTGTCTGGGGAAAGTGAGTAGGACGCTGACTTGGCTAGGGAAATCTGATCATGAGAACTAAATTAAATACTTTAATAATTTCCCTAGCGATTGCATTATTATGCAACCGCGTCGTTTGATCAGACTATGCCGTTGCTAACCGACATGATGCGATTTCCGGTGGAAATCTCATGGGTTAGCGAAATGGAGTTGCCGTATGGCGAAAAGATAGCTAAACTCAATTATGCATTATCTGCATAGGATAATGAGTTTAGATATGCGTCCTTTTGGGAAACATGTTTTGCGAGTGAATTACCGAACGTTGGGATAGGGGTTGATATGACGCGCTGAAAGCGGTCGAAATTAGGCGGATATTGTGGCTGAAATTGTGGGTTGGTTCTCCATGTAGTATAGAGAACCCCCGCAGGTCTATTATAACTATGTTCTTCACTACGGGTGCGTCAAAACCATATTAGCGATCACCAAGAACGTCGAATGTGTAAGGATGCATTCTGTCCAATAATAATACTACTGCTTATTAACTCCATTAGAAAATAGAAACTTCCGGAGCAAGCCCCCAAGCGCTGAAACTTACAAGATGTATTGAAAATATATTCGGCGCAAGGCTAATAACCTTGCCCGTAAAAATAAATTATTATGGAAAGTTTAACAAGCCTCGAGACTTGCTAAATAAGGTTAAGACCGGATCCCGGTTGTAGTGCCGATCATGATGATTGAATACATATATATATATATATATATATATATATATATATATATATATATATATATATATATATATATATATATATATATATATATATATATATATATATATATTGCCAATGTAACATGAATGGGATCAACTTCATATCGTCAAAATAAAACACTGGAATCGAAGTAACAACAATTCCCTTTATTTTCGAACAACAAAACAACTCACAATGCATTAAACTTTACCAGCGACTGCTGGCCACGCTCATACGCCTGCTGGCCAAACTAAATCGAAGGGATGTGAAAAATAAAGCGAAAAGACACCACAGGACTATTTGTTTATTTGTTTTTCAAAAATACTGAACGGCGGTCAAAAGAACACGCAGAGAAAGGACACAAGTCTATGTAGAATTTTCGACAGTCTATGCATCGGATATACTCCCAACTCGGTATGCGAACGAGACCGAGGATGCTGATAAGGACTGGTCCGACGCATAAAATGAGGAAGATTGCAACAATTAAAAAAAATAAGAAGGAATGACAAAGTTTGGACGAAGTTTGTGCGTTCAATGTAATTTAGAAACGCAGCACACTAATCCAATATGTTCACAGTTATAGTCTTGCCCTTGGGATCGTCGAAGCGATCCATGGTATTGATGTCCATCATCCAAGTGATGCCGAAGTACAAAATGATAATCATGATGGCAACTACAAACAATCCGCTAAGGATTACAGGTGTGACGAAACCTTCACAATACCAAGGATAACTGAACCCAAAATCTTTAGGGAAACGTTCGTTGAATGGTGCCTGCATCTGCAGTGAATCGATTACAAGTGACTTTGTAGCGGACAGAGATAGGAACACCTGATTGCCACAGAAGTAAGAAAAATTAGTGGGCGCCTGCACAGTGGTGGGGACGTAGTATTTCTCCTCGTTCACCACCAGATTAGACATTGCAAAATACCCCTGGCTCAATTGAATGTTAAAATTAATAGTCGACCCCTGGCCAGTCAACGTAACCGAGAACGAGGAATCACTCTTGGAGCCCAGCGTCATGCTTTCGATTTGTATCCCACCTTTGCCATTTACATTAGTAATATTCGAAAAGTAGATGAGGAAATTGTTCGCATCACGAAACGTGTAGCCTTTTGGCGCACCAACGTTAGTCGCTGCTCGACGTCTCCGAGTCCTGACAATATCCATTGATTGCGTTCGAGTATACACACCTGTGACTGGGCCTTTCTGGGAAAGCTCCGAGTAAACCTTTGCGATTGCATTATCTGAAATGGAAAAGCTTAGATATGAAGGAAATTATACGACCAATTGTTCTGTACCATGGAATTGGAGCAATTCCTCTCGGTCATCAATAAGAAGTGGTACTTCAAAACTCACAAACACAACTTTGCCAGGCTCGTAGGAGATTTCATTCTCCAAGTTACCACTGGCATCGATTGTTGCGAACTCGCGATTAGCACTGATTTGGCGCAGAGCTTCTGTTGGATTCCGGACACTGCTTAAGTACGTTTTGGGGTTTACTCCCTTAAGATAGGCGTAGCAAGACTCCTCCGAGTTCCCTTTGTTACAGGCGAAATCTCCACTGCTGAGCTACATCGGTTATGAAAAGTTTATTATTAGAACAGCCAGTTTTCCAGCAATATGGTTAATTTACTTCTGGTTCTAAGAATGCAACGATCATCGATCCCTTCAGATTGGGTTCTAGCAAGTCCGCGAAATCATCTTGTGATAGGGTTTCCAGAGACGGCCTTGGATTACTATTATAAAAGAGGAATATGGAGACATTCTAAAACACATATTTACAAATTCTTAAATCACCTTTTCGCTCCCCATATGAAGGCAGGAGCACTATCACCCAAGGTGAGGCCAACGAAACAGGTCACGAGAAGTATTACCTTCATCACCATTCTTCCTACGGGACCGTCGACAGCAATGAAACAAAATGGTACACCGCGTGAAGAGCCCAAGCAACTCAAACAAAATCAAATGAGAACAAAATAGTTTAACGATGAAAATAAGAAAAACCGTTTTCCTTTCCGTTTAATCCATCTGATTTCGACCTGATATTGATTGTCAAATAATTTTCTTCTTACTCATGTGACAGTCATGTGATTCAATCTAAACTTTATAAAATGGCGGCGTTAATTGGAGCTTTAAGCGATACTCGAAAGTCAAGAGTCCATATAAACGTGATTTGTGGTGAAAAGTTGCAGAGGGTCGTTTTCGAATTTATTCGTTTTTACATTGTTGCAGGTCGAAGAAAAAGTATTCGGTGTTTTTATGTTTGCTTAGTTTAGAGGTTATATCGTTGGAGCGTTTACCCGCACCTGAGAAAATGCCTTCTTATTTGACATGTCACAGATCAGCTGACTCTTGGTAACAATTTTATTAAATTGGTATGCCGTGCTAAAAGTTATTTCATGGCAAAAATGAGTAAAATTTTGGAAAATAATTCATTATAGTTTACAACTTAATTTTAGTTTGCGTAGAGACAAAACCTCCATTTATGAAGCTTCTATTTCTATTTATATTTATTAGCCAGTAGGAACCCGGAAGTTCATGACCTCACCGACTCGACCCCGCCCTTGTTCCCTGTCCTGTGCGGTCTCCTTCCACGTTCGACCATCCGAGCCAATCTCCTCAAGGTCCAACCTAACATTGTCCTCTAATCTCCGCTTACTACCGAAGTTAAAATTATTTTGAAACTAACACATTTATAGCTTGTATAAGTGTGAAAATGGTGACAGTTGGAATGATTTAGGAGGCAACGTTTTAGAATGGAAGTGCTAAGGTTAAAGTCAAGAAACACCACAACAGAGTTAACTTGATGACGTCGTTTATAATAAGGATTAACACGAGCAAATGCAAATGGCTGTGTTGAGGGATCCGGAGATAAACAGTAAAGGAATCATCACAATCTAAAATGTCCACTGTTAAAAGCACTTTGTTATGTAGTAACTCCTCCACCACATTTGTCCCAACGAGAAAACATTAAAACGTACACAAAAATACATAACATACATCATCATCATCATCGGCACTACAACCAGGATCCGGTCTTGGCCTTATTTAACAAATCTCTCCACCGGTCCCGGGCTCTTTCCGGGCAGGCTCCTCTTCGCTCATTCGAGTTAGGTGTCACGCCCACCGGAGTCTACCGAGCTTGATTTTTCTTACAACATTAGCTTCAAGGTAGATTGCGTACAACTCGTGGTTGTAGCGTCGGCGGAATCGTCCTCCCTCACATACGGGGCCAACAACTCTCCTTAAGCCCTTCCTCTCAAACGCGGCTGAGTTCAGAGTGCCTTTTATTGAGCACCCAGGTCTCGGATCCATACATGAGTACTGGTAAGACCATGGTCTTGTACAGTAGTAGCTTGAATGTTATCGATAAATTTCGGGATTTAAAGAGCCTTGATAGACCATAGTAGGCTTTGTTGGATTTAATCAGCCGTTCGCGTATTTTTTCTTCCATATTGTTATCGGCTAATACTATTGACCCAAGGTACTTAAAGGATTGCACTCCTTCAAATTCGTGCTCCACTACCCTGATAGTTTGACCAACGTTAGGTCTTCCCTTCGCAGAAGTTGCCACCATGTACTAAGTTTTCCCCTCATTAATGTGCAGTCCCAGTTTATGTGCCGCCTGCTCGATCCGGGTGAAGGAGTCCTGTACAGCCGATCCGGTTCTACCGATGATGTCGATGTCGTCTGCGTAGGCAAGTATCTGGCTGGACTTGGTGATAATAGTCCCTCTAGTTGTGACGCCAGAGTCACGGATTGCTTTCTCCAATGCTAGGTTGAAGAGGAGGCAGGCCAGGCCGTCCCCTTGTCGGAGTCCATTAAAGATGTTTATTGGTTTGGACAGCAATCCCGCTATTTTTACTTGACTAGTTACGTTGGTCATGGTCATCCTACAAAGTCGTATCAATTTGTTTGGCGAACGCATGGCATTATATAGTTCTACCCTGGCTATGCTATCGTAGGCGGCCTTAAAGTCTATGAATAGATGATATAATGGAATCTTAAATTCCAAACATTTTTCCATCGCCTGCCTCATGGTGAATATCTAATCAATCGCTGATTTGCCTGGGATGAAGCCACACTGATATTGACCAATGGTGGCTTTAGTGTATGCGGCTATCCAATCTTGTAGGATAGTGGAGAGTATCTTACAGACGGTACTCAGCAATGTTATACCACTATAGTTGCTGCACAGTGTGATATCTCCCTTCTTATGTATAGGGCAAATTATACCGCGACGCCAATCTTCCGGCATCTCCTCTTGCCCCCATACGTGCACCACGATCTCATGAATTGCGTGATGTAACGCTGTCCCTCCTTGTTTGATCAACTCAGCTGGTATGCCATCAGCTCCAGGGGCTTTATTTGATTTTACTTGTCTAATGGCTTTTAATGTTTCCTCAATGCTTGGTGGCGGCAGCATTTGGTCTTGATCTTGCATTGGTGGAACCTCCAATTCTGCTGTGAGCTGACCATTTAGCAATTCATTGAAGAACACTTCCCATCGCTCCAGAATGCCTTCAGGATCGGTGATCAGTTTACCCTCTTTATCCTTGCAGTAACTGCAGCGTGGTGTGTACCGTGTCATACTGCGGATTATTTGCTAGAACTTCCGCGCCTGGTGCGGACCCCGCTTTCTACTTTTCTCTATTTCACAGACAAGGTTTTTTTCCCAGGCACTTTTCTTTTGTCTGTGAAGCCTTTTTTCAGATCTCGTGAGCCCTTTGTATTTCTCTCCGCCTACCCGCGTCCTATGAGACTGTTGCATTGCCCGGTATGCAGCATTCTTACGTTCAGCCGCTAGTTTGCACTCATCATCAAACCAGTCGTTCCGATCTCTACGACTACTGCCTAAGATGGAGTTGGCAGTACTAATAACAGTATTCTTAAGGCGTGTCCATTTCTCTTCTACGCCCGGCATTCTAGCCCGAGGATTTACTCTCCCTCCATCGAGATCTTCGAGGGCGAGTCTTAACGCATGACCAAAGATGTTGCTAGTGTTCTCAATGCGTAAGGCAACCGTGTTGATTCGAATCTGATCCGCGGATGCCATACGTCTCCGTAAGGCAATCCGCGCTCGAAAAACTGTACCAACAAAGTAGTGATCCGAGTCGACGTTGGCACCTCGGTAGGTTCGTACCGTCATCAGGCTCGAGAAGTGGCGGCGATCTATCAACACGTGGTCAATTGGGTTGCGAGTGGCTCGATCAGGCGATACCCAGGCAGTTTGTGGACAGCCACAAAATTTTTGATGTTAATACTAATGGGGTTACCTTTTCTTAATCCATTTGCTGCGTTCTTCATCGACCCATGAGCCAAGTGATCCACTGCTTGCCCCTAATGTGATCGTAATGAAAACTCCAGCTTCTAGTTGTTTTCGTGTTTATTGGTTACAACTTTACTTTAATTCATTTAACAATTTAAAATCAGTTCTCTCTTTTTTCAATTTTAAATTAATTAATTACTTTAACAATTTTTTGTTCACGATACGGGACAACTCTTCTGCTGTTCTTGCCCCTTTTTCTTTTTCGACCGTTAACACTGACTACTCAAAAACTGCATCATAAAGCACCGTCGACAACGGAATCACAAAAAAAAACCGAATTTAAGATTCCTCCTGCTCCCTCTCGCTCTCCCTCAACATCCACTCCGAAAATCAAACTCGAACCCGCCCACGATCCACACTCGAATCGGGGCGTGTTCGAACACTCACAAGTGGATCGTGCAATTCTTCCACCACCTTACCATCAAACTATATTAAAACAAAATTATATTAAAAACAATCTAATGATGGGGGTGGCGGAAACCGTACGTAACAAACCTGGTACTTGCAACGACCAAGTTTTCTGATGCTGCCAGTTCGATGAATCGTAGTCCATTGTCATTAGTGTTTTCATGCAAACTATGGGGATCTGCCTAGTGCCTGATAACGGGCTCCCGACCTATTTTGTCATTCCAATCACCAAGAACGATTTTCACATCGTATCTTGGGCAGGCATTGAGGGCCCGTTCGACGTTCTCGTAGTATTATTCTTTTTCGTCGTCAGGGGACTCCTCTGTAGGTCCGTGAACGTTTATGAGGCTCATGTTCTTAAAGTTGCCTCGCACGCGAAGAGTGCATAGACTTTCGTTTATTGCATTATAGTCGATAATGGCGCTTCAGTTTTCGGCTGACTAGAAAGCCTACCCTGAGCACATGGTGTTTTACATGACAGCTGTAATAAATGTCATACTCGTTTCTTTGAATAACACCACTTCCTGTCTATCTTATTTCTTGTAATGCTGTTATGTTAACAAGGCTCCTTGAGTCGACTGTATAACGGCAGAGTTTATGAAGCATGGAGAAGAGTCAACCGCTCGAAAGATCCACCAACTGATTAAAACCATATGGGATAAGGAAGTTACTCCGGAAGAATGCGAAACCTCAATAGTCGTTCCCATTTTCAAAAAAGACGACAGATCTGACTGCGAAAACTTCAGAAGAATATCATTGCTCCCAACCACATACAAAATACTAACAAATGTCATACTGGCGAGAATCATACCATACGCAGAAGAAATACTGAGAGACTACCAGTGCGGATTCCGTAGGAACCGGTCAACAAGCAACCAAATGTTCACAGTAAGGCAACTGCGGGAAAAGAAGTGGGAATAGGGACAGACGGTTCACCAACTGTTCGTTGACTTCAAAAAAGCCTACGACTCAGTCGCAAGGCAAAAATTTTACCATAGTGTAGTTGAGCTGGGAATCCCGAAAAAATATGCCACCCTCATTCAAATCTGCATGAACGAAAACAAAGGGCGAGTTAGAATAGAAAGCCACCTCTCAGAACCATTTCAAATACGGGACGGACTAAAACAGGGGGATGGCCTCTCACCATGTCTTTTTACCCTTGTGCTCGAGTCTGTCATCAGAAAGGTACAAGACGACAACATGGTCGGGTCATCCCTGAACGGGGTCACACAAGTGCTTGCATATGTGGATGACATCGCTTTTCGGCGATAATCTATAAACTGTAAGTAAAAACAGTGAAATCATCATGCAAGTGGCAGAAGAGATGGGTCTAGAAATAAATAAAGACAAACAAAATATATGATTACGGCGAGAGCAGGGAAAACACATAATGTCAGAGGTAAGATTTTTGAACATGTTAAAGAGTTTAAATATCTGGGACAATACCGACGCCCAGTAACGAAATGTTGAAGGAAATTAACGTAAACCTACACTCCGGCAACGCTAGTTGACACGCAGTCCGTAAACTGCTAAAATCCAAACTGCTATCACGTAATATAAAGCTCCGTGTCTATAGAACCATAATCATGCCGATTGTTCTATACGGATGCGAAACATGGGCTCTCACAAAACGAAAGAAAACAAATTCCGCGTATTCAAGAATAAAGTCTTAAGGAGTCGAGGAGGCTGGCAATAAAGGAAACTTCACAACCACGAATTGGAAGAGCTATACCGCAAACCCACAATAGTGAAAGTAATCAAGTCACGAAGATTAAGATGAGCCGGGCATGTGGCGCCAATTGGCAACGATAGGATCATGCGTAGAATTCTTGACGATAGACCAACGGGAAAGAGAGCGGCAGTACGCCCAGGACGAAGATGGGAGGACAATGTTAAGTTTGACCTTGACGAAATCGGATGGGATGGTCGAGGGTGGAAGGAGGGCGCACAGGACGGGGAACGATGGCGGAGTCGAGTCGGCGAGGTCATGAATTTCCGGCTTTCTACATGCCAATTGTTACGTAAGTAACTCACCCACTGCCCTTATCTCGGCAAAAACATAAACTTGACTACATTACACATAAAACATTTAAACAATTTGACGGGCGCATACATTACAAACAATTTAAGCGGAAATACAATTTTGTTATTGCAGAATACACTCCCAATCATTAGGATGAGGCCACATGCAAAATTGTAGAAAAGAAGGAACAAATTAATGAAATGTTTACGTTTTATGGTTTTAAACATTTATTTATAACGTTTTTATACATTAATAATGAGTATGCCAGCCGTTTTTGGATGTGACATCTATAAGACGGTTTGGAATAGAATCGTGGAATTTTTTTAAAAAGTCTAGGGAAATTTCGTCCCAGGAATCATGAATAGCTTCGATTAAGGTGTCCTTGTCTTCAAATTGTCTACCGCCTTCATAAACTTTACGAGTTAGCCATGATCAAACGTTTTCGATTGTGTTTAAGTCTGGCGAATAGGTCGGCCATGGCAAAAGTTCCACGTCTTCTGATTGAATCCAACTTCTAACAACCTTGGAAGTGTGGATCGGGGCATTGTCTTGTTGGAAAAACCAAGACATGGGTCCGAAAATGTTTTTAATTATTGGAAATGACCGTTCCAGCAAACATTTGTAGTTGTTTCCGTTCATTGTTGTGGACAAAAACTCAATTGTGCCATAGTATGTAATAGTTCCCTACACCATGACACTTGATGTGCGGCTGTGATGTCTTGCGAAAATAAGCTCCTCCTTTCTCAGATCATGGACATAAAAGTTGAAACCATCGGGGCCGTCAAGGTTAAACTTTTTTTCATCCGAAAAGACAACGCGTTTCCATTCACTGGTCCAAGCGACATGTTCTCTTGCAAAATTCATTCGATGCTCCATGTGTATTGGCCCCAAGACAGGTTTCTTTTTCAATTTTTTTCTCTTGATAGTATCACTTTTTTATTATCCTTCGGACCGTTGATATGCTGGCTGATACTCCGCTTTTGGTCCTTACTTAATCGCTGGTACAGTAGAATTTGAGGCAAGCCGTAGAATCAACCGCTTTTCTCGTGATGTTGTTGCTTCAGATGTGCGTCCTTTTTGATGATTCCCATATTTTTGTGGATCCGCAAGATAACTGTTTACAACAGTCTTACTTCTATTAAGCCTCCTTGCTATTTCTCGGACTGAGAGTCCCAAATCCTTGAAAGCATCTATTTGTCCTCTTTCTATCACTGTCAATGTCTTTCCGGAACCCATTTGTGTTTCAAATTAAATAAAAACAGTTCTTTTCAACACTTTTTTAGATATATAGCGTTTGCGACGATAGTGAAGAGCGAGTGATTCGAACCGACGCTATCACGGTTAGAATCACTAAAAGATAGAACCAAAGCTCTTACCCATCGGGCCACTGCCGCTTATGTGAATTTGATTTCTAAACTCAAATACATTCGACTAATGTGGTAATGGTACATTATTGCTATGGTATACGGCTTTAATGGATGTGCTTTTGGTGGTGTTGTTCTTTACTAGTCGTGTGTGTATCTGCTAGAAACGCCACAGATATTCTAAGCAAAAGTTTTTAAAAAAAATCTCTCATGTGCACTCCTGTAACAAAATATTCGCAATGGCCTCATCCAGGTGACGCACTTTTTTATATCCTTTTTAAGTAGTTTATTATTTGATCTTGGGCTCCTCGATAGTATAGTGGTTAGTATACCCGCCTGTCACCCGGGAGACCGGGGTTCGATTCCCCGTCGGGGGGCCCCTGGCGCCAGACTAATGACCTTGCCCAGACAAAATAAATCATTATGGAAAATTTAACAAGCCTCAGGACTTGCTAAATAGGGCCAAGACCGGTTCCCGGTTGTAGTGCCGATGATGATGATGATTATTTGATCTTGGGAAATTCCAACGGAAGTTTCTTAATTACCCTTTAATTTTATGAATTTCTTTTGGGAAAATACGTACCTATTCACATGTATTATATGTGTTTCCAGGTACGACATTTCTAACAGGTATAAAGAGCGAAAACCAATTGCAAAATTTGTGGCCTCATCCTAGTGATTGGATTGAAATTGAGTTTGTCCTCCACTTATCGGATGTTCCACTCGTAGGCGAGGAGATCCTCTGTTAGGGTTGTGCCCAGGATGGGAAAGATTTCTTTGGCTTCCATATAGGTTTCAACTTCTGTTAATGTGGTACGCTTTCCGATAGGGTCTGGTTCCAGCCGCTCTTGTAGAGTTTTAATAGCATATTTTCCGGGGATTTTTCTTTCAGCAATGCCGTGTCATGCTGATTACTGTCGCTTATATCAATGGGCTGCATTATCAGATCAACTGTCTTTTATACAGGTGTCTGATCTAATCATCACGGCAATTTTTCTGTTAGCATTAGGAGGAAGGAGAACGGTAAGATTTTAAATTGTTTTTTCCGAATAGGACAAGAATTCAACGGATAATTCCATTGAATAACAAGATTAAAGTTTTAATTGAACGGATTTCTACGTTGAATGGGAATTGAATAAATTTTGATGTTATATTTTCCCTACAGAAAAATATTTAATTGAATGGAGCGTATTTTGATAATTTTAACATATACGGAATAGTTTTGTAAAGTTAAATGGGGGAGAAATATTTAATTTAGTTTTAAAGTATATCATTCCCATTCCTTTACTGTGCGTATGTAACACCAGGATATGTAACTGACACCGCTTGATCTTCAATTCTTTGTGGGGTGGTACTGTGGCGTCTCTACCAACGCCACTGCTACCTTTTCAACCTACCTCAAAATCTTCCCTCCTAAAGCTCCACTAATTTCATCATTTTTACCATGCAAGCGCAATAACTTCCCCAAGCATTCTCCCACCGATTGCATTACTTTTCGATTATGTAAATCCCAACATCAAGCATCTGCCCATCAAGGACATTCACGCAATTAACGCGTTATATAAAATTTCCCTATAAGAAATTCGCTACGCCAATACCGCATACATCAATGCATCTCAGCATTGTTCTAAAAAGAAAACATTTCGGTTGCCATACTAGATAACCGAAGTGGATTATGAAAACAATCAGCAGAACCCCTGTCTGCCTGCATTTACTGTCCCACACGTGCGCAACAGATTTTCATGTGCATCAGTACTCACGGCGGCTTTTATGCAATCTTCAAAGCACCGGCGCAATTCGCGCCTAGCTGCCAAGAGCCGAATTCAATGCCAGTGTAAATACTCAGACTGGAATTCGACCCATGACTCCCTAGGATTGCCATACACAATTAACATGGTTGTAAACACAACCACTGTTGTGTAATTATCCCAAATGTATCCTAATCCCTAACGTAGTATTTGGACAACTGCAAATACTTATCCCAAAGATGCTTTTTCATTCCCACGGTTCGACCACCCATGAGCTCGCATCACGAGTCAACAAGGTGATCCGCGCACAAAAGTAGTTTAGTCGAAGAAAGAGTTCAATGAGTCGAGTCTCAACCTAAGTGGAGTGCGCCCGGAAAATCGAGTGACGTGAAGCGTGTTTGCGTGTGCTTTAGTTCAGTACCCGGTTAGTTTAACATTATTATTCACATAATTTATTCGTAAAGAGAAAAATAACATAAGTTCGAAATAAAGTGTTCTATAGTTTAGTGAAAACGAATACACAATACAAAGAAATAAAAGACAAGCAACAATCGATTTAACTTATAACTGTTGGATTTCTAAAACTTAAAAGTTAAGTAAACACAAGATTAGACTAATTTCATTGTGAAGCGTGTGCCTGTGTCCCTGCAGTACAATAAACGATAAAATTCGAAACAGTTTAACCAGCGTTTTATGCCATCAAATTCGGTGGAGCAATCCGTGGAGTAGGAGTTAACCAGTGCCAATGTCGGCACACATACGTTCTACCCCACAATTGGTGACCATTCGACGCGAGTAAACACAATTTTCTGATTCGGAGTCGGATCAAAACCGTGTCCTAAAAAATTTAAAGGAACAGGGACTATTCGGTGCCGCGACTGTGACAGTGACAATCTTCCCGAACCGAGTGCTTCCGGAAACGCAGTGGCAGTAAGCAATTGTGGCGGCAATTGCCGAAGATCAATATACATTCACCGGAAACAGGAACAACAGGAGCAACTACCCAACACTACACCAGCACCAGGAGCATCCGATCAATAACACCAGGGATTTAAGCAGGTATCCTTCCTTTCTGTTTTTATATCATTCGCTTGGTAAAACAACAGTATTTTAACGTACATTTCCTTTTTGTCAAAGTTTTATTATGTGTTTAACTGATTGTTTTGGAGATATTAAATAAAGTTTCTAGCATTTTTCCACCCTGTAAATAAAAAATATATTTACAACAAAAGCAAGTAGCAAAATTTCAAATCAAAAATAGACGGTCATGTCATAATGCGTGTACTACTTATAATAATTCTAAATTAAAGTGAGACAAAAAAAGAAGAAAGAAATCAATAACATTGTAACTGTAAAACGTTTGTTTCCTTTTTACTTTCGTGGCTGATTGGCAAAGATACTTATATGTGTAATTAGATTAAACGATGCCTGGCAAGGATTTCAAATTTTAATACAGATGTCTTAGGTAGGAAAATGTATTATTAGCCTGGAGTTGACGAAATGTTGTCTGCAGTTATTTAAATAAATAAGCAACAAAACATCAGCCTATACAAATAAAATTAAGACAATTTGTGCCTTTTTATTATTAACAACACGAGTAAAATAACTCAAAACGAAATAATAGAGTATCTGAAATAAATGCTAAATGAAAAACAAAACAACAAATTAAACACGAAATTATTTACCAACATCTTCGTTAATTGTACTTCCGATTTAATATTTTCCTTTTTTTGACCAGTTGCTAATTGAGAACAATTCATAAAAATCATTCTTCCATTTGATCGCCTTATTGTGATTATTTTTACTTGAACGCAACTGCCTACTTTGACTCCATTAGCATTACTTAGAAACATTCAATAATATTCCATGTCAGTTTTTGTTTTTTGTTATAACTTTATATTTTAAACATAATTTTTTTGTCATCATTTTATTGTATCCTTAAAATATTTGCAAACAAGTATATGTATCTAATTTCTTCACATGATATTGACAACAAAATTAAATTTGTTTAAATAAAAGCCTGTGTTACAAATTAGAAAAGAGGAAATATATTTGTATCCTTAAACAGCACGAGATAAAGGCAAAATTAAAATAAATTTTGTAAGCCCCTTCAGGGTATTAAGTAGCGCACAAGCTTTCTCAGCACGCACACGACTCAGCTCAACTTCTCGCAACTTCTTTTCGACACTTTTCAACCCCTTCGACTTATTTTTAGCTTCATCCGCCTCCTTTCAACACCACTCGACTGCAACCGACTCCACCAACTCTTTCAAGCTCGACTCCATTCAGCCGTCCAGACCACTTCACTTCGTGGTTTTCTTTCAGTCAGGCCATATTGGGCCAGCGCGAATACTCCGCCGTCCCAGTTTAGCTTGCATTCGGTCCCGAAAACTGTACTGCACCACCCCAGACGTTCGCCTAATTTGTTTCTAGTGTCGCATCCTTTGTTTCAGTTTAGGCAAGGTAGTAAATCCTTTACTTACCCAACTCCATCGACTCCCGTGACATCATTGTTCACGCACGCGCACTCTACCTTCAGTTTCCTGACGTCGTTGCCTACGACGATTTACTCTGCCCGCTCCCCATCAAGCAATTAAATTCCTTCGCTTCTCTTCCTCTTATTCCGTTGCTAAACACCCACTCTTTCCAAATAGAAAAAAGGGCCCACTCTACTAGGTCTAAGGCAGCTCAGCAAGAGCAGACCCAGCCGTGCTCGGATGATCAAGCGTTCGTAGACGCTTCCAGCATCGAGCACACCTCGCATTCCCATAGCATACACTTGCCTCCTTTCGACGAGGAGGACCCAGAGCTATGGTTCGCCGTAGCCGAACGCTTCTTCAGGGTCGCCAACATGCACGATGAGGAAGTCCGCGCAGTAGAATTGTTGCGAGTGCTAAACCACACGCAACGGACGCATGTTGCTCACATAATTGGGTCAACAGAACCAAATCCCTACAGCAACATGCAAGAGACGCTCCTAAATGCCCTGGACGAGCCCAGGAGCAGCAGACAGCAGCGTTTGGCGAGCGAAACAAATGTTACTAGAATGAGACCGTCCAATTTTCTGACACATTTACGCTCAATAGCTGGGACCAAGATTTCGGACGATATAATTAGGCCTCATTTCCTGAGGTGCCTCCCGCAATATGCCCGCGCGGCATTAATAGTACAACCCAACCAGAGTTTGGGTCATTTGGCGAAACTCGCCGACACAATTATGGAAAGCTCAGACCCACAGTCTGAACCCCCAGCGTACCAGGTCACGGCGATTAACCGAAACGCCGTTTCACCTACACGGCATCAATCCTTATCACTAACAGCACCCCGGACTTCTCTAGTAACGCCTTTTACACAAGCCACACCAAGAAAGGTAACACAAGCTACGATTTCCTCCCGTGAGGAATTTCAACCGCGCACCCAGCAAACAAAGCTCTCGAGATTCGAGCGAGACCTGAACCAACTGCGCGCCCAAATGCGAAATGTCGAGCGCGCAATCCAAAACCGTCCTAATAACCAACGGCCACAAACGAGGAACCCCCAATGGCGGTTTAACACGCCCAGAGGAGCACCAATCACAAACGAAAACGCACCAGACAACAGGCAAAACACGCCTAGTGGCGCTCTGACACAGGCCCGGTGCGTATACCACAGACGTTTCGGTGCAAACGCCAGAAATTGTAGGCAACCTTGCAGCTGGACGCGGCCAGCCCCCTCGCAGAACCTCGTTCGAGCGCGAACGGCCGGCACCCCTATTATAAGTCGCTTAACAATCAGGGACTCTAGATCGAATATTAATTTCACCGTCGACACTGGCGCCGACATTTCCGTCATCCCTAGATCTTTCGCCCCGCGCAACCGAGTGCCGGGCCACCCACAGTTGTTCGCTGCGAACAACTCCCCCATAGCCACTTACGGGCAGAAAAATTTCAAACTGGATCTGGGTCTCCCACGCCCTATCTCCTGGCACTTCGTGATAGCCGATGTCAGCGAGCCCCTAATAGGATCTCACCTATTAGGAAGACACAACCTGTTGGTAGACACTGCCAACAAAGGGTTAGTTAGTCACAACGTCTCAACCCGTCTCTCCCCGCAAGCAGCTATAAGGGCGAAAGACCCGCCCGAGGACTCTACAGACCCAATCCCCGCGCTGTTGGAAGAATTTCACAATTCAACAATTCCCCTCTCCAACCAGCAACAACACAGATCTGGCGTGTTTCCCCACATAGAAACACGCGGCCCACCGGTGAGCCAGCGCCCACGTCGCCTGGCCCCCGAAAAATTACGAGCAGCCCGCGCCGAATTCGAATATATGCTCGAGCGAGGCATCTGTCAACCCTCGGTCAGCCCATGGGCAAGTCCACTTCACCTCGTCAAAAAACGCAACGGTGAATGGCGACCATGCGGTGATTATAGACAGCTGAACGCAGTAACAGTTCCCGACAGGTACCCAATAGCCCATCTTTACGACTATTCGTACAAGTTGCGCGGTTGTACAGTTTTCTCAACTCTTGACCTCACCAGGGCATACCACCAGATTCCGGTGGCACCTGAAGACGTACCCAAAACCGCCGTCATTACCCCATTCGGACTCTTCGAATTCAAGGTGATGACGTTTGGCCTCAGGAATGCAGCTCAGACATTCCAGAGGTATATCGATTCGGCACTACGCGGCCTGGATTGCTGTTACGCGTATATTGACGATATACTAATAGCATCTCGGAACCTTGCGGAGCATCACCAACACCTCAGACAGGTCCTTGAACGCCTCAGACAATTTGGCCTCGTAATAAACCCAGAAAAATGCCAATTCGCCAAAGAGCAAGTTACCTACCTAGGTTACCATATCAACGGCCAAGGTATCCGCCCGCTTCCAGACAGAATGGAAGCACTAACCCAATTCCCCCGCCCCTCCAACGTTCGCGAGCTACGCCGTTTCCTGGGTATGGTAAACTTTTACCGACCCACACTACGAAACACCGCGCACATTCAGGCCCCTTTAAATGAGTACTTAAAGGGGGCAAAGAAGAACGACAAGGGCCCAATCGCCTGGACGGAAGCTGCAGACAACGCATTCCGTCAATCCAAGGCACAGCTGGCAAATGCTACCCTACTCCGCTACCCCGCAGAGGGCGCACCATTGGCCATCCAATGCGACGCGTCAGACACGGCCATGGGAGCAGTATTGGAGCAAGAATGCAACGGAAGCTGGGAACCGCTCGGTTTCTTCTCAAGGAAACTTAATACGGCCGAGCGGAAATATAGCACGTACGACCGGGAGTTACTCGCTATGTACAGCGCCGTAACGTATTTCCGACACATAGTAGAAGGTCGCCCCCTAGTAATCAGAACGGATCAGAAGCCATTGATATACGCATTCCAGAAGAGGTCCGGGAATGCATCCCCACGCCAGGAACGGCAACTCGACCTGATAGGTCAATACACCACTGAGATCAAACACATCTCAGGGGAACAGAATGTTATCGCCGAGGCCTTATCCCACATCGATACCATTCAGCTACGCGCCGCCATCGCCGACGCCGACCTAGCTCAAGCACAGCAGAATGACAACCAGCTCGAGTCTCTTCTCAAAGCAGAGACAGCACTTCAGCTGCGGAAGTTCCCACTCGAGCAATCCGCAGACGAGATATGGTGTGATATCTCCACGGGAACAGTCAGGCCCTATATTCCCGGAGAGCTGCGAAGGAGTGTATTCGAGACCTTTCACCGTCCGGCTCACCCCAGCGGACGTGCAACCGCTGCAGCCATTCGACGTAAGTTCGTGTGGCCTCGTATGAATAAAGATCTCACGAGTTGGGCTCGTGGCTGCCTTAAATGCCAGCGCTGCAAAATTAGCCGGCACAACGTGTTGGAGCCAGCGCAATTCAAACTCCCCGAGGCTCGATTTACACACGTCCACATAGATATTGTGGGCCCCTTAACACTCTCGAGAGGATTCTCCTACATCCTCACCATGATCGACCATTTTACTCGGTGGCCAGAAGCAACGCCACTACGGGTAGTCACCGCCGAGAGTGTCGCCAGAGCGTTTTACTCGACTTGCGTTACACGTTTTGGCGTACCAGCAACGTTAACATCAGACCGAGGTCCACAGGTCGAGGCCACGATCTTCAAGCAGCTTACTGTCTTATTGGGCTGTCAAAGATGTCGTACGACCGCATACCACCCTTCATCCAACGGGATGATAGAGCGTTGGCACAGGTCGCTAAAAGCCTCTCTAATGTGTCATAACGACACGCAATGGTTCGACGCCCTCCCCACTGTCCTCCTAGGATTGAGGACAAGTATCAAGGAGGATCTGGGCGCATCCGCTGCAGAACTGACCTACGCCACCAACCTAGTGTTGCCAGGCGAACTATTTGTGGACAGTGAAGCTCCACACGACCAACTACAAAGCGTAGGCTACCTCCGCGACCTGGTGCGGAAGATCAGGGCAAAACCCGTAGCCCGACATGGCACCAAAAGAGTGTTTATCCACCCTGAGTTGCATAGCTGCACGCACGTCTTCGTCAGGGTGGACAAAGTTAAGAAACCACTCGTTCCCCCCTACGAAGGGCCATATAAGATTCTAAAACGAATCAGCGATCGAGTGTACGAAGTGGAGATCCAAGGCAGATCAACCACAGTCAGCGTAGAAAGATTGAAACCGTGTTTCTCGGAGGCCAACCTCCCAAAGGCCACCACAAACCCCGATGCTACAGAGGAGCTACCCTCAACTTCTACGGCAGGAATACCAAACGGAAATAGCGGCCCCCTCACGCGAAGCCGTACCCGAGCGCCACCACAAGGCGCATGTACGGCCAACCTCACTTAACTACAGCCTTCTGAGTACTACTTCGCCCTACCAACAATATCGTGACTATGTCACTGGAGGGGGAGTACCGTGGCGTCTCTACCAACGCCACTGCTACCTTTTCAACCTACCTCAAAATCTTCCCTCCTAAAGCTCCACTAATTTCATCATTTTTACCATGCAAGCGCAATAACTTCCCCAAGCATTCTCCCACCGATTGCATTACTTTTCGATTATGTAAATCCCAACATCAAGCATCTGCCCATCAAGGACATTCACGCAATTAACGCGTTATATAAAATTTCCCTATAAGAAATTCGCTACGCCAATACCGCATACATCAATGCATCTCAGCATTGTTCTAAAAAGAAAACATTTCGGTTGCCATACTAGATAACCGAAGTGGATTATGAAAACAATCAGCAGAACCCCTGTCTGCCTGCATTTACTGTCCCACACGTGCGCAACAGATTTTCATGTGCATCAGTACTCACGGCGGCTTTTATGCAATCTTCAAAGCACCGGCGCAATTCGCGCCTAGCTGCCAAGAGCCGAATTCAATGCCAGTGTAAATACTCAGACTGGAATTCGACCCATGACTCCCTAGGATTGCCATACACAATTAACATGGTTGTAAACACAACCACCGTTGTGTAATTATCCCAAATGTATCCTAATCCCTAACGTAGTATTTGGACAACTGCAAATACTTATCCCAAAGATGCTTTTTCATTCCCACGGTTCGACCACCCATGAGCTCGCATCACGAGCCAACAAGGTGATCCGCGCACAAAAGTAGTTTAGTCGAAGAAAGAGTTCAGTGAGTCGAGTCTCAACCTATGTGGAGTACGCCCGGAAAATCGAGTGACGTGAAGCGTGTTTGCGTGTGCTTTAGTTCAGTACCCGGTTAGTTTAACATTATTATTCACATAATTTATTCGTAAAGAGAAAAATAACATAAGTTCGAAATAAAGTGTTCTATAGTTTAGTGAAAACGAATACACAATACAAATAAATAAAAGACAAGCAACAATCGATTTAACTTATAACTGTTGGATTTCTAAAACTTAAAAGTTAAGTAAACACAAGATTAGACTAATTTCATTGTGAAGCGTGTGCCTGTGTCCCTGCAGTACAAAAAACGATAAAATTCGAAACAGTTTAACCAGCGTTTTATTCCATCAAATTCGGTGGGGCAATCCGTGGAGTAGGAGTTAACCAGTGCCAATGTCGGCACACATACGTTCTACCCCACAGTACTTTCTTCAAATATGCTCTTCCTGAATTTTCACAATCCATCCAAATTGGTACATCAGGTATCCTGTATTGGCTGCTTCCCTTGAGTAGCACTGGTGTTGGCGATCCTAGTGGATCGGAAGTAGATATTGCCGCATTGCTGAGTTCGCTTTTGGAAGGAATATTTTTCCCGATGAGGACGTCTAAGGAAGTTCTCCGAAATCCTACGTTGAAAGTCATCGCGCCATCACTCATTCTAGTCCAAGAGTCTTTTCTTCTTTTTCTAGGTCTAGCACATCTGCTTGAGACTGTTCCTGAAACTGTCATCTGATTCCAAGGGTGCTTTCTTTTTTTACTAATTCCAGCACATTTGTTTTAGGGTCATCTAAGTTCAAGGGCATTTTCTTCTTTGTTAATCCCAGCACATCTGTTTGAGGCTGTGTCCGAATCCTTGGAGTATTTCTGGTTTGTTGCTGTACCATTCCCTTAAGCAAAATTAGGCCTGGGCATGGATTTTTGGCACTGCCGACACCAACCCTCTGGCTTCTTCTACCCTTGAGAAACTTTGCAAGTAGTCGGGCATGTAGTGTTTTTTGCGTATAGCTTGTACTAGTGTTATAGTTATTTATCAACAATTAAAATTTAATGTAGGTAATATATTTATATATATTTAAAGCGAAAGGACTTACTTGTTTGCTCTGGAATTTTCTTATGTCGAAGTTATTCGTTGTCAGCTGTTCTTGATGCTAATGTCAAGTTGCAGGGGCGCAGAGCGTCGTGCTCCCCTGTTCAGCTTCAGTCCGTTGTGTTTTCTTTCGAAATCTACGTAATTATTATTTCTTCATATAATTCTTCCTGTATGACTTATCTTGATAACGTGTCGTTCTTGACTTTTACTTTATGACTGCTCGTGCATAATGTTTCGAAGCTTTACGTCGAATGTCAAATATATTTTTATTTGCCGTTGCCGTTTAATTTTTATCCGGCACCAACACCGTTTTTTATTATTTTCTCTACCAAGTAGAATTTGCACAAAGTAGCTGACCCGGCAAACTTCGTTTTGCCATATACATTATTTCTAGGGATTGTTTAGGTAGAAAAAAATGACTAACTTATTGAAAGTGTATGAGGATTCGGTATATGAGTGGGAAAGGCATGGAGCACTGTCGATGATAACGGAATATAAAAAAAACAAACCACTAAACATTTATTTTTTAAATTTATTAAATGTATGTACATATCACTAATTATGACAATATTACTAAAAAACAATATCAGTCTCTTAATGCAACAAAGTGTACAATATTTTTTGTTTTCCCATCTTTAGCTAACACAAACAAACTGGATGGTTTGCCCACTCGAGAGCACGCCACGTATAATTGTCCGTGTGAAAAACATGATGTGCTCAAATCTAAACCACAGACAGACATCGTTTGGCGTTTAGACTTATAGATAGTCATTGCAAATGCCAATCTAATTGGAAATTGAAGGCGTTTAAATTGAATTGGTACATCTGTGGGTATAATAGGGATTCGCGGTAGTAATATATTTTCACTTCGGAATTTGCCATTTAAAATGATGGCTTCAATAACATTTTTCATTAATTTTTTAATAACTAATCGCGTGCCGTTGCGCAACTGTGGTGGGTTCAAATTACGAAGCAAAATAACCGGAGATCCAACCTTCAGTTGTAAATTATATGGTGGCATGCCTGGTAAATCCAATGAGTTTAAAAACTCTGTTGGATAATTCACAGCTTCGGTGGTATCGCAAACTGTCTCAATAGATTTGCATGACACCAAGTCTCCTGGCAATAAATCTTGTATCTTAAGATTCAATTCGTAAACGTCCACATTTTTTGCTGCTAAAATTGCTCTTTCTGCCAGCCACTCATGATTTGTGTATTGTCTGTGAACATCGGCTTTGGGTCTCCGGTGTGCCAAAGAAATCTTAGACTATGAGATGCCCTTGAGTATCTGAACTTAGAGAAACATCCCTTTGATATCGGCGACGATGGCGACTGGTTTTTCTCTGAATGTAACCAGTGCCCCAAGAGAAATTAAAGAGGATTCGGTCCAAGCAGTAGGGCGTCATTTTCCATTAAACTATGCCATTGCGTCAAATACTAATTGCGGCTTCTTCTAAATCGAATGTATTACGCCGGAATGGGGGATCTAGGTTCTTCCTGTGGTTGACTCAGCAAATCCGTTGTCCACTAAATTCTTGCATCTTCTTCAAGTTTTTGTTTTTGTTTAGTTTCTTCTCAGTGTTAACTATGCATTGATAGATTTGATTGTACGAGGGTTGCCTTTTATATTTCGGGATTAGAGAACAAAAACAAACATTGATCATCGAAAATCACTTTATTGTTTTTCAAAATATTCCCCATGAAGATCTATACACTTTTGCATGCGTTTGAACCAATTGTCGAAGCACTTTTGCCACTCTGATTGAGGTATCTCCAACACATGCATTCTGAATGCAGCAACCGCTTCTTCAGGTGTCGAAAAACGTTAACCTCAGTTTGTTTTTTACGTACGGGAATAAAAAGAAGTCATTCGGTGCCAAGTCAGGACTATACGGCGTATGACCCATCAAATCGATGCTATGGGTGCTCAAAAATGCAGTTGTCGCAGCCGATGTGTGAGAGCTCGCATTGTCGTGGTGAAGAGTGATCCGTCTTCGGCGGTTGGTTTTCCTGATTTCTTGGAAGACAACTGGCAAACAAATGGTTGTGTACCACTCAGAATTGGTTGTTCTGCGTTGTTCTAGTGGTACGGTTGCGACATGTCCAGTTTTTCCGAAAAAACAGGCGACCATTTACTTCGTGCGCGAACAACTTTTGTTGGATTTGGCTCATCTTGAAACACCCAGACAGTCGACTGCTATTTACTCTCGGGCTCATACGCGTAAATCCACGATTCATCACCTGTCACGATGTCATATGCGTGTTTCGAAGCACCGCGACCGTATTTTTTGAGCATTTCTTTCGATCAATTGACACGAGCCTTTTTTTGGGCGATTGACAAATTGTGTGGGAACCAACGCGAACAAATTTTTTTGACAGTCAAATGTTTATGCAATATTGAATGTATGCTGGTCCCACTAATGCTTAAGGTTGTCTCAATCTCGCGATAGGTCACATGACGATCTTCCAATATCAGTTCGCGCACAGCATCAATGGTTTTCGGAACAACAACTGATTTTGGACGACCTTCACGAAATTCATCTTGGAGTGAACTACGACCACGATTGAATTCACCATACCATCGATAAACACTGGTCCTTGATGGACCTTCATCGCCAAAAATTGAATTAAGTTCATCCATGCACTGTTGCTGAGTTAATCCACGCCGAAAGTTGTAAAAAATAATCGCACGAAAATGTTGACGATTTAATTCCATTTTTGGGCCGAGATGAATCTTTTAAGTTACTGTAAACAACACAAATAGCGCTCGTATGTCAAAACGTTCTGAGTGCGTATAACCTCAAAAATGTCCAACTTTACGACAGAGCTGTCAATTGCCGGATTGCAACACTAGGGTTGCCAAATCCCGAAACATAAGAGGCAACCCTCGTAGTTGTTGGGCAGTACTAACTTCTTACTCCTGTCACTTCACAGCCCATCTTGTGGTCTTCTCCAACGTCTCCAATGCCATTACGTTTTTCGGGCAACGTTATTGCACTCCAATGGGTTCGATTTCAAAATGATGTCGAATCAGTACTTGTGTTTCATCTTCTTTCAATCTACTATAGTTGGGGAACTTTATTGGCATGCTGTGACTACCGTCCCACTCACGCAAGACCCAACCTGAACTTTTGAGCGAGGTTCGAAGCTTGATACTTTCTTTAAAGTACTCGCTACCATAAATGCCCAGTTGTCTTGTTCCATCAGTAATTTTGTCTCCTCCTGGGCGCAGATTATCTGGTCTTCAATGCTCCGTAGGTGTCTACATCATCTGATCGTCTTGTTCTCTACTTGTAGTTTAGAGAGCTTCAAATTGCCATCGTTCTAACTCCAATCAACTTTTTATCCTTCCTGTGGGTTTTGTCTGTTTAGACGAGGATTATTTGGAAGCTTCTCACCTTTACAATGCTCTATTTGTGGAACTGAATTTCACAGTGCGAATTATGATCATTGTTCTTGTTTCAACTTTCTGGGGAAAGATAAAATGTGAGTAGTGCGCCACTCTATAGAAACAGAATTTTAATTACCTGGAACAGTTTTTTAATGCAATTCTTATCGATAGAGATCTGTAAGAGAAAACAAAGTCGGTGCGGCATCCAAATGGGAATCGCAATATTGACATTGATGATGTAATTTTGGTTGCGCTCGTATTGCCTGGGTTTTATGGAGATAGCTAATATCTGGCGATAATCCAGTTAACGATCTCTTTTGGATAATTTTGTTTACTCAGCATTTGGGTCGCCGGGCAATTTCGATTCTAAGAACCACATGTCATCAGACAACCACATATGTGTGGACCACATGGAAGTATGGCATCTTTATTGAGCCAAGTGTCGTTTGTTCTCTGAAGGTGGGAATCGGGAAGTCGCTACAAGTCCACCAAAATATTGAATTTATGCCCCACGCCATCTCCCACACTGTTAGGTATATTGTCGCCTTTCATTTCCATGTTTTGGTCTTTTCCTCTCTTATCCAGTTGGATAGATTGTTTAATTTTCCTCCTGGTCACTATAATCCACTTACTGGATACACATTTCACACCGATGGGTTATCCATGCTCGGCAAAAAGCATAATTAGATTTAGTTTAGTTTACTTGTGGTAAAAGAAAGAAATATATTCATTACACTTCTTTTCGTCTTTTTTTTCTGATTGCAGATTTTTAGTAAAGGACATGTTCACCCCCGGTAATTCACACTGTTTTGTTTTGTTCAAGGCACGACATAAGTTAAGGTTGTTTAATGTACGCACACGGAATCAAACGATTGATAACAAGAAAACACACTTGCAAAATTGTCCCGAGTCTTCAGCAGTAGAAATATTACTGCGGTAGTAGATTATCGGGCCACTGACTAATCTTAATCCACTTGTTTATCGTCACGATAAAGCAAACAGAGATTTTTCCTTTCCAGTTCTTTTTTTTATTTACCAACTTCATCACCTATCACTGAAAATACAACTAAGAATCTCCACTCCATAACAACATCCAATGCTCCTCCATCACGTCTGCACGTAACGTCGAGCAAACTTTGCCTTGTGGATACAACAGAATTTGAGTAGGAACACAACGAGCACACCACTAGATGTATAGCCAACGCAAAGAGCGAATGTTTTGCGCCATCGCCACGCTTCGTAGTCCTTGTAGTTTGAGAAGCGATTCCGGAATCGTTCGGGTAATTCAAAGCGACTGCGCTGAGGGAAGAACGACAAATAAAAATCCTCTAGAATGTGACGTATGAGTTCGTTATCCTCCGGAAAATCAGGCTCCAAATTGTCATTGATGCAGTTGAATTTCCTGAAGTACAATTCATGGTAATTATGTTTTTTGCACAACATAAACGGATATAATCACTCACTTGGGTTTCTTCCGGAATCGGTCAAGAGAATCCACAACATCCGTGAGGTTTGAGGTCAACATCATGAAATTGCTATGCATGGCGCGCTTCGATATCACGTTGAATTTATATCGCGGCCGCCGAGCAAAGTTGTACGCCATAATTTCAGTGAGCGGAGCACACTTTGCTATTAGGCTCCTCGTTATCGTTGGCTGAAATACCCCATCACTTGAGAAGAGTAGGAACTTGTAACCCAGGATCTTACCATGTTCGAGTCTTCATACCGCTCATATACCAAGGTACTGTATTCCACTTGGGTTGTCGCCTCACTGCCCAGGTGTCTGGAGCAGTTTATAATGATTTCCTCAAAGTACCGGACGGCAGACCAGTCTAACGGCAAAGGATATACCCGCGTTAAAAACGTCCGCACCTCACGATCAGACCATGTTGATGAGTTATCCGTGTCGAATTCATCAAAGATCTCTTCAACAGTTGCATTCACTCTTTCCCCCATCACGAAGCTGTAATAAAGAAAGGCAAACTGAATGTCTTCCCGACTGCGGAAGCGTCTTGACCTCGTCTCCTCTATTTCAACGTTGAATTTCTTTTGCATGGCATCAATGATGTCTTTGTCGAGCAGAAAACCGACATGTGCTAAAACATTTCGAGCCTTGAAACCATAGACGTGGTTCAGCAATTTGTTTGTGCGGACTAGGCTCTGAGAGAAGACATCGGTGCTGGATTTATAAACTTTATTTTCGATTTGAGTTTGTTCAGTTGGTGATCGTGGTTTAAAACGTTGTTGGTTGTTAAACTTGTCTACAAACATCTTCAGTTCCTCGAAAGTGGACAAATTCGAACTCTTGATGACATCTTTGAAAGACTTTTGTTGGTTTTCTGGCTTCGCAGTTACTTTTGTTGTCGTAGTTGGATGTATAGCCTCAAGATACGACAGCGTTGAAGGCAATTGCGAAGCCAATTGTTTGTCCTCATGCAAACAATCTCCTCCATCGAACTGGCACTCCACGGTATTGCAGTGTTGATCACATGCGCCATCACCTATATACACCCAAGGACAATCAGTAGCACAATCGGGTAGGGTCCAGGCTGTATAGATGCGCACTCCTTCCGATTGCGTATATAGATCCTCGGGATACAATGGGGCACCCAGGAAGATATCGTCATTTAGGTACAAGAAACGTTTTGAGAGATTCGGGATTCTGTGGATAAATGTCTCAATTGCCGAGCTGGAAAACGTAGGTAGATTCTCAGGATTTTTTATTAAATCACTATGTGGCACCACAGAAACTTTACTATAACTCAAGTCAATCCAGTGGGGTATCTGTCCATTGGTAACAATGTAGACATTCCTCACCCAAGGAGCGTACTTCTCAAGGGAGCGCAGTGAATACTTTAGTTCATTTTTGTCATCGAATCGTGCAGGATCATACAGAGGATCATATTTGCGAACGGATTCGATGAATTCTGGGTCAGATCCGTTGACCCAAGTGTACACAACATCGAAGTGGAAACAGTCGGATAATACGTCATCACTTTGTATTTTAGACAAGTACGTAGACTACAAACAATAAGACATTTAAAATTGGATAAATAGTATTAACAATTGCTTACAATCTTCCAAATGCCAAGTATCGCAATAAACAGTAAACACAAGATTATTCGACGTTGTAATAGAAATTTGCCGTCATAAATCCACCTGCGATACACCTTCCGAATCATATTTAAATGTGGTGTTTAGCATTTTATTTAAGTGTGCGGAGCGGGAGGTCGGTCCGGAATTTCATTCTAACTTTAACGTGGATTGTTTACCTATGCAGAATATTTAGTGTTAATCCATAAAATATGAGACCATCAGTGTGTAATGTGACAGTTGACATCGTATTTTTACGATATACATATTGAACTGCATTGCCTACAGTATGACAACCAATGTTGCTCTGGGGAATTTGGTGGAATTGTACCCAAGTGCAATTAAGCTTATCGGATATTGTGATTATAGTTCCTTCCGTTACACTTTTTGATGTTTATTACGAAATTTCACAGTATTTCTCCCATGTTTTTATATACCCACACCACACGTGAACCGCATAGTGAAGCCGAGTTTAACATGTTGATTGCCACGTCAGCAACTTAATGGAATTCTCGGAATTCTCGTTTATCGGACTGCCGTTAGGTATTACTTCGCGGAGCTGGTTAGCTTTACGTTTTTTTTAAGCTGTTCTCTCCATGTCGGCTATTTGTGCTTGCCTTACTTTCTCGATTCTTCTAAGTTTGAGTTCCACTTTGGTCACATAAGCGGTTATCTCCATCCAGTTATTGTGTGGGTGTGTGTGTGCCAGCCCCACCATCTCCCACAAAAAAATAAGTTATCCGCCAAATTGTATACACTGGTTATTCCAATTTAAACCGAAACCCAAATCGATGCGTCAGCCATGTCGATATATTATTTTTGTACCGGATATGATGTACATGCAAAATTTCATTTTAAAGCTAGAGTTTGAACACAAGAAATAAGGACAAGAAAATAAATTACAGGAAAATAGAAAAAGAAAAACAAAAGACAAAGAACTTAAAATCTGCAAAGAAATAAGAAATTTATAAAAGTAATAAAAATATCTTTTTGTTATATCTATTTTAATATAAAATAAACACAGCAGCAGCTTTCCTTAGACTTTGATTTGAATTGAACATTTTCATACATTATTATATTGTGACGCATATGACAATCAGTACTAGAATATTCTAGAGAGTCCGAAACAGAGTACTAGAATATTCTATAAAGTAATGGAAAACTGGAGACCGTGAACAGTAGAACATTCAAGACTATGGAACGGACGGAAACAAAACGCCGAATCAGAATAAGGAAACGGCATAAATACGTCGCACACAGATCATGGAGATGAGTAAGAAGTAGAAAGTGAAGCAAGCGATAAGCGCGGAAGTAATAAGTAATGAGTAAGAAGTAAGCAGTAATATACGCGAAAATTACGGAAGCGATAAGTGAAGAAATCGTTATGTGTGCGGTAAAAAGTAACGGTTGTTATTAACGGACTAATAAAGTGTCACATTAATTCAGAATCGATTTAACGGCTCTTATTTATTCAAAATAATTAATCCAGCGAACCCTAAGCTAGCTACAATATTATATTTAATCTTTTTAATAATTAAATAATTTAGTCAATCAATCATCATCATCATCATCATCGGCACTACAACCGGCGACCGGTCTTGGGCTTATTTAGCAAGTCCTGAGGCTTGTTAAATTTTCCATAATGATTTGTTTTTTTCTGGGCAAGGTTATTAATCTTGCGCCAGAGGCTCCCCGACGGGGAATCGAACCCGGGTCTCCCGCGTGACAGGCGGGTATACTAACCACTATACTATCGAGGAGTCAATCAATAGTTATATGTAAAAAAAAAAATATATATATATATATAAATATGTATATATATATATATATATGCTTATATATATATATATATATATATATATATATATATATATATATGTTTTGATCTTTGCCGAGCGGGGAATGTCGTCGGTCGAGATCTTTGAGCATCCGCCGACCGAGGAATGTCGTCGAGGAACATGACTCCTGCCAAGCGATCTCTCTATTGTGGTGGGCTTGGAGTTGGCAGACCCAGACGTCTCGATCCTTACAGCCGGGCTAAAGAAGTCCAACAACTCCGACGTGATCGCTCAGGCTACGCACCTTGGGTAGATACTAACGGGCGCATCTTCCCGCGGCCCGCGGCACCCCAACACCAGCCGGCCTCTGACCAGCCACTAGATCAGTGTCGACCGCGAGCTGCGCGACCTCCTGGAAAAGTTCTGGATTCAGGACGAGGTTCCTCCCCAACCAGCTGGTCTGACCTTGGAGGAGCAAGCATGCGACCAGCAAGGCCGCTACATATTACGACTCCCTTTGAAGCCTACCACAACGGAGCTGAGGGATTTGGGCAGCGCTGCCTTCCGCCGACTGGAAAGCAGGTTCCAGCGCCAGCCCCAGTTCCGCGATCTATATGAGAGATTCATGGAGGAGTACATCGAGCTCGACCACATGACTGGGGTGGACACCACGAGCACCGACACCCAGCAACGGGAATCCATTATCCCACACCATGGGGTGTTCAAGGCGTCTGACCAGACACCCAAGATCCGCGTGGTGTTCAATGGTTCCGTCCAGCCGGAGTCTCAATCAACGAATGCCTCTACGTTGGACCAAAGCTCCAGAGTGACATTTTTGATGTCCTGCTGCACTGGCGACATCAACCTATGCGCTGGATTGGATACACTCACAGGGGCACAGCTACTGAAGCAGCAGCTCATCGAACTGCTGTCGGTGGGCGGCTTCCCCTCAGCACACGGAGCTTCAACCACCACTCGCTGCTCCCCTGCCAACCAGCCGAGCTCGGCGCATACCCCACTTGGCCCACAGCTGAGGCCCACTCAATTTTGGGGAGGATCCAGGAGGACTGCTTCACATTCCATCTTCGAGACCCAACGGGCGACGCGGCTCACACCAAACGGGGGACACTCGCAATCATCGGTCGCCTCTACGACCCCCTGGGATGGATCTCCCCCGTTGTGGTAAGATTCAAGATCTTCATGCAGGAACTGTGGCCCCGGGTACTCGGGTGGGCCGAACCCCTGCCCCCCTCGATGGAGTCCCGGTGGCGTGAACTCGTCGCGGATCGACAGCAACTACCCGCACTTCGCATCCCTCGGTGGACCGGCTGTGTCAACACCCATCCATCGGTGAAGCTCCACGGATTTGCCGACGCCTCACAGGCCGCCTATGGTGCCACCATCTACCTCAGGACATTTGGCACCCCGTCGAAGTCCTCATGCACCATCCTCGCTTCCAAGACCAAGGTGGCCCCTTTAAAGCAGGTATCCCTACCACGTCTGGAGCTGTGTGCCGCATTATTGCTGGCGCGCTTGATGAAGCGCGCCCTCACCATCATGTCAACCCAGAACGCCCCAGTCCACCTCTAGTCAGATTCCACCGTCGTCATATCATGGATCCATGGTGCGCCGAGCCGATTGAAAACCTATGCCGCCAACCGGGTCTCCGAAATCCAGACGACTCTACCGGGCCCCCACTGGCATCACGTCGCCGGTGTCCAGAATCCCGCCGACTTGGCGTCCCGCGGAGCGTCGGCGGGTCAACCTCGCTCGCCGTCACTATAGATGGACAGCCCCGAGTGGTGGCAGGTGGACTCAACACTCAAGCTCTGGGTCTCTTATGTGCAGAGAGTCAACTTCCACCGGGAGATAACATCGCTCACCAGGAACTTACCCGTCGCTAAGGACAGCATGCGCATGCGCCTCAACCCGTTCCTCGACCCGAGCGGCCTTCTGTGGGTCGGGGGGCGACTGCGCCACTCCCTATTACACCCCGACGAGAAGCACCCCCTCACCCTCCCGTCCGGACCCTTCCTCTCACTGCTCCTCGCCCGAGATGCCCACGGCAGGACCCTCCACGGTGGCACACAGCTGTCACTCAACCATCTACGGCGGCGATTCTGGATTCTCCGGGGACGACAACTGGCCAAGGGAGTAATCTTTCGCTGTCTCCGCTGCTGGCGACACTCATCCTCCCCGACCCTTAAACTCATGGGGGCCTTGCCGGCTACCCGAGTGCGACCCGCCAGGCCCTTCTTACACAGCGGAGTCGACTACGCCGGGCCGATGGTTATCAGGTGCTCAAAAAGTGGAACCAGGAGCACGTTCAAAGGATACATCGCCGTGTTTGTATACTTCGCCACCCACGCGGTGCACCCGCGAGCCGCCTCTGGGTACTCAACAGAGGATTTCCTCCGGGTCTACCGCCGCTTCGTGGCTCGGAGAGGAATCTGTGCAACACTGACCAGTGACTTCGTCACCAACTTCGTCGGCGCGGATAAAGAATTGCGGGGGCTATTGGCCCAGACAACAAGGCAAACGGCCGAGATCGCCCACCTCCTCGCCAATGAGGGTACCGAGTGGCGATTCAACCCTCCATCAGCCCCTCACTTCGAGGGAATCTGGGAACCCTCTGTAAAGCGGACCAAGTTCCATTTGAGGCGCGTTATCGGCGACGCAGTCCTAACCTTCGAAGAGCTCTCCACCCTGCTGGCCTAAGTGGAATCCTGCTTCAACTCGCGCCCCCTCCAGCCGCTGGGGGATGACCCGACCGACCTGGCGGCGCTCACACCCGGACACTTTCTTATTGGAGGAACGACGTCGACCACCCCGGAGCCTTACACACTTCAACCCAACTGCTCTGTGTGTGATCAGGGCTGAGCTGGCATCCCCCCTGCAAGTGGCACCTGGCGCGAATCCTTAAGGTGCACCCTGGCCGGACGGGTCGTGAGGGTGGCCACGCTGCGGACTGCTGTGGGCACCTTAACGAGACCCGTTTCCAAACTAAGTATCCTCCCATTTGGGAAGGATAGAACATCGGACCAGCATCGATCAGCGGATGGACATCACCGGCGGCAGCCTCCGACCCGGCCGGTATCCCCCCTCCGGGCATAATGATTCGTCAATGATTGGCGAAGGCGGGCGGAATGTTGCGGATTGGGAGTTGGATGTGCTGGAGAAATCTAATACATTCGCAGTATACCAGTTGCGCGGCAGCTGTCACGGGCCAGCTGGGGGGTTGTCACCGACGATGAGGTCAGCAGCGTCCCTTTTTTGAATTGGCAATTATTCGGGGTCGTTGTTGTTGATCAAACTTGACATGACAAATAAAAGCTAGTTCTTCGATATTATTAACTGGGTTTTGTGTTATGTGTTAAGGGGAATAAACTCGCTCCACTGTCACGTTATCCTATACCTTGACCGCGCTTTTCTCTCTCCCTTTGTGCCGAACGAGTTCGACAGCCATTGTTCGTTGTGACCGTCCATCGGCGGCCAACGAAACGCGCACACCTTTACAATATATATATATATATATATATATATATATATATATATATATATATATATATATATATATATATATTGTGACGCATTGACAATCAGTACTAGAGTATTCGAGAAAGTCCGAAACAAAGTACTAGAATATTGTAGGAAGTACTGGAAAACTGGAGACTAGGAACAGTAGAACATTCAAGGCTGTAGAACGGACGGAAACGAAACGCCGAATCAGAATGAGGAAACGGTATAAATACGTCGCACACAGATCATGGAGACAAGTTATGAGTAAGAGGTAGAAAGTGAAGCAAGCGATAAGTGTGGTAGTAAGAAGTAATAAGTGAGAAGTAAGCAGAGTAAGCAAGCGATAACCAAGGAAGCGATAAGTCAAGAAATCGTTGTGTACGGTTTCCGTCCGTTCCATTGCCTTGAATGTTCTGCTGTTCCTAGTCTCCAGTTTTCCATTACTTTATATAATATTCTAGTACTCTGTTTCGGACTCTCTAGAATGTTCTAGTACTGAAACAGAGTACTAGAATATTCTATAAAGTAATGGAAAACTGGAGACTAGGAACAGTAGAACATTCAAGGCAATGGAACGGGCGGAAACGAAACGCTGAAACAGTATAAATACGCCGCACACAGAGCATAGTGATGAGTAAGAAGTAGAAGGTCAAGCAAGCGATAAGTAATGAGTAAGAAGTAATAAGTGTGGAAGCGATAAGTACGGAAGCGATAAATGAAGAAATCGTTAAGTGTACGGTAAAAAGTAACGGTTGTTATTAACGGACTAATAAAGTGTCACATTAATTCAAAATCGATTCAACGGCTCTTATTTATTCAAAATAATTAATCCAGCGAACGCTAAGCTCGCTACAATGTAATGGGTTCTCCAATAGGGACTTGACAAATTTTTTCGGTAGTAATTTTTTATAATTTGCAGACGTTGTTCGTTCGTGTACTTAACCATGATGAAAATGTTGAGTTTACTGAATAAATTGACAGTGACAGTTCGATGATTAGTGGAGGGGTGCGCTCACAAATTAAATTCAAAGTTCTCAAGTCTCTATTGGAAAACCCGATATATTGAGTAACTCAACATTTTCATTGTGGTTAAGTACACGAAAGAACAACGTCTGCAAATTATGAAAATTTACTACCGAAAAAAGTTGTCAAGTCCCTATTGGAAGACCCATTATATATATATACATAATATATTGTATATCACGTTGTTCATTTTTCAAACTTGTTTCATCAAACCGTGTGATATCTCCTAAGCTTCTATTTGATAAATAATCTAAATTGTTGTATTGTAAAACACTGAGAAGCAAAAATTATTGGTACGCTTAAAAAATGTATCTTTATTATCATTTTTTTTTTGTCAAAAAATGAGCTGCAGTTGAACAAACATTGCCACTTCGAGACTCGATTGATTTTTCAAATGTGTGACTTTGACAACAAGGGTGTACGTTCTCGACATTAATACGTGATATTGTAAAAGCCGGTGGGCATTTGTTTGTTCTAGTATTACTGTGCTTAATACACGTTTGTTAATTTTTTTAAACGTATTAAAGCCGATTAAAACACATACAGTGAGTTTTCTTCCCCACAGTAACTTTAAAACATTAAACCTTTGTGTCATTGTTTTCCTGCAACAATTCGATGATCGATCGTGACGTGTCCCTAAACACATTTATGTTCTTTTACAGAAATGATTACTGATGTCCAGCTGGCAATATTCTCGAACGTACTGGGAGTGTTCCTGTTCCTCCTGGTCGTGGGATATCACTACATCAATGCAAACACTTCAATATTCCGGTCAAATCTGAAGAAATAAATATTCAATTTCCTTATGGCGATTGGTTTTTACTTTGAAGCAGTTATATATATACATTCCTATGGGAGGCGATTGTTGCCAACTAGTTAATTTAATTGTTTTTCTTTTTTTTTTTTACTATCGTTTGTGTAGGTAACAGGGTTACAACAGTTTTACTCGTATTTCTATAATATTTTGAGCAGAACGCCTATAGTTAAGAAATTCACCTGCTCTGTTGTACAGAAAGTGGACGTCGCGCTGCAGCGCCAATCACTTCTTATTGCGCCGAACCTTTTGCCGCATATAATTGTGAAATTATATTTAAAATATGTGAATCATCATCATCGGCACTACAACCGGGATCCGGTCTTGACCTTATTTAGCAACTCTCGAGACTTGTTAAATTTTCCATAATAAGTTATATTTACGGGCAAGGTTGTTAGCCTTGCGCCGAAAATATGTGAATGCCTCAAACTAAATACCTCTTCCAGGGGTGTATCAACAAGTTGACTTACGACTCGAACCATTAAAAACCACCTGAAGTTATATTCACGATTGGTAGAGATGTATTCGATCTGCTTGAAAACAAAGTGCTTTTTTACAGAATATATTTGAAGTACCCTAAATGTAAAAACAGGGCGGCAAAAAAAAAGGGTTGGGGATTATACTAACAAGGCAAAATGCAAAGGTACCAGTCACGTGGTTCCGCTGAACCTGTGTTTGTTCGTAACTGTGAGGTAAATATTTGACATAAATTGATGCGAACTCTCGCGTTTATTTCGGTAAACTATTTGGAGACGAGCGACGCATTTATCATGTTTAATTGGGCTACGACCGCGATAATACATATAGAAAACAATTAGGCAGGATACGTTGTCAATGAGGTCCACTGCTCGTTTCTGCATTCTATCGCCTACGTTACTTGAGTCTGAAGAAATATAGATATTTAATACCACCAGTCAAGAGATAGAAGGCATACAAAAATAATGTGGGTATACGACAGGATCCCTCCATGTGGTAGAAACCTTGACGTGGTGCAGCGACTTACGTTACAACGAATCACTCACCTATGCTGACGGAAGCCTGCGATTCCAACAGGGCCTCCCACGCCGGACAGGCTAGCGAAATATCTGTCACCCCTAAACCAGAATGTTATTGGATGGCTTGCAGCCAGGGCTATACCGGTTGTATTATAACGGCGTCTCTCTGACAGCGGGTCGAATCAGAGCAGTAAGACGACCTTACCATATCAAAACGGGGCTCTGATATGGCGGACTAATTGAAGCCTCAAGAATCGTGGGAACGAAAATGACTGAAAACAACGAATATACAAAAAACCGGTAATCGCAGGTATGATGAGCCAACACGACCATTAAGGAAGAATTTGTCAAGAAAACATCGCCCCGGCAAGAAGAAGACGTAGGGAAAAACGAAAAAAGGGGGATATCTGTGGCAGTTCTGTGGGGCTTTTCAGGGCCCGAGAGCCATGCATCGCTCGATCCCCACTATTTCCAGCAATGCGACTTACCTTAAAGTCGAATCTTCAGCAAGATTATACAACCTTGCTACGGCATTAACCGCCAACCAATTCGCTGGAATTAATTCGGTTATCCCCAAGGATAACCGACATAAATACCTTATAGGCAGCTTACCTTTCTTTGGGGATTTTTCCAAACCCCTTCTCCACGGTCATTTCTGAAAACATAATTCATGGCAAGTTTATCATCTTGCCATGACATCAATTCAGCATCACCACGAGCTTCCGCGACCGAACAATGGATGGCACATATCTACCAACACACGCTGATCTTTCCGTGTGTTATCTTTGTACCCATTCATTGACCTAGCATCATTTCGGGTTGCTTGCACATCTGCAAGCCAGATTTTCAACGGCATGTCTATGATCTATCTTTCCTATCAGTAAAGAAGATCAAATTAAACATTGGCCTTTCAGGCGCGCATATTTACTTGTATCTCAGCATGACCGATTTTGTCATCCGTTGCCGTTTCTCGGAACGATCACCAGCATCGGTCATGACCACCAATTTTAGTTTACACAAAGTAAACACTCAAACGGATACTTTCGCCTGACAGTCCCTTCAACGGGATTGACATATCCCTAAGACAACATACATCACCGAAATATGTTTATTTTAAATGATCTGGCAACGGCCATAACCAATGCTTGATTCATTATTCCAAGATAGATTCCTGCCTTCGGCAAGGGTTTTATTGACTCACGTCAATCAAAGAATCTATCCCTTGCGGATGGCGGCAGTTTATCTTGCCCAAACATGTAGCAGCAGATTCGATCTGCTACATGAGTTTTTCCCTGTTTCCTTTTGTTTTGGACCTTCGCCATTGGCGGCGAATCCTTTAGGTTCGTTTTCGTTGGATGTCTGTAAAGAGACATCCAATAGTGAGTCAGATACAATCCTCGTAGGAGTACACACGCGCTGGAAGTCAAGTCGCAAATTAGCCCACGTAGTATCGCGCGTTCGAGCAGTCAATAAGAACGGTGATCAATTGAAACGCGCGAGTAATTAAGTCCGTGAAACGTATATCGAGTGCACTACATACCAGTTCGGTTGCGTCAAAACGTAGATTTTAAATATAAAATCCGAAATATTTGTTTCGTCATCCCTTCACACACAGGGCTCTGCTTACGCTGATCGACCGGATAAAGTACCTGCAGCGGTTGAGGTGTGCGGTTTAAAATAATTTTGTGCAATTGATTTGAAGACAGCCCGAATTAAACGGAGGTTAAGTTTAAATGAATATAGTGTCTAATAAAATGGAAGGCAAAATTTGAACAACTATTGTGAAAAAAGAGTAAAGACAGGTAAATTAAAGAGATCATTTTATCAACTGGACAAATCCGTGTGTTTTATTTTCATTACCTTTTTTATGAACAATAAGTGAGTTTCCGGATACGTGGACATCGGAGTTTGTGAACAATAAGCAGTGAACAGTCAGTGCGTTTTATTAGTGACAATCCGAGGAGGTTTAGTTAACCCAGCGTCCGTGCGGCGCATCGACTAAACCATACCTACAGTTCCATTGAACGCCTCTACTTACCTTCCCATCAATTATTAGGAAACTTCTGCCTAGTGCACCTAAAACCCTGGAAAACAATTTCTTATGGCAGGTCCATTGAACGCCAGTACTTACCTTTCAAGTATCTATCCAAAAACTTCCTTCTGAAAACACATAAACCCATAGTTTTTCGCTAATGCAGTGGCATTAGCACCAAACAGATATTTCCCCCAAAGGCATGATCGGCTGAAACGCATCATGTTTCTGAAGAGTAATCGGTTGCAGCACCAAGCAACCGACAGAAAACTCGAACGACATCAATGCTAATGCCATCTAATAAATGCCGCCACACATGTGCGTGGCGTATTTTAATACTTATCCCAAGTCACAGCAAGTTTTGTCCAACCAACGAACAGTGTGAACAATAAAGAACGGATTGCAACCCAAAATAGAGTGTTTCATTTGTCATCAGGTGAGCGGTTAGTGGCGAAGTTTCGTGTTGTTTTTGGTGACACTCCGGTGTAACACAGTGGGCGATAGTGAACCCGTGCCGTACGCCGCACACATACATTATACCCCTCGGTAGGTGGAATAGCCAAACGTTATATAAACCAGGCGCAATACAAATGGGCATAGAGAACGCGAAACAATATAAAATTGACAACGTAGCGCTGAAAGTTCATCTCCCACCCAAACAATCGAAACTAACGGAGTCATACTTGTGTGTGGAGGTACCGATACACATAGTCTCGGAACGGGCTTCATCAAAAATAATAAGATCACGCCACATGTAAAAGACGTGGAATTCATCAATGAGCGAATGTCAATGCTCAGAACACAGGCCCAGTGGTATAATTCTGTACTTACAAAAGTACACGCGCCGACAGAATCTACAGCCGGCGAAACGAAGGACACGTTCTACGAGATTGTGGAGGAAGTATTTGATGGAGTTTAACCGTTCAATGTTAAAGTATTACTCGGAGACCTCAACGCGAAAATTGAAAAGGAAAATATCTTCCAACCAATTCCAGACAAGGAGAGCGTATGTCTTAAACGACAATGGAATTCGAGTTATCGCTTTTGCAGCATTAATAGATCTGTTGGTAAAAAGCACGATGTTCAAACAACAAAATTCACAAGGACACATGGATACCAGCCGACAGCATAAGGCATAACCAAATAGACCGCTTCTTCCTAGACAAAATACACCATTCTAATATCACTGATGTAAGATCGTATAGACAGACAAATTACAACTCCGACAATGTTCTAGTGATAGGTGAAATCAGGAGTCGCGTCGCAGTAAACCGGCGTGGTCAGCCACGGGAGATGGGCTAAAAGTTCGACATTGATAAACTAAAAGACCACCACAAAGGGGCTGAATATCGTGGCGAATTGACGAATAGGCTTAGCATCCTAGAGAATGGGAGTAGTGGGGAAGAGGAAAACAATAATTTGTAGATGGAATGGGCATCAATCAATAACGTGATCAAACAAACAACCCAAAAAGTATAGTGTTTTCCAATAGGGACTTGACAACTTTTATTCGGTAGTAAATTTTTATAGCTTGCGGACGTTGTTCGTTCGTGTACTTAACCATGATGAAAATGTTGAGTTTACTAAATAAATTGACAGTGACAGTTGGATGATTAGTGAAGGGTGCGTTCACAAATTAAATTCAAAGTTGTCAAGTCCCTATTGGAAAACCCGATATTAGGATTTAAGAAAACAATTTAGTACAAACTTTGGTTTGGCGATGGGGGCCGGGGGAAAATCGAACAACGTAAACGCCTCAGAGTGGTCCACTTAGAAATACATGGTAAACTTTATGCAGGACGATACGCGACAGTTCGGAAAGAGACAGCGAGACATTTCAAACGGGAAAAATGAGAATGAGAGAGGGGCCAAATCGAAAAAATGCTAGAAAATACCAGAGCAAAGAACATAGAAATGTATGCGGGTATAAATTCGATTAAAAACGGGTACCGAAGGAAAACCGAAATAATTCGAGACGCAGATGGCTACGTGGTCACAGAAACAAACAATCGTGTGACAAAGTGGAAACAGTACTTTGAATGCTTGCTTAATGTGCGCACCAATCAGCCACATATAAATGTACCGGAGATACATACAGCCGAGCCACAGATCCAAGGGCCCTCCTTCAACAAAGTTGTAGACGCAATAAATCGGTTGAAAAACAACAGTACTCCCAGAGTCGATTGCATACCGGTAGAGCTTATGAAGCACAGTCATTAATCAAAACAATATGGGACAAAGATGTCACTCTGGAGGAATGGGAGACCGCTATAGTCATCCCTATTTTCAAAAAGGCAACAGATCTGACTGCGAGAACTACAGATGAATATCATTCATCAACATACAAAACATACAAAATACTAACAAATGTCATTATTGCGGATTCGCAATTATACTTAGTAAAAAATTCTAGTACGTTCTCATTTGCCTGTTTTTTTGCAAGCTGTCGTCCACCAGCTGATAACGTGTCGCTGACAGAAAAGGAATGCTAACTCAGCGTCAAAATTTCAAATTCTCCAACAGTCACTCCTGCTTGAGTCACCCTGTGGCGTTTCTAGCATTCTAGCAGATACACACACGACTAGTAAAGAACAACACCACAAAAGCACATCCATTAAAGCCATATACCATAGCAATAATATGCCATTTTCACATTAGTCGAATGTATTTGAGTTTAGAAATTAAATTCACATAAGCGGCAGTGGCCTGGTGGGTTGAGCTTTGGTTCTATCTTTTAGTGATTCTAACCGTGATAGCGTTGGTTCGAATCACTCGCTCTTCACTATCGTCGCAAAACGCTATAACCCGGTCGCTTGGCGACTTCCAACCTTGCCTCGATTTCGGCCCTCCTCGATGACCTTACCGAGCTGCCTCTTGAGGCTACGCTCCATGCTCCGCGCCGCGCTTCGCCCTTGGCACGGGTGACCCGGCGACGCTGGACCGCTGGTCTCCCCGTTGGTGCGTTGGGTCGATCCCCCGTCCTGGGGTGTGTGGTTCAGAGTGACTCTCCTTCGCTTCGGCCACGTGTGCCGATTCTCTTCTTCTGGCGACCGCTCCGACAGATCCATCAAGCCATGTGGGAAATTCTTCTCCTGTTGGGCTTACATTAGGTCCGGTGCTGCCCACTCCAGGGTGAGTAGACAGTCCTCCCGCAGGCGATGGCAGCGTCCCCCTTGCTTTGGCCGATCTCGTTATCGGTATCCTCGTTTATCGCCGAGATCCGGTCGAAAGGACCAAAAACTGTTACTGCTCTGGGGACGGCGCCTTCTCCGACGACGTCTCAGCTCACCCCTCTCCGTCTGGACTGTATTACGACGCTGGCCGGCCAAACGATTTATTTGATTAGCGTACCGTACTTCCAGAGCCGGACTCTGGTCTGGACGAAGGGCGTTATTGTCTTGCCCAGTACGATTCTTGTATTCTCCAAATAAAACACCGCTGCTACAATTGCTTAATCTATATTATTCCGTCATCTCTTTGCAACTCGGAGCTCCCGTGGCAACTCCTTGTGCCCTAAAAAAAAAAAAAAAAAAAAAAATGGGGTGGCGAGAGGCCGACGTCTTGCGAGGATGTTGAGCTCGGTCTCAAGATATCTGAAAAGAAAGGGGAAGGAGTTATCTAAGGATAGTGTGGACAAGGTTGGCGGTTGGGGGGAAGAAATCGTACAAGACCGGTATGTCTTGAGTGCGGTAGTAATCTTTGTCTTTGGCGTCTGATAATCTGCGCTTTGGTCGGCGTGTGTGTGTGTGTGAGCTGTCTTGTACTGTGCGTGTGTGTTTGTCGTGTGTCAGCAGTAGACCCCATGGGATGAGTCCAGGAATCCTCTATTATAAAGGAGAATGTTGTTGGGAAGGGTGCTTTCTTCAGTTTTGTACTGAAGAAGAAGTTGTGGTGGTCTGATGCGAAGAGATCGAAAGAGAGAAGGAACAAGAACGCAGGACTCCTGTTATGATTATATGTACAATTTAATGATATATAATTTTAATATTTTGTAATTATATATATTTAATATAGTTAATATAATTTATTTTTTGTGAAACGACTTACTTGGGTGAACGTGGAGCGGTCACTTAGGGTTGCGGTTGTTGATGCTGCTGTCACGTTGCAATGGGCGTTGAACATGCTGCTCCCCTGATCAGCTTTCTGTCTTTCTTCACAATTACGTCTATTTGTTTTGTGGTGTGTATTCGCGTGTGTAGTTTAAAACACTCTTCCACAATTATTAATATTTATTAATTACCGCCAATTATGTGTTCGGTTTATTTAACGTCGAATGTCATATTTTTGTTTTTTGCCGTTGACGTTTTATTTTATTATTCGACGCCAACGTCGGTTTTTATTATTTTCTCTGTCAAATAGAATTTGCATAAGTAGTTTATGCAAATTAACTACTTGGCGAGTTGTTCTCTGTTTAGAGGTAAAGAGGGGAAACTAACGAAAGGGGATTAGTGGATGTTGGGGGGACCTGGACTCAAGGTCGGTCCGTAACACTCCGGTACAAGTAGGTTCTCGTTGTTCTGAATGCTTTCGAGGTACTTGTATGCTAATTGTAGCAAGTACTCGTCGATAGGGATAATGGAGGTATAGCGTTTGAAATAACAGTGAAGAACGTGTGATTCGAACTGACGCTGACAGTTTGAATCACCAAAAATTTTTACCCAAGCGTTACCCATCAGCCTACTGACCGTGTTTTGAATTTGATTTTTAAACTCGACTATACTCCACTGATGTGAATTATTTTTGTTATCGCTATGGTATACGGCTCTGATGTATTTTCTTGTTCGATTTTTCGTTCGGTGCTCTTGACTATTTTGCTTGTGAATTGTGTGTATCTGCTAGAGTTGCCACAGAAGTGCCTTCGTACAGCTGAGAGTTTGGGTAATGGCGACCGTCAGGCCTTCTAGAGTGGTTGGTGTATCTTCTGAGGAGTTTTCTTTCCATTTGGGCCGAAGATATGCAGGACCATATGGGAAAGGCGTATGATATTCCAGATCGGATTAGCTGCTTATAGCAGAGAAGTTTAACTTTGGTGTCAACTTTGTTACTCCACTTCAAGATGTTGTGCAGTTGCTTAGACCAACCGAAGCCCCTTTGAAGAATGTGGGTCACATGTTTGATGACATTCATTTTTGGGGTATAGATGACCCCAAGATATTTCATCCTGTCCTGCGGTCAAATCGTAGTACCTCCTATTTGTATTCGGATATTCTGTGAATTTCGAGTAGGTTGGGAGTATTACTCCTGGTGCTCTGCCGATGAGCTCGCCTTATATAGGCCCGCGGCCGTCCTTTCGTTTCCTGGATGCTGTTCTCCTTGATGGCTTCCTGTAGCCGGTGCGCCACTGATCGCTGTTTCCCAGGAACTTGTGCGCTGCCGTTTGCCTTGCCTTTCCTGGGAATTCGTCTCGATGTGATGCATCTCCAACAGATACTTTTTTTCAAATATTTATGTGCGATGTTAGCCCTTCTCGACTTTTGAAGCTGAAATTGGGTATGGCATGTTATGGGCTGGCGAGAGTAGGGTTTCGAGGACAACGATGAGTACGATTTGTAGAACACAAAATTAAGCCTTTCGAAACTGTTGGGAAACATATATCCCAAATATACACATATATAAAAAAATCCGTCTCGAACGGGTTAAATTAAAAACTCCAATTAATTACGGTAAGGAATGATTATATTTGGTATAGTAATTTTACTCAATTTGGTGCTGTAAGGAAAAGGTACATCAGACCACTCTTAAAGCCCTTTTAGCAGACCAAGCCCCCATCTTATATACCCAATACCAACCACACTTCAGCTTAACAGTAAAGTGTTGTATATACCGGGCGTGATGCCGGTACCCAACAATATTTATTTTGTTACCTACTCACCTCCGGGGCCGAACAAAAGATCTCTTTTCAATTTGATTTAATTATTTTATTTTAAGCTTCGAGCCGGTATTCGGTTATTGACTAATAGTGTTGGCAGTTTGGCCGCTGGTTATTGACTGCCCCGAAACCAAAAAAAAAAAAAAAATTTTTTTTTTTAGTGAACAGGAAACATCTTTAGGTTCGATTATTTTTAATTTAACCCATATTTACTAAATTTATTTTACTATTTGTTTTAATTTAGACGGATTTTTTAGGTCTGCTTGTTTCCCTTCTTGGTTTTTGTATGTTCCTCTTCTCTTTTCCTTGCGCCCCACACGTTTCTTGTTTCCTTTTCTGCTCGATGTTTGCGAACTCGAACTAGATGGACATCTACTCTTCTCGTGGTGTGGGCCATCAGCCCGATCAGGGCATGATGGCTCTCATAAAGAGATTAAAGGAGGACCTCGAGGCTCTCAAGGCAGAGAACGCTGTCTTGAGAGATAAATTGTTGCGACTGGAAGCCGCACCACCCGCATCCCCGTCCAGTGCCAGTTCTGAGGTTTCTGATTCGGAATCGGAGCTCGAGCCCGAGTTGGAAAGTCTCACTGAGAGTTCCGACGAATCAATGGACGACGGTGACTCGCGCACCCCCACCCCGAACTAGTCTAGAGCCCCTAAGTGGAAAACACCACTTCCAATAATAAACTGCGAAGGTGGACCCTCCAATAAGCGTGTAGCCACCGGCTGTCCGCCAACGCCGCACCCCAAACAGTTGTCGAACCCCGCGATAACTCCAACTCATGTGAGGGTCGTACCTCCACAGGAGCCTTGCCCACCACGGCCAACTCCATTAATTAACCCAAAACCAAAGGCTGCTTGTGTTCCCAACACTGTTCAGCCAGAGGTCGGGGAACGCCCACCTGTTTCTAAGAAGAAACAGCAACCCGGGGTCTTTGCACGAGACCTCAATTTAAAAAATTTCGTCGGTGACATGAACCGGCTAGGGATTTCTAACTTCAAGCCAAAGACCTTAAGCCCATCCCTAAATAAAATCATAGCCTACGATAGGGAAACCTATCGCACGGTTAACGACAACCTCAAGGCCAAGGAGGTGGATTATTACACCTTCACTCCGGCCGACAAAAAGTCGAGGACAATCCTCTTAAAACGAGTCGCTGCCTCTTGGGAAAAGGACGACATCGTAACTGCTCTTGAGGCAACGTTTCCTAACGTCAAATTCATTGACGTCAAAAAATTCTCTCCCCCACAGCGGTTTGTGAACATCAGACCGCAAAAATACACCAAGCTGAACATATGGCAGCTTCTCCTTGCCCCAGGAACCGACATAGATTCTATAATACGGACAATGTCGCTTCCAACTTTGCATCAGCAAGTTGTCTTCGAGGTATTTCATAACAGAGAAATACCTCAATGCAGATGTTGCCAACGTTTCGGGCATGTCTCCCGAAACTGCAACATGAGTCGCCGTTGCGTTCGTTGCGGAAAATCCCACGATATTGGCAAGTGCGAACTACCGCTAGCGAAATTCGATCCCGCAACAAATGTGCAGGATGAAATAACACTGCCAACTTGCTGCAACTGCGGCAACAAAGGGCATCCGGCTAGTTATAGAAATTGTCCTAAATATAAGGAAATTAAACAAAGATCCAAGGAGACTCGAGCTAAGCAAACAGCCAAGTCAGACTTCGGAAAACAGGTCACACAAAACCTCATCCAAAATGGATTCACATTTGCCGACATGCTTAGGGGTCAGCAGGCAAGGTATATAAAAACTCTTCCAACTCCTCCCCCTCAAAAACATATTCAAGTCCCTAAGCGAGCCCCGGTAAAGGCCAACACGACGCCTCAAATTCAAGCGCCGGTGCAAACGCCTCCGAGGGGGCAATCTTCAATGCTCGAGAAACTACTTAGTTTCTCCCGCTTAATTGAGGATATCCGACCCCGATATGAGAAACTATCAACCGAGGCAGAGAGGGAGGCACTCCTTTTCACTGCATATGCAAGACATACCCTCCACAATGGATTCCAAAATTAAAGTTATCCTCTTAAATGTCAACTCCCTTGTTTCGCATTCCAAGCGTATGATAGTCTCTGACTTCATAAAGGATAACCGGGCGGACGTGGTACTTGTAACCGAAACTAGGTTGCATCCATGTCACCGTCCCGTATTCGCAAACTTCTCCATGATTCGAAGAGATCGAACCCTCACTGGCGGTCCCACCATCAACGGAGGTGGAACTTGTATACTGGTTAATAGCGGACTTCGCCATGAAGCTATTGACCTCCCACACCTAGAGTCCATAGAGGTGTCTGGAGTTGAACTGCATCTAGCTAGTAATGGTAGAGTGAATATATACTCCGTATACCACTCGCATAAAACCAATAATGGCCCCATTAATCCCGAAGATATCGGCAAACTAATAAGGACCTCGGGGCATACACCCTTCATCATAGGCGGCGATTTTAACTCCAGACATCCCCACTGGAACAACTCTGTCTCTTGCCCAAATGGCACAAAACTGTACCAATGGTACACCGCAAACATGTATGCCCTCAACTTCGAAATAGTCGCACCTACGGTTGGTACTCGAGGTAACTCAATTCTGGACATATTTATTGTGTCCAAAGACTTACTTCCACAAATCACTCCTCCTCAAGTTTCAGCGTGTGTATCTGACCACAACGCTGTGACCACATTCATTCGCGGCTATCGAGCATCTCGGGCTCATATCAGATACATACCCGATTATGGGCGGACAAATTGGGACAACTTCAATATTACATTGAATGATAAACTCCACCATTTCTCTCTTCCCACTGACAGGAACCTAACGACCGGTTGAGATAAACAACGTTGCAAAACGACTTCACGAGATTCTAGTTGAAACTTCGGAGACTCATGTCCCGAAGTACAAACTTGAAAAGACCTATCAGATTCCCCATGACGACATCACTCTTCGTCTCATCCAGGAGCGTAAAAAGCTCTGCAGAATGGGATATCGTCACCGCTTTACGCAAAGGGAGCCATTATTGCGATCCATTATTCACAATATTGGTACACTGATAAAACAGAGAATCCAAAACAATCGTACCCGACAATTGGAAGATAAGCTGAAGGGTATTCAGATGGACCAGAACGTTTATAAAAATGTTAAAAAGATATGTGGCACTTCTCGCATCACTGGGCCAATTATGCACAATGGTGTTGTTGTCAATAACGACACCAATAAAGCAAATATCATCGGAGAGACCTTCGAAAACAATCACAAACTCACTCTCCAAGATGGCGACCCGGAAACTAATGCAATCGTTAGTTCAGAGGTCCACAGTAAGTTGGACGCCTTCAACGAGCCAATTGTTGTCTTTAACCCAACTAACAGTGCATACTTCGATGACGCACGTGATAATGGTCACGGTTTCATCACACCAAATACCCTACAGAGTTTGGTTAAATCTCGACACCCTAAGAAGTCACCTGGTATCAACAACATGTCATACCACTCGTTGCGAAGGCTTTCTGCCTTATTCTTTATAAAGCTCTCCATTCTGTTCAACCATGCTTACAACATGGGGTACTTTCCCCAAGCTTGGAGGCATGCTATTATTTGTCCAATAGCAAAAGTTGGGAAACCAACGTATCACCCCTCAAGCTACACCTCCGATATTCCCCGCCCTGTGGACGGGAGAGTAAACCAAATATGCTATGCGGATGACGTCCTGGTGTACACGTCAACCAAAGGCCCTAACCTCCCAACAAATCGACTCAACCGTCACTTGGACGAACTGTATCAGTATTACAGTCGATGGAAAATCCGACTTAATCCATCCAAAGCAGTAGCGATAATTCTGAGTAGTAAACACTCCCAACCTGCTTCTCGATATTCACAGAATATTCGAATAAAAATGGGAGATACTACGATTACATCACAGGACAAGATGAAATATCTTGGAGTCACTTATACCCCAAAAATGAATTTCATCAAACATGTGACCCACATTCTCCAAAGGGGCCTCGGTCGGTCTAAGCAACTGCACAACATCTTGAAGTGGAGGAACAAAGTTGACACTAAAGTTAAGCTTCTCTGCTATAAGCAGCTAATCCGATTTGGAATATCGTACGCCTTTCCCATATGGTCCTGCATATCTTCGGCTCAAATGGAAAGACTTCGGGTTTTCGAAAGGAAACTCCTCAGAAGATGCACCAATCATTCTAGAAGGCCTGACGGTCGTCATTACCCCAACTCTCACCTATACGAAGGCGCCTCCATTACCCCTATCGACGAGTACTTGCTTCAATTAGCATATAAGTACCTCGAAAACATTCAGAACAGCGAGAACCTACTTGTACGGGACTCTTGCGTCCTTGACCCTTCTCTCTCTCGATCTCTTCGGATCAAACCCCCACAATTTCTTCTTCAGTACAAAACTGAAGAAAGCACCCTTCCCAACAACATTCCCCTCTATAATAGAGGATTCCTGGACCCATCCCATAGGGTCTACTATTAACAAACCAAACACACGAACGCACAGTACAAGATGGCACAAACACAAACATACACACCGACCAAAGCGCAGATTATCAGACGCCAAAGACGTGATCTGCGTTTACTACCGCACCCAAGACCCACCGGTCTTGTATGATTTCTTTCCCACCATCCCTCTATAAAAGTAGTTAGAGAACACTTGGACTAACACTGTCCACACAATCCTTGGATACCCCCCCTTTTTTCTTTTCTTTTCAGATGCCGCGAGACCGAGCCCAACATCCTCACGGATGTGGGTGATTCTGGTTATCGCAAGATGACCAGAAGTCAGAGACAAGATGAAGGACACATATGTCCTGTCTCGCTAAATTCGGCCTTCTCGCCACAATTTTTTTTTTTTGCCCTTTTTATATTATTTCAGATCGAGGTTTGCACACAAGTATGCATTTAATATTGGAGTACAAACCCGATCTTTGTACTAATAAAAAGGTTAGTGATTAGGTCAATGTGCGGCAGATTAGGTTTAGGTTTCACCCGTCGCACATATGCCCCGTTATGGGAGAATGGATGAGTGGATGGAAAATGTAAGTATAGAATGGGATAGGTTAGGGGGTTTTAGGTAAGTGGTTATTCGGGATAGGTGGTAGGTAAAGGAGTTGAGATTACGAATCACAACAAAAGTAACTGGATGCATCAGGATGCATTAAAACAACGGAACAGTTTAAGCCAAAATATTAAAAGCAATAACCTAGGGTAAGACCATTCTCTTAGTGACTAATAAATTTCCCAGTTAGATAAACTTTTACGTACTTCTCCCTTTTACAGTCACAGTCTTTCCTGATGTTTGTGATTCAAGCGCACATACTTTTTCTACTCATCAAGATGCTGTAGTACTGACAGGTATTGAATCAAAAATCTTACTGAGTGGAGACGATTTCTTTATACACTTCTTCTATGAAAGCCGAAACTAAAATATTGCGACAGCGACCCGGGATAAGCCCCAAATTTATTGTAAACTCGAGTTTGACCGTATAATACGTTTTACCACAAGCAGTCTCTCCTTACAAACTTTGTTTGCAAGTGGATTTCAAAAATCCATATTGATTGGGTAAGTTAATTTTAATCTGCGCACCAGACTCGATTCTCGCGCTTCCACAATAGGTCACGACTTATGTTGATTCTTTACCCAATCATGACATGAACTCGCCCAGTTATGCTTTTCGCATTCTAAGCTCGACTGAAGCACATCCAGCAATTTTTTTTTAGTGCGCTGTACAACACTTTCCTATTGTGAAGAACTCATTATATCAATCGATTTTATTCGAAACAGTTCCAATTGAATGACAACATTAAAAATATATGAACATCATCGGAATACGCGCGAACCAAGCCATTGCAAGCTTTAGTGGTACTTGTAGTTCCTGTGGGCAGCCTTCTTTCCATAATTGATAGCGTAGAAAAATACCATAGCCCCTACGGCTACTTGGAAAAAGGGTGCAGCACCATTCTTCCTTGGTAGAACGTACTTATGCTGCCAACGCCAATAAGCCCGACTGATGGCACCAGCAATTGCTTGGGGAGATTTATTACGGCGGCTTATCCATGCACCTAGTTCTCCAAGTTTAACCTGCCCGAAGGGTGTATCAGCTGAAAAGACGAGTTACGAGGCAATAGAAAAATTACGTAATTTATCAATTTTCAAAATGGTTTTTCTTTAAGGTACTCAACTTACGTTTTCCGTAATAACGGGCAGGATCATAAGGTCCGTGTTTTTGTGGGTTGTATGCTTCTGGGTAATCTCCAAAACCCATTTTTTTTTATCTATATAGTGAATTCAATACCACAAAACTCAGGGGCACAGGCAGAACTCCGAATATTTGACAGCGGCTCGACGAATGGGAAATTAAATTCGATTTGCTTTTTTACAGAACGCATGTGAAGGGTTGTCAAATGCTAATATGTCAGGTTTGTCATATTTCGAATTTGGATTGTTGTTATTGTTATTTTTGTTTTATTAAATTTAAAGTGAATTACAAAAATAATTCAAATATAATGAAACTAAATATTAAGGATTTGTTCTAAAATATTTTGCAATGTGGATTATAATAAGAAAATTCAACTCGTTGGAAAAAGTCGTGGTTGGACGCATCTCATGCACAAAACATAACCAATGTGGCGAACCGTACCCCCAACACCTTATAAAAGCTAACTATAGGTTAGCAATAAATGTGTAGTAGAACTCGAGTATGTTTCCATAAATAAGTAAAATATACTGGAGGAATAATCTAAATGAGATCCAGTGCCTACAAATACCACCGACTGATGACAACAAAAAAAAGCTGACATAAATAGGCACGGATCCGAAGAACGTCGTCCTAAACGATAAGCACTTCGTGATTGACTATTCTTTGGAAGATGTGAAGGTTTTGGGGGCTTTTTTTCAGCGGGTGTTGAGAGTGAATGACGTAACCACAACCTGGAGGACCAAGCATTGGTAAATTACCGACACCTTCAATATGATATTTTGCCATGCGATCAGAGAATATAGCAGAGAAGTTTAGCTTTGGTGTCAACTTTGTTGCTCCACTTCAAAATGCTATGCAGTTGCTTAGATCGACCGAGGCTCCTTTGAAGAATGTGGATCACATGTTTGATGAAATTCATTTTTGGGGTATCATTTATACCTGTACATCCTGTCCTGTGTTCTAATCGTAGTACCTCCTATTAGCATTCGAATATTCTGTAAATATCGAGAAGCGGGTTGGGAGTGTTTACTACTCAGAATTATGGGTACCGCTTTGAACGAGTTAAGTCGAATTTTCTATCGAGTGTAATACTGATACAGTTCGTCCAGGTGACGGCTGACTCGATGTGTTGCAAGTTTAGGGCTTTTGGATGATGTATACACTAGGGCGTTATCCGCATAGCATTTCGGGTTTACTCTCCCGTCCAAGGGGCGAGGAATATCTGAGGAGTAAATATTAAATAAAATGGGGCCTAGAATGAAGCCTTGTGGTACGTCTGCATCAGCGTTGAAAGTTCGGAAAAGCTTTCCGTTCACTCGAACTTGGAAGGTTCTGTTGAAAACGAACTGGCGATGAACTGAATTGAACCGATGAGCGTTCTAATGAGGCCAGAATTCAGTAATTTAAAAACGAAACCTGCGGTCCACGTTGTGTCAAAAGCCTTTTCAATGTCCAGGCTCACCGTAATGCTGGGGTCTTTATTACAGAGGCGGAAACAGACGTGGTTTTGAAATATGTTGAGAACCTTAGTCGTGCTCTGCGCTCTTCTAGCTCCAAATTGGAAATCGGGTATTAGGTTCCTGGCAGTGATAAAGTTATTTAGCTACTCGTATATGCATTTTTCATATATTTTGCTGTTGCAAGTGAGGTGTGAGATGGGGCGAAAGCATGTGGGGTGATACGTTGGTTTCCCAATATTTGCTATTGGACAAATAATAGCATGCTTCCGACCTTAAGGAAAGTATCCCAAGTTGTAGGTATGGTTGAACAGAATGGAGATCTTTATAAAGAATAAAACCGAAAGCCTTCGCAACGAGTGGTATGACATGTTGTCGATACCGGGTGACTTTTTACGGTTTCGAGATTTAACTAGGTTCTGTAGGGTGTTTGGTGTGACGAAACCGTGACTGTTATTACGTGTGTCATCGAAGTATGCACTGGCAGCTGAGTTGAACAACTATTGGCTCGCTAAAATGGTCTTATTTGTTGTGAACATCTGAACTACTTATTGCATTAGTGTCCGGATCGCCATCATCGAGAGTGAACTTGTGATTATTTACGAAGGTCTCTCCGATGATGTTTGCTTTATTGGTGTCATTATTAACAACAACACCGTTGTGCATGATTGGGCCAGTGATACGAGAAGTGCCCTTTGCCTTTTGAACATTTTTTTATAAACGTTCTAGTCTATCCGAATACCCTTCAGTTTGTCTTCCAATTGTCGGGTACGATTGTTTTAGATTCTCTGTTTCATCAGCGTGCCAATATTGTGAATAATGGATTGCAATAATGGCTCCCTTTGCGTAAAGCGGTGACGATATTTCATTCTGCAGACCTTTTTACGCTCCCAGATGAGATGAAGAGTGAAGTCGTCATGGGGAATCTGATAAGTCTTTTCAAGTTTGTACTTCGAGACATGTGTCTCCGAAGTTTCAACTAGAAACTCGTGGGGTTGTGCTGCAGCGTTATTTATCTCGACCGTCATTAGGTTCCTGTCAGTGGGAAGAGAGATTTAGTGGAGTTTTTCATTCAATGTGACATTGAAGTTGTCGCAATTTGTGCGCCCATAATCGGCTATGTATCATCTAAGCTTATGTAAATGTTTATATTGTATATATTCGAGGCGTCACAATTCGATGCAAAAATGATTTCCTTTCGCGACGTTGAAGCAGCATTTGACAAGTGACTGCGATTTTCCATTAGATGTTCATTCAAATCATGTGGGACCTATTTACCGATTTTATTGATCTTCAGCATTGCTCGTAAACGTCAGCTGATTGTTTCTTGTGACAAATGACATAATGCTCCTGCTAAGTGCCGTTGAATTTGCGTTGGGTTATCATCTAATAACTCCTGCAATTGCTCGTCTTCACATTTCACATCTTCACATGTTCTACCAGAGCGCTCACTGGGTTTCACATCGAAATCATCATCATCATCGGCACTACAACCGGGAGCCGTTCTTGGCCTTATTTAGCAAGCCCTGAGGCTTGTTGAATTTTCCATAATGATTTGTTTTTTCAGGGCAAGGTCATTAAGTCTTGCGCCAGGGGCTTCCCGACGGGGAATCGAACCCCGGTCTCCCGCGTGACAGGCGGGTATACTAACCACTATAGTATCGAGGAGCCTCATATCGAAATCACCACTTTTAAATTGTCGAAACCATGTCTCACATATTCTAACTGATGGAGTGTGTTCACCATATGTTTCTACCAGCAAACGATGACTTTCAACTGCCTTTTTTTTATTAAATAAGAAAAGCAATACGTGCCGCAAATGTTCCTTTTCGGGCACAAAATTGGACATGATCACTGAACGATAAAACAAAGAACCTAGTTTTTGGCGGACTCAACTTTTGTATGTTTGTAGTTAAATCTCTGACGAACAAAATGTCAAATCAATATGCTGCGTACTTTTCGCTGGCGCCATCTCTTAGTTCAACCGGAAAAAAACGTATGCATATACCTGGTACCTAGGATTGACAGTCAGGAAGATTTTAGCTGTGTGTTTGGTGGAATTGGCAGGGAATCATTTACTATGAGCTGCTTCCCTACGGCCAAACTTTAATTTCAGACGCGTATTGTCAATAATTAGACCATGTGAAGGAAGGGTAGTAGAGGAGTTGTGTTCCACCAGGACAACGCTAGACCAGTAGGGACGGAGATTTTATGAGAGTAGCAATGGACAGCTATCCCGAACTTTAAATGCCGCTGCAGACATACCACAATGGCGTATTCTAGGCTCCATCCTATTTAATATCTACACCTCAGATATTCCTCGTCCTGTAGACGGGAGAGTAACCAGATATGTTATGCGGATGACGTCCTAGTGTACACGTTATCCAAAAACGCTAAACTCGCAACAAACCGATTCAACCGTCACCGGATGAACTGTTCCAGTATTACAGTCGATGGAAAATTCAATTTAACCCATCCATCTTCTCGATATTCACAGAATGTTCGAATAAAAATGGCAGATACTACGATTAGACCACAGAACAGGATGAAATATCTTGGGGTCATTTATACTCCAAAAATGTATATCATCAAACATGTGACTCACATTCTTCAAAGGGCCCTCGGTCGGTCTAAGCAACTACACAACAATTTGAAGTGGAACAATAAAGTTGATACAAAGGTTAAACTTCTCTAATATAAGCACCTAAGCCGATCTGTAATATCGTACGCTTTTCCCATATGGTCTTATATATTGTCGGCGCAAATGGAAAAACTTCGAGTTTTCGAAAGAAAACTTCTCAGAAGATGCATCAACCACTCTAGAAGGACTGAAGGTCGCCATTACCACAACTCTCACCTATACGAAGGCGCCTCAAATATCCCTATCCCCTATGGGTACTTCCTACAAATAACATACAAGTACCTGGAAGGCATTCAGAACAGCGAGAACCTACTTGTATGGGAGTCTTGCGTTCTTGACCTTTCTCTCTTTCGGTGTCTTTGGATCCGACCACCACAATTTCTTCTTCAGCATAAAACTGAAGAAAGCACCCTTTCCAACAACATTCCCTTCTATAATATAATATACTGCTAACAAACTACACACACACGCACAGTACAAGACGGCACAAATATATCATCCTCATCGGCACTACAACCGGGATCCGGCCTTGGCCTTATTTAACAAATCTCTCCCAGGCTCTGGGCGTCCCGGTCTACGCCATCCCTCCATCGCAGACAAGGTCTGTTGCGCGGTCTCCTTTCATACATCCTGCTACACAGAATTTTCCGGGCAGACTCCTCTTCGCTCATTCGAGCTAGGTGTTCCGCCCAGCTTGATTTTTCTTACAACATTAGCTTTAAGGTAGATTGCGTACAAATCATGTTTGTAGCGCCTCCGGAATCGTCCTCCCTCACATACGGGACCAACAATTCTCCTTAAAACCTTCCTCTCGAACGCGGCTAAGAGTTCAGAGTGCCTTTTATTGAGCGCCCAGGTCTCGGATCCGTACATGAGTACTGGTAAGACTGGTCTTGTTCAGTTGTAGTTTGGATGTTTTGGATAAATTTCGGGATTTAAAGAGCCTTGATAGACCATAGTAGGCTTTGTTGGATTTGATCAGCCGTTCGTGTATTTCTTTTTCCATACTGTTATCGGCTGATACTATTGATCCAAGGTAGTTAAAGGATTGCACTACTTCAAATTCGTGCTCCACTACCCTGATAGTTTGACAAACGTTAGGTCTTTTCTTCGCAGAAGTTGCCAGCATGTACTTAGTTTTCCCCTGATTAATGTGTAGTCCCAGTTTTTGTGCCGCTTGCTCGATCTGGGTGAAGGAGTCCTGTACAGCCGATTGGGATCTACCGATGATGTCGATGTCATCTGTGTAGGCAAGTATCTGGCTGGACTTGGTGATAATAGTCCCTGTAGTTGTGACACCACTGTCACGGATTGGTCTCTCCAACGCCAAGTTGAAGAGGAAGCAGACCAAACCGTCCCCTTGTCGGAGTCCATTAAAGATGTTTATTGGCTTGGACAGCAATCCCGCTATTTTTACTTGACTAGTTACGTTGGTCATGGTCAACCTACAAAGTCGTATCAATTTGTTTGGAATACCGAACTCTTTCATGGCATTATATTGTTCTACCCTGGCTATGCTGTTGCAGGTGGCCTTAAAGTCTATAAATAGATGATAAAATTGAATCTTAAATTCCTGAAATTTTTCCATTGCCTGCCTGATTTGCCTGAGATGAAGCCACACTGATATTGACCAATGATGACTTTAGCGTATGGGGCTATCCGATCTTGTAGGATAGTGGAGAGTATCTTATAGGCGGTACTCAGCAATGTTATACCCCTATAGTTGCTGCACAGTGTGATATCTCCCTTATTATGTCTGAGGAAAATTATACCACGACGCCAATCTTCCGGCATCTCCTCTTGCTCCCATACATGCATCACGATGTCATGAATTGCGTGATGTAACGCTGTCCCTCCTTGTTTGAACAGCTCACCTGGTATGCCATCAGCTCCGGGGCTTTATTTGATTTGAGCTGCCTCATGGCTTTTAATGTTTCCTCAATGCTTGGTGGCGGCAGCATTTGGGCTTGATCTGGCATTGGTGGAACCTCCAATTCTTCTGTGTGCTGACCATTTAGCAATTTATTGAAGTCAACTTGTGGGGGTTCTCTATACTACATGGAGAACCAACCCACAATTCCAACCACAATTTCCGCCTTATTTCGACCGCTTTCAGCGTGTCATACTAACCCCTATTCCACCGGTCGGTATTCACCTGTGTATCATTGATTTCCCAAGGGACGCATAGCTAAACTCATTATCCTGTGCAGATAATGCATAATTGAGTTTAGCTAGAGAGTCTTTTGCCATACGTCAACTCCATCTTGCTAGCCCATGAGATTTCCATCGGAAATCACATCATGTCGGTTAGCAACAACAAGTCTAAACGAACGACGCTGTTTCATCATAGCAAAATCGCTGCGGTTATTTCAGCGTCTTAGAGTCTGGTTCTCACGCTGATTATTTCCCAACCCTCACCGGCGTCCTATTGACTTTTCTTCAGATCATCCATTCGCTTGGGATCAATGATCTCTTTTCGCAGGTGAATAAGTCAGTCGCTTGACGTTTATCACCGCGGAGAGGTCACGCCGGCGCACGGAGAATCAATTTAATTTCGTGTCTGATTAACCAAGTCGAATATTGTTGTTGCGGGAGTCAAATCTCAACACCAAAGTGCTCGCATGCATTTTGGTTAAAATTTTTAATTACCTCGGCCGCAGTGTCGGGAAAGGAGTGTATCTTGTACATAATTTATAAAAATCAATCATCAATATTAATAAGAAGCGTTTCGTCTTAAAATAATATTTATAAAAAAAAAAACATAGTTACTAAATAAACAAAACAATAAGAAGAATAAACAAATTATTCAATTAAACAACAACACAGTGCGTTATATTTTTATGGGATACTTGTGTAAAGTGGACTATTCGTCGAAACATCGTTGGAGGATTCAAGTGAAACTGTGCCCATGTCTACCACAACTACTTGGAACCCCACACACTTCTCATCGCTCCAGAATGCCTTCAGGATCGGTGATCAGATTACCCTCTTTATCTTTGCAGTTGGTGTGTGCCGCGTCATACTGCGGATTATTTGGTAGAACTTCCGCGCCTGGTGCGGACGTCGCTCTCTACTACTCTCTATTTCACAGGCTAGATTTTTTTCCCAGCCCCCTTTCTTTTGTCTGTGGAGTCGTTTTTTTTTTCTTTTTAAATCCTCTGAACTCTTTGTATTTCTGCTCGCGTACCCGCGTCCTATGAGTCTGCTGCATTGCCTGGTATGCAGAATTTTCATCATCAAACCAATCGCTCCGATCTCTACGACTACTGTCTAAGATTGAGCTGGCGGTACTAATGACAGTATTCTTAAAGCCTGTCCATTTCTCGACACACTCGGCATTCTGGCCCCAGAACTTAGTCTTCTTCCATCGAAGTATTCGAGGGCGAGTCTTAACGCATGATCAAAGGTGTTGCCGGTGTTCTCATTGCGGAGGTTAGCCGTGTTGATCCGAACCAGATCCGCGAATGCAATACATCACCGTAAGCCAATCCGCGCTCGGAAAACTATACCAACAATGTAGTGACCCGAGTCTATGTTGGCACCTCGGTACGTTTGTACCGTCATCAGTCTCGAGGAATGGCGACGATCTATCAATACCTGGTCAATTTGGTTGCGAGTGGCTCCATCAGGTGATACCCAGGTGGCTTTGTGGATCTCTTAACGCGAAAACCTGGTACTCGCAACAACCAAGTTCTTTGATGCTGCCAGTGCGATGACTCGTAGTCCATTGTCATTAGTGTTCTAATGCAAACTATGGGAATCTACGTAGTGCCTGAAAACCGACTCCCGACTCATATGACATTCAAATCACCAAGAACGATTTTCTCATCCTATCTTGGACAGGCATCGAAGGCCCGTTCGACGTTCTCGTAGAATTGTTCTTTTTCGTCGTCAAGGGACTCCTCTGTAGGTCGGTGAACGTTTATGAGGCTTATGTTCTTAAACTTGTCTCGCACCCGAAGAGTTTGTTGCATTAAAGCCGATGATGGCAGGCTTCAGTTTTTGGCTGACTAGAAAGCCTACCCCGACCACATGGTGTTTTGCATGCCAGCTGTAATAAATGTCATACTCGTTTCTTTGAATAACACTGTGGGGGGTTTTAACTGAGCTCGCGCACGGGAGCGGATTCGATAAACACTCACTGAATAACACTGGATAACAAGAAGGCAAAAAAATGTCAAAAATACTAAAACGCGCTGTATTGACTGTTGTTAATGTTTTCTTCCTTTATTTATTTTTTTATTTTTTTACGCTGACAAAGTTGACTTAATTGCACTGAGGCGCCTAATGCATTTCACTTAATTCAAACTACAACTTCACACAAGTGATTCACAATAATGTTAGAAATTGTCGAGAGCCCTGCGACCTTTTGGTTTGAATGTTTCTTCACTGATATTGAACGTCCGCAGTATGTCCACATAGTCTTTGGTTCCCGGTGGCACGTTCACACCGATAATCCATGGGTCTGGTGACAGCCCGATCGCACAATAAGTTATTCGCGAATTCTCTAGTACGAAATAAAAATTGAAACTTGAAGTTTTTTTCGCATCCACACTCTACAGCCCGGGAGTAAAGGAGAACTCGACTCTTGACACACGTGTATTTCCGACAGCGGATGAAATCTGACTCAAACCTACAATCCATATCTGCCAGATTCAACGATGTGGATTACATTGGTGTGGGAGGATTCTATATGTGTCCGTATGGGACAAGTACGTTGCCCTTCAGCCTGCATATCGACAACGATGAAAATGCACCTAAATAAACATGGGCTGGTGTAATGAATTGGTATTATAGAGATCTGCGATGGCGAAAAATCGCCGAAGGGAGAAATAGGTTTCTGTGTCTTAAATAAACAGAAACGCTATTTCGAGGGCCATAAATCTTTGATGACCTGCGCCTGAGAACGAAATAGGTTTTTGCTTTAAGATACACAAAAACGCTATTTCAAGGGTCACGATGATATGCACATCGTGTTTGTTTATTTAACAGGCCGGAGCATCATTCGGCATGAGCTGGGGTATGATTGTCTAACGTCAATCATATTAGTGCCCAAATCCCATGATCGGTAGATAACCGATAAGGGAAATTGGTCGCAAGTGTTGCGAACCTTGGAATTGGGGCAATATTCACTCATGAACCGTAGCAATAATACCGGCTACAGCTATGTCAACAATTACGCTGGCCAGCGTGTATTTATCTTTTATAATTGCTGACAAGCTGAGCCGATTGTCTGGCATGGTCCACGTATGAATGAAATAATTTGTTTGATGTGCATGCTTGCTGGGGTTTTCCCCAGGTGAAAGAGAATGGAGGGTAGCTTACGCTGGCCAAAATTGCAGGTAGGTATGGTGGGTTTGGAAGGTGGTTAATTTAAGAGGATGGGTGGTTCTTTGGGAATGTATTAAAGAACCGCCACAACACCACTCCCCATCCATCTTATTTCTTGTAATGCTGTTATGTCAGCCTTATATCGGACAGGGCATCGGCTAGCTACTGTGCAGCCCGGCACAAATATAAACCACCCACCAAAGCGCAGATCATCAGACCCCGAAGACGTAATCTGCATTTATTACCGCACTCAAGACCTCCCGGTCTTGTATGATTTCTATCCCACCATCCCTCAATCCAAGTAGTTAGAGACCATTTGACACTATCCGTGGATACTCTGCCTTTTTATTTTTCGGATATCTTGAGACCGAGCCGACCATCCTCACGGACGTGGGTGATCCTGGTTGTCGCAATTTTTAAAACACTGACCGTCAGAATACAATTATCTAAATCGATATTTAGAAAGTGGTTGTTTATATATAATTTAATATAATGTCAAGTGTAATTAAAATATGTACACACATCCTTTTACTATGAGCATCTTTTTCAGGGTGGCAGTATACGTAAGGATTTGACGTCTTAAGAAACTGACCATCACTAATCCACAGACATCCTGAAAAACCGTTTCGTTTCTCATTTTTCTAATGCGAGGATGGTCTTGCACATTTTCGGCATTCTTCTGATTGTAATTTGTCCTTATCCTCGCCTGGTATGGATTCAATGAATGAAAAGCTCCAGTCAGCAGCTCATTTACATCGTCCTTAAAACTTATTTAGTATGCTTTGCATCTTCTTTCAAGCTTTAATGTATGGCCTCTCATGGCAGCAGAGTTGGGGTTTGATTTGGAGCATAACAATTTATTGTTTAGTGAACCGTTCGTCAGGCAACAGGTCTATTTGGTGGGTTAGTGTGCTTCTAACCGTAGATGAAGTATCGTACGTACGGTCTGTCGTTCATGTAATTCAAATTCTCAATTTAAATATTCGTGGACTTCGAGTTTCGAATTTTTACAATTCAATTACGTCGGAGTTTGTTTAATTTATAACGCAAATTCGATGGCGATGTGGCAATTATTGTGAGATATATCGCAAATGGTTTTCTGTGCTATTCTGTAGTCTGGGTTTGTGAGGGTAACATTTGCATAGTGAAATGTTTTGAAGGCGATCAGTACAAGTAGGTATAGGAAAAGGATTAAAAATGCATCGACGTATACGAATGTATGTATTAAGTGTTTAAAACAATGAGTCTGTGGAATTACAATTGATTGTAAAAATATGCGGATGAGTGGACGGCGAAAACGGAAACTAACGCAACCTCAAGGTAATCCTATTTTAATCTCTGGATAAGGGAACTGAAATCAACAAATCGTTTCACGATGGAGGACTCTTAAGATTTTGTTTAAGGCAATTGAAATATGTTGATAAAAGGGGTTTATATAATGTAGTATCATGGCAAGTCCCGGAGGTATACACTAATGAACAGGTAATTGAAATATATAGATTGTAAGTGTTTCAAAAGTTGGATTTCCGAGTGATGTGTAAGGGTACCAACTGTTTTTTAGTCAATTTAACACCAGGGAGAGAATCAGAGAACTTAAATATAAATACAGAATTCACATTGTTTTTTTTTAATGAAGTTGGGAATTTGAAAAACTCGTTTTTTTGGAAATTCGAAAAAACCTTTTTTTCTTTTTAATGCAGCTGCGTTTTCTTAAAGAGTTTAACTGTTGCTCCTTTTATGCAGTTTAGTTAATTTCGGAGACCTATTTATTTCTAAACAACCACTTAAGACAAATGCATTCTTACATAAATTGGTAAATATATTTCCATATGTTCCATAATCTAATTAGTTTGTTCTGTGTCACGATAGTTGTAACACAACACAGTATCCGCATTGGACCTCATAAGCAAAATGCACTTCTGGTTAACAATTAAAAACCCTTATAATAATTGCATTAGTACAACAGACTGTTTCCTTAATTCAATCGTTATGATAAATAATTATGAGGGCAGCTTGATAAGTCAGTGACTTGTTGAACCGCGCAGTAACTTTAAATCCAACACTACTCCTGCCCACTGCAATCTATAAATAGAATACTGACAAAGTTTGAGCAAGCTACGTCATTTTGTTTGTGTTTGACAGCCATTGAAAGCAGAATTTAAACAAGAATTGAAAAAAGTGAATTTCGTGTGCTGATCAAGCATAATCTAGCAAACTTCATAAACTGCGTTACGAGCTGCTACCCCTACAGCATATTCTCCAAATTGAACCCCATGCGACCATTTCCTGTTTCCAAACCTGAAGAAATGGCTGGGCGGTTAGAAATTTGAGTCAAATGAAGAGCTCACCACAAAAACGAACGCCCATTTTGAGGGCCTTGAGGAAACCTATTATTTGGAAGGAATAAAAAAATTGGAAAAACGCTGGGCTAAATGTATCGAGAAAAGAGAGGCTATGTTGAGAAATAAAATCCTTATTTACCAAAAAATATCTTTTATTTAAAAAGTAACTAATTTATCGAACTGCCGTCGTAAATCAGTATTTAAATAAGTAATATTAAGCTCCTCGATAGTATAGTGGTTAGTAAACCCGCCTGTCACGCGGGAGACCGGGTTTCGATTCCCCGTCGGGGAGCCTCTGGCGCAAGACTAATGACCTTGCCCGGAAAACCCAAATCATTATGGAAAATTCAACAAGCCTCAGGACTTGCTAAATAAGGCCAAGACCGGTTCCGGGTTGTAGTGCCGATGATGATGATGATAAGTAATATTAAAAATGAATCACGTGCTGCGACTTAGTTGTATTAGCTGCAAGAAAAGTCTTAAGAAGTTAGGAAATGGGTATCCTTAAAGTCTAGTGAAGGTATACGGCGTCACATATGAATTTTAGTAATTGCTACAAATGAAAGCATAACATACTTGTTATTTAAATCAAAAACCATGCGGTTAAAATATAGCATTCATTGCCGGTATATCTATCCACTACTATTAAATGTAATTTTTTTTTTTTGTTCAATAAGCAGTCATTTTCATAAAACAATTATTGTTATTTATAATTAAAAATGTGTGTGTAATTTGATAAGATTTGTATAATTAATAAAAGTCACGATATACGTATTTAATTCTATTGGTTTTGACACTTGATATCCAATCTAAATAGTAGTAATCCCATGTTAAGTAAACACAAGATGTTTACTTCCACTTATCGGTTCGTGCGATCTATTTGGTATGGAACCCAGAATAAGCAAATGTATATAATACACAATTATTTAACGTTACTGGCCTCCCTCAACACAGAATCCATTTACTCTAATATACGTAAGCAACACCTCCGGTTGTTTGTTGAAAAATTTTCCCCAGATATCCTCTTCCTTTCAGAGACCTGGCTCAAACCAAATTCCCAGGTTTCCATTCAAAATTATACTTTTGTTTCTAACCCCAGAACTAATGGATCTCACGGAGGTACCGGCAACTTAGTACACAAAAAATTTCAATTCAGTGAAATTAGATTCACCAATATATTCCGCATTGAATACACAGCAGTTAAACTTTTTTGTGAGAACAATAAAGTGCTGGTCTTAGCATCCATTTATATTCACCCTTCACCACAAACAGATTTCCCAGATGCTGACATCTCTCAGATAATCCAACAGTCTATTCCCGCTGCATTTATAATCGGGAGAGACTGGAATGCTCGTCATACAGCATTCCATGATAATAAATGCAACAAATTTGGTCGTCAGTTGCTAGCCCTCCTCCCGTCTTATCCATATACATACATTGACTTCCCATTACAGCCAACTCGTGTCACTAGCACAGCCAAGTCAACAATCGACTTCTTCCTCAAGTCCGATGATGTTCACTCAGCGGGTCCACCTACAGTCTCCTTTATATTTCCTTCTGATCATCGTTCCGTTCACACCATGATCCAAATCCCCTCTCTCGACACACTCAAACAAAATGGAGAAATGTCAATAGGGACACAGCGATAAGTTTCTCTAACTTGTATATCCCGGAAGCATCTAACCTACTCCCCACTGAAATTAATCAAGCATCTGTAAGAATAGAGCAAATTCTAAAGGAGGCTATCAGCAATAACACCCCGATAACCATTCCTCACAACTATTTAGGAAAGCCTTTGCCCAGCATCCTAACCAAATTATTGCGCCTTAAAAAGCAGCTCCGCCGAAAGCGTCATACAAGATACTGCCCCTTTATTAAAAGCCAGATCCAACTCCTATCCACTCTGATAAATGAGCAGTTGAAAAAGTTCGCAGATGAAAACTACATCTCCACACTTAAAAATATCAAACCAAATCGTGATCTTTTCAAAAACATCAACCAATTAACTGGTCGTAAATATAAACCCCGAATTGATCATCTCTTCAACCCAATCAGCAACAATATTGCCCAATCCGATATGGACATAGTAAATTACCTCGCAGAACACTTCTCAAAGATTTATCAGCAAAATAATTCCCTCTTAACTTCTGGCTTCGAGGACATCGTAAACGAATACGTCTCAAACAGATTATTCCCATCTTTTACTCCTTTCATCGGTGAATTTAACAAACATAGTTTCACACCCCTTAGATACCACTACGTTTCTAACTGCGGACGAATTATCCGAGATCGTAAGATCAGGAAATAAAAAAAAGTCAACTGGATTAGATGGAATCCCACACCTTTTATTTAAAAAGCTACGTCCATCGAATCTGCTTCCCATCCTCGTTCTTCTTAATCATATGATTAATGCATCGCACTTCCCAGAGAACTGGAAGACTGTGGTAGTAATTCCTATTAAGAAGCCCGGTGGTAGTAATAACCCTTGCAATTATCGTCCAATATCCCTATTAAATACACTAAGTAAGATACTTGAACGCAAGATCTATCAAAATCTTCTCTCATTTGCCAATAATAACGCTCTCATCCCTAACTCTCAGTTCGGATTCCGTAAGCAAGAATCCATATGTCATGCTCTACTAAAACTTACACACGATGTTACAACCGGTCTCCAAAACCAAAGCCCTACCGTGTGCATATCTCTCGATATTTCAAAGGCGTTTGATTGCGTCTGGATCGCAGGGCTTCTGTACAAACTACACTCAATATTTAATCTAAACTCTCACACAACAAAGCTCTTAGCCTCTTATCTTTCTCACAGAAAATTCGTTGTGAGAATAAATTCTTCTGTCTCAGAAGCTCGCAACATAACCGCAGGTGTTTCCCAAGGCTCCATTTTAGGGCCAATATTATATCTGCTATATACCTCAGATATTCCTCAACCCGTATCTCCTAATGTTGTAATGCTGAATTATGCTGATGATACATTAATTTACCCCAGCAGCAAATTTGTTAAGGCTGCAAGAAACCGCATTAACAACTTCCTCCCTAACCTATGAACATGCTTTAATAACTGGAAAATTCACCTTAATCCAAATAAAACGCAGCTCATAGTGTTCAAGGGCAAAAACGAGCACTGTACAAACAACACTATACGCTGCCACAACAAAATTAAAATTAAACTAAACAACATTCTGATAAAACCCTCCAAAACCCTAAAATATCTGGTAATAACTTTTTCTAATAACTTTTCTTGTTCCTCCCACATTAAAAATTCCCTTCATAAAATCACAATTCAGCTTAATCTCTGTAGAAGAGTCATGTGGAAACATAATAGTCTCTCTCACAAAGTCAAACTGCTCATCTACAAACAAATTATCAGACCCACACTGTCCATTGTGGTACCATATCACTCCCTCCCAAATGGAGAAGTTGCGAGCATTCGAAAGAAAATACCTTAGGTATGTCTTTGGTTTACATCGTCGTCGTAACTCCTATAAGTACTATAGTAACGTCTAACTCTACAATGCCGCTGGTACAGAACGCCTCGATAGACGATTCCTCGAACTGTCTATCAAATTTATCAAAAACCTACCTCACTTTTAGCGAACCCTCTAGATATCAGCACTAACTATCCTAACTGTCTCCACGCAAGAGTTATGTTTATCTCAGACAGACTGGTAAATGATTCAAACGAGATCATATACCACAACACTGAACTTACCCCCAACGTCCAACCATTTTCCAACATTCTGTGTTTTTCCAACGAACAACCGGAAAGAAATACTCTACCTCTAACCCATAACTGACTTCACTCCACATCCTGCAATTCCTATATCCCCTTAATTATAAAACTTTGTTTTGTTTATAACTCATTTTATAATAATCCGACTAAGTTAGGTTAAGTTCTATTTATAATTAGGGTTAGGTTTAGATTAAGTAAAGTAAAAATAAGAAATTCCTGGTTTTCTGACCTTTTCCAGGAAGACGAAACACTACTAAATCTATAAACACACATCTATTATGTAACTGTTAAAACATTGTTTGGAAAATGTATCTATTATTATAATAATTACATGTAAACAGTTGTTACAAAATTAATTTTAAGTCACTGTATCACTTAAATGTACAAATTAAAATTACGGTTAATAAATACAGTTTAAAAAAAAAAAAAAAAAAAAACGTTACGGGCACTTCCTAGGCGGACCCACTCCTGGATTCTCGACAGTTTACGAACACTCGTGAGTAAACTGCAAGCGGAAGAGAAATTAGGAATAAATCCACCTCAATTATTTAGTATTATCTAAAAATGTCGATGGCGTCGGTTTATGTTATTCCTCCTGGAATATGAATCAGTTGGCTTCGGCCACTCACGTTAGAATATATGAGTGCGTAGTAATACCCATACTTACCATACGTGCATTAAAATACAACACTTTATTAGTTTATCCTATAATTATTTTAATATCAATTAATCATATTCCGGGGGTTTCCCCGACCCAAAAGGTGTGTATAGACTGTATGCGCTTTTTGGTGTTAACTGGGTATTTGGTGTAGTATGAGTTTTGTTTAAATATCCTTATCTTGGTGCCAGTGTCTCGTTTCTTTGCGCCGTCCTGTGTGCAAAAAAAGTTGGACAATGGGGACACAGGTCAGTAACATCTGGAAAAAATATTGTCCGACTGCGAGATTAATATGGTTTGATGGGGGATTCCGAGTTGACCGTAAGGAGCTTAAGGAACTCTTTTCCAACTTTTTTTTTGGTGAAAGTCCGCCACCGTGTAGTTTTGCCCACTGCAAAACGTACAGAGATTCCTCCAATTTGAAAGGGAAGAGCGCACATTGATGTGCTCGGGTGAGTGGAATGTTTGAATCGGCTTTCTTTGACCAGTTGGATTTTGGAAGAGAAGACCTAACATTGTTCAAACTATCAGGGTAGCGGAGCACGAATTTGAAGTAGTGCAATCCCTTAACTACCTTGGGTCAATAGTATCAGCCGAGAACAATATGGAAGAAGAAATACACGAACGGCTGATGAAATACAACAAAGCCTAATATGGTCTATCAAGACTCTTTAAATCCCGAAAGTTATCCAGAACATCTAAGCTACTACTGTACAAAACCATGGTCTTACCAGTACTCAGTATTCGAGTACTGTACAAGACCATGGTCTTACCTTTGTGGCAAGATGTTAGGAAGGAGACAGCGCGGCAGACCTTGTCTACGATGGAGAGATGGCATAGCCCAGGACGCTCACAGCCTGGGAGTGCCAAACTGGATGATATCGGCTCGAAATCGGGACCGCTGGAGAGACTTGCTAAATAACGCCAACACCAGATCCGGCTTGTAGTGTCGATGATGATGACGATCATTTTTTTTTGTTATATGTTTTTTTTATATACATATATACATAATACATATTCCGATTTTCCTAGCCTCCGCAGCCTGTTCGTTAAGTTCTATAAAAATCTCGATATGCTCCCTAATAAGGTGCTAAAAGATCTCTCGGCATTTCGCCAATATATCGACAACAAAATGACCTATCCCAATAATGACAAGCACTTTTGACCCTAATCAGTCGCCCTCTCGTCCCCCCTATCATCTCAATACCCCCAATATGCCCCCCTAACCGTCTAATATCAGAATGTTAGAGATCTCCGCTCCAAAAAACATTCGACTCTGGAAAAGGCACATTCCCTACCCTTCGACATATACGCTTTGACTGAGACCAACTTTATCCCTAGTATTAACAGTCTTGAACTATCCCCCCCCTCCTTCAATGTTTTTCCCGATGATAACGCTCATCGAGAAGGTCCCAATTCCCCATGCCGTGGAGTGCTGTTTGCCACTCATAACAGACTCACTTCGTCTCTAATTGCCATCTCTTCTTTTCCGGATCTTGACTACGTGGCAATAAAAATCAACAAGCGCCCTAAATCTCTTTTCATTATCTGCTTCTATATATCTTCTTCACGACCTAGCGTATCACACGAACTCGCAATAGAAGCGGTAGATAACCTAACCGGGTTAAGCACCCCAATAGACGATATCGTCGTTGTTGTCAATTTTAACCTCCCCCATCTTCTACGTCTCAAACCCCACTATCCAAGCAACGTATTTTTATAAACGCTCTCACCGACCCATGCCTCCATCAAGTAAGCAATGTCTCAAATTATATGGGGAGACAACTGTACCTCGTGTTCACAACGGACCCGACGCCTATCCTAACTCCCTTTCTTACGGCGCGACTACTTCAACCGACCCCCTAACTACTGCCAATCAATTCGCTTCGTTTTTCAATAAATCCTTCACAGACATATTCTTCGAGCCCAATCCGTCTTACTTCAAATACTTGCCCGAATTCTCCCTCAGGCCCTTTACCCCTCAAATTATTCAGCATCACGTAGTTGAGGAGAAATTAAACTTACTCAAAGACGAGTTCAGCCCTGGGCCGGATGGACTCCCGGCTGTATTTTTAAGAAATGTTCCACTTTTCTTTCCCTCCCGCTAACAAAGATATTCAATCTATCCCTTTCACGAGGGATCTTCCCTAGTATTTGGAAATCCTCCTATGTCACCCCCATACATAAAAAGGGACCTAAAAACGATATAAGCAACTACCGTCTCATCGCCAAACTGTCTCATATCTCTAAACTGTTCGAAGGAATTCTTTACAACGCGTTAGCTTTCCGTTGTAAATCCATCATCTCATCCAACCAGCATGGTTTCATTTCGGGTAGGTCGACCACAACGTATCTGATCGAGTTCTTATCCCATACTCTCCGTGCCTTAGAGAATGGCAACGAAGTCGATGTAATCACCACAGATTTCAGCAAGGCCTTTGGCAAAATCTCCCATAATCTCATCCTTTTTAAGCTGTCCTCCCTAGGTTTCGAACTCCTATTGATCAAGTGGTTATCTTCTTATCTGAAAGATCGATTCTACCGTGTCAAATTCAGCTCCTCCCTGCCCAATCCTTTTCTTCGCACGGCAGGGGTTCCGCAAGGCAGCCATATAGGTCCCCTCCTATTTATCCTTACCATCAATGATGTTGACTCCATTATTAAATACTCGTCCATCTCCCTCTATGCCAACTACGCCAAACTCTACAAAACGACCATCTCTCCTCTCGACACCTCACTTCTCCAAACGGACCTCGACAGCTTCTCAACTTGGTGCTGTAATAACTGCCTTGGACTCAACGTTGTCAAATGTCACTCCAACACCTTCTCCCGCAAAGGCCCCCTGCCCCCCCCCCTCCCCGTTCCTACTTCCTGCTAAACCAGCAGATATCATCTGTACCCTCGATACGCGACCTCAGGATCTTATTTGACAGGGAGCTTAGCTTCATCCCGCATATTGATGATATTATTCTTAAGGCCAACTCTGTCCTTGGGTTTGTGAAACGCTGGTCTAAAGAATTCTCTAATCCTTACGTTTCCCGTTCTCTCTACATAGTCTTCGTCCGCCCCTTCTTGAATACGCCAGTCAGGTCTGGTCTCCACACTACTCGTCCCATGTATGCAGAATCGAAAGCGTGCAACGCCGTCTTCTGTGTTTTGCCGTCCGCGGACTGAACTGGGCGAATCCACGGATTCTGCCCCCATGCACAAGCCGGCTCCATCTGATCAACTTCAACACACTTGAGGAGCGCAGAACTCATGCCGATAGCCTTTTAATCCACCGTCTCCTTTCAGACACAATCAACTGCCCAAGCTTGCTCTCCATCATTCCACTTCACACTAACCGCCGTAACCTGCTAAACCCTCATCTCTTTTATCTGCCGACCCACCACACTTTTTTACGACTCTAATGAACCCATTTCGCGAATGCTCCGGAGGGCAAACTCCTACCCTACCTCCTTCGATTTCAACTTTACCTCTACGGCTCTCAAACTTCATCTCCTCTCTTTCCCCTCCTGACCACGCCCACTCCCAGTCTACACTCTTACATCCTGTCCTAAGCGAGGTGAATGAATGAGTGATAATTGATGCATAAACCCACTAACAAACTCGCCAAACATAGCCCCCCCCTCTTTTTTTTTCTTTTTAACCATAGTTTATATTCTTATATATAGTTTTAAGATAGTTCTTAAATTTTATTGCTTGTACTAAGCTGAGGGTTCTGCCCTCACTAAACTAAACTAAAACTAAACACATGTATATATATATATATATATATATATATATATATATATATATATATATATATATATATATATATATTTATATATATGGTATACATATATATTTTTTTTTTTTAATTTTTTTATTTTTTTTAATTTTACTTACTTATTTATTTATTTATTTATTTATTTATTTATTTATTTATTTATTTATTTATTTTTTTTTTTAACCTACTAGTGAAGTGCTCTAAGAAAAAATTATTCACAGCTCTTCATTCAGGTCCCAAAATAGAAACCAGAGGCAGAAAACGGAAAACAACCTCACGATTCGACAAACTACTAATCCGACTATCCAAGAAAAGGCCGTTTTTTCTTCAACGGGATTAAAAGATTACTTAAACGCACCTTGTACGAGTCGTACAAAACAAAACACTATTTTGCACGGATAGCTTATCAACCATTCAAGCAATCCGAAATTCCAAATAATGAAAATAGAATCGATTGGACTTCATTCAGCATAATTTGATAAATAACAAAAAATAAATAAATAAAAAATAAGAATAGAAATGCTCTGGGTGCCTAGCCGCTGCGGCTTAGACGGTAACGAAGCAGCAGATACTGTCACTAAACTGGTCATCAAACTACCCCTATAACCTTTCTACTTTCATAATAATGATGACATAGTTAGGAACTTTCAAATCGAAATTTAAAATATAGAACAACTGGAATGATTAAAGTACGACCGTATGCAACATTTAACCCTAGAAGAGAACTTACCATTCACCCAACAATATCCATAAAGCAAAAAATTAGGTGCTTTATCTGTCTACGTCTTGGCCACACATTGGCCACCGATCAACATCTGATCAACAAGACCAACCCACTGACTTGCCGCATCTGCACACTATCCACCAAACACATCCTATTTGACTCCGTAGGCGTTAAACTATATTTATTATAACGACATCATTAACATCATTTTCGAACCAACATCATCTACTATCGTCAACTAACGTTAGTTAAATTATAAAATATAATGCAAAAAAAAGTGTACTCTTAAACTAACTAAAAGCCTTACCAACTAGTACTATTAGATTTAAGTTACCAAGTAATCTATTTACTTTGTAACAAACAATAAGAAAAACAAAAACTCCAATTAATCTGTGGGGTTTCTGACAGATACGCACACAATACTCAAGCAAATAGTGAAGAACACTGAACGAAAATCGAATAAGAAAATGCATCAGCCGTATACCAAGCAATGACATAGCAATTCTACATCAGTTGAGTGTACTTGAGTGTAGAAATGGAATTCGACAAATTTTCGCAGCCTCTCCCCTGTTTGGGTAGGGTATCCGGTATACTACCGACCGCGGTCTGGACCTCTTTGGTTCCCTTGGTGCGGGTTCTCGACTGGCTGCCTTATGTCCTGACATCCGCTTCCTGTCTTTTGTAAACTTAATGGAAAAGATTACCGGATTTAATCTTGTTTGGGAAAATTCCAAACAGTTTCCCGCTCCAATTCCTAGGCAGGAAGCCGTTCCCTAACAACCCATCTGCTGATAATCCCGGTAGAGAGTCTATTACCTGAAAACTATAGGATTTTTGTTGGGGTAATTTGAATATCCCCTTACAATAGCCCCTAGACGTGCCCTTGCTAAAATGCGTTTGGAGGGTAGTTGGTTGTTCTGTGTCCAATGTGGTTCCATATTGGAGTGCCTTCAGCTTAATAAGGCTGATCTCTGCACCTGTGTCCACTATTAGGCGTGTAGTGTTTCTACAACTGATGTCTAATAGGAGCTGGACAACTGGAACTTTCGTGGGTGGGAGCTGAGGACAGGTTTCATTAGTTGGTGACTTTAGTTCGGTCGGATTGGGGAATTCCGACCCGACCTCTGGGAGTTTTCCGACTTCCCACATTTTGCTCTTTGTCGACACACTGCCGCCGTGTGGTTGTGTCGCCTGCAACATGTGCACCATCGACCGTTCCTCTGTCGCAGATGTCTCTGCTTTGGAATCTCTGACGCGTCCGTAGCGGTTGAGTTCGACTGGCTATGGTTCGACTCGGGTCGACGGCGTTGTAATCGGGCTGACGTTGTTTCAGTTTTCGACCCTCAGAATGTTCAGTACTGCTGGAACTAGTACTGCTCTTGTCCCGTGCCTGTTGACCGCCTTTGTCGCTATCTGCCTATGGTTCTTCGAATGTTTTTTTGTTTGGATTGTCTGCCATTCAGTGTTGACCGTGCAGGTCGGTGGGGTGTGGTCGGGGATTACAGGCTTAACCACTTTAGGTGCATCTGTTGTTGGCTTTTGGGATTGTACCCACACTGCCTTGCAATGACACTCGTCCCACGTGTCACCCTTTCGGCCACAAAACTCACAACAACATCGAATGCTGTACACTCTACGATTCGATGCTGTTGCTTGTTTCGAAGTAGGTGGTCGTTCTTGGTTTGATGTATTCCCGGGTGACTTCTGTTGATTTTGCGACCTTGGCCGTGGAGGCTCGGGATTATCTGCCTTCATTTGTGTGCTTTGTGCACGACAGTCTTGGGCATCGTGCTCATATTGGTTGCACTTCGCACAAAATGTTCTGTTCCGGCGTCGCAGGCACTCTTCACATAAGTGGCCTTTCCTTTTACAGAAGCTGCATATCATACGTGCAATCCATGGGTGTGGTGCACGTTTATCATGACCTTGACTGGGTGGGTCACTTTGATAGTCACCTCCGCCTCCCCGATGGGGCCGTGGTACCTCAGGCTGTTTTATGTTAGGCCCTATTGGTCTTCTAGAAGAGTGCGGTGGTGTGTCTGACCTAAACGGGTTTTCCCAGGTTGGCGGCGTGTAACAGGGAGGGGTCGTTCTGTAAACCTAGTGTTGTTGTTCCTATAACCGGTCCCGACTACCTGAGACGCATCGTTTACAGGCCTATATTGCCTGTGTCTCGATTCCTGGGGGTTTGGTCATGTATCCCCGTAGGTCCGGTCTGAAACCCGACTTGTTTCCTCTGGGGGCTCTTGTTCACTCTCCCAATAGTAGAACGGATTGTTCCCCAAAATGGATTCTCTATTAGGTGGAGTGGGGGCATGGTCTCTGTCATCTCTATCAGGTGAGGGTGAGTGGTCATGGTGTGTATCCCTCTACCTCGGTGGTGTCCTATCATACCATCCGCTATTACTCCTCATCTCATTTTGAGTTTTCTCTATTTGGATAAGTCTCGCTATATTCCTGTCTATTGGGTCTCTTTCCGATTCTAAAATCAGATCTCGGAATTGATCTTCCCTAATCCCTACCATCAGTACCGACTTCGCCAATCTTCCGATTTGGATGGTGAATGCTGCGCTGTTGTCGTGTCCGTACGTACGGATTGCTGCCTCATTGCAGTCCGTTACAGCTTGAGTTATCCGGTGCGTGAAATCTACGACATCCTCTTCGCGGGGTCCCGCGTTTGAGAGAGTTTCAAATGTAACTCCTCATACGAAGCGTGTGGCAGTAGCGTATTTCGGAGTTGTTATTCGTACTCTTCGAAAGTTGCTGGGAGGTTTTCCTTAAAAATGCGGCGAGCTTTCCCACTTAACCGCATGGGTATCCACCGCAGGAAAATATTTTCTTCCGTTGCGGATAAATAATCTAAGGCCCTGTCACAGCTTTCGAAGAAGTTATGCAGTTCTCTCGCTGCATTAGGACCTTTGTGGTCACTAAACACTGCCACGTTGTTTTGTACCAGGTCCAAAATTCTCTCGTCACCCAACATAGCTGGGACGGGTTCCTCTGTTACCCGAATTTCTCCTTGAGTGGCTTCTCGTTAGTATCGCGGAGTAATAAAGTACGCGCGTTTATTTATTTTTCGTGAGGAGGGACTACCCGGATTATTCTAAATGTAATTCACTAGTTTTTGATAGCGAACCAAAACACGTTTAGGAATTAGCGACCAGCGATGAGAGACAAGACCAAATCTATAACTGAAAATCAGAGAAAAAGAAAAGATAGGAGAAGACAAAAACCTGGAAATAAATAAAAGAAACAATGGAAAGTATCTGGTTATAATAATCTAAAATGTTCCAACCCAACGTTGCTTTCCTCCCCTCTCCTGTAAATTGAAAAGGACAAAAAAAGGGAATACAATTTTTATTTTAATTAATATTTATTTATTTTTTGTGTTATACCGCTTAATCTTTCAGTCCTAGCCACTAGTTCCGCCAGTCGGCGTAGGTGCGTTAGAGCCTCGGGGCTCTCCCCACCACTGGGTTTGTATCTCCGACGGATTAGATACTTCACCTCAGTTGGTGGTCACCGACTGCACCAAAATTGTTGTAATATAATTTAAATAATTTAAATCATGTAGTGGTAATAAGCAGACTTACATGGTATCGGACCGTGGAGCGGTCGTTGCTATTGGACGCGACTTCTCTGGTATTCCGTGTGCAGGGGGTGAAGCGTAGGTCCCCTTGTTGTTGTACGCTTGATAGTTGGCTGATGAATTAATTCTTTGTAGTCGTTTTGTCACGTGAGCTATGTCTTATTATATGTAATGATGATGTTGATAATGTTGACAATAATTGATCCTGATTTTTGCGACCGTACCGCACTTGTGATATTTATATGTCCAACTTTTTCAGTCGTTCTGGAAATAGTAGTACGTCAACTAAATTTTTATTTTATTTTATTATGTTTTTTTTTGTTGCTTTGTTTATTCTCTTGTGCTTCCTTTTTTTTGCTGACCGATATCTCTAGCCTTGTGTGTAATTAAGTATTTTTTCGCCGTTGATGTTTTTATTTGTTATTCAGCGCCAACGCCTTTTTTATTATTTTTTCTGCCAAGTATTATTTGTATAAAGTAGTTTATGCAAATTAGCTACTTGACGATATTTATTTCATTTACAGGTAGAGAGGGGAAATTTGAGGAAATTAGTGGGTGTTGGGCGAGGACATGGACGCGAGGTCCGTAACAGTTGTAGCGTCTCCGGAATCGTCCCCCCACACATACGGGGCCAACAATTGTCCTTAAGACCTTCCTTTCGAACGCGGCTAAGAGTTCAGAGTGCCTTTTACTGAGCACCCAGGTCTCGGACCCATAGCAGTAGTAGCTTGGATGTTCTTGATAAATTTCGGGATTTAAAAATCCTTGATAGACCATAGTCGGCTTTGTTGGGTTTGATCAGCCGTTCGCATATTTCTTCTTCCGTATTGTTATCGGCTGATACTATTGACCCAAGGTATAATTAACCTAGAATTTAAGCATTTTTTACCTAGCATGTAATTTAGAAACTAAGAAGATAAAAAGAAAATAAAAAAAAAATGTGAAAATGAAAAAAAAAGGTAGTTAAAGGATTGCACTACTTCAAATTCGTGCTCCGCTACCCTGATAGTTTGACCAACGTTAGGTTTTCTCTTCGCAGATGTTGTCACCATGTACTTAGTTTTCCCCTCATTAATGTGCAGTCCCAGTTTTGGTGCCGCCTGCTCGATCTGGGTGACGGAGTCCTGTACAGCCGATTGGGATCTACCGATGATGTCGATGTCATCTGCGTAGGCAAGTATCCGGCTGGACTTGGTGACAATAGTCCCTCTAGTTGTAACTCCAGAGTCACTGATTGCTTTCTCCAACACTAGGTTGAAGAGGACGCAGGCCTAACCGTCCCCTTGTCGGAATCCATTAAAGATGTTTATTGGTTTGGACAGCAATCCCGCTATTTTTACTTGACTAGTTACTTTGGTCATGGTCAACCTACAAAGTCGTATCAATTTATTTGGAATGCCGAACTGTCTCATGGAATTATGTAGTTCTACCCTGGCTATGCGCTGTCGTAGGCGGCCTTAAATTTTATGAATAGATGATATAATGGGATCTTAAATTCGAGACATTTTTCCATCGCCTGTCTAAGGGTGAATATCTGATCAATCGCTGATTTACCTGGGATGAAGCCACACTGGTATAGACCAATGATGACTTTAGCGTATGGGGATATCCGATCTTGTAGGATAGAAGAGAGTATCTTATAGGTGGTACTCAGTAATGTTATACCCCTATAGTTGCTGCACAGTGTGATATTTCCCTTATAATGTATGGGGCAAATTATACCAAGACGCCAATCTTCCGGCATCTCCTCTTGCTCCCATACGTGCACCACGATCTCATGAATTGCCTGATGTAACGCTGTCCCTCCTTGTTTGATCAGCTCAACTGCTATGCCATCAGTTCCGGGGCATTTATTTGATTGGAGTTGTCTTGTGGCTTGTAATGTTTTCTAAATTCTTGGTGGCGGCAGCATTTGATCTTGGTCCTGCATTGGTTGGGCCTCCAATTCTTCTGTGAGCTGACCATTTAGCAATTCATTGAAGTGCACCTCCCATCGCTCCAGAATGCCTTCAGGATCGGTGATCACATTACTCTCTTTATCCTTGCAGTAAGTGCAGCGTGGTGTGTACCGCGTCATACTACGGATTATTTGGTAGAACTTCCGCACCTGGTGCAGACCTTGCTCTCTACTTTTCTCTAATTCACACACTAGATTTTTTTTTCAGGCACTTTTCTTTTGTCTGCGAAGTCTCTTTTCTGATCTTCTGAGCTCTTAGTATTTCTTCTCGCGTAGCCGCGTCCTATGAGACTGCTGCATTGTCCGGTGTGCATCATTCTTACGTTCAGTCGCTAGTTAGGACTCATCATCAAACTAGTCGCTCCAATCTCTACGACTACTGCCTAAGATGGAGTTGGCCGTACTAATGACAGTACTTTTAAGCCGTGTCCATTTCGCTTTTACGCCCGTCATTCTGGCCACAGGACTTACTCTGCCCCCGTCGAGCTCTTCGAGGGCGTCTTAACGCATGACCAAAGGTGTTACTGGCATTCTCATTGCGTAAGGCAGGCGTGTTGATTCGAACCTGATCCGCGGGTACAATACGTCTCCGTAAGACAATCCGCGCTCGGAAAACTGTACCAACAAGGTAATGATCTGAGTCGACGTTGGCACATCGGTACGTTCGTACCGACATCAGGGTCGAGGAGTAGCGACGATCTATCAACACGTGGTCAATTTGGTTGCGAGTGGCTCCATCAGATGATACTCAGGTGGCTTTGTGGATATCATTACGCGGAAACCTGGTACTTGCAACGACCAAGTTTTTCTATGTTGCCAGTTCGATGACTCGTAGTCCATTGTCATTAGTGTTTTCATGCAAACTATGGGAACCTGTGTAGTGCCTGAAAACCGGCTCCCGACCTATTTTTGCATTCAAATCACCAAAAACGATTTTCACATCGTATCTTGGGCAGGCTTGAGGGCCCGTTCGACGTTCTGGTAGTATTCTTCTTTTTCCTCGTCAGGGAACTCCTCTGTAGGTCCGGGAACGTTTATGAGGCTTATGTTTTTAAACTTGCCTCGCACGCGAAGAGTGCATAGCCTTTCGTTTATTGCATTAAAGCCGATGATGGCAGGATCAATTTTTGGTTGACTAGAAAGCACATGGTGTTTTGCATGACAGCTGTAAAAAATGTCATACTCGTTTCTTTGAATAACACCACTCCCCGTCCATCTTATTTCTTGTAATGCTGTTATGTCAGCCTTATATTCGGTCAGGACATCGACTTGCTGTTGTGCAGCTCGAGCTCTATATAGTGAGCGGACGTTCCATGAGAAAATTCTTAAATCGTTTAGCCATTTTCGTTTCCGTGGTCGTCGTCGTGTTTCCGTTCCATATTCGAACCTTGTTAAATTTTCCATAATAATTTGTTTTTCCGAGCAAAGTTATTAATCTTGCGCCAACCTTTCTCTGGATGTCGCTGCATGCATTGCTTCACTACTTTCTTGTAATGCTGTTATGTCAGCCTTATACTCGGACAGGGCATCGGTAGCTGCTGTGCAGAGCGTGAGCGGACGTTCCATAAGAAAATTCCCAAATCGTTTTGCCATTTTCGTTTACGTGATCGCCGTCATGTATCCGGCCCATATCCGAGACTTGTTAAATTTCCCATAATACTTTGGTTTTCCGGGCAAGGTTATTAGCCTCGCGCCAACCCTTCTCACGATGTCGCAGCATGCCTTGATTCACTACTTGGCGGGTGCCAAAGTAGCTATCCAGGGGTGTCACGCGGAGATTGCATGTCAACTTGGATTGAACAGGGACAAGGATCGTCCTGGTCTTCGCTGGGTTGAAAGCAATCAGGGACTTTGCCCTGTATGCCCCTGTCCCCCCCCCCCCCCCCCCCGCTTCTTTGAAGCTCAACCTCCAAAATCCTTCTGGTTAACTTCCGTCCTCTTCTACCCTACCTCTAGCTCTGGGTTTCTAATTTCAGCTAAGTTTAGTTAGGTAGCTTGTAAGAATCTCTTTATAAGTTTGCTAGAATATCCTCTTCAAGATAAACACTCGTAGACGGAAACATATGCTCAGATGTGAGATGTGTAAATATTTTTTTTGTTGTGGTTATTTTATAGGTAGTTGATATGAAGGGTGGGACGCAACAATTCCTACCTCCAAGTCTGTCGTATATTATAAAGTTTTTTTTTTCTCCCGGAGACAATTTTTTTTGCACAATAGATAGATTGATTTATTAATTCTTTTCTCCTTGTTTAGTCCATTGACATCCATCTGTGACCATTTTATTCGAGAAGCAACTCCATCGAAAAGGCTTTCCGAACCAAAATAATAACCGGATATTATGCCGGCGTTATGCTATAGGTCCATTCTGACTTAATAGTTTGTTTTTGTGTTGCGCATAAATTCACAAGCGATAAATGTGGGCAGAGGCGTGCGAAACATATAATTTGGCTATAAGCCTCTTTATAACTAAATTCAAAGTGCTTGAAATTCATTTTGCAAACCAGTTTTCCCATTTAACATTTCTAGATTAATAAGTGGTCTACCAAAGTAACGATGGCCCGTGTATCTATAATAAATACTCTGCTCTTCATGTTCAATTTGAGCAGTATAGATTTGAGCTGGGGATGACAATTTTCTGTTATAATCCATCCATCGTACAACTTGACATTTACTTCAAAATAATGGAAGTTTAAAATCACACTTCGAAAACAGACTTTGTTCAACGAATTTACAAGTTTATTTGTTTATTGAAACGGGTTACGACGATAAAGTTTTGGAACGGATCTACCCAGATATAAACGTTGTGTTAATAGAGCTACAGACGATTATCTTTCTGATACAGATACCCATGTTATCGTTTCGTTACATCGTTGTAAGGCCCTCCGTATTCCTTTTTGTAGAATTATCTGAGTTTTAGAAAAAAATGGCTACAAAAGGATGGTAAAGTATGCAAACAATTCAAACGCAACAACCACTTTGGGTAAGTTTAAGCTTCCACATATAGAATTAAGAACTTTAACTGCTGTCCTTCTGTTCAGTGTGGTCTTTATGAATTCAAAACTCCCACTATTTCCTTCGATTTGTTTTACAAGAAATTTTGAATCAAGCTTTTATTTGGAAGTAACCGACTACCCGTAATCCCCTACCATCTTATCTGAATTTTAAATGGGGAAAAATTAAATTAAGTTTTATTCCCAAGGGTGGGGGCGAGGAAAGTTTCTTCTTTGGAATGGCGTCTTTAACCACTCTTCGCATATATTCCAAGGAAGTTCTTTAACTTAGCAAATGCCTTTAATATTATATTTTTAACAATAAAAAAAAGGTAGAAAATAAAAATGTAATTTCAAATCAGAATATTATATTCCGGCTTGTCAAAGCAAAGCCAAGTAAGTCCTTGCCACATTATACCATAAATGTGCTGTAGTCAAAGACACATCCAGGGGTAATGGGAAAATCTAGTTAAAATGAGGCGTGGTTGAATAAACACGTGGTACACGTGATACACGTGGTACAAAAAACGAATCCTCCGAATAAGGAAAGAAGCCCTAATCATGGTGTGCGACCTTAATAGGTGGCAAAATAATGGGAGGGTCTGCCAGCCACAGGTATGAGATATTGTTCGGTATCTAGCGCTTAGGAAATATAATGTTGGAAAGTTATTTAAGATTTTCGAAATTTCAGGTTTCTTGATTAATCTCATGTTGCTTTTGTACCTTGCGGTGTCATTTAATTAAGCTGTTGCCGAGACGTAACCTTTTGTTGAACCGACATGGCTTCTACTTTTGCATGTTGCGATAATCGCCCATTCCCCAAAAAACACATAAACGTCTCTCTATGTCTTAAGATATGTATGAGGCTTTCAAAATAACAAGTTCGACCTGTTCTTTTGATGTTAAAGTGCTTAGGGGAGGATATCGGAAACCAGCATTTTTGAGAAGATAAATTTACCGATTAGTCTCATCATACTGCTTATAGTGATTTGAGGTGGCGCTTAATTAAGCTGTTACGTGATATTTTATCAATGTTTATCCGAAGTATAGGAAAGCACAATCTTTCAAATAAAATCCTTCTCTATTGCTCAAGATAGGTGTGAGTTAAAAAAAAAACTGCAACAATATACGAAACTATTTACTTATTTATCTGATTCTTTAACCGAGGACTAATCCCCGGTCACTTCAGCAGTTTTTGATCTCGGGTCGATGTCGTTTACCTGATGCTTTCTTTTTGGTTTGGTGAGGGCAGAAGCCCCCTTTATTTAGCTTACTACAAACTTAACATAAACTTAACAACCAACTGCAAAGCTAAGGTATAATAAATTTTATGAAGTAGGCGAAAGGAAGCATAACGGGGAGGACAAAGGTATGTGTAGTTTAGTTTAGTGGAGTTGGAATGTGTGCGGGTAGTAAGATTATTGGCGGTGCGTGGGGTGTGATCCAGAGGAGAAAGAGAGGAGACGACGTCTGAGGGCAAGAGAGGTGAGACTGAAATCGTAGGAGGAAGGGTACGAATTTGCCGGTCGCAGCATTCGTGAAACGGGTTCGTTAGAGGCGGAGAAAAGGGGGGGGGGGGGGGCAGATAGAAGAGACTAGGGTTTCATAGATTACGGGGGTTAGTGTAGAGAGTGATGAAGCTTGGGCAGTTGACTGAACCAGTGAGAAGACGGTGAATGAAGAGGATGTCCGCGTGACGCCTGCGCTCTTCAACGGTGTTGGTGTTTATTAGATGGAGACGGCTTGTGTATGAGGGGAGAGCACACGAAGGTTTTCCCAGTTCAAGTCACGAAGGGCAAAACCCAAAAATTCGACGTTGGACGTTTTCGATCCTGCGAATATGGCACGAGTAGTGAGGAGACCGGACCTGACTGGCGTACTCTAGAAGGGGGCGGACAAAGGCTATATCGAGTGATCGCGAAACGTAGGGATTAAAGAACTGTTTCGACCTGCGTTTCACGAATTCAAGGGCGGAGTTGGCCTTAAGGATAATGTCTTCGATAAGTGGGGTGAAGTTAAGCTCACTATCACATAAGATACCTGTGGGGAGGAAGTATGTTGCACCGGCTTACGGCGCTGATTCACTTCACTCCTCATCACTAATCGAAAGTTCCGCTGCTGAACCTGATCCGTTGACACTGTTGTTACGGACCGACCTTGAATCCAGGTCCCCCCAACATCCACTAATCCCCTTTCGTTAGTTTCCCCTCTTTACCTTTAAGCGGAGAACAACTCGCCAAGTAGTTAATTTGCATAAACTACTTTATACAAATTCTACTTGGCAGAGAAAATAATAAAAACCGGCGTTGGCGTAAAATAATAAAATAAAACGTCAACGGCAAAAAACAAAAATAATTCATTCGACGTTAAACTACGCACGAGGTCTCACAACGATCTATCAAATGCCTCCTAGTACATCATTAAGCAGTGACCGATAAGGTGAGCACAACTACGGATAAACAGGGTAGCACCCAATCAACGCCCCCTGCACCCAGTCGCCGAAGAACCAACAGCTGACAAACAGCTTCTCCAGCGACCGCTCAACGGTCTCCAAAGTAAGCCCCATTCTTACTTAAAATAACCAAAATTAAATAACTATTTACTATATTCAATCTATATTATTAAATAATTGTTAAATTAACATAACACTGTCCACCAAGCAAGAAAAACTCCATAAAGGGGTAGTTAAACACATGATTTAGTGCATTACGATTTGCTTTATTTTTTTGTTCTGTTTTACAATTTGTAAGAAGCCATTTAAGGAGAAAAACTAACATAAACGGAAGTTACATTTATTGACTTTTTATTATATATGGTAACATTTTGACGTGCACTCTAACTATTTGTTCACGCCAACAATTCCGATTCTTTTCGACACATTTCAATCTCTTTCCGGCCTTCTTTAAATACAGGCAAAACTCGCCTCTACCCACCTTTTTAGGCCCTTTTCCAAATATTGGCGCATATGTCCGCCAAGCGCCGTCTCCACGCGACTCTGCCCGCCTCTGTGCGACACCCTTCTTCCACAGCCTCGGCTCCACATTACACATTAGCTACTATGCGTAGCACACAATTAGTAGGGCGCCCAGTTTACCTCACACTATACCTTCTTTGCGACTCTCTATGATTCCCACAAGCCAGCTCGCCTCGTAACCACAGCCACTACGCGTAGCACCACCACAGCAGGACGCCTGGCTTCACCTCCTTATATAGACATCAGGACTTCCCCTCTTAGGTCTCTGGACGGCTGTCAAATGTCTCAGCAACACCGGTCGTCAAATCAAATCGATACCACCGGTCTGAGACCCTACCCTAGAACACCTTACACAGGTGTCTCTACATAACCTCATCCGGGATAACCTCATGCACGTATCCCAGTTATTAGCCACCACGGCTTATCCCAAGCGGCAACCAAAAGGCAATTCACACCTCACTACGCTGCCACACACACCAGGTGCATCACCATCTTCGGAGCGCACATCATTTCCCTAGGGCACCCTGTGGTTGGACACAGCCGGCCACCCACCAGGAGCCCCTAAGGTAAGTCTCCCAAATTTAACCAAGCGCGACTGGCCGGGCCCCCCTCACAACCTACCGTTCGGCCGAGGTCGTAGCTGCCGTATATCGACCGCCGTAGTCGAGACCGGTGCCGATATGCGGGTCCTCCCTCGATCGGTAAGCCTTTCAACTGAGTGCCCGCCCCTTTACGGCAAACAATTCGCCATAAAAACGCATGGACGAAAGACATCGACTCGCGACTCGATTTCCTCAAGTTTATCTACTGACACTTCGTTGCACGATGTCAGTGAGTCACAATAGGTCTCATCTCCTGACACTTCGTCGTACGATATCAGCGAGCCCCTATGAGATTTGACCTATTAGATAGGTACAACCTGTTGGTAGATACCGCCAACAACAGGTCAACACCACAGCGCCTTTATCTGCCTCTCCACACACACACCACTTCGCCACTGCGGACGCGAGCAGATTACCGATAGGTTCCGACCTGTTGGACGATAAACTTGTTGGTCCAAATGACCCACAACAGGCCAATGGACCACGCCGCACCCCCTTCCCCTGACGGCATCAAGCGGCAACACCCGCCAGCACCATATTTATCGACACAGGCCCAACTATAACCAGGAACTTGTCATCACGACAGTTCCCTTAACAAATTGCAGCGCCTCCCGAAGTACGCAGGGCCATCTTGTTTTCCAAGCGTTCAGCCATCCTCCGAGCACCGCGCCACCCATTCGAGCACCCCTTCGGCCCCACCTTCTTTATGTCGTGACTACGTCACTGGGGGGAAGTACTGTGACGGTTCCGCCAAACCCCACGGCCCACTTACCTGAAAAACCCCCACAACTTCATCCCAGTCTGCATAGGTTTTCGCTAATGCAATCGCACTAGCACCTTAAATACTTCACGCATCAAATAGATCAAATTTATAATACAAAAGTCCCTGAAAAAGAATATTAGCTTTCATGCATCTCTTCGCATACAAATTCCCTGTAAGAATTCTTTCCTAATTTATCGGGAATCCCTAAACCATTCGGCACTCTGGTATGCCAAGCAATTCCGTTGTCCACGTGCACACCGCATGTCCCTGACAATTTCACGGCATCGACAGCCTTTTGTCCAAGGGCAAACACTAGCGTCTAGCGTCATAAACCGAATTCCTTCGCATGTAAACATGCATAAAAATTCGATACCTTTTCGTTCAGCAAGATACGGTACACGACCACCCATCGTATGCCGAAATTGTTTAAAAAAAGCATAATAGCAACACGGCTATTTACCCAGCTGCAATAGATTCACCCATGATTTCTTTTCCAACGAACAAACAATCACAACTTCGTGCTTAGTCACCAAACGAATTATCCAGCATATACAAATGCAAGCTAATTCGTTTTGGCCACCGACCCAAGATACGACATACAATTTTCACTGTATAAAGTATCGCAACCATTAGCACCTTTCCCAATGTCTATTCGTATATTTACACAAGGGCATCACTCATCTAAGACTTTTATGATGCCCTCGTCTCATCTTTTGTTTTACCACATTTCTTCGACGCATCGTCGTCTATTTATTTAGCCGCGATGCACTTCATAGACAATGATCTTCTCGATCCCTTTGTCCTTGCCGCCTGCCTGCTTTGTTTTGCCATTGCCTTCACGCATGAGTTAACAACACAGATCTAAACGATCACACACATACTACCATGTTCTTCATTACGAGATCTGGTTTTCTATTCCACCAAGAGAGACTTTGCGTTTCTCTGGTGGTAAGTAAAAACATATCCTTAGTGGAGAGGATATCTACCACCACACCACAAACTCACCCCATTAGCGAGTCGGCTCTGCACGAGCAGTTTATCGCTGAGTCCTTTACCATCCGCTGACCACCACGGTCGTGCTATCTCCCCCTGTCCGGTGCACACGGGGACGCGATAATATACGGAGTCGTTGGCGTAAAGAGTTGTGATCGGGTTGTCGTAATAAAAATTAGTCCGTTAATTAGTGCAAATGTCGGGAATATGAATATAAGACAAATCAAGTTATAATAACACAACTTGTAATAACATATCGTTACAGATAAAAAGGACCCTTATAACGTAAAAATCTATCGTATGTGTAATTGTGAAATTCACCGTGTCTACTGTGTGCATGAAATAAAACAAATTATAATGAACCAACTTGTGAGTTTAATTTCTCCTGAGTGTGATGTTTCCTCTGCTGCTATGGCAAACAAATTGCAGCGGAATTCCAAGGAACAATCGGCGAATGAAAAGTGAAAGGTTAGTGGAGGGATGGTAGAATCAGCGTCCATGCCGACGCACCGACCATCCTTCCCCTACATACCAACGTCATGAATCAAGGGTACAGATGATATCTGTTGGTTGAGTAAGAAATGAGAATGTGGTGGAGAAGGGGGACGTTTGTGGGAGAAGGTAATAGAGTGCCATTTGACAACGTTAAGTTCGAGGCAGTTGTGGCACCAAATTAAGAAACTGTAGAGATGCAATTAGAGAAGTGAGGAGTCGAGGGGAAAGCGTTCTGTAAAGTTTAGTGCCACCGTGGTAGAGAGAAATAGATGAGTTCTTGATCTTAGAATCAATGTCGTTAATGGTAAGGATAAACAGGAGGGGTCCCAGATGACTGCCCTGGGGCATCCATGACGTGAAGAAAAAAAGATTTGAAAGGGAGGATTTGATTCTGACACGATAGATTCGAGTTTTCTGATAGGACGACATCCACTTATTCAATAGGGGTTCGAGCCCAGGGGAGGATAGCTTAAAGGGGATGAGATTATGAGAGATTTTGTCGAAGGCTTTGCTGAAGTCGGTTGTGATTACATCGACTTCGTTGCCATTCTCTAAGGCAAGGAGAATATGGGATGAGAACTCAACCAGATTGGTGGTGGTCGACCTTCCCGAAAGGAAAACATGTTGATTGGGTCATATAACGGATTTACATTGAAAAGAGAACGCTTCGTAAAGGATCCGTTCGAACAGTTTCGGCATATGAGACAGTTTGGCGATGAGACGGTAGTTACTAATATCATTTTTTGGTCCCTTTTTATGTATATGGATTAAAAAGGGGGATTTCCAAAAGCTAGGGAAAACACCTTGCGTGAGAGACAGAATGAAAATCTTTGAGAGCGGGTGTTTCGCCAGCTGGGAACCGCAACTACGATGTTGCCGATGGTTCGCCAACTGGGAAACAGCAAAATGGTGTTTCTGCATCAGCCTTCGATCTGGTTGACTTTAGAATAACCAACAGCATCTCAACTTCAGAACACCTCTGGATGGTTTCCGAATAATGCCGCACTGGGCACAAATAATTTGATCAATTTGATCTCAAAGAAGCCGCATCCACTAAATAAAACAAATGAATTGAAAAAAGTAGATCGCAACACGAGATCCTTTTAAACTTTATTTTACGATGGACTGTAACTATTAACAAAACAAAAACTGTCAAAAAACAGGTACCGAAAATCACCGTATAAACATCTTCGATCTCAACGTTAAAAACATATACTGTGTAAAAAAACAGTACAACAAAAATCATAAAACTTTATCAAAACAGTAACAGTTTAACGGTTAAATGAAAAGTCTCTTATTTCAGCAATTGGTGGCATTCAGTGCCACCAGAAATTTATGTTCTCAGCTCTTTGGTATGTTTCTTTCAGAGTATACGCTCAGGCTCAATTGATTGTTACTGTGCCGAGCAGTGAAACTCAGATCAATTTGTCGCTTCGAATCACTGCTGGCATTTCTGAATAACATTAAGGATTCTTCTGTTCTTGATGTTTTGTTGCTGTACTGCAACATCTTCCCGGGCCACCGACAATGGACTCAGTAGTCCCTTTCAGTTGGCGTCACCAACGTGTGTATGTCAGCGCCGTGGGAAGTCGCGGTTGGTACTTGTGGTTCATTCAGAGGCCTTAATGCTCGTGTTGCTCATAAACCGGCACGGTGCAGAGGTAGGGTGGCAATAATTAATTATGTTGACTAGAACTAACTATTAATTGAATTAATTTGTTATAAATATATTTAGTTGTTGTTTCAATTCCTAGTCAATTATCAGTGTTAGTGTGTGAGGGTGTGTATGTGTGTGACCGAAGGTCCAGTTGGCCATTGATTGCTAACGTTGTAGCTTGTGACAAGGCCGTCGTTGTTTATTGTTTATAGTCTCCGACATGTTGTGAAGGGGTTGCCAGAGAGGCGATATTTGCCGCATCAGCTGTGGCAACGATTTGAATAAGCACTTACGTTATTCATAGTTTGTTGTTTGACTTATGCGTTTAATGTTGAATGTTGTTGGATCGTAAATCCCTGGTGTCATCGATGATCTTCTTGGACATAGTCCTCCTTTGGATCGTGAATCACTCTGTGTCATCGATGACCTTCTTGGACGTAGTCCTCTCTTTGGATCGTGAATCCGTATGTAGAGTTTAATCTGTTGGACGTAGTCCCATGTTGGATCGTAGATCCATAAATATAGTATGAATATCCTGGACGTAGTCCCATGTTGGATCGTGGATCCATGAATATAGTATGAATATCCTGGACGTAGTCCCATGTTGGATCGTGGATCCATGAATGGTAATTGAGCGAAGTGGTCGTCAATATGTTGAATTGTTTGTGTTTGTCCTTGGTTGGAAATGTGGCCCTTTAGACATAGTTGGAATCTAGGTGCACTAGATGGAGCTATTAATTCAGTCCAAAGACCGATTAGTTGCGTTAAAGTCGGCCGTGCAATGTTGTTTTTTCATCATCTTCTGAATATGGCTAGCCTGTGCCGATATTAGAAGTGTTCGTGTTGCCGCCAACTGCATAGGATCATCTGCGTCTTGAATCCAAGATGATTGCTGTGGCTGATGCTGTTGCAGTTGGGGATGTGTCCCATCTACGCTGCTAAACCAATGCTCGGCGTTGGGCGAATTTCTTGATGGGAGCTGAGATTGTCGTTGGCCACATTGCCTGGCGGAGTATTTGATCCACTGGTTGAGTGATTGTTTGATGATGATGGCTTCGGTAATTGTTATAATGGCCACCATAGAAATAATCTTGTTGGCCTTGAGGAGTGGAAGAAGACGATATACTGCTTGATTTGCCAGACTTCGCTGAACCTCCCATCAGATCAGAAGGGATTGTATTGTTCCCTTGATGGTAATTCGTGGCAATTGATTCTCCGATATTGTGGATGCTCTGGCATTTGAACTGTAGTTACCGTCAGACGATTCACATATCCGACGTTGAAGTCGCTGAGCGTAACTCTTATTTGCTGAATCTGGACTGCGGTCATAAGGTGCAGTCATTGTCTGTGAACCACCCTCATCTTCATAATAATTGTCATCAAAATGTCTATGCTGCTGCTGTGATTGTTGTTGTGGGTGTTGTGACCGCATATGATTCTCTTTTGGAACAGCATAGTTGTTCAGGTTTTGAATAGTTGTGGTTGAACACCTTGCCGCATATCCTGTTGAATTAGAACTGGCACTTGATTGAGCCAGAGAGGTTGCGCATCCAGATTGCTATTAGGAATAATAATCTGCTCGTTATTAGAAGCTTACGTTCAATTGAGCCGCATGATGAAATAGTCCCAAAGCCAGGTATCTTTCTTCTTCGACTGGTGGCTTGACCATATGTTCACGATTCATCTTCTGTTGATATGCTTTCTCGAGGGGTGCCAGCGTCTTTCCTGTTCTTCTCCTTCTATACTCCCTAATCTTGGCACCGAAAGTCCATCTTAAACACCGACTCTGTTGGAGTGGTGCTCCCGTGGAAGCTATGTGCAATGGGCGGTATTAAGAGGATGCCCCCAGAGCATTTCGTCCAGGCGGCGAAAGCGAAGAACCCCAGACACTTAGCAGCGATGTGCCTGGGTGGCGAGAAGCGACAAATCTTGAATGCGTGAAAGATGCGCCCAGGTTTCGAGAGGCGGTGCCCAGGAACAGATGTAAATGAGATGGTAAAAATCGCAATTCCCGGGGTTCTTGGACTTATTCATCTGCAATTCGATGTTTGAGATGATACTTGCAGGTATAGGACCGGATGTGTCTTTGTTGACGAACTTTGTCTTAGTACTGACCGCTTCGATTCCATTGCATTGTCCTCTTGACTATTTTGTCCGATGGGTCATCGTCCTCTTCTTGAGGTTCCTTTAATGTACGCGGGGCGTATCTGTGTTATGTATCGTGGTCGTGCCAAGTACCTGCAACTTCATTACAAAAGGAGCCGAATGATATACTCAACCGAAATACTGAGACCGATAGAAAATTTCCTGATTTACCTGCGGTGACTTCTGCAGAATGAAGAGAAATGAAAACAACCTTGGATGTCGAACAGTGGACTGTACTTTGTATTTGATTAATAATATTAATTTGTGGACTGTAAATTGTATTTGTTAAAGTTGATTATTATTTAAATTGCTAAATAATAGTGTTGCGGATTGGCAATTAAATACGCGTACCACTTCAACCTAACAAATAGTAATTTGGTAGAATTACCAGCTTTTCGTTTATTAATGATGAGATCAATTTTATTATTCAGGTTATTGTTCGACCTATGTGTTAAAGTTGAAGTGTAAGTTGCTTATATTGGAGGTTGCAATATGGGAAAAAACAGGAAATGTATATTATTTTATTTTATTTTCCGCCGATTACAAAAGAAAAATTATTTGAATAAAAGTAGAAGTTAGTTCTATTTGCAAGAGTAGTGAACTATTCAACCAGTAGGCTCAAATATGTCCAGTCCGATTGAAACTCAGGAAATGTATATGTGGTAAGCATCCTCCACTTGACCACGGTGTCTTCGTTTTTCAAAAGAACATCTGCCAGAGTTCCAATCATTGATTCTCATCAGCGTTTGGTGATGTACGAACCTGCATCATTATTTCCATAGTTATTGGTAGACTTCCTTACCGCGTTCTACCTGACGTTGAAATATTTTTGTTGCAGAAACTGGACAGATCAAATCTTTAAATATGTTGAAATTTATTCGAATAAGTTCATGCTGGTCGTTTTCCCAGAGGTCTTGATCAGACTCCGTGAACAACATTATTTGAAATATAACATCTTGAATAATTGCAACCATGTGATGTTTAATTAACTTCCAGGAATACATGAAGCACAACATTTTAGGTATACCAGAATATGTGTTACGATTCGCGGTGACACACAAACGCGGTTACGGTGTTGGTCGAAAACCCCAATTGAAACATCCAGAACACCTGACATGAACGTAGGAAGATACTATTCCGCTAATTTCCGATAGTTATTATTGACGTTTTTGGGACTTCCATATCTCTCAAACATTCGGACTATTATGTCGGGAGCATGCACAATTGCATTCATAATATTGCCCCGAATCAGTGCACGATCATGTTCAAGAATTGAGAAAGTAATTGCTTCCTTAGGTTTTGTCTCCTTGTCGGACCAGCGGGGGAAAATGAACCTTTGAGGTAGCTAAGTTCAACATCGTTCTTCATAACGATTTGTAAAATGGTTTGAACTAATCACATAATTTAGTGGATCTGGGATAGTTCTACTTCGGCTTGCTTTCGCTGCTCAGGAACAACAGCTATTGTGGCACGTATCAATTCCTTCCGTTTGTTCAGGTTCATTTTTAATCGTTGTTATCAGGTTCTAATTGAATAGCTTTGTATAAGCGTCTATGGCTTCGTCGTACTTTCCTGTAGTGAGATATACATCGCCCATTCGGCCATATGCTTGCTGTAATCTGGATTGTCGAACAACGCAGAGTTGCAGTCTTTAATCGAACGATCATTTTCTGTTACACGGATATATGCTGCAGCTCGATTACAGTAGAATATTGGGTTTTTCGGATCGAAACTGTTGGCTCGGTTGTATTGAAGTACCGCTTCTTGATACTTGCGTTCCTTCATCAGGCGGTTGCCTTCATTCTTAATCTGTTCGGATGTTTCAAGGAATTGCTGATTGCGTTCGATAAACATTGATTGGCACTTCGAATAGATCTAACCTTGCGGCCTTGTTTGTAATTGCCGTTATTGATTCCAAATCAATATCTTCACTCAGTTCAACTAGAAACTAGAACAGTCCCGAACAAGTATGTAATTAAAAAACGACCATCGCTACCCGGCGGTAGAATGTCGATGAAATTTAACACTTTTGTAGACACACCACACAACACCTTTATTTTTTAATCACTCGGATCACCTTATTAATTTATATCAAATTATAAATCCAATTGCCACCTACCTTTCTTCCTCTTTGAGGTTGGTCGTATAGCGATGACTTCCTTGACGTAGTCTTCCAACTTGTTGTTCGGATCGTGAATCCTTCCTGAACGATGATCCGGGTTTTGTCGTGTAACCTCATTGGACGTAGTCCAAGTTCCTGTTCGTTGAGGTCGATGTACACTTCGAGCGATCCGGCTCGAAGGACCAAAATGTTTCGCCAGCTGGGAACTGCAACTCCGATGTTGCCGATGGTTCGCCAACTGGGAAACAGCAAAATGGTGTTTCTGCATCAGCTTTCGATCTGGTTGACTTTAGAATAACCAACAGCATCTCAACTTCAGAACACCTCTGGATGGTTTCCGAATAATGCCGCACTGGGTACAAATAATTTGATCAATTTGATCTCAAAGAAGCCGCATCCACTAAATAAAATAAATGAATTGAAAAAAGTAGATCGCAACACGAGATCCTTTTAAACTTTATTTTACGATGGATTGTAACTATTAACAAAACAAAAACTGTCAAAAAACAGGTACCGAAAATCACCGTATAAACATCTTCGATCTCAACGTTAAAAACATATACTGTGTAAAAAAACAGTACAACAAAAATCATAAAACTCTATCAAAACAGTAACAGTTTAACGGTTAAATGAGAAGTCTCTTATTTCAGCAATTGGTGGCATTAGTGCCACCAGAAATTTATGTTGTCAGCTCTTTGGTATGTTTCTTTCAGAGTATATGCTCAGGCTCAATTGATTGTTACTGTGCCGAGCAGTGAAACTCAGATCAATTTGTCGTTTCGAATCACTGCTGGCATTTCTGAATAACATTAAGGATTCTTCTGTTCTTGATGTTTTGTTGCTGTACTGCAACAGCGGGAAAGAAGGTTGGTCCCGGTCAGAGAGTATATATCGAAAGGGAGGGTATGTGCCTTTTGCAGGGTTGATTGCGTTTTGGAGCGAAGACCTCTGACATTCTGATAGTAGATGATTAGAGGGAGAGACTTCTGAAATGGTGTGGGGAGGTTGACTGTTTAGGGTCAAAAAGACTTGCCATTATTAGGAGGGATCATTTTTTTGTCAATATATTGGCGATAAGCCAAGAGATCTTTTGACATTATATCTGGGAGCATATTAAAATGTATATGGAATCTTATAATTCTTACCAGCGAGTATATGGTGTTCTTCTCGGCTGTCGACCATCATAAATCCTATTACACCAAAGTAATCTAGCTGGTATCTCTGCGCCCATATGAGCATGTGTTTTGCCCCGAAGCTTTTTCATTACAGCAGTGGTGTTGTTCGTATATTCCGAAGTTGTCGTGCATTGCAATCGCTTCCTTAAAATTAAAGAACCAATATTGTCCTTATAATACCCTTAACTTAGCACCAAACTCACGGATCTTCACGCGAAGACTGATAGAAGTGTGGATGTAGTGCATGGGTTGCTGCACTTAACAAATTTTAACTAGGCTACGTTCAGTTTAAGTAGCCTTGTGTATATTTGTATAGGTTTCTGTTAATGGACCTGGAAAACCAATAGGCCTTTCCACTGATTGTTGCTCCGAGACACGTGGACCTGGACAATCGCAAGATAAATCCTAACTTCCTAGTCTTGTCGCTGGCGTTAAATTAAAAAAGATTGCAACACCTTCCCCTTGTAAAGAGTTAGGTCGATCTATTCATATAATTTCATAGTCTTATGCCTCTAGTTTATCTTTGTTTCCCCCCCAAAAGTACATCAGGGTATTCATCTTGCAACAGGTTGAAAAGAGTAAATCTTCTCTCAGTTCTTATAAGTGAATTTACATTCACGACAAGAGCTTTGATGGACGTTTTGGTTAGAGGGTTTATATCGACTGAGCAAGTGCGAGTAGATATCGTTTATTTGAATTGCCTTTGTAGATTGAGCAAGATTGCGAATACCTCGCCTTCTGAATGGATTATTTGTGGCTACCAAAGCTGTAGCCTGTTTGTCTATTCTCCTGCCCGAAACAATTTGCGCATACGACCGCTGCGAAGTTACGAGCATTGTCGCTATTCGGGTTGTCTGTTTTCTGGTGCCGAGTCACACTTCTCGACATTAATTCTCGGAATTTGGGACATCCTCGATATGTTAGTTTCTGTAGGGGTTTAGTTTCAGGAAGCGCGTTGTTTCAAGAGCGGTCTATAAGAGAAGGATGTGGGATCTCTTATAGACCGCTCTTGAAACAACGCACTACAGCAAGGGGTCGTCGCCGTGCTTCCTCATATGCCTGAGGGAAGAGCAACGTCCTTAGTTTGGTCCTAGTTTCATTGTCACTTTTTCGGCCTTTCGCAAGCCCTTGTCTCGGCTGGGATTGCTTGAAAATTTGGGGATTTTATAGAAATGAAAAAGTCAGTTTTCTTACTGTAATAGTTTATTTTTTTCCGTTTCCTCGGCTTGATATCAGTTTAATATTACTGAATCTTTGATGTCCCTGGATACAAAATCTTAGCTGTACAGTTTTGTACTGCACGCGGAATACTTTAATACAGTTGAATTTTAATATTGAGTTTTACTGGACTTATTCTGGATACTCATCCGAACCTGCTGAGTGCGGGATACTGATCTGTTCCTTTATAAAGAGAAACAAATCGAGACTTGTATCTCGAAAATACACAATTTCATACAAAAATCCCGATTTTTGTATCCTGAGTGAGATGCTCAGTGTTTATTTAAGATAAGAATTCAATTTCTTGAATTCTTACGAAACTATTGCGCAGGTGTGGATATGTATCTGGATTTGGTTTTCTATTTGTTTAGCTTAATGGAATTTTACAGATAATGATCTCTGAATTTTGGATTTTGATGATGCCGTGGGGCAAATGTGAAACGATAAACGAATATTAGATTTTATTGTGAATTTTAATTCTACTTTAGATTTTGGATTGAATTATGCCGTGGGGGCAAATGTTAAGCGATAAACGAATGTTTGATTCGTTTATTACGAATTTTGGATCATGTTTGGGTTTTTTCGGGTTTTGGCAGGATTTTGGGTTTTAGGGTAATATAGCTGGGATTTGGATGTAGGAATGGGGGAAAAAGGTGGTAGGGCTTTTTAGAGCACTACAGATAATTAGCGAAATGTCCCTCATTCCGACATACTACGCACTTTAGAAGGTTTTATCTTCTACCCGTTCTTTTCTCCGGGGGCTTGCTTCTACCTTGTGGTAAAATCACACATTTTACGTACTGATGCTGCATTTCACAGTTCGCCGGTGCGTTTCCAAACCTATGGTCGCGGAGACATTGTAAAATGTCTCTGCCTTTTTTGAGTTTGTCCCATATGACCATTTGCTGACCCAGGATTGTTATTCTCTTTAGACCTTTCTGGTGACGCTGCTGATCGGTGTTAGCTGCGCCAGAAAGAAGGGTAGCTTTCGGTTTTCCCTTTTTGACTTGACTGTCGTGAAAGGTTTTACCACGATAAATTCAAGGTTTTCATGCTTCAGCTTTTGAAGTATTTCTAGGGGTCAACGTCCTTTAATAGAACTGTTATGTTCTTTATTAGTTTCGGGGTGTAGGAGAAGAATTCTGTGGTGGCCTTTTTAGCATATTTATTATTTGATTGTGGTCTGCGACCGTATAGATATGAATGGCGTTCCTGTTACCTGCCAGTCTTTTAATAAGGAAATTATTATTGACTACAGCTAGTTACAAAGACTTGCCAATTCCCTACAATCGATGTCGAAGGTGTCTTTTTTTGGTAGTGGCTGTTGTTTTTGTTGATGCTGGCCGACTTTTGGCTTTGGCTTTTGTTGTTGTTGGATAGCTTTTTGCTGTTTGAGCGCGGCTATATTTTTCTTTTGGCGTCTCTCCTCTAGCCGTGCTCTTACGACTACTAATGTCGACATTTTGTATAAACTCTCTTAATTTCATTTCATTTCAGATATCAATGGTGTTTCAACAAATACTGCAACTATTTCCAATTTTTACTGTACATGTGAACATTATACAACGACCTAACTTTATGCTAACGAAAAGTGTTAATCTATTTTTATATAATGAACGAATAAAGAAGCGAAATTAGGAGAAAGTAGAAATAAAATCCCACCCTTTAGTGCGGCTCCACGAGAATCATGTTGATATTTTTAGGGCAGTTATCGCTTTTGATGTGTATGTCTAAATCCAATTGTGACGAAGAATTATACAAAGGCCTCGTCAAAGCTTCTTGTACATCAAAATGCTTGACCACCAATCTAAATATGGTAAGTTATTCTAACATTAAGCCAACAGTGTTATTATTTACTATCTAACTATAGTATTCGTAACAAATTACCTTATAACTGATGTTCCCTTTACCAATGGCTTTAGAGTTCATAATAGATCATAGCCCGCTGCAATTAATTGGAGATATCACAATTTAGTTATGACTTTTTGAGAAAATCGTATTCGACCCTTTTCAGTTTGCTTAATTTTCCTGTGTCGCGACATTGAAACGGCTCGCCACATCCGCACAACTTTTGCTTGACAGGTGACAAATCAGCTGATTAATGGTGCGTTGAGAGTGTTGGAAATTACTTCAAAGAAATACGAGTGAGATATGGAAACAAGTTCGCCCTTTACAACTTTACTACGATTCATTTCATTTCATTTTGAAAACATTTTTTTTTAATTTTCTTTTTATGTTCTAAGTTTCTAAATTTTATATTCTAGCTTAATTATCTTCTATTATAACTTACTGGTCCTTCGCAGACGCTGTAAGCTAAACATTACATAACAATTGTATAATTCGTCTTTCGGCGACAGAACTTTGTGGCAGTACTTATGATTATTTGAAAGACAAAGAAAAACTTGAAAAACTTTGTAGAATTTTTTTTTGTGTTTTTCTTAAAATTTAACCTACATAATTTTTTTTTTAATTTTATTTAAAAGAACTTAACTTAACTTAACTTAATATTATACTACCCTAATTCTAGAAAAGCTAAGTCTATGTAAGATGGCTGATGATACTGTTATTCTATACCGACATTGGTATTCAAGTCTTTATATGCCATTCAACCACCAACTGTTGACGCTGTCCAATACTATCGTTCCGGTCTATGTGGGAGATAGCCCTACTGAAGCGCAAGAGCTCTTCTTCGGTGCGCGTTATTTCCCGGTCGTAGTGTGGCGGTTCCGCCAAACCCCACTGTTACTTACCTGAAGAACCCCCATAACTTCGACCCAACCTTATAATTTTCGCTAATGCAATCGCATTAGCACCTTAAATGCTTCACTCATCAAATAGATCAAATTTATATAACCTAAAAGTCCCTGTAAAAGAATTCTTACCTTTCATGCATTTCTTCGCATACAAATTCCCTACAAGAATTCTTTCCATTATACGGGAGCATAAAACAAAACCTATTCGGTACCTTTGGTTGCCAGGCAAATTCCAACCTTCCCACGCCTGCACCGCAATCTCCCCGCAGCAAAACATTTCCTTCCCAAGGATAATTAATGCCTGCAATGCATTATATGGAAATGCCTGCAATGAATTTTGCCTACATGGGCATTCATACATGTATCAATGCATCACTGCATTAGCGACCCAGAACCGAATTTCCAAGTACACACTAGAGTTCGATCCTGGCGTCGCCATAGATGCCATGTAAAATTGACACAGATGGTATATACAAACCGTCATTGTATAACCATCTAATCGGCTTTGCAATGACTTGCAACTATCGATACGGCTGCAAGCACTTTACCCAGAAATGTTCCTTTGTTTGAATCTCCAAACAATCATCGACTTCGCACATAGCGGCCGGATTGAATTCAAAGCATAAACAATGCACATATCGAATCCGTTTCCCACAAACGAATTTCCCTGCATATATAAATGCAAGCAAGGGATTCGTTTCGTCCACCAACCCATTAGCATCTTTTCCCAATGGCTATTTGCCTATTTACACAAGGGCATCACTCATCTAAGACTTTTATGATGCCCTCGTCCCATATTTGCTTTTAGCATATCTCTTCGATGCATCGTCGTCTATTTATTTAGCCTCGATGCACATCATAAACCATGATCGCCCCGATTCCTTTGTCCTTGCCGCCTGCCTGCTTTGTTTTTCCATAGCCTTCGCGCACTAGTAAACAACACAGATTTGAACGATCACACACATACCACCATGATCTCCATTACGAGATTTGGTTTTCTATTCCAACAAGAGAGACGTTACGTTTCTCTGGTGTTAAGTAAAAACATATCCTTAGTGGAGAAGATATCTACCACCACGTCACAAACTCACCCCAATTAGCGAGTCGGCTCTGCACGAGCCGTTTATCGCTGAGTCTTATTACATCCGCCGACCACCATGGTCGTGCCGCTCCCGCTCTCCGTCGGGCGGCGGAGAAGCGTAGGTCGTGTCGAGAAGGAAGTGTTTCACCTTGTTTAAAATTTATAAAAATCAATTTAATATTAGTAATATATTTAAGTGAAGTATAAAAACACTAACATATTTAATAATGGCTGAGAACAAAGAGAATAAAACGGAATAAACTAAATCAGTATCTTTCCTTTTCCTATTGTGGACGTTGCATTGTGGAGTTTCGTTTGTGCTTTTCTTTCGGTCTACGGCAGGCACTTTAGAACTGGTGGAGACGAGGTAGAACCCTGCGCCCATGCTGGCGCTCAAACTTCGTACCCCACAGTAGCACAATCGCCCGTCTACGGATGATATACTTACATTATAGATCAGCGGAATTCCAAATCTATCATGTATAAGCCCTTTCATGTGTAAATCAAGGAACGCCTCTGGTGAAACAAAACCGTTGGGACGCACGTTCTCATAGTACAGGGTATTTGGATAATAAGCCCCGAAAATTAGGTCATTGGACGAGCTTATTGCTCTCGAAATATGTCCTCTGATTAATTTTATCATAAAATTATCCACCCTATTTATGCAGGTTTCATTATATAAAGTCTCATTTGGGTGGTACTTTTTGTAGTCCGATTCTGGTGTTCGATATAATCTGAGACAGGTTCTCAGACACTTCCTTTCGAACACCCGAATCTTTTCCATCAAATTTGGACCTATCTTAAACCATACTGGACAACCATATATGAGCATTGGCCTGATTAGCGTCATGTAGCATATGACTTTTACCCTGCTGTCAAGTTGGCTACTGTGAAATAGCCTCCTTGTCATAGCAAACGTTTTTCTAGCCTTGACCAGAGCAGCCTCTACATGTCTGTTGAAATACAGATATTGGTCTAGCCAGATGCCAAGGTATTTCACTAAACTCTTGGCTTCCTGTTTATCTCCATGCAGTTCCACGATAACTAGCTTTCGCCAGTTTTTCCTGGTGTCGTTCGTGGCTTTATATAATGGAGTTCTAAATAGGATGGCTTCACATTTCTGGAAGTTGATCTTAAGTTTCCAGTCGTCGCAATAGCGCTGCACGTTGTTGAAGTCTCGCTGTATTAAACTATTTATGATCTCAACTTTCGGAGCTGTTCTGTAAATTATGAGATCGTCTGCGCACGCAATAGCCTGCGGGAGCGCATCTAATAAGTCGCTAATGTAAATGTTAAAAAGAATCAGAGAAAGTACCGCGCCCTGTTGCAAGCCATTTTTGATATTATACGTGTACGACCACGAACCTCCTGTCCTTTAACATATCGTAAAGTATATATAGTAAAGGCTTATGTGTGCCATGTCTGACCAGTTTGAATATAACCCTTCGATCCAGACAGACGGTTTTTTCAAGTCGATCAGACAGGCATTGGTTCCGACATTTATTCCGTTGTATGGCAGAGACCAGTTTAGCTGCGGCATGTGTACTTTCATGACCCGCTTTAAAGCCAAACTAGTTATTTGGAATAATGTTGTTGTCTTCTACCCATTTTAGCAGAACTTTGTTAACGGTCTTTTCGAATACTTTACTGATGCTTGGGAGTAAACTTATCGAACGCATGTCCATTGGGTTTGTACAGTATTTGCGCTTTTTTGGGATGGACTGTATGATTGTTGTTTTCTAACGCGTGGGAAAGTATGCGTTGTTCAACACGTTGTTAAACAGGATCGTGTATATATCTATTGCCATTGGGGGCAGGTTCTTGAGTACGATGTTAGGTACTCCATCTATTCCCACTGACTTTTTGCTTCTTAATGAGTCGAAGATACTCTGGATTCCTTCCCTTGTTATTAGAAGGCTATTAGCCACTACACCATTGGCATTAATGTCAATTGACAGATTATCTTCACTGAATTCGGTAAAACCCGATTGCCAAAGTGAAATTTCATTCCGGAGGTGCAGGTGATTGAGTAGAACTCTGTCCTCCAGGTCGTGATTTCGATGAATGCTTTCATTCACCTTGTACATTTCCTGAAAGACAGCTCCCAAAGCGTTCACCTTTTCCAAAGGATCTTCGATCACGAAGAGCTCACCATTGAGGATAGCGTTCTCTGCATCTATGCCAATGTTGGTTAGCAGCTGCTTGTTTACCTGAGTACGTGGGATTTGGAGACACTGAATCTCATTTTGATTATTTCTCCTGAATATTTTATTTATTTGTGGGAACATATTCGGGTTATTAGTTTTTATAGCTCGAATTCTGTTGTTCCAATACAAATTTGTTGCTAATCTATAATTAGCTTTAAGTAATTGTTGGAGGTTTTTTAATCGGGATTTCAGTGATATTATCTCCTGGTCTTGTCTGTCTGTAAACTGTCTATGTAATTGTTTTAATTTCGATAGCAGTCTGCTCTTTTGCCTGTGGAGTGCGTTTATTGTTGCGTTTCTGTACATGTTAGTGTGATCTGTAACTGTTGTTTTGGGAATTGTTTTGTCCATTGTTCGTTTTACGGTTTCGTCCATTTGTTGAATGTATTTGTCGATTTCGTCATTTGTCAGGTTTCTGTTTACTGGCAGATTCAAGTCATTCGAACAAAGTTCTCTTGTTAATGATCTGGTGAACCGCGGCCATCGCATTGCCCCGTAGTTATAGGGTTGCGGGATCACGAATTCCTCCAGATCTGCGAGCTCGTTCGGAAGCTCTATTACTGCCGTGAATGCACAGTGGTCACTGTCGTATTCAATTGTCCGTAAACAGTTTGTGTTTCGTCTGTTGGTGTTAAGTAATCTCAGTCGTGAGTCGATTAGCAAGATATCTAAGAACGATCTACCTCTGGGGAACGATGGATATTTCGTAGCTAGCAGGTCAGTTCTATATTCAATATGAAACTGATCTAACCAGCCAGCCAACTGATTTCCTCTGGCATTAGATATATAATTTCCCCAATTTCTATGCTTGGCGTTCATATCTCCCCCTAGAATAAAGTAATTTTTGCCCAGGTGCAATTGTAAGCATCGGAAGAGAGTCTCGAGCTCTGCTATAAATAGATTATGTTGGTGCTCCTCAGGTGCGTAGACCGCAATCGCATACAAACCCCTTCCTTGCTGAAGGGGTATGCGTACGATACAGGCTTCCAGCACCCGGAACCTGCGCACTTCTCCACTATATATAACTTTATGAGCGATCCATTTTCTAATAAAGATTGCGACACCCCCCCCCTTGAGAGGAGTTAGGTCGGTCTCTTCGTATAATATCGTAGTTTTTATGCCATATCTTGTGTCTCTGGTTTAACTTTGTTTCCCCCGCCAGAAGTACATCAGGCCGTTCAACTTGCAACAGGTTGAAAAGATTGGTTCTTCTCTCAGTTCTTATTAGTGAATTTACATTCACGACAAGAGCTTTTATTGATGTTGTGGTTAGAGGGTTTATATTGACTTTTTGTTTAGATTGGGCAAGTACGAGTAGATCTCGTTTATTTGGTTTTGCAGCTGTGTCATCTGTCTCTGCAGATTAAGCAGAACCGTGACCACGTCCGCTTGCGATGTTGTTTCAGTCTGTGTGGGAGTATTTGTGGCTACCAATGTTGTAGCCTGGTTTGATGGTCTCCCACCCGACGCAACTTGTGCGTACGATCGCTGCGATGTTACGGGCATTGTTGTAGTACGAGCTGGCTCTGTGGTTTTTTGCCGGATCACACTTCTTGCCATTATTTCTCGGAATTTAGGACATCCTCGATAATTAGCGGGGTGTCCCTCATTCCGGCACACTGCGCACTTTAGAAGGGCTTTGTCTTCTACCCTTTCTTTTCCCGACGGGCAATCTTCTGCCTTATGGTCCTCTCCGCATTTTACGCAACGATGCTGCATTTCACACTTCGCCGTTGCGTGACTAAACCTTTGGCAGAGGACACATTGCAGAATGTGTCTGCCTTTTTTTAAATTTTTCCCATGTAACAATTCGATGATCCAGGGCTGTAATTTTCGTTAGACCACCAATTCTACTCATCATCAGCACTACAACCGGGGGCCGCTCTTGGCCTTATTTAGCAAGTCCTGGGGCTTGTTAAATTTTCCATAATGATTTGTTTTTTTCCGGGCAAGCTCATTAGTCTTGCGCCAGAGGCTCCCCGGCGGGGAATCGAACCCCGGTCCCCCGAGTGACAGGCGGGTATACTAACCACTATACTATCGAGGAGCAATTCTACTGCTGGGTGTTAATTGGACCAGAAAGAAGGGTAGCTTGCGGTTTTATCTTCTTGCCTTGCTTGTGGTAAACGGTTTTACCGCGGTAAACTCGAGATCTTCATGCTTCAGCTTTTGAAGCATTTCGAGCAGAGCCTCCGGTTCCATTTCAGGGTCGACAGCTTTTAATAAAACCGTTACGCTCTTCGTTTGTTTCGGCGTGAACGAGTAAAATTCCGCGGTGGCTCCTTTTAAGACCTCTTTAATTTTGTTGTGGTCTACCACCGTATGGGTTTGAATGGCATGCCTGTTACCGGTCTTTTAACTACAAAATTGTTTTCTACAGCTAGCTTATAGAGACTTACCAATTCCTTAAACTGAATATCTATTGTGTTGATTGGTGGCATCTTTATTTTTCTGTTGTTGTTGATTTTCTGCTGCTGTGCTGTGGCGACTCTAACAGAGACACGCACAATTCACAAGCAAAATAGTGAAGATCACCGAACGAAAAATCGAATAAGAAAATACATCAGAGCCGTATACCAAGCGATAACATAACACTTCACATCAGTCGAGTGTAGTCGAGTTTTAAAATCGAATTCTAAAATCGGCCAGTAGCCTGATGGTAACGCTTAGGTAAAATTTTTGGTGATTCAAACTGTCATAGCATCAGTTCGAATCAGACGTTCTTCTTCACTATTATTTCAAACGCTATAGTGCTGCTTGCTGTTCTTGTGGGCGATTTGGTGTTAGGAGTTGCTGTTGGCCGAATTTTGGCTTCGGCTTTTTTTGTTGTTGGGTGCTTTTCCCTGCTCGACCGCCGATATTTTTTTCTTCCGGCGTCTCTCTTCTACTCGGGCTCTTGCCACCGCAAGTTTCGCCACCAATTCATTTATCGCCTCTTTTTCATCCCCAGTCTCTGAGGATGCAAGAGAAGCGAATGAGTTGTTTGCCCCATACATGTGAAAGTGTGTGTGTGTGTGGGGGGGGGGGGGGGGGGGGGGGGGGGTGTTCACTGTCCTTCTCCATTTGCTATTCTCTTTCTCCATAGTTAATTTCGTGGTTTTATAGCGTTTGGGGTGGTGGGGAAGAACGTGTGATTGGAACTAACGCTATGACAGTTAGAATCACCAAAAATTGAACCAAAGCGTAACACATCAGGCTACTGGCCGTGTTTAGAATTCGATTGTTAAACTCAAATATATTCCACTGATGTGAATTGTTATGTTATCGCCATGGTATACGGCTCTGTTGTATTTTTTTATTCGATTTTCGTTCGGTGTTCTTCACTATTTGCTTGTGTATTGTGTGTGTATCTGTTAGAGACGCCACAGTTAAACTTCCCGTCACAATAGCGTTTTTGGTGGCATTATTTCTTTTGTTGTTGCGTGATTTTCTTCTTCCTTGTTCATGCTGGTACTACCCGGTTTGTTTTCATTTAAAAAAAACAAAGGCGACCTGCTATACGAACATCGGCGCAAGTCGATTTTCCCTTAGCCTAACTCGAACTCGCCTATCGCCGACTAAGACCCAGTCACCTTACATTCGCGCTAAACGGTTGCTTAACGAGCAATATATTGTTAGTTATTATTTTCACACTTGCGACCGAGGTGATATATTTTTCTTCTTTTAGTTGCGAATTATATTATTTTTCGCGCTTCACTGCACTGTTTATTTTTTTTTTGTTTGTTTGATTTCAAGTTTTTTTGTGTTGATTTTTTATTTTGGTCGATTCACTCAGTGCCGCACTTCACAACAATTATTTAATACTTTCAATTAGTATACTATTCGTTTTTAAATTGCAATAACTGTTAACTTTTTTATTTATTTAATTTAATATGTTAAACTCCACGAATTACAACACTGTAAACTTTGTGTAGATTCGATTTGGAAAATGACCAATACACCGTAACGTAGGAATTATTGGCAATTGATTTTTATATTACATTATATTCTTTTTTTACAGTGCGACACATCATCCGTGTAAATGTGATGTTCATAATTGAAAAACTCGACACTAACTCCGATGTTAACGCTTGCGCGGAGTCGGTATCAGAGATTATTCTCCTGGGGATGGAGATGTATATTCCACATTCCATAAAACGAAGTTCGTCTGATAAACCTTGGTTTGATAAAAAATGCGAGCAAATTACAGCGGCAAAAAATTGAGCTTTTAAGCAATGACGCTCCACTCCCACCGATGTTAACAGAACGAATTTTGTTAGATTCAGAAACGCGTGCAACCACGAAGACAGGGTGATCAATAAGCTCCTTCGGTGCCCAACTGGTTCGGGCTCCTTCTGGTCAATGGCAAAAGCTGTCAGCGGTAACTTCACATCCTCCTCTTTCCCTCCGTTGCTGACAGACAGCGGGACGTTAGTCACGAATTCAAAGGATAAAACTAAAGTGTTCGCGAATTTATTTTCGACGAATTCAAACCTCGATCCCGGCCTTTTGGAGCCACCTGTGATCTCGCCGGTACAGTCTTCCATGCGGGATGTGAGATTTCGTCCGCGCACTATTCAACGCATTCTACGTGAACTGGATTGTAGGAAGGCAACCGACCCGGACGGAATACCAGCAATAGTCCTTAGGAATTGTGCTCCAGAACTATCGCCGGTTCTTGGCAGACTCTTCCGCTTATCTTATACACGGAGGACCTTTCCTGCCTGCTGGAAAATCTCTCGAGTTCAGCCAATCCCAAATACGGGAAAAAGGTGTCTCCCACAAAATTACCGTCCGATAGCATTACTGTCTATTTTATATAAAGTAATGGAAAAAGTCATCAATACAGAGTTGGTTAAGTATTTGGAGTGCAACGGACTTCTGAATGATCGTCAATACGGATTCCGTGGCAGGCTGTCCACAGGAGACCTTTTGACACTTATAACCGATATATGGACATCTGCGATTGAACGGCATGGTGAGTCAAGGGTGGTCGCATTGGATATCTCCAAGGCTTTTGACCGCGTCTGGCACGGGGCATTGCTGAGCAAACTTCGTTCATATGGACTTCCCCAACAGCTTTGCGACTGGACGAGGAGCTTCCTGGAGAATCGATCGATCCGGGTTGTTGTGGACGGCGAGTGTTCGGATCTGTATCTTGATAATTCGGGGGTGCCCCAAGGTTCTATTTTGGCTCCAACCTTGTTCTTGCTTCACATAAATGATTTGTTGGAGATAACGGATAACAAAGTGTTCAGTTTTGCGGATGATAGTACGCTTGTTTCCTCCTTTTCGAGTGATCGGCCGATTGGTGCATCAACGTCGCACCAGCTGAGATGTAGACAGATTGACTCTCTGAATCAGGATCTGGATAAAGTCCTGCAGTGGGGAAAGGCCAATCTTGTCGACTTCAACGCAACGAAGACCCAGTATACAACATTCACAAAGAAAACTGGATCATCGGTTCCACAGCTGATGATGAATGGCCGGGCCCTCGAGGCTGGGGAAGGTTTGATATTGCCCGGTGTCACGGTCTGTGGGAATGTATCATGGCATAAACACGTATCGAGTATCGCCAGATCAGCCTCAGGAAAACTGAGCTATCTTTTTAGAGCCAAGAAATATTTTACTCCGGCCCAACTTCTTCTCCTATATAAATCCCAAATTAGACCCGCGTTCGAATATTGCTCTCATGTTTGGAGCTCGGCTCCTAAACATACCCTCGACCTACTTGAGAGCGTACAGAGACGAGCGATCCGCCTGATCGGGGACTCGGCGCTGGCGTCGGGACTACAGTCGCTATCACATCAAAGGCGCGTAGGCGACCTCTGTCTGTTTTACAGATATTATCACGGGTGCTGTTCTTCGGAGATTCTTGGCATTGTTCCACGCAATTCGGTTTATATGCGCTCCACAAGACAATCCGACGGATCGCACCCGTTTGTAGTACATCTCCCGACGGCGCGAACATCCCTGTATCAGAACTCGTTCCGTTACAAAGCGGGGATGCTGTGGAACTGCCTTCCTACGCGAGTGTTCCCGGAGCGTTACAACCTGCAACTGTTCAAAAAGAACTGCAACAGTTATTTGATGGCATCTCGGGGCGCCCACTCGACGCTATAGGTTCGCCTCTCCCGAGAGAAGTCTAATTAAAAAAAACAAAAAAAAAAAACTATCCTCAAAGAACAATGCTACCGATGTCATTCACGTCCAACGATCCACCACCAGAGCGAGGTGCCTCTTCGATGGTTGTACGACCCATTTTAAATTCACTAATCCTTCGATAAACTGTTGTTCTCGAAGAAGCAGATGTGGGATAATATTTCTGTATCCATTGCAATGATTGTTCAAAAGTTGATTCGATCAAAACACAATGTTTGATCAAGATGCGATATTCATGCTTTTTAATTTCTTTTTTTTTTTACGGAGGCCACAGTAGCGTCACTCAAACGACTGCGACTTGAAAACGAATGGGCAAAATGACGACATTTCATACATAAACTAGTGACAGATGAGCCTCTCGAAATGACTCATTTTCAAGTGGCATCTCCTATAGAAACCTCTGGCGCAAGACTAATGACCTTGCCCAGAAAAAATAAATCATTATGGAAAATGTAACAAGCCTCAGGACTTGCTAAATAAGGCCAAGACCGGTTCCCGGTTGTAGTGCCGATGATGATGATGATGATCTCCTATAGAAAAATCTCGGGACTTTCCAGCCCTTCTACTACCCTGCTAACATATGATGCTCGTAAATTTATTTCAGTATTTGTCTTTTATAAATAAATGCGGTTTTCGTCATTCAATCCACTAATCAGTCAATCAGGAACTCAAAACTCAGGAATGGGAAAACATCAGTTTGAATAATAAGGATTTGTAAACGAATTTCGAAAAAAGGCTCCCCAGTGCCATTATCATGTTGATACGGGTATAAGAATGTGCAATTCATTTTATTGCTAATTAAAGTCCTCCCTCTTATTTTTGTCGATTATATATATATATATATATATATATATATATATATATATATATATATATATATATATATAGTTTTATTCTGTTCTTTTTTTTTTTTTGCTGTTAATTATCCACTTATAATTTAAACTCATTGCATAAAGAACAATTTCATGTATACTTTACAGAATTTCAATGAGTGTTTTGACCATTGTGAGCCCCAAAAATCAGCTAGAGAGCATTTCACTAGGTTAAAGGAAATCAACGAGAACCATGACTTGTCTCTTATCTGCCGTGACGATCGAAGTCTTACCTTAAACGACACAGCTATATCATCTAAAGACAGACTCAGACAACCAATAAAAGAAATTTACCTCGTTGGCGTCTCAGAAGCAAGGGCAACGGAAATGTTGATGTACTTGGTAAGTATTGATTCGCTTACCTATCAATATCCAAATGATCTTTTCGAATTCGTGCCCATTTCAAAGTCAGACGACGACCTTATTACAATCGAAAACCTCCGACCAAATACAACGTACAACATTTCCCTGGCAGTCGCATATTCTAGTGATAAATATTCAATTGTCGCCAAAGGGAAACAATATGAAACACTACGGCGAGGCTACAAGCCGAAAGACATATCTGGAATAAATGTAGTCAAGTTTGAAGCAGATGAAATTGATGACATGCGTCTGAACGCTCTTATTTCATGGAGCCCGTCATCCGGTAAATGAAATTATCATTTTTGAATAATATTGAAATAAAAGATTTGTTTGAATTTTTGGTTTTATTTTGTAGACAGGACGTGCTACTATGTTATAATTTGCTTCTCTCTAAAACGGATGGACATGGACGAGATTCCAATCGATATAAGAGATGTATGTATTAAATAACAGTCATTTCAATAATCGGCATTTTGGAAATGTGAATCAGTTTTTGACATATTGAAAACCGAATTAAAAGCACCCAATGACAGTTAGCCGGATGATTAATCACCATTTAGTACTATGCGAAAAATTACTATAGGTTTTCTTGTTGATCCCTCAGGATTTCGAATAAGTCGGTGTACTCCAGGCGAATTCACATTTATATCATTGCATGATTTTTTTTAAATTACATCCATTTAATTTTTTAAATAAAATTGAAAACGAAAGTATCATCACTCATAAGCAATTAAACACTTAAATAGAGATATTCGATGGCTACAAAAAGTGTTTTGTATACTCAAAGCATCATACCGGCGCAAGACTAATGACCTTGCCCGGAAAAACAAATCATTATGAAAAATTTAACAAGCCTCAGGACTTGCTAAATAAGGTTGTAGTGCCGGTGATGATGATACTCAAAGCATATCTTAGAAATATTTTATATAATAATGGTAATACGTGATTTATTCAGGTGACGAACAAGAGGTTTAATACATTGAGTAGATTAGCCTGAATTCGCCAGAATACAATTATTAAATTTGACGAAGTTGTTTAAAATTCTCTCATCAACCATCAAGGGGTAGTAAAGTGTTATGAGGAATTTGGATTTGTTTTCTTAGATGTCTTATCATAATATTAGATCAATTAATATACAGACGTATACTCTTAAATATGTTTTTTTATGAAATATGCTTTTCTTTACAGCCCCAGTATTCGTACATCAATTTGACGAATTTAACACTTGATACAGGTTACAATGTTAGTATACGAGCCATGAATATACATGACCTTTCCAAAGAGAGCGCACTTGTGTCGAAAATCTTTAAGACGCCATCCTGCGTCGAATTGTATGGTTATAACTTCAACATCTGCAGTAAGTACCTCTTTGTATTATATAGAGAAATTATAATCAATATGTGAGTTTTGAAACACCTACCGTTGCCTAAACAGAAGAGAACAATGTGATAATAAACTTCTTCCTCTTTCCGACGAGAGCAAAGTATTATTTTCCCAACAAAAAAAAAACGTCTAACGATAATCATCGACATACCTAACTCTTGTTATTTCAAATGGAGCAAATTTCCAAATTATTTGAATGTGATTTTTTGTATAAATTTCCGCATCCTTTCAGGAAAAGAAAAAGACGGGCATAGTGGTCTAACGCTGTAGGTTGTTTTTATGTTGGCATCAGCAAGGATGCGGGTTGCATAAAAACACCATCGATGTCTGCTGCCAAAATTGTCCCACAAGAAAAATCAAACTAATCAAACGCACCGGTTTAGATTGTCACTTAAATGTTCTTTTTTATTTCGACGAAATTACTTCCAGAAGATCATTCACCCGCGTGGAATGAGAAATGAAACACGGAGATGTAGTTCGGGATTTATTTTTACTTTATTAGTCACTCCACTATACTTCTAAAACGGGCGGACAACACAATTTCCATTTGATATGTTTTGATGTTTTTTTTTTAAATGCTAGCGCAACCACTTTCTATAACACAATGTTCACCTTGGTGTAACTTCAGTCTTTAAAACCAGTACAACCGCTTTATATTACTCGAACATTACTTTAATGTTTCCCCTTTCATAGAAAGCGAAAAGGGCGCCAACCCTTTTACTCCGTTTTATCAATTTCGACACAAAAATATCCACGACTCTGCACTCGTTTAACCTGTTAGCCGTCACTTCTAGTGTCTCCTCCTCAGCGGCTGAAATCTGACTATCGGATGTCTGTTCACCGACATCCATCAAACCCGATCCTAATGGATTCCCCGCCGAAGGGTGGCTCCATTGGACCGTTTCCATGGACATCGTCCAAGAAAATTGGAAAGATCCGCCCTGGAAGGCAAGCGCATGACGTACCATGGCGAAGGTAAGACGAAAGGGAAGAAAGAAACGCATGTCGCAGGTCAAATCTGTTGCTCAATGTATGGGCAGGATATACTGCCGCCATCCGCAAGGGATAGATTCCTTGATTGACGTGAGTCAATAAAACTCTTGCCGAAGGCAGGAATTGGTTTTGGGATAATGTATAAACAATCCCGCAGGCAAACGCCAATATGCGCATCCGTTTGGGTTAGCGAACTAAACATGGGGTGTGACCGTTGCTAGTTTGCTTAAAGTAAACACATTTCGGTCATGTTCAATTCGATGCTTGGGTGCATATTATTTTAGGATATGTTAATCCCAGAGATGTTGCCGTCGGGCGAAAGTATTTACTTGGTGTTTACTTTGTGTAAACGAAAGCCGTTTCGATAGCCAGCGTGAGAATCGTTGTAGTGCTCTAAAAAGCCCTATCACCTTTTTCCCCCATTCCTAATCCAAAATCCTAGCTATAATACGCCAAAACACATAAACCTATCAAAACCCGAAAAAAACCCAAACATGATTCAAAATTCGCAATAAACGAATCAAACATTCGTTTATTGCCTAACATTTGCCCCACCGGCATTATTAAATCCAAAATCTCGAATTAAAATCAAATTCGCAATAAACGAATCTAATGCTCCACAGCATCACCCAAATCTAAAATTCAGAGATCGTTATCTCTATCCCAAATTTTCCATTCAGGAAAACAAACAAAAAACTCAAAAGCAGATACATTCACACATCTGCGCGATAGTTTCATAAGAATTCAAGAAATTGAATTCTTATCTAAAGTCAATCCAAAAAATCGAGATTGTTGCACGAAAATGTGTATCTTTGGGATACAATTTTCGATTCCTGTTCCTTTATAAAGGAATAGTTTAGTGATCTCCGGGCCGCAGTCTTAAATCGATCTTAGTCCCTGGAGGAAATGCCCCAGTGGAAAAACTAACAAAAATAATTGGAAAAATAAAACTCTTTAATCTGTAAACGAAAACAACGCGGATTTTCAATTAGCGGCCAATTGATAGCTAAGTATCACCTGGCCTGGAAGACCAAGAGAAGACCAAGGACAAAGGGCCAATTAAGGACGTTACTCTTCCCTCAGGCATACGAGGAAGCACGGTAACGACCCCTTTTGTAGGACGAGTTTCAGGAGCGGTCAAATTTTAAGAGATCGCCTTGTCCTTTTAAGGACCAGGAGACACGCTTCCTGGAACAAAACCCCTACAAAGAATACAACATCGTGGCTACTCGTTGCTTTGGTACATATTCTTGGTCATGACCGATGCTGGTGATCGTTCCTAGATACGGCAACGGATCGTAAAATCAGTCATGCTGATAAGCAAACAGATATGCGCACTTGAAGGCCAATGTTTAATTTGATCTTCTCTTCTTTTGGAAAAATAGATCATAGGACATGCCGTTGGAAATCTGGCTTGCAGATGTGCAAGCCAGCAAGCAGCCGGTCATGTCTTCTTGGACAATGGATGGGTAAAAAGATAACGCACGGAAAGGTTGGCGTGTGTTGGTGGACATGTGCCGTCTATTGTTCGGTTGAGAAAGCTCGGTTGATGGTGGTTTGATGTCATGGCAAGATGATAATCTTGTCATGAATTTATGTTTCCACGTATGACCACTCGAAGGGGGCTTGGAATAGCCCTTATAAAGGTAAGCTGCCTATGGGGTATTTATGTCGGTTATCCGTGGGGATAACCGAATTGTTTTCAGCAAATGGGTTGGTGATTAATGCCATGGCAAGATTGTGTAATCTTGGCGGAAATTCAACTCTCAGGTAAGCTGTATTTGCTGTTATGGTGGGGTTCGAGCGATGCGTGGCTCTTCGGGCCCTGAAAAGCCCCACAAGCTCTTACACAAATTTCTACCCCTTCAGTAAGTGACAAGAAAGCTCTTGAAGTGACTGAGCGAAATACCCACAAAAATAATGAGTTCACTTAATCAATTTAAAAGAAGCTGTCGGTTTGACGCAGAATAATGTTTTGGAAATTAGTGTTTTCGAATTTAATTAGGAAGTATCTTCATTTAATGTATTGTCACGTTTTTTATTTAATGTTTTTGAGAAAGTGGGACTCAAACGATTTTTTCTTTTTTACAAAAATGCATTCGTTTAAAAAAGACAGACGATACACTACACTTCAGACGAAACTTTTTTTAGGATCGTAGGTTGGATCTCAACGTTCAGCCACCCGATAAGATATTGGTGAGTTTTTTTTTTGCCACGTAAACTTTGGCTGCCGGAGTCGGTGAGGTCATGAACTTCCGGGTCCCTACAGGCCAGTAAATGATAAATAATAAAAAAACGTTGGCTGCGTAAACTCAAATAGTAACCGAACCTCGGGGTTTACTAATGAACGCATCGTGGGAGTGTTTCCAAAGTATAATTCTACCTCAACAAGAAATATAATTTGCATGGAACTTACATACATAACCACCACAATATCAATCATATTAAAGCTTCCCAAAAATGACCGAGAACAATGTTTAACCTCCTCTCCTTATCCTCCTTTACTGAAACTGAACTTTGACATTTAAGAGGGAAAGTCACGATTCGACCAAGTATATAAAATAACATTTATCTTCCTTTTTTAAAAACATTATAATTGGTACCGGTGGCACAATCTGCCTTGTTCAATCTGACATAGAATACGAGGGTGGACTGAAAAGTTTCCGACCTCAACGTGAAGATAGCAGCACTCGTCAATAAAAGCCATTTTGGAGGCCTCGTTTTTATTTGACAGTCGTTTGAGTGAGTCGATGTGAATGTGTGGCGAAATTAGTATTGTGCCAAGGCACGGGCACCTGTTTTACTAACCTTCCAACGATGAAGAGAAAAGTCATAACACACCACGGATACAAATGTCACTGCTTCGCCAAGGAAGGAGAAAATAAAACATACTTGAGGATTCCTTGTTGATTAAAGTTTTTAACTCTTTATTTTTATTCCACAAGAGTATTAGCGCACACATACATAATGTTCTACTGGCGTTCGGCCGTTTTGAGTTATATATATTTTTTATTCAGAGTTACGTACCACTTGGTACATGCCCGATATTCCAAATATACGAAACAGATAAATGTACACTTAAGTTAGTAAGATTTATTATAGTACACTCGATTCAATTCATTTATATTAATTTACTTAATAAAAGCACACTGTACCTTGGAGATTAACACTTGAGTTACACGCAAAAAGACCAACAAATGTAATTAGCCAGTTGTTACAGAGGACTAAAGTAACACATCTCCACAGATAAAATGACTCGATTTAAGTAATATACGCGACGTCCCTTACCGCTGACTCCTCAAGAATCGCGTGTGTACTCCTCCGAGGTTTGAATCTGACGCAACGACGCAACCCACATCCATCAGATTCAATGGCCGCGAATTGCATCGATAGGGGAGGATTCTATATGTGCCCGTATAGGACAAGTACAATGCCCTGTGATGAGGGCGATGATCGGTGGACAGCTGATTACACAAAAACACGATCATCGGGGGCTGCGGCGATGTACCCATACATCGTTGATGATGTATGCCAGGGATCGAAATAGATTTTTGTTTCAAAGTAAACAAAAACGCTGTCTCACAGATCAAATGGTGGCACACATGATGTACACGATGTGCCTATGATACAAAGCGGTCGTCATGGTATTTGTCCAAGATTCCTTGGAAACACCGATGTAGGCAATATCCAATCTAGCCGTATGGCTCCGGTGCACAAGGAGGCAAATTATTTTGTTGACATAAGTCAGCAGACCCCTCGTCGACGGCGGCAAAGGAGCAGGCTGGATGGCCATATGTTTGAATTAATATGCGGGTAAGTAACGAACACAGTGAGATACTGTATGTTTAATTTAGATTTCAGGCGGGTCATCATAGCCATGGCATGGGTAAGGTTACCTAAACAATGATCATATCCATGCTCAAATTCATGATCGGTTGATAGCCGATAACGGGGAATTGTCGCAACTGTCGCGGACCTAAGGGTATAGGCGCCATATACAATTGTGAACTATGGAAAGAATATCGGCTCCAGCTGTGCCAACAATACGCTGGCCGGCGTTTGTATATCAGTAATTGAAGACAAGCTGAGCCGATGGAGATGAACTGGTTCATAGAGTATGAACCAGGAAAGTCCAACATTTATGGATGCCGTCGGGTAGGTTTTCTTTTCGGGTATGATGCTGCAGGGGAGTTTACGCTGCCCCTAATTGCAGGTAAGTATCATGGCTTTGTATGGTAAGAGGAAGTGGTTAATTTAAAGAGGATGGGCTGTTCTTTGGGAATGTATTAAAGAACCGCCACAAGTGTTTTTGTGAAAATGGACAAAATTGAATATCGAGCTGTCATTACATTTTTGTTTTTGAAGGGCAATACGCCTACGCAAATCAAAGATGAGTTGGACTCTGTGTATGAAGACTCTGCACCATGATTTACCACAGTTTCCAGTAAACCTTAAAACGGTACGGCTCGTCCTTTCTAAAATTGTCTTCCCGCATTACATAAAGCGTAATGAATAAAATTCTGTGCGCATACGAAATATATCGGGTTTTCCAATAGGGACCTGACAACTTTTTTTAAAGAATAAAACGCAAACAATTTGAGATATTTCAAAAACTTTATTACGAGTATTGGGTTGAAGTACAATCAAACCATTTATGAATGGAACTCGACTTCGTTCATATGGCCACCGCGGGCACGTTTGCAGCAGTCGATTCGTTGCACCCAATTTTCGATGACTCGGCCACACGTTTCGGCCGAAACGGCCGCTATTTCGGGTTCAATATTAGCTCTGAGCTCTTCCAACGTCGGCGGCTTATTGGCATAGACCAATGACTTGACGTAGCCCCAAAGAAAATAGTCTAGAGGCGTTAAATCGCACGAACGAGGCGGCCAACCGTCTGGCCCATTTCTTGAGATAACACCCTCATCTTCAATAAATCGATTGTGTCGTGTGCTGTGTGGCTTGTGGCACCGTCCTGTTGAAACCACGTGTTGCTCAAGTCCATATCTTCCAATTCGGTCCAAAAATAATCGGTAATCATGGCGCGATAACGATGGCCATTCACATTAACGTGACGATCGTTATCGTCGACGAAAAAATATGGCCCAATGACGCCGCCGGCATGCAAACCGCACCAAACAGTTCTTTTTTGTGGATGAAGTGGTGATTCATGAAGCACATGTGGATTTGCGCCCGACCAATAACGCATGTTTTGCTTATTGACGAACCCATTGAACCAAAAATGAGTTTCGTCAGTGAAGATGATTTTGCGATGAAATTCATCATCTTGGCGCATCTTTTCCAGAGCCCAATCGGGGAACTTACGTCGCTTCAAATGGTATATCGGCTTCAATTCTTGAGTCAGTTTGATCTTGTTTGGGTGTAAACTAAGATCCTTACGCAAAATTCGCCATAAAGTGGTCTGGGGGTTGCCCAATTCTTGAGAACGCCGTGGAATTGACTGATTTGGATCCTTTCTAACGGACGCCTGAACGGTAGCGATATTTTCGGCACTTCGACCAACCCGTTGTCTCACTGGCACGGCAACATCATACGACGAATACGTAGACTCAAATTTTTGTACTAAACTTGTTATTGCCTGTCTACTAGGGCGAGAATTACCACCGAAAATTGGAGTTAACGCTCTTAGAGTTGCGGTCACCGATTCCAAATTTCGGTAGTAAATTTTTATAATATGCAGACGTTGTTCGTTCGTGTACTTAACCATGATAAAAATGTTGAGTTTTCTGAATAAAATCACAGTGACAGTTTGATGATTAGTGAAAGGATTGGATGGATGCGTTCACAAATTAAATTCAAAGTTGTCAAGTCCCTATTGGAAAACCCTATACAGTTAATTGTCTCTGTGTTCACTTTTCCTGCAGAGGGGTTAGATATTGCGCTTTACCGCGAGGCTAGTGCTCAGATCTTTACTCCTGAATGTATTATAAATATTTGTAATTGATGTTTGGCTTATTTTTAATAGTTTAGGTTTGAGGTAATAGAAACGTCTAGTCCCGAAATTAAAACTTATTAATTGATACAGATTATTGAAAACTTACATCTGCTTGATGCTGTAATAGAAAGCCTAATCAATATACTTGAATAAGTTTTTGGTCGCTTCAACTGATATGACAATTTTATAACATGCTTTTGAATCCATTTTAATGTTTTCAAGCATTTCGAAAAACAGCGAAAACTTATTCCAGATCCAATTTGCGTGTTAATACGGATGTTATCATCTGTACGACTTATCCTCGGGCGTCGATAATGACTTTCGTTTTCGATACGTTCCGGCCACTTTTAAATCCTCAGGTCCACGTATACACACTATTCTGAATTCTGAGTCAGTATTAACACAATCGTGCCTTCAATCGAGAAACAATTTCCAAGGGTATAACGTCTTCATTTGTTAAAAAATTTATAATAATCCGTTACGCAACACACGTATGTACCTTTTTCTCGGTCATGCCTGTACTGACTACAAAGTCGAGTGCGACCGCTAGCCAAGCCGGTTCCTCTACTCTTCGTTAACCAAACAACAGCCACGCACAAGATGATATTGCTATGCCGGACTGAATGACATTTGGCAATATTTAGTTCGAGGCGGTTGTTTTAGCACCAAGTTGAAAAGCTGTCGAGATCCATTTGGAGAAGTGAGGAGTCGAGAGTAGAGCGGATCGTCTTGAATAGTTTAGTGTCGTCCGCGTATAGAGAGGTGGAGGAGTGCTTGATACTGGAGTCTATACCATTAATATTAAGAATGAATAGGAGGGGTCCAAGATGACTACCCTGGGGAACCCCCGACCTGGGAGGAAAAGATTTGGAGAGGGTGGATCTACATCTGACACGGCAGATTCGATCGTTAATATAGGAGGAAATCTACTTAATCAGTAGAGTGTTCCCGGGGCGTTACAACCTGCAACTGTTCAAAAAGAACTGCAACAGTTATTTGATGGCATCTCGGGGCGCCCACTCGGCGCTATAGGTTCGCCTCTCCCGAGAGAAGTCTAATAAAAAAAAAAAAAAAAGGGGTTCGAAGCCAAGGGAGGATAGCTTAAAGAGGATGAGGTTGTGTGAAATTTGGTCGAAAGCCTTGCTGAAATCGGTTGTGGTTACATCGACTTCGTTGCCGTTCTCTAAGGCACGGAGAGCGTGGGATGAAAACTCAACTAGATTGGTGGTGGTTGACCTACCCGTAAGCAAACCAAGTTGGTGGGGTGAGATGATTGATTTACTGCGGAAATATAATGCATTGTAAGGAATGACTTCGAACAATTTTGAAATTTGTGGCGGTCGTAGTTACTAATATCATTTTTAGGCCCCTTTTTATGTATGGGGGTGACAAAAGAGGATTTCCAAATACTTGGGAAGACACCTTGTGTAAGGGATAAGTTGGCGATCTTAGATTGCGGGAGAGAAAGAGAAGAGGATCATTTTTTTAAAAGGATAGCCGGTAGTCCATCAAGTTAAATTCCCTATCGCATAGCATTCCGAGGTCTCGAATAGTTTGGACAATGGTCAGCGGTTGCTTATGAAGCAAATAGAGGTGCAAGGAAGGGTAAATACGCTAGCAAGAAAAGGTTATAGATTGGCACTGAGCGATATTAAGTACGAAGCAGTTGCTATCATATCAAATCGGGAAGTTATCAAGGTCAGTGTGCAGCAGTGTTGATCACGTGGTGACTCAATGATTTTGTATAACTTAGTGTCATCACAATATAGAAACAAACAGGAATGCCCAATGACCTTATCAATATCATAAGTGGCAAGTATAAATAGGAGAGAGCCCAAGTGATTTCCTTGAGGTACTCCAGAGGAAACAGGAAGAGGTTGGATATCACGGATTTGAAGTGAACGGAATAAAGTCTATCCTTAAGACAGGATGAAGTCCATTTCAGCATTCCTGGTTCGAAGCCGAGGGTGGGTAATTTTAAGAGGATAAAGTTGTGGGAGATTTTGTCAAAAGTTTTACAGAGGTCGGTTGAGACCCGTACTCTAAAGCTGAGAGTGTAACAGATGTGAACTCGTGAGGGTAAGTTGTAGTTGATCGCCCGTTTAGAAACCCCTTTGCATTGGTGATATAAAAGATATGCAACGAAAACTTAGAAATTCGTATAGAATGCTTTCGAGAATCTTGGTAAGTGGGACAGTTTGGCAATGGTGTGGTAGTTTACGACATCGTTTTGACATCGTCTCATCACCCCCACCCACCTCTTGTGGATCGGGGTGATAAAGGAGGTTTTTCAAATGTGGGGAAATGCACCTTGGGAGAGTGAAAGATTGAAGATCTTCAAGAGGGGAGCACAGAGACTGGATGAGCATTTTTTGAGGAGAATTGTGGGAACAGCATCAGGGCCCGGTGTGAACTAGTCTTTAATTAGGAGCAACTATATTCGATTAAGAACGGATCAGTGGAGATTAGGAGAGGGGGTCCAAGAGAAAAGCTTGGTAAGTAATCGAAGTATGACATATCTGCAGCAAAAGAGTCATTAGTGAATGACTGTTTGAAATGAGTGGCAAAAAGATTGGCAATGGTAAGGGCATCGGATGAGGTTTGAGAGTTAAGGGTGAGCGATGTGTGATAACCATCGGATTTGACTTTATGATTGACGATCTGAGAAAAGGAGTTGTGGGGAGGAGAAGTATTATGCCGGACACGGGCACACGGTTCACTTCGCTCCCCATCACTAATCGAAAGTTCCGCCACAAACGCTAGCACCGAAAATTGTCCACAACGTGTAAGTATAAACGATGACACCCCCAGGAACTGCAGCATGGAATATTAAAACACTGAATGATTTTTTAGTCGGCGAAACGTTCTCTTTATTTAATTACGTACACGTGTATTAGATGTCATCTGGAGCCTTACGAATATTAATTTAAGCCTTCTCATGGCCATTGTTCAAACGTTAACAATCCACATACTATCTAAACACTTCGCACTATAATTCCGACTGTTCAATTAACTAAAAATCGACAAACCACCGCTCGACTTAATTGATGATGAAAACACGACCCCGATTATGTACGCGTCCCCGTGGTGCGAAACGGGGAGCGGGAGTGAACACGCGTGACCGTTCTGGTCTGCTGATGTAAAACGACTCAGCGATAATCATCTCGTGCAGAGATGATTCACTTATGGGGTGCGTTTGTGGTGTCGTGGTGGATATCCTCTCCACTAAGGATATCGTTTTTACCTACCACCAGAGAAACGTAAAGTCTCTCTTGGTGGAATAGGAAACCAGATCTTGTAATGAAGGTCATGGTGGTATGTATGCGATCGTTCAGATCTGTGTGGTTTACCCGTGCTCGAGGGCAATGGGTAAACGAAGCAGACAGGCGGTAAAGACAAAAGGATCGAAAAGGTCGTTGTCTATGGAGTGCATCGCGTCTAAATAAATAGACGACGGTACAGCGAAGAAATGTGGTAAAAGAAAAGATGAGACGAGGGCATCATAAAAGTTTTAGATGAGTGATGCCCTTGTGTAAATATACGAATAGCCATTGTGAAAGGTGCTAATGGGTTGGTGGACGAAACAAATCCCTTGCTTGCATTTGTATATGCAGGGAAATTCGTTTGTGGGAGACGGATTCTATATTCGCATTGTTTATGCTTTGAATTCTATCCGGCGGCTATGCGCGAAGTCGATGCTTGTTTGGAGATTCAAACAAAGAAGCAATTCTGGGTAAAGTGCTAGCAGCTGTATCGATAGTTGCAAGTCATTGCAAAGCAGATTAGATGGTTATACAATGACGCTTTGTATATACCATCTGTGTCAATGGAACATGGTATCTAAGGCGACGCAAGTGTTGAACGTTAGTGTGAAAATCTACACTAATTGGAAATTCGGTTTTTGGTCGCTTATGCAAAGACGCATTGATACATGTATGAATGCCCTTGTAGAAAAAAAATTCTTTTTAGGAATTTTAGGTAATGCTTGTATGCATTAATTGTCCTTGGAAAAGGATATATTTCCAGGTGCCCATGCGATTGCATTGGCGGGGAACAATGGGAGTTGGGTTCGGATATGGGGGGTTTTTCAGGTGAGTAGGCCGTGGGGTTTGGCGGCACCGCCACAGAGTCATTTTACAATTTCGTCTGAGTTTTAAATTTTTAAATATTTACCGTATACGAGGGTTGCCTCTTATGTTTCGGGATTTGGCAACCCTAGTGTTGTAATCCGGCAATTGACAGCTCTGTCGTAAAGTTGGACATTTTTGAGGTTATACGCACTCAGAACGTTTTGACATACGAGCGCTATTTGTGTTGTTTACAGTAACTTAAAAGATTCATCTCGGCCCAAAAATGGAATTAAATCGTCAACATTTTCGTGCGATTATTTTTTACAACTTTCGGCGTGGATTAACTCAGCAACAGTGCATGGATGAACTTAATTCAATTTTTGGCGATGAAGCTCCATCAAGGACCAGTGTTTATCGATGGTATTGTGAATTCAATCGTGGTCGTAGTTCACTCCAAGATGAATTTCGTGAAGGTCGTCCAAAATCAGTTGTTGTTCCGAAAACCATTGATGCTGTGCGCGAACTGATATTGGAAGATCGTCATGTGACCTATCGTGAGATTGAGACAACCTTAGGCGTTAGTGGGACCAGCATACATTCAATATTGCATAAACATTGGACTGTCAAAAAAATTTGTTCTCGTTGGATCCTACACAATTTGTCAATCGCCCAAAAAAAGGCTCGTGTCAATTGGTCGAAAGAAATCCTCAAAAAATACGGTCGCGGTGCTTCGAAACACGTCTATGACATCGTGACAGGTGATGAATCGTGGATTTACGCGTATGAGCCCGAAAGTAAACAGCAGTCGACTGTCTGGGTGTTTCAAGATGAGCCAAATCCAACAAAAGTTGTTCGCGCACGAAGCACTTCCAAGCAAATGGTCGCCTGCTTTTTCGGAAAATTGGACATGTCGCAACCGTACCACTAGAACAACGCAGAACAGTCAATTCTGAGTGATACACAACCATTTGTTTGCCAGTTGTCTTCCAAGAAATCAGGAAAACCAACCGCCGAAGACGGATCACTCTTCACCACGACAATGCGAGCTCTCACACATCGGCTGCGACAACTGCATCTTTGAGCACCCAAAACATCGATTTGATGGGTCATCCGCCGTATAGTCCTGACTTGGCACCGAATGACTTCTTTTTATTCCCGTACGTAAAAAACAAACTGAGAGGTCAACGTTTTTCGACACCTGAAGAAGCGGTTGCTGCATTCAGAATGCATGTGTTGGAGATACCTCAATCAGAGTGGCAAAAGTGTTTCGACAATTGGTTCAAACGCATGCAAAAGTGTATAGATCATGGGGAATATTTTGAAAAACAATAAAGTGATTTGCGATGATCAATATTTGTTTTTGTTCTCTAATCCCGAAATATAAAAGGCAACCCTCGTATTAATGAATTTACATTCACGACAAGAGCTTTTATTGATGTTGTGGTTAGGGGGTGTTTATCGACTTGTTATTTAGACTGGGCAAATGCGAGTAGATCTCGTTTATTTGGCTTTGTAGCTGTGTCATCTGTCTCTGCAGATTGAGCAGGATTGCGAACACGTCTGCTTGCGGTGTTGTTTCAGTCTGTGTGGGAGTGTTTGTGACTACCTGTGATGTAGCCTGATTTGGTGTTCTCCCACCCGACGCAACTTGTGCATACGACCGCTGTGATGTTACGGGTGTTGTTATTGTACGAGCTGGCTCTGTGTTTTTTTGCCGATTCACACTTCTTGCCATTATTTCTCGGAATTTAGGACAACCTCGATAATTAGCGGGATGTCCCTCATTCCGACACACTGCGTACTTTAGAAGGGCTTTGTCTTCTACCCTTTCTTTTCCCAGAGGGCATTCTTCTGCCTTATGGTCCTTTCCGCATTTTACGCAACGGCGCTGCATTTCACAGTTAGCCGCCGCGTGACCAAACCTTTGGCAGCGGACACATTGCAGGATGTCTCTGCCTTTTTTTAATTTGTCCCATGTGACCATTTGATGATCCAAGACTGTAATTTTTCTTAGACCACCAATTCTACTGCTGGGCGTTAATTGAACCAAAAAGAAGGGTAGCTTGCGGTTTTCCCTTCTTGCCTTGGATGTGGTGAATGGTTTTACCGCGGTAAACTCGAGATCTTCGTGCTTCAGGTTTTGAAGCATTTCGAGCAGAGCCTCCGGTTCCATTTCAGGGTCGACACCCTTTAATAGAACCGTTACGCTCTTCGTTTGTTTCGGCGTGAACGAGTAAAATTCCGCGGTGGCTCTTTTTAAGACCTCTTTAATTGTCTCGTGCTTGCTACCGTATATGTTTGAATGGCATGCCTGTTACCCGTCATTCTTTTAACTGCAAATTTGTTTCCTATGGCTAGCTTACAAAGACTTACCAATTCTTTACAGTCAACATCTATGGTGTTGATTGGTGGCATCTTTATTTTTCCGCTGTTATTGTTGCTTTGCTGCTGCTGTGTTGCTTGCTGTTTCGTTGATCGCTTTTGTGTTGGTAGTTGCTGTTGATGTTGCTGTTGATGCTGCTGATGTTGAAGTTGATGTTGCTGTTGGCCAATTTTTGGCTTTGGGTTTTGCAGTTGTTGCAGGTTTTGTTCTTGTTCGAGCGCCGCTATTGTTTTCTTTCGACGTCTCTCTTGTAATCGGGCTCTTGCCATCGCAAGTTTCGCCTCCAATTCACTTATCTCTTCGTCCTCATCCTCAGACTCTGAGGATGGAAGAGAAGCGAATGAATTATTTGCCCCATATATGTTAAAGTTGGAGGGGGACGGGTGCTCACTGTCCTCCTCCAGTGGACGCATCTGAAAATATCGCAAAATATGCAAAACAAAATTGTGTACAAGTATAAAATAGCTTTTCTTCGTTCGACAAAATTCAAAATATATTATAATCCAATACGAAAACAATCTATATTTTAAGAATTCTACTGTGATGTTGCCCCTTAATATGAAATGCGCATGAACTTTTCACCTTTCGCTCGGATTATAAAAGTAACTACCTTCATTTTTCAGAGCCATTGCAACCTGAGGGACTGTCTGCCAATGAACAACTCCTAGACTCCAATAACTTTTCCTTAAATATAAGTTGGGAGCAACCAAAATATGAACCAGACTATTATACAATCCGAATTCTTACTTCTAACAACAAGGAGTCGTACGTGGGCAATGCCTCGAGGGTAAGTAAACAACCTGCTTAGAAACTAAGTAAACATATTTTTTGCCAATGTCCTTTATTCCTTTTATGGTTTTTTTTTAGCTAAATAGGGCAGCTATTGAAAAAAAGTGTGTGTGTAGTTAAAATCAACCTTACCCTTCGCATCTAATTATTGAAGTAGAGTAAAAAGGGGTATGAAGTTCATTCCTTAGTAATCTACAGGGTGTCCCAAATGTGTTTTTTTTTCAATCCAATTTTTTGATAAAACGGCGGAAGAGTGTAATAAATTAAGATTTACATTTCATTAAGTACAAATCTTAGGCACCTATACCATAGAAATTAAATTGTGTAAATGTGTTCTTGTTGCCAATTTATATGTTGTGATTTTTCCAGTGTGGGGTACTCATCTCCCTTTGATATAATTTAAAGTTTGATTTAAATGAGTGTTAGTTTTAATTTAAACACTTACAAATTAATCACTTCACTTCGTAAGAACAGAAATAGATGCAGAACTCAAAATCCAAAATTTCAAAGTCAATTTTTTTATTTTACGAACAATTAAGGTGTGCTCTTCTTTTACACGAATGCGCGCATACGAGGACATTTTGAATGTTGGACAAGTGATAACTGTAACATAAAAACTCTGGCCGAAAAGAAATTAATTTCGCGATTGAAAATAGAACGATAAAACTGGGAAAACCATTTACTATTGGTAGAGACCATGTGCTCCTGACAACCACGGTACCCGATGAGCAATTTGCATCTTCACAGCAATATCTAGAAGAAAATTGCTGACAGTAACAAATTCATACTTAAATGACAGAATCTGCACAAGAGTAACTTCGGTCCAGTCCACAAGAATTCCGCCCCACCAGAAACATAATTACTGGCAAATAAAACAAAAATTACACGTGGAAACAGCAAAGAAACAGACAACAGCGCCATTCAGAACGAATAGATGAATGTGGGCGTGGAGAAGACATTATCCAACCAAACTTTGTCTAAACCCTTTATGGAACTAGGCAAAAGAAAGCTGTTGGATAAGATATACGGCAAATGTCCTCACATCAACAGAGCCATGAAAACCAATCTTGCCGAAATCATCTCCCTTTAAGAGCGGAAACGGGAGAAACGGCCAATGAGCAAGGTAGTAGCAGTCAGTACGAGCGGTAAACATAAACAGAGAAACAGCCACCGCCACAGGAATAACGACAAATTTTAATTAAATATCAGCAACAAGGGAAGAAGCCTGGGAAGGCGAACAGAGCAACTAAGGTATGATCTTACCTGGGGAGCTGCCAAAGAGAAAAATGTCAAGACAAATGCAGCACAACAATTACGGCAAAAACGATCACTACCTGATCCAATAGTGCCAAGCAAGTCCGGCGATTCCTCATATATATGGAAAGGCACACCTGACTTACTACTGTATAAAGAAAATAATAGTAAGATCAGAAAAACAGATAAAGATACCTCCTTCTTCTGTGCGCAAATCACGAGCATGAAAAGCGAAATAGAAGCAGCATTAGAAAACATCGCTGCAGCAAAAACCCTATCGTCGGGCACTGTCATCGAGCACGGAGAGATAGATGAAGCCACCATAAGAGAGGAGCTTGTAAGCGCGCTAATCGACAAATTCTCAAACATAGCTATTACCGAAAACTCAGTGACGTTTCCTTCAACAGACGCCCCTGTACTCCTGGCAACAGGCAGTGTTGGAATGGGATGGGTTATATGCAGATTAAGGACGCAGATAATATGATGCTTCAAATGCTTGGAGTTAGCCATATGGTAAGGTAATGCAAATATCAAATCGACCGATTGGCAGAAAACCTCACGAACATCTACAAACCCCCTGGGCAGAAGAACGAACACATACACGATAATACTTATAGAATGCGGAAATATCCGTGTTCTGGGACGAATGCCTTAAATTGCGACGATTAACACAACGTAAGAGAGGAGGATCGGAGAACGAAACCCACCACAATCAATTTAGGAAAGATAGAAGATAGCTGAACGAAACTATACAATCAATATACTACATACTCGAATATACACGAAGGTATAAAATCAATAGATCAGCCTCAGGAAAACTGAGTTATCTTTTTAGAGCCAAGAAATACTTCACTCCGGCCCAACTTCTTCTCCTATATAAATCTCAAATTAGACCCGCGCTCGAATGCTCTCATGTTTGGAGCTCGGCTCCTAAACATACCCTCGACCTACTTGAGAGCGTACAAAGACGAGCGATCCGTCTGATCGGGGACTCGGCGTTGACGTCGGGACTACAGTCGCTATCACATCGAAGGCGCGTGGCCGACCTCTGTCTGTTTTACAGATATTATCACGGGTGCTGTTCTTCGGAGATTCTTGGTATTGTTCCATGCAATTCGGTCTATATGCGCTCCACAAGACAATCCGACGGATCGCACCCGTTTGTGGTTCATCTCCCGACAGCGCGAACATCGCTGTATCAGAACTCGTTCCGTTATAGAGCGGGGAAGCTGTGGAACTCCCTTCCCACGCGATTGTTCCCGGAGCGTTCCGACCTGCAACTGTTCAAAAAGAACTGCAACAGTTATTTGATGGCATCTCGGGGCGCCCACTCGACGCTATAGGTTCGCCTCTCCCGAGAGAAGTCTAATTAAAAAAAACAAAAAAAAGAAAAAAAAAAATATATATACTACACCCAAAAGCCCTTAACTGATGAACACCATCGGGAACAATATATTCCCGAACGACGGATATGTATTCGAAATATGATAGCGAACCCGCAAGTGATAGAATAAAAAGCGTAACGCGAAGGATAAGAATGTCAAACGCACCGTAACTGAATAATAGACCAAACTCTGTACTGAAAAACATCATGCTGGCCCAGCGAGAAATATTCGGTACAAATTACACCAAGTGCCTAACAAAAGGAGTTTTCCCAAAATGCTGGACTCAACAGAGACAAGTTCTTTTTTTTACATATTTTTCTCTGAGGAGAGGCGAAGCTATAACATTGAGTCAGCGCCCCAAGATGCCACTGAAAAATTGTTGGACTTTCTTTTGAACAGTTGTAGGTTGTAACGCTTCAACAACACTCGCGCAGGGAGGGCGTTCCGCATGTTTCCCCTTCTGCAATGGAACGAGTTTTGGTGGAAAAATGTACTTGCCGCCGGGATATAAACCGCGAATTGTTGCGATCTGACTGATTGTATTGTGGGGCACAAATAAACCGATTCCGCGGAATAATACCGTAAGTCTCCAAAGAATAGTCCCCGTTATAATATCTGTAAAACAGATAAATGTCATCTATGTGCCTTCGAAGTGATAGCGACTGCAGGTTCAAGGTCAGCGCTGCCTTTTCGATGGATTGTCTGGCTCTGTACGCTATCAAGTAAGTCGAGAGTATGCTTAAAGAGCGGAGTTCCAAACAAAGGGACACTATTCAAGTGTGGGTCTAATTTGAGACTTGTACAGGAGAAGAAGTTGGGCCGAAGTAAAATATTTCTTGGCTCTAAAAAGATAGTTTTCTAGAGGCCGACCTGACGATATGTGTTCCTGCCACGACATATTCCCACAGACCATGACGATACAGTCCTTACATCCAGTGGACCGCGGTTCCATTTTTCTTTGTAAACATTGTTTATTACATCTTCATTGATTTGAAATGAACATGATTAGTCTTTCCCCGTCATAAGATTCTATCCAGATTCCGAATCAGATGTTGTGGAGTCCTTCTCAAAAGAAAGTGCCCTTGTTCTAAAAAGAACGAGTTTTTTAGGGATCTCTCGACTCCCCACTGTATTTCCAGCAGCTAGAGGGACGAGTGATGACCGTTGCTTATGTTTTATACGAGGGTTGCCTTTTATATTTCGGGATTAGAGAACAAAAACAAATATTGATCATCGAAAATGACTTTATTGTTTTTCAAAATATTCCCCATGAAGATCTATACACTTTTGCATGCGTTTGAACCAATTGTCGAAGCACTTTTGCCACTCTGATTGAGGTATCTCCAACACATGCATTCTGAATGCAGCAACCGCTTCTTCAGGTGTCGAAAAACGTTGACCTCTCAGTTTGTTTTTTACGTACGGGAATAAAAAGAAGTCATTCGGTGCCAAGTCAGGACTATACGCCGGATGACCCATCAAATCGATGTTTTGGGTGCTCAAAAATGCAGTTGTCGCAGCCGATGTGTGAGAGCTCGCATTGTCCTGGTGAAGAGTGATCCGTCTTCGGCGGTTGGTTTTCCTGATTTCTTGGAAGACAAATGGCAAACAAATGGTTGTGTACCACTCAGAATTGACTGTTCTGCGTTGCTCTAGTGGTACGGTTGCGACATGTCCAGTTTTTCCGAAAAAACAGGCGACCATTTGCTTGGAAGTGCTCCGTGCGCGAACAACTTTTGTTGGATTTGGCTCATCTTGAGACACCCAGACAGTCGACTGCTGTTTACTTTCGGGCTCATACGCGTAAATCCACGATTCATCACCTGTCAGGATGTCATAGATGTGTTTCGAAGCACCGCGACCGTATTTTTTGAGCATTTCTTTCGACCAATTGACACGAGCCTTTTTTTTGGGCGATTGACAAATTGTGTGGGATCCAACGCGAACAAATTTTTTTGACAGTCAAATGTTTATGCAATATTGAATGTATGCTGCTCCCACTAACGCCTAAGGTTGTCTCAATCTCACGATAGGTCACATGACGATCTTCCAATATCAGTTCGCGCACAGCATCAATGATTTTCGGAACAACAACTGATTTTGGACGACCTTCACGATATTCATCTTGGAGTGAACTACGACCACGATTGAATTCACCATACCATCGATAAACACTGGTCCTTGATGGAGCTTCATCGCCAAACATTGAATTAAGTTCATCCATGCACTGTTGCTGAGTTAATCCACGCCGAAAGTTGTAAAAAATAATCGCACGAAAATGTTGACGATTTAATTCCATTTTTGGGCCGAGATGAATATTTTAAGTTACTGTAAACAACACAAATAGCGCTCGTATGTCAAAACGTTCTGAGTGCGTATAACCTCAAAAATGTCCAACTTTACGACAGAGCTGTCAATTGCCGGATTGCAACACTAGGGTTGCCAAATCCCAAAACATAAGAGGCAACCCTCGTAAACTCACAAAGTCAAATGAGAATGGTCTCAACAACGCCAACTGCAACAACTTTAATAGTACATTTTATTTATTTATTTCAAAACTGCTTTTACTGGTTTGTATTTTTAATGAGCGGACTTATTTACTCTAAATAAATTTATGAACGATTAAAGTGACTGCGTTCGCGACCGTCGGCATCAAACTGGAAACTGATTATCGAAATTGAAATCCTTCCCGGCGAAATTTGTATTGTAGAGGTACTTAAACATTTCTTGAAGAGCAGACAAGATTTGCCGTACGCTTCGATTAGAATAAAGTTCTAACGAATTGTATGGGAATTAGGTTAAACAAATTTCTGAAAGATATGATCATGAACTGCATACGAAGATACGCATTTCATGATATTAGGATTTTGGGGAATTTCTGCTTATTGTTGTTATTATTGGCCTGGGGTTCATGACCTCATCAATTCAGCTGCGCCATCGTTCCCTGTCCTGTGCACTCTCCTTCGATGCTTGACCATCGGATCCGATTTCCGCAAGGTGAAACCTAACACTGTCCTCCCATCTCCGTCGCGGCCGTCCTGCCGGTCTCTTTTCCGTTGGTCTACTGTCAAGAATTCTACGCACGGTCCTATCGGCACCCATTCTCGCCACTTGTCCGGTCCGTCTTAATCTTTGCGACCTGATTACTCTTGTGGCGGTTCTGCCAAACCCCACCGTCTACTTACCCGAAGATTCCTCGTAATTACAACCCAACCTTCATAGTTTTCCGCTAATGCAATCGCATTAGCACCTATAAATGCTTCACGCATCAAGTATCTGATGTACTTATCTAAAAGCTCCTAGAAGAGAATTCTTACCTTCATTCATTAATTCGAATTCAAAATTACCTACAAGAAATCGGCCCAAACGTCATAAATCCCAAGCCTAATTCGGCACCTTCGGTTGCCAGGCAAATCCAAATTTTATCATATGCATTTTCCCTAGACGAATTCCTGAAAACGAAACAATTTGGTTCACATATAATGCAACCATCATAACCCGGGATAATAAACATTGCGTCGCCTATTCCCAGCCTCATCATGTGTACAATAAATCTCTTTACATACACATTGGCTGGCGACCTTTTTCTCCCTACTATAAACAATCCAACGCAACTGCACATAATTAGCGCAAACGACGTTGAAACCAAAACCTATAGCATAGGCAAATGCAAACAGGAATTGTGTACTTACCCTTGGCAGCGATGCCATAAACACCAATTCCCTGTGAATATGATAAAACCAATTAGCACCATGTTCACCAGCATTGCGGTCTATCAATACAGCTGCAATGCACAGCATAGACAATGATCTATACGATCTCTTTGTCCTACAATATTTCTGGATCTGCTTCTCGTGACCTCGCGGCATGAGCAAATAGAAATCCATTACTAACCAATGAGATACGGCTTGTTTACTTAGCCGAACTCATCTCATTGATGCACATTATTCCCTTTCTTTGTTTTCAGATTTGAATGTTCACACATATTTGTGTACCACTACGATCTTCCCTATGAGATCTGGTTATCTACCCCCAAAGAGAAACTTTACGTTTCTCTTGGGATAGAAAATTCATCCCTAAATTAAGAGAGCCAGTAACACTGGCCGAATTTGCTTTGCCAGCGAATTCATATCGCAGAGTCGTCTTACACCCATTGACCGAGCAGGTCGTTACCGCTCCCGCTCCCCGATGCGCACGGGGACGCGAATATACCCCGAGTCGTGGCTAGTGTTGTGTTAAGGACAGTAGTAGTAATTAATGCCCAATTAAACGTAATCGTTTTCCTGTAACTTAGTTAAATACAAAACGATCATGATGGAAATAACTTGTTAACTACAGTAGTGGTAATTAATATACAACTAAACGTTATTCTAAATCCGTTTCCTGTAATTCATTTAAATACAAAAACTATCATTGTGAAATAACTAATTCAATAAAGAACCCTGCAGCAAAATTTTAGTGTTTCTTTTCATTCCTCCTGTGCTTGGTGTTTTCTCCTTTACTTGGTGATCGTGTTTGTGCGTTTCGTTCGGAGGTACTCGAGAGAACATTGTTTAGCAGCGAGTGGGTTGGCGGTAGAACTCTCGCCCATGCTGTCGTCGCGACCACCTACCCGACACTCTCACTATTGTAGGTTCGGGGTATAGCTCTTCCAATTCGTGGTTATAGAGTTTCCGTCATTGTCCTACCTCTTCATCATATTTACCGCCAAAGATACTCCTTAAGACTTTATTCTCGAATACGCGGAATTTGTTTTCTTCCCGTTTTATGATAGCCCATGTTTCGCATCCGTATAGAACAATCGGCATGATTATGGTTCTATAAACATGGAGCTTTATATTACGTGATAGCGGTTTGGATTTCGTCGAATGTTTATTTTAAATCTTAGGGAAACCTTTGATGCCCTATCGTTGTCCGCCCATTTGACCGAGGGCCGGATCCTCTTAATGGTTCGCAATGGTTCCCCGTACATCCTCTTCCTTTAGTTGATGTCTTCAAATCACAACATATGATTGATGACCGGTTACCAGAGAGGAGTCGAGTTGAATTTGCGGATCGCAGCGGATGGATGGTCGATGTTACCGGATGAGCTTGGTTGTTTGTATACGATATATTAAAGTTTTGTATTTTGTGAATATCTATAGCAGAAAAGAAAGACTAAAAAAAGAAAGACACTAAAAACAGCTTCTCAATTATTGTATTTTTTTTTACACTAACGCGCGCTCAAACGGGAATTTAGAAGTACCCTTAAATGTCAAAGTGCAGTGCGAGCGGACGGAAAGGAAGTTGATAAGAAAAGGAGGTATCAATGTATATTGGTCTTGAATACCTGGATATTACAATGACGAGGAAACACATGATCAGGTAGAGCATTCCACATTCGTGTGGTTCGGCTAAGGAACGACTCTCCATGTTTATTTGTACACCTGCTATTCTAATAAAGCTCTTCAGTGCATTTTTGGGACTCGTATCTTCGACTTGGGCGCACCAAGAGCGAATTATGCTAATTGTGGTATTGTTGTTGGGCATCAGTTTTGACTGATTGTTTTGTGCTGCTAGTATAACTGCAATAAAAGTCCTGGTGCACCGCCGTGCTTCCCGTTCTCCGGGAAGAGTGGGCTATGTGGGGTCTTTCCAATTAAGAGTCGACTTAATTCGAGTGCCGAGGATTGATAATCCCATGGCTTCGTTATTGCAAATGCCGTTCATCGACTGTATATTTACTTAGGAGTGCGCCTTTGACGACAAGAGGCAACACTGAGGTTTTAAGGGATTGAATTCTGCTCGGTTAGATAACCCCCATTGATATATCTTGTTGAGATCGGTATTCAAATTATCAAGCATAAACTGCTAATTTGCAATGAGGTTCGAAGAGTTTGTTCGGGAATGTTCGTAAGAGTATGAGACACTCAACCTGTTATCATCAGAAAACGACAGAAATTGGATTGCGGGGAATGGACAAAAGATAATTTATTAAGATGAGGAACAGAGTCGGTGAGAGTACATAACCTTGGGGAACACCTGCATTAGTTTGATGGAAGACAGATTTGACACCATCAAAAACCATTTGAATTGAACGACCAGCAAAATAGTCTCTTATTCATTGGATCAGGGAATTGTCCACTCCATAGGAATGTAATCGTAACAGAAGGGTTGGATATCAAACTATGTCGAAGGCTTTTGATATATCGAATGCGACAGCTTTTCTTTCCCCGAAGTAGCGGATGGAATGACTCCACTTTTCGGAAAGGTACGCCATCAAATCTCCTGTGGACTTGTTGCTACGAAAGTCATATTTGCGGTCAGTAAGGAGGTCATTTGATTTCAGGTATTTCGAAAGTTGACGATTATTCAGTGATTCCATTACCCTCGAGAGATTAGAATAATTAGTGCTAAGGGCCGATAAGAAGAAAGGGACGATGTGTGGCCATTTTCGGTTTCTGGCTGAAAGTTCGCTAACTTCCTCCCGGCCAAAATATTTATGGCATCTTCGGATACCGTTCGGAATGCACAGCTTACTCTTAGTGATGCCAACCTATGTGCGGAGTTCACTCCCCTCATGTACGACTTACACTACGCAGCTCCTGCCCATATGTGAGCTGCATATATTTTAATGGAGGTGTTGACATTTGTTATGAGTTTCCCTATGCGGGGCCGGGGTTATCCAACATTAGTAGCAGTCTTGCCAAAACTTTGCATACTCTTGCCGTTTTTTCACTCATTTTCCTCAATTGTTTCTTGAAAGTCAACCTGTTGTCGAGTATAACACCAAGATATTTAATATAGGGACTGGATCTGATTATTTGTCCTTCTATTTCCAAATCAAGGTGTTCAACTTTCTTGCGGCTGCTTATTAAAACAGCCTCCGTCTTATGTCCAGCTAGTTTCAGTCCGGCTATATCTAGACAGCATTTAATACTCTGGATTGCAGGTCATCTAGATGTTTAGCTACAGCCACTATTGCGAAATCATCTGCGTACTCAATGATTCTAACACCCTCCGGTTCATTGACCCTGAGCACACCATCATACATTATATTCCGAAACAGCAGACTTAATACAGATCCCTGGGGTACACCCGCTGTTATTTTATATTCCCGCGGTCCCTCATCTGTATCATACAGCAGTCTTCTATCCGAGAGATAGTTTGCTAGTATACGCACCAAGCAGGGTGACACTTGTAGATCGTGCAACGCTTCTAAAATCCAATTCCAATTCACCGAGTTAAACGCATTTTTAACATCTAGCGTCACCACCGGGCAATATTTCTTTGTATCACCCAGCCATCATGATCCAGCTATCGCATTGCGAGCAATGTCGCACACCACAGATAGTGCCTTACTGGTTGATCTACCTTTCCGGAATCCATACTGCGATTCAGAGAGCGACGATGTCCCCTCAGTGAATTGTTCCAGGCGAGTGGCAATTACTCGCTCAAGCAGTTTTCCTGTCGTATCCAACATGCAGAACGGGCGATAAGACGACGGCGCCTCTGGATTCTTGACTCCTTTTGGTACAAGCCGCTGTTTTTCCATCGTTTGGGAAATTGTCCTGATTGAAGGCAGGTTGTGAAGAGGCTGCTGAAGACTTCCGGCCTTTTTGTTAAAGCAGCCTTCACTACAGCGTTAGGGATACCATCCAGTCCCGGAGTCTTGTTTTTTTTTGACAACCCTTGCAGCCAAGAGCACCTCTTCGGTGGTCACGGGAGGTTATAGCGTTTGTGATTCGAACTGACGCTATGACAGTTAGAATCACCAAAAATTGAACCACAGCGCAACCCATCAGGCTACTGGCCGTGTTTTTTTTTCGATTTTTAAACTCAAGTTTATTCCGCTGATGTGAATTGTTTTATTATCGCTATGGTATACGGCTCTGATGTATTTTCTTATTCGATTTTCGTTCGGTGTTCTTCAGTATTTGCTTGTGTATTGTGCGTGTATCTGTTAGAGACACCACAAGGTATCTCTCCTCCAGTGATACTTCACTCCTCTTGCACTCTCAACACCTCATCACACTGCGGGAAGAGAACAGCAACGATTCTGGCCATGTCAGTTTTACTTTTTTGCATTTGACTACTGTTGTTCTGTAGTCTTTTCATGACTATCCTGTAGGCGCTGCCCCATGGGTTGTTATTTATTTCATCCCTTGGCGAGCAGAACGCGTCATATTTACTCTTGTGGATTACATTCCTCAACTCATTCCGTTTGTTGACGAATTCCGCATGTAGCTGTGGGTAGATGTTACTGTTTCTTGCTCTTTGTTGCAAGCGTCGTAACCTGTTCACTCCGATTATATATGGGCGATTTCTGAGTTCCACCAATACACTGGTTTGATTGCTTCTCTTTGTCGAGGCATACAAACATCACATGTGGTAGTTCATGACTTTTCCAGTCTGCCTGTTCGCATCGGCCTCTGCGTCAAACTGTGCGATTTGGTCTTCCAGTATATAATCGAGCAGTTCCGCATCGAGGTCCTTCTCTCTATGCTGAAATATTTCGTACATCACGGCTTGGTGGTCACTATGGGTTTAGGTGTCCAAAACTCACCACTCCATACTTCTTGCCAACATGGAGCTGGCAGACGTGATGTCGATTTTGGACCGACCTCTCTCGTTTATGAAGGTGTGATCAATACCATCATTAAGCAACACAACATCTAGGACTGCGAAGGCTTCAAGTAGTGCCTGGCCTCTACTGTTCGTCCTTGTGGTTCCCCATTCTAATGTCCAAGCGTTGAAATCTCCAGCAACTATAAGAGGGCTCTTATCTCTAGCTTCTTGTGTTATTCTGTCCAAAATGCATTTGAAATATTCTATTTCCCACCTTTTTGGAGCGTAACAACAGTAGAAATGAAGTCCTCTGATCTTAGCAATGACAATTCCTTCCAGCCGCTGGACACTTCTGCATTCCATAAGAGAATTTCCTGTTATCCAGATGGCCGCTGTTTCGCTGCTGTCTTCCTCACATGTGATAGTACCAGTACCAGGCATCCTGTACTGTTCATTGATAAGTACCGCGTCGGCACCATATACCTTAAATGTTTGGGAAAGGAGATCTTGTGCGGTTACACAATGGTTTAAGTTGATTTGAATGTACTTAAACGTGTCCATTTTTATTGAAAGGATTGGTCATCGCGTTTTTAAATGCTCGGCATTTGTAACTCCCTGTTAAGTGGTGGTTACCGCCTTCGCATCCTTATTCACAGAACATGCATTTGGGTTGTGCTTTACAACCCATTGCTTTGTGCCCTTTTTGTCCGCATTTCAAACAGTTTTCCGAACGATCTTCTTCGGATTTGCAGGATTTCGCCACATGAACGTACTGCCAACATCTGAAACATCGTGTGGGTGCGATGTGTTCTCGAAGTCTGCATCTCACCCATCCAACCCGTAGGTAACCTGTAACCAGCAATATGCTAGCCTTTTCTCTTGGTAAGCGGATCATGGCAGCCTGCGTGCCATCTGGCTTTCTTCTTAAGCTCTTAAGAGCTTCCTTTGGGATCGCGTTCAGCGCAGGGAGCTCTAAAGCGATCGCTGTCAGGATTTCCTCCACAGTGGTCACCTCATCTAAATCACGACACTCAATCGTGATTTCCTGTGACACTGTTTTGACATTTGCATCTTCCTTTAGTACTTGTTGTACCTTTGCTTTCAGTGGCTCGGTGGTGACCTCTGGTCGCCGTTTCTGTTCTAGCACCAATTCCTCTTTTGCCGTCTTTCGAACTTTATCTACGCTATTTTCGAGTTGACTTAGCTCGGGCTTGGTCTTCATAAACTTCAGTATATCCGCATATGTTTTTTCCCCGGTTTTGGATATTATTATAGCGTCCGGGCGTGGCCTCTTTCTTTTCATAATGTTGGCCTTCCCAGTATCACCTTTTGGAGCCTGTTCACCTTCCAACCTCGCATCGCTCTTCTTTCCCCTCTGGCCAATTGTCAACCAATTATAATTGCGTGACTCAACATTGATCTGCCCCGGGACCCTGTTTACGTCTGTGTGCGAGTTTTGCTTTGGTTGGATTTGCACGTTTCCACCGCTTGCTTTAGCCGGGGCAGATGGCTTCTTTAAGCGATTTTTCACTTCCTTATCGTAAAAACAGCCAATGACCTCGACTAGCTCTCGCACGGCATAAGTAATATGCCTTTGCTTTTTAGTTTTGATCGTCCTCGTTAACCGGACCAGCGGATTTGTTTGCGTTCAGCTCCTTGAGTGTGTGGGCAACAGTACGCGTTCAAAAGTGAATCTGGCTCATGGTATGCTGCCTATGGTCAAGTTGAAGCGGAACTGATGTATCAGGCAGCGTTGATTTCACTGTAAAATGTGCAGCAAGCAGATTCGCTTTCTCGATTGCACTGGTGACTGGCCTTTCATCAACTATAAGTGATGAAATGGATGAGGAGACCGAGTTTTAGATGTTTTTCACAAATACCCAGAAGTTTCTACCACCTGTGGCAGGGTGTCGAATTTTGTATCTCATTCTCTGGTCATTCAAGAACTTTGTGCATTGAATGTGCACATTGCAGTCATTTCTAGTGTGGGGAGGAAGCACTGTGCACCGGCTTACGGTGCTGATTCTCTTCGCATCCCCATCATTCACTTAATACTTCATCGAATACAAACCGAATGAAACGCAGCAAAATGTTCACCAAGGGGAAACCTCACACACAGGGGAAATAAAACACGTAGGTTTGGTTTATTAGTTCAGGAGCACTGTTTATTTAATTTATCTTCTGAATGGTTTTTACTATGTCGAATCTTTAATTTAGTCAGAGGTCATTTTTTTAAACTTAATAATTATTACAACTTCACCGAAATCAAGAACACACACGTTAGTTTTAATTTATTCTGGTATAACTACTTTTTATTATTCAACACTGACTCCGGATTGTACGCGTCCGCAGCGCTACGGACAGCGGGAGCGGCACGCCCGTGGTGGTCGGCGGATGTAATTGGATTCCTCGAGGATAGAACTCTGACTTGAATTCCATCCTCGGTTAGGGTTAAGGAACGGAAGAGAGAGAGAAAATTTTTCTCTTAAGGGTGTGGCCACCAAGGGGATGCAATCTTTTGGTGCACTGGTGTGTATGTGTGTTCGTACACATCACCGTGTTTATCGATGCATTTCAGCAAGGATAAACAAAACCTACAGCTATGGAAAAAGAACAAAGGAGAAGCGAGCTAATGCATCGGTCTGTGATTAGGGTCAGCTAATAAATAAGCTGGAACCCATTAAATGCGAATTGCATTTGGGATACCCCAAACAATGTGGATTGTTTATGGTATCGCGAAGAAAACCTTTGAAGGACAGCGTTCTTTTGTTTGCAAATGGTGCAAGTTAGGGAATTAGTCTCAACGTCTATGGTGCTAATTATATGCAGCTGCGTTAGACTGTTTATCGTTGGTTAAAGTGGTCGCCGGCCAATGTGTATGTAAGTAGTTTTTATTGTACACGTGTTGAGGTTGGGATAAGCCAACTCAAGGGTAAGATTCTCTGATTATGCGGTTGTATTATATGTGAAGCGATGAATTTTCTTTCAGGGAATTTATGATAAGTTAGGAAGGAATTCTTATAGGGAATTTGTATGCGAAGAGATCACATGAAAGGTAAGAATTCTCTTCTAGGGGCTTATAGATTATAAATGGCTCTATTTAATGCGTATAACATAAAGCTGTGATTGCATTAGCAAACTTAAGGAAGTTGTGTAGCAGTTATGGGGGTTTTTCAGGTATGTGGGCTGTGGGGTTTGGCGGAACCGCCACACTAGCTCTCCTGAATATTTTCCAGATTGATTTATACAACCGGAAGCTCAACTCTTTACTCTTAATGGCTTCTCTGCACCCGAAATCGAACCACATATTTCTCTTGGCTTTGATACAATTTACCCTGTGTTGAATAAAGGTTCGCATGCCAAGTAGAGTCGTGTCTGTCAATGTGTCCGCTATGAAGTCTACATCGTTATTGAGGAAACATAACGACCAATTCAAATTCCCAAGAGAGTCGTTCAGACCTTACCAATTGGCTTTCTCATAGAACATACTGTTCTTTTGGGAGTTTTCTCGTTAATTTAGCTGACACGACACAGTGGTCTGAAGTCCCCAAGAAGGAAGAAACTTCAGTTGTGTATTCTTTGGGAGTAGTTAAATTTGAGCGACTTTCCAGCAGGTAGGATAGGTTTTTTGTACACAAGATAAACAAATGTGATTGCTAAGAACCGACGGAGCACAGTTTTTAAGGACTATTGCTGGTATTCCAACCGGGCTGGTTGCTGTCTTACTGTCTAGTCAGAATGCGTTGAATAAGACGTGGATGAAACTTCACATCTAACATTGAATATTGTACCGGTGCAATTATAGGTAGCTCCAAGAGAGCATCATCGAGATTTGAATTCGTGTAAAATAAATTCGCATTAACATTAGCTTTATCTTTTGAATTTGTGGCTGCTGTCCTGCTGCCCGTTACTAATAGAGGAAAATAGGAGGAACCAAACTTATTGCTTATAGCTTTTACTATTGACAAAAAGGGGCGCAAACTACAATAGCTGAGTGTTCAAACAGTTTATTGGTCCGTTTGCTGTATCAAACGCCAGGGTGCGCAAGTTACGTTTGGGACTATTGCAATTATATTTGCACACAAAAATTTGGTATAATACGAGTACAATGAAAGAGTACACTCTGTGTAGCCCCGTGGTTGGCTCGGCAAGGGTGTGGTTACCTTTCCTGCTTAAATCTGCAGATGTCGATGTAGTTTACTTTTATCTTTGGGGGCTTTCCACGGGGCCCGTAGACGTTGATGGTCGTTTTTTCTTTTTATTGGCGATGATGGTTAGTTACTTCTAAGTTTTGAAGTAATAAATAAGTTAACTTTCAATTTAAAACCCCATTCGATGGGCAACGGAAGGGATAAATGTTTTGATCAAAAGAGAAACAAGAATGTTTTTTGTGTTTAGTTTTTATTTGTCAATTTATGATTAATTATTAATTTTATTATGAATTATTAATTCTAACAACACGTAATCAATTTTTCAAAAAAAAAAAAAAAAAACGAGCGTCCACGACGGTTTTTAATATACGAGAGCTAATTTCCAAAACATAACGCGAGAAAATCGTTCATTGGCGTCCTTTTATACTGGGAGACAGATTTACCCCCACCTTTACCATTTACTCATTCATTGGAATTTGGTTTCGGCTCTTTCTGGCCCGAACCCCCCTCCAGTGAATCGTCGGGTCTACAAGCATATAATGGCCAGGTAACGGCAAATTTGCTAAGAAGGGTCATTGTACTTAAAAATAGGTGTGAAAATATTCATTGTGCTCGATAAGGGAATTTTGTAATTCTTTTAAGGTAAGAATTACGACATTTGTGAGATAAGGGATGAAAGGGGTGGTATAAGTTTGTGCGTACTTTTTCCGTTCGAATAATGACTATTCGTTTTAAATAAACTGTACATGTTATGTACGATGGAAAGTTTAACCATGAACCGCCTTTGGGATAGGATTATGTTAGGGAAAAATATTTTGAATTGGAAATTGAAAAATGATTTGAATGTAGGTTGAAAAATATGATAACTAAGCGTGGGAAATGTTGTTTTCTAGGATGATAGATGTGTGTAATTTGGGGATAAAGACGCGAATTTGCGCAATAATTTAGATTAAAACGGGTGGTGGAAATTATAATTGTTAATTATGTAACAGGACACAAGGAGTATGGAAAAAACCAATCGCCGATTGACCAACTTTGCATTACTATGGACTTTATTCTTCTGACATGAAAATTACAATGAGCTTTTTGCGGTTCTTTATTCGTTATGTTCCGCCAAACATATAGAAATAAGGACTTTTTTTTTTAGACTTCTCTCGGGAGAGGCTAACCTATAGCGCCGACATGGCGCCCCGAAATTCCATCAAATAACTGTTGCAGTTCTGAACAATTGGAGGTTGTAACGCTCCGGGAACCCTTACATGGAAAGGGAGTTCCACAACTTCCCCGCTCTGTAACGGAACGAGTTCTGATGCAGGGATGTTCGCGCCGTCGGGAGATGAACTGCAAACTGGTGCGATCCGTCCGATTGCCTTGTGGATTGCACATAAGCCGAATTGTGTGGAACAATACCAAGAATCTCCGAAGAACAGCACCCGTGATAATATCTGTAAAACAGACAGAGGTCGGCTACGCGCCTTCGATGTGATAGCGGTTGTAGGCCCGACGTCAGTGCCGACTCCCCGATCAGGCGTATCCCTCGTCTCTGTATGCTCTCAAGTAGGTCGAGGGTATGTTTAGGGGCCGAGCTTCAAACATGAGAGCAATATTCGAGCACAGGTCTAATTTGGGATTTATAGCGGAGAAAAAGTTGGGCCGGAGTAAAATATTTCCTTGCTCTAAAAAGATAACTCAGTTTACCTAAAGCGATCTGGCGATGTTCGACGCGTGTGTATGCTTATTACGATACATTCCCACAGACCGTGATGCCGAGCAATCTCATGCATTTCCCAGATTCGAGGGCCTGGCCATTCATCATCAGCTGTGGAACTGATGATCCACTTTTCTTTGTGAATGTTGTATATTGTGTTTTGGTTTCATTGAAGTCAGATTGGCCTTTACCCACTGCAGGATCTTATCCATATCCCGATTCAGAGAGTCGATCTGGCTACATCTCAGCTGATGCGACACTGATGTACCAATCGGCCGATCACTCGAAAAAGAAGAAACAAGCGTACTATCATCCGCATAACTGAACATCTTGTTATCCATCGACTCCAACAAATCATTTATGTGAAGCGAAAACAAGGTTGGGGCAAAAATAGAACCTTAAGCCACCCCGGAATTGACAGATCCGCACTCTCGCCGTCCACGACAACCCGAATCGATGGGTTTTCGAGGAAGCTCTTCGTCCAGTCGCAGAGTCCATATGAACGAAGTTTGCTCAGCAATGCATAGTGCCAGACGCGGTCAAAAGCCTTGGAGATATCCAATGCGGCCCTCTTGACTCGCCAAGTCACTCAATCGCAGATATTCATATATCGGTTATAAGGGTCAAAAGAACTCCCGTGGGCCGCCTGCCACGGAATCCGTATTGACGATCATTCAGAAGTCCGTTGCACTCCAAATACTTAATAAACTCTGCATTGATGAACTTTTCCATTGCCTTGGATAACATAGAGAGTAATGCTATCATCGGACGGTAATTTTGTGGGCCGGTCGCCTTCCTATATTCCAGTCCACGTAGAATGCGTTAAATAGTAAGCGGGCGGAACCTGACATCCCGCATCGAAGGCCGTACCGGCGGTATCACAGGTGGCTCTAAAAGACCGACATCGAGGTTTGAATTCGTGGAAAATAAATTCACGCACACATTAGCTTTATCTTTTGAATTTGTGACTAACGTCTCCCTACCTATCAGTAACAGAGGAAAAGAGGAGGAAGCGAAGTTACTGCTGATAGACCTTGCTATTGACCAGAAGGGACGCGAACCAGTCGGGCACTCAAGGAGTCTATTGGTCACTCTGTCGTTGAAATCCTTCTTCCCAGTATCAATCGCTTGGTTGCACGCGTTTCCGATTCTAACAAAATTCGTTCTGTTGACCTCGGTGCGATTAGAGCGCCATTGCTTAAAAACTCTATTTTTTGCCGCTGTAATCTGTTCGCATTTTTTTTATCAAACCAAGGCTTATCAGGTGAACTTCGTTTGATGGGATACGGAATGTAGATCTCCATCCCGAGAAGAATAAACTCTGCGACCGACTCCGGAGTCTCCAAAGTACACCTCCGACCCCGGAAAGGATGCGACAAAATCTCACAAATCGTCCCAGTTAGCAGCCCTCTGCCTCCATACTTGGCGAGCTGCTTAGGTCGGTTATTCGCTTGAAATGCAAGTGGTTGCGCGACAGATACTCGGCAGTGGTCATAGTTTCCCAATGGCGCAGCAATCTCCATGGTATAAATGGCCGGCTCGGATGTCAAAAACAGATCCACGATGTTCGCATAATCACCTCGTGAATCCGACACTCGTGTAGGTTGATCCACGAGTTGAGTCAAATTGGGGCTAACAGCGAACATCTCCGCCAGCCTCCCAGCCTCGCCGGTTCTGTTAGAATGTACCAACTACCTGGAATTTTGACCAATAAAATCGCCAAGGACAACAATATCAGAAGCCGGGTGGTTGATGTGTATCCAGTCGACGGTACGTGAAAGGTATTCGAAAAATGTCGCTAGTCGATCGTCATTCGGGGAGCGGTAAAGACAACAAAGAAATTTTACAAAATTCCTCAGCACGACCATTAACAACATGATGTCCATGTTATTGGGCTCCAACTCCTAGATCCTCTGGCAGGCCAGATCGGACCGTGTGAAGATGCAGACTCCACCCTTAAAACGGAATCTCGAATGTAAGTCGTAACCTGAGCAACGAAGATATGTCGAATCACTTGACGAGTCGACTTGGGTCTCAGTTAGGGCAAGGATATCAGGTTTCGCTGTTTGCAAATATTGGTGGACGGCGTTTACATTCGTATTGGTGAAACCGATGCCCCTGTTGTTACAAAATGTCCTTATCAGTTGAACGTCGACACAGCCCCAAGAAGAGGCCGATTATGCGATGGCGAATTTCTTAAAGTTCGGTTATATATCATAATATCTGCATGATGTCCTCCCTGACATAGTCCCTCCCGGAGATCCGAATGGATACTAGTTCACCTCCGGATTTCTTTAGCTCAGAAGGTATCATTATGACATGTCTCCGTGTCAGTCCGGGACATCAGCAATACATCCGAAACATAGTCGAAAGATTCTCCCGTCGATATCACGGAATGTATAGGGTGATGGGGTGGTATCTCACCTTGGGACCGACTTACCACCTAAAGCAACTTTTTCTCGAACCGGTCCATCAGCCAAGCGCCGTAAGATGGCCAGGGATAGCTCCCGACCATTTCACAGAGCCTATAGCTTGATGGGGTGGTATTTCACCGGGAGGCAGGGCGTTGGGACCTCACCTACCACAAGGTCTTTAGTCGTATCTTACGACAAACCGGCCTAGCTATGAATATAGTCTAAGGACATACTCACAGGGCCCCGTCCATCAACCTAGCTCCGAAATAGGGTCAAGGATTTCTTCCGATCATTTCATGTAGCTTATAACTTGACTGAGGGGTATTGTATCCGCGATGCTATCCCACCCACCACTCGGTGCATTCTACAACAAGCCGTGATTATATTACAACGGCCTACTCACAGGCATACCAACATTTCATATAAAGCAGATGTAATCATAGGGCAAGAGAGCTCCTAACACAGCAGAGCTAATCACTTGACTTTACCATACTGTTTGTAGTATTTTTTGACTCCTTTGACCAATGACATAAGTAAGAGACATGCGGCGCAGATGAAAATTGGCATATAAAAGGTGGTTAAATTTTAAGGGCCGATGTTGATTTTGAATAAAACACAAATTATTTAGGAAATTATTGTCATTTCTTTTTATTATGATAATATTGGTATGGTTCAATTATGAATGGTGCAAAATAGCGGCCAAATGGCCGTCGCGACCTCGGCGGCCCACCTCCATCCGATGGGCCAAATTTTCGATGACGCTGAGGCATAATTGAGGTTCTATGCCGTTAATGTGCCGAATTGTCTCATCCTTTAGCTCTTGAATTGTTGCTGGCTTATCGACGTAAGAAAGAAGTCCAACGATGTCAAATCACATGATCTTGGCGGCCAATTGACATCGCCACCACGTGAGATAACACGGCCATTGTTTCGTTAGCTGTGTGGCAAGTGGCACCGCCCTGTTGAAACCACATATCGTCCGCATCCATATCTTCCAATTCGGGCCATAAAAAGTTCGTTATCATCTCACGATAGCGAACACCATTCACAGTAACTGCCTGACCGGCCTCATTTTGGAAAAAATACGGCCCGATGATGCCGCCAGCCCATAATCCGCACCAAACAGTCAGTCTTTGTGGGTGCATTGGTTTTTCGACAATCACTCTTGGATTATCATTCGCCCAAATGCGGTAATTCTGCTTATTGACGAATCCACTGAGGTGAAAATGTGCCTCATCACTGAAGATAATTTTCTTCGAAAATTGATCATCCGCTGTTGCCATTTCTTGGCACCATTCTGACCATTGACGACGCTTGAAATGGTCAAGAGGCTTTAGTTCTTGAGTCAATTGCACCTTGTAAGCGTGTAAATGCAAGTCTTTATGCATAATGTTCATCAACGACGAGCGTGAGAGGTGCAATTGTTGGGCACGACGACGAGTTGAGGTGGACGGCTCTTCAGCCACACTATCGCGAACAGCAGGAATATTTTCTGCAGTACGAGCTGTACGAGCATGCACTGGTGTTTTCACATCTCCTACAGACCCGGTTTGCTCAAATTTTTACACGATTTTTCCGATTGTAGGCACATTTGGACGATTAAATTGACCGAAAAAATCACGAAGTGCACGATATGCATTTTGATTTGAACGCCCATTTTCATAATAAGCCTGAATAACTTTAACGCGTTGCTCGATAGTGTATTTTTCCATGGTTCAAATTGAGTTAGTCTGAAATTGAGAAATGTCAAATGAAATGCAAAAAAAAGCTTGACGTGTAGGTGTGGTTCATATTCAACATCGGCCCTTAAAATTTAACCACCCTTTATTTACTTCATCAGAATTACTAATTCAAAGACCGTATCATCAAAAAATATTGTAATAATATAAATCAGACCGCGAAGTCTGGTCAACAAACAGACGAAATAAATTTGCTATGTTAACATACACTGCGGTATAACCTTTTTCCTTGGTATCCTCTAGATCTTTCGCACAGAAAGGCGTTTCAAAATAAAAAGTCTTTAAAATAATCAGAAAAACAAGTAATGCTCAAGACAAAACAAACATAATCAATCTTCCCTGGAAACTTCAATTGAGTAGATAAAAAGGGCCTTTTGCTTGTTCCACGTAAATAAGAAACTTCGAAAAACTTTTCCGTAGACCGACGTACATCGGTCTATAAAGTTAAAAACCCTTACTTTGACACGAACTAAAATGGGTAAAAAAATAATACGAATGTCTACAATTTATGTAAAACGTGATGTTCGCTGAAGTTTATGATTTTCAACGTCTTTTTTAACGTCTTATAAATGTATTCATTCATTTTTCCACAATTATAGGTTCAAACATGGCATTTTATACCAAATATAACGTTAAATGGAATGGAATACCGGATCCAACTAATAATTCACATTCTGGGTAAAAGCACGAACGCCACCATACCTTTGTACATAAAAGCTCATCTACTAGAAACTGGTATATTTCCTAAAATCTGAGCTAGCTCTCTTTTCACTAGTTGTTTTTATTATAGACAAAAGCCACATTACGAAAGTTAGTATGACGGTAATATCTCCAATATTTTGCATTGTCATATTTAGCATGGTCCGGTTTATAATTTGCCACCGAAGGGCTAAGCTTAAACGTTACCAGGAACGATGTCAATATTTCGAAGTATGTTTTCAAATAATTATCTTCAGTAAAATATAAAGGAATAAAATATTTTCTGCCTTGTGTAGGATCTGGAAAGAAAAGCGCCGATGGATCCGAAATCGGCATTCGACTTCCCGTCGAAAATCTTGACTAACAATTCGTCGCAGGATGACCTACAGTTTCAATTGGATTTGGAAGAAAAACTGTGTTTCAATGATCACATGGAAATTAAAAAAAGCGACGTTGTCCTTCATGAGGTTATTGGCGAAGGTGCTTTTGGTGTTGTGCGCCGCGGGCTTTATCATAAGGATAAACCAACAGCTTGTGGAGCGGGTTATGTTAGCGACGCCACTGTTGAAGTTGCCGTAAAAATGCTAAAAGGTGAGTAATTAGAAGAGAAGTTGGCTTTTACATATTTATTTATGTACAAATGTTTAGACATTCATTTGTGTTAATACCACGGTAAGTTTCGATTAAGTTCATAAGCATAAAGTATATATCATAAGAAGATGGTTTCGAATCCAAGTAGGAATCTCGTGATCCTGAAAGTAACACAATAGAATACCGACAAAATAATAGATAACCCCGAAATGAATAAACAAAAAAGAACTGAAACTTATTACATGGACAATTAAAAATGAGTGCAATGTAATGTCCCAAAATCTCCGTTCTGGGTTCGAATTAAGGGTACATTTTATCAAAATATAATCGGAACTGAGTCACTCTAACGACCAGCGTTAACGGTTTTTTTTAAACGTATAGACATGGATACAAGAACATACAGGGCAAAGTCACTGATTCCTTTCAACCCGGCGAAGCCCAGGACGATCCTTGTCCCTGTTGAATCCAAGTTGACATGCAGGCTCCGCGTGACAACCTTGGATAGCTACTTTGGCACCCGCCAAGTAGTGAACCAATGCATGCAGCGACATCCTGAGAAAGGTTGGCGCAAGGCTAATAACCATGCCCGTAAAACGAATTATTATTGAAAATTTAACGAGCCTCGGATATGGACCGGATACACAATGACGATCACGGAAACGAGAATGGCTAAACGATTTAAGAATTTTCTGATGGAACGTCCGCCCACTATATAGAACTCGAGCTGCACAGTAGCTACCCGATGCCTTGATCTAATATAAGGCTGACATAACAGCATTACAAGAAATAAAAAGGACGGGGAGTGGTCTTATTCAAAGAAACAAGTATGGCGTTTATTATAGCTGTCATGCAAAGCACCATGTGCTCGGGGTCGACTTCCTAGTCACCAAAAAACGGAAGCCTGCCATTATCGACTTGCGAGGCAAGTTTAAGAACATAAGCTTCATAAAAGTTCACGGACCTACAGAGGAGTCCCCTGACGACAAAAAAAAAGGCCGTCAGTGCCTGCCCAAGATACGATGTGAAATTCGTTCTTTGTGATTTGAATCGTCGGGAGCCGGTTGACAGGCACTACGCAGGCTCCCATAGTTTGCATGAAAACACTAATGACAATGGACTACGAGTCATCGAACTGACAGCATCAAAAAACTTGGTCGTTCCGAGTACCAGATTTGCGCGTAAAAATATCCACAAAACCACCTGGGTATCACCTGATGGAGCCACTCGCAAATTGACCACGTGCTGATAGATCGCCGCCCCTCCTCGAGCCTGATGACGGTACGAACGTCCCGAGGTGCCAACGTAGACTCGGATCACTATCTTGTTGGTACAGTTTTCCGAGCGCGGCTTGCCTTACGGAGACGTTTTGCATCCGCGGATCAAATACGAAACAACACGGCAGCCTTACGCTATGAGAATACCAGAAACACCTTTGGTCATGCGCTAAGACTCGCCCTCGGAGAGCTCGACGGAGGGAGGGTAAGTCCTGGGGCCAGAATAAGAAATGGACACGCCTTAAGAATACTGCCATTAGTACTGCCGACTCCATCTTAGGCAGTAGTCGTAGAGATCAGAGTGACTGGTTTGATGATGAAAATTCTGCATACCAGGCAATGCCTGTTGTGGATACCAGGTTTCCGCGTAAGGATATCCACAAAGCCACCTGGGTATCACCTGATGGAGCCACTCGCAACGAAATTGACCAGGTGTTGATAGATCCTCGAGCCTGATGACGGTACGAACGTACCGAAGTGCCAACGTCGACTCGGGTCGCTATCTTGTTAGTATAGTTTTTCGAGCGCGGATTGCCTTACGGAGACGTATTACATCCGCGGATCAGGTTCGAATCAACACGGCTGCCTTACGCATTGAGAACACCAGTAACACCTTTGGTCATGCGTTAAGACTCGCCCTCGAAGACCTCGATGGAGGGAGAGTAAGTCCTGGGAGCAGAATGACGGGTGTAGAAGAGAAATGAACACGCCTTAAGAATACTGTCATTAGTATTGCCAACTCCATCATAGGCAGTAGTCGTAGAGATCGGAGTGACGCGTTTCATGATGAGTGCAAACTAGCAACTGAATGTAAGAATGCTGCATACCGCGCAATGCCGTAGTCTCACAGGACGCGGGTACGCGAAGAGAAATACAAAGTGCTCAGAAGATCTGAAAAAAGACTTCACAGACAAAAGAAAAGTGCCTAGGAAAAAAACCTTGTCTGTGAAAAAGAGAAAAGTAGAGAGCGAGGTCCGCACCAGGCGCGGAAGTTCTACCAAATATGACGCGGTACACACCACTCTGCAGTTACTGCAAGGGTCAAGAGGGTAATCTGATCATCGATCCTGAAGACATTCTGGGGCAATGGGAAGTGCACTTCAATGAATTGCTAAATAGTCAGCTCACAGAAGAATTGGAGGCTCCACCAATGCAAAATCAAGACCAAATGTTGCGTCACCAAGCATAGATAGCTGAAATCACCAAGCATAGATAGCTGAAATCAAATAAAGCCCCCGGAACTGACGGCAGACCAGCTGAGCTGATCAAACGAGCAGCGAGAGTGTTACATCACGCAATTCATGAGATCGTGGTGCACGTATAGGAGCAAGAGGAGATGCCGGAAGATTGGCGTCGTGGAATAATTTGCCCCATACATAAGAAGATAGAAGAAAGATACCACAGTGTGCAGCAACTACAGGGATTTAACATTGCTGAGTACCGCCTATAAGATACTCTCCTCTATCCTACAAGAACGGATATGCCCATATATTAAAGTCATCATTGGTCAATATCAGTGTGGCTTCATCCCAAAATGTCTGGAATTTAAGATTCCATCATATCATCTATTTATAGAATTTAAGGCCGCCTACGACAGCATAGCCAGGGTAGCACTATATAATTCCATAATAGAGGTCGGCATTCCAAACAAATAGATACGACTTTGTAGGTTGACCATGACCTACGTAACTAATCAAATAAAAATGGCAGGTTTGGTGTCCAAACCAATAAACATCTTTAATGAACGCCGACAAGGGGACGGTTTGGCCTGCCTCCCCTTCAACCTGACGTTGGAGAAAGCAATCAGTGACTGTGGCGCTACAACTAGTGGGCATGTTATCACCAGCCAGGTACTTGTCTACGCCGATAACATCGACATCATCGGTAGATCCGATTTGGTTGTACAGGACTCCTTTACCCAGATCGAACAGGCGGCACAAAAACTGGGACTGCACATTAATGAGGGAAAACCTAAGTACATGGTAGTAACTTCTGCGAAGAGAAGACCTAACGTTAGTCAAACTATCAGGGTAGCGTAGCACGAATTTGAAGTAGTACAATCCTTTAACTACCTTGGGTTAATAGTATCCGCCGATAACAATATGGAAGAAGAAGTACGCGGATGGCTGATCAAATCCAACAAAGCTTACTATGGTCTATCAAGGCTCTTTAAATCCCGTAATCTATCCAGAACATCAAAGCTACTATTGTACAAGACCATGGTCTTACCAGTTCTCAAGTATGGATCCGAGACCTGGGTCCTTAATAAAAGACACTCTGAACTATTAGCCGCGTTCGAGAGGAAGGTCTTAAGGAGAACTGTTGGCCCTGTATCTGCGGGAGGACGATTCCGGAGACGCTACAACCATGAGTTGTACCTGATCGGTATCGGAGCAGGTTTTAGCTATAAATGTGTCCGTTGTTGATAACAAGTTGACTTTTGTGCATCGGCTTGCCACAGTTGAAGATATTGTCGTCGCTGGCTTATCTGATCAGGGTTATCTAGTCAAGAAGGTCACGGCTGACAGGAGATGTTGTGAATATTAACTTTTAATTTCACAGCTCTCCCGATCTGAGACGGAACGAGTTCTGATGAAGATATGTTCGCGCCGTCGGGAGATGAACCGCAAAGTAGTGCAATCCATTGGATTGTCTCGTGGAGCGCATATAAACGGAATTGCGTGGAACAATACCACGGTCTCCGAAAAACAGTACCCGTGATAATATCTGTAAAACAGACAGATGTGATAGCGACAGTAGTCCCGACGTCTCTGCCATGTCCCCGATCATGCGGATCGCCCGTCTCTGTATGTTCTGAAGTAGGATGAGGGTATGCTTAGGAGTGGAGCTCCAAACATGAGAGCAATATTCGAACTCCGGTCTAATTTGGGATTTATACAGAAGAACAAGTTGGGCATGAGACTTGGCTCTAAAAAGCTAACTAAGTTTTCCTGAGGCGGGCCTGGCTATTGTAATGTACCCAGCAAAACAAAAACGTCTTTCCTATAATATACACCGGATATTAGGACCATAAATCAAAATCCACGATCACGAAAAAAGCGCTGACACCATAAGAAGTCAGACAAAAATTCGAACATAACAATACTCATTGTCCAGGTGTTCCGGTAGATGTGTGTTATGTATGGTATACGATATCGGGCTGCATGACGCTCACCTATTAACCGGTCATCTGAGAAGTGACTCATTGTGGATTTGCTATGCAATATGCATTAAGTTTTTTTAAATTAGAAACATAGCTTTCAGGTCATGATTAGGAAACCGAAATATGATGGCATGTGACATACTTGCCACGTTCTACGAGACCCTAGAAGAAGTATTTGATGGGATCTCATTATTCGATGTTAAAACCCCCCTCGGGGACCTCAACGCGAAAATTGGACAGGAAAACATCTTCCAACCAACTATAGGTAAAGAAAGCCTACACGATGTTTCAAATGATAATGGAATTCGAATTATCACGTTCACAGCTTCAATAAACCTGGTAGTGAAAAGCATGATGTTCAAGCGCAAGCAAATCCATAAAGCCACATGGATATCACCCGACAGCGTAACGCGTAACGAAATAGACCAGTTCCTTATAGACAAAAGACACCACTCGAATATCCTTGACGTAAGATCATATAGAGGAGCAGATTGCGACTCCGATCACCTTCTAGTGATGGCCAATATTAGAAGTCGGCTCACAGCAAACCCACATGGACAGTCACGGGAGACGAGCAAAAAGTTCGACATTGATAAACTAAAAGACCTACGCAAAAGGGCTGAATATCAAGAGGAACTAACAAATAGATTTAGCATTCTAGAGAATGGGTGTATTGAGGAAGAGGAAACCAATAATCTGGGCACTAAATGGGCATCGATCAGAGACACAACACAACCAACACAAAAGGTATTAGGATTTAAGAAAACAATTAAGTCCAAACCTTTGGTTTGACGATGAGTGCAGGGCGAAGATTGCACAACGTAAACGCCTCAGAGTGACCCACTTAGAAGGATATGATGAAGTCAACGCAAAAATATACGCGACAATTCGGATAGAGACAACGAGACTTTTCAAACGCAAAAAACGCGGATGGGAGAAGACCAGGATCGAAAAAATCCTAGAAAATTCCAAAGCAAAGAATATCAGAGGTATGTATGCCGGCATAAATTCAATTAGAAATGGCTACCGAGGAAGAGCCAAAATAATCCCAGACACGAACGGCTGTCTGGTGACAGAAACAAACAATATCGTGACAAGATGGAAGCAGTACTTTGAAAACCTGCTCAATGTGCGCACCCATCAACCACAAATAATCGCACCAGACGTGCATACAGCCGAGCCTCAGATCCCAGAGCCCTCTTTCGACGAGGTTGTAGACGCAATAAACCGATTGAAAAACAACAAGGCTCCCGGAGTCGACTGCATACCGGCAGAGCTTGTGAAGCATAGAGGAGAGACAACCGCTCGAAAGAACCACCAACTCATCAAAACAATATGGTATAAGGAAGTCATTCCGGAATAATGGAAAACATCAATAGTCGTCCCCATTTTCAAAAAAAGTGACAGATCTGACTGCGAAAATTACAGAGGAATATCATTGCTCCCAACCACATACAAAATACTAACAAATGTCATACTGGCGAGAATCACACCGTACGCATAAGAAATATTGGATGACTACCAATGCGGATTCCGTAGGAACCGGTCAACAAGCGACCAAATGTTCACAATAAGGCAACTACTGGAAAAGAAGTGGGAATACGGAGAGACGGTTCACCAACTGTTCGTTGACTTCAAAAAAGCCTACGACTCAGTCGCAAGGCAAAGACTCTACCATATTGTAGTTGAGCTCGGAATCCCGAAAAAATATGCTGCCTTTATTCAAATCTGCATGAACGAAAACAAAGGGCGAGTTAGAATAGAAAACCAACTCTCAGAACCATTTGAAATCCGGAACGGGCAAAAACAGGGCGATGGCCTCTCACCATGTCTTTTTAGCTTGTCCTTGAGTATGTCATCAGAAAGGTACAAGACAACATCATGGCCGGATCATCCCTGAACGGGGTCACACAAGTGCTCGCGTATGCGGATGACATCGCCGTTTTGGGCGACAATCTAGAAACTATAAGTAAAAACAGTGAAATCAGCATGCAAGTGGCAGAAGAGGTGGGTTTAGAAATAAACGAAGACAAAACGAAATACATGATTACGGCGAGAGCAGGTGGAACTCAGAGAACACACCTAAACATCAGGGGCAAGACATTTGAAAATGTCAAAGAATTTAAAGATCTGGGAATAATACTGACGACCAGTAACGAAATGTCGAAGGAAATTAACAAAAGACTAAGCTCCGGCTACGCTTGTTGGCATGCAGTCAGTAAACTGCTGAAATCCAAGCTGCTATCGCGTAACATAACGCTCAGTGTCTATAGAACCATAATCATGCCGATTGTTCTATACGGATGCGAAACATGGGCTCTCACAAAGTGGGAAGAAAACAAATTCCGCGTATTCTAGAATAAAGTTCTAAGGGGTATCTGTAGCGGCAAATATGACGAGGAGGCCGGACAATGGAGGAAACTCCACAACCACGAATTGGAAGAGCTATACCGCAAACCTACAATAGTGAGAGTAATCAAGTCGCGAAGGTTAAAATGGGCCGGACACGTGGCGCGAATGGGAAACGATAGGACCGTGCATAGAATTCTTGACGGTGAGCCAACGGGAAAGAGACCGACACGAAATGGGAGGTCAATGTTAGATTGGACCCCGAGGAAATCGGATCGGATGTTCGAACGTGGAAGGAGAGCGCACGGGACAGAGAACAATGGTGGAGTCGAGGCGGTGATATCATGAACTTTCGGGCTCCTACAAGCCACAAAATAGTAGTAAAATAGTAGATCTTGGTTTACTTAACCCAGTGTTCGACAGGCGTTTATGCTACGATACATTCCCGTGACGCCGAGCAATTTCATACCTTCCTTAGATTCGAGAGGCTGGCTATTCATTATCAGCTGTGCAACCGACGATCCACTTTTATTCGTGAATGTTGTATATTGCATCTTCGTTGCATTGAAGTAGAGGAGATTGGGCTTTCCCCATGCAGGACCTTATCCAGAACGCGATTCAGAGAGTCCGTCTGGCTATATTTCACCTGATGCGACGCTGGTGCACTAATCGGCCGATCACTCAAAAAATAGGAAACAAACATACTATCATCCGTAAAACTGAACACTTTGTTACCCGTTGACTCCATCAAATCATTTATGGGAAGCAAAAACAATGTTGGGGCCAAAATAGAACCTTGACCCACCCTGGAATTAACAGGATATAGATCCGAAGACTCGCCGTCTACAACAACCCGAATCGATCGATTTCGAGGAAGCTCTTCGCCCAGTAGCGAAGCTGCTGGGAAATTCCGTGTGAACGAAATTTGCTTAGCAATGCTCCGTGCCAGACGCGGCCAAAAGCCTTGAACATATCCAATGCGACCGACCTTGACTTATCATACCCCTCAATCGCAGATGTCCATATATGGGTTATAAGGGTCAAAAGATCTCCCGTAGACCAACTGTCATAGAATCCGCATTGACGGTCATTCAGAAGTCCGTTGCACTCCAAATCCTTAATTAACTCAGTATTGATGACCTTCGCAACATCTTAGATAACATAGAAAGTAATACTATAGAATGGTAATTTTGTGGAAGACACTTTTTCCTCTTCTTTGGGATTGGCTGAACTCAAGCCGCATCCCAGCAGGTAGGAAATATCCTCCGTGCATAAGGTAAGCGGAAGAGCCTGGCAAGAATCGGTGACAGTTCTGGAGCACAGTTCTTAAGGACTACTGCTGGTATTCTGTCCGCGCCACTTGCCTTCTTACAGTCCAGTCCACGTAGAATGCCTTGAATAATACCTGGTGGAAACCTCACATCCCACATCGAAGACCGTACCGGTGTGATCACAGATGGCCTGAAAAAACCGCCATCGAGGTTATAATTCACGGAAAATAAATTCGGGAACACATTAGCTTTATGTTTTGAATTTGTGACTAGTAACCCGGTGTCCGTCACTACCGCGGAAAGATGAGGAAGCGAAGTTATTACTGACAGCCCTGGCCATTGAGCAGAAGAAACGCGAACCAGTTGGGCACTCAGGAAGTTTATTTGTCACTTTGTCATTTTAAGCCTTCTTTGTGGTATCGCCTGGTTGTACGCGTTTCTGATACTAACAAAATTCGTTCTGTTGACCTCCGTAGGATTGGAACGCCACTTCTCAAAAGCTCTATTTGTTTGCCGCTGTTATCTGTCCGAACTTTTTGTGAACCATTTTTAATCAGATGAAGTCTGTTTGATAGAATGTCGCCCAGCATCGGGGAGTCAGATTTTAGCTACCGAATCGCGCACATGTGCCGGGGTCATTGCGTGTCAAAACAGAGTTGAGAGAAAATCGTCGCTTAGTCAACGTCAATTCAAACATCCACATAATTTATTTCGCATTGTTTCATTTTTTTTTAATAACTATTTATCATCATAGAACTGTAGATAAAATAGGATATTGTGCAAATGAATAATTAAAACTTATCGTAAGCAAACAAATAATAGTACACAGAAGCAAAATAATATACAACCCACATCCAAATTAAGTGTTTTATTTGGTTTTTTTTTTTGGTGTTCCTTTTTTACCTTTCTGTGCTAAATAGAATAATTGTTAAATTATTTTATTTTGTCCTTGCAGCATTTTCAATGTTTATGATTATCAGGAAATATACTGCGAAGGATACCTCATGGGTATCAAAAAAGATCTATTGTGAGTAAACAATGGATGTATATTTCAGTCTACACGACCGAAAGAGAGATAAGGGTGTGTGTATGAACGTCGTCCGGTTTGGACATTCTAAAATATAGAGTCTGATACCAATCGTTGTCCTGGGCGGACGTAACTTAATAAAGCCATTCGCACTTTAAATTCATATTATTCGAGAGTCTGATTCGGAATCGCGTGCTAGACGGACGTAATTAAATAAAGTTCGTCGCGTTTAAAATTGATTTAAAAATATAGAGTCTGTGCGTATTCATCGCGCATATTCTATTCGGAATAGTCTTCTTGACCCCAGAGTCAAAATAATTTCGTACTCAGCATTCATCCGACCAGTTTTGGTTTATGGCTGCCCAGTATGGTTTAATATATCTCCACTTTATATGGAGAAGTTTCGTGTGTTCGAGCGGCAGTGTTTGCGTTCCTGCCTCGGACTTTATAGAACACCAGAATCGCAATACAAAAAATGCTATCCCAACAAAATCCTGTATAACAAATCAGGGTTAAATAGGATAGACAATTTCATAATTAAAATTATTCGTGGTCACACAGCAAGGGCAATGTGCAGTGACAATAATCTTATCCCGGAGAATTCTATCCCAACGATATTGTTTCTGCGTCGAGCTTCCTCGACGAGACAGCAAAATATATTTGGCGTTGGAAGCCAGCAAAAATACATTCATCCGTGGTCGTTATTCACTCGACCAGACATATAAGCAAAAAACCAAATAATGTGTCACCATGGACACAGCAAATTATTGCCGCATTGGGCACAAAAGAAACACATTTTATTAACACACTAATTTAACATTTATTTTCACTGCAGCTAGATTGTCACAATGTAAAAGACATACTGTTAAAAAGAACACAAAAGAAACTCAAAAAAGTCTTCTTTGATGAAGACCACGGTACAGTTGATAAATCAAAACTGTATTTTACCGCAACACACCAACTGTGTTAAACAGTAACAATGCACACTGTTAAACAATTTGTCGCTCTCCTTCATTCAGCATCTCCACTGAATTCGTTGGTGTTTGAGTGATTGGCAGCGTTCAGAGTCAATAGAGTTTTCTGCATAGTTGAGTTTTATGCAGCAGGGGCTTGGTGCTTTGATGTGTTAGAATGTACGGCGTGCGTTGTGGTATCACTTCCTTTATATGGCCGTTTGGTGTTTTGGCTTGCTGCTATACCGCAACAGATATGTATCTGGAGAATACGCTCCAGAATGGTTTTATTCCCCCAGAAGCATTCCCTCTCTTGGATCAAAAAGGCCTTATCCAAGACGTGCATGGAGTCCCGATTATTTACCACGCTCTCCGTGGTGCCAGGGACAAACGAATTCTCCATGATAGTGATATCTCCAATGCCCCAGACCGCATGCGTTTTAGCACGGCGGTCAGTGAAAGAGATAAATCAGGCAAAGATCGAACATCTCCCAAATGGTGGTGGCTTCTCAACGAGGAGAGGACTTCACTTCCTCAGATATAGTATACTCCTCAAGAGCAACGCTCGCCTTCCTTTTGCTTCTTACTTATCGCTTGCTTCTCACTCGAGACTTACTACTTTCTACTTGTCCCTATGAGTTGTGTGCGACGTATTTATACCAGTTCCCCACATTCTGATTCGGTATTTCGTTTCCGTTCGTTCCATAATCTTGAATGTTCTATTATCCATAGTCTCCAGTTTTCCAGTACTTTGTTTTGGACTTTCCCGAATATTCCAGTACTGACTGTCATATGCGTCACACTACCCTCCGCCTAGATTAGTTCGTCCCGAACTAAGTTTACTGGTCTTCTGGGTTAACAAAAGTCGCCAGTCGGTCACGATGTACCACTTTCATTTTGGCGTTCGGCCTTCGCTGAATCCTATAGACAACGTCGTTAATTCTTGTGAGAATCTTATATGGTCCTTCCCAATGTTGCTGTAACTTCGGAGACCTTGCCTTTTGCCGATGAGGGTTATAAAGCCATACGCTATCGCCTGCATTAAATCCGGATGCGTTGGCTCGAACGTCGTACCTTGTTTTCATCCTGTCACTGGATACCTTGATTTGCTTTCGAACCAAATGATGAATCTCATCGAGGCGATTTCTCCATTCGGCTACGTAGTCTTCGGTCTTATCTATGACGTCTGGAGGTATTCCAAATCGCAGATCGGCTGGTAATCGTATCTCCCGTCCAAATATAATTCTTGCTGGAGAATGGCCCGTCGTATCGTGATTAGCCGATCTATGCTATAGCTCATGAGAAAAGTTTGTACATATTTGTCCCAATCTCTTTGGTGATCACTAACGACCTTCGATAAATACTCTTTCATTGTTCGGTTGAACCTTTCCACCATTCCGTCTGACTGTGGATGTAAGGGTGTGGTCCTGGTTTTCCTTACGCCCAGTGCCGCACAGATGCCTTGAAATATCTGGGATTCGAAGTTTCGGCCCTGATCGGAATGAAGCTCACAGGGGACTCCATATCTGCTGATCCAGTTATTGATAAGCTGCTCAATGACGGTTGTTGCTTCTTGGTTTGGAATTGGAAGGACTTCCACCCACTTGCTGAAGTAATCCATGATAACCAACATGTATTTGTTGTTGTCGTTTGTTTTTGGGAATGGTCCTGAGATATCAATCGCAATTCGCTCGGGGGGCACCCACGTTGTACTGCTTCATAGCGCTCCTTGGTCTTGCTGTTGGTCCTTTGGTCGCAGTGCAAGTTGTGCACTTCCTACACCAAGACTCGACGTCATCTCTCATGTGAAGCCAGTAGAATCGAGATCGTAATTTTGAAAGTGTCTTATTAACTCCCAGATGTCCACCGGAGGCCCTGTCGTGCATTTCTGTTAGTACATCCTTCACTTTTGATGGTGGGACTAGAATCTGCATTCGATGGGATTTTCCGTCCGCGGCTTCCCATTTACGCTTTAGAATTCCATCTTCCACCAGCAAGGAATTCCATTGTGCCCAATATGCCTTAAATGTTCCACTCTTGTCGGAAATATAGTTCCAAGTTGGCCGCTCGTTCTTTTCTTTGTGTTCCAGGATTAGCGACATATCTTCATCCTGAAGTTGAGCTGCGCGTATAGCATCACTCGTCCACCCATCTAGTACTTCTACTTGTACATTTCGCAGGTCGTACGCCTCTTCTTTCTCTTCCGCTCTATGACAATGTTTACAATCTGGTTTACATGGTCTTCTTGATAGAGCATCAGCGTTATTATGCACCTTCCCTTGACGGTGGGAAATTTGGAAATCGTACGTTTGAAGTCGTTCGATCCATCGAGCTATTTGTCCTTCCGGATTCTTAAAATTTAGCAACCATTTCAGGGCGGCATGATCCGTCCGAAGGTGGAATCGACGTCCGTAGAGGTATTTATGCAAATTCTTAACGGCTTCTACGACAGCCAGCAGTTCCTTTCTTGTTGCGCAGTAATTTCTCTCTGGCTTAGATAGAACTCGACTATAATATGCGACAACTCTCTCTTCACCATTGATTTCCTGTGACAACACTGCTCCAATTCCTGTGTTACCTCCATCAGTATCCAATATAAACGGGCGATCCGATCTTGGGATTGCCAATGTTGGAGTGTTACATAACTCGGCCTTCAATGTGTTGAATGCTGCCTTACACTTGTCTGTCCAATTGAATTTTTTGTCTTTACCCGTTAGTTCGTGTAGGGCTTTAGCCACGTTAGCGAAACCTTTAACAAACCGTCGGTAATATGTGGCTAGTCCCATAAAGCTTCTTAACTGTTGCTTATCTTCTGGAGTAGGCCACTCTTGGACAGCTGCTATCTTATCAGGATCCGTTTGGACTCCTGCAGATGAAACGATGTGTCCCAGGAATTTTACTCTCCTTTGGAAGAGTTCACATTTCTTCGAATTGAGCTTTAAGTTGGCCTGTCTTAGTCGTTGGAAGACGGAGCGCATATTATTGATGTGTTGTGGTAAATTCCTTCCGACAACGATTATATCGTCCAAGTACACAAGACACGTCTTCCATGTAAGTCCCCGTAGAACACTTTCCATTAATCGTTCAAACGTTGCTGGAGCATTACACAATCCAAAAGGCATCACGTTGAATTGATAAAGTCCGTTTCCGGTAGTAAACGCTGTCTTCTCCTTGTCCTCCTCCTTCACTTCCACTTGCCAGTAACCGCTTTTTAGGTCCAATGTTGAAAACCACTGAGCTCCAGAAAGGGTATCTAGTGTGTCGTCGATTCGAGGAAGCGGGTAACTGTCTTTCTTCGTAACATCGTTTAACCGGCGGTAGTCGACACAAAATCTAGTTGTCCCATCCTTCTTCTTGACGAACACTACCGGCGAAGCCCATCGGCTCGATGATTTCTCGATGACTCCTTGCTCTTCCATATCTCGAATCATGTTGCTTACTTCTGATTGTTTGGCCAACGGTAGACGACGAGGTGGCTGCCTTATAGGTCTTGACTCACCCGTGTCAATGCGATGTTTAACTATACCGGTGCGTCCGAATTTATCATTTCCTGTCACAAAAATATCAGAAAAATCGTTCAGCAGTGATTCAACGCTTGCCTTTTCTTCGTCTGTTAATCCGATTTTCTGGAGCATCAGCCTATTAACCACAGGGGGTGCACCAGAGGGCTGTTGAATTGAGTGGTCCTCTCCCCTTGTCTGAATTGAGCTTATCATTGACACGGGTGCACATTCTGCGATTACCTCTCCTTTTCTTATTGCGATCGGCTCCTTGGACGCATTTAGTACTCTGATGGGTACGATGTGCTTCTTCGCATCGATAAGGGCTTTCCCAACAAGGATGTTCCCCTTACGCTGATTTTGTACAGCTTCGGTGATGTAAAATCGATTGTCACTGGAATCACTCTCGAGACTGGTCCAAATTACCGAGTCCGAACGAGGTGGGATCTCATCCTCCTCACGCGCATAACATTTCAGTCTTCGCAATTGTTCGTCCTGCAATGCAATAGCAACCTCCAAGTTACCGATTCGCAGTGTTCTTTGACCAATATCTAGAACAACTTGGTACTCCTTCATGAAGTCCATTCCAAGAATGCATTCGTCCATAATATCGGCAACAAAAAATTGGTGGGAGATGGAAATATTGCCCAGCACTATTATGCTCTCGACTTCTCCGCAGACTGTCGAACATTTTCCTCTGGCAGTCCTCAAAGCGTATCTTCTATTTTTATTAAGGGCAATTTGGTCCGCGACATCCGGCCGAATTATGGATCTCGTTGCTCCAGTGTCGATTGTCACTGTTGTCATCCTTGCATTAACAATCGTAGTTATAACCAAACTTTGGTTATCCCGTTGGAGTTGTGATACAGTTACGATACTGGGGCTACACATTCCACCAAGCGACTTTCGTCCCTTAAAGTCTGCCCTTACAAGTTTCCCGAGCTATTGGCCTCAGGTTGGTCCGTTGATAGTCTCCTCTTATGATTAGCGCATGAACAACAATTCTCACTTGATGTTTCATTCATTCGTCGACGTTTCCTACAGTCAACAGAGATGTGGCCGACTTCGCCGCATGTCCAACACTTCATATCAGGTCTCGGGGTTCTCCGTTGTACATGCCCGATTCTTTGGCAGGAACATTCCTGCACGGACGTTTCTCGGACTCTATATGTACTCCTGGTAGCCAGTTTAGCAGATTCATAAGCCAATGCGAACGCCAGTATTTCATTAGTCGTCTTCTTTCCTGCCAAACGAACGGCCTGTTGTAAGTCCCGATCTTGGAGTGCGTTTATAAATGCATCCATTGCTACCTCGTTTAGAAATTCCTTAGTCATATTTGAATAAGACAAGTTTGCCAATCGCTCAATGTCTGCCTGCACTGTTGAAGATTTTCTCCAGGTGTCTGCGTTCTGCTCCGCAGTTGCATGCGGTAGACCTGCTGCATGTGGTTGTCTCCATACCTAGCTTCAAGGCCGTCTGTTACCGCTTGGAAATCTGTTTGCTTCTCTGCTGGTATGGTTTGTAGCAATTCTGCAGCCGCCCCGCGGAATGACAAGATTAGTGATGTTGACTTTTGCTCATCCGACCACTTATTATAATTGGCCGCGGCGTCAAACTGACGTATAAACACGGAGAAGGGTCCCGTTCCATCGAAGGTTGGCGGTTGCATCCCTGTATCTTTGTAGTCATGTTGATTGCCTGGCGATGTCTTATTTCTCTCAACACGCTCAAGTCTCTTTTCGATTCGTGTTATTTCATCGGTGACTTTCTTGAATTCAGCTTCGTTTTTTAGATCTAGATTTTCTACTTCGTTTCGAATTTCGTCTTTAAAGTGTTGAAAATTGCATTTCATCCACTGCGTTTGGGCATCCAACTTTGCATTAACATCTGCAGCTTGCGCGTCCAATTTTGAATTTTGGGCGTCGAATTTTGAATTTACGGTGTCGAATTTTGCATTAACATCTGTAGCTTGTGCGTCCAATTTTATCATCATCATCCTGAGCATCTCCGAAATGCCCAACTGTGGCGAACTCTTCTCCGTTACATTGGCACCATCTTGTCTCGGTGTTTCTTCTTCATCCGGACAGTCTGGCGCAATCGCAAAAACATATGTGTCAACATCAATACCTTCTTCCTCCATTGCTGCTTGTAGACGCTGTCGAAGAATTTGCTTCTGTCCTCTGCTATCCAGATTCCGGTCCTCAAGTTCCTTCTTCAACTCAGGAACGCGAAGATCCTCCAAATGTCGATCTGACATAGTCACAACACACTTTCACAGACTTATTCACTTAAACAATAATTAATCTCACTTCTGACACCAATTGTAGCGAGCTTAGGGTTCGCTGGATTAATTATTTTGAATAAATAAAAGCCGTTAAATCGATTTTAAATTAATATAACACTTTATTAGTCCGTTAATCACAACCGTTACTTTTACCGAACACAACGATTTCTTGACTTATCGCTTCCGTACTTATCGCGTATTTTACTTCTTACTTATCGCTTGCTTCTCACTCGAGACTTACTACTTTCTACTTGTCCCTATGAGTTGTGTGCGACGTATTTATACCAGTTCCCCACATTCTGATTCGGTATTTCGTTTCCGTTCGTTCCATAATCTTGAATGTTCTATTATCCATAGTCTCCAGTTTTCCAGTACTTTGTTTTGGACTTTCCCGAATATTCCAGTACTGACTGTCATATGCGTCACAATATATAGACATCGACACAAACAACGCCATACTAAATGATGAACTTTTTGAGTGAATGTTTAGTCTTTCAAGAACTGTACAAGGCAAATGAAGTAATTCCATGACTTGGAGGATAAAGTTCTACTGAATTATCGTCATCTTCGAAATGACATTTCACAGTGGCGATCAGAAAACCATGGTTTTATCGAATTCAGTAATGAAAATACGGCAAACGCCGAAATCACTGACGAAAGCGCTAACAGCCTTTTGATCACTAGTGAAAACATCCATGGCGTCTTTGCATCATTAAGAAACAAAAAATCTGTTGGAATAGATGGAGTACCCAACATAGTACTCAAACATCTTCCTCCGACCGCAATTGACATATATGCAGTCTTGTTTAACGACGCTCTGAACAACGCACACTATCCAGTACGTTGGAAAACGGCCATCATCCAACCGTTACCAAAAAAAGGGAAAGATAGAACAAACCAAAAAAATCTGTGTTCGATCAGTTTGTTACCGAGTATCAGTAAAGTATTCGAGAATGTTCTAAACAAAGCTCTACTTAAATGGGTTGAGGACAATAATATTATACCAAATAACCAGTTTGGTTTTAAAGCTGGTCATGAAACCACACATGCCGCGCTAAACTGGTTTCAGACATTCAGTGGAATAAAAGTCAGAAACAGAGCACAGGTGCCTGTTTGAACGACTTGGAGAGGGCCTTCGACACCGTTTGGCTAGAAGGATTATACTACAAGCTAATGAGACTAGGCATTCATAAACCACTACTGTATATACTATACGACATGTTGAATGAAAGTAAATTCGTCGTCAAAAGTGGCAATGTGACCTCCAACATTACTTACCAAATAAAAAACCGTCTGCAACAGGGAGCGGTGTTATCTCCGATCCTTTTTAATATTTACACTAGCGACTTGATAAGGTCTCTTCATCAGGCAATTGCGTATGCAGACGATCTGATAATATATAGAACAGCACTAAAAATTGAAATCATTAACGGATTATTGCAAGGGGATTTCAATTATGTTCACCGATACTGCGACAACTGGAAACTCAAAATCAATATCCAGAAGTGTGAAACCATCCCCTTTAGAACACCACTGGCTAAAGCTACCAGAGACACCAGGAAAAACAGGCGAAAGCTAGCTATTATGGGACCATACCAACAAACACTGTAAACCAAAAATGTAGTCAAATACTTAGGCAGTAGCACAGAATGACCGAAAAGATACAATAAGCAACACCAGAGATTTTGGTGGCTGAGTTGCAATTAAAAACCCGTTTCCATATAGAACTGTCAAAAAAAAAGGGAAGCAATAATAATAATGTGACGCATATGACAATCAGTACTGGAATTTTCGAGAAAGTCCGAAACAAAGTACTAGATTATTGTAGGAACTACTGGAAAACTGGAATAGAACATTCAAGACTATGGAACGGACGGAAACGATGCACCAAATCAGAATGAGGAAAAACGGTATAAATACGTCGCACGCAGAGCAGAAGGATAAGTCTCAAGTTAGAAGTAAGAAGGAAAATACGCGATAAGTACGGAAGCGATAAGTCAAGAAATCGTTGGGTACGGTAAAAGTGACGGTAGTGATTAACGGACTAATAAAGTGTTATATTAATTCAAAAATCAATTTAACGGCTCTTATTTATTCAAAAATAATTAATCCAGCGCACCCTAAGCTCGCTACAATAATAAAAAAAAAAAAAACCCCAGCAAACAACGAAAAGCTTACATAGATTTAGCATTTCGAAAATGTTGATGTTAGGTTTAGGATATAGTTAAGGTATATATTAAAAAATAAATAAATAAATAAATAAAACAGTAATTTTAAAAAAATCAATTGTTAGTGTTGAATCCCGGTGCGTTTACCGGGAGCGAGCGACGACGAAATAAAATGTATATACACGAATATTGTTTATTCTCTCACAATTCCTTTTATTGGAGATAAAACTCAAACAACGAACTCTCAAACGACGACGAATGATAAATAAACGACAATTCGATTACTTTCAACGAAATTACGAACGAAAACTATCTTGATTTAACAACACAGAAAAACCTGGTTGACAACGAAAGAACGAACGAATAATAACTAATTTACATATTTCAAATGACACTAAAACTAAATAGCAAAAATGGCAGTAACGAACACAACAGTGCTGCCAAACATGCAGGTAATTACAAAATTATAACGAATTAATAATAAAAGTATAAATTACATTATCTAAAAGGTACAATAAATATGTTGAGTCATTCCAGGCTGCGACATGCCGCCCGCCTTGAAGCGTCAGGTTCAAACTGGTTGTGGAGCCTTCGTCTTCGGCAGGATAGTTGATGGGAGTTAGTTCAAGCCATTAAATAATCCAGATATTATTACAAATATATTATTATTGTGAAGGATTGTGGAGAAAGTGCGGTTATTACAGTTCCAAATAACACACACGAAGATGATTCACATCTACAATTCAAATGTGTTACGCCGAAGAGGCCGTTGACCGCATCGGAAATAGCTATGGTTCCATTGGTGAAAGCGAATGTCCTCTACGAAGGAAATAATGCTATAAAAAGGGTGATGGAAAGCACAATGGACATATCGGGAATACCTGCCTACGAATACTAGCCAGGAGATTCAATCGAAATTGTAGCGTCAAACAGTGATAACGATGTCGAGTTGAAGTTGAAGTCGGATAAATTATCGCCATTCTCAGACGACATATGTGAAATTAGATTGAAGCCTGGAATACCAAAGCTTTCCCACATTCCAGCACGTGCATCAGCACGGACGATTCTTCAAGATTGCTTGGAGTTGCAAATGCCTCGTACATTGGCACAATACTCAGAAAATATCGATGAAAGTAATTTCATAATGCATGTCGCAGCCTGCTTGAACTAGTTAGTTCAAGCCATTAAATAATTTAATTACTTTTCTATTATTAATTGTTATAATTTATAATTTGTTTTTGTTATTAATTGTTAACTCTTAAATCGTTATAATTTTGTAAATACCTGCATGTTTGGCAGCACTGTTTGTGTTCATTACTGCCATTTTTGTTATTTAGTTTTAGTGTCATTTGAAATATGTAAATTAGTTGTTATTCGTTCGTTGTCAATGTGAGTTTTTCGTTATCGAATAAATAATGTCGTTTGAGATTCCGTTGGTTGAGTTTTATCTCCAATAAAAGGAATTGTGATATAAGAAACAATTTTCGTACATATACATTTTTATTTCGTAGTCGATCGCTCCCGGTAAACGCACCGGGATTCAACAGTTAGTTTAGTATTTAACTTAGATATAAGGTGAAAACAATAACAAAAACAAAGTTTTTTCTGTTTTTCATTTTTTTGTATCTAATTAAGTTCTTTAAAATTCATGTAAACAAAATAATCATAATGTCGAAAGACAAATTTTCATGCTTTAAGCGTATGCATGTAACTTAGAGAGTCCGCCAGGGACCAGTAAGTTAGGAAATAAGATACCATAAGCTAGAGTTTAATCATTTTTGTCTAGCCAGTAAGTAAATTATAATAAGAAGAAGATATAAAAATGAAAATGAATGATCACTTTCTTCACAAACGGCGCGAACGCTATATAGAGGTCTATTCTCACGGATAGTGGTATTTTGAATTCCGGAAGCAGTAATTTATATTTTACACAAACTTCTCTAGAGTGTTTCGATGGGAATTTATTTTAATATTTGTCTGAATGACGAACTTCTTAAAACTAAAACCTTATTTAAATTATATTCTAACTTACTGGTCCCCTGTGGACAATGTAAGCTTAACTTGGGGTGGCAATTGTGATGTATTGTTGCCTTTCGGCTTTGTTTCTTTTATATTCATTGCAATCTTCATTAATAAGTTACCAAACAAAAAAATGTAAAACAAAAAAAAAAATGTTCTTTTTAACACCTTCACTGATCTGTTTTATAGTCATAGAAATTGGTTTTACTTAAACTTGATTGCTTTTCCTCTATTTTATATTTCTCAAACAGATCATCCTTCTGTAGACGATGTGCGAGCTTTTCGTCGTGAAATCGAGGTGATGAAATCAGTTGGACACCACCCAAATATAGTGGGAATTATTGGACATTACACCATGAAGTTCAAAGATATGTTGTTACTCACCGAATACTGCAGTTTTGGAAGCTTGCTTAATTTTCTTAGGTACATTATAAAACGACTACTATCCATTAATATAAACGTTGCCAGTTGAACAATTTCAAGAATCGTTGCTATTGTTGTATAATATATTTAATAATTTATGTAATATAGTAAGACATAAGTAATATAAGTAAGGGGTAAGTAAATTGACTTCCTTGGGCGGACCGTGGAGCGGTCGATGTTGCTGGTTCCTGGTGTGCATGTTGCAAGGGACGTTGCGTTCTTGACTCCCACTGGTTCAGCTGGCTGTTTGTTGATGATGGTTGGTGGGTTTTACTTTTCACAATTATTTTTTCGCAGACCTACTATTATTTAATCTGGCGCAAGGCTAATAACCTTGCCCGGAAAAATAAATTATTATGGAAAATTTAACAAGCCTCAGACTTGTTAAATAAGGCCAAGACCGGATCCCGGTTGTAGTGCCGATGGTGATGATGATAATGACTATTATTTAATGTAATTTTTATAAACACCAACTTAGTCGCTGTAGTTCTTCTCATCTAAGAATCTCTTTTTGTCGTTGACGTTTCTATTTTTTAAACAGCGCCAAGGTCTTTTTTTTATTATTTTTACTGCCAAGTAGAATTTCCATAAAGTAGCTTATGCAAATTAGCTACTTGACGATTTTTCTTTCCTTTACAGGCAGAGAGGGAAATTTGTGGAAATTGCTGGATGTTGGGCGAGGACACCGAGGCGGAGCCAGTAACACTATCCTGCCACCTGCTTTTTAATTCTGTGCAAATTTTCGTTTTCCCATTAACATTCCAAACCCGAATTTACTAAAATGATTAATGTTTTAGCGACATCGGCATGAATCGTCTTTTACATAATATACCAACCAGGGTGTATGTTGTTAAAATTTTGAATATTGCGTTCAAATTTTCTACAAGGGTGAAAAAGTCCATGACTTTTAGGGAATGTAAAATGAAACGAACACAGTAATGTTTATGGTATTTCTTAAGCTATAGTGTTACTTGTTCCTGGCATTATACTCTTCCGTAAAATATAATATGTTTCCAAATTGCGTATCCATATCCATTCTAAAACCTTCCATCGAATTTTTCACCTTTGTACTTTGCATTGAAAACCTTACAGGGTTTTGTATGAATTTTATTGCCACCGCATTGAAAATTGACAGTAACAGGCATTTCTTCATCGTTTTTGACACAATGCAGATCAAACAGTCACTTTTACAGATGAAGATGCAAGGACGTATGCAAAATAAACCGTTGCCGTAAGACAAGCCCAGAATCTGAAAACGCGGAGGAAACAATAAACTTCTGGTTTCAGCCACATTGTGCCTTCCTAAATCCTTAAGATAACCTGTCTCTTCGAATATCTTGACTGAGTTATCTATCTGTTTGTTGACTTTTAAGTTTATATCCAAAGAAAAACTCTAAAGTCCGGAAACTTTTGAATACGTATGTATCGGGTTTTCCAATAGGGACTTGACAACATTTTTTTTTTAAATAAAACCTCTTTCCGACCTCAACGTGAAGAAAGCAGCACTCGTCAATAAAATCCATTTTGGAGGCGTCGTTTTTATTTGACAGTTGTTTGAGTGAGTCGAGGTGAGTGTTTTTGTGAAAATGGACAAAATTGAGTATCGAGCTGTCATTAAATTTTTGTTTTTGAAAGGCAATACTCCTACGCAAATCAAAGATGAGTTGGACTCTGTATATGGGGACTCTGCACCATGATTTACCACAGTTTCCAGTAAACCTTAAAACGGTACGGCTCCTCCTTTCTAAAATTGTCTTCCCGCATTACATAAAGCGTAGTGAATAAAATTCTGTGCGCATACGAAATATATCGGGTTTTCCAATAGGGACCTGACAACTTTTTTTAAAAAATAAAACGCAAACCATTTGAGATATTTCAAAAACTTTATTATTGGGTTGAAGTACAATCAAACCATTTATGAATGGAACTCGACTTCATTCATATGGCCACCGCGGGCACGTTTGCAACAGTCGATCCGTTGGACCCAATTTTCGATGACTCGGCCACACGTTTCGGCCGAAACGGTCGCAATTTGGCTCTGAGCCCTTCCAACGTCGGCGGCTTATTGGCATAGACCAATGACTAGACGTAGCCCCAAAGAAAATAGTCTAGAGGCGTTAAATCGCACGAACGAGACGGCCAACCGACTGGCCCATTTCTTGAGATAACACGCTCATCAAACTTACTCTTCAATAAATCGATTGTATCGTGTGCTGTGTGGCTTGTGGCACCATCCTGTTGAAACCACATGTCGCCCAAGTCCATATCTTCCAATTCGGTCCAAAAATAATCGGTAATCATGGCGCGATAACCATGGCCATTCACAGTAACGTGACGATCGTTATCGTCGACGAAAAAATATGGCCCCATGACGCCGCCAGCATGCAAACCGCACCAAACAGTTATTTTTTGTGGATGAAGTGGTAATTCATGAAGCACATGTGGATTTTCACCCGACCAATAACGCATGTTTTGCTTATTGACGAACCCATTGAGCCAAAAATGAGCTTTATGGAGTATTTGTTTTATTCGTTTTCGTAGTTTTTCTTTCGTCTTAGTGTTGGTTACGTGCCGGCAAATGCCCTGGTTCACTAAGACCTACCCATTCAATTATTGTGAGACTCCGGTGCAACAACCAAAGCAAGGTGTGGGCTTTGAACATTGAACTCAGTTTAGTGAAACAAGAAACGTAATTCTTCTCTTTAATTTTATTTTTTTTATTGTCTTAATTACACTGGAAAAACAAAACGTAACAAATTCACTCTTATTTAAGTCTAGTTCCAACAGTACTCATATTTTATTTTAATCAAGTTCACACGGTATCCATTCTTTATTTTGATCAAGTGCAGACAGTATCCATTATTTTATTTTAATCCAGATCACACAATCTTCATTCTTAACTTTAATCAAGTGCACACGATAATCCTTATTTTATTTAGTTTACCTCAAGCTCAAACGACGATGCACATCCACCGACAGCGATTTTAAGACTCCTGGTACGTTGGCGTTTTACGCGGAGGCACAACTGGCCTCCACGGAATCTGATCGAAGATTAACTACTGCCACCGAAGCAACAGAATACCAAAATTCCATCCATCGCTTCGATGACCATATAAGGCATGATATTAGTGGTGATCACTGAAAGGATGCGCACACACACAAATGCGGTTACTTCGCACTCACATGCTGTGCATGAGCAAGCGGACCGTGGACATGACATTTCCATAAAGGGAAATGTTTATCCGATGGTTACCGCGTAAGAGATCCATTCTAATCGGGCGCACGTTGCTGGCGTCCTCTGATGCGACCTGCCATGCACGTGTGTGGAAAAAATATTTACTCTCTGTTGCATGGGCAAGTTTGAGGATTTATGTCGGTTACGGAATGTCGTAACCGAGTTGGGTCATAGGCGCGTGCTGCGTTGGTGCTCGTGTTTCACCTGGTCGGGTGATTTGGCGCCCGATATGCTTTGGCAATGTTGGTTTGCGAATGGTGCGACCAAATTGCTGTTAAGGAAATTTATATTTGTTGCTGATGGAATTTTATGTCAGCTAGAATTGTTGTTTCAATGTATTTCTAAAGTTATTGGTTTTTTATGTGTTTAGGAAACTGTTTCTTCATCATAGTTGTAAGGTAAGTAGTGGCGTTCAATGGAACTGCCACAATACTTGTTTTTTATGCTTTTTGTATGCCCTAAAGGGAAATTAGGTGTTGGACCTGAAAAAAGCAAGCGGTGGCGTTATTGAAACCGCCACAGCTTCGTCACTGAAGATGATTTTGCGATGAAATACATCATCTTGACGCATCTTTTCCAGAGCCCAATCGGAGAACGTACGTCGCTTCAAATGGTCCATTGGCTTCAATTCTTAAGTCAGCTTGATCTTGTATGGGTGTAAACCAAGATCCTTACGCAAAATTCGCCATAAAGTGGTCTGGGCGATGCCCAATTCTTGAGAACGCCGTCGAATTGACTGATTTGGATCGTTTGCTACGGACGCCTGAATGGCAGCGATATTTTCTACACTTCGACCAACCCGTTGTCTCGCTGGCACGGCAACAGCACACAACAAATATGTAGACTCAAATTTTTGGACTAAACTTGTCATTGCCTGTCTACTAGGGCGAGAATTACGACCGAAAATTGGAGTTAACGCTCTTAAAGTTTCGGTCACCGACACCAAACTTCGGTAGTAAATTTTCATAATTTGCAGACGTTGTTCGTTCGTACACTTAAGTGAGTTTACTGAATAAACTGACAGTGACAGTTCGATGATTAGTGGAAGGGTGCGTTCACAAATTAAATTCAAAGTTGTCAAGTCCTTATTGGAAAACCCTATATATGCAACCTTCTATAAGTTTCAGTTCCAGCTGCTTGTTTAAGTAACTTAAAATAGGTCTGCTTTATTGTCTTCCATTATTAATCTGTTTAATTTCATAATTTCTTCTATAAGTTAATATAACTATTAAAACAATACTATCCTTTTTAGAAACGAATGGAAATTCCTTCACGATATATCTGTAGTAACTGTCTCTTCACGACCGCCTCTTGAGTTAAAAAACCAACGAAATCTGAATGAAAAAATGTTGAAATTGGAAAGCACAAAGCCGACAGGACTCAAATGCAGCGATCAAACCAACGGTAAAAAGTTTACGACATACATTAATGACTCACTTCCGAAAACCCACAAAATCCAATCTTTCAACCCAACTTCAAAACTACAACCAACAGCAAAATTTAATGAGTCATATGGATACGATGATTTCTGTACAAACGCCTGCAAATACCAAGTAGAAATCTGCAATGGAGTTTCTCAGCAATCAGGATCTCATACAGGTGCGAATATTAGTTGTAAACCCATCAGGATAAACAACGATTGCGAATGTCGGTCGAAAAGATTTAAACAAGTATCCGCTAACAAGGAACGTTACTATAAAAACATTCAAGGATTCGCCACTAATGTTACCGGTAAAACAGATTCGAAACTGGAGACCATCCTATCCAATAGAGAGCCATTAAAAACTACAGATTTGATTGACATCGCGAGGCAAGTTGCCTTGGGAATGGTAAGTGAGTTGCTCTTTATTTTAATTGAACTTAAGAGAAGAACTTAGTAATGACACGTAGTCGATGAGTTTAAATGGGTACGTAGAGTTATAAGTAAATGAAATCGTCATTGGAGTAATGCCTGGCACACTTATTTATGGTTTGCCTACAAGACATACCTGTGTGATTAATTCCAAACTATTTCACTTGCCCACAATATCTTTCGAAAGCGGGCGAGACTATGTCTCCTCCTTAGAACACTATTTAGGTATTGATGAATATAAAGATTTGATTACCTACAACAAAAAGTTTAAGTTGGGCCCAGTCACCCCCCCCCCCCCCCCCCCCAATCTTTCTCGGGATGAGAAAACAAAACATATCACATTCGTGCACATTTTCACATTAAACACATAAACAATATTAAACATAAACTTAAAACAGAAATAATTTGCAATTTTTAGATAAACATTATATATTTAACTGAAATATAAAACAAAACCTAAAATTAAAACATAAAACAATCATTCACATTTCCATATTTTACATTTCTATTCTATTTATTGGCGTATAGGAACCCAAACGCTCATGACCTCACCGACTCAGCTGCGCCATCGTTCTCTGTCCTGTGCACTCTCTTTCCACGTTCAACCTTACGATCCGATTTCCTCAAGGTCAAGCCTAACATTATCCTCCCATCTCCGTTGCGGCCGTCCTGTCGGTCTCTTTTCCGTTGGTCTACCGTCAAGAATTCTACGTACCGTCCTATCGTTGCCCATTCTTGGCACCTGTCCGGTCCATCTTAATCTTTGCGACCTGATTACTCTCACTATTGTAGGCTTGCGGTATAGCTTTTCCAATTCGTGGTTGGAAGTTTCCTCCATTGTCCTGCCTCCTCGTCATATTTGCCGCCAAAGATACCCCTTAAAACTTTATTCTCGAATACGCGGAATTTGTTTTCTTCCCGTTTTGTGAGAACCCATGTTTTGCATCCGTATAGAACAATCGGCGTGATAGCAGTTTGGATTTCAGGAGTTTACTGACCACGATTATGTGTGTATTTTGCCTTCTCCGAAGCACCATTTTGGCATCCATTTGATTTACGTCCATATTATGGACCCACGTGTTCTTGCTTTTTTTTTTTTATTGCGCGAGTGACAGATAGAAAATCACGTTGAAGACTTTATTTATTATACTGTGCACATACACAAACAGAACACCTCGTAGGTTGGGTATCGGCACTAATTGTTTCTTATTTATTTTGGGTGCAGAAAAGTCCCAAGCGAACCCGTACTCATTTAAGATGTGCAACGCGGTTTAATTTAAAAATAATAATTTAACAATAATTTAATAATAATTTTACATCATCATCATCATCGGCACTACAATCGGGAACCGGTCTTGGCCTTATTTAGCAAGTCCTGAGGCTTGTTAAATTTTCCATAATGATTTATTTTGTCTGGGCAAGGTCATTAGTCTTGCGCCAGGGGCTCCCCGACGGGGAATCGAACCCCGGTCTCCCGGGTGACAGGCGGGTATACTAACCACTATACTATCGAGGAGCCGATAATTTTACATCACTTCACTTTTTAGTCCGTTCCGTTGAGCGGTTCATCAACTATCATTTGTCGATTGCCGACACGTCTACACCGGATGGTGGTCAATTTGGCACTGATTTTTTTTCTCTCTATGTACGACTAAATGTATGTACTATTTTACAAATATTGTTCTTATGTTAACTTACTGGCTCTTTGCAAGCTCTCTTATACAATATCTAGTTGTTTGTATATGCTTTTCGGCGTACATTCAATTTTGTATTTTTTTTTTTTTTTTAATGAGTAGATTGCTAAGAGAGTTGCCTCTTTTAGAATTTTGCTGACGCGTTGTGAATTTTATTTTATTTATTTCTTTTAATTATTATTATTATTATTATTATTATTATTATTATTATTATTATGTATTATTTTTTTTTTTATTATATATTATTATTATTATTTTTATTATTATTATTATTATTATTATTATTATTTGCTCCTCGATAGTATAGTTAGTATACCAGCCTGTCACGCGGGAGACCGGGGTTCGATTCCCCGTCGGGGAGTCTCTGGCGCAAGACTAATGACCTTGCCCGGAAAAAACAAACCATTATGGACAATTTAACAAGCCTCAGGACTTGCCAAATAAGGTCAAGACCGGTTCCCGGTTGTAGTGCTGATGATGATGATGATTATTATTATTATTATTATTATTATATATTATTATTATTTTTTATTATTATTAATATTATTATCATTATTATTATTATTATTATTATTATTATTATTATTATTATTATTATTATTATTATTATTATTATTATTATTATTATTATTATTATTATTATTATTATTATTATTATTATTATTATTATTATTATTATTATTATTATTATTATTATTATTATTATTATTATTATTATTATTATTATTATTATTATTATTATTATTATAAGTAAAAGGTTAAAACAAAACGATTAAAAGATACGGCGGAGACGATTCCATCTACATTGATTATCTTGAAAAAGGAAAAACCATCAACGGCGAATAGTATGCGAACTTAATACAGCGTTTGAGTAATAAAATTAGGGTAAAAATGCCGCATTTGAGGAAAAAGATGGTGTTGTTCCATCACGACGATGTCCCTGTTCACACATCCTTTATTGCAGTGGCCAAAATCAATGATTTGAAATACGAATTACTTCCGCATGCATCCTATTCGTCAGATTTAGCACCCTTGGACTATTTTCTCTTTCTAAACTTGAAGAAATGGCTCTGCAGTAAGAGATTCGCCAACGATGAAGAGAATCTCGTGCAGTCTACAGTAGATTGCTATTTTGAGGAGTTGGACGTTTCCTACTATAAACAAGGTATCGAAGCTATTGAACATCGCTGGGAACAGTGTATCCAATTAAAAGAATAAAAACACGTTGAGAAATAAATAATGTTTTTGCCAAATATTTTGTGTGTTCTTTGTCAGGCTGATTAATTTGGGACTGCTCTCGTAGCCGCGAGCATATCCTACATTGCTCTCATAAGACGAGATGCAGAAACCACCATATCCCTGATGATGAATGAGAATTTATTTATTGTAGTCAGAAACATACTAAATTTGTATGCGAAAGTTTGACGAGAATTTCAGAATTCAGAGAATTACATTGGAAATTCTTTATAGAAGTAATGTAGTTAGGAATATAATAATATACAATTAACGAAATTTCGTCAAATCGCCAATACATGATACCAGCTAAATTAATCTATGAATATTCAAGTTCTACGAAATCCCACACAGTGATCCAAATCTCCCAAAGGACTGCGTAGCCTTTGAATTACATTCAACATCTTTAATTACATCTGCAGGGAAAATATTTTTCTCGTTAAGCCTTTTTATCCGCAATGTGATTGAACACAGTGATTTAATCTGGAATCTCCATCAATTCTCAGTTGGATATAAAATGGATGAAGCAAATATGTTATTTGTTTTCCTGTGTGTTAAATTGAGATGTACATCGAATGAATCAACTCTCCTTCACAAAAAAGCACCATTATTTTTTAATTTGTGCTCCTGGCTTAAATTGTCACCAGATTGATTAATGATAATTGCCTTAAGTTTCAATTAAAGCAAACCCTTTGTTCGCCAATAAATGAGTCCCTTATTATTAACTTTTCCAAAGGCGACGCAATAATTGCTTATTTCCAAATTTTGATCTTTTAATACAACTTTCAAGTGTGGAAAAACATGACAGGGTTACGGGTAATTCCTTTAAACGTTTATTGCGTTACATTCAAGAGTAAAAAAACGTTTAAGCATTGTCAGAATATACTCACAGCTAGGCCGGCTTGTCGTAAGACGAGACCAGAGACCAAGTGTTAGGTGGGGTTCCAACGTCCAGTTGCAGGGCGAAATACCACCCCATCTAGCTATATGCTCCGTGAAATGGTCCGAAGAAATCCCTGGTCATCTCCCGGAGCTTGGCCGATGGACCCGTTCGAGAAAAGGTTGGTTTAGGTGGTAAGCCGGTCCCTAGGTGAAATACTGTGGGGGTTCTTTAAGCATATCCGAAGGACCACCCATTTCCCTTAACCCAACTCCCCATTCCCAGCCTGCAATAGAAAACATTTCGCTCAGCTGCAAGCCTAATTACCCATGATCGGTTGTCTAACCGATAATCAACCATCGAATTGGACATGACCCATGATTGGTTTATCTAAACAATCATCGCAATGGTCATATGGGGTAAGATGGTATGGGTGCCGTCGTTGGAACGGATTCTACTCCTATCCCACGCTGTCGCTGCCCGCGATTGTCACCAATGTGGTGTTTTAGTCAAAGGTTTTCCTGATAGGTGTCAGCAGGGGCACGGGCTCACACAAACCTTCCCAACGCACCGTTTCACTTCTGATTCAGTGTTTAACAAAATTAACGATAAATTTGAACGCAACACAATAGTTATTTATTCTTATACTTCTTCAACAATGAAACTAAGGATACAATTGGTCTTAACATTCTCAAAACAGTAACACAATTTGGAAATAATAGGAGTTCTAGTTGTTTATATGGGAATACAATTTTAAGACAATAAACGATAACACAATTTGTAAGTAATTGGAGTTCTTAATTATACATATGGTAATACAATTTTAAGGCAATAAACGTTAACACAATTTGTAAGTAAATTGAGTTCTTAATTGGTCAACGGTAACACAATTCGGAAATCATAGGAGTTCTATATTGATTGAACAATAGCATTAAAATGGCAGCACTATTTGAAGATGAAATGAGTTATATATTGATTGAACAGTAACATTACGAGGGTTGCCTTTTATATTTCGGGATTAGAGAACAAAAACAAATATTGATCATCGAAAATCACTTTATTGTTGTTCAAAATATTCCCCATGAAGATCTATACACTTTTGCATGCGTTTGAACCAATTGTCGAAGCACTTTTGCCATTCTGATTGAGGTATCTCCAACACATGCATTCTGAATGCAGCAACCGCTTCTTCAGGTGTCGAAAAACGTTGACCTCTCAGTTTGTTTTTTACGTACGGGAATAAAAAGAAGTCATTCGGTGCCAAGTCAGGACTATACGGCGGATGACCCATCAAATCGATGTTTGGGTGCTCAAAAATGTAGTTGTCGCAGCCGATGTGTGAGAGCTCGCATTGTCGTGGTGAAGAGTGATCCGTCTTCGGCGGTTGGTTTTCCTGATTTCTTGGAAGACAACTGGCAAACAAATGGTTGTGTACCACTCAGAACTGACTGTTCTGCGTTGTTCTAGTGGTACGGTTGCGACATGTCCAGTTTTTCCGAAAAAACAGGCGACCATTTGCTTGGAAGTGCTTCGTGCGCGAACAACTTTTGTTGGATTTGGCTCATCTTGAAACACCCAGACAGTCGACTGCTGATTACTTTCGGGCTCATACGCGTAAATCCACGATCCATCACCTGTCACGATGTCATAGACGTGTTTCGAAGCACCGCGACCGTATTTTTTGAGCATTTCTTTCGACCAATTGACACGAGCCTTTTTTTTGGGCGATTGACAAATTGTGTGGGATCCAACGCGAACAGTCAAGTTTGACAGTCAAATGTTTATGCAATATTGAATGTATGCTGGTCCCACTAACGCCTAAGGTTGTCTCAATCTCAAGATAGGTCACATGATGATCTTCCAATATCAGTTCGCGCACAGCATGGTTTTCGGAACAACAACTGATTTTGGACGACCTTCACGAAATTCATCTTGGGGTGAACTACGACCACGATTGAATTCACCATACCATCGATAAACACTGGTCCTTGATGGAGCTTCATCACCAAAAATTGAATTAAGTTCATCCATGCACTGTTGCTGAGTTAATCCACGCCGAAAGTTGTAAAAAATAATCGCACGAAAATGTTGACGATTTAATTCCATTTTTGGGCCAAGATGAATCTTTTAAGTTATTGTAAACAACACAAATAGCGCTCGTTTGTCAAAACGTTCTGAGTGCGTATAGCCTCAAAAATGTCCAACTTTACGACAGAGCTGTCAATTGCCGGATTGAAACACTAGGGTTGCCAAATCCCTAAACATAAGAGGCAACCCTCGTAAAATGGTAGCACTATTTGAAGATGAAAAGTGTTATATATTGATTGAACAGTAGCACTATTTGGAAATAAAAAAGGTTTAGTTCTTCAAACAGTAATTCACGGTGCTAAAAACCCAACCGATTCCACTTTATGATCGATTCAGACTGTGGATTTATTTAACGTGGCGGCCCGACCTGCCTCCACGGAATCCGTATCGCGATTAACCATATCAACCGAAGCGACAGAACACCAAAAATTCCATCCATCGCTTCGGTGACCATATAAGGGATGATCCTAGATGATGATCCGGCGAGGATGTGCACACACACAGATACGGTTACCTCGCACGCTCATGCTGTGCATGAGCAAGCGGACCGTGGATATTACATTTCCATAAAAGGAAATGTTTGCATCTGGGCAAGTATCATGAAAACGATACTTGGGGTGTTGATCCGATCAGTAATTGCGTAAGGCATCTCGTGTGTGTATTTACACTAACGAGAAGTCGATTCCCTTTTGCGGCCAGGTGCGAGTTACCCATTTCATGTCGATTGGTTTAGCGACCGATATGATTGCAGCATGGAAGTAAGGCAAGAGTATCTCCTGCTTGTATGCCGCAATTCGATGGGGGAAATGTGCACCGCGGTGGTCGAGACATGTTGGTTGCTTGGCTGTGAAACCAAATTGCCTTTATGAAACATGAATGTTTCACGTGCTTCTTGCCATTAAGGAATATTGACGGCGCCCCGCGGTGGTTAGTGTTATGTCGGTTTCTTATTGGTGAAACCGAATTGTTTTAGGCAATTAATGGTGCCCCGCGGTGCTGCCGTAAGTACATAAATAGGTTTCTCTTTCAGCTAAATCTCGCCGATGCAGTGAATGCATATTGTAGGGGGAAAGCCTGTAAAGGGAGAACGCCTGCAGGCGGTTGCAGTGGACGGTGGGACATGCTTTATTGCCAGGTAAGTAATGGCGTTCGAATAGAACCGCCATAGTACTTGTTTAGATAAAATTTAAGTGCTATAAGAAGCACTTTCTTACTAATTGATGGGGAGGTAAGTAGTGGCGTTCAATGGACCGCCACAGTCACGTCCCATGTTCCGTTTGTCTAATCAGCAAACATCCATTATTCTCACGCTTGTCACTAATTTCGAGTTTTGTTGTATACACAACATATATACAGAAGAATCTATTTCGGCTCGCCCGGCAATATCCCCTATCGTAAACGATAGCAATGCCCTTCAGTCTCTAATGTATTAACATTTGTTTGTACAGCTGCCTGGGTTAGATTCTCTTCTTCGCATCCAATCCCCGATGCAATTTCGTTTGTCCTTCTTTCCAGTGCATGGACATTCAATCTGATCTGTACGATCAACCATGGGAATCTTTCCAGCGCGACCTCAAACCGATTTCATTGGTCGCCGTGCGAAAGAAAAATCTCATTTTCCTTCTTACCACGCCAGTGGGAAATCCAACCCAAAATCGCGAGTTGGCTCTGCAGCGAGTAGTGCAACCAGAAGTCAAGTTTTAACCACCGAACTACACACACGGGTCGAATACAGTCTCTACGCGAGAATTTTGTAAACCATTTTCAACAAAGAAAGTTTAGTGAAATATAATTCCTTCTTTGGGTTTGTATTTAAATCCGTTTGTAAAAATAAATGACAATAAATCAGTCACATCTGCATTTTAAATAAACATTGATCATTGTATAGTTTGTCGCCTCACATCGAGGCGGAGAGAAAGAAAAACCTAGAACAGCCAACCAAGAAAACTTAGTGAAATATAATTCCTTCTTTGTTTGTGTTAAGGATTCGTTTTGTAATACTAGAGCAACGATGTTAAAATAAAGAAGTGTTAATAGACAAAATAAAAACTCCAGTGTGTTTCATTTACTTTCTCCTTTGCGTCGACTTGAATTTTCAGCGTAATATCGGCGTGTTTCTATTGAATCAGCGTCCGTGTTGACGCAGTAGAAAGAAATTCCCACATTGGTGACCGCGGAAAGAACACGCAATCTGACGAACATAGTGCAAATAAATAAATAAAAAAATAATTAAAAAAAGAAAAATCAATTAAGAACAATAAATAGTGCCAGTGCGAATGCTTACAATCAACCTGCACACCTGACAGCGACCGCCCCATCATTCCGGATATCTAACATCACCGGGCTAGGAACAACAGCCCCAACACAACATCACCAGATAAAGACAGCAGGTACCCTCCTTTTTCTTTATTTGTTCTCTATTTGTTCTTTATTTTTCTTTTTTTTAAATGATTCGCATAGTGCCACCAAATACACTGGCTTCTTGTTAAAAATAGTAAACGCGAATTAGAACCATATTGTTTAGTCTTAAGTTATTAAGTGTAAAGTATTTCCCCGATTCTCTTAAGACAAATTTACTTACTCCTAGTCGTTTTCAGTTGTGAAAAATTATTATGTTCTTTTTATACCAAAATAAATCCAGAATGTGCATATAACATTTTTTTTATTTTTTTTTCTTTCTTCTTATAAGAATATGTATCTTCTTTCTTCTAAGTGTTACTGTCACTAGTTAATACCACCACCATCAAATTAAATTAAATTAAAAACACGAAACACTAAAAGAAATTTTAGCAGGTAAAAATAATTGCTAATGTAAAGAAAAAGAAATATCCTGTGAATGTATTTTTAATCATTTTTATTTCATGTGTTCTCTCAAACCAATCTGTGAATTCATGACAAAAATCTGATTAACCAAGGGATAATATTATATACATAATTTATACTTGATATTTTTCTAATTGTCTGTTTTTTTTTTTAAATTATCAGAAGAGACATCTCTTCGTTCCGTTGTTTCATCAGTACATGAAACCAATTCTCAACTCAAGGGAATGGTCGATTATTAAAAAACAGAGATAATTATAATTAAAAAGTTGCCAATTCGAGATATTACTCATATTATTTTCAATAAAAAAGGGGACGTTTTAAAAATTGAATCTATATATAAAGAGAAGGAGAGCAACGACACGTGTGTAATAAAGTACTAAATGTCAAATAATAAAACGAAACCTTAGGAACACAGGAATTATATAACATATTAAACCAAACGGATTTAATAAAGAGATAATAACCCAACGCGAAATTAATTACATGTTTACACATACATATAACCAAAAAACAAAGAAGCTAGAGACCAATAAAAACTATTTAGTGTACTAGCTTCCTTATAATTTTATTGCCTTGATACATTTGTAAACCCCTTCAGGGTACATAGTAACATCGAAATCAGTGTTTGGCGTTAAATAAACATACACCCACACACTTCTAGACACACGCACGTCCGCGTAATTTAAGTTTTGTTTTTAAAAATTTAATTTCGGCTTCAATAATTTAAACTAAAGCTTAATTATTTTAGGATAAAGCTGTATAACAATACAGTTCTATCCGTTTTATTCGCGACCTATCGACCACCGTTTAACTCCATTCCCCTTCACACGACCACTCTCGACTCCTCGCGACTCCATTTGACTCCATTTGCCTCTTTCCAAGTCTTCGCGTCCTCTTGCGACCCATTCCTACGTCCTACGTAGCAATTTTAACCCGACTTTACTCCTTCATTTCCGTTATATTTCACGAGGTACACAATGGTTAATACTCGAGTCGCCACCTCGCTTGCCGCGCGAGAGCAACCCGAATCCCACGAGTTTCTGGACGTCTCCAGCGTCCCACTGCCCGCTTCCCAAGATGCCACTAATTACGAAGCGACTGCGCAACCGCGGCACATACCACAACGCCCCTCGACCCCACCCTCCAAACATTAAATTTCTCCATTCGACGAGGAAAGACCTGAGCTGTGGTTCGCCACAGTCGAACTAATTTTTACAGCTCACGGACCAATCCCGGAGGCTCTTCGGGCAGCAGAACTTGTCAATGTTCTCGGCCCCAACCAGCTACTGCACGTGGCACATATCATCCGATCGCCACCCTTCACCTCCTATTCAGACATTAAGGCCTCTCTCCTGAGAGCTCTTAATGTCCCACAAGCGACTCGGCAACAGCAGTCGGCTCTGGAAACCAACATTACTGGCCTACGACCCACACCCTTCTTGTGAATGGGTGTGTTGAAGGAGGTTTTCCAAATGTGGGGCAATACGCCATGAGAGAATGAGAGATGGATGATCAGTGAGAGAGGAGCAGAGAGAATGGATGAGTATTTCTTGAGGAGAATTTCAGGGTTACCATCGGGGCCCGGTGTAAACTCGTCTTTGAGTTGCAGTAGCTTGGATTCAATTAAGGTAGGATCAAAGGAGTTGTGGGGAAGGGGCCCGACGGAAAAGTTAGGTAGATAGTTGAAGCATGACGGGCCAGGAACAGAGGAGTCATCAGCGAATGACTGATTAAAGTTAATGGCGAAGAAGTTAGCAATAGTAACAGCATCAGATGAGGTGTGAGAGTTCAAGGTAAGCGATATGGGGTAACCATCGGATCTACGTTTACGATTGACGAACTGGAAGGAGGTTTTGGGTTTTTTTTTTTTGAGATTGGTCTGAGTTCTGGCGAGATAGTTGCGATAAAGGATGTTGAAAAGTTCTGTAAATTGGAGGTAACAGCCAAGAAAGTTGAAGTAGTCGGGTATAGTTCGATTCCGAGAGAAAATGACCCATAACTTATTTCTTTTGTTAGGCGGGGGTCGAAAATTGTGCTTGTACCATGGGGGGAAGAGGTTGATATTCTTTGTCTAGAGCAAGGAACGAACAGGGAAATAGAGTAAAGGATTTCGGTATATAGGTAAGCGGGTGACCCCCACTTGGTAGAAACCTTGCCGTGGAGCGGGTACTTAAACTACGATACGCTTCCAGTAAGGCCACCCATGTCAGACAGGCTAGCGGTCATATTCGGGGGTGGTCTGAAAAGTTTTTTCCGAACTCAAGGTGAAGATAGCAACACTCGTCAATAAAAGCTAGTGAATGTAGTTGTGCATCTTTTGACAGTTACTCACCAAAATTTCAGCCATTTTGGACGCGTAGTTTTTATTTGACAGTCGTTTGAGTGAGTCGATGTGAGTGTTTTTGTGAAAATGGACAAAATTGAATTGTCATTAAATGTTTGTTTCCGAAAGGCAATACGCCTACGCAAATCAAAGATGAGTTGGACTCAGTGTATGTGGACTCTGCACCATCATTTACCACAGTGAAATTTTGGGCAGCTGAATTTAAACGTGGCCGTGAGAGCTTCCCCCAACCTTGACGTGGTGCGGGGGCTTAAACTACAATGAATCACTCAGGCTATGCTGACCGAAGCATACGCTCTCAGTAGGGCCACCCATGTCAGACAGGCTAGCGAGGAGTAGCACACAAAGATCTACCACCCCTAATGTAGGGTGTTACGCGTCACCGTGCCCATTGGATGGTTTGCAGCTAGAGGTATACCGGCTGTATTATAACGGCGCCTCTCTGACACCGGGTCGAATCAAAGCAGTAAGCAGACCTTACCATATCAAAGAGGAGCTCTGATAAGGCGGACTATTTGAAACCCCAGATTGTTCCCACGAAATGAATGAACAATATACAAAAAATAATCTCACGAAAAACCCGGTAGGCGTAGGTGTTATGAGCCGACACTACCATAAGGGCAAAAATCATCAAGAAAACACCGACTCGGCAAAAAGAAGACGTAGGGAAAAGTGGGTTATACGCGTCGGCACGTGGAATGTTCGAACGTTATAGAAACCAGGCACGATACAAACGGTCGTAGAAAACGCGAAACAATATAAACTGGACATCGTTGCGCTTCAGGAAGTCCGACTCCCACATCAAGTAATCGAGACCAACGGATTTACACTGGTGTGTGGAAGTGCCGATACACATAACCTCGGAACCGGCTTCATCATAAGCAAGAAGATTACGCCCCTTGTAAAAGGTGTGAAATTTATTAATGACCGAATGTCGGTGCTTAAAATACAGGGCACATGGTACAATTATATATTTATAAACGTACACGGCCCAACAGAATCTACGGACGAAGAAACGAAGGACACATTCTACGAGACCCTAGAGGAAGTATTCGATGGGATCTCATCTTTCGATGTTAAAATCCTCCTCGGGGACCTCAATGCGAAAATTGGAAAGAAAGACATCTTCCAACCAACTATAGGTAAAGAAAGTCTACACGACGTTTCAAAGATAATGGATTTCGAATTATCACGTTCGCGGCGTCAAAAGATCTACGAGTGAAAAGCACGATGTTCAAACACAAGCAAATCCATAAAGCCACATGGATATCACCCGACGGCGTAACGCGTAGCCAAATAGACCACTTCCTCATAGACAAAAGACACCACTCGAATATCATTGACATAAGATCATATAGAGGAGCAGACTGCGACTCCGATCACCTTCTAGTGATGAACAAAATTAGAAGTCGGGTCGCAGCATACCCACATGGGCAGTCACGGGAGATGAGCAAGAAGTTCGACATTGATAAACTAAAAGACCTGCGCAAAAGGGCTGAATATCAAGAGGAACTAACTAATAGGTTTAGAGAATGGGAGTAGTGAGGAAGAGGAAACCAATAATCTGGGCACTAATTGGGCTTCGATCAGAGACACAATCAAACAAACAACCCAAAAGGTATTAGGATTTAAGAAAACAATTAAGTCCAAACCTTGGTTTGGCGATGAGTGCAGGGCGAAGATCGAACAACGTAACGCATCAGAGAGATCCACTTAGAAAGATATGATGAAGTCAACGCAGAAAGATACGCGACAATTCGGAAAGAGACAACGAAACTTTTCAAACGCAAAAAACGTGAATGGCAGAAGACTCAGATCGAAAAAATCCTAGGAAATGCCAGAGCAAAGAATATCAGAGGTATGTATGCCGGCTAAATTCAATTAGAAATGGCGACCGAGGAAAAGCCAAAATAATTCGAGACGCAAACGGCTGTCTGGTCACAGAAACAAACAATATCGTGACAAGGTGGAGGCAGTACTTTGAAAATCTGCTCAATGTGCGCACCCATCAACCACAAATAAACGCACCAGACGTGCTTACAGCCGAGCCTCAGATCCCAGAGCCCTCTTTCGACGAAGTTGTAGTCGCAATAAACCGATTGAAAAACAACAAGGCTCCCGGAGTCGACTGCATACCGGCAGAGCTTGTGAAGCATGGAGGAGAGGCAAGCGCTCGAAAGATCCTTCAACTTATTAAAACAATATGGTATAAGGAAGTCATTCCGGAAGAATGGAAAACCTCAATAGTCGTCCACATTTTCAAAAAAGGCGACAGATCTGACTGCGAAAAGTGCAGAGGAATATCATTGCTCCCAACCACATACAAAATACTAACAAATGTCATACTGGCGAGAATCACACCGTACGTAAAAGACATATTGGGAGACTACAAATGCGGATTCCGTAGGAACCGGTCAAGGAGCGACCAAATGTTCACAATAAGGCAACTGCTGGAAAAGGAGTGGTAATACGGAGAGACGGTTCACAAACTGTTCGTTGACTTCAAAAAAGCCTATGACTCAGTCGCAAGGCAAAGACTCTACCATATTGTAGTTGAGCTCGGAATCCCGAAAAAGTATGCCACCCTTATTCAAATCTGTATGAACGAAAACAAAGGGCTAGTTAGAATAGAAAACCACCTCTCAGAACCATTTGAAATCCGGGACGGACTAAAGCAGGGGGATGGCCTCTCACCATTTCTTTTTAACCTTGTCCTCGAGTATGTCATCAGAAAGTTACAACACGACAACATGGCCGGATCATCCCTGAACGGGGTCACACAAGTGCTCGCATATGCGGATGACATCGCCGTTTTGGGCGATAATCTAGAAACTGTAAGTAAAAACAGTGAAATCATCATGCCAGCGGCAGAAGAGGTGGGCCTAGAAATAAATGAAGACAAAACAAAATACATGATTATGGCGAGAGCAGGTGGACCTCAACGAACACATATAAACCTCAGGGGCAAGATATTTGAAAAAGTTAAAGAATTTAATTGTCTGAGAACGATACTGACGGCCAGTAACGAAATGTCGAAGGAAATTAACAAAATAATACACTCCGCCCACGCTAAGTGGCACGCAGTCAGTAAACTGCTAAAATCCAAACTGCTACCACGTAACATAAAGCGTCGTGTCTATAGAATCATAATCATGCCGATTGTTCTATACGGATGCGAAACATGGGCACTCACAAAACGAGAAGAAAACAAGTTCCGCGTATTCGAGAATAAAGTTTTAAGGGGTATCTTTAGCGGCAAATATGTCGAGGAGGCCGGAAAATGGAGGAAACTCCACAACCACGAATTGGACGTCCTATACCGTAAACCTACAATAGTGAGAGTAATCAAGTCGCGAAGATTAAGATGGACCGGGCATGTAGCGCGGTAGACCAACGGGAAAGAGACCGACACGACGGCCGCGACGGAGATGGGAGGACAATGTTAGGTTGGACCTTGAGGAGAACGGATCGGATGGTCGAACGTGGAAAGAGAGTGCACAGGACAGGGAACAATGGCGGAGTCGAGTCGGTGAGGTCATGAACTTTCGAGTTCCTACAGCCAATAAATAGATAGATAGGTTTATTAATCTCGTTTTTTTTCAGCTCTGAGTCGGTGGAGCGTTTCGTTACCCACGCTATCATTACTTTAATTGGAATGAATACATTTATGAAGGTATTTCGATGGAATAGCTAAGCCATCATAAGTTCTCATTAGAGGTGTCACCTTTTAATTTATACAAACACAGTAAAAACGGCGGAGAGCTTAATACCACGGTGAATGCTTTTAAATTGCACATCATACATTCAGATAGCGATGCTATCTATAGCGAACCAAAATTAATATATGTTACAATAGAAATAATACATTTTGTCCGATGACTTTCTCCCACCAACTGTTGGCTAAGGGGCATGGCTTTCATAATACTCCATTTCCTGTTGTCTAGCTTACTTATGAAAATATGATCAAATATTTTGTTACTTTGCAGTACTTCTGTTCTTGATTCCTTTGTTATTATGTAGAGTAAATATCCTGCCATTGTAAATGTAGGGTAATGCCACAAACACCTTTACTTAGGATGAATTCTGTATTTTGAAACTTTCTGTATACATTAGCATTACATTGATTCAATTCATCCCCCACAAAATGGTTTCAGAAAATGGTACCTGCTGCAGCTTTACCAAAGAAAAGGTAAAGGCAAAGCAATATTAGGCACAAATTATATTGAAGTGAATGACCAACGTGTTTTTAAATTGATTACGTTGTCAAAATAACTTGCCACGCTGGTGGCGTCGGTTGGGATGTTGCAAAGGGTTTAGGTTTAATTGCTGGCTTTTTACTATTGTAGCCTTTGGACACGAATTATTCATCCCTGTAAAATTCCTGCCAGCAAGACAGTAGAACCTACCATCAATTTTAAGGGGCTTTGATCTTAGATAGGTTTTAATGTAACTATAATTGAAATTTAAAAGCATTATCCTCGGACCAGTTTATTGAGCATGCTTGCGGAAACCTTACTAAGAGGTAAATTAATAGGGAGCACATTGTGCGCATTGCTGTTCTCTTTGCCCTTCAAAGAACAGGTTGGACTACTTCGGTATTCCAAATGGGGTATATGTAAAGGATGTTTTTTATATTACAAATCTTACTTTTAAATGGAATACAATTTCATAATTATGTTTTACTGATTGAATACATTTTGTCTTCAACATTATGAAGCCACTGGCCGCGACACAAGGGCGAGCACTTTTAAGCTTATTCTTCAAAGCAATTTCGCAGACGTCTGCTGTTATTTCTGCAATATCGTGTCAAATAATTCTCTAAGTATCAAAATTAAGTACCCCCATACGAAGAATCAAAGGATCGTGGGGTTCAGTTGATATCACCACTTCTAACATATCCGACCGGAAAAAAATTTCTCGAAAAATTTGCATCGTAGCTGAAGTTGCGTCGGACTGTCTTCTCGGGACCTCATATTCTGTAGGCCTGATTGATATGATTCGGGCAAGACAACGTTTTCCAAAATGTACCAATAGCGGTCACCAGTAGTTGCCAATCTTACATCATTACCGCTAACATCATTATCATCATCGGCACTACAGCCGGGATCCGGTCTTGGGCTATTTAGCAAGTCTCTTCACCGGTCCCGATTTCGAGCCGATGTCATTCATTTTGGTAGTCGCAGGCTCTGGCCGTCCTGGCCCATGCCATCCCTCCATCGTAGACAAGTTCTACCGCCCTGTCTCCATCCATACACGCTGCCACAAAGGACTTCCCAGTCAGGCTCCTTATCGCTCATTCTAGGTGTCTCGCCCGCCGGAGTCTACCGAGCTTGATTTTTCTTACAACATTAGCTTCATGGTAGATCGCGTACAACTCGTGGTTGTAGCCTCTCTGGAATCGTCCCCCCACACATACGGGGCTAACAATAGTCCTTAAGGCCTTCTCGAACGCGGGTAAGAGTTCAAAGTGTCTTTTATTGAGCAGCCAGATGGATACATTTCGGAATTTAAAGAGCCTTGCCAGACCATAGTAGGCTTTGTTGGATTTGATCAGCCGTCCCCGTATTTCTTCTTCAATATTGTGTTCGACTGATACTATTAACCGGAGGTAGTTAAAGAATTGTACTACTTCAAATTCGTGCTCTGCTACCCTGATAGTTTGACCAACGTTAGGTCTTCTCTTCGCAGATATTGCCACCATGTACTTAGTTTTGCCAGCAATAATATGCAGTCCCAATTTTTGTGCCGGCTGCTCGATTAGGGTGAAGAAGTCCTGTACAGCTGAGTCGGTTCTACCGATAATGTCGATGTCATCTGCGTAGGCAAGTATCTGGCTGAACTTGGTGACAATAGTCCCTCTAGTTGTAACGCCAAAGTCACGGTACTCAGCAATGTTATACCCCTATAGTTGCTGCACACTGTGATATCTTCCTTGTTATCTATGGGACAAATTATTCCACGACGCCAATCTTCTGGCATCTCATCTTGCGACTGTTAGAAGGTCCGCCGAACATAACAATCACGATCACCAAAAACAATAGAACACCCAGAAAGGAAGAACACGATGCAACACACTGGTGGAAACTGCAACACAGGGAAGTAAAAAATTAAAACGCACTGTCTATGGTTTATTCCGTTTTATTCTCTTCATTCTCTGGCTATTATAGAATATGTTAGCATTTTTTTGATTTTACTTAAACTTGTTATTTCTATTACTTGACCTTTATAAATTTTAATTAACTACACACACGACTACAAGTATTTGCGCGTCCTCGGCGCGCGACGAGGGGCGGGAGAGGCAACGACCGTGATGGTCAGCTGATGGAAATGGACTCAGCGATAACCATCTCGTGCAGAGCTGATTCCCTTAGCAAGGGAAATTTTTAGGTGCAATTCCCCTTCACTAGGCAAAAGAATTTCCTACCACAAGAGAAAAGTAAATTTTCTCTTGGTAGAACAGATAACCAGATCTCGTAATGGAGATCATGGTGGTGTGTGATAGATCGTTTAGATCTGATGCTGTTTACACATGCTCGAGGGCAGTGGAACAACGAAGCAAGCAGGCGGCAGAGACAAAGGAGGAAACGATCAAATGCTTCATTCGGTAATGCGGGTCATTGTTTACGCGATGCATCGTCGCTATTATCGACGTTGGGGAAAAAAGGTGCTAATGGAATACGAAATGGATGATTGTTTGTCTATTGAACAACGAATCGCTGGTCGGTTTGTTGCAGCTGTAAAAACAAGCTGTCCGACATTGCATTTCAAATAATAACAATGGGTGCCCAATGATTTGTATTCATGATGCATATGCACATTAAAGAATTATTTTTAGGAATTTTAGCTAATGCGTTGTATGCATTAAATGTCCTTGTAAAAGGAAATGTTTCAGGTATGCTGGGTGGTGATTGCGGTGCAGGTGTGGAAAGTTTAAATTTGCCTGGGAACCGAGGGTACCGAATAGGTTTTGGGGTTCCTGAAAAGGTAGAAAAGAAATCTTACTGGAAATTATATGCGAAGAGATGCATGAAAGGTAAGTTTTCTTTTACAGGGACTTTTAGGTTAATGATTTGATCTCTTTAATGCGTGGAGTATTTAAGATGCTAATGCGATTGCATTAGTGAAATCAGGAGATTGGGTGGGAGTTATGGGGGTTTTTTAGGTAAGCGAACCGTGGGGTTTGGCAGAACCGCCCCAGCAGCATGTGATCTTGATTTTGCATTGGTGGAGCCTCCAATTCTTCTGTGAGCTAACCATTTAACAATTCATTGAAGTGCACTTCCCATTGCTCCAGCATGCCTTCAGGATCGGTGATCAAATTACCCTCTTTATCCTTGCAGTAAGTGCAGCGTAGTGTGTACCGCGTCATACTGCGGATTATTTGGTAGAACTTCCGCGCATGGTGCGGACCTCGCTCTCTACTTTTCTCTATTTTACAGACAATGTTTTTTTCCCAGCAACTTTTCTTTTGTCTGCGAAGTTTTTTTTCTGATCTTCGGAGCTCTTAGTATTTCTACTCGCGTAGTCGCGTCCTATGAGGCTGCTGCATTGCCCGGTATGCAGCATTCTTACGTTCAGTCGCTGGTTATCACTCATCATCAAACCAGTCGCTCCGATCTTTACGGCTACTGCGTAAGATGGAGTTAGTACTAATGACAGTATTCTTAAGGCGTCTCCATTTCTCTTCTACGCCCGGCAGTCTGGCCCCAGGACTTACTCTCCCTCCGTCGAGCTCTTTGAGGGCGAGTACTCGCGCATGACCAAAGGTGTTACTGGTATTCTCATTGCGTAAGGCAGCCGTGTTGACTCGAATCTGATCCGCGGATGCAATATGTCTCCGTAAGGCAATCCACCCTCGGAAAACTGAACCAACAAGGTAGTGATCCGAGTCGACGTTGGTACCTCGGTACGTTCGTATCGTCATCAGGCTCGAGATCTATAAACACGTGGTCAATTTGGTTGCGAGTGACTGCATCAGGTCATACCCAGGTGGCTTTGTGGATATCTTTACGCAGGAACCTGGTACTTGCAGCGATCAAGTTTTTTTATGCTGCCAGTTCGATGACTAGTATTCCATTGTCATTAGTGTTCTCATGCAAACTATAGGAACCTGTGTAGTGCCTGAAAACCGGCTCCCGACCTATTTTTACATTCAAATCCACAAGAACGACTTTCAATCGTATCCTGGGCAGGCATTGAGGACCCGTTCGACGTTCTCGTAGTATTCTTCCTTTACGACGTCAGGGGACTCCTCTGTAGGTCCGTGAACGTTTATGAAGCTTATGTTCTTAAACTTGCCTCGCACGCGAAAAGTGCACAGCCTTTCGGTTATTGCATTAAAGCCGATGATGGCAGCCTTCCGTTTTTGGCTGACTAGAAAGCCTACCCCGAGCACATGGTGCTTTGGATGACAGCTGTAATAAATGTCATACTCGTTTCTTTGAATAACACCACTCCCCGTCCATCTTATTTCTTGTAATACTGTTATGTCAGCCTTATATTCGGACAGGCCTGTGGCGGTTCTTTAATACATTCTTAAAGAACCGCCCATCCTCTTAAATTAACCACCTTCCAAACCCATTATACTTACTTACTTAGCTCCCCTGCAGCATCACACCTGAAAGTTAAATCTTATCAACATGCACACCAAACAAATTATTTCATTCATTCATACATGGACCATGCCAGACAATCGACTCAGCTTGTCAGCAATTATAAAAGATAAATACACGCTGGCCAGCGTAATTGTTGACATAGCTGTAGCCGGTATTCTTGCTACGGTTCATGCGTGAATATTGCCCCAATTCCAAAGTTCGCAACACTTGCGACCAATTTCCCTTATCGGTTATCTGCCGATCATGGGATTTGGGCACTAATATGATTGACGTTAGACAATCATACCCCAGATCATGCCGAACGATGCTCCGGCCTGTTAAATAAACAAACACGATGTGCATATCATCGTCACCCTTGAAATAGCGTTTTTGTATATCTTAAAGCAAAAACCTATTTCGTTCTCAGGCGCAGGTCATCAAAGATTGATGTCCCTCGAAATAGCGTTTCTGTTTATTTAAGGCACAGAAACCTATTTCTCCCTTCGGCGACTTCGCTATCGCATATCTCTATAATATTCATTACACCAGCCCATGTTTATTTAGGGCATTTTCGTCGTTGCAGGCTGAAGGGCAACGTACTTGTCCTACACGGACACATATACAATCCTCCCACACCGATGTAATCCACACCGTTGAATCTGGCAGATATGGAGAGTATCTTAGAGTCAGATATTAACCGCCCAACCGCACACACGTGCCCAGGACGATGCGTTGTCGGAGTCTCTAGAGTGGATTACGTTAAGTGTTCGATCCTCGTGTAGATACACCCGTTCCAGATGTCCGTATTTTGAAAATCGTTTTCCGTCCGAACTTAGTGTCCCCGTTGCTATTGCTGCCACAATAATTAAATGCAAATAATGTAAAATTAAATTGTAATCCCCGCGAGTGTTAATTTTGTATCGAGCTCTCGTTTTGTATCGTGACCGGAAGGATTGTGAACTTATCTTATAAATAACACAAAAAGAATTGGACTCTGTGGATTATGAAATTTAATGACGTGTGTAACTAGCAAAGGTCCATGTCAACAGTGTGTATTGCGAAACTTGTTCTTTCAATTAACCTTTAACTTGTGTTGTATTCCAAAATACTACCCTTATTAAATTTAACACTGAATCTCCTTACACATCCTTAAAAACTTCCCTTAACATATATTACATTCTCACTTAATACATACCATTCATAAACATTCACAATATTGCCAGTTACAGCACATTTAATAACTTGCCCCTTTTTATTTCAAAACAGAGCACTTTGATTTTCGTTCAAATTTTATTCAATTTAAAAGTCACAGAATCTAAAGGAATACTTTGAGAAAATTTGTTTTGTTCATATTATAATTTACAGTAAATTAGAACACAATGTTCTATAAGTAGAGAAAAAATTCATTTGTAAAATCAGTTTGAGTTTGGAGTTGAGTTAGAGAACGGAGTTAGTTGAATTGCTTACAGTCTCAAGTAAATTTATGTTTTGAGTTGAGAATAAGTTTTCCTTGAGTGAAGAAGATGATACACAAAATAAACAATATTAAGGAGACGGAATTAGTTTTTTTCTTAATTAATTATTTATCAATTGCAACAAATTTCCGCTCAAACGTACTTTCTATCGGAGCGGAATAATAAATAAAAGGAAAAATAAAAGGAATAATAACTAAAAAACAAAAACAAAAGGTCCCCGCTCTCCCCTCAACCGAGGAAGCACGGCGCCGGACGTCAACACTTGTAAACAATTCAATGTGCGATAGAAACCGATTACAACCAGTGAATTCAATAAAAATAACTTTTTTACGACCGAACAATTATACTTGTTTTGTTTTCTAAATCGTTTGTCTTCTCTTAGTGGTCGATCACTTTCGTCAGCTTTTGCGTCGGTGGAGTTTTTATTGAAAACTTCCCACAGGTCATCGGCTAGCTGCTGCGCAGCACGAGCCATGAGAAAATTCTTAAATCGTTTAGCAATTTTCGTTTCCCTGGTCGTCGTCGTCGTGTATCCGGTCCATATCCGAGGCTTGTTAAATTTGGCATAATAATTTGTTTTTAAGGGCAAGGTTATTAGCCCTGCGCCAACCTTTCTCAGGATGTCGCTGCATGTGTTGGTTCACTATTTGCCGGGTGCCAAAGTAGTTATCCAGCGGTGTGACGTAGAGACTGCATGTCAACTTGGATTGAACAGGGACAAGGATCGTCCTGGCCTTTGCCGGGTTGAAAGCAATCAGCGACTTTGCCCTGTATGTTCGCTCCCATCCCCCTGGATAGTGCGGATATTCGCACAAAATCATCTTCGACGACGAGTATCATTTCGACCTCGGCGGACTTATAAAACAAGCAGAATTGCCGCATCTGGGCGGAGAAAAATGCCAGCATGTTAAGAAACCCATGAATCGACAAAAAGTCACTGTACGGTGCCGATTTTAAGTTTTCTAGGTTCTAGTTTAGTGAGGGCTGAACCTTCATTTATTTGGCTTAATTCAACCAGTATTGATATGTAGGTACCGTTAAGAGGTGAATTGTAAACTGATGAAATCTATTAAATTTCCTCACGGGGCGCAAATAGATCAATTTGCTTACAATAACATCAGGGATCTGTAAATAGCAATACCCGTTGTATATGATCATATTTTGTGAATTATGTTGCCAAATCGATTGAAATCAAAACGGAATTCTTTATTTTTTTGCTCTTTCAAAAGTTTAAAAATATACTCATTTTTTATTAACAGGAATTTCTTTCAAAAAACAAAGTTGTGCACCGCGACTTAGCCGCTAGAAATATTTTGGTTTCATCTGATCGAAGTGTCAAAATAGCCGATTTCGGGTAAGAATTTTAACATTTACATACATATTTTCGGAATCAACACTACGTCCTCCCAGATTAAGCCGCGATGTATATCAAGAGAACATTTATAAAAAGACTGGACGTGGAAAGCTTCCAATTAAATGGTTAGCAATAGAATCGATGACCCATCAAGTATACACAACCCAAAGCGATGTGTAAGTCAAGACAAAGTAACTAGGAGCTCTGATACATATATTATCGTACACTTACAGGTGGTCCTATGGCATCCTTCTTTATGAAATAGCTACTCTTGGGGGCATACCATACCCATCAACACCCACATCACGCTTGTTGCAGGTTCTTAAATCTGGATATCGCATGGAACAGCCTAGAAGTTGCGGACCTGAATTGTACGTTCGAGTATTTCCATCACTACACTGTTATGAACAGTTTTTATTTAATTTAGCTACAAACTCATGCGATCCTGTTGGCGTAATAATCCAGCAGACAGACCAACCTTTACCAATATAATCAATGTTTTAGATCAATTTTTAATAAGTGACACACTAGAAATCCAAATCGAAAAAGTCGTTATCATCCCAACTAACACACCTGGGTGAGTCTTCAAATGAATCTAGATTAAGTTCGATTTATATCACTGTTATAACCATGTCCACTTTTACTTTTATAGCACTCCAGAGGACTTTGGCTCTCCTACCAGTCCCAAGTCACCGACATCAGATGATTCGTATCTTAAGCCATTAAAATAAGATGAGGCCTCTGGCGATTGTACAGTTAACCTCACTTCTAAAGTCTAAAACTAATTATGTCTAATACATCGAAAAGAACAAACACTACTTTGAACTCATAATCAAATTATGTTTGTTAAGAAACGCTTTTTCGACTCTACAGTTATTATTTTCTAAAATATATAAAAGTTACTTTGGTTTATACTTTTATATGTAAATAACTTGTGTAAAAATACAATGTAAACGTGTAGTTTCAATATATCGGACTTGTGCTTATTGGAAACGCGACGTTTCGCCCAACAGCAAAAATTCCTTGACATTTTTTGAATGCTCAACATAGATAAAGGAATGACCGTGGCGTGACCTTGGGGAAATCGGATTTTTTTTTGTCTTCAAATACATCTTCGAGTACATATATCTATTTTTTATCTTTTGTTTAATTTTTTTCAACCTCGTTATAAATTGATTTCTGTATTGACTTCAACTATTTTTGAGTAGTTTGATGACGACGCATCATTCTATCTCCAGCAAGACGCCACTTCAATACACAGTACCAATTCCTAGGAAAACATAACACGAAATAAGCACATTGTGGGGGTTCTTAAAGCTTACCTGAGGAACCCCCATATTCGCAACCCATATTTGCACCTCAATCTTCCCGTATAAAAAGCATTTCGTTTCACAAGGGCATTTTCCATGCATCAACGCATCGGAAAAATTTTCCTAAAAGAATCCTCAATGCATTCACGCATTTAGTTTAGTTTTAGTTTAGTTTGGTGAGGGCAGAACCGTCATTTATTTAGCTTAATGCAAGCTTAAATTAACTTATATTAAATTAATATAAAAACCTTACAGACTATCTTAAATCTAGAGTAAGAAGGAAAAAAAAACCAGGAAGGTGAAGATGACTTGGCGATAGGGGAGGTAGGAGGCTAGGGAAGAGCGAGTGTATGTGGGGGTGGTAAATTCGGCATTTGCGAGACAGTGACAGAGAAGATCATGTTCAGTAAAAAGTGTGATGAGCGGGCATGTAAAACAGTCGAGGGTTTGTATGAAATGTTAAAGTGAAGAGGAAGCTTGGGGAATTGATTGAGCCAGACAGTAGGCGATGGACAAAGATGATGTCGGCATGGATTCTGCGCTCCTCAAGTGTGTTGAGACTGATTAGAAGGAGCCGGTCTATGAGGTTTTCCAGGTTTAGTCCACGGAAGGCAAAGTGCAAGAAACGACGTTAAACGCCCTCGATCCTACGAATGTGAGACAATTGATACGGGGACCAGACCTGACTAGCTTATTCGAGTAGTTGCCGGACAAAAGTTGTGTAGAGTGATCGGATGACGTAGGGGTTTAGGAATTCCACCAAACAACCAAACGGCGGCAGGTGGTCGACAAAATGCTAAGGGAAAAAAGTCGGGAAATGCCAAACGGTCTGGCCGAACAGCCCCAACCCGACCGAACTAAACTCGCAATCTCCTCAAAGCTGTTCTCAGTTTCCGCTGACAGAAGTCCTAGTTGTTCAATTCCCATTGGACATTGGCCGTAAAGCAATTACGAGTCTAATTGCGGACACAGGCTTTGAGATCAGCCTCTTGAAGACAAAAGCACTCCACCGAAAATATGAAATGGATGCCCAGAAGGCAACTATCCTCCAAACGCTCTTTGGCAAGGGCAAGTCTATGGGATGCTGCAAGGGGAAGTTCAAAATACATCAAGAAATCCCCTGCCGCTTCCAGGTGTAGACTCCTTGCCGCGGTTGTCGGAAGACGGCCTGTTGGATAACGATTTTCTGTCGCATAATTGCAAGGTTAATGGACCGGGAGGCTGTTTAAAATTTCCCCAAACAATCGTTAATCCTGAAAGCTTTTCCGTTAACTTTGCAAATAAATGCACAGGAAGGTTTCGGCATAAGGCAGCCGAACGGGAAACCGTACCACAGGGAACTGAGAAGGTCGATACTGCGGTCGGTAACGAGCCGAAGACCCCGCCCATACAGGGGAAGGGCTGCGAAAAACTGTCAGGCAACAGTTACCCCAACAACAAGGCAAAACCGCGAGACCCAGAAGGTGGCAAAAAGGGGAAGGCTTCGGTAGAACGCCTACCAACAAACCCTTCGGAGGTAGAAATCTTTCTGAGTAGACCGATCATTGGTCCCAGGGCGCTTAAGAAATGGTGTGCCAACGTATGGCACCGGTTAACTGAGGACCCACCGACGATTTTCTGCACAAAGATTGCTCCACCGCAACAACCAAAGGCAACTGTTCACCACAGTGGATCGGCCACGAAAGTAAACACGTTGGTTTGGTTTTAATGTTACTGCTTCTCTTTTTATTTTGTCTTCACTTATCTGTTTACTGATTAATTTCCCCTTTTATTTAGGATTACTCTAGTACTAGACTAATGACCTTGCCCAGACAAAATAAATCATTATGGAAAATTTAACAAGCCTCAGGACTTGCTAAATAAGGCCAAGACCGGTTCCCGGTTGTAGTGCCGATGATGATGATGACTCTAGTACTATATTTCACTTAACAACGCTTCCGAGAGCACTTAGTTTTGGCTTGGGTTCGATTCCCTAAGCAAAATTTTTGGAATTCAACCCGACTGACAACGAACGCAGACTTTCGAAAATAACGCGCCGAGGCACTTCACGACCTTCGGCATCGGGTGGTTGGGTAAATCCACATGCTCCTAACAGTGACCCGAGTTGCGCCGCATTATATTACAAAAGGCTGTTTGATACGCGAGGTTTCCAAACGCAAGATGGCCAAAACGCGCGTCAGGTTCTGACGACCGACTCCCGAAATACACAACGTTAACACCGACTGAGTTTATCGAATAGAAAAATTGAGGCTGAACAAAATGCTTGCAGGCGGCGGTGTAGCCCTGGTGGCGGTTGGATCTCGACTGATGTTTGATTCGGAGCGATATGCGCTCGACGGTGGTTGTGACTCGACTGGCTAATGAATGGAAAGAATCCATTCATCGCGTCGTGGCGGTTGAGTCATAGCTGAAATAACTCGCCGCCACTTACGAGGAATTTCGAGAAGAGTTGCTATGCTTGCATAGGAATTCAGTTCCAGCGAATCCTCGCCGTATAAGCTGAGTTGGATTCGTTGGTTGTGTATACCGGGAAATAGGCATAGCCGAGTATGATCAATGGTCTTGGTCGTTGTGGTTGTGGTTGATTCGTGGAAAATTAGCTGTCGCTTGGTTGCGGACGAGAAGTATGATTTAAGGAAGAAATTAACCGAAATAGTTTTCGGAGGAAATTGAAATTGCTTGGGTGCAAGCAAGGAGTACCATTTAGATAATTTATTAACCGAAGTAATTTCGGGGAAATGTATGCGGCTCGGTATAGTTGGTGGTGGTGATTAATGTTCGTTGTAAGTTTGAATATGCGTTTTATTACAGCATATGAATTTCGGGGAAATTAAGATTACTTGGTCGCCCGGAAGGAGTGTGGTTTAGATAAAGAATTGACCGAAGCAATTTTGGGCAAATGTATGCGGGAATGATTTAGAATATATTCTGTTGAATTATATTCTGTTGCGGGTTTTGGGAAATGGCTTTCATTGCAGATTGAGAGATGGATTCTTGCAAGTTCGGGATGGATGCGCTTGTAGATTGGGATTTGTTTTTGCATGTTTTGAAATGGGTTACAGGTTAGGATAAGGTGACGCGCTGTTAGCAGTCAAGATTGGTTGGCATTTTGGATTGGTTCTCCATGTGGTATAGAGAACCCTCACAGGGCTCCCAATAAAAATCCGGGAGGAGGTAATCTTGATACCTAAAGAAGTACAATTAGGGACTTTACTCCCTAATCGTATTTTAAATAAGGCAGAGAGTGCCTAAATTGAGGCACTCAATACCATAAATTACCCCCAGACCATTGACCGGATAAAGGTGGAGTTGCTTCCAACAAAGGACTATGCCTTCTTTTCTTCGGAAAACCGGGAGAATATGCATACCGGTAAGGGAGTAAATACGTCAACGGGAATTAATTTTGATGATGAATCAAGTAATCCCGTATCCGAGATTAACACTTCGGAGGTAGAACACCTCCAGTTTGTTAGACGCCTTTTCTCGAAAGGTGAGTTGCCTCAAGAATCAATATATAATAATATAATGAGGAAACCAAACCTGACTAGCATATTCAAGAAGGGGCCAGACAAAGGCTATATAGAGCGATCTGGAAACGTTGGGATTAGAGAATTCTTTCGACCAGCGTTTCACAACACCAAGAGCAGAGTTGGTCTTGAGAATTATCATCATCATCGTCATCATCGGCACTACAACCGAGATTCGGTTTTGGCCTTATTCAGCAAGTCTCTCAACGGGTCCCAATTTCGAGCCGATGTCATCTGGTTTGGCACTACCATGCTCTGAGCGTCCTGGTCTACGCCATCCGCCCATCGCAGACACTATCTGCCGCGCTTCAAGATAGATCGCGCACAACTCCTGGTTCTACCGTCTCTGGAATCGTCCTTCCTCACATACGGGACCAACAATTCTCCTTAAAACCTTCCTCTTGAACGCGGCTAACAGTTCAGAGTGCCTTTTATTGAGCAGCCAGGTCTCGGATACATGAGTACTGGTAAGCCCATGGTCTTGTACAGTAGTAGCTTAGATGTTCTGGATAAATTTCGGGATTTAAAAAGCCTTGATCGGCCATAGTAGGGTTTGTTGGATTTGATCAGCCGTTCGCGTATTTCTTCTTCCATTTTATTATCGACTGATACTATTGATCCAAGGTAATTAAAGGATTGCACTACTTCAAATTCGTGGTCCGCTTCCCTGATAGTTGGCCTTGAGAATAATGTCATCAATATGTGGGATGAAGTTAAGCCAAGGTCACGAATCGTTTGTACAGGTGTTATCTGTTGGTTGAATACAACATAGAAAATGTAGTGGGAACGGGGTCGTTTACGGGAGAAGGTGATTGAGTGACATTTGGCAATATTTAGTTCGAGGCAGTTGTTTTGGCACCAAGTTAAAAAGCTGTCGAGATCAATTTGGAGAAGTGAGGAGTCGACAGAAGAGCGGATCGTCTTGAAGAGTTTAGTGTCGTCCGAATATAGAGAAATGGAGGAGAGCTTGATACTGGAGTCTATATCATTAATAGTAAGAATGAATAGGAGAAGTTCAAGATGAGTGCCCTGGGGAACCCTTAACATGGGAAGAAAAGGATTATATAGGGTGGATCTAAATCTGACACGGTAGGTTCGATCGTTAAGATAGGAAGAAATCCATTTAATCAGTAAGATTGAAGCCAACGGAGCTTAAACAGGATGAGATTGTCGGAAATTTTGTCGAAGGTTTTGCTCAAATCGGTTACGATTACATCGACTTCGTTGCCGTTCTCTAAGGCATGGAGAGCATGGGATGAGAATTCAACTAGCTTGGTCGCGGTCAACCTACCCGTAAGGAAACCGTGCTGGTTGGGTGAGATAATGGATTTACAGCGGAAACATAACGCGTTGTAAAAAATGCCTTCGAACCGCTTTGGAATATGTGACAGTTTGGCGATGGGGTGGTAGTTACTAATATCATTTTCTGGACCCTTTTTATGTAGGGAGGATTTCCAAATATTTGGGAAGACACCTTTAGTAAGGGATAGATTGAATATCTTTGAAAGCGGGAGAGAAAGAGAAGAGGAACATTTTTTCAACAGGACAGCCGAAAGTCCATCAGGTCCAGAGCTGAACTCGCCTTTAAGAAAGTTGAATTTTTCTTCAACTAGGTGATGCCGAATAATTTGATAGATGAAGGAGCCAAGGAAAAATTCGGGCAGGTGTTTGAAGTAAGACCGGTTAGGTTCGAAAGAGTTGTCCGTGAAGGAGTTTTTAAAGAAAGAAGCGAAAAGATTGGCCGTAGATCGTGGGTCGATTGAAGTAATCGTGTCATAGAAAGGGGAGTTGAGATAGGCGTCAGATTTACGTTTGTAGTTAATATTGATTATGTTGTTTTGCGTTTTGGTGAGGTAATTGTAGTAAAGGGAATTGTAAAGCTCGTTTAATTTATAAAAGGAACCGAGAAAGTTGGAGTAGTCCAAGGCACGAAACTTCCCATGCCGCAGCTAAACTGGTGTCGGATGTTCAATGGAATAAACGCCAGAATTATATGACGTTTTATGAGAGAGTTCGCTGTAATGGATTTGTTCCACCAGAGGCATTTGTGTACCTTGATATGATCGGCTTCATTCAGGACGAATCCAGAATACCGTTGGTTTTCCATGTGCGTCGACCGACCGTAGACAGGCGGATAAATTATGGGCGGGAAATAACACACACAGATGAAGAGTGTCTGTGGTACAGTGGGGCCATATCTCACAGGGATCAAAGAGAAGTTAAGAAACAACGCCAGCAGTTCAATGGCAAACAAAGGGCTGTCAGGCGAAAAGGGTATAGTAAATGGCATCTTAAAACAACGGGAACCTTACATTGACTTAGTTTTCTTAGGTTAGGGTAGTCTTAGGCAAAATTTAAAAATAATATATCATAAAAAAATAAAAAAATTATAAATACAAACCTTTTTTTTTATTCTAAATTTTCGTTGTTTGGTAAATTATTGTTGAAAAGGGAACGCTTACAGAGTGTTCTGGTAACAACCTTAGTAGTTCTAGCAAAAATCGTCAAATTGGTGGAAGAAAACGGCTTGCTGGACGCGAAGCCGGTTACCACACCGATGGAGACCGGATTCCTTGCAGCTCCCAGGGAAGATGGTGTAGAGCTGGAGAACAACAAATTGTACAGGAAGGTGATGGGGTCGCTCCTATACATAGCCACTGTGTCCAGACCAGGCATCGCTGTTGCAGTCGGGTTGCTGTGTCGAAGAGTGGAGCACCCAACCCAAGCTGACTGGAGCGGAGCCAACCGGGTGATGCGCTACCTGAAAACTACCGCGGACGCAGTGCCGAGACTACCCTCAGCGAAGGACGCCAGTCTCACTTTCTACATGGACGCGGACTGGGCAGGCGACAAGGCGGACAGGAAGTCAACAAGGGGATACGTTTTTCTGTTTGGTAAAGCAGTGATCGCTTGGTGTAGTCGTAAGCAGACCCCGGTAGCAATGTCCTCCACAGAGGCAGAGTACATCGCCGCGTCGTTCGCGAGCAGAGAGCTGCTATGGTTGAGGCAGTTGTTCAAGGATATGAAAACTCCATTGAAGGAACCAATAACGATGTACGAAGACAACCAAGGTTGCATTAGACTAATCTCAGGTTCGGGATCAGCCAGGACCAAACATATTGACGTTTGCTATCACCAGATGCGGGACCTCTTGGGCAAAGCGATAATAAATGTTTGTTATTGCCCATCCGAACAAATGTTGGCACATATCCTAACGAAGCCGTTGGCCGGGGAACGGTTCGGGGAACTTGCAGAAATACTAGGACTGCATAGACCGGAACACTCTGAAGCGAGAAGGAGTGTTGGAAAGGGAACGCTTACAGAGTGTTCTGGTAACAACCTTAGTAGTTCTAGCGCCGGATAGGTGGCGCTTAGGTCAACAAGCAGGGCATATATAAACAGTGGCACCGATGACTTTCTCTCTCTCTCTCCTTTCGCCGCTGAACCCGTCGTCAACACAATTTAATTCAAGATTTAACTTAAGACCAAATGTTCACTTCTGTTTTACAAATATCATTCTTACAAATAAAGTCTCATTTCCAACAATTATTAATGAAGATTGTAATAAATATAAAATAAACAAAGCCGAAAGGTAATAATACATGACAATAGTCACCCCAAGTTTAGCTTAGAGTGTCCGCAGGGAACCAGTAAGGTAGAATATAATTTAAATAAGCTAGAATTTAAGCATTTTCTGTTTAGAAAGTAAAATAAATATAAGAGAAAGTACAAAATAAAAATGTACGTAAAATGAAAAAAAAAAACAAACACATCAATGAGAACGACACCAAGAAATATGACGAGGAGATCGCAGATGAGTAGTGTGATGCAGATAAGTAGGCTGATATTGATGGAGCAGATATACTCAGACGAATGTGAACTCCAAGCAGAAGACTCGTTTGGCGGATTTTGTAGTCAAGTCGAATGTTTGATGATGACGGTGAAGTGTTCCGCCGAACACTGTTGACACGAAGGCACAATGGAGCGAATGCAGCACTTTAATAAAAACACCGCGAAAGGTTTGTTTTATATTTTTCTTTATTTTATGGTTGTTAAATCCAGGATTTACTACACTGGAACGCCCTTGGCGATTTTACAAAAAGGTTTTAACTAATATAGCACTTAATTACTCGCCGACACGTTACACTCGACACACTCGCGACCTTTGGCGGTTGATGTACTTTTCGTTTAACAATTCTGACTGCGACGACACACGAAAACGACTCTCGTTGGGAATGGAGGATCTGACCTCCGTGAATGTTACTTGATGACTGAGTATAGCGACGGTTGCGTTGCGCGGATCCTGTCTCTCGAAATGTAGACTGCTGCGTTGTGCGGATCCTGTATCTCGACTGTTCTCTATCGACTGTTGTACTCAAGGATTAACCTCGAGGTACGCGTGGTGAGTTTTCTTTCTCCGAGTGAAACGTGAAGTTTCTCTTTGTCGTGGTGAATTGGCGAGGATCTCTCTGGCTGATCTTAGCACGTGTGTTAATAGATCCATTGTTTTCTCGTGCAGCGAAGGTCATGGGAAAACGGAATTGAGAAAAGAAGAAGGAACAAAGGGGCATCATAGGATCATTGTGTAGTTGCTTAATAGCCTGCAACGCAATAAGGACAATGGTGCTATATGGGATTTCGGTATACAATGGTAATTGTGCCCCGTATCTTAGCTGGCGGCGAGGCTCGGATTATGTTTGCACGTTTGCAGAGAACGCTGGCTAACAGGGGCGCCGGTAACGTTTTCGAATTTACGATGCCTGTATGATATATAGAATTATTTTCAGGAATTTACGATGATGCGTTAAATGTCCTGGGTAAGGCAATGTTTATCAGTTTGTTGTGCCCTTCGATCGCCTTGCAGGCGTAGGACGAATGATCGGACTTGTGGCCCACGTGTCTGTGGTCATGTGAGGTTGTTGCCTCCCAGATGTATGTTACCTTCGTTTCAGCTGTGGTGGAGGACTTTTGAGGACACGTGTCTGTGGGTACGTGTAATTTATCTATAGGTGAGTTTGTTCCTTGGTGGAACGAGGACGTATCGACCAATCGTAGATTGTGTGATTCGTAGAACCGCCACACTAGAACGAGAGATCTATGAATCCTTAAAATGCAGTCAACTGTCTCAGATATCGGAACCCAATTCTGCATATGGTAATTCGAAAACTAGACCTGTGGGAAACAACCTAAATCCTCACCTAAACCAGAAGAAACAGAATCTAGTGGAACGAATAGAATGACCCGGTCCCGTCACCCAGGCCTGATAAGGTTCGAGATGGTGCAAAGGAACTGTTGTTCTGCTGTTGTGGGGGTTGTTCCTCAGGAAGCGCATTTTCTTGTCCTGAAAAGGAGATCTCTTTGTTGAATGTTCCTGACACAACACCCTCCAGCAGCAAGGGGTCGTTGCCGTGCTTCCTCTGATCCAGAGGGAAGAGCAACGTCTTGATTTTCCTAGGACGTAACTTAGGGGATAACGTCCTTGTATACCAACCTCAGTACCGGTTCCTGTACCAATTTTCGGAGTCGTCCTCGTGCACAACAGAAAAGAATCGTCCAGCATTGGTGACAACACACAATTTCCAAAGAAAGATAGCGTTAATTTTGGTTAGGTTTTATTTGGATTTTATGTTAAAGTATTACAACAGAATTTGAAAAATCTCTGCTCTGTGGCATGAGGATTTAGATACTGCGGCCTCGAGATCGTTTTGCTATCCCTTTATAAAGGAAAAGGAATCGAATTGTATCCCAAAGATACACATTTTCGTGCAACAATCTCGATCTTTCGAGTGAGATGTTGTGTTTACTTTAGATAAGATTCAGTTTTCTGAATCTTCATCAATCTATTTGTATATGAGAATTGGAAATGGTATTTTGGGTATTGTTTGCTTGTGGCAAATTCGAACATCTGGTGTGATTAGCCATCGATTTGGTTTGTTTAATTTTCTAGGGAAATTACCAGATTGAAATGTATTTCTGGATTTTGAATTGAGATTATGCCGTGGGGCAAATGCAAAGCTATAAACGAATATTTGATTCGTTTATTGCGAATTTTGATTTTAGTTTAGGTTTTTTGATTAAATTATGCCGTGGGGGCAAATGCAAAGCGATAAACGAATATTTTGATTCGTTTATTGCGAATTTTGGATTTAGTTTTGGTTTTTCAGGATTTTGATAGGATTTAATGTTTTGGATTAAGATAGCTAGGATTTGGATGTAGGAATGGGGGAAAAAGGTAGTAGGGATTTTTGGAGCACTACACTGTGGCGTTTCTAGCAGATACACACGACCAATAGTGAAGAATAACACCACCAAAAGGACATCCATTAAAGCCGTATACCATAGCAATAATATAACATTTCCACATCATTCGAATGTACTTGAGTTTAGAAATCGAATTCGTATACGCGACCTGCAGCCTGATGCTTCTATGCTTCGCTTTTCGCCCGTTTCATCGTATGTTCAAATCACTGTCTTCACCATCCTTGCTTAACGCTACAATCACGACGTGATCTGTATACACAGCGCACACATTCCCATAGTAAACAGGACTTTACTACTATGATCGCGACTTCTGCACAGAGCACCGACTCACTCGCCTGCTCCGACGTCCTCTCGCTCGCTCGTTCGCATACAAAGTTGATCGTAACAAAGTTAGTGAGGAGGGAGTAGTGTGACGTTTCTAACAGATACACACACAAATATGCAAGCAAATAGTGAAAAACACCGAAAGGAAATTCAAATAAGCAAACAAAAAAAGGAAGAGAGCCGTATACCATAGTGATAACATAGCAATTCCACATCAGTTGAGTGTACTTGAGTTTAGAAATCGAATTCATCCACACGGCAGTGGCGTGATGTGTTGAGCACTGGTTGCATTTTTAGTGATTCTAACCGTCAGTTGGAATCACACGTTCTTCACGCAAACGCTATAGAACTACAAACTAAAAAAGGAAGTGTGGGGGGCGAAGTCGGGGTGCCGGCGTACGGCACAGGGTCCTACTCCGCCCCCACAACTCTTCACTGTTCGAACGAACTCAATCAGCTGCAACAATCACCAGGAAACAAAAGTAAAATAAAACACCGATTTTAACTAGTTACAACTCTTATTCATATGTACGCTATTGTTATTGTAATTGCACCATGGTGCTGACTAATACTATCTGAACACAAATGTCATTATGATCTGACCGCACGCTTACACGTTAAAAAAAGGAAACACAACTCGACAACTCCACTTAATATGATAACAAGCACTTAGGAAACGCTAATTTTAAACACCCCCATAAAGTGAAATAACGCTAGCTCGAACTCGACTTGGTAATGTAACATATAGGCGTCCCCGAGAGGGCTACGGGGAGCAGAAGACGCACCGTCCGACCGACTCGGTCGAGTGATGAAAAACGACTCAGCGATTTGAATTCGCTGGCTAAGGAAATTCGGCCAGTGAAACTGGCTCTCTTAATTTATGGATCCATTTTCTATTCCAAGAGGAACGTAAAGTCTCTCTTTGAGGGAAGGTAACCAGATCTCATAGAGAAGATCTATAATGGTACACATGTAAGTGTGAACATTAGTTCTTTCATGGGACAAATCCATGAGAACGAATCTGAAAACGAAGAAAGGGAATAATGTGCATCAATGAGGTGTGAGTTCGGCTAAGTAAACAAGCCGAATCTCATTGGGTGCTAATTAGGTTTCTGTTTGTTCATGCCGCTAGGTCATGAGAAGCAGATCCAGAAATATGTAGGACAAAGAGATCACGTAGATCATTGCCTATGATGTGCATTGCAGCTGTATTGATAGCCACAATGCGTCATGAACATGGTGCTAATTGGTTTTAGCTTATTTGATGAGAATTGGCGTTTATGGCATCCCTGCCAAGGGTAAGTATACAATTCCTATTTGCATTTGCCTATGCTGTAGGATTTAATTTATGCCTTAAGACGCAGGATGCGTATATTTTCTTTTGTCCCTTGGGTATGTCGCCAGCCAATGTGTATGTAAAGGAATTTATTATACACATGGTGAGGCTGGGAATATGCGAAGCAATGTTTATGATCCCTGTTATGATGGTTACATTATATGTAAACCAAATTGTTTCGATTTCAGGAATTCGACTAGGAAAAATGCGTATGTAAGATTGGGATTTGCCTGGCAACCGAAGGTGCCGAATTGGGCTTGGGATTTATGATGTTTGGAACAGAATTCTTATAGGGAATTTTGAATTCGAATTAATGATGAAGGTAAGAATTCCCTTCCAGGAGCTTTTAGCTAAATACATTAGATACTTGATGCGTGAAGCATTTATAGGTGCTAATGCGATTGCATTAGCGGAAAACTATGAAGGTTGGGTTATAGTTGTTACGTGCGTCCGCCACACCATCAATTAATCGTTTTGTAATTATAATATGATTTTGTTTTAATGTGGTCTGATGGTAAAGTGGTGGAAGAGTTGCGCGATCCACAAGTAAGTGTTCGAACACGCCCCGATTCGGGTGTGGATCGTGCAGCTCTTCGAGCTCGAATTCGGTTTTTGAGGTGGATGTCGATGAACGAGAGAGAGACGGGAGGATGTTAGAATACGGTTTTGAATTCCGTTGCTGACAGTTGTTGTTGAGTGCAGTTCGTGAACAGAAAAAGTGAAAAAAGAAAGGAAAAGTAGAGGAATGTGACGGTTTCTTCTTTGTTACGTTGTGGTTACCAGGAAAAAAGACAAGAGGCGCGTTTTTGCTTTCTTTTTGCAAAAAGTTTTGTCAATTAAAAATTAATAAAGTTAAGCGAATCAAACTGTTATCTTGTTCTTTGTTCGTTTTTGGACTGCGGCAAAGATTGGAACCGAGTGCCAGTGAATCTTGGCTCGGCACCCGTTTACACATTCTTTACATCTGCGTAACCTGTGATGTGGATAAAACCAGGTAAACCATAGATATATAACCGTCCATCCACAGGAATTAAAAAAATATCCGATGACTATTGGGAGCCGTTAAGTGTGAACGCCGACCCTACGACACAACGGCTTCGTTACACTTCAATTGGGATCACCTCTAGATAACACAATAGTAGAAGAAAAACAGTCGATTGTCAAGTTCGAGTTCGCGTTAGCAGTAAAAGGGAAAAAAAAGAAAAAAGGGAAAAGGAAGAAACTGCAACGTCCCGGTTGAGGAAAGGAAAAAACGTGGAATAATCATCATCACCTCTAACTGATAGACAAGCAGCACTCTAGTTGATTCGGGCCATTTCTGCCACCCATCCCGGGTCCCAGAACCAAAGACTGACTAATACAAGCCTTTGTTAATTACGACAGGTAAGCGTTTATATATATATATTCAAATTTCGGTGGCAAGAAAATACCACATAGTTACGGGGGTTTTTCGGGTAAGTAGGCAGTGGGGTTTGGCGGAACCGCCACAGAAGCACTACGATCACAAACCTATCCAGAAGGGTAATCGAGAATGGCACAGGAACTAACGGATCGCAGTGCAGGAAAATGGGCCAGGAAAGATGCAATAACGACGGTAGCCCCGACCTGGAAAAACCCGACCAAAGAGAGACCTGCAAACATTAATCCAGGGCTGGGCGACTGAAATAGACGACGTCCACACCGCAGAGAAAAGTGCTTCACATTGTGGGGAAGATTATTGGCTGCGCATCATTCTATCTCCAGGAAGACGCCGCTTCAATACAGCGTCCCAATTTCTCGGAAGACGTGTTGACGTCCGGCGCCGTGCTTCCTCGGAATGAGGGAAGAGCGTGGACCTTTTCTTTTCTAGAGGATGGTAAGACGTCTTCTGTACGTCTTCTTTCTCGAATAAATTTGGTTTTACTTCTTCCTTTTTATATTTCTTTATTTTTATTCTATTCTTAATAACTTTCTTCTCAACTGTATCTCGAACTCTCAATTTTACTTCTCTGGCTCAACTTACTACCTCTACTCTCTAACTGATTACTCAAACTGTTCTCTCTAACTTCCAATCTCCAACTGATTTTACTATTAAAATTTCTCTCTACTTATGGAACATTGTGTTCTAATTTACTGTAAATTATAATATGAACAAAACAAATTTTCTCAAAGTATTCCTTTAGTTTCTGTGACTTTTAAATTGAATAAAATTTGAACGAACATCAAAGTGCTCTGTTTTGAAATAAAAAGGGGCAAGTTATTAAAAAGGGGCATGTTATTAAATGTGCTGTAACTGGCAATATTGTGAATGTTTATGAATGGTATGTATTAAGTGAGAATGTAATATATGTTAAGGGAAGTTTTTAAGGATATGTACGGAGATTCAGTGTTAAATTTAATAAAGGGTAGTATTCTGGAATACAACAGACGCAACACAAAATAAGCATGACAATTGCTGGAAGACGCTTCGCAGCCGCACACACATCGGTGCCAGAAACTATAAAAGACGGGGAAGGCGCTTGTATTGTGTCCTGGGGCTCTTTCCCTATTATAAATAAATTTATATGTACTACAAGATGATACTTGTGCCAGTCCTCACTCTTTGTTTTTCTTGGCAACACATTAGCGCATAAATGATGCGAAATTGAAATGTTGTGTGGCTATTGAGATACGATATATTAGTCCATCTTCATTTTTTTTGTAAGTTTTGCAGTTTTTCTGGAACAAGAAAATGTGTAATGTGTGAAAAAAGGAAAAATAAATGTACAGTAAAATATAAGGGTAAGATCTTATTCGATATTCCAATTATACTTGTCGTTGCTCGACTACAGTCTTTTTATGATACACATCAGTACTCCAAATTCACTTGAAGAATAGCTATTTAGCTTGCCAGGACAAACATCGAAAACACACCGTCCCCCCTATCTCACAGGACATTTTCAGCATACCAAAAATAAAAAACACACCGACTACAAAAGCAAACCCAAGAGACCACCTTTGAATATGCTAAAACAGCATATTGCACACTTTATTCACGTAAAATCAAAATTTTCCATAGAAAATTCAAAAAACCTTACGAAAACGATTAACAACAGCAAATAATAAATAGTGTATTCGCAGATGGGTGGGTACGCATCAGCGTAAAGGACTAAATATAGTGACTATTCCGATAACCTTTGTAACTTTGATTAATGACCTTATCTTATCTTATCTTATTTTATCTTCGATCATAATTCATTCCAAGTAAATTTCTTGCCTGAAAAACAAATAAAAATATAATAAAAAATTAATATTTATATAAAAAACAAATTAAAATTATTATACCGTTATGAAAGCTGAATTGAATGATCTTTGAAAATTTTTTGTCAGATCCCCCGTTTGAGATAATACTGCCTGCAACTGGATCGCTTCTTCCATGCGATTTCGTAGAAATGTCCAAGTATCATTGCGGTCAACTGATTTATCTTGAATCATATATACTTCGGTCATTTTGTAAATTGTCGCTAATCCAACACGTCGCGTATACCAGCCGAACTAAAGAGGCAACCCATTACACAAAGGAGAACTAAATAACCATCGCTTACTTACATCAACTGATCTATCACCAGAGTAATAGCAAATATCATCAACCATTGTGAGCACCCTTGCTAAGGAGGTAGGCACGTTCTGTGGTAAACTTATCAATGCCAAAGCTTGTGGCCATTGGTCAATGTATGGCTCGATCATTTTTAAGCGAAACTTCACTGCTCTACAGAGGAAGTCTAAGTGATCATCATCCGGGTTCGGACCATTTTTGGATTCTGCCTGTAGATACTCCAAAAGGGAATCATTGCATTTTCCAACAAAATATGAGACGAGATCATAACTGCCGCCGGCGAATATTCCATGCACTTCAGCCGGATAGCCAGCATCTTCAGCACCTTGAATTAACGTCTTCTGTGACCATCCGTCGATGGGGACGTATTTCAGGGCACATTCAAGAATCTTATTGCGTATTGCTTCCATTTTGGCTTTATCGGCATCTTCTTGTGTTTTCTCATTAGACTGTGATTCGGATTCCTTTTTGTAGAGCTCCTCTTCGCGTTTCTCTTCACGGGCTCGGAATTCATCTAATTTAGAAGATGACTGTTGCTGCTCTGTTGCGTAATTTCTTTTGTATTGGGCGGTGCAGCGGGGGAAGGATAGTTGTGTTAACTGGTGACTAGAAGATGGTTGCTGTATCGTGTGAACTACTGTGCAGCGATTACTACTGTGAAAGAACGCCACTAAAGTTGCTCTGGGTGCATTTCCTGTCGTTGAGTGAGAGAATGTGTGAATATCTGAAAAGAAGCAAATTGAAGGAATTGCAATACTATTAAAATTGAAATTAAACAAAAGGGAACTTTAGAAACAGTTTTTATTATGTGAATCGATGTGTGCAGTGATCACACCAATCTAACAATAGTGAATGTTTCTGTGATGACCTCTGGGCGGTAAGAGATTTGGGTGGAATGCTCTTACCGCTCAGCCATTGCCTCAGGTTTGGAAACAGGAAATAGTCGCAGGGAGCTAAATCTGGAGAATATGCTGGACGGGGTAGCAGTTCGTAGCCCAATTTATGGATTTTGCTTGATTACTCTTAATCAGCCCACGAAATTCACTTTTCTCCATTTTCGTTAAAATTCACGAGGTTGCCTTTTTCATGGCGCCCCGAGATTCCATCAAATAACTGTTGCAGTTCTTTTTGAACAGTTGCAGGTTGTAACGCTCCGGGAACACTCGCGCGGGAAGGGAGTTCCACAGCTTCCCCGCTCTGTAGAGGAACGAGTTCTGATGTAGGGATGTTCGCGTCATCGGGCGATGAACTGCAAACTGGTGCGATCAGTCGGATTGTCCTGTGGGGCGCATGAAAACCTAAATGCGCGGAGCCATACTACGAATCTCCGAAGAACAGTACCCGTGATAATATCTGTAAAACAGACAGAGGTCGCCTACGCGCCTTCGATGTGATTGTGACTGCAGACCCAACGTCAGCGCCGAGTCACCGATCAGGTCGACGGTATGCCTAGAAGCAGAGGTCCAAACATGAAAGCAATATTCGAACGCGGGTCTAATTTGGAATTTTTACAGGAAAAGAAGTTGGGCCGGAGTAAAATATTTCTTGGCTGTACAAAGATAACTCCGTTTTCCAAAGGCGGACTTGGCGATGCTCGACACGTGTTTATGTCACGATACATTTCCACAGACCGTAACGCCGAGCAATTTCAAGCTTTCTCCAGATGCGAGCGCCTGACCATTCATCATCAGCTGTGGAACCGATAATCCGCTTTTCTTTGTGAATGTTGTATACTGTGTCTTCGCTGCATTGAAGTCGACAAGATTGGCCTTTCCCCACAGCAGGACCTTATCCAGATCCCGATTCAGAGAGCCAATCTGTCTACACCTCAACTGATGCGACGCAGGTGCACCAATCGGCCGAACACTCGAAAAGGAAGAGACCAGCGTACTATCATCGGCATAACTGAACACTTTGTTATCCGTTATCTCCAACAAATCATTTATGTGAAGCAAGAACAAGGTTGGAGCCAAAATAGGAACCCTGGGGCACCCCCGAATTAACAGGATACAGATCCGAACACTCGCCGTCCACAACAACCCGGATCGATCGATTCTCGAGGAAACTCCTAGTCCAGTCGCAAAGCTGTTGGGAAAGTCCATATGAACGAAGTTTGCTCGGCAATGCCCCGTGCCAGACGCGGTCAAAACCCTTGGAGATATCCAATGCGACCGCCCTTGACTCGCCATGCCGTTCAATCGCAGATGTCCATATATCGGTTATAAGTGGCAAAAGGTCTCCCGTGGACCACCTCTCACGGAATCCGTATTGACGATCATTCAGAAGTCCATTGCACTCCAAATACTTAACTAACTCCGTATTGATAACTTTTTCCATTCATCATCATCGGCACTACAACCGGGAACCGGTCTTTAGATAAAATAGACCTTAGATAACATAGACAGTAATGCTATCGGGCGGTAATTTTGTGGGAGACACTTTTTTCCCGTTTTTGGGATTGGCTAAACTCGAGCGATTTTCCAGCAGGCAGGAAAGGTCCTCCGTGCCTAAGATAAGCGGAAGAGTCTGCCAAGAACCGGCGATAGTTCTGGAGAACAGTTCTTAAGGACTATTGCTGGTATTCCGTCCGGGCCGGTTGCCTTCCTACAATCCAGTTCACGTAGTATGCGTTGAATAGTGCGCGGGCAAAATCTCACATCCCGCATCGAAGACCGTATCGGCGCGATCACAGGTGGCTACAAAAGACCGGGATCGAGGTTTGAATTCGCGGAAAATAAATTCGCGAACACATTAGCTTTATCCTTTGAATTCGTGACTAACGTCCCGCTGTCTGTCACCGACGGGGGGAAAGAGGAGGATGCGAAGTTACCGTTGACAGCTTTTGCCATTGACCAGAAGGAGCGCGAACCAGTTGGGCACCGAAGGGGCCTATTGATCACCCTGTCGTTGTGAGTCTTCTTCGGGGTATCAATCGCCTGGTTGCACGCGTTTCTGATTTTACCAAATCGTTCTGTTGACATCGGTGGGATTGGAGCGCTATTACTTAAAAGCTCTATTTTTAGCCGCTGTAATTAGCTCAAGACTAATGACCTTGCCCGGAAAAAACAAATCATTATGGAAAATTTTACAAGCCTCAGGACTTGCTAAATAAGGCCAAGACCGGTTCCAGGTTGTAGTGCCGATGATGATGATGATGATGATGATGATGTAATCAGCTCGCATTTTTTTATCAAACCAAGGTTTATCAGACGAACTTCGTTTGATGGAATGTGGAATATACATCTGCATCCCCAGAAGAATAATCTCTGATACCGACTCCGCGCAAGCGTTAACAAATGACGCATCTTGCTCAAACTCTGACACTAGTATAAATGCAGTTTGCATTTAAAGTTACTTCGCGGGAAATTCAAAATATCACTGACTTATCAAACTGCCCTTGTTGGCGATGCAATCACTCGCGACAGGAAGAGCAAGGAAAGCGCCAGCACACAAGCATTCAGCACAACGATCAGCTGTACGCCGATTGCAAAAGAACATCACTCAGGAGAAATCGAGTGAAAGAGAAGTACAGCCAGGAAACAAGCGATCAGGAAGAAAGTTGCTGGCAATATAAAACGAGCGCAACGATGAAACAGCAGAAGACGGAAGCGATAACCCACTTGTACGGAAGTCTTGCGTTCTTGACCCTACTCTCTCTCGATCTCTTCGGGTCAGACCACCATAATTTCTTCTTCAGTACAAAACTGAAGGAAGCACCCTTCCCAACAACATTCTCCTCTATAATAGAGGGTTCCTGGACCCATCCCATAGGGTCTACTGCTGACACACTACAAACACGCACACACAGTACAAGACAGCACAAACACACACACACACACACACACACACACACCGACCAAAGCGCAGATTGTCAGACGCCAAATACTCACCGGTCTTGTACGATTTCTTCCCACCATCTCTCCACCCAAGTAATTAGAGAACACTTGAACTAATCCTGTCCACACTATCCTTAAATACCTCCTTCCCCCTTTCTTTTCAGATATCTCGAGACCGAGCCCAACTCCCCACGGATGTCCGTGATTCTGGTTATCGCAAGATGACCACAAGCCAGAGACAAGATGAAGAGCACATTTGTCCTTGTCTTCCTAAAGTCGGCCTCTCGCCACCCCATTTTTTTTACAGGAACTTCTCAACCAATCGGTCTTGACGAGACCATCTTAAAGATAACTAATAAGAAGTCAACGTGCGAAGATTGTATAATAGGAAAACAGTTATTAATAAAATAAGAAGATAGGAAATAAGCAAAATCGTACCCGCGTTGTTTGTTTTGTTTTGTTGTTTCTTTCTCGCGCGAGTAAATCAACTAAACTTTATTTTTTATTATAGAAATATTTTTATTAATTATTTTCGTGTTCTCGCTTTGTAGAGAGAGCTGCTACTGTTGGGTTCTTCGTAGTATTTATAGCCCTGTCCTGGGACCACTGTTATCTGTGTCGTGATAAAGATGCGTCTTGATGAAATAGCATAGAGCCAATATCGGTTGTGATAAGGAGGCATTGGGTCTACATTAATTGTGGTTTTGGGTATTGGACGAATTGTGATATAGATTGTGATCTATTAATTGTTATATGGATTGTGATCTATGTTCTTAAGCATTTGATGTATAGAGTAAATATGAGTTGTCATATGGATTGTGATAAGGTGGTTAGATGATTGTTTGGATATTCTTTATATGAAAAGGGAGGATGATTGGGTCATATGCTTGATGCTTTTAGAGGTGGGTAAGGTATTTGTTGTTGTGTTCCCTACAGGTTTTAACTCGCGCAGTTTGTGTTTGCGGGGTCGGTGGATTATAGGGGATTGTACTGGGCAAGACAATAACGCCCGTTCGTCCAGAGCAGAGTCCGGCTCTGGAAGTACAGTCTACCAATTGAAAATCCAAGCATCGTTGGGCGGCCAGTGCCGGCTATACAGTCCACACAACGAAGGGAGGGCAAGACTGAGACGTCGCTGGAGAAAGCGCCGTCCGAAATTTTAAGTTTTCTTTCCTTTCAGCAACAGCCCCCGTATATTAAAAGGCTAATAAAATAAAAGTTACTATAGTAACAATAATAATATATTGACGTAATTTCGTACAGGGGAGCAGATTACAACTTCGATCATCTTCTAGCGATAAGCACAATTAGGAGTCGGGTCGCAGCAAACCGATATCGTAAGTCACAGGAAATGAGCAAAAGGTTCGATGTTGATAAACTAAAAGATCTCCACAAAAGGGCTGAATGTCAAGGCGAATTGACAAATAGGTTTAGCATTCTAGAGAATGGGAGTAGTAAGGAAGAGGAAACCAATAATATAGACACTGAATGGGCAGCAACCAGAGATGTAATCAAACAAACAGCTCAAAGGGTATTACGATTTAAGAAACCAATTAAGTCCAAACCTTGATTTGACGATGAGTACCTGGCGAAGATCGAACAACGTAGACGCCTCAGAGTGCTGCACTTAGAAAGATATAAAGAAACCAACGCAAAAAGATACGCGACAATACGGAAAAAGGCAATGAGACTTTTCAAACAGAAAAATCGGGTATGAAAACAGAACCGAAACGAAAAAAATTTAGGAACTGCCAGAGCAAGGAACATCAGAGAAATGTGTGCCGACATAAATTCGATTAGAAACAGGTACCGACGGAGAGCATAAATAATTCCAGACGCAAACGGCTGTCTGATCACAGAAACAAACAATATCGTGACAAGGTGTAAGCAATACTTTGAAAACCTGCTAAATGTGCGTACCAACCAACCAGAAATACATACAGCCGAGCCACAGATCCCAAAGCCCTCCCTTGGCCAAGTAATATATGCAATAAATCGATTGGAAATAAAAGACTCCCGGAGTCGACTGCATATCGGCCGAGCTTATGAAGCAGGAGCACCCGCTCGAGTGGTCCATACATTAATCAAAAATATAGAGGTTAAGGAAGTCATTACAAAAGAATGGAAAACATAAATAGCCATCTCTATTTTCAAAAGGGGACAGATCTGGCTGCGAAAACTACAGAGGAATATCATTGCTCCCAACCACATACAAAATATTAACAAATGTCATACTGACGATATCCGCACCATATACAGAAGAAATACTGGAAATCTACCAGCACGAAATCCGCGGGAACTGGTCAACGAGTGACCAATTGCTCACAGTAAGACAATTGTTGGAACAGAATTGGGAATACGGAGAGACGGTTCACCAACTTTCCATTGATTTCAAAAAAGTCGATGATTCAGTCTCCAAGTAAAGGCTTTACCACCAACAACAAAAGACTGTATTCCGGGCGGCAACACAAGATAGTATACGCTCAGCAAACTGTTAAAATTGAAACTTCTGTCACGTAATATAAAGTTCCTTAAGAATGCCGATTGTTCTATACGGATACAAGACATGGGCACTTATAAAGCGAGAAATGAACGGATTCTGCGTATTCGAGAATAAAGTTTTAAGGAATATCTTTGGCGATAAATATGATGAAGAGCTATACCTCAAACGTGTGCGCAGAATACTTGACGGGAGACCAACAGGAAAGAGACAGGTAAGAAGACCGCGAGGGAAATGGAGGGACAGTGTAAAGCGTGACCTCGAGGAAATCGGATCGCGAGGCGCAGCATGGACGGGGAACGATGGCGCAGCCAAGTCAGTGGGGCCGTGCACTTCTGGGTTCCTACAAGCCAATAAATAGCTATAGTAACAATAATAAGGCCGATATTAAGATAATAAAACAGCATTTAATATAATTACTACCACTATTTATTGGCCTGAAGGAACCCGGAAGTTCATGACCTGACTGACTCCACCCACCCATTCATCCATCCATTCATCCATCCGTTCATTCGCCCATCCATCCATCCATCCATCCATCCATCCATCCACCCATCCACCCATCCACCCATCCACCCGTCCACCCACCCATACATCTATTCATCCACCCATTCATCCACCTATTCATCCACCCATTCATCCATCTATCTATCCATCAATTCATTCATCCATCCATCCATCCACCCATCCATCCATCCATCCATCCATCCATCGACCCATCCATCCACCCATCCATCCATCCATCCATCCATCCATCCATCCATCCATCCATCCATCCATCCATCCATCCATCCATCCATCCATCCACCCATTCATCCATCCACAACTTCATGCAGTGACTAACTGAACAACCAGCAGGGATATCAAACCAATGCCTTAGTGGAGCCCAGAAATTGCCCAGGTGCGAGCGGAGTGCAACAGGTTACAATGCTTGCAATAAAGAGCAAGAGATTGTAACACCTACCCACACCCTCATGTGGAATTCGTCAACAAACGGAAGTAATTGAGGAATTTGATCCGCAAAAGTAAATATGACGCCTTCTTCTATCCTACAGGATAGTCATGAAAAGACTATACAACAACAGTTGTCAAATGCAAAGGGTCAGATGTGACATAGCCAGAAACGTTGCTGATCTCCTCGCGCTGTGTGATGACACGAGAGTACAAGAAGAATGGAACATCACTGAAAGGGCAATTTTTTTTTATTACACTTCTCTTGTCATTGGCAAACCTATAGCACCGAGTGGGCGCCCCGAGATGCCACCAGTTCCTCTTGAACAGCTGCAGGTTGTACCGCTCCGGGAAGGGAGTTCCACAGCTTCTCCGCTATGTAATAGAACGAGTTCTGATGCAGGGATGTTCGCGTCATCGGGAGATGAACTGCTAACTGGTGCGATCAGTCGGATTGTCCTGTGGGGCGCATAAAAACCTAAATGCGCGGAGCCATACTACGAATCTCCGAAGAACAGTACCCGTGATAATATCTGTAAAACAGACAGAGGTCGCCTACGCGCCTTCGATGTGATTGTGACTGCAGACCCAACGTCAGCGCCGAGTCCCCGATCAGGTCGACGGTATACCTAGGAGCAGAGGTCCAAACATGAAAGCAATATTCGAGCGCGGGTCTAATTTGGGATTTTTACAGGAAAAGAAGTTGGGCCGGAGTAAAATATGTCTTGGCTGTACAAAGATAACTCCGTTTTCCAAAGGCGGACTTGGCGATGCTCGACACGTGTTTATGTCACGATACATTGCCGCAGACCGTAACGCCGAGCAATTTCAAGCTTTCTCCAGATGCGAGGGCCTGACCATTCATCATATGTGAATGTTGTATACTGTGTCTGCGCTGCATTGAAGTGCTGACGAGATTGGCCTTTCCCCACAGCAGGACCTTATCCAGATCCCGATTCAGAGAGCCAATCTGGCTACACCTCAACTGATGCGACGCAGATGCACCAATCGACCGAACACTCGAAAAGGAGGAAACCAGCGTACTATCATCCGCAAAACTAAACACTTCGTTATCCGTTGTCTCCAACAAATCATTTATGTGAAGCAAGAATAAGGTTGGAGCCAAAATAGAACCTTGGGGCACCCCCGAATTAACACGATACAGATCCGAACACTCGTCGTCCACAACAACCCGGATCGATCGATTTTCGAGAAAGCTCTACGTCCAGTCACGAAGCTGCCTGTAAAGTCCATATGAACGTTTGATCAACAATGCTCCGTGCCAGACGCGGTCAAAAGCCTTGGGGATATCCAATGCGACCCCTCTCGACTCACCATGCCCCTCAATCTCCGTATATCGGTTATGAGTGTCAAAAGGTCTCCCGTGAACCGCCCAACACAGAAACCGTATTGACGATCATTCAGAAAACCGTTGCTCTCCAAATACTTAATGAATTCAGTATTGATGACTTTTTCCATCACCTTGGATAACATTGAAAGTAATGCCATCGGACGGTAATTTTGTGGGAGACACTGTGGGGAAGAAGCATGTTGCGCCGGCGTACGGCGCTCGGTTTCTCTTCTTCCTCCATCATATATTGTTCACTGGACAATAAACACTGAGCGAAACAAAACAACCTCCGCAACACAATGTCCACCGGAGGAGAGCGGAAATAAACACTGGAGGAATAGTTAAACGCACTGCAAGCTGTTTGATTTTGAGTTGTTCTTTATTATTTTCACTAGGCACTGTATCTACGGAAATTTATTTAAAATCCTTGTTCACATGTAATCTAAAAGAATTGCGATCGTTTTGTTTTTTTTTTTATTTCTTTGATTTGATTAAAATAGTGGCGCGGAGTTTCTACACGACTCGACTTCGGGATATATACGCGTTGGAGGCGTGTGCACTCCGATGCACACGCTTAAGGGGGTATACGACGACCGCTCTGATTAGTGGTTATATTAAGACTCTAGTTATTATCGCTTCCCTGTGCGCACCAGGGTAGCATTAGGAGACACGACCTGGTCAGGTCGAAGGATGAAATTTGACTCAGCGATCGTCATCTCATGCAGAGATGATTTCGCTAAGGAAAAAAAAGGAAGAGAGAGAAAAACTTTTCTCTTAAGGGTGTAACCACTAAGGTAATGCGATCTTTTTGGTGCAGTGGTATATGTGCGCGATCGAACAGATTCGATGTAATTGCACGTGTTCGAAAGCAGTGGAACGACGAAACAGGCAGGCGGCAAGGACAATAGGGAAAAATGACCACATGCGCCGTTGGTAATGCGGGTCATTGTTTACACGATGCCTCGTCGCTATTTTCGACGTTAGGAGAAAAAGGTGCTAAAAGCAAATTGGATGTTTATGGCATCTCTGGCTGCAGTAGAAACCGGGTTCATATTTGCATTAGGAAATGCTGGAGAATTTGGTTTCAGCGTCTATTGCTATAATTATATGCAGCTGCTTGGGTTGTTTGTTGATAAGACAAACAAAAAAGGTTGCCAGGCAATGTGTATGAAAAGGTATATGACGCGGCTGGGAAAATAGACGGCGCGATATTTATGGTCCCTGTAATGACGGTTACATTGAATGCAATCCGAATTATTTTGTTTACAGGAATTCATCTAAGGGAATTTGACTGGCGACGTAGATGCCGAAATTGATTGGAAATTCCTGGTAAGTTAATAAAGAAATCTTAAGGAGCAATGGTATGCGAAGAGAATGCATGAAGGTAAGTTTTCTTTACAGGGACTTAAAGATCATAGATTTGATCTCTTAAATGCGTGCAGCATTTCTAGGTACTAATACTGTTGCATTAGCAAACTTAAAGGAGTTGGGTAGTAGTTATGGGGGTTTTTCAGGTAAGTAGACCGTAGGGTTTGGCGGAACCGCTAGAACACTTTTCACCCCTCTTTGGGATTGGCTGAACTCTGAACTTTGGTGGCTCCAAAAGACCGCCATCGAGATTTGAATTTATGGAAAATAAATTCGCGAACACATTAGGTTTATCTTGTGATTTTGTGACTAGTGTCCCGCTGTTCATCACTAACGGGAGAAAAGAGGAGGAAGCTAAGTTACTGCTGAAATCCCTTGCCATTGACCAGAAGGGACGCGAACTAGTAGGGCACTTAAGGAGTTTATTGGTCACTCTCTCGTTGTGAGTTTTCTTCGCGGTATCAATCGCCTGGTTGCACGTGTTTTTGTTTTTTGTTTTTTTTTCTCGCATTTAGTATCAAACCAAGGTCTATCAGATGAACTTCGTTTGATAGAATGTGGAATGTAGATCTCCATCCCGAGAAGAAATATCTCTGTGACCGACTCCGTGCAAGCGTTAACATCAGAGTCTCCGAAGCACACCTCCGACTACGGAAAGGATGCGAAGAAATCTCGCAAATCGTCCCAGTTAGCAGCCCCATACCTCCATACATGGCGAAGCTGCTTAGGTCAGTTATTCGTTTGAAATGCAACTGGTTACGCGACCGAACCAAGCAGCGATCTGAGCTACCCAGTGGCGCAGCAAGCTCCACAGGGCAAGTGCTCGGTTCGGATGTCAAAAACACATCCAGGGTGTTCGCAAAACCACCTCGGGCATCCGGCACTCCCGTGGGTTCTTCCACGAGTTGAGTCAAGTTGTGGCTAACAGCAAACATCTCCGCCAGCCTCCCAGCCTCTCCGGTTCTTTAGAACCCGGAATTGTGTACATTGAAATTGCCAAGGACGATCATTTCACAATCCGGGTGGTTGATCGGTATCCTGTCGATGGTACGTGAAAGATGTTAGAAAAATGTCGCCGGTCGATCCTCATTCCGCGAGCGGAAAAGACAAGGTGTAAGCAATACTTTGAAAACCTGCTAAATGTGCGTACCAACCAACCAGAAATACATACAGCCGAGCCACAGATCCCAAAGCCCTCCCTTGGCCAAGTAATATATGCAATAAATTGATTGGAAATAAAAGACTCCCGGAGTCGACTGCATCCCGGCCGAGCTTATGAAGCAGGAGCACCCGCTCGAGTGGTCCATACATTAATCAAAAATATAGAGGTTAAGGAAGTCATTACAAAAGAATGGAAAACCTCAATAGCCATCTCTATTTTCAAAAGAGGGACAGATCTGGCTGCGAAAACTACAGAGGAATATCATTGCTCCCAACCACATACAAAATATTAACAAATGTCATACTGACGAGATCCACACCATATACAGAAGAAATACTGGAAATCTACCAGCACGAAATCCGCGGGAACTGGTCAACGAGTGACCAATTGCTCACAGTAAGACAATTGTTGGAACAGAATTGGGAATACGGAGAGACGGTTCACCAACTTTCCATTGATTTCAAAAAAGTCGATGATTCAGTCTCCAAGTAAAGGCTTTACCACCAACAACAAAAGACTGTATTCTGGGCGGCAACACAAGATAGTATACGCTCAGCAAACTGTTAAAATTGAAACTTCTGTCACGTAATATAAAGTTCCTTAAGAATGCCGATTGTTCTATACGGATACAAGACATGGGCACTTATAAAGCGAGAAATGAACGGATTCTGCGTATTCGAGAATAAAGTTTTAAGGAATATCTTTGGCGATAAATATGATGAAGAGCTATACCTCAAACGTGTGCGCAGAATTCTTGACGGGAGACCAACAGGAAAGAGACAGGTAAGAAGACCGCGAGGGAAATGGAGGGACAGTGTAAAGCGTGACCTCGAGGAAATCGGATCGCGAGGCGCAGCATGGACGGGGAACGATGGCGCGGCCAAGTCAGTGGGGCCATGCACTTCTGGGTTCCTACAAGCCAATAAATAGCTATAGTAACAATAATAAGGCCGATATTAAGATAATAAAACAGTATTTAATATAATTACTACCACTATTTATTGGCCTGAAGGAACCCGGAAGTTCATGACCCGACTGACTCCACCCACCCATTCATCCATCCATTCATCCATCCATTCATTCACCCATCCATCCATCCATCCATCCATCCACCCATCCACCCATCCACCCATCCACCCACCCATACACCTATTCATCCACCCATTCATCCATCTATCTATCCATCAATTTATTCATCCATCCATCCATCCATCCATCCATCCATCCATCCATCCACCCATCCATCCATCCATCCATCCATCCATCCATCCATCCATCCATCCACCCATCCATCCACCCATCCATCCATCCATCCATCCATCCATCCATCCATCCATCCATCCATCCATCCACCCATCCATCCATCCATCCATCCATCCATCCATCCATCCACCCATTCATCCATCCACAACTTCATGCAGTGACTAACTGAACAACCAGCAGGGATATCAAACCAATGTCTTAGTGGAGCCCAGAAATTGCCCAGGTGCGAGCGGAGTGCAACAGGTTACAATGCTTGCAATAAAGAGCAAGAGATTGTAACACCTACCCACACCCTCATGTGGAATTCGTCAACAAACGGAAGTAATTGAGGAATTTGATCCGCAAAAGTAAATATGACGCCTTCTTCTATCCTACAGGATAGTCATGAAAAGACTATACAACAACAGTTGTCAAATGCAAAGGGTCAGATGTGACATAGCCAGAAACGTTGCTGATCTCCTCGCGCTGTGTGATGACACGAGAGTACAAGAAGAATGGAACATCACTGAAAGGGCAATTTTTTTTTATTACACTTCTCTTGTCATTGGCAAACCTATAGCACCGAGTGGGCGCCCCGAGATGCCACCAGTTCCTCTTGAACAGCTGCAGGTTGTACCGCTCCGGGAAGGGAGTTCCACAGCTTCTCCGCTATGTAATAGAACGAGTTCTGATGCGGGGATGTTCGCGTCATCGGGAGATGAACTGCTAACTGGTGCGATCCGTCGGATTGTCTTGTGGAGCGCATATAAACCGAATTGCGTGGAACAATACCAAGAATCTCCGAAGAACAGCACCCGTGATAATATCTGTAAAACAGACAGAGGTCGGCTACACGCCTTCGATGTGATAGCGACTGTAGTCCCGACGTCAGCGCCGAGTCGCCGATCAGGCGGATCGCTCGTCTCTGTATGCTCTCAAGTAGGTCGAGGGTATGTTTAGGAGCAGAGCTCCAAACATGGGAGCAATATTCGAGCGCGGGTCTAATTTGGGATTTTTACAGGAAAAGAAGTTGGGCCGGAGTAAAATATTTCTTGGCTCTAAAAATATAACTCAGTTTTCCTGAGGCTGACTTGGCGATGTTCGACACGTGTTTATGCCATGATACATTCCCAAAGACCGTGACGCCGAGCAATATCAAACTTTCCCCAGCCTGAGGGCCCGGCCATTCATCATCTGCTGTGGAACCGATGATCCAGTTTTCTTTGTGAATGTTGTATACTGGGTCTTCGTTGCATTTTCTTCGTTGTTTAATCCACGTGGAGTCACCTTGATGTGGTTCCGACCAATCCATCATCCTTTTTTTGTTTCCTTTGTTCAATCCACCGTTATGGCCACCCCTCTGCAATGGTCACAATTTATCGCAACTATCCTTATGGCACTGTGGGAGTTTGAGTATGATGCCAGCACGGGTACGGGTTCACTAAATATCCCACCGTTCTTTTACAAAATAAAACACAATTTATTGTTAGGATTTTACTGTTTAAATTTTATTACTCCAAAGGCGTGTTTCTAATTAACTCTTCCCTTTTCTGTCTTAGGTTTCAGTTTTACAAATGTACGGAAAACACTGGTATGTAAGTTACTTGAGTTTATTCGGTTGCTGATGTAAGAAATAAAACTTGTTTTGTTTTTAATTGATACTCGTCCTAACATTATTATTACACTTTTCTTTGCACAAATGGGTGCGAAGGGGTTAAAGAGACATGGTGAGAGGTCATCCCCCTGCTTTAGTCCGTCCCGGATTTCAAATGGTTCTGAGAGGTGGTTTTCTATTATAACTCGCCCTTTGTTTTCGTTCATGCAGATTTGAATTACAAGGTATTTCTTTACAAAAATGTTTAAATTCAAAATTTGGCTTAGTATACTTTTGGGGTTCCTGTCTCCAAATATCTTCGATTCCTTGTAGGCGCTGTTTTGTGTCGTTCCAAAGTGTGACATTCCCGCCAATTATCCTCATATGTGGTGTGTGTCGCCAGAAATTTGCGGGATCAATCCGGCGTCGATTCCCGTTCTATGTGTGAGCGAGACCCACGTAGTGCTACGTTGACTCCACTCAAATTCAGCCGTGACTTCCGTTTGTGTGTGAGAGAGAGTGCGCTTGACTTAATTTGTCAAGAGCCACTCTCGGTGTGAGTCTTTGCTTGCGGCGACTGCGTGGAGGTTGTGGTTTGTGCTGAGCCCCCACAGACTACTCGTATTTAGGACCTTGCATAAGGCCCCGCTATTTTCCAAGAGATAGTGTTACCAAAATTGCGTCCATATATAAGGAAAAACCATTAGAAAATTCCATCCAAGTGTAAACCACTTCTAAACAGCCTTAAAATGTCAAACATTTCAAGTTTCGAGGCAAAAAAGGACAAAAAGGGTACATGCGAGGAATTTTATTGCACTATTTTATTTTTTAAAAATCTGAGACTGAAGCACACAGTTCTTGTTAGGGGTTACGACTATGCTCTGTGGGAAACAACATGCCTCTTGGAATTTTTCTTGTTTTTTATTAGATTAATGTATAATTTATAATAAAAACGATTGAATGGATAATTTATAATAAAAACGTCAAAGCAGCAACGAGAAATGTTGTACTATTTGCTAATAACAATTGTGTAATAACTGCTAATAACTTCATGGTACATACTACTTATGATTGTGACTAGAGTGGTAATTATATTGTCAATTAGTAATGACTGCAACGCATGATGTATCGTAACCCAAAGACAAAGTAGTCTGCTAGTTATTATTGATTTTTACAAAGTGGTAGTAAATTTAATTAGACCAATATACAAAGTTTTTTTGAACACCTTGCTTATAACATGGAGTGAAAAAACCCGGGATATTTCAATAGGTAGCACCACTAGCAAATGAACATGAATCATTTCGAGAGGCTCATCTGTCGCTAGTTTAGGTATGAAAGTTCGTAACATTTCGTCCATTCGTTTACAAGCCACAGTCGTTTGAGTGACGCTACTTTCGCCTTCGTAAAAAAAATTGAAAAAACAGGAATATCGCATCTTGATCAAACATTGTTTTTTAATAGGAAAACTCCTGAATAATTATTGCAATGGTTACAGGAATGTTATCCCATTCTGCTCCTTCGAGAACAATAGTTTATCGGTGGTTTCATCATCATCATCATCGGCACTACAACCGGGAACCGGTCTTGGCCTTATTTATTAAGCCCTGAGGCTTGTTAAATTTTCTATAATGATTTATTTTTTCTGGGCAAGGTCATTAGACTTGCGCCAGAGGCTCCCCGACGGGGAATTGAACCCCGGTCTCCCGGGTGACAGACGGGTATACTAACCTCTATACTATCGGTGGTTTAGTGAATTTAAAATCGATCGGACAAGCATCGTAGACGCACCTCGCTCTGGAAGGTGAAAAGAGGCCACGAATGCGAAAATCGTAAAGTAAGCGCATCCAATCGTTTTAAGTGATCGTAAAGTGAAGTTGCGCGAGTTAGCTGAGGCCGTAGGCATCTCAAAAGAACGGGCGGGATACATTCTGCACGATCCTTTGAAGATGAAAAAGCTTTCGGCGCGATGGGTGTTACATAAGTAACATCATAACCCCCCATAACTTATAAATCAATATCGCAAATTCGTGTCCTCATCCTATAAACTACACATCATATCAAAAAAAAAAAACACTGACCTACATTTCAATAGCACATTTTCAAATCACATTTTCACCATCCCAGTTTTTGGGGTAGGATTGTATTGTAAAATCCTATCCCAAAAAACTATTCTCATGGTCAAAATGTTCCTCTGTACATAACACACTAACATTTTCCACCCCTTGCATGCCCTTTCTCGCATTTTCGTAATTATTAAATCAAAACGAATTACAAAATCACCTAAACGAGCGACTTTTTGAATATATTTACACACAACCCAGCACAGTGACCCTTTCCCAGCAAATTTACCGCTATCCTAGCCCTATACACTTGACGATTCGATGAAAGTGATAAGGTTCGCGAGAGCCAAACCAATTTCGACGAATCAATAAACGTTAGGGTTGGGGGCCAATTTGTAGTCCTTATATAAAAGGGACATGAATCAGCGATTTGCGCTCTCTTATTTTATACTCGGTGTGCGACTCATAGTAAAGTTGAAAATTGAAAAGATTCGGTCATCGTTGGTCTACCATTCTCTCGTAGACTTACAGCGTGTGTGTAATTTTGAACCACCAGAGCCTTTCGGTACTGTTTCTTGGAAAGTCGCCCGCCGGTTAAATAAATCGTTGTGTTTTGAATAACTATCAGGACAGCAGAGCACGAATTTGAGGTTGAGCAATCCTTTAACTACCTTGGGTCAATAGTAGCAGTCGATAACAATATGGAAGAAGAAATACACGAACGGCTGACGAAATTTAACAAAGCCTACTGCGGTCGATCAAGGCTCTTTGTTGCGGATTCGCCCTTGACACAACCGGCGAATTCGCAATTAAATGCTACCTGTGACACCACCCTAAACCATTTTGCTTTTTCTATTTTTCTTTCTTCTTCGTTAATCTCTTGACGACACAAGCCGCAAGTCATTTTCAATCCTGGGAAATATATATCATCAAATAAAATAAACCATTTTTTATCAGACCAAATCAACCCGCGTGGATTCTTCTTTTGTTTGGGACAATTCTCTTGAGAATTCCTTTTATATTCTGGATTGCTTCTCACTTTAAAGGTATTTGTTGCTATTTTCACAATAATTTCCAAATTACTTTAGAGCCATCATCACACGCCAGGAGACCCCATCATGTTCCTAACGCTAGCACCCAACCCACAACAAATCAACAACCCTTTGTGTGTGAAAGGTGTGTTCAACGCTTGTTGGGCACACAATTTGGTCCTTCGAGCCGTATCCAGTCTGTGGATCCAGATTCACTGCTGCCAGCGCGCAGCATAGAAGACGGTCGCGGGACATTCAAGTCCAGACGCCAAGACATCAAAGATTGTGTTTGTGAAAATAGTGGTAAATCCAGTGAAAATAATCCGAAAACCCCGACATTGTCGTCCAGACGCGAAGACCCATCGTTATCAAGTTCGTGATAACAGTTAGCTCAGAGCCCAGAGCGCAGAGCAATGTCAGCGAAATCAAACATGACAGCTACATTGGCAGAGCAACTCAGCAGCGCCCAGTTAACCACGCAGGAAGAAATGATGGGAACTTTCACTAAATTCATCAAGAGAGGGCCACCGTGAAGGCGCAAGAACGAGACCTACATCGGAGTTGGAACGAGATGCGGAATCGGCATGAAGATCTCATATGCCTGATCACTCCATGGACGGCCATCCGTCAGCAGTATTTTGAAGGGCGGTTCATCGATCAGGCCGAAGAAACATACTTCAATGAGGCCACGGAGTTTGCTGAGGTACGGCACGCACTGATCGCAAACCGCCCGACCGGTTATAAGACTGCCACGCACACCATGTATCCACCCAACAGTCGTTTGCCGCCATTGATGTCACAACCGCCTTGGTGGCCAGGAACTCCATCAACACCAGGCATGCATATGCCACCTGGCCATACTTCCAGACTACCATCACGGGTGATTCCCCTGGAACCCATAATCCATCTGACAAACAAAGGTGTGACAACAGACACCGAAAAGCCAGCCAAGGCAGGTGCTGCCGAAAGCAAGACAGCCAAAGGAGGAACGGTTGAGAAGAAAGCTGTTCCAAGCCCTGCAACTAACGCAGCCAAGGACATCAAGAAGGCACCAACAGCTGCCGGTGCACCAGCACCAGCGAAGAAAGATGACACGAAATCCGATGCACCACAAGAAGGAAAGAAGCCTGCTTCAGAGAAACCCGCCGATCAAAGCAATGATATCAAATCACCGAGACTGCTCGAGGCTCAGCTTGCGTTCGACCCAGTCTCTTCCGTTAACACAAACAGCGCCGATCAGGGCAATAAAAGACTACCAAGGCTGCTCGAGGCCCAGTTTGCGCTCGACCTAGTCTCCCCAACTACTGTAGACCGCGCCGATTAACTTGACATAAGCGAGTTGCCCTCAGTGCAGTTGCCAGAAGTCGCCATCAACCAAGCGATTAAGGAACCACACACACTCCCAGTGAAGAAGCACCAGCAGGCCTATCACCTGGCCGTTCCTCGTGGAACTTACAACTCCGACCCAGAGGAACTGGTCCACCTTGAACCAATGCATTTCACGAAGATGCCATCAACTGTCCCAGCAACAGTAGCCACGCCCAATGTCACCAGTGACCATGACCAAGTACAGAATCCGTTTAATAGTCAGTCTCATCAGCAACATCCATTGCAACAGCAACAACTACCGAAGCATCAGCGGAAATACTCACCACGAAATGGCCTAGGAGCAGGCCAACCGCATTTGGCATTCAACAACTTATCGGTGATGTCGATGGACCCAGCCAATTCTAATTCTCTGCACGATTCGGATGGAAATCTTCCATCAAGCGATCGTCTCGCAGCAATTTCCAGTAATAAAAGCAACCAAACCGAGACACCGGGTGGCCAACCTCCGGTCTATGACAATCATCAAGGACGAGCTCTAACACATGTAGCCTCCCCAATGGGGATAGGATATCGCAATGCTCCGCTTGGCGGGCGGTGCTCCCTATCATTCAAGAATCAACCAGCATGCATATCAGTAACTAAGAAGAGACGGTACTTTTCTCAGCCCAGTAGGCACTGGGTCCGCACCTGTCATTCCCCCAGGACCTGCGGACGGTGCCATGGAAGAATCCACATCAAACTCAAGGTTGCTGCCTCACATGCCAAAAGCCACATCCCATCGGTAAGTTTCGATTCAGCACTTTCGACCACCAGCCATCACGTGGTCATTGATCGTGGGTTGCGAATTTACAACTCTGACCCCGATCAAATGGTCAGTTCTGTGGCCAAAGGTACCGAACATCGACGACGGAACTCTTGTCGTCAGCAATCTTTCGACCATCACCAATTCAGGGCGGACGGCTCTCTCTAGACATCCGCATCACTAGAAGTCCACGACCCTGGGCCTCCGGCCCCTGGAACACACAGATTCGCCAAGGATTGGCGAATGCATCCGCAAGCAGTCACCACCAAGTCAGCGGAAAAGAAGCCATATCATTCCCAAGTCAGTGAGCATCAACAGGCCGTTGGCCGAAGTGCCGCTGCACAGAGATCAACCCGACCATTGTTTTGATGGACGTATCAGGGCGGGAGCCCCCACGAAGACCATCGCCATGCATGTTCTGTGAGACGCACCACTACATCTACGTTTGCGAGGGTTTTCGCTTCTTCACACCTGTTCATCGGAAGTCTGTCGCACGAAAAAGGAAACTGTGTCTAAACTGCTTGGGTCGCCACCTCATACGCGACTGCCTCCACAACAAGGTGTACCGACGATGCAATCGAAGACATCTTACCTTGCTGCATGTGCCAACCGCAGCACCCATCAAAGCATCCAGGGTAAAAGTGACCAGTCCTGTTAGCAGCCACTACATGACCGGTTCTTGGCGGTTGCGAATTTACAACTCCAACCCAGAAGAGCTGGTCGACCATACGACTGCTGACAGATCCCCGCAGAGGACAAATATACGACATTGTCGACGTCTACCCCGCAGACCAGATTCAAGGCACTGTGGCGGTTCTACGAACCACACAATCCACTATTGGTCGAGATGTCGTCGTTCCGCCCAGGAACACACTCACCTATAGGTAAATTACACTTGTCCACAGACACGTGTCCTTAAAAGTCCTCCACCATACCTGAAACGAAGGTAACATACATCGTGGAGGCAACTACCCCACGTGTCCACAGACACGTGGGTCACAAGTCCGATCAATCGTCCTACGCCTGCACGGCGATCGAAGGACACAACAAACGGACAAACATTGCCTTACCATGGACATTTAACGCATCGTCCTAAATTCCTAAAAATAATTATATATAATACATCATACAGGCATCGTAAATTCGAAAACCTGATTGGCGTCCCTGCTAGCCAGCGTTACCTGGAAACGTGCAAATATAATCCTTGCCGCCAGCTATGATACGGGACACAATTACCATTGTATACCGAAATCCCATATAGCGCCATTATCCTGCGTTGCAGGCTATTAAGCAGCTGCACAATGATCCTATGATGCTCCTTTGTTCTTTGCTCTTTTCTCAATTCCCTTTTGACAGGACCTTCGCTGCAGGAGAAAACAATGGATCTATTAGCACACGTGCTATTAGATCAACTAGAGAGAACATTCGAGATTCAGGATCCGCGAACGCAACCGTCGCGATATTCGGTCAGCAAGTAACATTCACGGAGGTCAGATCCTCCATTCCCACGAGAGTCATTCGTGTGTCGTCGCAGTCGAAATACAGATTCCCAACGAGGGAGTTAAGAGAAAAGTGAACCAACCACCGAAGGTTGTGAGTGTGTCGGCGAATAATTACGTGTTATATTATACCTTTATATAAGAATACCTTTTGTAAAATCGCCACGCGCGTTCCAGTGTAGTGAATCCTGGATTACCAGCAATAAAATAAAGAAAAATATAAACAAACCTTTTCGCTGTGTTTTTAGTAAAGTGCCGTTTCGCTCCGTTGTGCATTCATGTGAACAGTGTTCGGCGGAACACTTCACCGTCATCGTCAAACATTCGACAAAAGTAAAAAAATATCCGCCAAAGCACCACTCTGCTACCATCATAGACCAAAGAGCACACAATGCCCCGCTTGGTGGGCGGCGCTCCTCAGTATCCAGGGACCGACCGAGTCCCAACCGCTGCAACCGAATGAACGCTGCGGCCTCAACCGCAAGCGACCGCATCGTTCCGGTCATTAATTCCGAAGAGGTACCAATGGACGTAGCGCTCATCACTACCACTTGTCTCGAGGTAGTAAGACCAATCCCCAGCCATCACATGGTTACCGATCGTGGGTTGCGAACTTACAACTCCAACCCAGATCGCATGGCCAGTTCCATGACCAGCAAAGACAACGGCCTCCAGCACCGAGGGGGACCAACCTATAATCATCATCAACCCCCCGGGCCGTCCAAGACACCTCCGTCTTCAACACTTTTCAGAGCGGCGGCTCTCTCATAATCGACCCTCGAGTTGACGGGGGACTGCGGAGGACCGCTACCAGTCCACTCGGGAGTACCACCGCCAAAACCGGCATTCTTCCATTGGAGGAGATACCTTCTCCTGGACCATTCATCAGAACCCCCGACCCATCTCCGGACGACTACCCTCTGGAGCCAGACGATTCGCCAATGATTGGCGACGGCGGGCGGAATGTTGCGGATTCGCCCTTGACACAACCGGCGAATTCACGATTAAATGCTACCTGTGGCACCACCCTAAACAATGTCAGCAATCAGCTGACATTTTAAATGAAATTCTGTTGGTTGTCAAACGACAACCATTTTGCTTTTTCTATTTTTCTTTCTTCTTCGTTAATCTCTTGACGACACAAGCCGCGTCATTTTCAATCCTGGGAAATCTATATCATCAAATAAAATAGACCATTTTTTATCACATCAAATCAACCCGCGTGGATTCTTCTTTTGTTGGGGACAATTCTCTTGAGAATTCCTTTTATATTCTAGATTGCTTCTCACCTTAAAGGTATTCGTTGCTATTTTCACAATAATTTCCAAATTACTTTAGAGCCATCATCACACGCCAGGAGACACCATCGTGTTCCTGACCCTAGCACCCAGCCCACAACAAATCAACAACCCTTTGTGTGTGTGGAAGGTGTGTTCAACACTTGTTGGACACACTCTTTAAACCCCGAAATTTATCCAGAACATCTAAGCTACTATTGTACAAGACCGTGGTCTTACCAGTACTCATGTATGGATCCGACACATGGGTGCTCAATAAAAGGCATTCTAAATTCTTAGCCGCGTTAAAGAGGAAGGTCTTAAGAAGAATTGTTGGCCTCGTATGTGAGGGAGGACAATTCTCCAGACGTTACAACCATGAGTTGTACACGATCTATGTTGAAGGTAGCGTTATAAGAAAAATCAAGCTGGGTAGACTCCAGTGGGCGGGACACCTAGCACGAATGAACGAAAAGGAACCTGCCCGAAAAGTCCTTTGTGGCAGGATGTATGGAAGGCGACAGCGCAGTAGATCTTGCCTGCGATAGAGAGATGGCGTAGACCAGGACGCCCAGAGCCTGGGAGTGCCAAACTGGATGACGTCGGCTCGAAATCGGGACCGATGGAGAGACGGATACCCCGTTTGCAATCAAAAACAGCAGCGCGTTGATGAATCAACGGCCGGTTTGGAGCTGGGTTTATTTCGATGTTTTGTGACGATGGGTGAAACGTGGGTCCATTATCATACGTCAGAGTCCAATAGGCAGTCCGCAGAGTGGCTGGAAAGCCATGAAAGCAGATCAAAGCGTTTTGTTGGGATGCCATGAAAGTAGACCAAAGCGCCCAAAAGACCAACGTTCGGCCGAGAAGGTTATGGCCTCCGTTTTTTTAGGATGCGTATGGCATAATCTTCATCGATTAGCCGCAGAAGGAAGAACAAGCACAGGATCGTACTATGCAGCATTATTGGACAAAATGAACGACAAAATAAAGAAAAAATTGTCCCATATGGCGAAGAAAAAACTGCTGTACTACCACGATAACCCACCGTCACACACGTCCCTGCAAGCGATTGTCAAATTGGACCAACTACGATTTGAATTGGTTACTGACACACCGTACTCTCCAGACTTAGCCTCCGTGACTATTATCCTTACCCAAACTTCAAGTGGTAACTCCAGGGAAAGGGATTCATATCGAATGAGGAAGTCATCGCGGAACTCGAGGCGTATTTCGAAGGCTTGGCGGATTTGGAATTGCAGAAAGGACATCGAAATGTGGAAAATCGCTATACCAAGTGTATCGCCCTCGAAGGCAACTGCGAGGGCAGGTCAAAAAGTCTTTGGAAAATGAGGACGATTTTCTTTTATTTTCTCGTTTCTCAAGACCTAATAATGACGCATAAATTATCCAGTTATCGTCTGTCCCTTTTCCAAATAGTCAATGAAGATAATACCCCCTGCATTCTAAAAAAACCCAGTAGCCATAACCTTTCCAGCTGATTTCACCATCTTTGCCTTCTTTGGAACCCGTTCGCCTTTAATAATCCACTGTTTTGACTGTTCTTTCGTCTCAGGGGTGCAGTGGCGTATCCGTGTTTTATCTATAGTTACTAATCTGAGCAGAAACTTATCTGGTTTGCGACACATGCGCTAGAAGAGCCGTAGAAGAGACCACGCGATTGCGTTTGTTCTCAGCTGAGAGAAAATGCGGCACCCATATCGCAGATAGTTTTTTCATACACAATTTATCAGATACCTACAAGGTATTTCTATATTATATTTGACAGATACATAGTGAGGAATGATGCTTACTAAAAACAGACCATTTGCGATGCTACAAGCGCCATCGTAGGCGTTTCTAAGGACTTATTGACCTACCCTCGTATCTAACAAAGGGGAATATAAAGCCTTTGTAGTAAAAAATCGGTGGCTGAAAACCTGGGCGTAATTTGTTCAATTCTGTGGCAAGGACTATATAACCTGCCCTCGTATCTCTGTTAAAATCGCAACATGAGATCGATGTTCACTATTGACAACAGTCATCCCTTATTACGGTAACCTAAAACGATTTAATGAGGTGATTGGTTTCTTATGGGAGCAATTGAGATGCGGTAAAATGATATGGTGAAAAAGTCGGTTGGTTGGCATCGGGCGATAGTAAGTAGAGTCTGTGATTAAGTGTGGAAGAGTAGCAACCAAAATCGGTGGGTCTGTGGGTGATATTAGTTAGTGTACCAGCACGGGCACAGGTTCACTAATATTCTACCGTGTTCCGCCGAACACTATTCACCGAAGGAAACACCGAGTTATTGTTTTTTGTAATTTGTTTTTATTGTTACCCAGCAATTTTGTTTTTTAGCACATCAATTAACGTTTTATTGGGCAGCAGCACAGGAAACACGCTTCAACAATGAAATGTGTCTAGTTTAGAATTTAATTAACTTTTAGATTTTGAAAATCAAACAGTTAATGAAATTTATAAATTGTTTGTTGTTTGTATTTTACTTTTTTGTATGATTTATTTGTTTTCACAAAAACTATTGAACACCTTCGTATGAACTTAATGTTATTTTTTATCAAAGAGACTATTGCATATGGTTTTTGTGCCGCACTATATGTTTTCGATAATAACAATTTAGGATCAATAAATTTACGTTATTTCAAAGATTTACGGATAAATTCATGTGGAAAAATAAACTAAAACTTCCCCGAATTGGAAAATAAAATACACACAGACGCCCTTGACGTTACTCGTTCTTCGGTGCGCACTCCTCTGGTGGTAAAACTCGACGTTCCCCTCTCACGGCTATTACTCGACTCCTTTGACTCGTGCAGAGTCGACCCTCGGCTAGGGGTGAGTTTCGCTCATAAGAGAAAGGGAAGTTTTCTCTTTGGTAACCGGGGGGAGAGGATATCTCTGAGTAGGTACTGGCGAGTGTGCGGTTGATCCCACGGAGATTACATTGTTTACCCATGCTGCCAGGTAAACGAAACCGAGAAAAGGAAATTGTGGGAGATGTTCATGCAGCTGTGTAAATAGGCTACATGCCATTAGGGAAACTGGTGCTAAAAACAATTTAGATACTTACACAATGGTGATCGTGCACGGTATCTATGCTGGCGGAATGGATCGAATTCTTTTGTGTGCATATTTACATGCTGGTGAATTCGGTTTTTGGCGGATAGACGCGAGATGCGAACAATGCTTTTGTCGGTTGGACAAAAGGCTGCCTTGGTAGTGGTAAGCCGAGAAAATCTGCTGCGCACATGTGTGGCAGAGTACGCCGGCTGACGGGGGCGCCGATAAGGTTCCCTGATTTATGACGGTTACTTTGTATGCTAACCGAATTATTTTCAGGTACCTTGTGGTGAAGCGTTAACGCATGAAATATGCCCTTGGGGAAGAAATGTTTGCAGGTGACTACGGGTTGGCGAAGGGGGTTGGCGTTGGAATTGCGGGTGGTTCTTCGCGTAGTTTTAAAGAACCCCCACAGGTCATTATTAGAGGATAAGCCTAATTTATACTATATCTTATTGAAAATACTAATTGTGCAAAACGTGTTACTTGATGAAAGTGATATACTTAATTTCTACGGTGCTAATAACTGATTATGTAATACTCGTACTTTATACTTAATTGAAAAGGTTATACTAATTGTACTATTTCTAATTGACAATACTAAATGTGAAAAGTTTGATACTTGGCGAAAGCGATTTACTTAATTGTTAAATGAAACCAATTGAATAAAAAGACTTAAATAACAAAAAAAGTACTTCTCTTCATGACGTGTGAACGTTACCATTGAACTGAATAAACTAAACCAGACGAAGCATTTGAAGTTCCACATCTTGCGAAATTTCGAGAGAACTCGAGGTGTGCTAAATAGGTAAATGCGAATTCTATCATCGACAATCTTAAAATAGACTGGAACAGGAAGCTCTTCCATCGCCACCCCAACGGGCAAAAAACCAGACAGCCGTAGGAGAAACCGTACCCCTCTTAGTTATATTTTTTGATGCAAACAAATATACCCGCAACACTCTTCATCCGTTCGAATTATGCTTTGACATTATTTAGCAACATGAAATGTCTTTTCTATAAAACGCAGCCTCATTATTTCAAAATGTATTATGACGCATATGACAATCAGTACTAGAGTATTCGAGAAAGTCCGAAACAAAGTACTAGAATATTCTAGAAAGTACTGGAAAGCTGGAGACTATGAACAGTAGAACAAACAACAAGCAATGACACAATATTTAATGTTTTAAAATTACTGTGGGGAAGGAAACTCACTGCGTGTGTTTTAATCGGCTTTAATACGTTCAACAAATTAACAAATGTGTATTAAGCACAGTAATACCGGAATAAACAAATGCCCACCGGCTTTTACAATATCACGCATTGTTGTCAAAGTCACACATTTGGAATATCAATCGGGTCTCGAAGTGGCAGTGTTTGTTCAACTGCAGCTAATTTTTTGACAAAAAAAAAAAATAATAATAAAGATACAATTTTTTAGGCGTACCAATAAATTTTGCTTCTCAGTGTTTTGCAATACAATTTAGATTATTTATAGCTTGGGAGATATCACACGGTTTGATGAAACAAGTTTGAAGAATGAACAAAGTGATATACAATATTTTATGCATATATATTGTATATATATATATATATTGTGACGCATATGACAATCAGTACTAGAATATTGGAGAAAGTCCGAAACAAAGTACTAGAATATTCTAGAAAGTACTGGAAAACTGGAGACTATGAACAATAGAACATTCAAGGCAATGGAACGAACAGAAACGAAACGCTGAATCAGAATGAGGAAACGGTATAAATAAGTCGCACACAGATCGTGGATATGAGTAAGAAGTAAGAAGTAGAAAGCGAAGCAAGCGGTGAGTAAAGAAGTAAGAAGTAAGCTGTAAAAGACGCGATAAGTACGGAAGCGATAAGTCAAGAAATCGTTAAGTGTACGGTAAAAGTAACGGTTGTTATTAACAGACTAATAAAGTGTTACATTAATTCAAAATCAATTTAACGGCTCTTATTTATTAAAAATAATTAATCCAGCGAACCCTAAGCTCGCTACAATTGGTGTCAGAAGTGAGATTAATTATTGGTGAAATAAATAAGTCTGTGTAAGTGTATTGTGACGATGTCAGATCGACATTTGGAGGATCGGAACCTGGATAGCAGAGGAGAGAAGCCAATTCTTCGACAGCGTCTGCAAGCAGCAATAGAGGAAGAGGATATTGATGTCGGCACAGATGCTTTTACGAGTGGGCCAGACTGTCCGGTTGGAGAAGAAACAGCGAGTCAAGATGGTGCCAATGTAACGGAGAAGAGTTCGGCACCGTTGGACATTTCGGAGAGGTTCAGGATGATGATGGCAAAATTGGACGCGCCAGCTGCAGAGTTTAAGGCAAAATTAGATGCGCGAGCTGCAAAATTGGATGCGCGAGCTGCAGACGTTAATGCAAAATTGGACGCGCGAGCTGCAGAGTTTAAGGCAAAATTGGATGCGCGAGCTGCCAAATTGGATGCCCAAAGGCAGTGTATGAAAGAATTCTGGACTCGGAAGCGGAAGAATCTGAGGATGAGGAGGAATTGGAGCCACATGAAAGGAAGAAACTCAGGAAGATCAAAGCTATGGCCGACAGCAGTGAGGAAGAGGAGGAAGATGACGATGATGTGTTACGTGAAGAACTGAAGGATCTCATCGATGATAACCCGATTGAAGAGGACGGCAGTGATGGTGAAGACACTGATGCTTCAGGCCGTTCCCCGAAACGGTTTTACAATGATGATGACGAGTTGGACGACCGACTGGAAGACGACGACTGTGACCTTATTGAAGAGAATCTTGGTTTGAAAGTCGAACGCAGAAAGCGTTCCAAGCGTCTACGTCGTACACAGGACGAAGAAAGTGATGGAGAGGAACAGCACATCGATGAAGGTTTAGCACGTGAGGCTATAGCCGAGCAGCTATTCGACGACGAAGACGATGTTGAACGCCGCTCTGAACGTAATCACAGGGAAACTAAGGCGGCAAAACATTTCAATGATGATGAGGAATCGGAGTCTGATGCTGAGGATTTTATTGCAGACGACGAAGGAAGGCTAATTGCTGAGAAGAAGAAGAAAAGACGACTTCTAGTCACTGACGCGTCATTGCAAGAAGGTCAGGACAGTTTCGGTGTAGATTTCGACTATGAGGATCTCACTAATTATGACGAGGACGGATATGAACCCTCATACGAACCTAGTGAATTGGAAAGGGGTCACTTTACGGATTTGGACAATGAAATCCGTAAAACGGATATTCCTGAGCAAATGCAATTGCGCGAAGTTCCGGTTACGCCTGTTCCAGAGGGACCCAATGAACTACAAGATGAAGCTGAATGGATTTACAAACAGGCGTTTTGTAAATCAACTGTTTCCGAACAAGAGAGATCAACGGATGTTGGAGGTCGAGACCGCTATTATAAGCCACCACATACGAGGGGAAAGATCAAGCAAGCCCTAGATTGTAGGCGTAATCAATAGCTAGAGGCGCCGTTCATTGCGTTCTATAGAGAAGAACACAAGCAACGAGAATTAACGTGCGACGATCTATGGAAAGTCTATTACTACGACGCACGCTGGTGTTTACTGTCAGCTCCAAAGAACAAATCGCTCCAGTTATTTGAAAAGATGCGGAACTACCAGTTGGATACGGTTATGAAATCGACAGATGCTCCAATACCAGATGATATGCGTGTAATTAAAGATGAAGATCTAGATCGCTTACGTGATGTGTAAACTCCAGAAGAGCTTAAGGATGTGCACATGCATTTTCTTTTATACTATTCGCATGAGATCCCTAAAATGCAAGAGGAATTCCGTCGTCAGGAAAAGAAAGAATGGCGGCAGGCTAGAGCTGACGCGAAAAGGAGAGCAGTAGAAAATTTGGAAGAAGGTCATTTTGCCAGACGAACTCTCGAACAGTAAGGACGTAAATTTTAGCCATATTGTGCAGTGAAAGAATTGTGAACACAAAACCGCGTGTGAATATTTTATTACGGTACTGTGCGTGTTGTAAGTGTATTGCTTTTGTTAGTGTACTTTAAATTAACCGGTTCCAAAGTAAAGCAAAAGTAAAAGAGAAATAAATAAAAAATGGCCTTAGGGCCAAAGCAGCCCACCGGCAACAGATTCGGTATGTTGCAGGAAACGTCCTTGGGTGACGTCCCCGTCAATAAAAAAAAACGGCAGGCATTTAGTCCTATTGAATCGAACTTCCCGGAATTACCAACAAAGACAAGTGAAAAAAACCCGAAATTTATACAAATTGTTCCTAATGACGCGACAAAACCTCTGACCGGAGTGAACGTATTCGTGTTAAAAAGAGCTATAGACTCAATTAGTACACAATATGACAAAGTGTCCATGCTAAGAGACGGTTCAATTCTCTTACTAGTGAAAGATGAACAAACAGCTCTACGTTTTGTAAATACCAAACGGTTCGATCAACTATGTCCGGTAACAATAAAGTTGCATCCGAAATTAAACCTCTCGAAAGGTATTGTTTACGCACCATACCAAATTAATGTTCCGGAAGAAGACATCGTCCAAGAAATGAAACCTCAAGGAGTGGTAAGTGTCCATAAATTTAAAAAATCGCAAAATGGCGAAATCAGGGCCTTCGGACTAATGTTGTTTTCATTTGACCGCTTCAATCCACCGAGTAACATAGAAATCGGATGGTACAAAGCCAAAGTAAATGAGTATATCCCAAGACCAATGCGCTGCCGCCAATGCCAACTACTCGGACATACAGCCAAATGGTGCAAACGAAACCCAGCGTGCAACAACTGCAACCTTCCTCCACACCTCGACTTAGAATGCGCCCGAACCCACTGTGCCAACTGTCAAGGCCCTCACCCTGCTTCATCACCATCATGCCCCCAATATATAGAAAACCAGTCCATTCTTGAAATACAAACGAGAAATAAAATTTCTCTATCCGAAGCGAAACGGATATATAGGGAACGAAATCCCACGCCATCAAATAAACCAAAGGAATCCTATGCCGCACTCCTCAAAACAACAGCCACACATATAGAATCACCAATAAAAGAAACTACAAAACAAAACCCAACAAAAACTACACTCCAACCAACATCGACAAACACTTCATCCATTTCAAACTGCCCTTCTACATCTGCAGAATACCGTAAAGCCATACAAAACCAATCACCTCTAATCATAAAACCCACAACAACTAACCGTAACAACGAACCTATACCTATTAAAAAAAACACTAACATAAAAATAAATGAACCCACCATTCAAGAATTATTAAACTCCCCACTCCCTCACAATAACCACATATAACCCTAACACTCCCAACGAAAGCACAGTCTCTGTGTCTCGAGAAAATCCCAACTCGGGCCGAAGCAGACAGGGCTTCGGCTTGAATGGATCAACACTCGAGGCACGGAGACTGAACCCTTACAACAACAAAATCCCCAACAGCAGCAGGTTTAATATACACAATAGCATTCATGTCCATAAACACACAATACTACAGTGGAATCTGAACGGACTCAAAAACAATATGCATGAGCTCCAAATACTCATCAAAGATCTGAAACCATCCATCATAGCTCTACAAGAAACGCACATCCGCCACGACTCTCGGGCCACAGGACCCAAAGAATACGCGGCATTCTTTCACAACCTTACGGAAAATGTTGCTTCTAAACATGGTGCAGGTATACTTATACATAGATCAATCCCACATAAACTTATAGTAGTACACTCTGCAATCTCGGTCGTAGCAGTAGAAATAAATATCGGCAGAAACCTCACGATAATATCAGCATACACCCCCACATCCCAACCAATAACGATACACGATCTTACCACTATCACAGATAGCTTCCAAACCCCGATACTTCTCCTCGGAGATTTTAATGCGTGGAGTCCCATCTGGGGATCTTCGTCCACTAATAAAAGGGGAAGAACCGTAGAGAAATACATACTGACCGCAAATCTAGCACTACTCAATAACGGTAGCCACACACATTTTTCCACTCACAAATCCCTCACACATGTAGACTTATCACTAGCCTCACCTCAATTGGCCCCAATGTGCACTTGGAATACTTTACCCAACCTGCACGGGAGCGACCACTTTCCAATAATAATAAACATTAACACTAGCATGTGTCCCAAACCCTCCAAACTTCTTCCTAAATTCAAAACCGAACTTGCTAATTGGAGTAAATTTCAAAATATAACTACCCAGGCACTAAGTCAACATGTAGAGAGTCAAAATATTAATCAAGAAACAGCCATAATCACTAAAGCAATCCGAATAGGAGCAAACGCCTCGATACCACAAACAAGTCGAAAACTCCATAAGGCAGTAGTTCCCTGGTGGAATCCAGTATTGGACACCCTAAGGAAGAAAAAACAAGAAGCCTGGAGAATTTTCAAAAGATTCCCCTCCGATTTTAACCTAATCAATTATAAAAAGTTAAATGCTCTTTTTCGCAAAAATGCCAAGGAAGAAAAAAGAAAAGCCTTCCAAACATTTACCGAAAAGTTAAATCCGAACTCTACTCCCAGAAAAATCTGGGCGGATATAAAAACGCTAACTGGGCAGTATCGCCCCCTCTCAATAAAATGCATGAACACCGACTCAGGCACCCTCACATCTCCCCAGCAAATTGCAGACCATCTCGGCAAAACATGGTCAAACTACGCAGAAGACGTAAACTTTCACCCGTCATTTCTCTCTGCCAAAAGAGACACAATTAGCCCGTCCCCTCACACAAGCCCATCCTCTAAATTAATAGATCTCCCGATCAATAAAATTGAATTAGAGTCAACCCTACACGGCGCCACAGGTAAAACACCAGGATATGATCGAGTCGATTACATAATGTTAAAGAACAGTCCACCACTCCTGAGACACCGAATACTCCATCTCTTCAATAACATACTCCAAACAGGTGTAATTCCACAAGTATGGAAAATAGCCACAATTGTACCCAAACCAAAACCCACGGGCGAACCGACTTCGGCAAAAGGATATCGCCCAATATCGTTACTCCCATGTCTAGGAAAAACATTTGAAAAAATTGTAGCTAGACGACTCAACTGGTTCATGGAGAAAAACAATCTAATAAGCATTGAACAGGTTGGTTTCAAGCAAGGACGTGGAACGATTGATGCGCTACTCCATATCGACAACTTCATCACATCTTCTTTGTCAACCAAAAAGCATACAACAATTCTCTCCATAGATTTTGAAAAAGCGTTCGACCGGATCGGCCCTCGTGTGATTTTGAATAAATTAGCGTAATGGAGAGTTGGTAACAATATGTTCTACATAATCAAGTCCTTTCTTTCCAACAGGAAGTTTAGAGTTAAAACAGGTGGTGCATTCTCACAAATATACAACATAAAAAACGGTATTCCACAGGGTTCTCCACTATCAGTCCTATTATTCGCTATAGCCTTTGACGGAATAAACGACATTCTCGTAAAATATAAAAACATAAAACACTGCCTCTACGCTGACGACCTAGTTATTCTAACAAACGTAAACGATCTCAACGAAGTACAATCTACCTATTCAGAAATACTACACGACATCACTAATTGGTGTAAAACCTCAGGCGCAAAGATCTCCCTCGAAAAAACTAAAATGTTACACATTTGTAGAAAAACCAGCTGCAGCAAAAACATCACACTTCCCTTTCAGAATCACACAATCCCTACAATCCAATCCATGAAAATCCTCGGTATCCTCTTTGACAGTAAATACAATTTTAAAGAACATTGTTTAGCACTTAAGAAAAGCCTAGCTGCAAGATTAAATATTGTAAAATACTTAGCATATAAGAATGGATCTGCACATACTAACACCCTTATTAACATAACTAAAGCCATCATCCTATCTAAAATCGACTACGGACTAATGATATACGGAAAATGTAGCAAAACGACCCTGCAAACAATAAAATCTCCCTATCACGCCGCAGCTCGAGCAAGTACCAGAGCATTCCGTACTACACCAATTAAAAACATCCTCGTCGAATGCGGTCTCCCATCTATAGAAAACAGACTAAAATATATATCAGCTACACTTGCTCACAAATTTACAATGTCTATAGCAACCCCTATAGTGCAGGACATCCGAAAAATTTATAAAAAAAAACGAAGGTCGAGATACCGCTCAGGACTGGAAAGGGCCATCGATATAGCCAAGGACTTACATATCCCTATAAATATTTCAAAACCCCACCGCACACAACACCCTCCATGGTTAATTCCGGGAAATACAATCTTAGATGACCTGTCCCATTATCCAAAACATTCAACAAATCAGATAATCTATCAAAAACTTTTCAAGGATACCATCGACAAACATCAAAACTGGAACCTGTTTTTCACAGATGGTTCCAAAAACGAATCAAATGTGTCATTTGCTATAGTCAACAATCGCAAAGAAATAATCAGAATGGGATCACTTCCCACCTTTTGTTCCATCCTATCAGCGGAAGCAACGGCAATTTTGGAAGCAACAAAACTGATCCAGAAAATCCCAACGATTATCTGTACTGATAGCCTTTCAACTCTAAAAGCAATAACCAACGTAAACTCCACAAATGCTGTCATTCGTCAAATCCAAGATAACATTATTAAGAAAGCTAATAAAATAAAGCTACTTTGGACCCCCGGGCACTGTAACATTAGTGGAAATGAAGCGGCCGACGCGGCCGCAAAACTAGGGACAAAGTCGCCTCTCGTCTCCTTCTATTATCCTAACAAAACGGACATAAGAAGACAGGTAAAAAATGCCCTTAAGAACGTAGAGGAAGAAGAATGGCACCACTACACCCACCTGTACAGCACTATTAAACAGGACACCAAACCCGTTACATACCCAACAACAGTCTCAAACAGAAAAATAAAATGCTTCCTACGACTCCGGCTAGGACACACCAAAATCACACACCAACACATCCTTACAAAAACCAGCCCCCCACAATGCAGTAACTGCAACAACCAAGTCCCACTTACTCCACATCACATCATATTCGACTGCCCAAAAGTCCAAACCATAGCAAACCAACTATTTGGAAACGACCCCTTCAGCAACATTCTGGCAAAACCATCAGAACAAAATATCAACTACACATACGAATTACTAACACTTACTAACCTTCATAACAAAATTTAAAGTAACTCGATATTAGCCGAAAGCCCTAGCAGCTAGCGCTATTTAGAATTAAGTTATTGTGTAATTAATTACATCGTAATAAATAATAATAATAATAATAATAATAATTGGAAGAAGGTCAAGAACTTCCATCGCCGAACGCCAAAATGAAAATGGTACATCGTGACCGACTGGCACAGTTTGGTTAGCCCAGAGGACCAGTGAACTTAGTTCGGGACGAACTGATCTAGCCGGAGGGTAGTGTGACGCATATGACAATCAGTACTAGAATATTCGAGAAAGTCCGAAACAAAGTACTAGAATATTCTAGAAAGTACTGGAAAACTGGAGACTATGAACAGTAGAACATTCAAGGCTATGGAACGGACGGAAACGAAACGCTGAATCAGAATGAGGAAACAGTATAAATACGTCGCACACAGATCATGGAGATGAGTAAGAAGTAAGATGTAGAAAGTGAAGCAAGCGATGAGTAAAGAAGTAAGAAGTAAGCTGTAAAAGACGCGATAAGTACGGAAGCGATAAGTCAAGAAATCGTTAAGTGTACGGTAAAAGTAACGGTTGTTATTAACAGACTAATAAAGTGTTACATTAATTCAAAATCGATTTAACGGCTCTTATATATTACAAATAATTAATCCAGCGAACCCTAAGCTCGCTACAGTATAATATATGACAGTTGTGCTTACTGCCAAGACATCCAGGATTCTTGTCCTATTTTAAATGTTCACACGATTTCTACGAACTAAGTGGTGACACCTCTATCTTTTGTTTTGATTACAGCGACTTATTGGCTGCAATATAACATCCAGAGACGTCATTTTTTAAACAGCACGCATTTAAAAATTCATCTGTTAATTACTCTTCAAGTATGCACTCAAGTTTACTTACACAAAATGCCCTTCGATACATTGAAAAATAAACATTAAAAAATAATACATAAAATATTGCATAATACAACCTCACCTCGAAAACAATAACTTTAAATTGATTGCCCTGAAGTTTCAATCCTACCTCCGAAGTTTAAATCTTTAAATACATTACATACAACTTGGTATTGAATTAGTATAGTAATGGTCGGGTGTCCAACATCTTCCTATTCATAAAGTATGCATACTTTAGTTTCACCGCTGACTAGACACTTAACCACATAATAATCTCCTTGAGGGTAACTAATCATCCAAAAAAAAGTTGCTCGAAAAAATTAACAAAAAGTGAACATGAACTAAACAGTTTCCATTCTTTTATGTGGTGGAATAGTGAATCATAGTTTGTTATTGCTGTGGGTAAGTTATGTTATGCTACCGAGGTGTCATAGCACGCCCGGGCACTTTTTGAACACTTTCAAATTTTTATCTTCCACTTGGTATTATTAATGTGGATGTCGATGCGCATATATAAAGAACTAGATAAAATGAGAAACAAACAGCAATCTAAAAAAGTGAATCACAGTTTAGTGACAATAGCGGACGCTTATCTCACCTTAATCATTTACTCAATCGCCCTGATATTCGATCAGTTTGTTCTCGTTTCAAAAAACGAGTTCTAGGAAATGTATCACCTTTAATGTCTGAACGTGGACTCTAAAGGTTTTTTTTTTAAAATAGGTCTTTGCGTCAATGTTTGCTATGCAACTTGACCGGATCATAAAACTTTAACCATTAAATAAATACGGGTTTAAAATCGTCGTATTATTCTTACTTTGCAAATATATATGGTATCAGACCATGACTGTATTAACTCTTTTAAGGTATCAAATAAGAAGGGTGTGTGTGAGCCTCCATACAATAAATAATTAATCGAAGCTACGCCACTTCCGCAGTGTCAACAACAGGATCGTGCAAAGCGGAGATGACTTGGTTGCAATGATTGAGGGTGTTGGGTAGGAATGATTTATGTGACACAAATTCCTTGGTCTTTCTTTTTGTTAAATTAAAACTCTTTACGCGGGAGATTCTGTAAAGTATAAATCTCTATACTCTCAAGAAAACTCATGTATTCCGTGAGAAAACTTTAATAAGAAAAAAGTGATACATTTTTTGTTAGCGATTAACTGCCAAAATTCGAATGAACACCCCATCACTGTTACGTTTATTGCAATCTCGTTATTATTTATTTTATTTATTTTATTTAGTGGTTAAGTGCCCCATTTATTAGCTTAGTAACAGGTCAATTTAAAAGTCCCCGGCCGGACACATAGATGGCGGCACTAGAATTAAATCCATATGATTTTTAGTTAGCCCTAACCTTCAAAAGACGCGTGTATAAATTTGACAGATGTCGGATCATTAGTTTGTGAATTATAGTACTTTGAGTGAAGCAACTTCTGTTATTGTGAAAAAAATGGATAAAAAGGAATTTCGCGTGTTGATAAAATATTGCTTTTTGAAGGGAAAAAATACAGTTGAAGCAAAAACTTGGCTTGATAACGAGTTTCCAGACGCCGCCCCAGGAAAATCAACCATCAAGGATTGGTATGCTAAGTTTAGACGTGGTGAAATGAGCACCGAAGACGGTGAACGCAGTGGACGCCCAAAAGAGGTTGTTACCGACGAAAACATTAGAAAAATCCACAAAATGATTTTGAATGACCGTAAATTGAAATTGAATGAAATAGCAGGCACTCTAAAGATATCAACTGAACGTGTACATCATATCATTCACGAATATTTGGGTATGAGAAAGCTCTGTGCAAAGTGGGTGCCGCACGAGCTCACTTTTGACCAAAAACAACGACGAGTTGATGATTCGGAGCAGTGTTTGGAGATGATCAAGCGTAATAAACCCGAGTTTTTGCGTCGATATGTGACATTGGAAGAAACGTGGCTCCATCATTTCACTCCGAAGTCCAATCGACAGTCATCCGAGTGGACTGCACACGATGAACCCGCCCCAAAGCGTGGAAAAACGCAACAGTCGACTGGCAAGGTTATGGCGTCTGTATTTTGGGATGCGCGCGGAATAATTTTCATTGACTATCTTGAAAAAGGAAGGACCATCAACAGCGACTATTACACAGCGTTATTGGACCGTTTGAAGGACGAAATCGCCGAAAAACGACCGCATTTGAAGAAAATGAAAGTGCAGCTTCACCAAGACAATGCACCGTGTCACAAGTCAGTGAAAACGATGGCAAAAATCCATGAATTGGGCTTCGAATTGCGTCCGCATCCACCGTATTCTCCAGATCTGGCCCCCAGCGACTATTTCCTGTTCTCAGATCTCAAAAGAATGCTCGCTGGGAGGAAATTTTCGTCGAATGAAGAGGTGATCGCCGAAACTAAGGCCTATTTTGAAGCAAAGGACAAATCGTACTACAAAAAAGGTATCGAAAAGTTGGAGGGTCGCTATAATCAGTGTATCACCCTCGAAGGGAATTATGCTGAATAAAAAAAACGAATTTTGCCAAAAAAATGTGTTTTATTATGGAAGGCCGGGGACTTTTCATTTGATCTGTTACAAGCTTATACGAGGGTTGCCTTTTATATTTCGGGATTAGAGAACAAAAACAAATATTGATCATCGAAAATCACTTTATTGTTTTTCAAAATATTCCCCATGAAGATCTATACACTTTTTCATGCGTTTGAACCAATTGTCGAAGCACTTTTGCCACTCTGATTGAGGTATCTCCAACACATGCATTCTGAATGCAGCAACCGCTTCTTCAGGTGTCGAAAAACGTTGACCTCTCAGTTTGTTTTTTACGTACGGCAATAAAAAGAAGTCATTCGGTGCCAAGTCAGGACTATACGGCGGATGACCCATCAAATCGATGTTTTGGGTGCTCAAAAATGCAGTCGTCGCAACCGATGTGTGAGAGCTCGCATTGTCGTGGTGAAGAGTGATCCGTCTTCAGCGGTTGGTTTTCCTGATTTCTTGGAAGACAACTGGCAAACAAATGGTTGTGTACCACTCAGAATTGACTGTTCTGCGTTGTTCTAGTGGTACGGTTGCGACATGTACAGTTTTTCCGAAAAAACAGGTGACCATTTGCTTGGAAGTGCTTCGTGCGCGAACAACTTTTGTTGGATTTGGCTCATTCTGAAACACCCAGACAGTCGACTGCTGTTTACTTTCGGGCTCATACGCGTAAATCCACGATTCATCACCTGTCACGATGTCATAGACGTGTTTCGAAGCACCGCGATCGTATTTTTTGAGCATTTCTTTCGACCAATTGACACGAGCCTTTTTTTGGGCGATTGACAAATTGTGTGGGATCCAACGCGAACAAATTTTTTTGACAGTCAAATGTTTATGCAATATTGAATGTATGCTGGTCCCACTAATGCTTAAGGTTGTCTCAATCTCACGATAGGTCACATGACGATCTTCCAATATCAGTTCGCGCACAGCATCAATGGTTTTCGGAACAACAACTGATTTTGGACGACCTTCACGAAATTCATCTTGGAGTGAACTACGACCACGATTGAATTCACCATACCATCGATAAACACTGGTCCTTGATGGAGCTTCATCGCCAAAAATTGAATTAAGTTCATCCATGCACTGTTGCTGAGTTAATCCACGCCGAAAGTTGTGAAAAATAATCGCACGAAAATGTTGACGATTTAATTCCATTTTTGGGCCGAGATGAATCTTTTAAGTTACTGTAAACAAAACAAAATTATTATAATAAATTTAGGTTGTCTCCTACAGGCCTAGTGTTCGAATTACCATATACTGAATTGGGTTCCGATATCTGAGACAGTTGGCTGCATTTTAAGGATTCATAGATCTCTCGTTCTAGTGTGGCGGTTCTACGAACCACACAATCCACTATTGTTCGAGACGTCGTCGTTCCAGCAAGGAACACACTCACCTATAGATAAATTACACGTACCCACAGACACGTGTCCTCAAAAGTCCTCCTTTCCCCCTGAAACAAAATGCAACATGCATCTGGGAGTCAACAACCCCATCCACAGAAACGTGGATCACAAGTCCGACCAATTGTCCTACGCCTGCACGGCAATCGAAGGGCACGACACAGCATAGAAATTGTGTACCAATCCATTAACTGGATATACACAAACGGCTGGCTCAGCTGCGCCAGATGTCGACAGACATCACATCACAAACCACTTCGTCTAAACAAAGACGAATGCGATGCATCAGCAATAAACCAATACTGTTCCCATAGGGATATGTAAACAACGATAATTACATTATCCCAATGATCGGCTAGGGAAAAACCCTCACCCGATTGTTTACGTAAATAATCCATTAGAGGTGTGAAATTCGGATCACAGAGTGATCTACAGCATGCAAACAATAACCTCCGTGTCTGTATGTGTGAGCGCGATTCTCTCTGGTGAAAAGATTCTCGATTGAGAGACAGTCACCGCCCAAAAGAAAGTGAAAGGAGGAAAAAGAAAACTATGAGGTGAATATGATCAGCCCCGGAGAAAGACTCCGTCCAGTCAGAGAACCCTAGGAAGAGGTCGATCCGCGCCGCGCATTACGATTGTTCAGATTTTCGCGAGTATAGTTGCACAAGTGATATAAATATGGTACGATACAAATAGTGCTAGCGAACATAATCGAAGTAGTGAACGACACGAATACAGTGCTAACGAGCATAATTGGGATATTGACCTATAGCGTTTTGGACGATAGTGAAGAACGTGTGATTCGAACTGACGCTATGACAGTTAGAATCACCAAAAATTGAACCAAAGCGCAACCCATTAGGCCACCGCCGTATACGAATTCGATTTCTAAACTCAAATAAATTCGACTGATGTGGATTTGTTATGTTATCGCTATGGTATACGGCTCTGATGCATTTTCTTATTCGATTTTCGTTCGGTGGTCTTCACTATTTGCTTGTGTATTGTATGTGTATCTGTTAGAACGTCACAGACCAATACAAATATAGTGCTAACGAACAAAACCAAAAATAGCAAAACGGTCTTAGTCAATTCGGTGATACGGAAGAAACAAACTAAATATCAAAAATTAAGACGATGCAAGTGTAGTAGATCCTGGAGTTATAAACAAAATTAAAAATAAAAGAAAAATTAAACCAAAAGATATGTTGGTACGAGGGTTGCCTCTTATGTTTCGGGATTTGGCGACCCTAGTGTTGCAATCCGGCAATTGACAGCTCTGTCGTAAAGTTGGACATTTTTGAGGTTATACGCACTCAGAACGTTTTGACATACGAGCGCTATTTGTGTTGTTTACAGTAACTTAAAAGATTCACCTCGGCCCAAAAATGGAATTAAATCGTCAACATTTTCGTGCGATTATTTTTTACAACTTTCGGCGTGGATTAACCCAGCAACAGAGCATGGATGAACTTAATTCAATTTTTGGCGATGAAGCTCCATCAAGGACCAGTGTTTATCGATGGTATGGCGAATTCAATCGTGGTCGTAGTTCACTCCAAGATAAATTTCGTGAAGGTCGTCCAAAATCAGTTGTTGTTCCGAAAACCATTGATGCTGTGCGCGAACTGATATTGGAAGATCGTCATGTGACCTATCGTGAGATTGAGACAACCCTAGGCGTTAGTGGGACCAGCATACATTCAATATTGCATAAACATTTGACCGTCAATAAAATTTGTTCGCGTTGGATCCCACACAATTTGTCAATCGCCCAAAAAAAGGCTCGTGTCAATTGGTCGAAAGAAATGCTCAAAAAATACGGTCGCGGTGCTTCAAAACACGTCTATGACATCGTGACAGGTGATGAATCGTGGATTTACGCGTATGAGCCCGAAAGTAAACAGCAGTCGACTGTCTGGGTGTTTCAAGATAAGCCAAATCCAACAAAAGTTGTTCGCGCACGAAGCACTTCCAAGCAAATGGTCGCCTGTTTTTTCGGAAAAACTGGACATGTCGCAACCGTACCACTAGAACAACGCAGAACAGTCAATTCTGAGTGGTACACAACCATTTGTTTGCCAGTTGTCTTCCAAGAAATCAGGAAAACCAACCGCCGAAGACGGATCACTCTTCACCACGACAATGCGAGCTCTCACACATCGGCTGCGACAACTGCATTTTTGAGCACCCAAAACATCGATTTGATGGGTCATCCGCCGTATAGTCCTGACTTGGCACCGAATGACTTCTTTTTATTCCCGTAGTAAAAAACAAACTGAGAGGTCAACGTTTTTCGACACCTGAAGAAGCGGTTGCTGCATTCAGAATGCATGTGTTGGAGATACCTCAATCAGAGTGGCAAAAGTGCTTCGACAATTGGTTCAAACGCATGCAGAATTGTATAGATCTTCATGGGGAATATTTTGAAAAACAATAAAGTGATTTTCGATGATCAATATTTGTTTTTGTTCTCTAATCCCGAAATATAAAAGGCAACCCTCGTATTAACGTCTGCGTTATTTAAATTATTTAAATTATGTATTAGTTTACGACCGGAGTTTATAAAGCAGACTCACAAAAACCTTTTATCAAATTTTTCAATGAAAATAAGATAAAAGCTGACTTTAGGTCCTATGGGTTGGGACCTTCATCAGAAGTACAAGAACACCTGAGGGTCGATGGATACTTTTTCTGTTGTTTTTAAAGAATGTGATTATGATGTTTGTTTCTTCTTGTACTTCTGACAAGATACCAAGGTCGCGAATCGGGGGTACAGATGATATCTATTGGTTGAGTAAGAAATAGGAACGTGGCGGGGAAAGGGGACGTTTATGGGAGAAGCTAATTGTGACATTTGACAACGTTAAGTTCGAAGCAGTTGTTAAGACACCAAATTGAGAAACTGTCGAGATCCAATTGGAGAAGAGAGGAGTTGAGAGGAGAACGTATCGTTTTGTAGAGTACAGTTTTGTCAGCGTAGAGGGATATAGATGAGCAATTAATCTTAGAAGTAATGTCATTAATGGTAAGGATAAGCCGTGGGGGGGGGGGGGGGGGGTGGCAGCGAACATACAGGGCAAAGTGTCGGATTGCTTTCAACCCGGCGAAGGCCAGGAAGATTGTTGTCCAATTGTTGTTGTTGTTCAATTCAAGTTGACATGCAGTCTCCACGTGACACACCTGGATAGCTACTTTGGCACCCGCCAAGTAGTGAACCAATGCATGCTGCGACATCCTGAGAAAGGTTGGCGCAAGGCTAACAACCTTGCCTGGAAAAACAAAGTATTATGGAAAATTCAACAAGCCTCGAATATGGACCAGATACACGACGCCGACCACGGAAACGAAAATGGCTAAATGATGAGTATTTTCTCATGGAACGTCCGCTCACTGTACAGAGCTCGAGCTGCACAGCAACTAGCCCCTGTCCGAAAATAAGGCAGACATAACAGCATTACAAGAAATAAGATGGACGGGGAGTGGTGTTGTAGCGATTCTAACAGATACACACACAATTTACAAGCAAAATAGTGAAGAAGCACCGAACAAAAAAATCGAATAAGAAAAATACATCAGAACCATATACCAAGCGATAAATAATAAAAATAATTCACATCAGTGGAATATAGTCGAATTTGGAAATCAAATTCAAAACACGGTCAGTACCCTGATGTGTAACGCTATGTAAAATTTTTTTCGTGATTCGAGCTGTCATAGCGTCAGTTCGAATCACACGATCTTCTTCACTATTATTCCAAACGCCATAATTGGTGACTACGACGTGATCTGTACACACAGCATACACTTCCCAGCGTAAAGCAGAACTTCACACACGGTCACGACTTCCGCATAGAGCACACAGCCTCCGACGTTTTCTCGTTTCTCTCGTTCGTCCGTCGTCCGCGTCCGAATCTGATCGTAACGAAGTTACTGCGGCGGGAGTGGTGTAGCGATTCTAACAGATACACACACACAATTCAAAAGCAAAATAGTGAAGAAGCACCGAACAAAAAAATCGAATAAGAAAAATACATCAGAACCGTATACCAAGCGATAAATAATAAAAATAATTCACATCAGTGGAATATAGTCGAGTTTGGAAATCAAATTCAAAACACAGTCAGTAGCCTGATGTGTAACGCTTAGGTAAAATGTTTTTCGTGCTTCGAGCTGTCATAGCGTCAGTTCGAATCACACGATCTTCTTCACTATTATTTCAAACGCTATAGTGTTATTCAAAGAAACGAGTATGACATTTATTACAACTGTCATGCAAAACACCATGTGCTCGGGGTAGGCTTTCTAGTCAGCCAAAAACTGAAGCCTGTCATTATCGGCGTTAATACAATAAACGAAAGGCTATGCAGTCTTCGCATGGGGGGAAAGTTTAAGAACATAAGCTTCATAAACGTTCACGGACCTACAGAGGAGTACCTTGACGACGACGGAGAAGAATTCTACGAGAACGTCGAACGGGCCCTCAATGCCTGCCCAAGATACGATCGTTCTTGGTGATTTGAATGCAAAAATCGGTCGGAGGCGGTTTTCAGGCATTACGCAGGTTCCCATAGTTTGCATGAGAACACTAATGACAATGGACTACGAGTCATCGAACTGGCAGCATCGAAAAACTTGGTCGTTGCGAGTACAAGGTTTCCGCGTAAAGATATCAACAAAGCCACCTGGGTATCACCTGATGGAGCCACTCCCAACCAAATTGACCACGTATTGATAGATAGATGCCGCAGCTCCTCGAGCCTGATGACGGTACGAACGTAACCATGATGCCGTCGACTCGGATCACGATTTTGTTGGTACAGTTTTCCGAGCGCAGATTGCCTTACGAAGACGTATTGCATCCACGGCTGCCCTACGCATTGAGAACACCAACAACACCTTTGGTCATGCGTTTGGACTCGCCCTCGAAGAGCTCGATGGAAGGAGAGTAAATCCTCGGGCTAGAATTCCGGGCGCAGAAGAGAAATGGACACGCCTTAAGAATACTGTTATTAGTACTGCCAACTCCATCTTATGCAGTAGTCGTAGAGACTGGAGCGACTGGTTTGATGATGGGTGCAAACTAGCGACTGAACGTAAGAGTGCTGCATACCGGGCAATGCAGCACACTCATAGGACCCGTGGTACGCGAGGAGAAATGCAAAGACCTCAGAAGATCTGAAAAAAGAATCCACAGACAAAAGAAAAATGCCTGGGGAAAAAACTTCTCTGTGAAATAGAGAAAAGTAGGAGCGAGATCCGCACCAGGTACAGAAATTGTACCAAATAATCGGCAGTATGACGCGGTACACACCACGCTGCACTTACTGCAAGTATAAAGAGGGTAATCTGATCACCGATCCTGGCATTTTGAGTCGATGGGAAGCGCACTTCAATAAATTGCTAATGGTCAGCTCACAGAAGAATTGGAGGATCCACCAATGCAATATCAAGACCAAATGCTGCCGCCCCCAAGCATTGAGGAAATATTCAAAGCCATAAAACAGCTTAAATCAAATAAAGCCCCGGGGCTGATGGCATACCAGCTGAGCTGATCAAACAAGGAGGGACAGCGTTACATCACGCAACTCATAAGATCGTGGTGCACGTATGGGAGCAAGGGCTGATGACGAAGATTGGCGGCGTGGAATAATTGGCCCCATACGTAATAAGGGAGATATCACACTGTGCAGCAACTATAGGGTTATAACATTGCTGAGTACCACCTATAAGATACTCTACTCTATCCTACAAGATCGGATACGCCCATACGCAAAAGTCATCATTCGTCATCATGACTGTGGCATCACCCTAGGCAAATCAGTGATTGATCAGATATTCACCCTTAGGCAGGCAGGAAAAATGTCTGAAATTTAAGATCCCATTATATCATCTATTTATAGACTTTAAGGCCGACTACAACAAACAACGTTTTTGTAGGTTGACCATGACCAACGTAACTAGTCAAGTAAAAATAGCGGGATTGCTGTCCAAACCGATAAACATATTTAATGGACTCCGATGAGGGGACGGTCCGGCCTGCCTCATCTTCAACCTAGCATTGGAGAAAGCTATCCGCGACTCTGGGTTACAAATAAAAGGACTATTGTCACGAAGTCCTGCCAGAAACTTGTCTACGCAGATGACATCGACATCATCGGTAGATCCGATTCGGCTGAACAGGACTCCTTCACTCAGATCGAACAGGCGGCACAAAAACTGGGACTGCACATTAATGAAGGAAAAACTAAGTACATGGTTGGAACTTCTGCCAAGAGAAGACCTAACGTTGCTCAAACTATCAGGGTAGCGGAGCACGAATTTGAAGTAGTGCAATCCTTCAGCTACCTTGGGTCAATAGTATCAGCCGATAACAATATGGAAGAAGAAATAGGCGGACGGCTGATCAAATCCAACAAACCCTACTATGGTCTATCAAGGCTCTTTAAATCCCGAAATCTATTCAGAACTTCCCAGCTACTATTGCACAAGACCATGGTCTTACCAGTACTCATGTATGGATCCGAGACCTGTATGCTCAATGAAAGGCACTCTGAACTCTTAGCCTCGTTCGAGAGGAACGTCTTAAGGCAAATTGTTGGCCCCGTATGTGAGAGAGGACGATTCCGGAGACACTACAATCATGAGTTGTACGCGATCTACGTTGAAGCTAACCTTGTAAGAAAAGCCAACCCCGGTAGGCTTCGGGGGGCGGGACACCTCGCTCGAATGAGCGAAGAGGAGCCTGCCTGGAGAGTCCTTTGTGGCAAGATGTTTTGTGGTAGGGCCGTCTCACCTCTCTCCTTCTTTGCATGAAGCCACGTAACTACCTACATATCAAGCTCATGGTTACCTTTTGTAATTTACCTCAAAAAGCAGCAAGTTCATCAGACTCTGAAACCCTTAATATTTTTCGTTTTGCCCAGAGATTACCATTCCTCTGTCATCGTCGTTCGCGTAAGTTTATATCCTGCATCTGTCTCTCCTACTTTAGCCCGTCGCTACGTTCCACAAGAATTTGACTCATTTACGTGCACTAGTCGTGCCAATTTTCGTACCACTTTTTTTCAAATCGCGTGAACAAAATCACGGTTTACACACACTTAGTGAAATTTCTTGTGTTGCGGATTCACAATTTAATATACTAGAGAATTCTAGTACGTTCGCATCTGCCTGTCATTTGCCGACTGTCAGCTACCAGGTAACAACGCGTCGATGACAGGAAAAAAAGGTGTTAAACGTCGCTTTTCAAATCAACTCAACGGTTATTGGGTCTCTTTCGATTCATCTACAAATCTACAAATCCCAAATAAGTCCCACGCGAAAATGTTGCTCTCATGTTTGGAGCTCTGCTCCTAAGGATACTCTCGACCTACTCGAGAGCATATAGAGACAAGCTTTCCGCCCGATCGAGGACACGGCGCTGACGTCGGAACTACATCGAAGGCCCGTAGCTGACCTCTGTCTGTTTTTCAGATATTATCACGGGTACTGTTCTTCGGAGATTCGTGGTATTGCTCCGTGCGATTCGGTTTATATGCGCCCCACAAGACAATCCCACGGATCGCATCAATTTGCGGTTCATCTCCCGACGGTGCGAACATCTCTGCATCAGAACTCGTTCCGATACAGACCGGGAAAGCTGTGGAATTCCCTCCGCGCGTTACAGCCTACAACTGTTAAAGAAGAATTGCAACAGTTATTTAGTGTCATCTCGGTGCGCGGACTCGGCGTTATAGGTTCGCCTCTCCCGAGAGAAGTATAAAAAAAAAAATTAAAATATTATCATATAATTTAATTAGTTGCCAAGTTCGAGATTATAAAGACATATGTATACAGACCAGGAGGGCTGTGGATTTTTCTCCCCGTGCGACTGTTTGCGGAGCGTTACAAACTAAAACTCTTCAAGAAGAACTGCAACAATTATTTGGTACCATCTCTGGGCACCGGCTGTAGGTTCGCCTCTCCTGAGAGGAGTAGATATAATTAAAAGAAAAACAACAGTTTTGTTTTGTTGTGTACAATACAAAATTCTTCAAATTAACAGCATACACAGTCATTAAAAACCGCCTAAAGTTATAGTAGAGCACAAACATTAAACAGTATTGTTTTAGCAATATTGACTTACAACATACTCCTCCATGTTGAATCGATTTTCTGTTAACAATTTATAGCACAGACTCGATTTTCCAATCAATTTCCCAATTATTAAAAGCCACTTCAAGCAATTCAATTCATCCAAACAGAAACCTTAACGAGAAAATATAAAATTAAAAGCTAATACTTTTCCAACTCACTGTCCATGTAGTGTAAAACTTGATCGGCAAGTCGGAGTTTGTACGAACATTTAGATCGCTGGCCAAGATTGGTCAACAATATCGCGTTGCCGAGCATTACCACATCTCAACAGCCTACATAAGGTATAGAGCACTTTGCTTAGCGTGGTATTCATTGGATCCGATTGCATACATCATTGTCGAATAACACACTGAAGGGGGAATTGATGAACGATCAATGATTATCTTTGTCATTAGTCTGCAGCCCAAAGATGTGGCAATAACATAAGGTGTCCATTTCTGATAAATCTCGTTCAAGGTATCTGTATTGCTCAAGCAACAACTTGAATACTTCATAGATTATTATGAAACTTCTTGTCCCAGGTCATCCTTCACGTAGGAAGTAAGAGAGCCAAATATTTTCCTTAAGTGCCAGATCAGATATAATAACTAAAGACCTATTAACAATTTACATTGTGCCCCTAATGATTGCCCTATTACGTGTCATCTTTGTTATGCACATTGTGCACAATGGAAGCTCCTCCGTTGTTTACGAGTCGTAACGCTTTGTTAATTTCAATTTATTATTGCAAGCGTTACTTCCAATGCCTGAGTGATTTGCATCGACTTGATAGTTAATTTCGATTAATTAGTTAAAAAGAGAAACCTCCATTTATATTTGGTTGGGTTTTATTCCAAAACGAAAGTCAAATCATCCAATGAAGAATAATTTACCGACTTTTCGGAGTGGGCATAAGTGAACTCCCAAACTCAGTTACCACTAACGAAACGAGCAACGTTAAATTTTCCACTATTGCACCTAACGTCTATTTTCAATTTCAAATTTTATGGATTCATTTTTGCTGCTGCAATTATGTTGTTATGTGGAGCCAGAAATAAAATTTTCGGAAGAGGCACATATTGTCACATCTAATTTCACTTGAAAAATACCATAACATTTGATTCACCATCGGCAATAAAAAAATAATCATCCTAGAAAATGATAACATTTAATATCTTTAATAATCTGAGATAATTAATGTGTGGCTTCGACCACACATAACAACGCGGTTTGCCTTGATTAAGGCCACTGCAGCAACAATCTGTTGAATTCCGTTTGAATCATACAAGCATACAATAGCGTCGAAATCTCGAACAAGGTTATACGATCGAATTTCAAGTGAAATTTGGAGAAAACGCAACACAATTCCGTTGACCAGGTGATGCGAAGGCCAACGTTTCAGATAATATACAATTGCGAAGAAGGATGTGGGATACCAAACCGGATTCAACAGATATTTTCGAGACAATTATGAACCGAAAGTGAGAGCATTCCAGGAGTATTCATACAATATTTCTTCCTTTTTTTCTTGTTTAACTTGCCCATTATAAGTTTAGCTTGAATATTGGACATGGAACTACAAATGGTGTATTATGTTTTTCACAGATAACACCCAAGTATAGATAAGTCAAATCTAGGTGAACTAGCAATTAACCATAGGGGGACAGTTTGACTTGCCAAAAAAACACATTTGAAACACGAATAGAAATAAAACTACAAATGTTATTTTGTTGATCATTTATTTAACGTAATAAACGTTTATTGCAATTTATTTTTTTGAAATGACATCGTCGCCGCCACTCGCGCGAGTTGTGGTTTCCGGGAGTTCTTACTTCGCACTCTCAGCAATAAAATGAAACAATTACATAAACGGCCACTCTTCTTTTCTTTATTATCTCTTCACCGCTTTCTTTTTATTCTTTACATTTTAACTTAACTCTATGTGACAGTATTTTTTCTTTTGCCAGGGTTCATAGTGTCTCTTACCGCTAGTTACATATATTCAATCTTGTTTATTCACTTCAATTGTTATTGTTAATATTGATTAGGCATTTCTCCTTATCTTTATTATCTCTTCACTAACTTCTTTTTATTCTTTACACTCCAACTTGGCTCTATGTGACAGTTCTTTTCTTTTGCTAGGATTCACAGTGTTTCTTATCGCTAGTTAATTACTATTAATATTAACTAGACACTTCTTCTTTTCTGTATTACAAATTAACTTTTCTAGACTCATCGACACTACCGAACTCTTTACTTCTCCGATACCTCCACCGATCGCTCACAAAACACCTCTCCAACCAAACTCCAAAATCTTTTCTGTTCTCGATTAACCACCAGACTTCCTGGCCAACGACAGACTACCTCCTAACTTGGTTTCACCTCTTCTCGACACCTCGGGGTCAACACTTCCCGATGACGACAATGCAATTACATTTCGCAGTGACATTTTGGCGGATTTTAGTCTTGGTCGAAAGGAGTGTTCCGCCGAACACAGATCGCAAGAAAACACAGAGTGAATACCTTTGCACCATTAAAACACGAAAAATGTTGTGTTGTAATTTTGTTTTTCCATTTATTGTCGATGATTTTTCAAACTACTTAGTTAACCGTCACTATATGGATAAGACACATCATAAAATTTCATTTCATTGATTTGCCGATTAATGTTCACAGCACACACAAGAATTTGCACGTTGGATTGCGCCCAGTATTTAAGCAAAATTGCGCACTAACTTTCTACGTACGTTATGTTTAAATGACTGCTTCACCGAGCGATTTAAATTACTATTCCGAGCACACGCTAAAGAACACTTCCTCAATTTTATTCTCTGACCTCGCCTGAATTAGTATAATTCGCTGGTAATTTCCGACTCGACTGCTTCCTACTGGTCTTTCGATGTAGACCTCTCGTCACGATGACTATCAAATTAGACTCTTCGTCGCGGTGACGATCAAAATGACACTTCACTTTACTGGGTGCTTATGTTCATCCTTGAGTTTCGGCACTGTTTTTTGCTTCTAGTTTTTTTAGTGTCTTTTTTATATTTTTCGGCATTCACTGTTTTTTTATTTACCGTGTGTATTTTTCTTTACATTGTTTTTTGCGGCGTGTTCTGTTCACTTTCCCTCGTCGGGAAGTCACCACTTGGTGTGTTTGAAATAATAGTGAAGAAGAACGTGTGATTCGAACTGACGCTATGGCAGTTTGAATCACCAAAAATTTACCTAAGCATTACCCATCAGGCTACTGGCCGATTTTAGAATTTGATTTTAAAACTCGACTATACTCCACTGATGTGAATTGTTATGTTATCGCTAAGGTATACGGCTCTGATGTATTTTCTTATTCGATTTTTCGTTCGGTGCTCTTCACTATTTTGCTTGTGAATTGTGTGTGTATCTGTTAGAGTCGCCACAACATAATTTCCGCATTTTAACTTCAATTCGCAATTGCTTTGTACTGCGGCGTCAGCCGATATTTCTTCATCGATTTGCGCCATAGTTCAATATCCGCAATTGCGAACTGACCCAATTAATTTTGTGCAATTACTTTTTTTGCGATTTATTAATCGTGCCGAAATATGCAATTAATTGCTTTTCCGTTATTTGTTAATCATTCTGGAATATGCAATTAATTGTTTTTATGCGATTTGTCAATTGCTCTGAAATATGCAAGTAAATGTATTGTCGTTCTGGGGGTTATTTGAGTTTAGAATTGGATAGCGTTTTTTGATTTGGGTGCATCAATGACTTCATGTACATCATCTTTGTCTATGATGTCACTGACACGCTTAACACGCTCCTCTCCCTCTAATGGTTTTTAAGAAATCAAGTATTGCCATTTGCAAAAATTTGTGGCCCACCCTGTAGTTCTTATTACTCTTCGAAAATATTTCCCGTCCATAGAAGCACACCGCAATAGAGATTCTGTGGTAATAGCGATGCTATATTTTGTCGAATTTCTAAGCCTCTTACACAATACTGTACAATGTCAAGAAGTAGCAACAAAACTAACTAACCTCTAGACACAAGATCGGAGACACGGTACACAAGAGTTGGACTTCGTCTAGATTTTCCAAATTAAGACTTTTTTTCCATTTTATAACCCTTTTTAACTTTACTAGCTAAATAAAAAATTGGTTAAACCCTAGTTTACCATATGTACCTTAAGGTGCTATATCTGTTTGACATCTTTTTTTTTATTGGCTTAAATTGTGGTACATCAAAATATTCCTAGAATGATAATCAATAACATCCAAGAATGAAAAAACTCAAAAATGTTCTCAAAATCGATTTTTTAGAACAACTCTGAGATGTAAAAAAAAGCAAATTTCGGCAATATCGTTGACTCTGTTTTTCGAATTTCGCGGTCATATTCGGGGGTGGTCTGAAAAGTTTTTTCCGACCTCAACGTGAAGATAGCAACACTCGTCAACAAAAGCTAGTGAATGTAGTTGTGCATCGTTTGACAGTTACTCACCAAAATTTCAGCCATTTTGGACGCGTAGTTTTTATTTGACAGTTGTTTGAGTGAGTCGATGTGAGTGTTTTTGTGAAAAATGGACAAAATTGAGTATCGAGCTGTCATTAAATTTTTGTTTTTGAAAGGCAATCATCATCATCATCATCGGCACTACAACCGGGATCCGGTCTTGGCTTTATTTAGCAAGTCCTGAGGCTTGTTAAATTTTCTATAATGATTTGTTTTTTTTTTTTTGTTCGGGCAAGGTCGTTAATTTAGAACGGAGAAGTTAAAATCGCCAATACAGACGAATTTTTGCTTTTAATGTAATTTATTTTTTCACATTATATTAACAGCGACGTTTCTGAAATGTCTTACATCAAAGCCAACTCACACACCTTGAATCTACAGACAGACACAGTTAAATTCCATGACTTGTATATGCCGGCGCTCACTTAGTGGTTCTTTTATATGTTTTGAGTAACATTATTGATTAACGTGTTTTTAGTAATTGACTTCTCTGTCAAATTTATTGTCAGAGTAAATTTTATTTATTTAATTTATTTAATATATTGTATTATATGAATTGTATTTAATGAATTGTATTTTCAATATTGTGGTGAAATTAATTTATATTATAATTTTCCCGGTTCCATTTTGTTGTTGGTAAGCTTAGTTTAAATTAATTAATGTGTGTCTTATTGTTAAATATTAAGTTTAAACATCATTATAAACTTTTTTAGACCTGATGACGATCAAATACCATGATCGAAACGTCGCTGTTAATATAATGTGAAAAAATAAATTACATTAAAAACAAAAATTAGTCTGTATTGGCGAGTTTAACTTCTCCGTTCTAAATTGATATAATAAGACACTTTACAATACACTAAGGTCGTTAGTCTTGCGCCAAAGGCAATACGCCTACGCAAATCAAAGATGAGTTGGACTCTGTGCATGGGGACTCTACACCATCATTTACCACAGTGAAACTTTGGGCAGCTGGATTTAAACGTGGCCGTGAGAGCTTCCCCCGCTTGGTAGAACGTGGTGCGGGCGCTTAAATTACAATGAATCACTCAGGCTATGCTGACGGAAGACAAGCTAGCGAGGAGTAACATACAAAGATCTACCACCCCTAATCCAGGGTGTTACACGTCACTGTGCCCATTGAATGGTTTGCAGCCAGGGGTATACCGGCTGTATTATAACGGCGCCTCTTTGACACCGGGTCAAATCAGAGCAATAAGCAGACCTTACCATATCAAAGAGGGGCTCTGATATGGCGGACTATTTGAAACCCCAAGACTCGTGGGATCAAAAATGAATAACCAATATACAAAAAACAATCCCACGAAAAACCCGGTAGGCGTAGGTGTAATGAGCCGACACTACCATAAAGGAACAAATCATCAAGAAAACACCGACTCGGCAAAAGGAAGACGTGGGGAAAACAGAAAAAGCGGGATATACGCGTCGGCACGTGGAATGTTCGAACGTTATATAAACCAGGCGCGATACAGACGGTCGTGGAAGAAAACGCGAACCAATATAAAATGGACATCGTTGCGCTTCAGGAAGTCCGACTCCCACCTCAAGTAATCGGAACCAACTGATTTACACTGATGTGTGGAAATACCGATACACATAACCTCGGAACCCGCTTCATCAAAAGCAAGATTACGCCCCATGTAAAAGATATGAAATTTATTAATGACCGAATGCCTGTGCTAAAAATACAGGGACCATGGTACAATTATATATTTATAAACATACACTCCTCAACAGAATCTACCGACGAAGAAACGAAAGCCACGTTCTACGAGACCCCGGAGGAAGTATTCGATGGGATCTCATCATTCGATGTTAAAATCCTCCTCGGGGACCTCAGTGCGAAAATTGGAAAGGAAGATAATTTCCAACCAACTACTCGTATAGGTAAAGAAAATCTACACGACGTTTCAAATGATAATGGAATTCGAATTATCACGTTCGCAGCTTCAAAAAACCTGGTAGTGAAAAGCATGATGTTCAAGCACAAGCAAATTCATAAAGCCACATGGATATCGCCCGACGGGGTAACGCGTAACCAAATAGATCACTTCCTCATAGACAAAAGACACCACTCGAATATCCCTGACGTAAGATCATATAGAGGGGCAGATTGCGACTCCGATCATCTTCTAGTGGCGGGCAAAATCAGGAGTTGGCTCGCAGCAAACCCACATGGGCAGTCACGGGAGACGAGCAAAAAGTTCGACATTGATAAACTAAAAGACCTACGCAAAAGAATATCAAGACGAACTAACGAATAGATTTAGCATCCTAGAGAATGGGAGTAGTGAGGAAGAGGAAGCCAATAGTGTGGACACTAAATGGACATCGATCAGAGACACAATCAAACAAACAGCCCAAAAGGTATTAGGATTTAAGAAAACAATTAAGTCCAAACCTTGGTTTAGCGATGAGTGCAAGGCGAAGATCGAACAACCTAAACGCATCAGAGTGATCTACTTAGAAAGATATGATGAAGTCAACGCAGAAAGATACGCGACGATTAGGAAAGAGACAATGAGACTCTTCAAACGCAAAAAACGCGAATGAAAGGAGTCTCGGATCGAAAAAATCTTAGAAAATGCCAGAGCAAAGAACATCAGAGGTATGTATGCCGACATAAATTCAATTAGAAATGGCCACCGAGGGAGAGCTAAAATAATCCGAGACACAAACGGCTGTCTGGTGACAGAAACAAAAAATATCGCGACAAGATGGAAGCAGTACTTTGAAAACCAGCTCAATGTAGACACCCATCAACCACAAATAAACGCACCGGACGTACATACAGCCGAGCCTCATACCCCAGAGCCATCTTTCAACGAAGTTGTAGACGCAATAAATCGATTGAAAAACAACAAAGCTCCCAAAGTCGACTGCTTACCGGCAGAGCTTGTGAAGCATGGAGGAGAGGCAACCGCTCGAAAGATCTGCCAACTCATCAAAACAATATGGGATAAGGAAGTCACTCCGGAAGAATGGAAAACCTTAATAATCGTCCCAATTTTCAAAAAAGGCGATAGATCTGACTGCGAAAACTACAGAGGAATATCATTGCTCCCAACCACATACAAAATACTAACAAATGTCATACTGGCGAGAATCACACCGTACGCAGAAGAAGTACTGGGAGATTACCAATGCAGATTCCGTGGGAACCGGTCAACGAGCGACCAAGTGTTCACAATAAGGCAACTGCTAGAAAAGAACTGGGAATACAGGGAGACGGTTCACAAACTGTTCGTTGACTTCAAAAAAGCCTACGACTCAGTCGTAAGGCAAAGACTCTACCATATTGTAGTTGAGCTGGGAATCCCAAAAAAATATGCCGCCCTCATTTAAATTTGCATGAACGAAAACAAAGGACGAGTTAGAATAGAAAACCACGTCTCAGAACAATTTGAAATCCGGGACGGACTAAAACAGGGCGATGGCCTCTCACCGTGTCTTTTTAACCTTGTGCTCGAGTATGTCATCAGAAAGGTACAAGACGACAAAATGGCCGGATCATCCCTGAACTATATAATCAAATATAGCCAGGCCAACAAAGGGCTGCCGTTTTTCTAGTGCAAATGTGGCTGTAAAGGCGTTGAACTCAGGATTTTACACGTGTATTTTAATACGCGGTTTACATGAGACTGCTCGTGCTATGATCGGGGCACTCGCTATGTTAGCAGGCATTTCTTTTCTCTTCTGGTGCATATCGCAAGATGGCGCTAACGATAAATATTTACTTACACCGATAATAGTGTCATTCTTTTTTGAACACGCCACCTATGTGTGCGACGGCTAAGCTAAGACTACAACTTTCACCTCCGGCTCACGCCGAGAACACTTTTCAACTAGTTAAGTCAGGCGCTATCCGTCACCCTCACAAACAGGCAGACGTCAGGGCTGAATTAGCGTCGAATAGACGCAGCACTATGTCTCTCTCACATGTAGAATAAAACCTACTCCGAATTTTTCCCGCCGATTTCGTGAACCATAATCATGCCGATTACTCTATACGGATGCGAAACATGGGCTCTCACAAAACGGGAAGAAAACAAATTCCAACAACACCACCGAAGGACAAGTCGAAGAATCAAAGCACACCCATCGTATAAGTTAATGCAACTCTCGGTGCCGGATTTAAAAATAAGTAATACTTCGCACAACGAACAAGGGATGATGTCATCCCTTAGGGAGGGACGCTACAATCAGAATACCCACCAATTCCGATCATAGCGATAAAACAAGTATAAATAACCCAAGTCATTCTAGAACCATGGTTTTTGTTCTTTATAGATCATAAGTTTTATTTGTGCATATAAAGTCTGAATGCACGAGTAGACATAGTCACTCTTTCCATATAAAAATATATTTTCGACCTTTCACTGAGCCATAACATTAATTTATACCACAGGTCACAGCTATCCGCAGCCAGCATCATCACGCCCTTGTACTTCCAACCACCCGTGCCAGCAGGAATCAGCCAGCGCCGAAAACTAGAGTCGCGACGTCCATCAGTACCAGGAGCGATGTTGGGATTACGAATCCCAAATATGTACAACCTAAGCTTTTGGTTTACTTTGAGTTTCACTTCTACGCAGATAATGCTCATTCATTCTTTCTTACGAGTTGTCACTGATATCCATGTCATGGCCGTCAAGACACAGCTAATGAGGTTTCATAAAAAAATCGTCATTTATATCTTTTATCACGTCCTAAATGTTATAGAGTTGGTAGATTATATTGTGGAACATGTCGTGGGACGTGTTGCGTTGCATATTTGCGACGTGTTTGGGGCTTGCTTGGGACATATTAAGGACACCTTTGGGACATATTAAGGACTCCGTTGGGACATATTAAAGAAACCTGTAGGACATATTAAGGGTACATTCTCATCAGTAAGGCCGAAAAATAGGCTATTTTCATGCTTTTTTTTTTTTTTTTTTTGAGGAAAGTAATAAATCTAGACACTCGCGTTTTTCAGGTATATTTATTGTACTTTTAAGTAGCTTTTAAAAAATGTTCAATTAATTTCATGATAACCCCGAGGTAGGGGCACGTTGCGCCGTAGACCGCTGCGAAATAAAGGACCTCGATGGCGACTTTATCTGAAACAACAAATCGAAAAAGTTTACTTGTTTAGTATGAGTGTGGTTATGGCATGAACCACGAAAAATGAAATCTATCCAAAAATAACAAAATGGCAACGTTTTGAAATTTATGTGCGCTTTTAATGAATGTTTTCGTTCTTTTTTCTGTTTATAAAAAAATCAATTTACAACGTATCGGCATAATTATGGCTCATTTATTTATTTTTGGCGTATTTAAAAAAAAAACATTAAGATTCGTTGAAAATTGACTGAGTTATCACAGTCGCCAGCTCGAAAAACGCTGTTTTCCAGAAAACGCGTTTAAAGTTTTATGTGTAGTTATTTCGACATACTACCTGCGCTGACTCAGTCGGCTCGGAGGCTCATAACTTTTTAACCGTTACGAATTTCGATTTTTCCTTTTAACATGATATTCTAAACAGTTATAGCTATATCGAATTCCGCAAAAAATGTTTGACCAAGATTTGACCCAACTGATGAGAATGTACCCTTAACGACACCTTTGCGACATATTAGGGACATTTTAAGGACACCTTTGGGACGCCCCTGGGACATGAGAATTGTTATAAAAAGAAATCCATAACTTTTGTATGAAGGCTTTATTTAGCATAGTTATAATGATCCAATTTAGGACAAATATTTGAACACCGTTTTGTTCGATAACTTATTGCCATTTCGAAGGTAGTTTCATTATGCCTCTCTCATAGAAACCCTCGTCCCCATTGGCAACTGGGACAGTCGATTTTCACAAGCTTCTCTTGAGGCAAATTTTTCACCAGCAAAATCATTCGCTATAGACGGGAACTGGTTGTAACACTTTGTGCCAGGTTCGGACCATAAGTTGGATGCATAGGAACCTCCCAACCAAGCCCCCGGAAATTTTGGCGAGTCACACACAGCTAAACCTTCCTGACCGCCAACCCTGGCCTGGCAACCGTTTGCGCTCGTTTACCGCGATTCGACCACGACCGCTTTCCCTTGACGCTGTCGTAAGTGACTTACTTTTCATCACCAGTCACCATCTACTTCGGAAATGGGTCGATTTTGTTGAGATTCAGCAGCGATGCGCAGATGAAAATTCGGCCCAAGAGGGTTTTGCATTAACTCGTGTAGCACCCATACATCGAGCTTGTTTTTGTATCCAGCCATATTCAAGTGATTCCAAGCGCTTTTTTGTGCAATGTTTAGGTTTTAGGCAATCGAAACAGGACTCGACGGTTTCCACGATTTTATCGACAATTGGCCTTTCAAGCGTGGTGCATCTTTGGCATCAAAATTAACAGAACCGAATCGACAAAACCAAAACTGCGCGTGATTGGTTGTTACAGTATCAGGACTATAAACACCATTCACATTTTCAACCCCCCGGCTTGCGTTTTCGCCTTTATCGAAGAAAAACAGTAAAATATCGAGTATTTTCTCATTGCTGGCGTCCATACGTAGTGACGCGCGCTCAAATAATACTAAGTCAAGCAATTACAAAACTGTCTAAAGAGCATTTTCTAGAATGAAATCTTATATATCCAACGCCATCTAGCGTAACACGATCGCACTTATACAACCCGAGATACAGTTTACAAAAGCCATCTATTGAAAAAATAATAGATTTATTTCTAATACACCTAATACTTGAGGGATCCTTGGAACATGGTTGGGACCTCCTTGGGACATTCTTGTGACATCTTCAGGACATCCTTAGTTCGTCCTTGGGATGTCCCTTGTGACACCTTTGGGAATGTTTGGAAAATCCTTGAGTCGCATTTGGGGAATTATGCCGTTTCTAACAGATAAAGACACAATACACAAGCAATTAGAAAGAAAAGATCGAATAAGCAGGACATCAGAGTCGTATGCCAAGCAATAACATAGCAATTCCACGTCAGTTGAGTGTACTTGTGAATAACGATCGAATTCGTACACGCGGCAGTGGCCTGTTGTGTCGAGCATTGGTTCGAACTTTTAGTAATTCTAACTGTCATAGCGTCGGTTCGAATCCCACGTCCTTTACTATCGTCGCAAACGCTATAGAATCCTTGGGCATCCTTAGGGCATCATTGCGACATCCTTGAGATATCTTTGGATCATACTTGGGACACGTCTCAGACATCCTTGGAACACCCCCGCGACATCTTTGGAAATGCCTTGAAACACCTTTAGGGCGTCTTTGCGACAGCCGCGGGACACCTTTTGGCATCTTTGGAAAAGCCTTGGGACTCCTTTACGACACCCTTAGGAATTCCTTAGGACATCCTTTAACACTTGGGATATCTTTGGATCATCCTTGGGGGATGTCTCAGACATCCTTGGGACACCCTTAAGTAACCCTTGGGATATCTGTGGAACATCCTTGGGACACATTTCGGACATCCTTGGGGCACCTTTGAGATACCCTTGGGTCACCCTCGGGACATCTTTGGATCTTCCTTGGGACACCTTCAGGGCATCTTTGCGAAAGCCTCGGGACACCTTTTGGCTTCTTTGGAAAGGCCTTGGGAGACCTTTGGGGCGTCTTTGGGACTTCCTTGGGTAACCCTTGAGATATCTTTGGAACATCCTTGGGGCACGTTTCAGACATCCTTGAGACACCCTTGGGTAACCCCTAGGATATCTTTGGAACATCCTTGGGGCATGTTTCACACATCCTTGTGACACCCTTGCGTAACCCTTAGGATATCTTTGGAACATCGATGGGATATCATTGGAACATCCTTGGGATATCATTGGAACATCCTCGGGATACGTTTCGGACATCTTCGGGACATCTTTGAGATATCCTTGGATCACCCTCGGGAAATCTTTGAAACTTCCTTGGAACACCTTCACGGCATGTATGCGACAGACTCGGGTCATCGTTTGGCATCTTTGGAAAAGTCTTGGGAGACCTTTGGGGCGTCTTTGGGACATCCTTGGAATATTTTTGGAACACCTTTGAGAGACGTTTCAAACATCCTTGGGATACCCCCGGAACATCTTTGGTACTTCCTTGAGACACTTTTGGGACATATTTAGAATACCTTTTGACATATTTTGAAAAGCTTTTGGAGGCCTTTGGGTCACCCTTGGAACATCTTTGAGACACCCTTGGGACACCCTTGGGTAAACCTTGAGATATCTTTGGAATATCCTTGCGACACGTTTCAAACATACTTGGGACACCCTTGGGTAACCCTTGAGATATCTTTGGAACATCCTTGGGACACCTTTGGGGCGTCTTTAGGGTATCTTGGGATACCCTCGGGCCATCTTTAGAACTTCTTTGAGACATCTTTGAGACATACTTAGGATACCTTTAGAACGTCTCCGAGTTGTGAAGAGATAACTGACAGTTTCGGTGCACATGATTTTTGTAGTACGCTCCATAAGGCCACAATAGAAATCAGTGTGTAGCGGTTCTACGAACCATACAACTCCTTACAGGTGAGTTATCCTTTCTCACCTTTCGCAGCACACGTGCCCCCAGACACGCGGCCAATAGTCATTACAATACCTGTAATAAAGGCTATATGAGATTGCAACAACGTTGAACCCGATAGCGAAAACCAAGGAACTTAACGTTCAAAAGCTTCCAAGATCGAGTTCAACGCACCCATACATGGTATTCTACCCAATTCAAAAGGGAAGCTAAAGCATCTCATCTAAGCAATGCGTCAAATGCAGAAAGCATCGCATACAGATCTCCCATCCTAAACATCTGCACGATGTTTCCAAGGAATTACATCTTCGGTAAATTAACCGAACCAGCGAGGCATACTCGGGTAGCTAAAGGCAATTAGCACCTCTAATTCCGTACAAGATCCCAAAACCGACAGGCGCACGTGCCCAAACAAAGCCATTGCGGAGAAACAGCAATCGATTAAAACGCTGTTCCCATAGGGTAAAGCAAATATAATTATCCTACCCGAGGATAATTATGGTGGCCAAAAAGGGATCGCTAGGAATAATAAACCGAACAACGGATGCCTATTCTGGTGGCTATGAAAAATCAACACTATCCCAGATAGAGGTTTGTGATGGGAAAAGCAAACAAAGCCGTACATCCCATAGTCCGCGTACACATCCGAAATACAGGCGACCTTTGCCGCATGCCAGATGAGCAGAGCAAATAACATGATTCCGACCACCGACGTCGAATGATGTTAACGATGATAAGTAGGTAAGAGTTCTCTTTTCCAGATCGTATGGGAAATTCTCCTTTAAGATGCAATGGGGATATTTTTAGGATAGGTCCAGTCAGTCAGATTTTGATAGCCATATCGCGTAGCCTATTTCGAGCAACCAAGGAGGTTATATCGAGGAGCAGACAGTTAGAGAACCCCGAGGAAGACGTCAGTCCGCGCCGCGCCGATTAGCGAAAGAAACCGTTTGCCCCCAGTAAACTTAAAAGGGTACGCCAGTTCACCAACGCGATTTAATTAAAAGACAAGATTAGTATGTGGACGGTGAATTAATATAGTGTCGATTTGATATTCATGTTTGGTTGTGCTACAGGAGCTATAAAATCAGTGTTCGAATATGCTCGTTTAATCCATCTATTATATTCCCTAAATAAAAAAAAGATATTGTAACAATTTATGTACTCGTAAGAGCAATAACATAAAATAAAAGGAGCGCTGCAAAGGAAAGGAAAGACTTGCTGTTTAATTGTCGCTGTCTCCGCTCCGTGTGTCGTTTCGTGTTTATTAGCAGAAGGTTTACAGACTACGAAACCGCCAAAAGTGCATAACAAGTGACTATAGGAGCAGTGTTTTATGTGGAGAATACAACGATCATATTGGGCAAGACAACAACGCCCTTCGTCCAGAGCAGAGTCCGGTTCGGAAGTACGGTACGTTAGCCAAATAAATGGTTTGACCCGCTGGTGCCGGAATACAGTCCATACAGAGAGAAGGAAGCTGAGACGTCGCCGAAGAAGGCGCCGCCCCCAGAGCAGTAACACACAGGCTCAAAACGACGAGCTAAAGAGGAAGAAGAACTCAACTGCTATAGGCGAAAACAATCTACTTCGATATCCGGTATTGTTAAAAGGAAAAACCTCGCTTACCTGGACTGAACCGGACTGTATATCGATGGGAATTAGTTTAATGATCTTCAACAGTGAATCGATTACACTCGTAATCCGTGCGTAAGGCCGTGAGAGCACGGAAGTCCAACATTGCTGAATCGTAACTCTCCAAATTCCGATTTTCAACTGCTTGCCATCCAAGTTTCTTACAAGGTCGGGAAGCACCTTATTGAGAACATCAGCCACAGTAGTTTCGAAAACCATGTTAACAACAAAACGCAAGCTTCTTTGTTGATCTGGAATTTTCCACTTTGTTTATAAAACATTCCCCTTTTTTATTACTGAGGGCGTAACCAACTCCCGTTTGAGATCATTGATAACTTTCCATCTGTCGTTATATGAAACACGTTTCTTGTAAACCAGCAATGACACCATCGTTAAATCGCATAGCTTGAGATTTCGAGCTGATTTGATTGTTCTTAAACTTGTTCATCATTCTAACAATTCCACTTGGATTTATTGTTCACATGTAATTCACTTGACTTTTAGTTCACTCTAGAGTGGTGATTGGAATATTCTTCTAACGTTTTTTATATATAACTTCTTCCTAACACTTGTTGTTTCCTTTTATTCAAATGGCCAAGAGATTTACATTCATCTGATACGAGCAAAGTTCCTTTTGGGTTAACACCCTCACCGGACTGATTCATCTTGGTTGGAGGAAGTATGACACCACAATAAAAGCGGTTATTACAAAGAGAGTCAGGTACTTTGCACTTGATGTACAGGCGATTCACTGAACTGAAGGGAACTTATTAAAAAACAAACGTTGCAATGAAATAGTAGAAATGGCACTCTTCACACGGAATCTGGAGCACAAAGCACTGAAAATTTACTTAAACAAGTAAGTTAAGTCGGAAATGTTCATTAAATCCATAGGGAATACGAATCTTCTTTTGACACCCCAGTAGCAAACGCCATACTTCACGTCTACTCGCACGGAAACCACTTATATGTTTTGTTAAGAATAAAAACAACTAACGAATTGCGATTTGTGCAAACACGGTACATCTTACTATAGAATGTCCTTATCAGACAGTGCCCGAAGAGAGAATAATGAAACGACGAATAGATATTGATTCTTCTCGATCTCCCGCGTCTGTATCTTATATACGCAATACCCAACACAAAATCTCGGTTCCGGACACAAAAAGCCAGCGATGAGCACCGGGAAAATGATCTCAAATGTTTATATTAAGTGTGCGCGCCGAGGATCAAAATGCCTGCCGTTGGATCGAAGTGACGGGATCATGCGATCAGTTGATGAGGGTCGCATTCGGCTGTCAGTATCGCGCAGTAGGCTTAAGAATCAGACCGTTTACTGTTGATGATATTGTATATGACCGATGAAGATGAGAATGATGAGGAACAGCCCCAAACGTTGGGAATATTCGTATTGGTTTGTGGATTGTACAACTGTTGTACGCTTGTTGGATCTAAATCAGTTGTAATCACTGGTTTGTTTTGTTTTTGCGACTAATATGATTACTTAGTGTTGACGATGGAGGTGGAATAGAGAATTATCAGGTTTATTAATCATGCATGGATGCATGTCTATATGATGAATTGAATCGGAATTTAGAGGCTTCTTTCACACAGGGTAATTGTACGTACTCTCGTAGTCAGTCCCAAGGTGAGATACCACCCCGTCATGCAGTACATTCCGCTATATCGTCGAGAAAAGTCTTCGGCGGTGTTTCGGATGTGTGGCTGATGGCCCGGACTGACACGTAGATAAGTCATGATGGTACCTTCTGGTATAAAGAATTCCGGAAGATTTCCATTCGGAACTCCGGGGGGGGGGACTATGACAGGGGGATCATCATGCAGATATTATGATAAATAACCGAACTTTAATGGGGTTTGTCATCGCATAATCGGGGTCGCTCTGGAGGCTCTGCCCACGCTCGACTGGTAACGACATTTTGTAACATCAGGGGCATCGGTTTCACCAATACGAATGTAAACGCCGTTCACTAATATTTGCAAACAGCGAAACCTGATATCCTTGCCCTAACTGAGACCTAGGTCGATTCGTCAACTGATTCGACATATCTTCGTTGCTCAGGATACGACTTACATTCGAGATTCCGTTTTAAGGGCGGAGTCTGCGTCTTCGCACGGTCTGATCTGGCTTCCCAGAGGATGGGGGGCGTTGGAACCCAATAACATGTACATCATATGGTTGAAGGCCATGCTGAAGAATTCTGTTAAATTTCTCTGTTATCTTTACCGCTCCACGAATGACGATCGACCAGCGACATTTTTCGAACATCTTTCACATACCGCCGACTGGATACAGATCAATCACCCAGCTTCTGAAATTGTTGTCCTTGGTGATTTTAATGTGCACAATTCCAGTTGGTTGGTCCACTCCAACAGAACTGACGAGGCTGGGAGGCCAGCGGAGATATTTGCTGTTAGCCACAACTTGACTCAACTCGTGGAGGAACCAACGCGAGTGCCGGATGCCCGAGGCGATTATGCGAACACCCTGGATCTGTTTTTGTGATCCGAACCGAGTATTCATGCCGTAGAGGTTTCTGCCCCACTGGGTACCTCAGATCACTGCTTGGTATCTATCGCGCAAGCACTTGCATTTCAAGCGAATAACCGGCGTAGTGTAAGGAACTTTTTGTCACTCACTTTAAATACCACACACGTTAAATAAAACACTCATTTGTTCTCTATTGCTTCCTTCATTAATCTTTATTTTTACTTAACTGGAACATATATTACTCATTGTTTGAATTTACTCAGATGACACACTGTACCACTTCAACTCGAACAACATTAATATTTCTTTTAAATTATTGTATGACATATACTGGTCATGTCCTTTTAATTTTCTAAGTCGACACACTGTACCACTTTCACACGAACAACATTAATATTCCTTTTAACTTATTGTATAACATATACTATTCATGTCCTTTTACTTTTCTACGTCGACACCCTGATCACTGACCGTCGTGACCGAAATCTCCACGGACCGTTCTCGTCCAAATTCCAAAACCCAACTCTGTCAAGTCTCGCCGTCTCGGTCGAGATTCAAAAACCAACTCTCGAAACCAAACTTACATCCGTTCTGGGCCCGAAACACAACTCAATTGTCCTTTTTTTTTTGGACTTGATCCCAAAACCAGCCTCGTCTTCAACAATGGCCCGAACAACAACTCTCATCCCACTATCGTTGTTCGTTTTCCATTGTACTTTTTCCTAGGTGTGAAACCTGGTTTCTTTCACGAGATCAAAGGATCTGTCCTTTTTGCTTGGTCCCCTTTTTTTGCGTTAAACTCAAAGAAAAATCAATAGCGCGTTTATTTCGCCTATTGTTTTTCTTTTGCCTAATGAATTTTTCCCGTGGGAAACTCATGAAGGAGGATTAACGGTGCCGAGGCGCATGTTTATTTTGCTTTATTGCCTTTTCGTTTGTTCTAACTTAATTTGGTTAGAACGAAAACTGGCGCTGGTTGTCTTAATGGTTTTAAGTAACCATTTTTCTGAAGGGGTCATAAAATTGCTGGCGTGCATTTTTTTATGATTCCCATCGATTTTGGTTCGGACGACGGCAGCTGGTCCGCACATTTGCCTTTTAGGAGTTTTTGTTGGGTGAATCCTTGGTTCAATGATTATCTTTCAGCTTTTATGTGAGTAAATTTTGCGTTCAGCTCAATTTACTTGGCATTTAATTGATTAGCGTAAATTGCACGTTTTAGCTTGATTTGCTTGCTATCAATTTATGCGGGACGAGTGGGTGTATGGGGTAATACTTTGTTTGTTTTAGGCGAACGTGCAGTTCAATATATGCTGCCTGTTTTTTTGGCTTAGTTAACGTCACATCCTTTAAGTGGATGTTCTTGGCGTGTATCGCCGCTAGCGGTGGAGACTGGCTCCAAATAGGTAAGTTTTATGGGCTGGGCGGTTGTGGCCGTAACAGTAGGCAGCTTCGCCATGTATAGAAGTATGGGGCTGCTAACTGGGACGATTTACGAGATTTTTTTTGCATCCTTACCATGGTCGGAGGTGTGCTTCGGAGACTCCGATGTTGACGCTTGCGCGGAGTCGGTCACAGAGATTATTCTTCTCGGGATGGAGATTTACATTCCACATTCCATCAAACGAAGTTCATCTAATAAACCCTGATTTGACAGGAAGTGCGAGCAGATTACAGTGGCAAAAAATAGAGCTTCTAATCAATGGTGCTCCAATCCCACCAATGTTAGAACGAATTTTGTTAGAATCAGAAACGTGTGCAACCGGGCGATTGATACCGCGAAGAAAGCTCACAACGACAGAGTGACCAATAAACTGCTTCGGCGCCCGACTGGTTCACGCTCCTTCTGGTCAGTGGCAAAAGCTGTCAGCAGTAACTTCGCTTCCACCTCTTTCCCTCCATTGGTGACAGACAGCCGGACCTTAGTCACAAATTCAAAGGATAAAGCTAATGTGTTCGCGAATTTATTTTCCGCGAATTCAAACTTCGATTCCGGTCTTTTGTAGTCACCTATGATCGCGACGGTACGATCTTCCAAGCGGGATGTGAGATTTCGCCCGCGTACTATTTAACGCATTCTACGTGAACTGGACTGTAGGAAGGCAACCGGCCCAGACGGATGATATAATGGGATCTTAAATTCCAGACATGTTTCCATCGCATGCCTAAGGGTGAATATCTGATCAATTGCTGATTTGCCTGGGATGAAGCCACACTGATATTGACCAATGACAACTTTACCGTATGGGCCTATCCGATCTTGTAGAATAGAGGAGAGTATCTTATAAGCGGTTCTCAGCAATGTTATACCCTTATAGTTGCTGCACACTGTGATATCTCCCTTCTTATGTATGGGGCAAATTATACCACGACGCCAATCTTCCGGCATCTCCTTTTGCTCCCATACGTGCACCACGATCTCATGAATGGCGTGATGTAACGCCGTCCCTCCTTGTTTGATCAGCTCAGCTGGTATGCCATCAACTCCGGGGGCATTTGGTCTTGTTCTTGCATTGGTGGATCCTCCAATTCCTCTGTGAGCTGACCATTAGCAATTTATTGAAGTGCGCTTCCCATCGACCCAGAATGCCTTCAGGATCGGTGATCAGATTACCCTCTTTATCCTTGCAGTAAGTGCAGCGTGGTGTGTACCGCGTCATACTGCGGATTATTTGGTAGAACTTCCGCACCTGGTGGGGACTTCGCTCTTTACTTTTCTCTATTTCACAGACTAGATTTTTTCCCAGGCACTTTTCTTTTGTCTGTGGTCTTTTTTCAGATCTTCTGAGCTCTTTGTCTTTCTCCTTGCGTACCCGGGTTCTATGAGACTGCTGCATTGGCCAGTATGAAGCATTCTTATGTTCAGTCGCTAGTTTGCACTCATCATCAAACCAGTCGTTCCGATCTCTACGACTACTGCCTAAGATGGAGTTGGCAGTACTAATAACAGTATTCTTAAGGCGTGTCCATTTCTCTTCTACGCCCGGCATTCTAGCCCGAGGATTTACTCTCCCTCCATCGAGATCTTCGAGGGCGAGTCTTAACGCATGACCAAAGATGTTGCTAGTGTTCTCAATGCGTAAGGCAACCGTGTTGATTCGAATCTGATCTCCGGATGCAATACATCTCCGTAAGGCAATCCGCGCTCGGAAAACTATACCAACAAGATAGTGATCCGATCAGACGTTGGCACCTCGATACGTTCGTACCGTCATCAAGCTCGAGGAGTGGCGGCGATCTATCAACACGTGGTCAATTGTTGCGAGTGGCTCCATCAGGTGATACCCAGGTGGTTTTGTGGATGTCTTAACGCAGAAACCTGGTACTCGCAACGACCAAGTTCTTTGATGCTGCCAGTTCGATGACTCGTAGTCCACTGTCCTTAGTGTTCTCATGTAAACTTAGGAAACTGCGTAGTACCTGAAAACCGGCCCCCAATCTATTTTGGCATTCAAGTCACCAAGAACGATTTTCACATCGTATTTTGGGCATGCATTGAGGGCCCGTTCGACGTTCTCGTAGAATTCTTCTTTTTCGTCATCAGGGGACTCCTCTGTAGGTCCGTGAACGTTTATGAAGCTTATGTTCTTAAACTTGCCTCGCACGGGAAGAGTGCACAGCCTTTCGGTTATTGCATTAAAGCCGATGATTGCAGGCTTCCGTTTTTGGCTGACTAGAAAGCCCACCATAAATAAATGTCATACTCGTTTCTTTGAGAAACACCACTACCCGTCTATCCTATTTCTTGTAATGCTGTAATGTCAGGGGTCGGGGCATCGGCTAGCTGCTGTGCAGCTCGAGCTCTGTACAGTGAACGGACGTTCCATGATGTCAATCACTTCACTGGTCAAAAAATGATCTTTCAACGTCAATAACAAGTAGCAGTTCGAATGTCGAAATTGTTGATGATGAACAAGGTAACCACCACCTCCTTCTTTATCATCACCATTATCACCTTGGTTGGACTAACAATCCCGCCATTCCTACTAGCAACGCTAATATCGACAACAATAATAACAGCAGCTCAGATACCCACTCTTCAACGGTGGCATTGAAGTGACTCGGATCGACGAGCGTCGCTTCAAGAGGCAAGTTATGCAACTTGCTACTCAGCAATTTCGGGATCAGTCACCCCGGTGCAGCTTATTGTCCATAGTTCCTGGGTACTTACTCCAAAGCGCCACCACATTGAAGGTACCCTCGATATGCATGGCGATCAACATTGAATCCCAACGCTGTCAATAAGTAATTTACCTACAACTGCGCCCACTCACATCAGCCCATGAAGCAGTAGTGCTAGTATGGCAAGTAGTGATTCGATACATGTGTCACACTAACCGCATCACATTCCACAAACCTCGTCGTCACATAACTTAACAAAAGCGACAATCGCACCAACCACCACGGTTTCAACATCCTTCCCCACATTGTTGTCTCCCAACACGACTACTACGAGCAGCTGAATGTCCATTTTTATGAACTAAGCAGAGGAGGGAGCGAACCAGTAACTAGCTACAAACACGATCTTATCTGGAAGGATTATTAAAGACAGCACAACACCTGATGCGTTATTTGAACAAGTTGGGTCAGGAAACTTGTGAAGGGTAGATATGTCACTGCTACTGAAAGAGATCTGCAAACACCCGGGTCTGGTTCACTCTGCGTGGGAGGCTGTTAGTAATGCAGCAATCGATTCTCCGGAGGACGACACAAACCACAGCGTGCCACTTCCTGGAGGCCTCCGTGAGCCACAATGTGTTAATTACTAGAAAATGCTACAATCCACAGGGTGTTGGCTAATAACCTTGGTCGGAAAAACAAATTATTATGGACAATTTAACAAGTCTCGGATATGGACCAGATACCGGTGGAGAGACTTGCTAAATAAGGCCATGACCGGATCCCGGTTGTAGTGTAGCGGTTCTACGAACCATACAACTCCTTACAGGTTGAGTTATCCTTTCCGCCAAGAAGCTCTACTCACCTTTCGCATCACACGTGCCCCCAGATACGCGGCCAATAGTCATTACAATACATGCAATAAAGGCTATATGAGATTGCAACAACGTTGAACCCGATAGCGAAAACCAAGGAACTTAACGTTCAAAAGCTTCCAAGATCGAGTTCAACAACCCATACATGGTATTCTACCCAATTCAAATGGGAAGCTAAAGCATCTTATCTAAGCAATGCGTCAAATGCAGAAAGCATCGCATACAGATCTCCCATTCTAAACATCTGCACGATGTTTCCAAGGAATTACATCTTCGGTAAATTAACCGAACCAGGGAGGCATACTCGGGTAGCTAAAGGCAATTAGCACCTCTAATTCCATGCAAGATCCCAAAACCGACAGGCGCACGTGCCCAAACAAAGCCATTGCGGAGAAACAGCAATCGATTAAAACGCTGTTCCCATAGGGTAAAGCAAATATAATTATCCTACCCGAGGATAATTATGGTGGCCAAAAAGTCCTAATAGTCATTTCCATACCTGAAACAAAAGGTAATATGACATTGCAACGACGTTGAGCCCGATGTCAGAAAGCAAGGAACTTAACGTTCAAAAGCTTCCAATATCGAGTTCAACGCATCCATACATCGTATGCAAGAACAATTTCAAAATGGCAGCAAAGCATCGCATCTAAGCAATGCGCTAATGCAGGAAAGCGTCGCATGTAAATCGATCACCCATCCTAAGCATCAACGCGATGTTTCCTACGAAATACCCTTGTCGGTAAATAAACCGACCAACGTATGCATACGCTGGTAGCTACTACGAAAAGATCGGAGAATAAGCGGCGGCATCCGATCCTTAAACAAAAGAAACAAGATTCCGACCACCAGCAAATAATGGTGATGATGATGATTATGAGGTAAGATTTCTCCTTTTCAGATCCTATGGGAAATTCTCCTTGTGAGATGAAAAGGGAAATTTTATGCTGTTAACAAATACGATGGAAAAGTCTGTGAGCAGCTTGGATGGGGAAATTTACCTTTGCAGATGCGGGTTGAGTAATTCGAATGGGATTTTTAGGATGGAGACAATTAGTCTATATCGAATAGTCGCACAGGACAGTCTAACGAGTGAGTGCCAACGAAGATAGTCGAACTGCGAGGATCTCTAACGAAGAGATTCTAATAAAGATATTCGAATCAGGTCGTGATAGAAGTTAATCGAGAAGGTCGAGTCGTACGTGTGCTAAAATTTGAACAGAGTAACTTGTGTTCTGCTAGTGTGTATTAACCGGTTAAAACATTAACGGAGTAACGTGCGTTTTCTTTCGTGTGTGGTATCTGCAATTGTAACGATCAGATAGTTTCTTATAACATTGTGGAGTTAGATTGCGTAAAACAAGATATAACTTATACTCTAGACGATAAGTATAAAAACAAGGCAAAGGAGATCAATAAAAGTAAAAATACAAATAAACAAACAATTTTTCGTGTTTCGTTGTGCTGTTCGCTCCGTTGTTCTGTGTGTTAGCAGTGTTCGGCGGAACGCTGCAACCAAAACCATCAACCGAAGGACAACAAACTTTCGCCAAAATGTCAACCTAAAGAACCAAAACTTCCGCCAAAGTGGTGACCCTGACGTGATCTGTACACACAGCACACACTTTCCCGTAGTAAACAGAACTTCACACACGATCATGACTTCCGCATAGAGCAACAGGCACACTCGCCTGCTCCGACGTTCTCTCGTTCGCACACGAAGCTGATCGTAACAAAGTTACTGAGGAGGGAGTAGTGTAGCGTCTCTAACAGATACACACACAATACACAAGCAAATAGTGAAGGACACCGAAGGAAAATCGAATAAGAAAATAAACCAGAGCCATATACCATAGCGATAATATAACAATTCACATCAGTGGAATATAGTTGAGTTTAATAATCGAATTCTAAACACGGCCAGTAGCCTGATGGGTTGCGCTTTGGTTCAATTTTTGGTGATTATAACTGTCATAGCGTCAGTTCGAATCACACGTTCTTCACTATCAATCCCAAACGCTATAGTAGTGCCGATGATGATAATGACAGGATGTTGGATGGTTAGAAGACGTCACGACTCAAAGCGTGTTGAATTGTTGGGAAATTTTCAACACTGCATCGGTAGAGTGGTAAACTGAGATCAGTAACCCAATTTGGTTGAGATCCACCTACATCAGGGATCGACCTTCCGCCTAATTAAGTAAGAATACGCAAATCAGTTAAGCAGCCTTCGCCCACTTGCTCCCCATATAAAGTTCAAGCAAAAGGAGTGTAAAAGGTATGATTTTTTACTCCGATAAGGTTTTTTTTGCCCCAAACCGGGCCGTTAATTATACTAAGTCTTTTATAAGGATGTCAAGGGAATTGATCAACATGTTTTTCGATACCATGAATAGTGTTAACGCGGTACTGATATCATGAAAACAACTGTTCGATATAAATTGTAATGGAGCAGACGCCCATGAGCTCAAAAAACGAACAAAATTATAGCCCCTCGTGATTTTATCCATGAACAACTTTTACGACGGTAATAGAGCCTTATTTAAACGACCCTGTAAACCAAACTATTAGGTTGACTACAATTAACCATTATCGAATTTGCCCTAAGAAGCTCTCACGTGAAGTCAGCCACGGATTTTCTTTTACACATTTGTATTAGATTACTGCTCAAAATTCACGTAATTGCCAGCCAAGATCGTGACATCCATCAACCAGGTTAGTTTAAATGGAAATACTCGTATTTGAGTCTTGTATACCAAACAATTTGGGATTAGGCACAGCAAAGGTCACTTGGACACGAAATTTAAATATCAAAACATTTAAACAAACAAAGGTGTGGAGCCTGAAATTGTCTTTTATGGCTTCCAAGTGGGGTACGCTTTGTCTGTCCCATCTCCGGCATAGCTAAGAATCACACCTACCAAACAACTAAGAGGTCTTATAGACAACTTCCAGTGATGAAAGTCGAAACACTGATTGTATGCTGTGAGAATCACAAAGTTGGCCCGTTGCCAATCCTCTGACAAGTGCGTTCGATCGACACTAAACCAACATTCTATTGTTGAACGAGTACCGAACTATCCAGCACTCCCTCGAGGTTACATAACCATTTAGCATTCGGTTGCGTTCATCGCACATGCACACCAATTGATATTCTATTCAATGATGAGCAACTTTCGCAGCCGTTGGACGCATCTCAAACAAATCAACGAGTTTGAGTTCAGCTATTCACCAGAAAGAGTACAGACATCACGTCGTTCCCCCTCCGAGATAATTAACACCATTGAAATGGACCCGAAATCAGAGAAACTACCGAATTTATTAGAAATAATTTGTTCATTTTATTTGTTTTCATCAGGCGTTACGCAGTTTTCGGTTTCTCTTCTCCACACATTCGGTGGCACGTGCCAGTAAACACCTGAGCAAATCGAATGTCGTCAAACTTTGATTCAGAACTTTCACCTTTTGCTCGGGGTCTAATGCTATTGATGCGTTACTTCCATTCGCCGTATCAATGTTCATCATGTTGGCCAGTCGGTCGTACTTGGCATTGTGGGCCTTGCTCGTCTGCACCGCTTGAATCTCGGCCTTGTAGTGCGCCACAGACATGTTAATCGCCATTCTCAACGGATCTAGGAAATCTTTCTCGATTGTCTTAGATAAATTCCAGAATCCAGTCACGTTGCTTTCATCAGTCAATGCGTAGAAGCGGATTGCATTGAGGGCAGGGATTATGGAATCAGAATTCTCGATGAGATCCGTTTCGACACCATTCTTCAGAACACAGTTGCACCCCATGAGGAACTCGGAGAATTCTGTACCAGAATAGCAAGACGGAAGTGGTTCCTTGGTTTGTAGCTTTTCAGCTACTAAATCTTTGTGAATAGTCAATAAGTAGCCTCGCAAGCCGTTGTGTGTTTGCTCCTTGATCAAATACTTAATAATTGCCACTCGTGACTCGTCGCAGAAGCTGAGTATGTACTTCTTGATAAGTGTCACACCGGATTGACGAAGTCTCTTCGCACCGGAGTATCCAATTATTCGGCAGAGCAATGCAAGGAACTGCTTATGAACCTCCTCCGTCCAACACTGATCATCCAACTGGAACAACTCTCGATTATCCAGAGTCTTATGACATAACAGAAATCCGCGCCATTGCAGAACTGGAATTTCACTTTTGAACAACTCGACCACTAGAAAAAGGCACGTCCGAAAAATATAATTCGGGTGATATATTTGGGGTACCGCTTCCAAGCAGATCCCCTCAACGATGACCAAGTAATAGAAGATGGCCATCGCCAGGAGCGGCGCTTTCTCCTCGAACAGGAAAATATTCTTTTCCGCCAGCAAATCAGTCGCTTCGTCGACGCTCTCGTTTGAACTTACTTTTTTCAAACACTTCTCCTCGACAATAGCGAACAGCTCAAAGGGATTCTGAAGTATTTTAGTCGCCGACTTCACCAGTGACGTTGCACTTTGCATAGTGTAGGTGTTAGTCTTCTTTTCGTTTGACGTCAAATCCAAGTAGCACAGGGGCTTGCCAAGCAGCTGCAAGAAGAAGCAACACAGAACGTTTCGACGATTGAAATTCATACAGCTACAGTCACCATCTGCGCTCTCCTTGAGCACATCCTCCAGAAGTGGTTCGTAGAAGAAAGCCAATGTAATATAGTGGGACAGGATCTTCAGGATGTCATCGTTTTGCTCGAAGAGGTTCTCCATTTTCTGCGTGCACACACCGAGAAGGTAATCGGGCCGTTTTAGCTCTGAAATTCGAGTCACAATCGAGTTCAATGTCCACTCCATCGCTCGTGACTTTTCGCCCTTCAAGCGCAGTAAACAAATCTGAAGGCACTTCAGGGCAGATGTGAATACATTTTCCGATGGATTTTCTTCGACAATTTGCAGCATTTCAAATAACATCTCTTCTGCACCGGCATGTGTAGACATGGACTTCATGACTTCCTCGCAGCACGTGTACAGCTCGAGATCATTCTTGTAGGTGTCGTCGTTCATGTTAACCAACAGAATCTCGATTAGATCGGAAGCCGACCCTTTGACTGACTCCCAGTTGGCCAGTTGATCAGACCCAAAAAGCAGTTTGACTCCTTCGTAATGTTTCTCGGCGATGAGTTTTTTCAGTAACCCAAAGAAATTTTCCGCACTGATTTCCATATCGTTCAATTTCAAATTTAGAAAAGTTCACTCAAAAAGCCAAAGTATCTACAACAACTAATTCTGTACGGTTATATTTTCCTTAATTTGCGTTAATTTTATTGATTTTAAACGGCAGAACGCGCCTTTTATTCTGAAAGGAATCACTTCCTGTATTTGCTGCTTGCCCAATTGACAGACCGAACTCAAGTGTCAGTTTTGACATTGCCAAGGCACGTCCTGCTGGGCTGTTTATTGGAGAAAGTTTTTTTCTTTTCTTTAATCAGAACAAAAAAGTGTGTGGTGCAACGTCAGACAAAATACGGAGGCAAGGACAAACCGACAAACTTAAGGCAACAAATGTAATTAGACGCACTTACTTGACAGAAGCAGGACCTTTTGGAATTTCGTAATTCTATGAAATGCACTGAGACTCGCCATATTCCGCGCTTGCACACTCAAGGTAGATTCCGCGCACTTTCACTTCTGCCTATATTACTACACTGACAACCGTCGGTTAAATGTCTGTTCGAACACGGGCCAGGTGTCGATGAAACAGCTGTGCGCGGCTGCGTTCAGTGGGGATGACGGAAGGCAGCTTTTGAAAGGGTTATTGTGGAGGGGACGTTCCACACTGCGGAATATAATATCGACACAAACGACCCGATACGAATTTGTGGGTTCTTGCTTTTGCTTAGTTTGAAGAATATTATTTATCACAAAAAGTTAGTTTTAATATAATTATTGCAATCTGAAATACGCTGCGTTACGGCATATTCACCACAAGGTGAGTGAATTATTGATTTGTTATTTTAACAATTGAAAATTTATTTATATATTATTAACAGGTAATTAAAAGTTACAAATCAATAAATTAACACAATGAGCCCAGCAGTTGAGACTATTAGCTCCGTACTTTTAAATTATAATTTAATTTCTAGACTTGTTATAAACTATCTATGTTTTCCATGGGGGGATGGGTGCGAACATACAGGGCAAAGTTTCTGATTGCTTTCAACCCGACGAAGGCCAGGACGATCCTTGTCCCTGTTCAATCCAAGCTGACATGCAATCTCCACGTGACACCCCTGGATAGCTACTTTGACACCCGCCAAGTAGTGAACTAATGCATGCAGCGACATCCTGAGAAAGGTTGGCGCAAGGCTAATAACCAGGCCCGCAAAAATGAATTATTATGGCAAATTTAACAAGCCTCGGATATGGACCGGATACACGACGACGACCACGGAAACGAAAATGGCTAAACGATTTAAGAATTTTTTCATGGAACGTACGCTCACTATACAGAGCTCGAGCTGCACAGCAGCTAGCCGATGCCCTGTCCAAAAATAAAGCTGACATTACAGCATTACAAGAAATAAGATGGACAGGGAGTGGTGTTTTTCAAAGAAAAGAGTATGACATTTATTACAGCTGTCATGCAAAACACCATGTGCTCGGGGTAGGTTTTCTAGTCAGCCAAAAACTGAAGCCTGCCATTATCGGCTTTAATGCAATAAATGAAAGGCTATGCACTCTTCGCGTGCGAGTTTAAGAACATAAGCCTCATAAACGTTCACGGACCTACAGAGGTGTCCCCTGACGACGAAAAAGAAGAATACTATGAGAACGTCGAACGGGCCCCCAATACCTGCCCAAGATACGATGTGAAAATCGTTCTTGGGGATTTGAATGCAAAAATAGGTCGGGAGCCGGTTTTCAGGCACTACACAGGTTCCCATAGTTTGCATGAGAACACTAATGACAATGGACTACGAGTCATCGAATTGGCAGCATCGAAAAACTTGGTCGTTGCGAGTACAAGGTTTCCGCGTAAAGATATCCACAAAGCCACCTGGGTATCACCTGATGGAGCCACTCGCAACCAAATTGACCACGTGCTGATAGATCGCCGCAGCTCCTCGGGCCTGATGACGGTACGAACGTACCGAGGTGCCAACGTCGACTCTGATCACTATCTTGTTAGTACAGTTTTCCGAGCGGGGATTGCCTTACGAAGACGTTTTGCATCCGCGGATCAAGTTCGAATCAACACGGCTGCCTTACGCAATGAGAATACCAGCAACATCTTTGGTCATGCGTTTGGACTCGCCCTCGAAGAGATCGATGGAAGGAGAGTAAATCCTCGGGCCAGAATGCCGGGCATAGAAGAGAAGTGGAAAGGCTTTAAGAATACTATCAATAGTACTGCCAACTCCATCTTAGGCAGTAGTCGTAGAGATCGGAACGACTGGTTTGATGATGAGTGCAAACTAGCGACTGAACGTAAGAATGCTGCATACTGGCCAATGCAGCAGTCTCATAGGACGCGGGTACGCGAGGAGAAATACAAATAGCTCAGAAGATCTGAAAAAAAACTTCACAGACAAAAGAAAAGTGCCTGGGAAAAAAACCTTGTCTGTGAAATAGAGAAAAGTAGAGAGCGAGGACCGCACCAGGCGCGGAAGTTCTACCAAATAATCCGCAGTATGACGCGGTACACACCACGCTGCACTTACTACAAGGATAAAGAGGGTAATCTGATAACCGATCCTGAAGGCATTCTGGAGCGATGGGAAGTGCACTTCAATGAATTGCTAAATGGTCAGCTCACAGAAGAATTGGAGGTTCCACCAATGCAGGACCAAGCCCAAATGCTGCCGCCACCAAGCATTGAGGAAACATTAAAAGCCATGAGGTAGCTCAAATCAAATAAAGCCCCTGGAGCTGATGGCATACCAGCTGAGCTGATCAAACAAGGAGGGACAGCGTTACATCACGCAATTCATGAGATCGTGGTGCACGTATGGGAGCAAGAGGAGATGCCGGAAGATTGGCGTCGCGGTATAATTTGCCCCATACATAAGAAATGAGATATCACACTGTGCAGCAACTATAGGGGTATAACATTGCTGAGTACCGCCTATAAGATACCCTCCTCTATCCTACAAGATCGGATACACCCATACGCTAAAGTCATCATTCGTCAATATCAGTGTGGCTTCACCCTAGGCAAATCAGCGATTGATGGGCGGGACACCCAGCTCGAATGAGCGAAGAGGAGCCTGCCTGGAAAGTCCTTCGTGGCAGGATGTATGGAAGGAGACAGCGCGGCAGACCTTGTCTGCGATGGAGGGATGGCGTAGACCAGCACGTCCAAAGCCTGGGAGTGCCAAACTGGATGACATCGGCTCGAAATCGGGACCGGTGGAGAGATTTGTTAAATAAGGCCAAGGCCGTTCCCGGTTGTAGTGCCGATGATGATGATGATGTTTTCAACATTGTCGGGGTTAATATCTTCAACAATTTTATAGATATTTGGTGTTCTTATCCCCAAATCGCAGGTCGGCGGTCGAAATTGCTGCTAGCGCGGGGTCTCTTGCTGCGGGCTCCCGGTGTGTCCCTTCGCGGCGTCGAGCGATATACAAGTGAACAAGTATTCTCGCCAATTGTTCACACATGTGGTGTGTGTCAAACGTCGTTCTAAGGGTGAGCGAGACCCATTTAGTACCACATCGACTCCACGCCAATGCAGGCATGACTCTCCTTTGTGTGTGAGGGTAACCGAGAGTGCGTTTGACTTAATTAGTCGAAAGCCACTCTCGGTGTGAGTCTTTGCTTGTAACGACTGCGTGAAGGTTGTGATTTGTGCTGACACCCCCCCCCCCCCCCCGCGCCACGATGACCCGCGCCGGTCGCGCTGGGGTGAGATTTCTCTATTGCAATGTAGCTGCGCGGTGAGGGTGCGCGCTGCCTCCGGGGGCCGGGACGGATGTATGTGACTGTTGCGTGGGCGGACTGTGGCGGGGCGGCGTCCTCGTCAGGGGTCCCGGCTTGTGGTGTGGGCAGCTGAGGCTGGGTCGGCTGGTTGGTATAGGCTGACTCTGCCGTTTACAGGTAGGTTTGATTTGAGTTTAGTGAAGACAAAAAAGAGAAAAAAGAAAAAAAAAAGAAAAATCAGGAAGGAGAAGAGGACTGGGAAGAAGGGGTGGGGGGGTAGGGGGCAGGGGAGGGGCGAGTGTATGTGCGGGTGGCAAATGTGGCATTAGATAAGCGTTAATGTGGCGAAAGTTCTAAGAAAAAAAAGAACCTAACAGACAATCTTAAATCAAGAGTAAGAATAAAAAAGAAAAACCAGGAGGCGAAAGTGACTGGAAGATGGGGGGGGGGGGGGGGGGGTAGGAGGCTAGGAAAGAGCATGTGGGGGAGGCAGATACTGCATTTGTGAGACGGGGTTAGGAGTGGAGAGGTTGAAATCGAAGGAGGTGGGGAAAGAGTTGGCATGTCGTAGCATACGCGAGATGGGCTCGTTAGCACCGTAAGAAGTGAGATGAGCGGGCACGTAAAACAGACGAGGGTTCCGCACATTACGGGGGTTTGTGTGCAGTGATAAAGTGGAGAGCAACCTTGGGCAATTGATTGAGCCTGACAGAAGGCGATGGACAAAGATGATGTCGGCATGGATTCTGTGCTCCTCAAGTGGGTTAAGATTGATTAGAAGGAGCCGGCCTATGTATGATGGAAGGATGAGTGGATTTTCCCAGTTTAGTCCACGGAGGGCAAAGCGCAAGAAACGACATTGAACGCCCTTGATGCTACGAATGTGAGTCAGTTGATATGGGGACCCGACCTGACTAGTGTATTCGAGTAGTGGCCGGACAAAAGTTGTGTAGAGTGATCGGGTGACGTAGGGGTTTAGGAATTCCTTCGACCAGCGTTTTACAAAGCCAAGGGCGGCGTTGGCTTTTAGGATTGTGTCATCGATATGTGCGGTAAATCTAAGTTCCTTGTCGCATAGGACGCCCAGGTCGCAAATCGATTCAACCGACGTTATCTAGCAAGAGATAGGAACGAGGCGTGGTGGGGCACCATTTCCGAGAGAAGGTGATTGTGTGACATTTGGCGATATTCAGTTCTAGGCAGTTGTTTTGGCACCAGATCGATGGTCGATAGAGATGGATTTCTCCTGGCCGTTGACGTCGATGATGGCCGTTCTATGTTCCGGACGTTGGATGACACGGCGTGGTACTGTGTAGGGCGCTCCAAGAGCTAGGCGGATGCTGTTCAGTCGTCTGAAGACGTGGGTGCAGTTTCGCAGATCCTTGTGGATGAATGGTTGCCTGTGATATGCCGAGTTGCTGGGACAGGGCGGATGACTTTGAAAAGCCGGCGTAGACTCGCGACGAAGGTGGTGTTGTTTGCCTGTGCCGGTTCCAAGGCAACGAATTCTCTGGGGATCCGGATGGTTGTGCCATAGAGCATTTCTGCTGAGAAGGATTCAAGATCTTCTTTGTACGCTGCCCTGGGGCCCAGCAGGACTCTGGGCAGACTATCCAGCCAAGAATGTGGGCGGCATCTTAGGGCTTGAGAGTTCGATGGAATCTGTCCACCATTCCGTTGGTATGTGGATGATACGGTGTTGTGTGGATCATCTCGGCGCCGATGCATTTGGCGAGCTCTGTGAATAACTCCCCCTCAAATTGTGGACCTCTGTCTGACGTGATGTAAGTGGAGTTCCGTAGTTGCTGACCCAGTAGTCCATGAATACCTTGGCGACTGTGGTTGTTTGGATGTTGGGCAAGAGCATCGCAATGGGCCATCGCGAGAACCTATCGATGACGGTCAGGCAGTACTGCATCCCTTGGATTAGTGGCATCTTGATGAGGTCTATGTGGACGTGCTCGAAGCTATTGTCCGGCTCGTTGAATTTTCCCAGGGCCTCCCTGTTGTGACGCCCTACCGTGGAGCGTTGGCAGTCCTCCCAGTGACGTGCCCATGCGATGGCGTCCTTGCGAACGCGGGACCGACGTATTTCCGCGCCAGTATTTTGGCTGTTGCCCTGCCACTTGGGTGGGAAAAGCTGTAAATGAAGCTGAAGACCTGACGTCGCAGGGGCTCTGGGAGGTACGGTCGGATAATGTTTTCCTTTGTGTCGCAGTAGATGTTGTGGCCGTCGATTGAAAGCAGCTGTAGGTGTAGGGTCCAGTCCATCAAGTGTGGAAGGTTTGGGTCGACAGCTTGCGTTTCGGCAATTATGTCCGCACTCAGTGTTGTGGGCATCGAGATTTGCCGCGCATCTGGCGCAGTGTCCTTCTCGGTGGTAGGCGTCACGCCAGTAGCGATGGGGGGGGGGGGGGGGGGGGGGGGCTCGTCGCTCGGTGCGTTGCTGTTTGTTGTGTGGTTGTCGGTGATTGTTGACGGATCGTCCGGGTGGTTCCTAGAAAGAGCGTCGGCTGCTACGTTGTCTGAGCCTCGTGCATGCTTCAGTTTGGCGATGAAACGCAACACATACTCGAGGTGTCTGGCTTAGAGCGGTGATGCTTTGTGTAATCACTGGGCCGGGGCGTAGACTAGGGGCTTGTGGCCGGTGAATATCGTGAATTCGGGCCTTTGAGGATTCTCTCGAAGTGTTTCACCACTGCGTTTATTGCCAGAAGCTCTCTGTCATAAGTGCTGCAGCGCTTCTGGCTGTCCGAGAGCTTTTGGGAGAAGAGGCCTAGAGGTCGCCATGTGTTGTCAGATTGTTGTTGCTCTAGCGCGGCCCCTACTGCGGTGTCGGAGGCATCCGTCCGCAGCCCTAAGTTCCCATCCGGGCAGAAGAAGGTTGTACAAGCTACGTCGGCGATGACTTACTTGCAAACATGGAAGGACCGGTCCGCTTCCCTTTTTACAAGGCCGTGGAGTGGTGCTTATAAGTTGACGGCATACGGGACGCACCGCCGGTAGTAATTCGTGATACCGAGGAAACGACGGAGCTCTGTTGAAGTGGTTGGTTTGGGGAAGGTCGTGATGGCATCCACTTTTGCCGAGGGTGGTTTAAAACCCTTCTCCGAGATTTGGTGGCCCAAGTAGGTCACCTGGGGCAGACCGATGGCGCATTTTTCGTCGTTGACGCGCAGACCGGCTCCTCGGAGAGTGGTTAGCAGTTCGGGCAGGTGTTCGAGGTGTTGGTCGGGTCCGTCCGATACGACGAGGGTGTCGTCGATGTATCCTCTGACGAACGGCAGTTTGCAAAGAACATGGTTGAGGGGAAGCTGCATTGACTGTGGTGCGCTCGTCAGACCTAACGATGTACCCACGAATTCGAAGAGGTCGAAGGGCGTTGTGACCGTTTTTTCATATCTTCCTCGGCGATTAGCACCTGATAAAATTTTTTGAGTGGCTCCACCGTCGAGAAGATTGTTCCATGGCTCTCCTGAAGTAAGTCTTCAATGGCTGGGAGCGGGTGGCGGTCCGGGGTGGTGCAGGCATTGAGGCGGCGGTAGTCGCCTGTTACGCACCAAGAGCCGTTTGGTTTGCCGATCATATGAAGTGGGCTTGCCCATTGGCTGGAGGAGGGCCGAACGATGCCCTTCTCGATGAGGACCGCGAAAGTCGCCTTGGCGGCATCTAGCTTGTCGCCGCTCAGCCTGCGTGGGCGTTCGAACACTGGTAGGCCTGTGGTGCAGATGGCGTGGCTAACTTTTAGTCCGGGGACCTGGACGCGCGCTGTAGGTGAAAACATCGCCGAATTCCTCCAGTAATGCCGTGTATCGTTGTGGTGTTTTGTGGTTGTCGAACAGGCCGGCGATAGTGAAGACTTAGTACAGTGCTGGTGGGGCGACGGTTCTGCGCGGCGCCACGTCAGTGGGTGGGTCGGTTAAGCATTTGTTCTTGATGTCGACCATAAGTCCGTATTTCACTAGGAAATCTGCCCACGGTATGACGTGGGGGACGTCGGCGATGATGAAGTCGTATTCGAGCCGCCGCCGCAAACCCAGGTCCAGTGTGCGTTGTTGGTGTCCATACGTGCATATGGGCGTCGTGTTGGCTGCGTACAGAATACGGTCTTGTCTCCGGAAGTTTTTAGCCCGCTGGGGTAGCAGCGAGACGATCGAGCCCGTCTCGACCAGGAGCTCAGACTGGGAGAACCGGTCGTGTAGGAGCAGGCTAGGCTCATCATGGGGGCCAACCTCCGTTACCTGCATTCGGTGTGAGCAAGTTAGTTTCCCGCCCTCGCGAATGCGTAGGGTAGTCTACAGGTGCGCGCGTCGGCGCCGAATTTCCGTTGGTAGCAGCACCATTGCTCCTGGGTTCCGGTCTCATGTCTGTTGTGTATCCCGCGTGCTAGTCTTGGTCTCGGGTGACTTTGCTGTTATCGCCAGTTGGGGTTATCTAGGTTGGGTGGCTGACAGCTGATGGTTAGTTGTTTGATGGCTGCTTCCAGGACGTCGATCCGCTGGGCGAGTGTGTCCTGGGACCTTTTCCTGTGGCCAACCACATGATGCCCTCCAGGGGATTGTCCGCCGCCGAGATTGGGCCTTCTGTGGCTTCCGGCTTGTAGATCCTCGGGGTATTTTGGGCGTTTTAAGGTAGACGCGATCTCCATTTCACCAACAGCTCCACTTCGTCGATCCGTGTTCCGGCGAGAGCCTTCATTTTCCGCCACAGTTGGGAAGGTTTCAGGTCCTCAAGTTGGAGCTCGGTGAACACTGTGTGGGGTCTCTTCTCTTCGGAGAACGTTGTGCGACGTAGGATACTTCCCTTAAGCGTCCTGTATTTGTCTGCTGCTGGTGGGCTGGGCAAGACGTGGACCAGCTCGTCGATTGTGTTGGTATCGAGGACGCCCAGGACCAGGAAGAACTTTTGGCTGTCGTCATCGATTCCTTCGGTTTGAATGAACCACCCACGGAGGGTGGTTGCGCCAGAAAGGTATTAATTGTACCTTTGGCATCGTATCGGGCAGATCTTGGGCGGTAGCATCTCGCAGAGTGCAAGATTCGAGGCCAGTGTCTGGTGAGGGTGGGGAGTTCTTCTTCGTTTCGTCGCTTCCAGCGCCTTTTTTCTACCCCCCCACGAGCACCGTGTTGGCGTGTTCGTTTATTTATTTTTTTTTCTTTTCGGGATCACCACTTTGGGGTTCTTATCCCCAAATCGCAGGTCGGCGGTCGAAATTGTTGCTAGCGCGGGGTCTCTTGCTGCGGCCTCCTGGTGTGTCCGTTCGCGGCGGCGAGCGATATACAAGTGAACGAATATTCCCCCCAATTGCCAACACATGTAGTGTGTGTCAAACGAAATTGGCGGGAAAGATCCGGCGTCGGTTCTCGTTCTACGTGTGAGCGAGACCCACGTAGTACCGCGTCGACTCCACACCAATTCAGCCGTGACTCTCCTGTGTGTGAGAGAGTGACCGAGAGTATGCTTGAGTTAATTAGTCGAAAACCACTTTCGGTGTGAGTCTTTGCTTGTGACGACTGCGTGGAGGCTGTGGTTTGTGCTGAGCCGCCACAGATGTCCATGTGTTAAAAGACCTGGACCCACAACACATGTCCACTGAGACATCTCAAATTGAGGAGAAAATCAGTATGTTGTAATTTCTTGTAAATATTTTTGAGTATCTTAAAATAAGTAGAGGAAATAAAGCAACAATCGGTGACATCACAACAGAAAGCGAACCTCTTGAACTTAATTCGAAGTTCTGTAATTTGCCGCACTATTAGAATAACAAATAACTGAAATGAAATACTACTACTTTCTACTATTTAAAATTCGGACACTCGCCACCGGCAAAGATAGACCGAGTGAAAAAAGGGGGTGGGGAGAAGCCAATTTTAGCGAGACAAGGACAGATGTGGCCTTCATCTTGTCTCTGGCTTCTGGTAATCAGCTACATCCATGAGGATGTTGGGCTCGGTCTCGAGATATCTGAAAAAGAGAGGGCGAGCGGGGAGGTATGTGTTATGTTATTATTACAATTATATTTTAATAATAGGGAAGCTAATATAGTTTATATATTGAATTTATTTGGTAAGTTTAAAGGGACTTACTTGGGTTGACCGTTGAGCGGTCGCTGGAGGTGCTGCTGGTCAGCTGTTGGTTGTTCGGCGACTGGGTGCAGTCTTGCTCCCCTGATTAGCTTTCTTAAACTGTAAGTCTATTTGTTTTGACTTTGCGTGTATTCGCGTGTGTAGTTTAACGTCGAATGTCAAAACTTTGTTTATTTTCGCCGTTGACGTTTATTTATTATTCGGCGCCAAAGCCGGTTTTTATTACTTTCTCTACCAAGTAGAATTTGCACAAAGTAGTTTATGCAAATTAGCTACTTGGCGAGTTGTTCTCCGTTTAGAGGTAAAGAGGGGGAACTAACGAAAGGGGATTCGTGGATGTTGGGGGAAGCTGGACTCAAGGTCGGTCCGTAACATATCTATGGATAGTGTGGACAGGGTTAGTTCAAATGTTCTCTAACTAATTGGTTGGAGGGATGGGGGGGTGAAGGGATGGTGGGAAAGAAATCATACAAGACCCGTAGGTCTTGAATGCGGTAGTAAACGCAGATCACGTCTTCGGCGTCTGATAATTTGCGCTTTAGTCTGTGTGTGTGTATTTGTACTCTCTTCTACTGTGCGTGCGTCTTTGTAGTGTGTCAGCAGTAGACCCCATGGGATGAGTCCAGGAATCCTCTATTATAGAGGGGAATGTTTTTGGGAAGGGTGCTTTCTTCAGTTTTGTACTGAAGAAGAAATTGTGGTTGTCAGATCCGAAGAGATCGAAAGAGAGAACGATCAAGAACGCAGGATTCTCGTACAAGTAGGTTTTCGCCGTTCTGAATCCTTTCGAGGTACTTGTATGCTAATTGCAGCAAGTACTCGTCGATAGCGATAATCTAGTATAGTTGAGAGTTGGGGTGATGGCGACCGTCTGACCTTCTAGGTACGTTGATGCATCTTTTGAGAAGTTTTCTTTCGAAAACTCGAAGTTTTTTCATTTGAGCCGAAGATATACAGGTCCAAATGGGAAAGGCTATCATAAGTTAGTTTTCCAACTTTTGGTATTGGGCAAACAATAACATGCTTCCAAACTTGGGCAAAGTACCCCATATTGTAGGTATGGTTGAACAGAATGGAGAGCTTTATAAATAATAAAGCAGAAAGAGTGGTACGACATATTGTCGATACCGGGTGCATTCGTGGGGTTTCGAGATTTAACTAGATTTTGTAGGGTATTTGGTGTGACGAAACCGTGACCATTATCACGTGTGTCATCGAAGTATGCACTGTTAGTTGGGTTAACGACAACAATTGGCTCGTTAAAGTTGTCTAGTTTATTGTGAACCTCTGAACTAATTATCGCATTAGTATCCGGGTTGCCATCCTCGAGAGTGAGCTTGTGATTATTTTCAAAGGTCTCTCCGATGATGCTTTATTGGCGTCATCATTGGCAACAACACCTTTGTGCATGATTGGGCCAGTGTTACGAGAAGTGCCACATATTTTTTTAACATTTTTATAAATTTTCTGGGGGAGTGGGAGCGAACATACAGAGCAAAGTCCCTGCTTTCAACCCGGCGAAGGCCAGTACGATCCTTGTCCCTATTCAATCCAAGTTGACATGTAGTCTCCACTGCGACGTTTGTTTTTTGCCACAGAAAATTAATTGTAAATCAAATGTTACCTGTAGTTTTGGTGAATTCGCTCGGCAGCTCTCCCAGCGGTGGTCCTCAACTCCTCGTACTCCGGATCAGCAGGTGGTCGTGATTCCTGCTCGAGGAAATTACCCAAGGCTTGTACCAGGCGACCCTTGGTTCTGGATACTGTGATGGGCGGCAGAAATGATCCGAACTAACTTGAGTAATCTCTGTCCAATCCAACTCCGCCGGCCTCCAGCTGCACACACTCCACAGAGACCTCCCCGAAGTTCCGCAGTCAAATTATAGTCCAATTCACGTTACAAAATGATTCTTTATTACTTCGAAAAACACCATCGTGCCATCTCAATTCTTTAATTTTATTTTAATTTGTTAACTTTACTTTTCAATTCTTTTACTTTACTTTGAATTTAACAAAAACTAGGAACGGGGCTTTTCTTTGAATTTAACCAAAACTAGGCACGGGCTTCTTCTCTTCTTCCAAAAATCGATCAACGGAACCTTTCTTTTTGCAAAAACAGTATTCAACCCGTAAAAAGAATCCACCAACTGCGATTCAAAAACCGTATTCAATATCATATTCACCCGCTGTTCCTTTCCCAAATACACAAAAGACCTCTCTCTCGCTCTCCCTCAACATCCACTCCGAAACTCGAACTCGAACCCGCCCACGAACCACACTCGAATCGGGGTGTGTTCGAACACTCACATGTGGATCATGCAATTCTTCCACCACCTTACCATCAAACCAAATTAAAACAAATTACATTTAAAAACAACTAAATGATGGGGGTGGTGGAAGCCGCACGTAACACCACGTAACACCTGTGGGGGTGCGTGGTGGGTGTGCCGGCACGGGAACCGGTTCTACTACCAACCCACTAGAGTCCACCGAATGTTCCGCCGAACACTGCTCACCAAACGCAAAAATGAAACACCTGCAATATGTTGTTTTGAAATTCGTTTATTGTTCACTGTTTGTCTTTTACTATATTGTAGGATTTGTTTGGTCCTTTTACAAAAAAAAACGATTGGACACCTTTTCATGTTTTTGTAATTCGTTTATTGTGCACTGTTTGTCTTTTACTATATTGTAGGATTAATTTGGTCTTTTTAAAAAAACTGTCGGACACCTTTTGTACGTACTTAATATTATTTTCCATCAAAGGGACTATTGCCCATGGTTATTGGGTACCGCCCTGTGTGTTTCGATACTGTCAATTTAGGATGCTTAAACTCATCCCGTTTCGTGTGGTTTACGGCTAGATTTACGCGGAAGAAAACAACTAAACTTCTCCGAGTCGGAAAGATACAGCACTCGCAACGCGCTTGACGTTACTCGAACTCGATGCAAACTGATGCATACTCTGGTGTTAAAAAAATAGCCGACCCCGATGTGTGCGCACTACTCGCCGGTTGACAATCGACTGACTAAAAGGGAGGCACCTCGCGTGGGACGATGCTGGGGCGTGTGTGCCCGCAGCGGTGGTTGGGAAGCGACTGGTTGAATGAATGCAAGAATCTATTCGGGGTGTGGTGGCAGTGGAGTCATTGCTAAGTAAACTCACTACCACTTACTAGGAACATGGGGAAGGGTTGCTATGCCGACGTAGAAAATTTAGTTCCAGGGAATTTCTGTCGTGCAGGCTGAATTAGATTCCTCTGTTGCTGTGTATACGGAGAAATCGGTTTCAGAGGCATAACCAAGTATGGGAATGGGTTGTCGGTTAGACAAAGGAGCATGGGTCTTGGTCGTTGCGATGGTTGTTTCGTGGAAATGCGTGGTTTTCGGGGAAACTAAATGCTGGTGGGTTACAAGCGAGAAAAATGATTTAAGTAGAATGGAGAAAAATAGTTTAAGTAGGAAGTGAGTCGGAATGGTTTTCGGGGAAAACTAAATGCGGTTTGGTGTAGATGAGGGAGATGATTTAAAATGTATTCTGTTGCAGGATTTGGGGTATATTCTGCTGTAGGTTTTAAAAATGCATTCTATTACAGATTGGGTAATATATGCTATTACAGATTGGGAAATGAATTCTTTGCAAGTTTGGGAATGTATGCTATTGCATATTTGGGAATGTATTCTTGCAAGTTGAATGGGGCGTTGGACCATGGTGACGCGCTGTTGGCGGTCGAAATTAGGTAGGAATTGTGGGTTGGTTCTCCGTCTGATATAGAGAACCCCCACACACTCCTCGATAGCTACTTTGACACCAGCCAAGTAGTGAACCAATGCATGCAGCTGCATCCTGAGAAAGGTTGGCGCAAGGCTTATAAACCTTGCCCGGGAAAACAAATTATTATGAACAATTTAATAAGTCTCGGATAAGGACCGGATACCGGTGGAGAGACTTGCTAAATAAGGCCAAGACCGGATCCCTTTGCAAAAAGCGGTGACGATATCTCATTCTGCAGAGCTTTTTACGCGCTCCCGGATGAGATGAAGAATGAAGTCGTCATGGGGAATCTGATAAGTCTTTTCAAGTTTGTACTTCGGGACATGAGCCTCCGAAGTTTCAAGTAGAATCTCGTGAAGGCGTGCTGCAGCGTTATATGCTGCTTAAGTATTTAATAACATTCAGTCTCGCCGCTAGTAATTTCTTAAGATCTGAACAGTATTGTTTCCAGCAATATTTATTATTAATTGTTATTCCTAGGATTTTAAAGTTAGGGTTATTTTGGAGAGTTTTATCATTTATGTTGAGGTGTATTTGGGGACAAGGTCGTGAAGTATTTTCCATTTTTCAATTGAGAGTCTGGCATCTGAATAATTCGACCATTCTAAAATATCTTTCAATGTGTCAGTTAGCATGCTTTTCCAGGAAATTAAATCACTCGTCTTACTTAAGATGTATATATCATCGGTGTAAATAAAATGATCTAGATCTGTCTGTTTATATATTAATGTACTTATGTGGTCAAAGGCGATAATAAATAATATGACTGACAATGGGAACTTTTGAGGGATCCCGTTGTGTAGAGGGATTAGAGTATTGATGGTTGGCTTTGTACTGAAATTTTCTATTACTTAGAAATTATTTGACGTACCCGGAGATTTTGTTACAAACTTCACATTTCAACAATTTGCTAAGGGCAACGTGAATGCCGATTGTGTAGGAGGCCTTCTCGAAATCTTGAGAGAAGATCGTGACCTAGTTTTTGGCTCAAAGAGCGCTTGAGGTATAGTGGTCAATGGCCGATCAACTACAACCAACCTTGTTGAGTTCACTTTTTTACACTCTCAACACGAGAGCACAGTAGAGGTCGACATTGTCTCAACCGACCTCAGTTCTCTTCAAATTATCTGCCTGGCTTCGAACCTGGATTGCGAAAAAGGACTTCTTCCTATCTTAAAGATAGACTTTACTCCGTTCGGTTCAGATCTGTGATATCCAACCCCTTAAATGCTGCGTCTGGGGTCCTTCGAAGAAGACACTTGGCCCCTCTCCTATTTATACTGGCCACTAATTACTTTTTTTTTTGTTTTGTTTTATTTCGGTAGGAAGGTGAAAATCTTTAAAAGATACCTCTGGACCGATCCAGAGGCATGCCAACTTTTTACCGACGAAAACCACCTCCCCGCGACACTTTCTTTTATATATTCCATCGCAGGGCGGGACGAAGTTTATGTTACTCCGCTCGTCGCGTCGCAACTGCTGTATTATATCACATAGAATATTATTTGTTACGGACCATGTTTGTTTGGAACTCAGCATGTATTCTGTTACTCCTGTCGGTGTAACGGACCGTCTCATATGTCTCTCGAAAATCGTTCGCGCGGTCTCGAATCTCACGAACTCTATGAGTAGGTTTTCTGCATTTTCTATTTTGTCTTTGCTGTACAAGCAATATGGGTGATTGACATGTTTATACTGTGCAAGTATTACCGAAAGCATCTGTGGCATATCTAACAGATGCACACACAGTACACAAGCAAATAGTGGAGAACAACATAGAAAAAAAATGGAATAAGCAAACGCATCAGCCATATACCAAGCAATAACATAGCAATTTCACATCAGTTGAGTGTACTTGAGTTTAGGAGACGAATTCGTACACGTGGCAGTGCCCTGGTGTGTTGAGCATTGGCTCAATCTTTTAGTGATTCTAACCGTCATAGCGTCGTTCGAATCACACGTTCTTCACTATCGTCGTAAACCCTATACATCTATGTCTTGATATCAATTGAATCAAGTGGTAGTTTAGCTCGACATGTTTTCTTTTCACCTATGTTTCTACATCAGGTATCATGGTGTGGGTCCGTCTTCTTTTCGTGTAAGAACTCCAACTTCGTTTCCATTCTCCTAGACTTGAGACCTGTAATTGTGACCGAATTCGCCTTTGATTCTCTTGTGAGACCTTATGCAACGCAGCGTTTTCCTTAGCTGAATTTTCAAGTGGTTTCCTCCCGGTCAAGACATGCAGCAGCAATTTGTGATAGAAGGGCCTGAAGCAGACGCATTGCGACGACTCATGATAAAGTTGGATGACGACAAACCATACGCGTCCTTAGTGCAAATTATAAGGGATACGAGCACGGCGAAAACCACATTCATCGACAAATTAGTAACGAAAACTAATAAATTACGAATTGGTGCAACACATATGGACTCAAGTGAAGTAGCACTTTCTACAATGATAGAAATGAAACTATATGGAAGTAGCAATAAATGAAACCAAAAATCTGGTGATCTAAGTTTAATAATTGGCGTTCATCATCATCGGCACTACAACCGGGATCCAGTCTTGGCCTTATTTAACAAATCTCTCCACCGGTCCCGATTTCGAGCCGATGTCATCCAGTTTAGCACTCCCAGACTCTGGGCGTCCTGGTCTACGCCATCCCTCCATCGCAGACAAGGTCTGCCGCGCTGTCTCCTTCCATACATAATTGGCATTAGGAAAATAAAATTACGTATCCGTTTCAACTATATTGCTGTTGTCATAATTATTTAGCAGAAAGCAATCAAAATACAGTCCACTTTTCTTTCTCGCAAGGTTCAAGGTTGTTTATTTGTTTCCAAGCATTAGTCCAGTACAGGTAGACCTTTAGGAATTTGCATCATCCCGTGACAACACAAGTAGTTCATAAAATAAAATATATACACTAATCAAAACATTATTTTTAACAAAATAAATTTACATTAAACTATCTTCGATCGTACTGCCAGCAGCTGCATAGGTCGTTCGGTGGGATTTCTAGTCGCCACAACACAAGATGAACAAGTCGAGGGTGCCGAATCTCATTGACAGCTTGCAACACATCGCGAGCGAGTTAAAGGCTGATCACAAGGCGTATTTAGCCTTGGATCAATCGGCCAAATCCATTCATATGAATGAGGCGCGTTTGTCCAACTTGGAGCGATCTTTTGACGAAGCGCGAGGACTACACAAGAAGATTGTCGCGGCACCTAATGAAGATGTAAAGGTGAAGTACATGGACTCCTTAGTATTTCACACTTTGAAGGAGTTATACTACATGTACCCATCTGACTTAAAATCCCAGTTGGCGGCCACCGAGGACCTACACCAGACTCTTAATAATTCAGCAGCGGTTTCGAGATCTCCAACAGTCGAACTGAAACTTCCGGCCATTAAAATTCCGACCTTTTCAGGCTCATACCAAATGTGGCCTGAATTTAAAAGCCTAATTGAAAGTCTGGTGATAAAAAATGAATCCATTTCTGATGCTCAAAGGCTTCATTACTTGAAGACTAATTTATGTGGTTAAGCGGAGCGATTACTAAGGAGCACTGCCATCACCGGTGGTAATTTTGAAAGCGCTTGGGCAACTCTGGTGAAGCGTTACCAGAACGTAAGATGGTTAAAGGATAACCAATTCAGATTGCTTTTCGACCAACCAAAGTTTGCGCAAGAATCGTCCGATGGCCTAAAACTTCTCTTAGACACCACAAATGAGGCAAGGCTGTCTCTAAAACATTTAGGGGTCCCAGTAAAATCTTGGGAAGATGTTCTGATATACCATACCGTGCAGAAACTACCACGGATTACTCGAGGACAATGGGAATCTAACATAGCTTCTTATGTGGATTATCCGACTTACAGCGTACTGGAAGACTTCTTGTTGATGAGGGCAAGAACCTTGGAAGTGATGGGCCCATCTGCAACAGAGTCATCGCAACCAACACCAAAGAGGCACACACTAGGTACAGTTAGCGCCTTCAATGCAACCATCGGAAAATGTCCCATGTGGCAGAAGTCGCATCCCATCAGACAATGCGACAAATTCAAGGCATTGAATCCGAACAAAAGACGAGAGGTCGTTCGGAGAAACAACTTGTGTTTCAACTGCCTGTCAGATGCACATACGGCGCAAAACTGCACTAGCAGGTTCACATGTTGGACATGTAAGAGGAAACACCATTTAATGCTGCACCAAACTGACTCTGCCAACCAAATGCTGGCGAGTGAACCCCGTTCCAGGGTGGCTAGCCAGACACCATCTCCATCCAGTTCGTCTTCCACTCAACACGCAACAACGAACCAGGCTCAGCATCCTACATCCCCCTCCAGGACTACTTCGGTACATAATACGTACGTAGCCGAAAACCATAAGGTACAATCAATCCTTCGGGCTACTGCATTAGTGAAGGTCTTCCCAACTGGTGGGCAACCTGTGCTGCTGCGAGCATTACTAGATCCCGGAGCAGAAGCTTCGTTCATTTCTGAGCCTGCCGTACAATTTTTAAGGCTCAAAATGGGGAAAATTCACACTAACATCCGAGGCGTTGGAGAAAACAATACGAGTGTATCCAAGCATGCGGTGTCAGTAACGATACATTCGAATGTGAATAAAAATTTCAACATTCAGCTGAGGGCTTTGGTCTTACCCAAACTTACGGCTATGCTCCCGACGCAAGATATATCCTGTGATAACTGGACTCATATCCAAGACATTCGACTTGCGGATCCATCATTTGGTAAACCAGGTGAGGTCGACATGTTACTTGGTAGCGATGTGTATCCAGCCATTCTACAAGAAGAGATTATTAAGGGACCACCAGGAACCCCCATGGCCCAGCAGACAGAACTTGGCTGGGTGCTTTCGGGCGGCGTCAATTTCAAGGTCCCACCAACAGTAACATCGCTTCATACAACCATTGAAAACCAACATGGGAAACATTTCGATAGAACTTATCCAGCAGTGCAATATTCAGCCGTTGCTCCTACTGGCCAGCGAATGGTTCTTCCTACTAGAAACCTAACCACGCAACCTGCCTTGCTCAATCAAACGCCATTTCTAGTTCAACAAAATCTTAACCACAATCCAGTTGCTGATGGGCACCAGGCACCGTCACCGCATATGCAGCATCAAGTACGGTCTAATAAAAATCATCATGGAAATAATGTTGTCTCACAAATAATGACTGCACCTCATGGCCGTAGTATACATTCATCAAATAGACGTCGACAGCGGAATTACGAATCAGGTGATGGAACCTATATTTCGAATTCTAGAGTGACGACTAATACTGGAGGACGAATTTCCACGAACCAGTACCAAGGGAATAAGACAACTAATTCTAGACGAAAAGGAAATTCAGCGAACTCTAGCAATTCGAGAAACGCAGCGGCTTCGTCTGGTCTTCAAGGCCCGCAAGGTCATCCCTATGGTTGGCATCATAATAAAAACCGAAATGATCTTTCTCGACACCATCATTCAACTAACGGATCGAATCCACCATCAGGCAATGCTGGCCACACAAATGTTAGTTTCCATAGAGAAATTCCCACAAGGCCAGCCAATGGCATTAGCGGTGTATGTCGAACTCATCCCCAACCACAACGGCATCAGCCACAGCAATCACGTTTGATTCTGAACGCAGACGGTGCTCCGCAGCTGGCGACTACTTCAACATGTCGGCCTTCAACACAGGCTAATCGTCCGCAGAAGATGGCGAGCGTACATGCGGTCAATAACAATATTACATGACCGGCTGTAACCCAACTAAGTGGACGTCATGCTGAATCAGCAGCCTCATCTGGGGCATCTCGATATCAGCAATTTATAAACGGAAACATTCCAAGACACGGTGTGGCTGCAGAACTACAAGGTTTTCAACTTAACGGCAACTACATCGCTCGAAAACAAAGGTCAAATAATTTCAATGGTCCGATCAGTTCGCAACTAACAACGCAGTTCCAACAGAGCTTACCAGACATCAACCTAATCAAGCAGACGATGAATATTAACCATTGTGTTGGGATGTGCGGAGGAGGCGGCGTAGTTATTGTGCCTGGAGCTGCGGAGTTGTCCGATGTACTGGGTGCGTCGGATGAATTTACATTAATTGACCTCACTGGCACTTGGTTGGTTATTCACTGTAAAAACTATGAAAATCCCGAAGCCGAGTTAACCCGAAAAACTGTAATCAAATGCGGAGGACACCAAAGACGAAAAGGCAACTTTGTTTTGCTAAGAAGTGCTTGTTTTGTATTTTTTGTAACTCGGTTTTATAGTTATATTGTGCGCGGCCAGGGGTTCGGCCTCTGGAGATCTACTGATCTCGAAATAAAAAAAAAAAAAAATAAAATAAAATGTGGCGAGAAGGCCGAATTTGGCGAGACAGGACATATGTGTCCTTCATCTTGTCTCTGACTTCTGGTCATCTTGCGATAACCAGAATCACCCACATCCGTGAGGATATTGGGCTCGGTCTCGCGGCATCTGAAAAGAGAAGAAAAAAGGGGGGGTATCCAAGGATAGTGTGGACAGTGTTAGTCCAAGTGTTCTCTAACTACTTTTATAGCGGGATGGTGGGAAAGAAATCTTACAAGACCGGTCGGTCTTGGGTGCGGTAGTAAACGCAGATCACGTCTTTGGCGTCTGATAATCTGCGCTTTGGTCGGTGTGTATGTTTGTATTTGTGCCGTCTTGTACTGTGCGTTCGTGTGTTGGTTTGTTAATTGTAGACCCTATGGGATGGGTCCAGAAATCCTCTATTATAGAGGGGAATGTTGTTGGGAAGGGTGCTTTCTTCAGTTTTATACTGAAGAAGAAATTGTGGGGGTTTGATCCGAAGAGATCGAGAGAGAGAGGGGTCAAGAACGCAAGAGTCCCGTACAAGTAGGTTCTCGCTGTTCTGAATGTTTTCGAGGTACTTATATGCTAATTGAAGCAAGTACTCGTCGATAGGGGTAATGGAGGCGCCTTCGTATAGGTGAGAGTTGGGGTAATGACGACCGTCAGGCCTTCTAGAATGATTGGTGCATCTTCTGAGGAGTTTCCTTTCGAAAACCCGAAGTCTTTCCATTTGAGCCGAAGATATGCAGGACCATATGGGAAAGACGTACGATATTCCAGATCGGATTAGCTGCTTATAGCAGAGAAGCTTGACTTTGGTGTCAACTTTGTTCCTCCACTTCAGGATGTTGTGCAGTTGCTTAGACCGACCAAGGCCCCTTTGGAGAATGTGGGTCACATGTTTGATGAAATTCATTTTTGGGGTATAATTGACCCCAAGATAGTTCATCTTGTCCTGTGGTCTAATCGTAGTATCTCCCATTAGACCACAGGACAAGATGAAATATCTTGGGGTCACTGATCTCGAAATTGAAATTCACTCCCCTTTTATAGAATTTTTAGTTGAGAATTGTCAACTATTTTAGGGTCGAAATTCCCAGAAACACACATAAGAGTTTGTGTTTCAATTTGAGTTGTGTTCTGGGAATTTGTTAGAGGCTTTAGTTGGGTGGGTTCTAGGAAGGGAAATCATGAAATGCGTTTTGAATTTAGCATTTCATGATTTTTTAGGAATTGAGTCAATGTACGATGAATTAACTTTTGGTTAAATTCGTTGTACATGTGACTCAATATGGGATTTGAAATGGAGCAATGGAAAGTTTGGGATTTGGGTTTTTTATGTGGAATTGAATCAATGAGCGATAAATTAACTTTGGGTTAATTTATTGCTCATATGATTCAATATGAAATTAGGAAATTTAGGAATTGATACTATTGGGGATTTGGATAGGGGTAGTGATTTAGGATCGCTACAATTGGAACAGGACAAATATTCATCAAAGACCTGCCGCGGCTGATTTGGCAGATAAAGCCTTACAGGCACCTCCTCCACAAGATGTCGGAGATATACAACGGTCGATAATCTCAGCTGTTATGCCAGCCCAGGCTCTTCAACTGTCTGGCATGGCCTCGTCAGCAGGCTCCCTGCAAACCCAAACGGTACAGTCAATAACCCCTGAACTGGTTACAATTGCTACGCCATTTGGTCTACGGAGGGTGAAGCCAAGTTCACAACACACCAGCAATGGCAAACCAGCGAAGGTGTTCCACAATCGCAAACAACGACATAAGAGAACCCCATACACGAGGTTAGATGGTGGAATCCTTAACAGCGTGAATGGAAGAGGAAACCAACTCCTCCTACTGTAGCGGTATCAACAGTTTGTCAAAGTGATGCCCTCAACAACAACGACGACAGCATACCTCGGACCACAGCGTATGCCAATTCTGTTCATGATTTAACAGCCATTACACATTTAGCCAACATTAGCTACAACGTTAGCACTCAATGGCCAATGGGGCCTTCTTTCACACACTCACACACTCTAACACTCACACACACACACACACACACACACACACACACACACACACACACACACACACACACACACACACACACATCCACACTAACAATGATAATCGATTATGAATTACGTTAAATATAACCGACAAACAATAATGAATTACAATTAGTTTAATCAATATAAGACTAATAATTGCCACCCCTCTGCCCATCCAACGCTCACGCTGATGAACAGCATAAGTGATGGCGGGGACCCTTGATAACACCTAATGATGTTTTTTGATATACACAAGTTGAAGCCTAGGCCAAGCATCTCCGTGCTGATCTCATCGTCGAAACCAGAGCAACAACCCTTTGTCAAAGTATCTTCGCCGGCCCGGCAAGATGTTGCACCACAAGCAGCAACATATAAAAACAAGGAATAAATCGATCTCTCAGCGATGCCACAAAAGGAGAACCGATTCACTACAATGTTTAAATAAGTCAATTCACCCACCATCGAAGCGACCAAATTCAACACGACAATTCCGTTTCTTTGCTCAATTATTAATATCAACATTGCAACGGAAAAAGGCACTCGTACGATACAACCGTTTCTCACGGTGATCTGCTGTTCGATAGCACGGGGCTTTTGATCGGATGACAGTAACGGGGAACTATGGATTACGAGGTATATTAACGGGCGCATGGAGACAATTCTTTTCCTTTCTTTGTTGTGCTTTGGTGCGACTAAAATCAGATTTTTTGTTGCTTTTTGAAGGGTTAAGCAAAGTGGCCGTTGAAGTGGCAAATGAAACTAAAAGAATGTAAAGTTTTGAAAATGTACTTAAATTAAGTGAATTTAAAGTTTTGTAAAGATTGGTACGAAGTGTAAATAAATATATATACAGGAATAGCTGCAACAAACCCTCTTTTTTTGGATTAATGAAATTTGACTGTCCTGGTCGAGGAAATAACGACCACGGAAAAACAATGGCATTTCGGACACCATACGAAATGCGAAGCATACGCTTAACCATGTCAGTCTATGTACTGAGTTCTCTCCCCTCATGTACGACTTATATCTCCTGTCCATATGTGAGCTGCGTATATTATAATGGGGATGTTGACGCTGGTTATCAGTTTCCTTATGTGGGGCCGGAATCCTCCAACATTGGGTAGCAATCCCACCAAAACTTTGCATACTCTTGCCGTTTTTTAACTCATTTTCCGCAAGTATTCCTTGAAGGTCAACCTGTTGTCGAGGGTAACTCCAAGCTATTTAATATAGGGGCTGAATCTGATTGTTTGTCCTTCAATTTTAACATCAAGGTGTTCAACTTTCTTGCGGCTGCTTATTAAAACTGCTCCCGTCTTGTGTGTGTGGCTAGTTTTAGTCTGGCCGTATCTAGCAAGCATTTAATGATCTAGATTGTATGAGAACAGGTGTTCTCCAGGTCATCTGGATGTTTCGCTACGACCACTATCGCCAAATCATCTGCATACCCAACGATTCTTACTCCTTCTGGTACATTGACCCTGAGCAAATCATGCATGATATTCCATAACAACGGGCCTAATACAGACCCCTTCTTCGTCAAGAATCTCGCCCCTAGCGGAGAACACACCCTCTATCTGTGTCCTGCGATTTCCTGTTTGGTCGTAGGCCAGATGTGCGGTCACACCCGCACACACACAGACGCGGATGCTGCTGCCTGTATGGCCGGAGATCTTCCTAGGATCACCAGAATTTTCACACCTTCTGCAGAATCGCTTTTGTATATATTCGGGTGTGTGGTTTATTATTCTTGGCGATCCTGGTATCGTGGTAATTATCGTCGGTTACGATAATTATATTTATTTTGCCCTATTGGAACAGTGTTTGCTAGTTTATTGCTGTTCCTTCACAATGGCCTTTGTTTAGGCGAAGTGCATTGCGGTAGGGTCAAAGGTTTAGCCAATGAATTGTTTTACGGCAATTTGCTTATCGCCGAGGATTTGATGTTTGTCGACATCTGGCGCAGCTGTGCCAACCACTTGTGTTTATCCTTTTTTTTGCATTTGACTACTGTTGTTCTTTAGTCTTTTCATGACTATCCTGTAGACGCTGTTCCATGGATTGTTATTTAATTTATCCTTTAGGGAACAGAACGCGTAATATTTACTCTTGCCGATCACATGCCTCAACTCCTTCCATTTGTTGACAAATTCCGCATGTAACTGTGGGTAGGTGCTACAGTTTCTTGCTCAAGCGTCGTAACCTGTTGCACACCGAACGCACATGGGTGAATTCTGGATTCCACCAATACAATGCTTTGATACCCCCAGCTGGTTGTCTTTTACGTGGCATAGAAGCATCGCAAGCGTTAGTTAGCCATTTCATGACCTTTCCAGCCTGCCTATTCCCATCGGTGCCTGTATCGAATTTTTCGATTTAGTCTTCCAATATATAATCGAGCAGTTTCGCAACGAGGTCCTGTGGGGGTATAGGTGTTGGATGTGCCGACGTATGGCACGAATTCCTTATACCTCCCATCGATCCGTGGGAAATGTTCATCTTTATTGAAGAATGCGTAATTGTAAACATTTATAGGACGCACGTCCACTTCCTGGTTGTACCGAATCCGATGCGCATATTGGACGACATCTCCTTCGAGTGGATAGATAAATAAACGATTGAAGTCTAATGCGAATAAGTGAGTTAAGACACCAAAGTAATCAATAAAAAAGATAACAGATAGCACTGCCAGCAAGCGTTTTAATTTATTTAAAATATTCACTAGAGACAACATTCCGATGCGGTCACACAACACATAACTCAGATAATATTTCGACTAATTACAATTGTAATCCTACAGTGTAGGATGTCCGCGGACGAGCGTGTGCATGAGTATGCACACGCGGTGGTAATTGGCGACACCACCTCACTTGATTAAACACGTTAATCGACTGACTTGAAAAGGGAAGAAATTGGATACAACCAAAAGATAACATACTTCTGCTCTCTCACTGCCACGTCCTTCGATGTGTGGTAGGTTACATCGGTAATCTGATGATCGAAGAGAGCGGGACAATAAGAGAACAGAAACATGCTGTACGATTACCTTGGGGTGGATTTGGTTGTATGTGCATGAATCAATGTAGTTCTGAGCGGAACCCGTTGACCTGATTCGGTAGTATGGTGAGTTCAGTGTACATTGATCCATACGAAGGCAGAACTGAGAAAGAGAGGGGAATTGAGCTGATGATATTCACCTGCAAAAAGAGAACATTGATCCCCAGCGAATGAAGTGTCTGGAGAAAAACCGAAGTAACGCTAGGGAAATATTATCACGTGATTCAATCGAATGTGGTGATAAATTTCCCAAGCGGATCTGCAATGATACGACAACTTCGTCCGGCTGGATTTGGTTGTCGCTAATCTACATGGACACGAGTTGCCGTATGGCAAAAAAGGTAAGCTAAACTCATTTATGCATTGTCTGCGTGGTACAATGAGTTTAGCTATGTATCCTTGGTGGAAACATGCTTTGCAGGTGAACAGGTAAGTAGGGGGAAATGGGGTTGATTTGACGCGCTGAAAGGCGGTCGAAATTAGGTAGGAAATGTTCGTTGGAATTGTGGGTTGTTTCTCATGTAGAATAGAGAAACCCCCACAGTACTCCCCCGCCAGTGACGTAGTCACGAAATAATGGGCGGAAGGAGTAGTTTGATGGATGTCGAAAGGAAGTGAGGTTGGTGATGGATTGAAAGGATGGCTAGACGCTTGAACGATAAGGTAGGTCTTCTCGCTTCGGAAGGCGCGGTGGTGAGGTATTGGAACTGTCCTGAGTGACGAGTTCTTGGCTCGGTGGGCCTGGGTCGATACAAGGAGTGGACACGTTGTTACCGCGTTGATGCCACATGGGCAAGGGGTATGCGGCGTGGTCCACTGACCTGTTATGGGTCATTTGGACCAACAGGTTTGTCGTCCGAATAGGTCAGGGCCTATTGGGATGGAAGAGGTTCGAGCCAGGGTTGATCGCATCCGCGGGAGTCCCTAGAAAGAAGAATTCTTGCGTGGGAGTAATGGTGGTAGAGGCGGGCGTCCTGACTATTGTTTGCTGCGCGGAGTAGCGGGTGGATAGCAAGGAGCTGGCCTGGGGAGTCGGGTATCCTACTGGTTGTTTGCTACACGCAGTAGCTATGGTTCAGTGAGGAGCCGAAGTTGTGAAAAGGCGTGAAGCCGAGATGGTTGAATGGGGGGGCGTCGTGTGCCAGTATGCCACTACGGGCCAGTAGGTCGAACTGTGTCGAACGGTTTGGTCGGTGTCGAACGATGTCGACAGGGTTGGGTAGGGTTGAGGGACGGAGAGCTGGGTTACGTGGAGTCGGCTGATGGGCGTCGTTGTGCCGAGGTTGAGAGAGAAGCCGGTTTGAAAGAGAGGGCGGAGTCTGAGGAGTGTTGCGTGAAGTTGGGCGGAGGAGAAGGGTGTCGGGTTAATGGAGTGAGATTGAGCCGATGTCGAGGAGGTGTGTTAATGCGGTGTTGTGCGTGGGTGTGTGCCCGGAAGGGGCTTACAATGGTTTATAATATGATTATTTACAGTCAGTTATTTTCTAGGGATTATATGCTTAATTACATACAATATCTTATTTATTAATTACACTTTTTCTTAAATATAATAATAATAATGCAAAAAAATATTTTCTTTGATTATGAAATAAAATTAAGTAATGTTCACAGATTCAATTAAAACTAAATGTGTTAAAAAGTAAAAAAACCGTCTTCATTGACGTTGTTAGTGAACAATTTATGTTGTATTGTACATCTAGTGTAAAGAGAACGTTTACTTGTATATATGGTATTCGTTATTGTTTATGTGTATATAGAAACCTTAAACTTATAGATTTCACATAGATTTCCCAACGTATATGTATATTTGTTTGTTTCTTTCATTGTTGGAAATTTTTTTGCTTATGTTGGTTTTGCTATGAAAATAATTTATATATCGTTTAAAACTAGAAACAGTTTTATATGTATGTATATACACATCATTGCTGCAGTAAGATTTCTTATGTTAAGGTTTTTATGCATTAAGTTTTATATCTGCTTCTAGAATAGCAGTAGTATCTCAATTTTTCTATCAGTTATAATTTCAGTTTCATAGATTTTAAAGCCTATTCTTAGGATTTGCTGTTTCTGATCGAAACTTCTTAAATACGAAATTTCCATAAATCAAATGTTTTACAAGAAATTCATTAAGTACTTAAATCGAATAGTAGAGATACTTATTCTTAAATTGTAAAAAGAAGATTCAATGAATTAAAAATAATAATAATGATAATAATAATAAACAAGCACTGCTTTTGGCTTTAAAATTATGCACAAGAGTTTCATGATCTTTCGTCATGCATTGTTACTTAGGTTTACACATTCTGCTTAATTCTATGCTATAATTCTAATTCCTTACTACGACAAATTTGATATAAGCAGAGGAATGATAATTAAAGATACTCCGTATTCACATACAAAAACACATTAAAGTAAAAACTTAAAGCTAAATCTAGGGAAAAAGTTGTTTAAACTACTGTACTACATTATTTGCATTGGTGTTTTTTGTTTTTATTTATTTATAATTTTTTTCAATCTGGGTCTCGATCAGGGCTATTCCCTAAAAATTTACTCGCCTGTGTCGTTGATATTGGTGATGGCGCAGATGATGAAGATGCAGATGCTGTCCCTGATGGGGTGATAATTCTCGCTTAATCCTCATCTTTGAAAATTTTCACTTTTATGAGTCACGACGATGTATCTGTTGCTTGATTCTGCCACGCCACTTTGTATATTCTTTCTTCAATATATTTTTATTGTTTTTGAAATTTAGCCCCGTTTCCGAAATGTTATTGCTTAATTTTGTTTAATTTTGAACGTTTATGGAATTTTGAATTTTTTGTTGATTAAATTTCTTTATTGTCTTTTTTAAATAATTGATTTTATTTATTTTCAATGAAGTTTTGTTGATTTTTTGTTAATTGTTTTTGTTGAACGATTGTTTAACTTTTTACTTTAGTTGAATTTTGTTTAATGTTTTGTCACTGCGCTCCGTTAAAGTTTTTGTTTTTATTTGAACGTTTTTGTTGAAGGTTGCGTGCTGTTTTTTCGGGTTCACCACTGTGGGGGTATAAGGGTAGATGAGGTCAGCGAAAAGTATAATACAATTGACTTAATCGAGTAAACAATAACAAAGGTAACAGATAGCACTGCCAGCAAGCGTTTTAATTTATTTAAAATATTCACTAGAGACAACATTCCGATGCGGTCACACAACACATAACTCAGATAATATTTCGACTAATTACAATTGTAATCCTACAGTGTAGGATGTCCGCGGACGAGCGTGTGCATGAGTATGCACACGCGGTGGTAATTGGCGACACCACCTCACTTGATTAAACACGTTAATCGACTGACTTGAAAAGGGAAGAAATTGGATACAACCAAAAGATAACATACTTCTGCTCTCTCACTGCCACGTCCTTCGATGTGTGGTAGGTTACATCGGTAATCTGATGATCGAAGAGAGCGGGACAATAAGAGAACAGAAACATGCTGTACGATTACCTTGGGGTGGATTTGGTTGTATGTGCATGAATCAATGTAGTTCTGAGCGGAACCCGTTGACCTGATTCGGTAGTATGGTGAGTTCAGTGTACATTGATCCATACGAAGGCAGAACTGAGAAAGAGAGGGGAATTGAGCTGATGATATTCACCTGCAAAAAGAGAACATTGATCCCCAGCGAATGAAGTGTCTGGAGAAAAACCGAAGTAACGCTAGGGAAATATTATCACGTGATTCAATCGAATGTGGTGATAAATTTCCCAAGCGGATCTGCAATGATACGACAACTTCGTCCGGCTGGATTTGGTTGTCGCTAATCTACATGGACACGAGTTGCCGTATGGCAAAAAAGGTAAGCTAAACTCATTTATGCATTGTCTGCGTGGTACAATGAGTTTAGCTATGTATCCTTGGTGGAAACATGCTTTGCAGGTGAACAGGTAAGTAGGGGGAAATGGGGTTGATTTGACGCGCTGAAAGGCGGTCGAAATTAGGTAGGAAATGTTCGTTGGAATTGTGGGTTGTTTCTCATGTAGAATAGAGAAACCCCCCACAGTCCTTCTCTGTCTACCCTTTTTTCTGGGCTTTCTTCGTCAATCTGCCAGTGATGAATCCCCCGTGCGGTAATATTTCGTACATCATGACTTGGTGGTTACTATGGGAGTAGATTTCCAAAACTCGCCACTCCATTGTTGAATATCTCGGTGCCGAGCGAGGAATGTCGTCGGTCGAGATCCGTGTGGTGTTCCGCCTAACAAGGAATGTCGTCGGGGAATATGAATGGAGCACGTTGCTGATGGAGGATTGACGCAATAGCGTCCGAACCAACGTTGCCTGAACAAATGGGTGTAGTGTCGAAAGGAACAGCAATACCTTTTTGGACAATCTTCCGGCTTAAAGTTCCCGCGCTGATTGCTGATGTATGTGATGAACTTGCTTGTCCCCCCGTAAGCGAATAAACTTTGATTTGCGTTGGGCTTCAGCAGCGAATCCAGACTTGATCATTGATTGACATTTGATTTTATCAGTTCACCTTCTCACACTGAATGTATCGATAATTTGTGTAATTTGATTCAGTGATGAAATAATTTATGGACTTTCAAAATATATCAGAATAATAACTAGAACGTTCCTTGCTTTAGTTAGTTATAAATTTAATGCAAACTATGATCACTTTTACAATCTAAAAGCCACATGGTGGCGTGCAAACTAAACCCAATTACAAACAAATTTAAGAAGCCATATGTCGTGCACCATTGATCAGTAAGTAATGACAGTTATTCATGCACTGTCATCGTGTTGCTGGCAGGTGTGGTGAATATATTTGTCGGGGAGAGTACTAGACGATGAGCGTACTAGATTCTCCCCGAGCATATAATTGTGAATCCGCAACACCATACTTCTTGCCAACATGGAGCTGGCAAATGTGATGCCGACTTTGGTCTGGCCTCTCTCGTGTATAAAGGTGTCATCAGCACCGCCATTAGGTAGCACCACATCTAGTCAATACGGAATGGCAGACAGTCCAAACAAGAAAAAATTCAAAGGACAGTCATCAGCCACGCGACAAAGGCGTTGAACAGACTCGAGCCAAGAGTAGTACTAGTTCGAGCAGTACTGAACACTCGAAGGCTAGAAAACTGTAAAAACGCCAGCACCGATTAAAACGCTATCGACCCGAGTGGAACCGTAGCTAGTCGAACTCAACCGCTACGGACGCGTCAGAGACGCCAAGACAGGGACATCGGCGACAGAAGAACGGGAATTAATGGATGTCAGGAGGGGACATGGACGCGAGGTGCGTAACACTATCACAAAAAATGTTGCACTGGCGCTGGAAGTACAGTCCACGAATAGAAAAAGAAGCTGAGACGTCGTCGAAGAGGTGCCGTTGTGGTGGTTCCGCCAAACCCCACTGTGTACTTTCCCGAAGAACACCCGTAACTACAACCCAACCTTCATAGTTTTCCGGTAATGCAATCGCATTAGCACCTGTAAATGCTTCAAGCATCAAGTATCTAATGTACTTATCTAAAAGCTCCTGGAAGAGAATTCTTACCTTCATTCATTAATTCGAATTCAAAATTACCTACAAGAATTCGGTCCAAACTTCATAAATCCCAAGTTCATTTCGGTGCCTTCGATTGCCAGGCAATTCCCAATCTTATCATACGCATTTTCCCTAGACGAATTCCTGAAAACGAAATAATTTGGTTTACATATAATATAACCACCAGAACAGCGATAATAAACATCGCGTCGCCTATTCCCAGCCTCACCATGTGTACAACAAATTCCTTTACATACACATTGGCTGGCGACCTTTACCCAAGGGACAAAAGCAAATATACGTATCTTGCGTCTTAAGGCATAAATTAAATCCTATAGCATAGGCAAATGCAAACAGGAATTGTGTACTTACCCTTGGCAGCGATACCATAAACACCAATTCCCTATGAATATGCTAAAACCAATTAGCACCATGTCCACCGGTATTGCGGTCTATCAATACAGCTGCAACGCACATCATAGACAATGATCTACGCGATCCCCTTGTCTTCCGATACTTCTGGATACGCTTCTCATGACCTCGAGGCATGAGCAAACAGAAATCCATTAGTAACCAATGAGATACGGCTTGTTCACTTAGCCGAACTCACATATCATAGATGCACATTATTCCCTTTCTTTGTTTTCAGATTCGTTCTCATGGCGTTGTCCCATGAAAGAACCAATATTCACACATACATGTTTACCACTTCGATCTTCTCTATGAGCTCTGGTTACCTACCCCCAAAGAGAGACTTTACGTTTCTCTTGGGATAGAAAATGCATCCCTAAATTAACAGAGCCAGTACCCCTGTGAGGGTTCTCTATATTACATGGAGAACCAACCCACAATTCCAACCACAATTTCCGCCTTATTTCGACCGCTTTCAGCGTGTCATGCTAACCCCTATCCCACCGTTCGGTATTCACCTGAGAATCATTGATTTCCCAAGGGACGCATAGCTAAACTCATTATCCTATGCAGATAATGCATAGTTGAGTTTAGCTACCCTTTTGCCATACGGCAACTCCATCTTGCTAGCCCATGAGATTTCCATCGGAAATCACATCATGTCGATTAGCAACAACAAGTGTAACCAAACGACACTGTTGCATCAGAGCAAAACCGCTGGGGTTATTTCAGCGTCTTAGAATCTGGTTCTCGCGCTGATTATTTCCCAAGCATCAGCGGCGTCCTATTGACTTTCCCCAGACATGCCATTCACTTGGGATCAACGATCTCATTTCGCAGGTGAATAGCACCAGCCACATTTACTCTCCTCCATAATTCGGTCTCCCTTCGGTTCAATGCACTCTGAGATCACCACAGCCGCAACACTAGGACAGTAGGTCATTCTCAGAAACTGCATTTGATACTGCCGCACAAGCTAAGCCAACCCCGAAGTTATTGCGCTCTTTCTTTTGTTATTTTTATCCTTCGCATGTCCAGCGACTGTCGAATGATGCGCGAGTATTATTCACCTCACTGAGGCGTGCGAATGAGAAGATACATGAAAAGAGCGCAGTGATGATTAGCTAATAGCTGTGCGAATTCGAAATTCAATTTTCCATCCCTAATTCGAGCCAGTAGCATCCCAACCACCACCGTGCCAGGCCACGTCGCCCTTGCTGAGAAAATTGTATTGTGACGCATATGACAATCAGTACTAGAATATTCGAGAAAGTCCGAAACAAAGTACTAGAATATTCTTTAAAGTACTGGAAAACTGGAGACTGTCAACAATAGAACATTCAAGGCTATAGAACGGACGGAAACGAAACACCGAATCAGAATGTGAGGAAACGGTATAAATACGTCGCACACAGATCATGGAGATGAGTAATAAGTAGAAAGTAAGAAGTAAGCAGTAAGCAGTGAAGCAAGCGATAACTAAGGAAGCGATAAGTCAAGAAATCGTTATCTGTACGGTAAAAGTAACGGTTGTTATTAACGGACTAATAAAGTGTTAGATTAATTCAAAATCGATTTAACGGCTCTTATTTATTTTAAATAATCAATCCAGCGAACCCTAAGCTCGCTACAGTATTTTCGCGCCAGTAGTCATTCAGCCACTGAGCATACACTTTCCTGAGTCGTTTTGCCGCGGAGAATTAGTTGTGTAGAGTATTTTCGCCAATAAGTAATTTGGAGATGAATAAGTTATAAATTTATTTGTGCATGTGGAACCATTGAAGAATCAATAAAAGACCCCAAAAGTCAAAGTGTAAATTTGGCAACGATTCTTGATCGCTTGTGTTTGGACGCCAAGTACCAAGTAAAAAAAATATCAACTTACGTGTACCTGTAACAGTGTAAATTCAAATCACCAGAGAACAATAAAGAATAAAAAAACGAAATCTACAACTGAACCTCAGTGCATTTTTATTAATCATTTTCGCGTTTTGTGGACATCGTTGGAGAACAACTTCTTACTTACGGAACAGTGTTTGGGGAAGAAGTGAATCGTTTGACCGTGTGTTGGTGCAATACTTCTTTTAACCCCACACCCCTGGCCGAATTTCCTTTGCCAGCGAATTGATATCGCTAAGTCGTTTACTATCACTCGACCAAACCGGTTGGTTCTTCTTCCGCTCCCCGTACCGCCGGGGACGCGTTCATATTAAATTCGTTTTACAACCAGGAGCCGAGTTTTATTTTATAAGCGTTGTCTTTATCGCCGTGCAGTTTTTGTTAACATTATTGCTTTGTATCAGTTATTCAACATCACTTAAAGAATTTGTCCTGTTAAATTGTATTCGTTAGATATTAGAAATTGCTTGTGCCTAATCGAGAATAACTTGTGTTTACAAACGATAAATTATTCCATGGTCTACTTGGCAAAAAACCCGGTAGGCGTAGGTGTGATGAGCCAACACTACCATAAGGGAACAAATCATCAGGAAAACACCGACTCGGCAAAAAGAAGACGTAGGGAAAAACGGAAAAAGCGGGATATACGCGTCGGGACGTGGAATGTTCGAACGTTATATAAACCAGGCGCGATACAGACGGTCGTAGAAAACGCAAAACAATATAAAATGGACATCGTCGCGCTCCAGGAAGTTCGACTCCCACATCAAGTAATCGAAACCAACGGGTTTACACTGGTGTGTGGAGGTACCGATACACATAACCTCGGAACTGGCTTCATCATAAGCAAGAAGATTACGCCCCATGTAAAAGATGTGCAATTCATTAATGGCCGAATGTCTGTGCTAAAAATACAGGGCCGATGGTACAATTATGTATTTATAAACGTACACGCCCCAACAGAATCTGCGGACGAAGAAACGAAGGACACGTTCTACGAGACCCTAGAGGATGTATTTCATGGGATCTCATCATTCGATGTTAAAATCCTCCTCGGGGACCTCAATGCGAAAATTGGAAAGGAAGATATCTTCCAACCAACTATAGGTAAAGAAAGCCTACACGACGTGTCAAATGATAATGGAATTCGAATTATCACGTTCGCAGCGTCAAAAGATCTGTTAGTAAAAAGCACGATGTTCAAGCACAAGGAAATTCATAAAGCCACATGGATATCACCCGACGGCGTAACGCGTAACCAAATAGACCACTTCCTCATAGACAAAAGACACCACTCGAATATCCTTGACGTAAGAGCATATAGAGGAGCAGATTGCGACTCCGATCATCTTCTAGTGATTGGCAAAATCAGGAGTCGCCTCGCAGCAATCCCACATGGGCAGTCACGGGAGACAAGCAAAAAGTTCGACACTGATAAACTGAAAGACCTACGCAAAAGGGCTGAATATCAAGACGAGCTAACGAATAGATTTAGCATTCTAGAGAATGTGAGCAGTGAGGAAGAGGAAGCCAATAGTGTGAACACTAAATGGACATCGATCAGAGACACAATCAAACTAACAGCCCAAAAGGTATTAGGATTTAAGAAAACAATTAAGTCCAAACCTTGGTTTGACGATGAGTGCAGGGCGAAGATCGAAGAACGTAAACGCCTCAGAGTGATCCACTTAGAAAGATATGATGAAGTCAACGCAGAAAGATACGCGACAATTCGGAGAGAGACAATGAGGCTCTTCAAACGCAAAAAACGCGAATGGGAGAAGACTAGGATCGAAAAAATCCTAGAAAATTCTAGGGCAAAGAACATCAGAGGTATGTATGTCGGCATAAATTCAATTAGAAATGGCTACCGAGGAAGAGCCAAAATAATTCGAGACGCAAACGGCTGTCTGGTCACAGAAACAAACAATGTCGTGACAAGATGGAAGCAGTACTTTGAAAACCTGCTCAATGTACGCACCCATCAACCACAGATAAATGTACCAAGCGTACATACAGCTGAGCCTCAGATCCCAGAGCCGTCTCTCAACGAAGTTGTAGACGCAATAAATCGATTGAAAATCAACAAGGCTCCCGGAGTCGACTACATACCGGCAGAGCTTGTGAAGCATGGAGGAGAGGCAACCGCTCGAAAGATCCACCAGCTCATCCAAACAATATGGGATAAGGAAGTCACTCCGGAAGAATGGAAAACCTCAATAGTCATCCCCATTTTCAAAAAAGGCGACAGATCTGACTGTGAAAACTACAGAGGAATATCATTGCTCCCAACCGCATACAAAATATTAACAAATGTCATTCTGGCGAGAATCACACCTTACGCAGAAGAGATACTGGGAGACTACCAATGTGGATTCCGTAGGAACCGGTCAACAAGCGACCAAATGTTCACAATAAGACAACTGCTGGAAAAGAAGTGGGAATACGGAGAGACGGTTCACCAACTGTTCGTTGACTTCAAAAAAGCCTACGACTCAGTCGCAAGGCAGAGACTCTACCATATTCTAGTTGAGCTGGGAGTCCCAAAAAAATATGCCGCACTCATTCAAATTTGCATGAACGAAAACAAAGGGCGAGTTAGAATAGAAAACCACCTCTCAGAACCATTTGAAATCCGGGACGGACTAAAGCAGGGAGATGGTCTATCACCGTGTCTCTTTAACCTTGTGCTCGAGTATGTCATCAGAAAGGTACAAGACGACAACATGGCCGGATCATCCCTGAACGGGGTCACACAAGTGCTCGCATATGCGGATGACATCGCCGTTCTGGGCGATAATCTAGAGACTGTTAGTAAAAACTGTGAAATCATCATGCAAGCGGCAGAAGAGGTGGGCCTAGAAATAAATGAAGACAAAACAAAATACATGATTACGGCGAGAGCAGGTGGGTCTCAGAGAACACATATAAACGTCAGAGGTAAGATCTTTGAAAAAGTTAAAGAATTTAAATATCTGGGAACGATACTGACGGCCAGTAACGAAATGTCGAAGGAAATTAACAAGAGACTGCATTCCGGCAACGCGAGTTGGCACGCAGTCAGTAAACTGCTGAAATCCAGACTGCTATCACGTAACATAAAGCTCCGTGTCTATAGGACCATAATCATGCCAATTGTTCTATATGGATGCGAAACATGGGCTCTCACAAAACGGAAAGAGAACAAATTCCGCGTATTCGAGAATAAAGTTTTGAGGGGTATCTTTGGAGGTAAATAAGACGAGGAGGCAGGACAATGGAGGAGACTCCATAACCACGAATTGGAAGAACTATATCGCAAACCTACAATAGTGAGAGTAATCAAGTCGCGAAGATTAAGATGGGCCGGACACGTGGCGCGAATGGGGAACGATAGGACCGTGCATAGAATTCTTGACGGTAGACCAACGGGAAAGAGACCGGTAGGACGGCCGCGACGGAGATGGGAGGACAATGTTAGGTTTGACCTTGAGGAGATCGGATCGAATGGTGAAGCGTGGAAGGAGAGTGCCCAGGACAGGGAAGGATGGCGAAGCCGAGTCGGTGAGGTCATGAACTTCCGGGTTCCTACAGGCCAATAAATAATAATAAAATAATAATAATAATGGTCTACTTGGCTACCTTTAGTGAACACCAAATAAAAGACAATAGTCACAAAAAATAACCATACCCCGTGTGTTTTATTCAAAGTGCTGGATGTGGTGAACAGTTTCCCTTCCTTTGGCGACCAGTTTGTGAGCAATTTTTCGGTGGAACTTTTAGTTATTTGTGGGGACGAAATAGAACCCAGTATCGTGCGCCGACACCACGACTTGGTACCCCCCACACCGTCCGCAGACCAACGACATGTATTTTAAAATATAATACCCAACAAAATAGATCAAAACTACATTTAAAATGGCACGTAATTAGAGCAACTATTAAGGAAATAGAGTCCATAGATATTGTAGCGAGCTTAGGGTTCACTGGATTAATTATTTAACATAAATAAGAGCCGTTAAATCGATTTTGAATTAATATAACACTTTATTAGTCCGTTAATCACAACCGTCACTTTTACCGTACACAACGATTTCTTGACTTATCGCTTCTGTACTTATCGCGTCTTTTACTTCTTCACTGCTTACTTCTCGCTTATAACTTCTTACTACCGCACTTGTCGCTTGCTTCACTTTCTACTTCTTAATCCTCCATGATCTGTGTGCGACATATTTATACCGTTTCCTCATTCTGATTCGGCGTTTCGTTTCCGTCCGTTCCATGGCCTTGAATGTTCTACTGTTCCTAGTCTCCAGTTTTCCAGTACTTTATAGAATATTCTAGTACTTTGTTTCGGACTTTCTCGAATATTCTAGTACTGAATGTCATATGCGTCACGCTTCCCTCCGCCTAGATTAGTTCGTCCCGAACTAAGTTCACTGGTCTCCTGGGTTAACAAAAGTCGCCAGTCGGTCACGATATACCACTTTTATCTTGGCCTTCGGTCTTCGCTGAATCCTATAGACAACGTCGTTAATTCTTGTGAGAATCTTATACGGCCCTTCCCGGTTGCTGCAACTTCGGAGACCTTCCTTTTTGCCGATGAGGGTTATAAAGCCACGCGTTATCGCCTGCATTAAATCCGGATGCGTTGGCTCGAACGTCGTACCTTGTTTTCATCCTGTCACTGGACACCTTGATTTGCTTTCGAACCAAATGATGAATCTCATCGAGGCGATTTCTCCATTCAGCTACGTAGTCTTCGGTCTTATCTATGGCGTCTGGAGGTATACCGAATCGCAGATCGGCTGGTAATCGTATCTCTCGTCCAAATATAATTCTTTCTGGAGAATGGCCTGTCGTATCGTGATTAGCCGATCTATAGCTCATGAGAAAGGTTTGTACATACTTGTCCCAATCTCGTTGGTGATCACTAACGACCTTCGATAAATGCTCTTTCATTGTTCGGTTGAACCTTTCGACCATTCCGTTTGACTGCGGATGTAAGGGTGTGGTCCTGGTTTTCCTAACGCCCAGTGCCGCACAGATGCCTTGAAATATCTGGGATTCGAAGTTTCTGCCTTGATCGGAATGAAGCTCACAGGGAACTCCATATCTGCTGATCCAATTATTGATAAGCTGCTCTATGACGGTTGTTGCTTCTTGGTTTGGAATTGGAAGGACTTCCACCCACTTGCTGAAGTAATCCATGATGACCAACATGTATTTGTTGTTGTCCTTGGTTTTTGGAAATGGTCCTGAGATATCAATCGCAATTCGCTCGAAGGGGGCACCCACGTTGTACTGTTTCATAGCGCTCCTTGGTTTTGCCGTTGGCCCATTGGTCGCAGTGCAAGTTGTGCAGTTCCTACACTAAGACTCGACGTCATCTCTCATGTGAAGCCAGTAGAATCGAGATCGTAATTTTGAAAGTGTCTTATTAACTCCAAGGTGTCCACCGGGGGCCCGTCATGCATTTCTGTTAGTACATCATTCACTTTTGATGGTGGGACTACAATTTGCATTCGGTGGGATTTTCCGTCCGCGGCTTCCCATTTACGCTTTAGAATTCCATCTTCCACCAGCAAGGAATTCTATTGTGCCCAATATGCCTTAAATGTCCCACTCTTCTCGGAAATATTGTTCCAAGTTGGCCGCTCGTTCTTTTCTTTGTGTTCCAGGATTAGCGATATATCTTCATCCTGAAGTTGAGCTGCGCGTATAGCATCACTCGTCCACCCATCTAGTACTTCTACTTGTACATTTCGCAGGTCGTACGTCGCTTTTTCTCTTCCGCTCTATGACAATGTTTACAGTCTGGCTTACATGGTCTTCTTGATAGAGCATCAGCGTTATTATGCACCTTCCCTTGCTGAATTGAGCTTATCATTGATACGGGTGCACATTCTGCGGTTAACTCTCCTTTTCTTATTGCGACCGGCTCTTCGGACGCATTTAGTACTCTGACGGGTACAATGTGTTTCTTCACCTCAGGTTGTTCTGTTGATAGTCTCCTCTTATGACAAGCGCATGAACAACAATTCTCACTCGATGTTTCATTCGTTCGTCGACGTTTCCTACAGTCAACAGAGATGTGGCTGACTCCGCCGCATGTCCAGCACTTCATAACAGGTCTCGGGGTTCTCCGTTGTACATGCCCGATTATTTGGCAGGAACATTCTTGGACGGACGTTTCTCGGACTCTATATGTACTCCTGGTAGCCAGTTTAGCAGATTCATATGCCAATGCGAATGCCAGTATTTCATTAGTCGTCTTCTTTCCCGCCAAACGAACGGCCTGTTGCAAGTCCCGATCTTGGAGTGCGTTTATAAATGCATCCATTGCTACCTCGTTCAGAAATTCCTTAGTCATATTTGAATAAGACAAGTTTGCCAATCGCTCAATTTCTGCCTGCAACTGTTGAAGATTTTCTCCAGGTTTCTGCGTTCTGCTCCGCAGTTGCATGCGGTAGACCTGCTGCATGCGGTTGTCTCCATACCTAGCTTGAAGGCCGTCTCTTACCGCTTGGAAATCTGTTTGCTTCTCTGCTGGTATGGTTTGTAGCAATTCTGCAGCCGCCCCGCGGAGTGACAAGATTAGTGATGTTGACTTTTGCTCATCCGACTACTTATTATAATTTGCCGCGGCGTCAAACTGACGTATAAATACGGAGAAGGGTCCCGTTCCATCGAAGGTTGGCGGTTGCATCCTTGTATCTTTGCAATCATGTTGATTGCTAGGCGATGTCTTATTTCTCTGAACACACTCAAGTCTCTTTTCGATTCGCATTATTTCTTCGGTGACTTTTAGATCTAGATTTTCTACTGCGTTTCGAATTTCTGACTGGATTTCTTCCTTAAAGTGTTGAAAATTACATTTCATCCACTGCGTTTGGGCATCCAATTTTGCGTTCAGATCTGCAGCTTGTGCGTTGAATTTTGAATTTTGGACATCCAACTTTGCATTAACATCTGCAGCTTGCGCGTCCAACTTTATCATCATCATCCTGAACATCTCCGAAATGTCCAACTGTGGGGAACGCTTCTCCGTCACATTGGCACCATCTTGACTCGCTGTTTCTTCTCCATCCGGACAGTCTGGCCCGATAGTAAAAACATACGTGTCGACATCAATACCCTCTTCCTCCATTGCTGCTTGCAGACGGTGTCGATGAATTTGTTTCTGTCCTCTGCTATCCAGATTCCGGTCCTGAAGTTCCTTCTTCAACTCAGGAACGCGAAGATCCTCCAAATGTCGATCTGACATCGTCACAACACACTTATTCACTTAAACAATAATTAATCCCACCTCTGACACCAATTGTTGCGAGCTTAGGGTTCGCTGGATTAATTATTTAAAATAAATAAGAGCCGTTAAATCGATTTTGAATTAATGTGACACTTTATTAGTCCGTTAATCACAACCGTTACTTTTACCGTACACAACGATTTCTTGACTTTTCGCTTCTGTACTTATCGCGTCTTTTACTTCTTCACTGCTTACTTCTCGCTTATTACTTCTTACTACCGCACTTATCGCTTGCTTGACTTTGTACTTCTTACTCCTCCATGATCTGTGTGCGACATATTTATACCGTTTCCTCATTCTGATTTTGCCTTTCGTTTCCGTCCGTTCCAGGTCCTTGAATGTTCTACTGTTCCTAGTCTCCAGTTTTCCAGTACTTTATAGAATATTCTAGTACTTTGTTTCGGACTTTCTCGAATATTCTAGTACTGAATGTCATATGCGTCACAATATAATATGTCATCAAATCCAAAATGAATATATTATATACCATCTTATTCAATGTCATTCAGATGTAAGGTAAGTTTAATGTAATAGCGCTAACTACTAGGGCGTTCAGCCATTCCAGTAACACACATGTAATTATCTTGTATATTTTCCGTATTTGATAAATACTGTACAAATATTTGCAAAAGTTTTGACACATTAAACTGCTACCAAAATTGCCTCTTGTTCAAGCCAAAACAAAAATTCAAATGACACCTTCGGTTGTTCACACCTCTATAAAACAAATTCCACAATTTCATTATTTTAACATCCCCGACATACACCATTGCATTCCACAAATCGTTTGCTCCTCCTTTGAAAATACAATCCGTTTTCTGCTTAACGTTCCACAGTATTTGGAGGCCCGTTGCACTTTTCTCACTTCTACCTATCCTCCTTCTTCGTCAAGAAATGTACTCAAAACGCAAAGTGACAAAAATAATAAAACGAACTTCATCGACGAGCCTCTGAATAACATCGCCTTTCGTCAAGTTCACTAGAGCGAATTGGCATAGAAACTTGATCCAACGGGAAAAACTATCCCACCGTCTCTTCAGTCGATCTAGAGCTTTGACGTGTTCATGACGTGTGCGTGCGACGCGGCGGTTCGTCTCTTTCACAAGTGCCCCACCACCAATTACGGTATCCATACTGCGATTGAAATCGTTTGTTTATTTGTATGAAATCGGCCCCAATTGATGGATTAATCAATCCGAAATAGAGGGTGGGCGCGAGCAGTGGACATTTCGCAGATATCCACCGGATAAATGCAGAGAAAAAGGGTGGAAACTAGTGAAGTTAGTTGCGAAGAGGAAAGTGCGAAATGCACAAACAAATCGTTTGAAGAGTGAAAATACGGAATACGGTGCAGTAAGGATACAAAAGTAATTCCCAATTGGGTGCGCGTGTGTGAGTGTGTGTTGCACGTCCAAGGATATACCCGAGGCGTGAAAATAAATAAAAGAAAAAAAGTGTTGAGAAGTGAATATAAAGAAAAAAAAAGGAAAACAAGTGCTGCTCCTTCTTGATGTTTAATTCATCAGCACTTGGTCCTCACCAGTGATTTTGGTTCCGTTGTTTTTATTTTTTTTTCTGTTGTTCATTTTTATTCTCTTTGATATTCTTCGTGGAAACAACAGGAGCAGGCAGATTCGCATCAAAATGTCGACACGGTCTCAATTGACAAAGGATTTGAACGGTGAGTCAAAAATGTTACTCAGACTTCCTTCAAAAATAATTTACTCTCGACTTTTAATTGAAATCAAACAAATTGATTCTTGATTGACAAATTCTGGGGGAGTGGGGAAAATATTGTGAGAAAGTCAGTTATGTGAGCGGATGAGTCTACATTGCTGTTCTCGTGAAATTTTTCGCAATCACGGTGGTGGAGGAGGTGTCGCCAGTTTTAGACGATGCCTGGTTTTTAAAGTCAATTGGATTTAATTGATTTCTGTGTCACGTACGCAGTTCCTGTATTGTCTAAGTGTGTTTGCCATTGCCATGAAGCGACAGTCAGTGTTATCCTATGGGTAGACGTCGAACACCCAAGTTTGTCCAGCTGTGTTTTACTAGGAATCGTTGCTGCGTCAATCAAGGAAAGACTTTCCAGATCCACTTTTATTTATTTATATTTTGATTTGGAACCGGAAAATCTGTTTAGTTTTAATGTAATATAATTTCGAACCCTTCAGTTGAGCTTGCTCATGTAAACATTTTTTTCAGAAACAATACGCACAAAAAACAGATTTTGGGATACCTTTAAATGTAGAAGCACAGTACGAGTGGTTGAAGATGGGGGGAGAGAATAAGGAAAGAAAGTAGCGATTTATATTGGTTTTGGGTGTCCAAAGATTATAATCATGATGAATCATCTGTTCAAGCCGAGCATTCAACATTTGTGTTGTTCGGCCTAAGAACGGTTGTGTTTACTCATGTCTATTTTAACATGAATTGAATCTCACTCTCAAATCTACGGAAGTCGTAGGATAGTATTTGAAGTGGTGGAATACATTCACTAAGTTTAATTGAGCAATGGCCACGATAATATCCGTAGATAGAGGTAAGCAGCATACATTGCGTCTATGTTATCATGATGATATTGAAAGTTATGAAAGTTTTGGTTATATTTTTGTTTATAGAGAAACCAATCATCATCATCGGCACCTCAACCGGGATCCGGCCTTGGCTTATCTAGCAAGTCTCGAGGCTTGTTACATTTTCCATAATAATTTATTTTTACGGGCAAGGTTATTAACCTTGCGCCGTGTCACTCATACTGCTGGCTTTTGGCACCTATCGTGCACTGTTTTGGATCCAATGATCAAAGATGGGAATTGAATTAAAAATGATCGTTAAATCTCTCTGATTATTTGGCACGGACATGGGTTCTACTACTATTTGCGCCAATACACACCGCTTTTTAGAATTCTACAGCCAATCGGACTTGCAATTGAAGCACACAAAATCTTGTTTTGTGCTCCTTGGAATTTTGAAGTGAAATTTTTAATCAATCTTTGTCGCCACAGAGTATAAAAGGGCGGCGTATTTTGGATTCGTGATCAGCTCAGACCACCACAATTTCTTCTTCAGTACAAAACTGAAGAAAGCACCCTTCCCGACAACATTCCCCTCTACAATAGAGGATTCCTGGGCCTGGACATAGGGTATACTGCTAACATACCACACGCACGCATAGTACAAGACAGCACAAACATACACACACACCGACCAAAGCGCAGATCATCAGACGCCAAAGGCGTGATCTGCCTTCACTACCGCACTCAAGACCTGCCGGTCTTGTACGAGTTCTTTCCCACCATCCCTCCAACCAAGTAGTTAGAGAACACCTGAACTAGTCCCGCCCACACTATCCTTAGATACCCCCCCCCCCTCCTCTTTTTTCTTTTACAGATATCTCGAGACCGAGCCCAACATCCTCATGGATGTGGGTGATTCAGGTTATCCCAAGATGACCAAAAGCCAGAGACAAGATGGAGGACACACCTGTCCTTGTCTCGTCAAATCGCCACCTTTTTTTTTCTGATTCGTGATCAGTCGAAATCCGGGGTCAAGGCAACGCCCACACAACGCAATACCCAGTAAAACAAAACTACAATTAAAAACAAACTAAAACAAAGTAAACCGTCTTTTCACCTTGGGCAGGGGCCAAAGGAGCCGGAAGCCACCCCATTGAGCTACGCAAAAAACCAATTTAAAAAAAGAAAACCCTACAAGACATTCTGTTGGCAAAATGAATCCAGATTGCGGAAAAGATGGTAGTCCGTTGGGGAAATGTCAGGAGAGTACGGTGGATGCGGAAGAATTTCAAATCCCAACTGCAACAGTTGTTGCACCGTTATTTGTGAGATATGGGGTCTAGCATTATCATGCAAAAGGATCGGGCCAATTCGACATGCATTATGTCGATTTCCTCACACTATTTGAGAGCGTTTATCGTTTCTTCTGTTTGAAGAAATGAAAAGTGGATTGGTCCTTTCGATGTCCACAAAAATCCTCATCATCATCGGCACTACAACCGGGATCCGGTCTTGGCCTTATTTAACAAATCTTCGCCAATCCCGATTTTGAGCCGATGTCATCCAGTTCTGCACTCCCAGGCTCTGGGCGTCCTGGTCTACGCCACCCCTACATCGCAGACAAGGTCTGCCGCGCTGTCCCCTTCCATACATCCTGCCACAAAGGACTTTCCGGGCAGGCTCCTCTTCGCTCATTCGAGCTAGGTGTCCCGCCCACCAAACCTTTTTGTGGGTGAAGATCGGGCTTGGGGTGTGTTCGGTTTTTCACCCGCATCCAACCACTGTTCAGGTCTTTTACGGTTAGCTTCCCTGCTCTGTAATGAAACGACTTCTGATGCAGAGATGTTCGTGCCATCGGGAGATGAACTGCAAATTGGTGCGATCCGTCGAATTGTCTTCTAGATCGCATATAAACCTAATTGCGCGGAACAATACCACGAATCTCCGGAGACCAGTACTCGTGATAATATCCGTAAAACAGACAGACGCCGCCAACGCGCCTTCCATGTGATAGCGACTGTAGTCCCGATATCAGCGCCGGGGCCCCGATCAGGCGGATCGCTCGTCTCTGTACGCTCTCAGGTAGGTCGAGGGTATGTTTAGGAACAGAACCCCAAACATAAAAGCAATATTCGAGCGCGGGTCTAATTTGGGATTTATACAGAAGAATAAGTTGGGCCGAAGTAAAATATTTCTTGTAACTTAAAAAATAACTCCGTTTTCCTGAGGCGGACATGGCGATGTTCGACACATATTTATGCCACGATACCTTCCCACAGACCGTGACGCCGAGTAATTTCAAGTATTCCCAGCTGTGGAACCGATGAACCACTTTTCCTTGTGCATGTCGTATACTGTCTCTTCGTTGCATTGAAGTCGACGAGGGTGAACTTTCCTCACTCCAGGAACTTGTCCAGATCCCAATTCAGAAAGTCGATCTGACTACATCTCAGCTGGTGCAACGTTGATGGTGCAGGGTCGATCACTCGAAAAAAGGAAACAACGATACTATCATCCGGGAAACTGAACACCCTGTTATCCGTCGTCTCCAACAAATAATTTATGTGAAGCAAAAACAAGGTTGGTGCCAAAATAGAACCTTGAGGCACCCCGGAATTAACAAAATACAGATCCGAACACTAGCCGTCCACAACAACCCGAATCGATCGTTCCGCGAGGAAGCTTTTCGTCCAGCTGCAAAGCTGCTAGGAAAGTCCATATGAACGAATTTTGCTCAGCAATGCTCCGTGCCAGACGCGATCCAAGGCCCTGGAGATATCCAAAGCGACCGCCCTTGATTCACCATGCCACTCAATCGCAGATGTTCATGTATTGGTTGTAAGGGTCAAAAGGTCTCCCGCGGACCATCTGCCACGGAATCCGTATAATTCAGAAGTCCGTTGCACCCCAAATATATAATTAACTCAGTATTGATGACTTTTTCCATCACCTTAGATAACATAGACAGTAATGCTATCGGTCGGTAATTTTGTGGGAGACACCCTTTCGCCCTCTTTGGGATTGGCTCGAGCGATTTTCCAGCAGGCAGGATAGGTACTCCGTGTATAAGATAAGCAAAAGAGTTTGCCAAGAACCGGCGACAATTCTTGAGCACAGTTCTTAAGGATTATTACTGGTATTCCGCCCGGGCCGGTTTCCTTCTTACATTCCAGCCCACGTAGAATGTTTTGAATAGTACGTGGGAGGAACCTCACATCCCGCATCGAAGTCCGTATCAGCGCGAATACAGGTGGCTCCAAAAGACCGGGATCGAAGTTTGAATTAACGGAAAATGAATTCGCGAACAAATTAGCTTTATCCTTTGAATCTGTGACTAACGTCACGCTGCCCATCAGCAACGGAGGAAAAGAGAAGGAAGCGAAGTTACTGCTGACAGCCCTCGCCATAGACCAGAAGGAACGCCAACCAGCCGGGCACTGAAGGAATTTATTTGTCACTCTGTCGTTCTTCTTGGTGGTATCAATCGTCTGGTTGCATGCGTTTCTGATTCTAACAAAATTCGTTCTGTTCACCTCGGTGGGATTAGAGCGCCATTGTTTAAAGGCTCTACTTTTTTGCCGCTGTAATCTGCTCGCATTTTTTATCAAACCGTTACACTTCGCTACACAACCCCCCCAACTGGAAATCATCCTCACAACTGATATTCATACTGCACACAAAGCAATGTACAAACAACTAACTGCCGCCTTTTCCCACAGGTAATTAATATTCATATCGCAGACGTTGCTTATTCATTCGCCACCCATAATGCGTACCCACCTTCCAAAGATAAACGCTTATCTTGCACCCGATGCAAACAAACAGTTGACATACGATATCACATTCCAACTTCCCAAGGCCACTCGCTAAATGCATTTTGCTTCACCAAGCAAGCACCTGTTCTCGGGCCTATCCACACGGGTTCATATTTCGAACGCATTTTTTGCTTCATGCCCGAAAACAAGTGTCATACAAGTCATATAACACGGTCGGTGCCTTCAAAGCCTATTAGCGACGAATTAACTAAGCGTCGATCAAAATGCTGAGATCTGCGGAAGGACAGACACAGCAACGAAACGCAAATCGATCGAACGATACGATTTGAACGTGAGCCAATGTACTTTAATTGGTTCGGTATATGCAGCAATCAATTAAGTAATTGCTTAAGCCAATGCCGTTGCGCCTTAAGCAGGGCAATTGAGTGGAAATGATCATTGGGTAATGCGAATCGTGCCAGGCGTTTAGCTGAGGTAAACGCGTCGTTTGCACTTCCTCGCCAATAATTCGGGTATAAAAGAGTGGTTGCAAATGGACAGAGCGCCAGAATAGACTTGACAGTAAAGTGTACCGGGATGGTTATTCCCAATAAATAAATAAAAATTAAAAGTTACCTAGAAAGAAAAAGTCCCTTTTATTTACCACAAAAGGGAAGCCAGCCATCCATGGGGCAACGAATCTTCACCAGTGTCGAAAACGATCGACTCGTGAACACCAACAGGTAAAATAAATTTATGCTAACACCCCAAATAATAAACCGGTGTTACAAAACCAAGGTTTTTCCAGATGAACTGCGTTTAATGGAATGCCGAATGTAGATCTCCATCCAGAAAAGAATGATCTCTGTTACCGACTCCGCACATGCGTTAACATCGGAGTCTCCAAAGCACACCTCCTGCTAAGGAAAGGATGCGAAGAAATCTCGCAAATCGTCCCAGTTAGCAGCCCCAATGCCAGTGGTTGTGTGGCAGATACCAAGCAGTGATCTGAGTTTCCCAGTGGCGCAGCAATCTCCACGGTATAAATGCTCGGAATGTCAAAAACAGATGCAGGGTGTTTGCATAATCACCTCGGGCATCCGACACTCACGTAGGATCCTCCACAAGTTGAGTCAAATTGTGGCTACCAGCGAACATCTCCGCCAGCCCCCCAGCCTCGTCGGGTCTGTTAGAATGTACCAACCAGCTGGAATTGTGTACATTAAAATAGCCAAGTATCACAATTTCAGAAGCCGGGTGGTTGATCTGTATCCAGTCGAAGGTACGTGAAAGACGTTAGAAAAATGTCGCTGGTCGATCGTCATTCGGGGAGCGGTAAAGACAACAAAGAAATTTAACAGGATTCCTCAGCATGACTCTCGACCACATGATGTCCAAGCTATTGGGTTCTAACGACTCTAACCTCTGGCAAGCCAGATCGGGTCGCGTGCAGACGCAGACTCCACCCTTAAAACGGAATCTCGAATGTAAGTCGTATCCTGAGCAAAGAAGATATGTCGAAACAGTTGACGAATCCACCTGGATATCAGTTAGGGCAAGGATATCAGGTATCGCTGTTTGCAAACATTAGTGAACGTTGTTTACATCCGTATTGGTGAAACCGATGCCCCGGATGTTACAAAATCCCACTATCAGTCGAATGCCGACAGAGCCTTGAGAACGAACCCTATTATGCGATGACGAATTTCTTAAAGTTCGGTTATATATCATAATATCTGCATGATGTTCCCCCATATACGCGTACCTCTGACTACCGCGAGCAGTTGATGTCGACAATTCTCGATATTTTTTTTTTACAATTTCCAACACTTTTGCCCAAATATACATTAATAAGGCCTCCTTATCATCGGATTTTTGTGGTGCAATCTGTCATAGATAACTTGAATAGGCGCGAGATAGCCACGAGATTCCTGCGATCAGCTTTTTGTGGATACCAAAGTAAACAAACGGATCTCTATACAGGCGCGTCTGAGTAGGTTGTTACGTAGTACCTCCCCCACCCCACCTCAGGCAGCCGAACGAGGAACCGTACCAAAGGGATCTGGCAATGTCCAGACTGTGGCCGGTATTCACTCGCAGACCATACCCACAGAGGACGGCTGCGAAACAATGCTGGTCCCCATTATACCAACAAAGACGCGCCCCGAAAACCCAAAATGCGACAAAGAAAGGAAAGCTTCAATAGAACCTTTAATCAATTCTTCGGAGCTCGAAATCTTTCTGAACAGATCGGTCAGACTTAGGCTTCTTTTCGAATAAATCTTCACCTTTCATTAAGGACTTTCGTCGAGAGGGGCCATTAAATGCGTTTAAATGAAATTTTGAATGGATGGATGAATGGATAGTGGAGTTGCCAGACCCAGGGAATATTCCGTAATTCCCCTGAGGTTGCAAGTTAACACGTCAACGGGACTCACTTCTGATGACGAATCGAGTGATCGCATATCCGAGAACCAACCTTCGGAGGAAACACCTCCAACACATTAAAGCTCTGTTCTCGGATGGCAAGTCGTCAGATGAACTTACACATCTCGAAGGCACCATTGCTAGCTCCCATCATATCTTCACAAATTCACCTGGTCAGATAATTGCCAACACGCATTTGTGATAAAAACGGGGATAGTGGTTTCGCCGCCAAAATGGGGCAACCCTAATCATATTATAGCGTTTGCGATGATAGTGAAGAACGTGTGATTCGAACTGGCGCTATGACAGTTAAAATCACCAAAAATTGAAACAATGCTTAACACATCAGACTACTGGCCGCGTGTACGAATTCGATTTCTAAACTCAAGTACACTCAACTGTGTGGATTTGTTATCTTATTGCTATGGTATACGGCTCTGATACATTTTCTGATTCGATTTTCGTTCGGCGTTCTTCACTATTTGCTTGTGTATTGTGTGTGTATCTGTTAGAAACGGCACACTACTCCCTCCTCGGTACCTTTGTTACGATCAGCTTCGTGTGCGAACAACGGAGCGAAGAGCGAGCGAGCGAGAGAACGTCGGAGCAGGCGAGTGTGCCAGTGCTCTATGCGGAAGTCGTGATCGTGTCGGGAAGTTCTGTTTACTATGGGAAAGTGTATGCTGTGTGTACAGATCACATCGGGGTCACCTGTTATTGCGTTTGCGATGACAGTGAAGAACGTGTGATTCGAACTGACGCTATGACAGTTAGAATCACCAAAAATTGAACCAATGCTTAACACATCAGACTACTGGCCGCGTGTACGAATTCGATTTCTAAACTCAAGTACACTCAACTGATATGGATTTGTTATCTTATCGCTATGGTATACGGCTCTGATGCATTTTCTTATTCGATTTTCGTTCGGTGTTCTTCACTATTTGCTTGTGTATTGTGTGTGTATCTGTTAGAAACGCCACAGACTGCTACAGACTTCTAGATTTTTTGTTAAAGCAGTCTTCACTACCGCGTTAGGAATACCATCCAGTCCCGGGCTCTTGTTTTTTAACAACCCTTGCAGCGGAGAGCACCTCTTCGGTGGTCATGAGAGGTATTTCTCCTTCAGTGATGCTTCATCCCTTTTGAGCTCTCAACACTTCATCATACTGCGGGAAGAGGACAGCAACGATTCCATGTCACTTTTACTTTTTTTGCGTTTGTCTATTGTTGTGTAGTCTTTTCATGATTATCCTGTAGGGGCTGCCCTATGGGTTGTTATTTAATTCATCCCTTATGGAGCAGAACGCGTTATATATACTCTTGCTTATCACATTCCTCAACTCCTTCCGTTTGTTGACAAATTCCGCATGTAGCTGTGGGTAGATGTTACTGTTTCTTGCTCTTTGATGCAAGCGTCGTAACCTGTTGCACTCCGATTGTACATGGGCGATTTCTGGGTTCCACCAATACACAGGTTTGATTGCCCCTGCTTGTTGTCTTTGTCGTGGCATAGAAACATCGAATCCGTTAGTTAGCCATTTCATGACTTCTCCAGCCTGCCTGTTCGCATCGGTCTCTGCGACAAACTTTTCGATTTGATCTTCCTGTATATATTCGAGCAGTTCCGCATCGAGGTTCTTCTCTTTCTACCCATTTTTTTTTATTGTTTAGTGAGAGCAGAACCTTCGTTTATTACACATAGTACAAGCGTTAGAAAAAAAAAAGAAATTAAAAGTAAAAAACTTACGAACTAACTTAAGAACTAGGGATTACAAAAATTACTTTAGAATAAGTAAGAAGGTAATAAGGTGGGAAGGTGGCTGTGCACGTGATGGGGTGGCGAAGACTGGGTAGTAGGATAAAGGGGCGGGGTGATAGGAATGTGTACGGGTAGTAAGAGTGTAGATGGTGGGCGGGGCAAGGTCACGAGGGGAAAGAGAGAAGACGACGTTTGAGAGCAATAGAAGTGAGCTAGAAATCGAAGGAGGTCGGGTAAGAGTTTGCCCACTTTAGCATTCGTGAATTTGGTTCAATACAGCCGTAGGAAGTGTGGTGGGAGGGTAGATAGAAGAGACGAGGGTTTCGTAGGTTACGGGGGTTGGTGTTGAGTGCGATGGTGGAAAGCAAGCTAGGGCAGTTGATTGTGCCGGAGAGGAGACGGTGGATGAAGAGGATATCGACATAAGTTCTGCGCTCCTCAAGTGTACTGAGGTTGATCAAATGGAGCCGGCTTGTGTATGGGGTGTTGGTATTTCTTCTACCACTTTCGTATAATCACCACACACACTTTAAGTAAAACAATCTTTTGCTCTTTATATAAGCTGGTCTTTATTAAGAAACGTTTTTACTTGGTCGAATAGGAATTATTTTCAAGAAAAGCACACTTCTTAATGTTTTGTATTTACAACTTAGTTTAATTCACCACTGTTTACTGGGTCGAATAGGACTTATTTTCAAAAAAGCACACTTCTTAATGTTTTGTATTTTTCAAATTAATTTAATGCACCACTGCTTGTACAAACTATTATTTTATATATCGAAATAATAAGCACACACCGGAACGCTCCTAAAGTTAGTTAAACACGAAGCAATACTCTTAGTAAGCACACTCAACACATAACAACTCGAAACCCAAACTCTGAACGGACCGTTCTCGTCCAGATTCCAAAACCAACTCCTTGTTATCTCACCGTCTCGGTCGAGATTCAAAATTCAACCCGCCAACGAAGACCTGTTTTTTCTTCATCCTGAAGGTCGAAGGATATAGCATTTCTTTCTTTATCTTTCCCGGCTTGGATTCAAACGCGGAAACACAAAGGGAAAAATCAACAGAGGATCGTGCGAATGCACATTTATAATCCTCTATGTTGATATGCGCTAAACGAATGTGTAATTCGTTTTATGATGCCTGTTGTTTGTTCTAGCCGACTCGGCAAGGATCCCTTTTGTAAGGATACGTTAGGGAATACAAATAGAGAATTGTGCTAATGAGCATTTCTGATTCTCTATGTTGTTTATTTTAGCCGAATGGGCAAGGATCTTTTCCGTGGGGAATCGATACAAAGGCGAATATTTTCCTTTTGTTTGTTTTAACTTAATTTTGTTAAAACGAAAACTGGCGTTGGTTGTTTTAATTGTTTTAGATAACCATTTTTCTGAGGTCTCGTAAAATTGCTGGCGCGCAATTTTTTATGATACTCAATGGTTTTGTTTGAAGGACAACATCTGGCCTGCACATTTGGCTCTTAGGGGTTGTTGTGGTGAACCCTTGGTTCAATGATTATGTTTCCCAGTTTTTTATGTGAGCAAATTGAACGTTTAGTTCAATTTGCTTGGAGTTTAATTGATTAGCGCAAATCGAACGTTTAATTCGATTTGCTTGCTATCAATTTATGCGGGACAGGGTGTATGGGGTAATGCTTTGATTTAGCATTATGTCACATCCTTTAAGTGGATGTTTTTGGCGTGTATCGCCGTTAGTGGTGGAGACTAGCTCCAAAAGGGTAATTTTTATGGGATGGGTGGTTGTGGTCGTAACAGGGGGAAGAATCCGAGGGTTCTCCCAGTTCAGTCCACGGAGGGCAAAACGCAGAAAACGACGTTGCACGCTCTCGATTCTGCGGATATGGGACGAGCAGTGTGGAGACCAGACCTGACTGACGTATTCAAGAAGGGGGCGGACGAAGGCTATGTAGAGGGAACGGGAAACGTAAGGATCTGGGTTTTTTTCCCCAATTTGCCAGTGTTGGGTCCCCTGTGTGGTAATATTTCGTAGATCACGGCTTCACAATCAAGCAAGTTCAGCGGTTATCTCCAGACTTAGCTTGGTTTTTGAAATGATTAGTGCTCGGCCTTATGTCGCCTTATGCGACAAGCCATTTTAACTATAGATATGTTCTAATATCCTAATGTCCTCGTCACCGGGATGGTTCTGATTATCACAAGAAGTTGGAATACACAGTTCACGATGAATATTTGATTCACCATTTTCGCCAATCAGTTTTTCACTTTACATGATAAGTTTTTAATTTTTTATAAACAAAAAACTGAAAACTGTGTAAACATATAGCGGTTTGTCGACCTACGTCATTAATATTTTACGAACTGGTTTAATTACTTCGTGACCCATTTAGACTTCAATATTCATCAGATAGTAATTCAATACTGACCAAATAAAAAGATTTCGATTCTCTGACACATAAAACGAAATATTCACAAAAGAAAAAGTTTTAAATACCTCCAATCAACCCAGAGATCAGTTTCCACCATAAAAAACTTCGAGGCAGAGAAATTTATTCATTTACAACCGTTGCTCATCTGAAAGACGGAACTATGGGTTATAAGCAGTCCCAGTTGTCTCACATCGTAGCTCAAAATTAACCCAATTTTTTCAATATCCCCAAACAGTGTGGTAGACACACCTACTCGGCCTCGCGTAAGCAGCCGCTGAATTTAAATCACAAATTCAAATCATCGTTTTTATTGTTATTACTCAGCTCACAGATGGGGAGCATGGTCAACGGGAAATTCGGTTGGTCTTGACAGCGCCCAAATAAAACGAGATCTTATCTGCCCTTTTGAGGTACAATGAAAACTGGCGAGGTGGCCTGGATATCTGTAGTTGTTCATGAACTAGAGGCAGGTATTTGTAATTCGAGCAACACACGTTGTGAGTACCCTTGAAAATAGCGAAGGTTGTACTGAGAAACAATTTAAGTGATTGGGTTATTAAATGAAGCGATTTGAAATCGGTTCAGACGGGTTTTAGTCAGTAACTGCCTCCATTCCCTTGCCACCAGAAATGTTGGTGTCTATATTATCGGTGTTTTCATAAAATTGAAATGAATTGATAATAACAAAAATGAGACAAATTTGTTTGTCATATCAATGTAGGGTTTCGTCAAAATCTGACAAGGTTTCACAGGACAGGTGAAATATTCGAAATTTTTAGACAAAACAAATGAGTAACATAGAAATTCTATTGTAGTGAGCTGTCGAGTTTTTATTGAAATGCATTTTATCTAGATATTTTAATCAATAGTATTTATTTGTCAACAAATGTAAATTTAATAGAATTTCTGGTTTGTTGGTAACTCTATGTTTTCTCCTAATTAAGCGACTGTAGTGACCATAGATATTGGTTTTTATGTATTCTCAGCATTCAATTCAATCGACTGATAAGAATATTAGCTTTAGTGAAAGTGCTTTGATTTTCAAAGAGCCATCTAACACGTGGACAAACTGGTGAAGCAGCCTAAGTAACCGATGATAGCATTGTAATGTTAATGTTTAGACTTATAAGGCATTTTTTAAAACTACTCCACGTTTTAACATTTTTGATTAAGAGCCAAAACATCATTATCAATAATCTATTTTATCATTGCATCTTTCATTAAACCAAATATGGAATATGAAGCTGCATACGAAGAAACATTTTTGACGACTCACTCTAGGCAGGCATTAGCGTCGGATTTTCGGAAGCAGATCTCTGAGACCCAGGTGGATTCTTCAACTAATTCGACATATCTTCATTGCTCAGGATACGACTTACATTCGAGATTCCGTTTTAAGGGTAGATTCTGTCTTCGCGCGGACCGATCCTGCTTATCAGAGGAGGGGGGCGTTGGACCCCAATAACATGGTCTTCATATGGTTGACGGTCGTGCTGAGGAATTCTGTTAAATTTCTTTGTTGTCTTTATCGCTCCCCGAATGACGATCGGCCAGCGACACTTTTCGAGCATCTTTCACATTCCGTCGACTGGATACAGATCAACCACCCGGCTTCTGAAATTGTGATACTTGGCTATTTTAATGTACACAATTCCAGCTGGTTGGTACATTCTAACAGACCCGACGAGGCTGGGAGGCTGGCGGAGATGTTCGCTGGTAGCCACAATTTGACTCAACTTGTGGAGGATCCTACATGACTGCCGGATGCCCAAAGTGATTATGCGAACACTCTGGATCCGTTTTTGACATCCGAGCCGAGTATTTATACCATGGAAGCAACTGCGCCACTGGGAAACTCAGATCACTGCTTGGTATCGGCCGCACAACCACTTGCATTTTAAACGAATAACCGACCTAGGCAGCTTCGCCATCTATGGAGTTATGGGGCTGCCAACTGGGACTATTTGCGAGATTTTTTCGCATCCGTTCCGTGATCGGAGTTGTGCTTTGGAGACTCCAATGAGTGAGGCACAGAGATTATTCTTCTCTGCATGGAGATCTACATTCCGGATTCCATCAAACGAAGTTCATCTGATAACCCTTGGTTTGATAAAAAATGCGAGCGGATCACAGCAGCAAAGAATAGAGCTTTTAAACAATGGCGCTCCAATCCCACCGATCTTAACAGAACGAATTTTATTAGAATAAGAAACGCGTGCAACCAAGCGATTAATATCGCGAAGAAGGTCTACAACGACAGAGTGACCAAAAAATTCCTTGAGTGTCCAACTGATTCGCGTCCGTTCTAGCCAATGGCAAGGGCTGTCAGCAGTAACTTCGCTTCCTCCGAATTCATATCTCGATGCCGATCTTTTGGAACCACCTGTGATCGCCCGGGTATGGTCTTCATGGAGGATGTGAGGTTCCACCCGCGTACCATTCAACCTATTCTACGTGGACTGGACTGTAAGAAGGTGATCGGTTCGGACAGAATACCAGTAATAGTCCTTGACAACTGTGCTCCAGAAGTATTGCCGGTTCTTGGCAGACTTTTTCGCTTATCTTATGCAAGGAGGACATTTCCTACCTGCTGGAAAATCGCTCGAGTTCAGCCAATCCCAAAGAGGAGAACAAAACAAAGTCGCCCACAAAATTACCAGCCTATAGCATTACTATCTATCTCAGGTAATAGGGCAAGTCATCAATGCCGAGTTAATTAAGTATTTGGAATGCAACGGACAGGCGGTTTACGGGAGACCTTTTGAGCCTTATAACCGATATATGGACATCTGCGATTGAGGGGCATGGTGAGTCAAGGGTGGTCGCATTGGGTGCCTCCAAGGCTTTTGATCGCGTCTGGAACGGGACATTGCTGAGCTAACTTCCTTCATATGGACTTTCCCAGCAGCTTAGCGACTGAACGAAGAGCTACCTCGAAAATCGATCGATCCGGGTTGTTGGGGACGGCGAGTGTTCGGATTTGTATCCTGTTCCGGGGTGCCTCAAGGTGCTATTTGGGTTCCAACCTTGTTTTTGCTTCACATAAATGATTTGTTGGCGACAACGGATAACAAAGTGTTCAGTTTTGCGGATGATGGTACGCTTGTTTCCTCTTTTACGAGTACTCGGCCAATTAGTGCATCAACGTTGCACCAGCTGAGACGTAGACAGATTGACTCTCTTAATCGGGATCTGGATAAAGTCCTGCAGTGAGGAGAGGTCAATCTCGTCGACTTCAATGCAACGAAGACACAGTATATAACATTCACAAAGAAAAATGTATCGTTGGTTCCACAGCTGATGATGAATAGCCAGACCCTCGAATCTGGTGAAAGTTTGAAATTGCTCGGCGTCATGGTCTGTAAGAATGTGTCGTGTCATAAACACGGTTCGAGCATCACCAGGTCAACCTCTGGAAAACTGAGATATCTTTTTAAAGCTAAGAAATATCTTACTCCGGCCCCACTTCTTCTCCTGTATAAATCCCAAATTAGACCCGCGCTCGAATATTGCTCTAATGTTTGGAGGTCTACTGAACATACCGTCATCCTACTTGAGAGCACACAGAGACGAGCGATCCGCCTAAACGAGGGCACGGCGCTGACGTCGGGACTACAGTCGCTATCACATCGAAGGCGCGTAGCCGACCTCCGTCTGTTTTGCGATATTATCACGGATACGGTTTTTCGGAGAATCATGGTTTGTTCCGTGGAATTCGGCTTATATGCGCTCCACAAGACAATCCGGCGGATCGCACTAATCTGGCGAACATCCCTGCATCAGAACTCGCCCCGTGACAGAGCGGGAAAGCTGTGGTAGTCCCTCCCCGTGCGAGTGTTCTCTGAGCAAACCTGCAACTGTTCAAGAAGAACTGCAACGGTTATTTGGTGGCAGCTCGATGGCGTTCAGCACTATAGATTCGCCTCTCCCGAGACTAGTATTGGGTTGTACGATGTTATAGTAAACATTTAAAACCAATATTATTTTTCCGTAAATTTTTATTTAACCAAAATAGGATCCGTTGGCATCTAGGACATTATTGCAGTGTGATACAAGGTCAAATATTCCTTTTTCGTAGAAGTGCTGACTTTTTGAGGCAATGAAATGTTCAAAGGCTTTTATGACCTCTGCTCGGTTCTAGAAGACCTTCTGTAAGCAAAATGAATCCAGATTGCGGAAAAGATGGAAGTCCGCTGCGGAAATGTCAGGAGAGTAGGGTGGACGCGGAAGAATTTCAAATCCCAACTGCAACAATTGTTGGGGTCTAGCATTGTCATGTAAATGGATCGGGCCGTGTCTATTGGCCAACGCAGGTTGCTTTTCAGCCAATTTGGCATGCAATATGTCGATTTCCTCACAATATTTGATAGCGTTTATCGATTCTTCTGGTTGAAGAAATGAAAAGTGGATTGGTCCTTTCGATGTCCTCCAAATTCTCATCATCATCATCATCATCATCCTCATCGGCACTACAAGCGGGATCCGGTCTTGACCTTATTTAACAAATCTCTCCACCGGTCCCGATTTCGAGCCGATGTCATCCAGTTTGGCACTCCCAGGCTCTGGACGTCCTGGTCTACGCCACCCCTCCATCGCAGACAAGGTCTGCCGCGTTGTCTTCTTCCATACATTCTGCCACAAAGGACTTTCCGGGCAGGCTCCTCTTCGCTCATTCGAGCTAAGTGTCCCGCCCACCAAACCTTTTTTGGATGAAGATCGGACTTGCGGTGTGTTTGGTTTTCCAGCTGCATCCAACCACTGCTCAGGTCTTTTACGGTTAGCTTCCCTGCTCTGTAATGGAACGACTTCTGATGCAGAGATGTTCGCACCATCGGGAGATGAACTGCAAATTGGTGCGATACGTCGGATTGTCTTCTAGATCGCATATAAACCGAATTGCGCGGAACAATACCACGAATCTCCGGAGACCAGTACTCGTGATAATATCCGTAAAACAGACAGACGCTGGGTACGCGCCTTCGATGTGATAGCGTCTGTAGTCCCGATATCAGCGCCGGGGCCCCGATCAGGCGGATCGCTCGTCTCTGTACGCTCTCAGGTAGGTCGAGGGTATGTTTAGGAGTCGAGCCCCAAACATGAAAGCAATATTCGACCACGGGTCAAATTTGGGATTTATACAGGAGAATAAGTTGGGCCGGAGTAAAATATTTCTTGGTATTAAAAAGATAGCTCAGTTTTCCTGAGACGGACTTGGCGATGTTCGACAAGTGTTTATGCCGTGATACATCCCCGCAGACCGTGATGATTTCAAGCTTTCCGCAGATTCGAGTAATTTCACGCTTTCTGTAGATTCATTATCAGCTGTGGAACCAATGATCCACTTTTCTTTCTGAATGTTGTATATTGTGTTTTCGTTGCATTGAAGTCGTCAAGATTGGCTTTTCCCCACTGCAGGATCTTATCCAGATCTCGATTCAGAGAATCAATCGAGCTACATCTCGAGCTACATCTCAGCTCAGATCTCGATTCAGAGAATCAATCGAGCTACATCTCAGCTGATGCACTAATCGGCCTATCACTCGAAAAAGAAGAAACAAACGTATTATCATCTGCAAAAGTGAACACTTGGTTATTTGTTGATTCGAACAAATCATTTATGTGAAGCAAAAACAAGGTTGCAGTCAAAATAGAACCTTGGGCCACCCCCTAATTAACAAGATACAGATCCGAAAACTCGTCGTCCACAACAACCCGGATCGATCGATTTTCGACGGAGCTCTTCGTCCAGTCGCAAAGCTGATGATAAAACCCATGTGACCGAAGTTTACTCAGCAATGCCCCGTGCCAGACGCGGTCAAATGCCTTGGAGATATCCATCCGGCCCCTCAGTCGCAGATGTCTGTATATCGGTTATAAGGGTCCAAAGATCTTCCGTGGACCACCTGCCACGGAATCCGTATTGACAATCATTCAGAAGAAAATGATCCGCTTTTCTTTGTGAATGTTGTATATTGTGACTTCGTTGCATTGAAGTCGACGAGATTGGTCTTTCCCCACTGCAAGACCTTATCCAGATCCCGATTCAGAGAGCCAATCTGTCTGTCAATCTCAGGTGGTGTGACGTTGATGCATCAATCGGGGGATCATTCGAAAAACAGAAAACAAGTTTACTATCATCCGCAAAATTGAACACTTTGTTATCCGTTGTCTCCAACAAATCATTTATGTGAAGCATAAACAAGGTTAGAGCCAAAATAAAGCCTTGGGGCACCGCGAAATTAACAGGATACAGATCCGAACACTCGCTGTCTACAACAACCCAGATCGATCGAATTCTGGTTATTCACTTGAAATGCAGGTGGTTGCGCGACCGACACCAAGCAGTGATCTGAGTTTCCCAGTAGCGCAGGAACTTCCATGGTATAAGTGCTCGGCTCGAATATCAAAAACAAATCTAGGATGTGTGTATAATAAGCTCGGGTATGTGGCACTTGCGTAGGTTCCTCCATGAGTTGAGTCACATTGCGGCTAACAGCGAATACCTTTGCCAGCCTCGTCGGTTCTATTAGAATCTACAAATCAGCCGGAGTTGTGTACATTAATATCGCCAAGGACGACAATCTAGTCGACAGTACTTGAAAGATGTTCGATGGTCAGTGTCGCTGGTCGATGGTCATTCTGGGAGCGGTAAAGACAACAAAGCAATTTAACAGAATACCTCAGCACGACCATCAACCAGATAATGTCCAAGATATTGGCTTCTAACGCCTCCATCCTCTGGCAATCCAGATCGGACCGCGTGAAAACGCAGACTGCACCCTTGAAACGGAATCGCGAATATAAGTCCTATGCTGAGCAATGAAGTTATGTCGAATTAGTTGACGAATCGACCTGGGTCTCAGTTAAGGTAAGTATATCAGGTTTCGCTGTTTGCAAATATTGCTGGACGGCATTTACATTCATATGGGTGAAACCGATGCCCCTAATGTTATAAAATGCCGTTATCAGCCGAACAGTGGTAGTGTTTCGAGAACGAACCCGATTACGTAATGATGAATTGTTTAAACTTCAGTTATTCATCATAATACTTGCATGATGTTCCCCCTGACTTGACCCCCCCGGAGATCCGAATGGAAAACTAGTTTACCTTCGGAATTTTTTATACCAGAAGGTGCCATCATGACCTATCTCCGTGTCAGTCAGCTATACATCAGAAACACAGTCGAAGATTTCTCCCGACGATATAGCGGAATGTACCGTGTGACGGGATGTTATCTCACCTACCACTTAAACCAACCTTTTCTCGAACCGGTCCATCAGCCAAGCTCCGAAAGATGGCGAAGGATTTCTCCCGACCATTTCACGGAGCCTATAGCTTGGTGGGGTGGTATTTTACCGGGCGACAAGGCGTTGGGACCCCACCCACCACTCGGCCTTTTGTCGCCTCTTACGACAAGCCGGCTTAGCTGTGTTATGCTACGCCGTGCTTCCTCTATGATCGAGGGAAGAGCGTAGCATGCGTAGTAGTTCGAATGAAAAATATCAACTTTCCGTTTGAAAAATAACTTTATTATATTCTATCAATACTATTTTAATCTTTTTTTGTCTGCTTGGACGTGCATCGTCCGATGTAAAAAGTCTAACGATCCGAAATGATCGTTATGAAATTGATAAAGAACTTGTGAAAACACGTTCGTTTTCCTTTTTATACTAGAACCCCGAAACACATGGAAGTTGGTTTGGCCAATCATATTCGAGCAGATGCCACTGTTGCTCGATATGGATTTTGCTGATTGTATTCAATCTGTTGCCAGGCTTTTCGGCTTGGGAAACGAAACGAGTTTGTTATATCGAGAAGCTGCTATGAATGCTCGATATTGGTTATGGAATCTTTTGGATTCATGGGATTAAAATGAATTAAATTAGGATGCGAACATCCCTGCATCAGAACTCGTTCCGTTACAGAGCGGGGAAGCTGTGGAACTCTCCTCCCACGCGAGTGTTCCCGGAGCGTTACAACCTGCAACTGTTCAAAAAAAACTGCAACCGTTATTTGATGGCATCTCGGGGCGCCCACTCTGCGCTATAGGTTCGCCTCTCCCGAGAGAAGTCCAATAAAAAAAAAAAAAAAAAATTAATGGTGGGGCTTTCTGAAGCACTACAGCTGTGAGTATATTCTAACGCCCTACTCACAGGCTTTTATACAAACAGTCTTAAAATTGGGATAGGAGAATTATCTGTTAGTCAAAATTAAAATCTGGAAAATATATGCCGGAATAATTCATATAAAGAATAATAAGGACCTCAAACACATGCTTCTCCGCGCACTCGACAACCCACTAAATCTGCCTCAGGTATACGCTCGGAAAAACGTGTGACCTACTTACAAGTTTTTCCCCTTCACAATCGACTTTTTTATCATTCTTGGATACTTTAAGGAGTGTTTAGGCCAAGAAAAGGAAACGTGTACAAAAAATTATCAAGGTGATATTACGCCTTAATATACCCGAGACGCCCTCGACTGTCTGAGTTTAATGAGAAGCATTTCTAAAAACTCTCTCGCCTTCAGCTTTACTTCGATTAACTAAAACCTTTCGAAAAATATTTGTAACATATTGTCTTATTAAATAAAAATGTTTAAAAAATTGTGCTTTCAAAAAATCCACACCGCCGTAACCACTTAAATACCGCCCTAGCATGTGTACGAGGGTTGCCTCTTATGTTTCGGTATTTGGCAACCCTAGTGCTGCAATCCGGCAATTGACAGCTCTGTCGTAAAGTTGGACATTTTTGAGGTTATACGCACTCAGAACGTTTTGACATACGAGCGCTATTTGTGTTGTTTACAGTAACTTAAAAGATTCATCTCGGCCCAAAAATGGAATTAAATCGTCAACATTTTCGTGCGATTATTTTTTACAACTTTCGGCGTGGATTAACTCAGCAACAGTGCATGGATGAACTTAATTCAATTTTTGGCGATGAAGCTCCATCAAGGACCAGTGTTTATCGATGGTATGGTGAATTCAATCGTGGTCGTAGTTCACTCCAAGATGAATTTCGTGAAGGTCGTCCAAAATCAGTTGTTGTTCCGAAAACCATTGATGCTGTGCGCGAACTGATATTGGAAGATCGTCATGTGACCTATCGTGATATTGAGACAACCTTAGGCGTTAGTGGGACCAGCATACATTCAATATTGCATAAACATTTGACTGTCAAAAAAAATTGTTCGCGTTGGATCCCACACAATTTGTCAATCGCCCAAAAAAGGCTCGTGTCAATTGGTCGAAAGAAATGCTCAAAAAATACGGTCGCGGTGCTTCGAAACACGTCTATGACATCGTGACAGGTGATGAATCGTGGATTTACGCGTATGAGCCCGAAAGTAAACAGCAGTCGACTGTCTGGGTGTTTCAAGATGAGCCAAATCCAACAAAAGTTGTTCGCGCACGAAGCACTTCCAAGCAAATGGTCGCCTGTTTTTTCAGAAAAACTGGACATGTCGCAACCGTACCACTAGAACAACGCAGAACAGTCAATTCTGAGTGGTACACAACCATTTGTTTGCCAGTTGTCTTCCAAGAAATCAGGAAAACCAACCGCCGAAGACGGATCACTCTTCACCACGACAATGCGAGCTCTCACACATCGGCTGCGACAACTGCATTTTTGAGCACCCAAAACATCGATTTGATGGGTCATCCGCCGTATAGTCCTGACTTGGCACCGAATGACTTCTTTTTATTCCCGTGCGTAAAAAACAAACTGAGAGGTCAACGTTTTTCGACACCTGAAGAAGCGGTTGCTGCATTCAGAATGCATGTGTTGGAGATACCTCAATCAGAGTGGCAAAAGTGCTTCGACAATTGGTTCAAACGCATGCAAAAGTGTATAGATCTTCATGGGGAATATTTTGAAAAACAACAAAGTGATTTTCGATGATCAATATTTGTTTTTGTTCTCTAATCCCGAAATATAAAAGGCAACCCTCGTATTTAATAATTTATATCCTTTTTTTAAAAATAAAATAATATGCCAAACATATTATTAGTAATGCTAACTTACGTGTTAAGGATTTATATATTTCCATTTTTTAATACAGACTTTGCCGTATGTTGCGTGACAACAATGACACGTTTAAATACAAATATAAAATAAATAGTGATGTAGTAATGAAAACAAGTCCAATCGTATGAGTCTAAAATCAAATTCAACATTAGAAACTTTGTTAAAACCAGATAAGCATGAAGAGCCCTTTGGCAACTCTCACACACCGTACAAATGAGGGTAACAATTTAAATGTACATTAAACTAAAAGCAAATTAAGATTTATTGTTAATCAAATCGACAGGCACATTGACAGCCCATGTGATAATGACTAATTAGTGGCACAGACGCTGGCCTGTGAAGGGGAATTGAACCGTGCTGTTTACTTTGTAGGGGTTTCCCATGATTCATTTCCGAACCAAAGCGCATGCCTTGCACCGCTTCCTGTTGTACAGCAATTATTGTCCTTTTTCAATTTTTACAGGATTTTATTTCTATTGTATTTGAAATTGAACATTTTCTCTAGTGCGCTGCACAGGTCAGAGGAGGATGTAAAACCCTCACCGTGTGTTTGCGTCCCAGAAAGTGGCGGTAACAGCACAACAACAACCGGCATTTTTAAATAAAAACCCTTTTATCGTCCTTATTCTGTATTTATTTTGTGTTTATGTTGTCTTTCGGTTTTTGGTATGAATCTATTTACCCGGTCTGAGACCTGTACCACGATGATGTCAGTGTCCTTAGGACACTTCTGTGCAGGTGCAATAAATTTAAAATTCTGAAATCATTAAGAGCTATCCTCCTGATGGATGTTGGTATCCCTTGAGAGAAGGGAAGTGTCCTTAAACGGGATGAGCTAATCATTTATTTACCGCTGCATAGGAGGACCGAAGAAAAGCATATTTTTAATCCATTTCGTTTATCCAAGGACGAAAGCAGAGAACCCAAGTTAGGCAGAGGTGTTTTGTCATGCAAAGCTATTAAAAGAATATATTATAATGAATTGTGGAGAGGAAGTCGGGTTAAAATTTAATCCTGAAGGTTTCCAAGCAGATTTCTGAAGAAGTCATCTTCAAAAACGTATATGAATATGAGATGACTTTTTTATTCTCTTATCATTATTTCGTAATATATATAAGTTGAAGCTTGCCTTTGCATATACTGCTTTGAATGGGTGTCCATACATTGGCCAATACATTTAACTGATATGGAAACCATATTAAAGGGTATAACATAAATGAATGTATATTTTATTTATAGCAGATGGGATTGTATAATTATGCAAATTGAATGTAGCAATAATTTCAAATTTATGATCAACTGTGTAGTTTTCGTCTCTAGCTTTGGTTATACATTTGACAAACGTTATTTTATTGTTTTTACTTCATCGCCAATATATTCAAATCATTTTCTTATTTACTGTTATGACTTTTTATTATGTATATTTATATAATTAAAACTTAGGAGAAATGCTAGCTGTAACTGTATCCGTATTGTTACTTAAATATTAACAAAATTGTCGTGCGCGCAAAATCGCTTATAACATCCCTAAATAGCATAGCACAGTTTGTACGGAAGCAGGTGAAGAGGAAAGAAAACTGGATATCAATATACGAGTACATTGATTTTGAAAGCCTGGCCGTCCCACACTTCCATTCAGAATTTTGGGTAGTGCAAATATATCCAGAACATCTTCATTCCTGATGGTTGTGTATTGCGTAACCAGATTATTTTTTTATTTTATTTTTTAAATACCAGGTGTGCCGGTAAGAAGTATGAATTTTTAAATAAAACACTAATTTTAAATGGGAAAGTAAAAAACATTTTATTCGAAGTATTGGCCGTTGCTTTCGACCACCTTTCTGGCAATTTGTGGATACCACGCCAATAAAACCTGTCGTTTTTTGAGGCAAACCATTCGGAGACCCAATTTTCGACTTCTTCGTGGGAATTGAAATGCTGCTCAGCCAATGCGCGTCCCATCGACGAAAACAAATGATAGTTGGAATGAGCCAAATCTGGAGAATACGGGGGGTGGGGTAACACTTCCTAGCCGAGAGTTTTTATTGTTTCTTTGACGGGGTTTGCTGTATGACTCGGATCATTATCATGCAATAAAATTACCTTTCCGTGTCTTGTGGCCCATTCTGGTCGTTTTTCGATTAATCATCATCATCATCGGCACTACAACGGGGAACCGATCTTGGCCTTATTTAGCAAGTCTTGTTAAATTTTCCATAATGATTTTTTTTTCCGGGCAAGGTCATTAAGTCTTGCGCCAGAGGCTTCCCCGACGGGCAATCGAACCCCGGTCTCCCGCGTGACAGGCGGGTATTTTTTTTTTTTTTTTTTTTTTTTTTTTTATTTGACTTCTCTCAGGAGAGGCGAACCTATAGCGTCGAGTGGGCGCCCCGAGATGCCATCAAATAACTGTTGCAGTTCTTTTTGAACAGCTGCAGGTTGTAACGCTCCGGGAACACTCGCGTGGGAAGGGAGTTCCACAGCTTCCCCGCTCTGTAACGGAACGAGTTCTGATACAGGGATGTTCGCGCTGTCGGGAGATGAACCACAAACGGGTGCGATCCGTCGGATTGTCTTGTGGAGCGCATATAGACCGAATTGCGTGGAACAATGCCAAGAATCTCCGAAGAACAGCACCCGTGATAATATCTAACCACTATACCATCGGGGGGCCCCTTTCGATCAATACATGGTTCAAATTGATCATTTGTAGTCGGTAGCGTTGCGCATCAACGCTTTCGCCATCTTTTAGAAATTCATGATACACCACCCCCTTCTGGTCCCACCAAACACAGAGCATTGTCTTTTTTCCGAACCGATCAGGCTTTGCAGTCAATGGTGACGTTTCTCCTGGATGTACCCATGATTTTTTGTGTTTAGGATTTTTAAAATAAATCCATTTTTATCACCAGTCACAATTCGATGCAATACTGACTTCCTTTCATGTCGTAAAAGCAACGTTTCACATGTGGTGTTTCGCTTTTCCATCTGCCTGTCATTCAATTCATGTGGCACCCAGTTTCCACACTTTTGGATCTTTCCCATAGCTTTTAAACGGCCAGAAATTGTTTATTGTGCAACATTTAACATTTGTGCCATTTGTTTTTGACTTAAAGTGTCATCTTGATCCAATATTGCTTGAAATTCGGCGTCTTCAAAGTTTTTTGGTGGTCTTCCACGTTCTTCATTTTGCACATCAAAATCATTATCTCTGAACCGCTTAAATCATCTTTTGCATGTTGCTTCCTATAGAGAATGATCACAATAAGCCTCGACAAGCATTCGATGCGACTCTGCACCACTTTTCTTCAAATGAAAACAAAAAATGAATGCTTTCCGCAAATCATCATTTTCTGGTACAAAATTCGACATTTTGAACAGGATTAAAAAAAAGATGTTTGTACAATGACTTAATGCATACTAAATATGTTTGACAGATGTCATAGCAACCAAATAAAAAATATATAAGGGCTCGTTCACAACAAACGTTCCCTATCGATACACTGTATCTTGACGCTCACTTCACACCGGTACACCTGGTACACTTCTCTCCGGAGAGGCGAACCTATAGTGCCCCGTGCTACCACCAAATAACTGTTGCGGTTCTTTTTAACCAGTTGCAGGTTGTAACGCTCCAGAATCACTCACGCGTGGATTGAATTCCACAGCTTTCCCGCTCTATACTCGTGCCATCGGGAGATGAACTGCAAAGAGGTGCGATCCGTCAGATTGTCTTGTGGAGCGCATATAAACCGAATTGGGCAGAACAATACCACGAATCTCCGAAGAACAGTACTCGTAATAATATCTGTAAAACATACAGAGGTCAGCTACGCGCCTTCGATGTGATAGCGACTGTAGCTCCGACGTCAGCGCCATGTCTCCAATCAGGCGGATCTCTCGTCTCTCGATGCTCTCAAGTAGGTCGACGGTATGTTTAAGAACAGAGCTCTATAGATAAAAGCAATATTCGAGCGCGGGTCTAATTTGGAATTTAACCGGGAGAAAAAGTCAGGCCGGAGTAAAATATTTCCTGGCTCTAAAAAGATAATTCAGTTTTCCAGAGGCGGTTCCGGCAATGTTTGACACCTGCTTATGCCACGATACATTCCCACAGAGCGTCACGGCAAGCAATTTCAAGCTTTTCCCAGATTCGAGGGCCTGGCCATTCATCATCAACTGACGAACTGATGATCCATTTTACTTTGTGAATGTTGTATAGTGTGTCTTCGTTGTTCTAAAGTCTACGAGATTAACCTTTCCCCACTGCATGACCTTAACCAGATCCCGATTCAGATAATCGATCTAACTACATTTCAGCTGACAGCTTTTGCCTTTGAGCAGAAGGAGCGTGAACCAGTCGGGCACTAAAGGAGTTTATTGGTCAGTCTGTCGTTGTGAGCTTTCTTCGCGGTATCAATCGTCTGGTTGCACGCGTTTCTGATTCTAACAAAATTCGTTCTGTTAACATCGGTGGGGTTGGAATGTCATTGTTTAAGAGCTCTATTTTTTGCCGCTGTAATCTGCTCGCATTATTTGTCAAACCACGGTTTATCTGATGAACTTCGTTTGATGGAATGTGGAATGTAGATCTCCATCCCGAGAAGAATAATTTCTGTGACCGACTCCGCGCAAGCGTTAACATCGGAGTCTCCGAAGCACTTCTCCAACCATGGAAAGGATGCGAAGAAATCTCGCAAATCGTCCCAGTTAGCAGCTCCATACTCCACACCTAGACGAAGCGGCCTAGGCCGGTTATTTGCTTGAAATGAAAGTGCTTGCGCGACAGATACCAAGCAGTGATCTGAGTTTTCCAGTGGCGCAGAAACCTCTACGGTGTGAATACTCGGTTTAGATGTCAAGAACAGATCCAGGGTGTTCGCATAATCGCCTCGGGTATCCGACACTCGCGTAGGATCCTCCACGATTTGTGGCTGACATCAAACATTTCTGTCCGCCTCCCAGCCTCGTCGGTTCTGTTAGAATGTACCAATCAACCGAAATTGTGCACATTAAAATCACCAAGGACAACAATTTCAGAAGACGGGTGGTTGATCTGTATCCAGTCGACGGTACGTGGAAGATGTTCGAAAAATGACGCTGGTCGATCGTCATTCGGGGTGCGTTAAAGACAACAAAGAAATTTAACAGAATTCCTCAGCACGACTTTCAACCACATGATGTCCAAGTTATTGGGTTCTAACGCCTCCTTTGGCAAGCCAAATCTGACCGCGCGAAAAGGCAGACGCCGCCCATAAAACGGAATCTTGAATGTTAGTCGTGTCCTGAGCAACGAAGATATGTCGAATCAGTTGACGAATCGACCTGGGTCTCAGTTAGGGCAAGGATATCAGGCTTCGCTCTTTGCAAACATTGGTGAACATTTACATGAAATGTGAAATAACATTCATATGGGTGAAACCGAAGCCCCTGATGTTACAAAATGCTGTTACCAGTCGAACATCGATAATGTGATGACGAATTTCTTAAAGGTCGATTATTTATCATAATATTTGCATGATGTTCCCTCTGACATAGCCCCCCCACCCTGGTTTACTACCGGAATTCTTTATCTCAGAAGGTAGGTATCGTCATGATTTATCTCCGCTTCAGTTCGGGCCATCAGCCATACATCCGATACATAGTCGAAAATTTCTCCCGACGATATCACGGAATATACAGAATGACGGGGTGGTATCTCACCTTGGGACCGACTTACCACCTAAGCCAAACTTTTGTCGAACCGGTCCATCAGTCAAGCTCTGAAAGATGCCTAGGGATTTCTTCCGGCCACTTCACCTCTTCACGTAGCCTATAGCTTGATGGGGTGGTATTTTGCCGGGCGTTGGGACCCAGTGGGGTTTCTAACAGATATACACACAGTAAACAAGCAAATAGTGAAATACAACTCAGAAAGAAAGCTGAATAAGCAAAAAGCCCCAGCCGTATACCAAACAATAACCTAATAATTCCAGGTTTCACTGTTTGCATATATTGGTGGACGGCGTTTACATTCGTATTGGTGAAACCGATGCCCCTGATGTTACAAAATGTCGTTACCAGTCGAGCGTGAACAGAGCCTCGAGAGCGAGCCCGATTATGCGATGACGAACCTCTTAAAATTCAGTTATTTATCATAACATCTGCATGATGTTCCCCCCGACATAGTCCTCCCGGAGATCCGAATAGGAAACAAGTTTATCTCCGGAATTCTTTATATCAAAAAGTATCATCATGACTTATCTCCGTGTCAGTCCGGGCCATCAGCCACACATCCGAAACATAATCGAACACTTTTCCCGCTGATATTGTGGGGCTTTTCATTTTAGCGCTTTTGTATTTTGATCCCATTTCGGTATATACAATATACCCTCTATCGTTAGGATAGTAACGTTTTCAATTCATGTTTGAACAGCTGCAGGTTTCTGCTTCTATCCTCTCTTCAACGCGCGTTCGTTGTCCTTCCTTCCAAGAGGAAGACATTCATTTTTCCAGTGGCAACGATATCTATAAAGAACCTTCCAATGGGACGTCGATCGTTTCCCATTGGTCACGTATGGCCGAAGGGTTGTTTCTCCTGCGATGGTGTGCGTGGAAATCGTAGGCATTGAGGTTGGGTCAATTTCTTTTAGTAAAAGACGAGTCAGATTTCATCCCTCGACTGATACACCTCGGAGTGCGGTTGCTGATCAATAGAGTCTTGTCGCTATTATCTTGGGTAATTTCGAGTTAGAGAATAAGTCGTGATCCTAATCCGAACCTGGGGACGAACAATTAGTTAAAGTATTATTACAACTTTCTGTAATTACAAATTAGTGATCTGAAGCTGCAACAAGTAATCAGCTAAATTAAGTACATTAGCAACATTACCTTCATCATCATCATCATCATCGGCACTACAACCGGGATCCGGTCTTGGCCTTATTTAACAAATCTCTCCACTGGTCCCGATTTCGAGCCGATGTCATCCAGTTTAGCACTCCCAGGCTCTGGGCGTCCTGGTCTACGCCATCCCTCCATCGCAGACAAGGTCTGCCGCGCTGTCTCCTTCCATACATCCTGCCACAAAGGACTATCCGGGCAGGGTCCTCTTCGCTCATTCGAGCTAGGTGTCCCGCCCACCGGAGTCTACCGAGCTTGATTTTTCTTACAATATGAGCTTCAAGGTAGATTGCGTACAACTCATGGTTGTAGCGTCTCCGGAATCGTCCTCCCTCACATACGGGGCCAACAATTCTCCTTAAGACCTTTCTCTCCAACGCGGCCAAGAGTTCAGAGTGCCTTTTATTAAGCACCCAGGTCTCGGATCCATACATGAGTACTGGTAAGACCATGGTCTTGTACAGTAGTAGCTTGGATGTTCTGGATAAATTTCGGGATTTAAAGAGCCTTGATATACCATAGTAGGCTTTGTTGGATTTAATCAGCCGTTCGCGTATTTCTTCTTCCATATTGTTATCGGCTGATACTATTGACCCAAGGTAGTTGAAGGATTGCACTACTTCAAATTCGTGCTCCACTACCCTGATAGTCTTCTCTTCGCAGAAGTTGCCACCATGTACTTGGTTTTTCCCTCATTAATGCGCAGTCCCAGTTTTTGTGCCGCCTGCTCGATCTGGGTGAAGGATTCCTGTACCGCCAATTCGGTTCTACCGATGACGTCGATGTCATCTGCGTAGGCAAGTATCTGGCTGGACTTGGTGACATTAGTCCCTCTAGTTGTAACGCCAGAGTCACGGATTGCTTTCTCCAACGCCAGGTTGAAGAGGAGGCAGGCCAGACCGTCCCCTTGTCGGAGTCCATTATAGATGTTTATTGGTTTGGACAGCAATCCCGCTACTTTTACTTGACTAGTTACGTTGGTCATGGTCAACCTACAAAGTCGTATCAATTTATTTGGAATGCCGAATTCTCTCATGGCATTATATAGTTCTGCCCTGGCTATGCTGTCGTAGGCGGCCTTGAAGTCTATAAACAGATGATATAGTGGAATCTTAAATTCCAGACATTTTTCCATCGCCTGCCTAAGGGTGAATATCTGATCAATTGCTGATTTGCCTGGGATGAAGCCACACTGATATTGACCGATGATGGCTTTAGCGTATGGGGATATCCGGTCTTGTAGGATAGTGGAGAGTATCTTATAGGCGGTACTCAGCAATGTTATACCCCTATAGTTGCTGCACAGTGTGATATCTCCCTTCTTATGTATGGGGCAAATTATGCCACGACGCCAATCTTCCGGCATCTCCTCTTGCTCCCATACATGCACCACGATCTCGTGAATTGCGTGATGTAACGCTGTCCCTCCTTGTTTGATCAGCTCAGCTGGTATGCCATCAGCTCCAGGGGCTTTATTTGATTTTAGCTGTCTAATGGCTTTTAGTGTTTCCTCAATGCTTGGTGGCGGCAGCATTTGGTCCTGGTCTTGCATTGGTGGAGCCTCCAATTCTTCTGTGAGCTGACCATTTAGCAATTCATTAAAGTGCACTTCCCATCGCTCCAGAATGCCTTCAGGATCGGTGATCAGATTACCCTCTTTATCCTTGCAGTAAGTGCAGCGTGGTGTGTACCGCGTCATCATCATCATCATCGGCACTACAATCGGGAACCGGTCTTGGCCTTATTTAGCAAGTCCTGAGGCTTGTTAAATTTTCCATAATGATTTATTTTGTCTGGGCAAGGTCATTAGTCTTGCGCCAGGGCTTCCCCGACGGGGAATCGAACCCCGGTCTCCCGGGTGACAGGCGGGTATACTAACCACTATACTATCGAGGAGCCGCGTCATACTGCGGATTATTTGGTAGAACTTCCGCGCCTGGTGCGGACCTCGCTCTCTATTTTTCTCTATTTCACAGACAAGGTTTTTTTCCCAGGCACTTTTCTTTTGTCTGTGGTCTTTTTTCAGATCTTCTGAGCTCTTTGTAGTTATCCTCGCGTACCCGCGTCCTATGAGACTGCTGCATTGCCCGGTATGCAGCATTCTTACGTTCAGTCGCTAGTTTGCACTCATCATCAAACCAGTCGTTCCGATCTCTACGACTACTGCCTAAGATGGAGTTGGCAGTACTAATGACAGTATTCTTAAGGCGTGTCCATTTCTCTTCTACGCCCGGCATTCTGGCCCCAGGACTTACTCTCCCTCCGTCGAGCTCTTCGAGGGCGAGTCTTAACGCATGACCAAAGGTGTTGCTGGTGTTCTCATTGCGTAAGGCAGCCGTGTTGATTCGAACCTGATCCGTGGATGGAATACGTCTCCGTAAGGCAATCCGCGCTCGGAAAACTGTACCAACAAGATAGTGATCCGAGTCGACGTTGGCACCTCGGTACGTTCGTACCGTCATCAGGCTCGAAGAGTGGCGGCGATCTATCAACACGTGGTCAATTTGGTTGCGAGTGGCTCCATCAGGTGATACCCAGGTGGCTTTGTGGATATCTTTACGCGGAAACCTGGTACTCGCAACGACCAAGTTTTTCGATGCTGCCAGTTCGATGACTCGTAGTCCATTGTCATTAGTGTTCTCATGCAAACTATGGGAACCTGCGTAGTGCCTGAAAACCGGCTCCCGACCTATTTTCGCATTCAAATCCCCAAGAACGATTTTCACATCGTATCTTGGGCAGGCATTGAGGGCCCGTTCGACGTTCTCATAGTATTCTTCTTTTTCGTCGTCAGGGGACTCCTCTGTAGGTCCGTGAACGTTTATGAGGCTTATGTTCTTAAATTTGCCTCGCACGCGAAGAGTACATAGCCTTTCATTTATTGCATTAAAGCCGATGATGGCAGGCTTCAGTTTTTGGCTGACTAGAAAGCCTACCCCGAGCACATGGTGTTTTGCGTGACAGCTGTAATAAATGTCATACTCTTTTCTTTGAAAAACACCACTCCCCGTCCATCTTATTTCTTGTAATGCTGTTATGTCAGCCTTATATTCGGACAGGGCATCGGCTAGTTGCTGTGCAGCTCGGGCTCTGTATAGTGAGCGTATGTTCCATGAAAAAATCCTTAACTCGTTTAGCCGTTTTTGTTTCCGAGGTCGTCGTCGTGTATCCGGTCCATATCCGAGGCTTGTTAAATTTGCCATAATAATTCATTTTTACGGGCCTGGTTATTAGCCTTGCGCCAACCTTTCTCAGGATGTCGCTGCATGCATTGGTTCACTACTTGGCGGGTGTCAAAGTAGCTATCCAGGGGTGTCACGTGGAGACTGCATGTCAACTTGGATTGAACAGGGACAAGGATCGTCCTGGCCTTCGCCGGGTTGAAGGCAATCAGAGACTTTGCCCTGTATGTTCGCACCCATCCCCACAACATTACCTTCAGTAATGTCAATTTAAGGGTTGTGAACAATTGACATCGGTCGAAATAAAAAAAACTACTAAACAAAAACCGCAAAGTGTATTTATCGTTTTTAAAATTGTTGTGAAGGATTCATCGGTGGTATTACGCTTAACCCGCGTCCGTGCTGACGCATTAGTGCTAAATTACTACAATATGACTTAAGACCGCATACGAGGGGGGAATAATTAAATTACAGATGGCAAAAGGTCATCAACAAAAACGAAGAATCTACAATTGATTAAAATCCATTCCTTGCAAAAGAAAAAAAAACATCTCATTTTTTAAACACCGAAAGCAATTATAAGACTATCCCAATACTTACGTGTTTCCTTTCGAATTTTGGATGCTTTTATTGGAACACTCGTTGCGTTTATTTACTATTATCATGCGTAATAAACTGAAAATAAAAAAGCACATTTTCCAAGCAGGCTTTGGGAGGATGTTGTGTATCAAGACTGTATAACCAGCACAGGTTTGTCGGTTCTCAAGACGGCATCGCGTTATAATTTTAGACGTAACTTGTGAATGCAAATTTCTAGCTACCGGAGTCTTGTCCTGTACAAACCTATCAGGGCTTCTTCAAAAGAATATCATGTAATTATCGATAATTTTCAAGACTTCTATCAAATTAGAACTTATCTGGGTTAACTCTGTCCGGTGTTATTCTAAGAAATGTCGTTCAATTATCATCAACGAATTTGACGAAGGGAGATTTATACAAGGCCTCTCTACTAATCATATTCAAGGTAACTTCATGTAATTCCGATTGAATAGTCCCCATTTATCTAAAAGGCACATCTATCCGTTACGGTATAAAATCCTTCATTCAGAATACGGAGGAGCCCAGAAATAGTCATTAATCAGGGGAAATTAGGAACAGAAATTTATCCAGAGAGTCCTCTGCTTTTGAAAGTTGTCCATGGCTGTTAGTCTCACACCCATCGCAAGACCTCGCTTGAGGAGCAACCTCATCGCTTATTTGTTAGTACCTCGTTTGTTTGATGAAAATTGCGGATGACTAATCAATTTATGCTCTCGTCAGAGGACACAGGTTTTCACATAAAATACCGTTCGCCTACTTTACTCTGGTAAACTTATCCATTAAGAGGGTGTAGTATACGGCTGGGGCTTGAAGCCCTGTCTAAGTAAGAGGGAGTCGTAGGTGGACATGCTAAATGGCATATTGAAAGTTGATGTTTGTCTTATGCAATTTCAATTTTAAAATTTGTCCCCGCTGTTGTTATGTTTTGTGCTGTCGCCTGTGACGTAAACTGATTTTGTCGTGCAATTAACATAAGCAAACAACTTGGTTCTATCACCTGGTATTACATACATGAGTGAGCTCTGAAGTGAGGTGGTGCACGGTCGTTGCCGTCAAAATGCTTCTCGTGCATGAGTAAACATTTGCGAATTATTTACATATCAATGTTTTCCCGAAGGAAATTGAATCACATTCGGGAAGATAAATAGAAGCAACGGAGAGCCGTCAACGCATAGAGGTGTGCTGGAGGTTATACAATGTAGCACCGGGAAGCGCTAAAGTAAACTATTATTTGATTTTGTGCCCTACGTGTTGACGTAGGGATTGTTACCTACTATGGTACAGTCAGTGCTTTGAAAAAGTGAGAATTCCGAGAAGCAAAAGAAGCAGAATACAAACCTGTGGCGCAAAGAGTGCTTTTATTTTTAATTGACGTACACTAAGGGGTTTTTTGACTACCCCAGTATCGACAAACACAACATAGACACTCGAGTTAAAAAAATGAGCATTCATGTACAGCGGGCACATTATAACCCGCCCTTTTTTATTTTTTATTGTTGTACGTATTTAGCTAAGGCCTTACAAGTACCTTCATTTCAGTTCCTATTTTTAAGTCACAAATCGAATTTATATTAATTTGCAGACTTAGAGGTCAAAAGTCCAAGCGAGTGAAAATTCAGAACAGTTGTGGCGAAAGTAGAGTTTGAGTGGGAAGTCACATAGACTCACCTCTTTAGTATCGTCGAAAACTTATCATTTGAGAGGCCGCCTCTCTAAGACTATCATCATCATCATCATCGGCACTACAACCGGGATCCGGTCTTGGCCTTATTTAGCAAGTCCCTCCACCGGTATCCGATCCATATCCGAGACTTGTTAAATTGTCCATAATAATTTGTTTTTCCGGACAAGGTTATTAGCCTTGCGCCAACCTTTCTCAGGATGTCGCTGCATGCATTGGTTCACTACTTGACGGGTGCCAAGGATGTGTAATATAAAGTCAGGTGATGTAGAAATGGTACCCGGTTAGCGCCGGTTGCAATATTTGTTCATATTATTCGTCTTACGTAGTGTAGTAGTTGTTTTAGAATAAGGAAAAGGATGCGCCAGGTGTTGGGGAAAGTCTATTCAACACCAATTTAGAAGTTCCCTTCCACAGCAGTCGTATGGCCGAGGGAACAGCGCCGGTGGCTTCCGGGACGCGCATGCAGGTATTTCCCACGTTGGTGGCAATTTTCGGCGTAACAGTCCGTTGCGTGCCGTTGGCGGCTACCCGATCCGTAGTTTCCGGGGACTTAAAACAAGGGGCATCTCCTTCTTCACTCGTGTAGCCGCACCTCGGGTTACAGCAAAGCCAATTTAAACCACAGCGGGATACTTCTTCAACCACGACGGGCGTGTATTTCTTTTTTCTTCCAGTTAATTCATTTTGGCCATACATAAATTTCAATTCTTCACTTTAAACAATCAGGTTACTAATCTTGCTTCATTTACACAGATGCGATTAACAACAGCAAAAACCAAAAATAACTTATTCGCTTCGTGCGACTAAAAACAACGGATAAAAAGAACAAGCTTATTCTTCAAAAGAAAAACTAAAAAAACGTGATTCGTCCTCCCTTCCTTCTGCTATCTCTCTTTACGAACTCTGTACTGACAACCAACTGTCTTTCTTCTCGACAACCGTCAACAACGGAATCAAAAATTTCTTGCCATTCCTCTCGCTCTCCCTCAACGTCCACTCCGAAACAGAATTCGAACCCGCCCACGATCCACACTCGAATCGGGGCGTGTTCGAACACTCACTTGTGGATCGCACAATTCTTCCACCACCTTACCATCAAACTACATTAAAACAAATTATATTAAATACAATTGCTTGGTGGGGTGGCGGAAGCCGCACGTAACAGACATCACGTGGAGACTGCATGTCAACTTGGATTGAACAGGCACAAGGATCGCCCTGGCCTTCACCGGGTTGAAAGCAAAGACTTTGCCCTGTATGTTCGCTCCCACGCCCTCCTCTCTAGGACTATAATCAGTTCAATATTGAAGTTTTGAGATGACTAGGTTAAGAGATTGATTTTTTACCAAATCCGGTCGCTAATAGTTCGACAGATTGACGAGATAATGAAAATAGACATAGAAATGTTGAAAGGTATCTGTAACAGTTGTGTGAACAAAAGTTAAGTCCACGAAGGGCCGAAATATTATATTTTTGGAACATCTTCGATTGGTCTGTAAGGTTATAATTTTATGTTACCTTTTGCTTACCCGGATTGGGGGAGACAGTGTCGCTCTGTTCCGCTGGTCTTTAACGGCAGGATTGGTCCTGGTGTGGTAGTCAACAAATGAGATAAGTGCAGTCAACGGTGAACAAGACAAAAAACAGCAATGAGTTTTGATTTAAAAAGTTAAATTTATTTTTCGTATATTTTTTTGGCCGTGGTCTCGGCCTCCGGATTTCGACAGATCTCGAAACCAAAAAAAAAAAAATTTGGTGGCGAGAGGCCGGCTTTGGCGAGACAAGGACAGATGTGTCCTTCATCTTGTCTCTGGCTTCTGGTCATCTTGCGATAACCAGAATCACCCACACCCGTGACGATGTTGGGCTCGGTCTCGAGATATCTGAAAAAGAAAAAAGGGAGGGGGGGGGGGGGTATCTAAGGATAGTGTGGACAGGGTTAGTTCAGGTGTTCTCTAACTACTTGGATGGATAATCATCATAAACGGCACTACAACCGAGAACCGGTCTTGGCCTTATTTAGCAAGTCCTGAGGCTTGTTAAATTTTCCATAATGATTTGTTTTTTTTTTCCGGCAAGGTCATTAGTCTTGCGCCGGAGGCTCCCCGACGAGGAATCGAACCCCGGTCGCCCGTGTGACAGGCGGGTATACTAACCACTATACTATCGAGGAGCCCAACTACTTCTCCAACTACTTGGTTGGATGGATGGTGGGAAAGAAATCGTACAAGACCGGTAGGTTACGATAGTAAATGCAGATCACGTCTTTGGCGTCTGATGATCTGCGCTTTGGTCGGTGTGTGTGTTTGTGCCGTTTTGTACTGTGCGTGCGCGTGTGTGTGTGGTGTGTTATCAGTAGATCCTATGGGAAGGGTCCAGGAATCCTCTATTATAGAGGGTAATGCTGTCGGGAAGGGTGCTTTCTTCAGTTTTGTACTGAAGAAGAAATTGTGGTGGTCTGATCCGAAGAGATCGAGAGAGAGAAGGGTCAAGAACGCAAGACTCCCGTACAAGTGGTTTCTCGCTATTCTGAATGCTTTCGAGCTACTTGTATGCTAATTGTAGCAAGTACTCGTTGATAGGGGTAATGAATCAACACCTTCGTATAGGTGAGAGTTGGGGTAATGACGACCGTCAGGCCTTCCAGACTGGTTGGTACATCTTCTGAGGAGTTTTCTTCCGAAAACTCGAAGTCTTTCCATTTGGGGCGAAGATATGCAGGACCATATGGGAAAGGCGTATGATATTCCAGATCGGATTAGCTGCTTATAGCAGAGAAGCTTAACTTTGGTGTCAACATTGTTGCTCCACATCAAGATGTTGTGTAGTTGCTTAGACCGACCGAGGCCCCTTTGGAGAATGTGGGTCACATGTTTGATGAAATTCATTTTTGGGGTATAGATGCCCCAAGATATTTCATCCTGTCCTGTGGTCTAATCGTAGTACTTCCTATTTGTATTCGAATATTCTGTGAATATCAGAATTATAGCTACTGCTTTGGATGGGTTAAGTCAAATTTTCTGATCTCGAATCCGCCCTTTTATACTCTGTGGCAACAGGGATTTGTCAAAAATGTACTTAAAAATTCCAAGAAGCACGAACATGACCTTGTGTGCTTCAATTGGAATGGGATTCTGGGGAGTGGATAGGAATTTGTTTGAACAAATTCCCGGAAGGAGAAATTATGAAACGCATTTAGAATTAGACATTTCATAATGTTAAGGTTATTCAGAATTGAATCAATATAGTACAAATTGACTTTCGTTTAAATTTATCGTGCATTGATTCAATTGGATTGGGATTTTTGGTAAGGGTAAGGTAATTGGAAATTCAATCAATCTCCGACAAATTAACTTTTGGTTTAACTTGTCGCTCATATGATTCACTATGGGAATAAGGTTGGGGTTATAGGTAATTGGGTGAGAGTAGTGATATAGGATCACTACAGGTCCATGAGGCCAAAAGTTATAATCGCGAATTCGAATAGTCAAAGACATGTTGTGAGTACAGTTTTCGGTGTGTCATCGCCCGCTCCTAAGGTCTGATGGCAGGCCTTCATCAGATCGAGTGCTACGAAGACGGTGCACCTCTGCAACTTGCAGAAAAAGTCGTCCAGGTCTGCGATGTTGTACCGACCGGGAGAAGTTGCGACGTTCAGTATACTGTAATTGCCACATGGTCGTCAATACGTGTTGCTTTTTTTACTAATTGCAAAGGGCTTGTCCAATGGGTGTCTGATTGCTGACATATTTCGTATTAAAGCATTTCATTTCATTTTTTTTTTATTTTTGCAACATTTTCTATTTTTTTTTTATATTCTTAGTTTCTAAATTATAGGTTACACAAAAAATGCTGAAATTCTAGCTTAATTATCTTATGTTATAACTTACTGGTCCTACGTCGACGCTCTAAGCTAAACATTACATGACTATTGTGTAGATTGCCTTTCGAGGAGAGAACTTTGTTTGTGGCTTTAGTTATGAATATTTTTGACAAAGAAAAAATTGAAAAACGTTGTGCCTAATTTTGTTTTTGTTTTTTCTTAAAAACCAACCATTGTTTTTTATTTAATTTGATTTAAGTTTATTTAAAATGTTACGGACCTCGCGTCCACGTCCTCGCCCAACACCCACTAATTTCCGCAAATTTCGCCTCTCTGCCTGTAAAGGGAAGAAAAATCGTCAAGTAGCTAATTTGCATAAACTACCTTATGCAAATTCTACTTGACAGTAAAAAATAATAAAAAAGGCGTTGGGGCTGGATAAAAAATAAAAATAGTCAGTCTTCGTAAAACAATCAAGAGTGTATAATCGTATATTGCGCCCAAACCATAGTCATTGGTAGAGATTCGACTAAACTAAGAACATTATTTAAATAAGGATACAATAAAAGAAACAGACTATTGAGCTAAACAACTATCAGCTCCAATCAACAACCAACAGCCAGCTGAGCAGGGGAGCATAAACCTCAAAGCCCCCTGCAACCTGCCACCAGTGACCAGCTACAACGACCGCTCCACGGTCGATCAAGTATGTCAATTTACTTACCTTACTTCTATTACTTATTCATTAATATAGTACATAAAATGTGAAAAATATACAACAATTTTGGGGTAGCCGGTGACCACCAGCTGAGGTTTGTGCCGGATCCGTCGGGGATACAAACCCAGTGGTGGGAAGAGCCCCGATGCTCTAACGTTCCTACGCCGACCAACGGAACTAGCGGCTAGGATTCAAAAGAAAGATTAAGCCGTATAACCCAAAAATAATAAAAAATAAAAAAATATTTTCTTCTTCTTCCTTTTCAATTTACAGGAGGGAAGAGGAAAGTATCAACGTTGGGTTGGGAAATAAATAAAGTATTATACCCAAATATTTTCCGTTGTTTCTTGTGTCTATTTCCAGGTTTTTGTCTTCTCCTTTCTCTCTTTTCTTTTTCCACATTTATAGATTGGGTCCTTCATCGCTGGTCGTTTGTTCTTAATCGTGTTTTGGTTCGCTATCGAATACTAGCGAATTACATTAGAATAATCCGGGTAGTCCCTCCTTACGAAAAATAAATAAACGCGCGTACTTCATTGACCCTTGATGCAAACGAGAAGCCACCGTGGAACACACAACGGAGGAGAACTTAACTTAAATCTTATACTACCTTAATTCTAGTAAAGCTAAGGCTGTGTTAGCTGGCTGATGATGCAGTTATTCTACCAACATTGGTATTCTGGTTTCTATTTGCCATTCAACCACCAGAACTGTTGGTGGTGTTTAATATGATAGTCCTGGTCTCTGTGGGAGATAGCCCTACTGAAGCACAAAAGCTCTCCTTCGGTGCGCGTGATTTCCCGATCGTAGCACAATCACCCTTTTATGGATGATATACTTACATGATAGGTCAGCGAAATTCCGGATCAATCCTGTATAAGCCCGTCCATGTCCAAATCAGGGAACGCTTGTTGGAAGCCCCGAAAATTAGGTCATTGGACGAGCTTATTGCTCTCGCAATATGTCCTCTGATTAATTTTATCATAAAATTATCCACCCTATTTATGTAAACTTCATTATATAAAGCCTCATTTGAATACTACGTTTTATAGACCGATTCCGGTGTTCGATATAATCTGAGACAACTTCTGAGACACTTCTTTTGATCACCCGAATATTTTCCATCAAATTTGGACCTGTGTTAAACCATACTGGACAACCATATACGAACATTGGCCTAATTAGCGCCATGTAGCATATAACTTTTACCTTGCTGTCAAGTTGGCTACTGTGAAATAGTCTCCTTGTCATAGCAAACGTTTTCCCAGCTTTGGCCAAAGCCGCCTCTACATGTCGGTTGAAATACAGATATTGATCCAGCCAGATGCCAAGGTATTTAACTACAATCTTGGTTTCCAGTTTTTTTCCATGCGGTCCCACGATAACTAACTTTCCCCAGTTCGTCGTCGCAATAGCGCTGCACTTTGTTGAAGTCTCGCTGTAGTTACCTATTTATGATCTCAACATTCGGAGCTGTTCTCTGAATTATGAGATCGTCCGCGTACGCAATAGTATGTCACATCCAGTTTATTTGTTACTTTGCTCGTCGCGTCACAACTGCTGCATTATGTCACATAGAATATCATTTGTTACGGACCATGCTTGTTTGGAACTCAGCATGTATTCTAGTAATCCTGCCGGGGTAACTGTCCGTCTTACATGTTTCTCCAAAATCCTTCTTGCGGTCTCGAATCTCACGCACTCTGTGGGTACGTGTTCTGCATTTTCTATTTTGCATTCGCAATACAAGCAGTATGGGTGATTCACATGCTTATACTTGTGCAAGCATTGCCGAAAGCATCCATGTCCTGATATTAGCTGAGTTAAATCAGATGTATATTATCATCGATGAAGCCAAGGAACTATTACTCCTCGAGACTCGAATTAATTCGACTCTTAATTGGAATGACCACATATTTGAAGCTGTGAAAAGTGCGGCAAAATGTATCCGGTTCCTTAAGAAGTGCACAAGATACTTCATTCCATCCAACCTGGGCACTATTTACAAGGCGTATATTCGTCCTAAAATGGATTTCAACTCCCATATTTGGTCAGGGGCATCGAAAACTGAACTACACGTGCTCGATAGGCTGCAAAACGAGCAGTGAAACTTATTGGGGACCCAGCCGTAAGTCATTTAATTCCGTCGTTAGAACATAGCAACGCATCATGCCTATCTCTTTTCTATAGGTATTACCACGGTCGTTGCTCAACTGAACTTGCTGAAACATTTTCCTGCGATACCCGTTCATCTGAGAATGCGCATCAGTTCACGTTGAAAGTGAACTTCAGACGCACAAATAAACATAGAGAGTCATTCTTTAGCCGAACCACACGAATGAGGAATGCTATACCTGATCATGTTTCCTCGTCGTAATGTCCAGGCATTTAAGACCAATGTATATCGATACCTCCTTAATTCTACATCACACCTTCCGCCCTAAACCTTTGTCTTCCTATAAGTCACAGCTGAATGCCAGAAACAGAAATAGTGTTGCACAAAATATCACAGAAAAACTTTGTTTTCGGCATGATGAGGGAATTAATAGTAACACATGTGGAAAAGTATATGTTACACATCATTATTAAGCGTTTGCCAGCGATTGATAACCATTGTGATGAACAACCATTTGATTGCAAGATTTAAAATATCTGCCTTCTCCTCCGAAAGCAAATATACTCAATTTCACCAGCCTAAACCACTACTAAATTTTTCCCCAAAAGGTGTGACTCTCTGAATGCTTTCCCATTGTTATAATAATCCACTAAATAGCCACAAGCTCGACGAACGTCGAAACGCCCCTCAAAACAGTAATCGTTTCCCATAAAAAGGGAAAACCAAAAAAATAAACTCCCATCATTTTCGACAAAACAAACGATATGAGGCTATAATTCCACAGGCATTGCTCACATTGTGAGTAAACAGACAACTCCACGCAAACATGGCGATATGCATAGAGGCTACACGGAATATCCCCAACTGCCCGAATGAGTCATGATCTTTCATTCATCGGAAGCAGTGCATTGGCCGACTGTTTATTGCGTTGCTATCATACCAGTTATTGCTGGGCGTTTATATATCTTAATAGCAATTTACATAGCCGTATGGCATTAATTATTTGTTTCAATTGACGGCAAGCCATCTCAATTCTGCTTAGTGGCTCCCCATTGTGATGTCTAGGCAAGGGAACCAGATTAGCTCTTGTGCGCGTTCTGACAGATAATAATGACGACGGTTTTGAGTACCAATCGCTCATTCCTCCAATTGACGTCAATTTACGATAATTCCACATTGGAGAAAAACAAACTGCCTATCGCCAAGTACCCGGAGTCATATTGTACTTTTATTGCAGTCCCACCCTGTGCAAGAATGTAATGTCACAAAAGATGGCGGCGAGTTTCTTGATTATAACATCGAAATATTGAAATAACCGAATCAATCAGCTACCGTGGGCAACCGTATCCGGAAGTTCAGCTTATCAATCAATAATCCGTTTCTGAAATTCAACAGCAAGAAAGTTATTCAAATATTCGCTTTTCACCCTGTGTCATGGTGAAGCGGCTTAATATCGCTTTCTTGCAATTCCCTGTGCTTAAGATGTCGAAATGTCCGCATTGACAGAAATTGATTTAACGACCCACATCGAGTTTCGGGGAGCTCGTGTGGATCATATCAATGTTTCATATTTATCATTTTCTGGGTCATGCTGCTACTGGGGGGAAATGTGTGTGTGTGCAGTTCCGACTTTACGGCTTTGTTGGGAATTGGGTAGAGCTTGTTTTGACGGTTTAAATTTCCGGTCGATTTATTCTGGAGAATCTGGTATACTCGTAGTGCATGAAGGGAACTAGAGGTTGGATGTCAATAGCTAACAATTTAGTGCAAACCAGAAAATAAATGCTCCACGAGAAACTGATAAGGGGGTCGCCGAAAAGATTCAGCTTTATGGGGGGATATAACGCCCGTGAATCGTTTGCTACTTTTTCTGTATCACAAGTGAATAACAAATTGAGAATTGAGAAATATGAGGGAAGGTAGGTTGTTGGGAAAGCAGTAGCACTTCCTGTATTTTATAAAGAGATTTTATATAATACATTGGTTTTTAAGGGGAAGTTCTCACCAAGACCCCGACCAAAAAATCTATTTTGTTTTCATTTTTTTGTAGTAAATTATATGTAGAAGATATGCCCAAAACCGTTTGTTTGAATATAACTTTTTTTATGTTATGGAACAAACACGGTTTTAGCCCAAACTTGAAATCGACTGATAATTAGAGCGGAGCGTATCTTACATCAATATATTTGAATTGCGCGTCCATATATCCATACTATGGTAAGTAGTGTTGTGGCGTTTCTAATAACGCCACTGCTATCTTTTCAACCTACCTCCAAATCTTCCTGTCAAATTTTATCATTTTTGCTTATGCAAGCGCAATAACTTTCCCAAGCATTCTCCCACCGATTGCATTACCTTTCGATTATGCAAATCGCATCCAATATCAAGCATCTTCCCATCAAGGACATTCACGCAATTAATGCGTTATATCAATTTTCCTAGAAGAAATTCGGTACGCCAGTACCGCATACATCAATGCATCTCAGCATTGTTCTAAAAAGAAAACATTTCGGTTGCCATACTAGATAACCGAAGTGGATTATGAAAACAATCAGCAGAACCCCTGTCTGCCTGCATTCACTGTCCCACACGTGCGCAACAGATTTTCATGTTGCACCAGTACTCACGGCGGCTTTTATGCAATATTCAAAGCACCGGCGCAATTCGCGCCTAGCTGCCAAGAGCCAAATTCAATGCCAGTGTAAATACTCACACTGGAATTCGACCCATGACTCCCTAGGAATGCAATACGCAATTAACATGGTTGTAAACACAACCATCATTGTGTAATTATCCCAAATGCAATCTAATCCCTAGCGTAGTATTTGGACAACTGCAAATACTTATCCCAAAGATGGTTTTTCATGAATTCTCATTCCCACGCTTCGACCACCCATGAGCTCGCATCACGAGCCAACAAGGTGATCCGCGCGCAAAAGTAGTTTAGTCGATTAAATAGTGGTAAAGGAGTCGAGTCTCCTGGAGTGCGCTCGGAAAGGTGACTTTGAGATACGGTGGAGTTCGCCTGCGCAAGTGCAAGAGATTGAAGAGTGAAGTTCCTATAAGAAAAATCAGTGTAAATTAAATAGAATTAGGACCTTGGTAAATTTATAAACACCCGCGAATATTTGTGTCAGTAAAATTTACGAACTTAGTGCCGGACCTGATATTGTGAAGATCCGCTACCGTAACAAACAATAAAAGTCACTATACAATATCAACATTTCCGCGAGTTTTATTTTCTTTGCTGGAACAGTGGCAGTAACCAGTTGGACAGCTGAATGTTACCGTCAGCATCGTGGGTGCGTCGTAAAGTGAACAGGTTAGGAAGCTTAATGAATCTTGCCAATGCCGGCATATAATTAAGTGATTTTCCTACAGTGTTACCAAAAGTACCACCAGATGTCGCATGTATGCTATGACTCCGCATAAATTGGAGGGTACGACGCTATACACACTATATTATTTTAATGTTAGCACAGAAAAATCGTTAATTTTATCTTTAATCTCGTTTCCTGAAAAATCATGTTTTTCAAGCTGTTGGCCAAGATTTCTCAAAAATACTTGACGGTTCGCATTTATTCTTTTTTTATTTTAAAGTAGATTTCAGTCATTGGAGCCCCTACTACAATCAAGATCATATATGAATAATTTTCTTTTTAAAGTACTTTAAAGAGAGAAAAAGTGGTGAACAACAATTCAAATGTCCGCCATTTGTTAAATTTCGACTTTCATAGATGACTCATGACTACACTCATATCATCATCATCATCGGCACCACAACCGAGATCCGGTCTTGGCCTCAATTAACAAATCTCTCCACCAGGCCCGATTTCGAGCCGATGTCATCCAGTTTGGCACTCCCGGGCTCTGGGCGTCCTGGTCTACGCATCCCTCCATCGCAGACAAGGTCTGCCGCGCTGTCTCCTTCCATACATCCTGCCACAAAGGACTTTCCGAGCAGGCTCCTCTTCACTCATTCGAGCTGGTGTCCCGCCCGCCGGAGTTTACCGAGCTTGATTTTTCTTACAACATTAGCTTCAAGGTAGATTGCGTACAACTCATGGTTGTAGCGTCTCCGGAATCGTCCTCCCTCACATACGAGGCCAACAATTCTCCTTAAGACGTTCCTCTCGAACGCGGCTAAGAGTTCAGAGTGCCTTTTATTGAGCGCCCAGGTCTCGGATCCATACATGAGTACTGGTAAGAGCATGGTCTTGTACAGTAGTAGCTTGGATGCTCTGGATAAATTTCGGGATTTAAAGAGCCTTGATAGACCATAGTCGGCTTTGTGGGATTTAATCAGCCGTTCGCGTATTTCTTCTTCCATATTGTTATCGACTGATACTATTGACCCAAGGTAGTTAAAGTATTGCACTACTTAAAATTCGTGCTCCACTACCCTGATAGTTTGACCAACGTTAGGTCTTCTCTTCGCAGAAGTTGCCACCATGTACTTAGTTTTTCCCTCATTAATGTGCAGTCCCAGTTTTTGTGCCGCCTGCTCGATCTGGGTGAAGGAGTCCTGTACAGCCGATTCGGCTCTACCGATGATGTCGATGTCATCTGCATAGGCAAGCATCTGGTTGGACTTGTTGATGATAGTCCCTCTAGTTGTAACGCCAGAGACACGGATTGCTTTCTCCAACGCCAGGTTGAAGAGGAGGCAGGCCAGACCGTCTCCTTGTCGAAGCCCATTAAAGATATTTATTGGTTTGGACAGCAATCCCGCTACTTTTACTTGACTAGTTACGTTGGTCATGGTCAACCTACAAAGTCGTATCAATTTGTTTGGAATGCGGAACTGTCTCATGGCATTATATAGTTCTACCCTAGCTATGCTGTCGTAGGCGGCCTTATACTCTATAAATAGATGATATAATGGAATTTTAAATTCCAGACATTTTTCCATCACCTGCCTAAGGGTGAATATCTGATCAATCGCTGATTTGCCTGGAATGAAGCCACATTGATATGGCTTTAGCGTATGGGGCTATCCGATCTTATAGGATAGTGGAGAGTATTTTATAGGCGGTACTCAGCAATGTTATACCCTTATAGTTGCTGCACAGTGTGATATCACCCTTGTTATGTATGGGGCAAATTATACCGCGACGCCAATCTTCCGGCATCTCCTCTTGCTCCCATACGTTCACCACGATCTCATAAATTGCGTGGTGTAACGCTGTCCCTCCTTGTTTGATCAGCTCCGGGGCTTTATTTGATTTGAGCTGTCTAATGGCTTTTAATGTTTCCTCAATGCTTAATGGCGGCAGCATTTGGTCTTGATCTTGCATTGGTGGAGCCTCCAATTCTTCTGGGAGCTAACCGTTTAGCAATTCATTGAAGTGCACTTCCCATCGCTCCAGAATGCCTTCCGGATCGGTGAACAGATTACCCTCTTTATCCTTGCAGTAAATGCAGCGTGGTCTGTACCGCGTCATACTGCGGATTATTTGGTAGAACTTCCGCGCCTGGTGCGGACCTCGCTCTCTACTTTTCTCGATTTCACAGACAAGGTTTTTTTCTCAGGTACTATTCTTTTGTCTGTGAAGTCTTTTCTCAGATCTTCTGAGCTCTTTGTATTTCTCCTCGCGTGCCCGCGTCGTATGAGACTGCTGCATTATCCGGTATGCAGCATTCTTCCGTTAAGTCGCTAGTTTGCACTCATCATCAAACTAGTCACTCCGATCTCTACGACTACCGCCTAACATGGAGTTGGCAGTACTAATGACAGTATTGTTAAGGCGTATCCATTTCTCTTTTACGCTCGGCATTCTGGCCCCAGGACTTATTCTTCCTCCGTCGAGCTCTTCGAGGGCGAGTCTTAACGCATGACCAAAGGTGTTACTGGTATTCTAATTGCGTAAGGCAGCCGTGTTGACTCGAACCTGATCCGCGGATGCAACACGTCTCCGTATGACAATCCGCCCTCGGAAAAGTATACCAACAAGATAGTGATCCGAATTGACGTTGGCACCTCGGTACGTTCGTACCGTCATCGGGCTGGAGGAGTGGCGGCGATCTATCAACACGTGGTCAATTTGGTTGCGAGTGGCTCCATCAGGTGATACCCAGGTGGGTTTGTGGATATCTTTACGCGGAAACCTAGTACTCGCAACGACCAAGTTTTTTGATGTTGCCAGTTCGATGACTCGTAGTCCATTGTCATTAGTGTTCTCATGCAAACTATGGGAACTCTCGTAATGCCTGAAAACCGGCTCCCCATCTATTTTGGCATTCAAATCACCAAGAACGATTTTAACATCGTATCTGGGTCAGGCATTGAGGGCCCGTTCGACGTTCTCGTAGAATTCTTCTTTTTCGTCGTCAGGGGACTCCTCTGTAGGTCCGTGAACGTTTATGTGGCTTATGTTCTTAAACTTGCCTCGCACCCGAAGAGTGAATAGCCTTTCGTTTATTGCATTAAAGCCGATAATGGTAGGCTCAGTTTTTCATCATCATCGGCACTACAACCGGAACCGGTCTTGGTCTTATTTCCCAAGTCCTGAGGCTTGTTAAATTTTCCATAATGATTTGATGTGAGTGCACTCATCGTCACATCAAGGTTTAGAACTTAATTGTTTGTTTAAATCCTAATACCTTTTGGGCTGTTTGTTTGATTAGGTCTCTGATCGATGCCAAATCAGTGTCCACACTATTGGCTTCCTCTTCCTCATCACTCGCATTTTCTGGGATGCTAAATCTATTCGTTAGTTCGTTTTGGTATTCAGCCCTTGCGCGCAGGCCTTTTAGTTTAATAGTGTCGAACTTTTTGCTCACCTCCCGTGAGTGTCCATGTGGGTTTGCTGCGAGTCTAATTTTACCCATCACTAAAAGATGATCGGAGTCGCAATCTGCTGCTCTATATGCTCCTACGTCAAGGATATCCGAGTGGTGTCTTTTGTCTATGAGGAAGTGATCTATTTGGTTACGCGTTACGCCGTCGGATGATATCCATGTGGCTTTATGGATATGCTTGTGCTTGAACAACGTGTTTTTTAGTACCGGATCTTTTGACGCTGCGAACGTAATAATTCAAATTCCATTATCACTTGAAACGTCCTTACCTATAGTTGATTGAAAGATATCTCCTTTTCCAATTTTCGCATTGAGGTGCTCGAGGAGGATTTTAACAACGAATGATGAGATCCCATCATTCTTCTAGGGTCTCGTAGAACGTGTCCTTCGTTTCTTCGTCGATAGATTCTATTGGGGCGTGTACGTTTATAAATACATAATTGTACCATGGACCCTGTATTTTTAGCACCGACATTTGGTCATTAATAAATTTCACATATTATACATGGGGCGTAATCTTCTTGCTTATGATGAAGCCGGCTCCGAGGTTATGTGTACCGGTATCTCCACACGCCAGTGTAAACCCGTTGGTTTCGGTTACTTGATGTGGAAGTCGGATTTCCCGAAGCGCGATGATGTACATTTTATGTTGTTTCGCGTTTTCTACGATCGTCTGTAGCGCGCCTGGTTTTTATAGCGTTCAAATATTCCACGTGCCGACGCTTATATTGTGGGGGTTGTTGTATTAATGCCGACGTACGACACGGATTCACTGAAATCCCCAACGATGATCCTCAGGAAATTGTTCACCGTATATCCAAGAGAAAATAAAAATGCACTGGTGGTTCTTTTTGGTTTGTGAGTTCTTTTCATTTTAATTTAACTTATTTTCATATCATATACATAGCACGCACTGCTGTGGATCCTTAGTATATGTAGTGATTAGGCAGGATCGCTTTCTTATTAAAATTGTTTTTATCACTTACTAACAATTACCAATTACTTTTTAATATAATTCGATTTTGATATATACGTTGTTAATACAACTACGTTAACGCTAACTGATTACTTTTAAATATAATTCGGTGATGATATTTGCATTGTTTATACAACTACGCGCTTCTGCTCGCCGGAGGTTGAAACTCAATTTATACAAAACGTTAAACTTTAATGCACGCTTGACTTTGCTTGTCTGCACTCCCGTGATACAAAAGAAACAAAACGACTCTGCTGCACGCTCGACGTAGCTGTGCACGCGATGGGGGCTGAAAAACGACTTTTCGTGTGTGCTGTTTGATAGATGATTATCGACTGAACTAATTAGGGATGGAAATTGTAATTTCTGCTTTTTTACACATTGATCTGCCAATGGTAATCATGCTCTCTTGTGTGTTCCCCAACTCACCACACTCATCCAGGTCGAAACGTACTTGTGTATTCGTTCGACGTTGATGGGCGTAGCCAGAATGGAGAAATCAAAAGGGAAAGCACAATAACCCAGGGTGGATCTGGTTAGGTGTGTGTGCGTCAATGCCGTGTATACGGCTGATCTACTGACCCAGTGACAATATCTTAGGTCAACGCACTATAGCAAGACAGAAATACGAGAGAGAGGGCAAACATAGCTAAGGTTATTCACCAGCAAAAAGAGATCATTGGTCCCAAGCGAATGGGTGATCTGGGAAAAATCAATAGGACGCCGCATCGGCTGGGGATATAATTCCATTCTGTGGAATGTTCAATAATACCCAAGCCTATGGACTATGACGTAACCGCGTCGCTTGGTTTGGCTTGGTTGTTGCTAACCAATACGAATGGAATTTCCGGTGGAAATCCCATGGTTAGCGCAATAGTGTTGCCGTATGTTGTTGATTGTAGCTAAACTCAATTATGCATTATCTGCATAGAAAAAATGAGTTTAGCTATGCGTCCCTTTGACTTGTCCTGTTGGTAAATACCTATCAAGGGAAATGGGTTGGTATTGTGGTTGGAATTGTGGGCTGTTTCTCCTATAGGATAGAGAAACCCCTACCCCCGTTATATTTACGCGTATATTTTTCCGTTTTACCCTACGTCTTCTTTTTGCCGAGTCGGTGTTTTCTTGATAATTTGTTCCCTTATGGTAGTGTCGGCTCATTACACCTACGTCTACCGGGTTTTTCGTGGGATAGTTTTTTTATATTGATTATTCATTTTTGTTCCCACGAGGCTTGGGGTTTCATATAGTCTGCCATATCAGAGCCCCTCTTGATATGGTAAGGTTTGTTTTATTGCTCTTGTTTGACCCGGTGTCAGAGGGGCGCCATTGTAATACAGCCGGTATACCCCTGCTTGCAAACCAACCAATGGGCACTGTGACGCGTAACACCCTGGATTAGGGGTGGTAGATCTTTGTGTGTTACTCCTCGCTAGCCTGTCTGACATGCGTGGCCCTGTGGGGGTGCGAAGTATTGGTGTCAACGTATGACACAGGTTCACTTACTCCCCAACGTTTGCTCCTGGAAAAAATAGTTCACCCAGGAAGAACAGGAACAATGAAAAACACACTGGTGTAGTAAAACTAGGTTTTTTTTTTTTTGGTTTTATTTTACTTCACTTATCACTTATTATTAATATTATCAATCGATTTTTATAAATTTTATACAAGATACACTTCGTTCTCAGCACTGTGACCGCAGTAATTAATATTTAACTCAACTTATTTATTAATTGACTTTAGATTGGACAGCGATTCGGGAAACGTGTGTTCCGTTAGGGTGACGATTATAGACCCGACTTTTAAAATCTGCGAAATTAATTCGACTACGAGCGGCGGCCTGACCGAGCACGATGATAAATGACAAGCGACTGATTTGAATTAGAGATGATTGGGTAATTCTCGATTTGCACAGCTATTAGCCAATCGTCATCGCACTCTCTCATGAATCCCTTCGGTTGCACGTCTCAGTGAGGTGAATAATACTTGCACATCATTCGACAGTCGCTGGATATGCGAAGGATGATAAGGACAAAAGAGAGAGCGCAATGACTTCGGGGCTGAGTTAGCTTGTGTGCTTGTATCAATGCAGCCTTTGAGGATGACCTACTGCCCTAGTGCGATTGCTGTGGTGATCTCAGAGTGCGTTGAACTGTGGGGAGACTGAATTATGGAGGAGAGGAAAATGTAGCTGGTGCTATTCACCTGCGAAAAGAGATCATTGATCCCCAGCGAATGGCATGTCTGGGGAAAGTGAATAGGACGCCAAATTGGCTAGGGAAATCTGATCATAGGAACTAAATTAAATACTTTGATAATTTCCCAAACGGTTGCATGATTATGCAACCGCGTCCTTTGATCAGACTATGCCGTTGCTAACCGACATGATGCGATTTCCGACGGAAATCTCATGGGTTGCGAAATGGAGTTGCCGTATGACAAAAAGGTACCTGAATTCAATTATGCATTACTTGCATAGAATAATGAATTCAGCTACGCGTCCGTTGTTGAAATATGTTTTACAGGTGGAATATAAGGGTGGAAATGACGCGCTGAAAGCGGTCGAAATAAGGTATGAAATTGTGGGTTGGTTCTCCATGTGGTATAGAGAGCCCCCACAGCCCCACTGGAAGCGTATGCTTCCGTTAGCATAGCCTGAGTGATTGTAGTCCCCGCACCACGTCAAGGTTTCTACCAAGCGGGGGTAGAAACTAACTTTTTTGCTAAGCAAAAAAAAAAAAATACCGTTTATATTTGATTCACCCCTTCGTATTTCACAAATGTTAATTTGACAATTCTCTTTCAAATCAATTCTCGGGTGGAACTGAAGTACGCTTAATTTTTACTTAACTAACTTGACTTAAACTCGATCTGACTCGATGTACTTTAACCAAGATTTTACTTCAATGCCGAAGTAGGATCTGAACTGAACCAGAGTAATGGTGGAAGCAAACTCCTCGATGATAAAAGAGGAACTGAACTCTTGACGATAACGAGGGAATTGAACATTACCATAATTAAGAAGAACGGAACTCGCCATGCAACCGCTCCTTCTTTTACAGTCCGGGATCTGACTTTTGTCATCTTTCAGAAATTTCCATGCAAATCAACACGCTGTGTGGTGGCGTCGTCTAACAATTCAACACGGTGTGGCTAGTAGCACCTTCTAGAAGTTTCCAAACAACTCAACCCCCTGTAGATGTGGCGTCGTTTAACAATTCAGCATGCTGAGGCTTGTGACATTTTCTAGAAACTGACGCATTGCGGTTTGTGGCGTCATCCGGAGAATTAAATTCACAATTAAATCATCCGCATAACATGATTGCTTATTTTTTTTTAGATATGGGAAGGAGTATACCTGCGATAAAAATGCTGACCAGTATGGGGCCTAGAATAGAACAATGCGGACAACCATACCTGTGGGGATGAAATCCAGCTCTCACCATTTAGTTACCCTCTCTAAGGATGATGTAATTGGTGATATATTCCAAAGCTCTTTCCATAGCATCAGCATATAGTTCAATAATGTCTAAACAGAATAGAATAGCAACAGAATGTCTACTGACTCCACCATGATAAGTGACAGCAAGAGAAATATTACATCCCTAGAATAAACCACTGTGAAAAAGTATTTACTTTAATCAATATTGAAATCTTTTCGTGTGGAAATAATTCCCCTACATCGCAAACTCAATTCCTACAAAAGATATAAAAATAAATGTAGTTTCTACATTTTGCTTTGTGATTACTTCATGTTCCTCTCTTTGACTTTACGGTGGGATAATAATCTCATAGCCAATGGCCATAAAATTTGTCATTCCTTACGCAAAACCCATAAATAACAAATTCTCCGACATTGTGGTTCTGAGATACTACATGGATCCATTTCATAACTTTGTCCTTCAAGGACAAATGAGCTCATTTCACCGAAGTTGTTTTTATTTGTCCTCAAGATTAATCAAATCTCTCAACAATATGAAAATAAATGACTTTTTGATTATCTGCCCATTCGTAGCCATTCAACTTGTCAGTGACCTGACCCTTGACCTATGGTGAGACAAAAAATCGTACATTATATACTTACACAAAAGTTAACTACTTCAAAAGTGAACGGACGAGGTTCCATTTCAAACAGCTGCACTCCGCACAGATGTAAGGGCAATTTCTTAAAATTAATATGCCGCTTCCTTGGCACATTTGTAATTCATAATATCCTTCTTCGCACAATAGCTTTACCCCACACTCGGGTAAAATACCTGTGTTAGTTAACTGAGAGGAAAACTAGGTCAACTTCTCGAATATACACATTCGAGCTCCCCGCTGAGACTAGGAAATCGTATTGTCAACTTTCGCATAAAAGGGATCTCGAACCGCCTTATTATTAACGAAAGAAAAGAAGAAAAAAATTAATAACCGCATCACAAAGCCATTGTTATGGGATCCTACGTTACACCTGACGCCTTGGCGTCTGTTCGTCTGTTCATCTGTTCATGTCTGTTGAATGTTCTTGTGGAAAGATTCGATGGTTTCTTAGTGATGTGGTTGGTCAGCAAAGTTGTCGAACTGTAGTTGGGGCATTATTCAAGGAACTGGTCGTGGAATTACTCGCATTAAAAGTGTAATCACGTACGAGGTGGCTGGTTATAGGGCGGCGGTTGTTTATTTAAAGCAAGGCAACAGAATGTCAAAGTGGATGCCATAAAATATGAAAAGTTCCCCTAGACAAGAGAATGAGCATTGAAGAGAATAATGTAATAAATTTCGTTGCGTATATCCTAGAGGTAAACAATAGTGTTTCAACATTTTATGAGGGCTCCGTGATTGGAGTGAATGAACTATAACTACTTTGAATTGATATTAATTGACAGATTAGATATCAAAAAATTATCTAGAGGGATGAATAAAATGGGAAAGCGGGTTTCTGATTAATAAATGAAGTGTAAGCAGGCATCAATGGTTCACAGATGAAGCCATGTATTTGGTAAGGAAAAATAATCGACAACTATGAATGGTTTTTTATCTTTTATACGTACTGAGAGGCCAACGTTTACCCTTATAATATTTCAGCGCAGCTTTGGGGCATTATTATTATCCTCCATACCTACATAATTGGCATTTAAACATTAAAGTCCGTTTCGGTTGTATTGATGACCATCATAGTGATTTGTTAGATGCAATACTCAGATCCTATACCTCATGTAATGTGAGTACGTATTCAATTTCCCACCTTCCTATTAATCTTTCAAATCTGTTCCCAGGTTTAGGCAACTGTTTAAAAGCTTTTCATCCCAAAAAAGTACCCTTATTTACCAGTAGTACAAGAGCAATAAAACAACAAAAAGTTATTGGCTTATAAGAGGATTGCGAGAAACCTTTTTCCCCTTATTTTGTTGGCTTTGCATTTCGGTCTGAACGAAATTGATTTTAACTATTTCGTAAATTTGAAAAGCTTTTTTATCTTCCTTGCTGTTCAGTCAGCAATTTAGTCTACAATTCCAGGATTATTCCAATGAGCAGAAACACATTTTCTCAAGTTGGGTGAAGTGTCTGAAAGTAAAGCAGATAGCAACTCTTTCCATCATTAATGCATTTGTATACTAAAATAAACAAATAAATACAACAAACGTGATAACCTTTCCGCTTCTATGACAGGATTTACATCTGAATCAGCAGATCCTTTTCGGACGGTCACGATGTATCCGAAGTTAGTCTTTTATTTTTCTGTTGATTTCATTATTGATGAGACACTTTGTACTTTGTAGAGATATTTGTGGTCAATTAAAAAATCGATAGAAACTCAATTTGTAAAATTGGATACATGAAATTTAGGACAAGATATATATATAGAGATTGTTGCTATTAGAAACATGGTCATTTGAACTAGAAGGAGTGTTCGAATTAGAAGGAATTTAAAAAAAATTTTGAAACTCAATTTGTATAAATTGCATTCATACAATAAAACGGCAAAATACGTAGGGATTATGGAAACCCAAATAATCATATAAGAGGTGTTTCAAATAGAAGGAACGGTTTTAACACTATTCCTACCGACACTACACGTATACCTATTCCTACCGCGGCTGGTCAAATGACCGGTCTTTCACAACTTATATTTTTCAATATTGAATGCAGACCAATAGCCAGCTTACCAGTATAAAAATATATTTTCTTTTATTCAAGAGTACATAATCTACATTTTATTCGTTTTCGTCGCATTTTTTACAAATGGGCTTCTCAACTGTACATTTTCCGCATACGTACTTTTTACATTTTAGACAGATTTTGTTCGTCTTATTATCTTTACAATACCTTATCTGACATGTTTTCCGTTCACGAGAACCTGTACTTGTACTTGCGATGGGTATTGGTTGATTTTTTTTGCCGAGCTCTTGTTGGTATTCGATGGCAAGTTCTTCTGCCAATTGAAATAGAAATTCCTGTCTTGTAATTTCTCCTCCCGTAGTTTCTTTATACAACACCCATGCATTTATCCCGGCTAAATCCAAGATATTAAAAAATACTTGCAAAGGCCATCTCCGAGATTTAGATTTTACCGAATAATTTCTGGCCATTTGGTCGGTCACATCTACGCCAAACTTGGTGCTATTATATAGTTGAATTGTCTCCGGTGTTCGGGTGTCATTTTTTTCAATTTGTACGGAATTGCGCATTGAACTGAGAATTAGAACTTTCTTTCTTGGTTTGGCTTTGTAAACTGTCAACATACAATTATTTGAGCGATAGAGTTTGGTTGAAAAAAGTTCCATGTCGTCATTTTTCAGTTTTGCCAGTCTTGGTAGCTCTTTTCTATTTGCTCTAATTGTCCCAACAATCGTAGTTTTTTTTTGCTAAAAGTTTTGTTGCTAAAGGTAGGCTTGTAAAAAAGTTGTCCGTGGTTATATTTCTTCCACATCCTACATACGGTTTTGCTAATTTCATAGTGACGAACTCTCCAAGAGGAACTGAGGGTTCTCTACTTTCATCTTTTCCCAAATATGGAAAGCCGTTTATTATATATTTGCTACGCACATCGGATGCTAACCAGCATTTTATACCAAATTTGTCCGGTTTATTGGGCATGTATTGAGTAAATCTACACCTTGCTTTCGTTGGAAACAATTGTTCGTCAATAGTAATATATGGTCCTGGTTTATAACAATTTTGACTGTTGTCAATAAACTTGTACCAAACTTCGGAAATCATAGCAAATTTATCGGTTTGTAACCGTTGGCTTCGTTGATTTCTGTCGTCAAATCGAATAAATCTCATAATCTCCGTAAAGTCATGTCTACTCATAGTATTTGAAAAAAAGGCGGGCCCCACTTTTTATTCCATAGAAGTGCTATATCTATATTCTTAGCCTCATATGCGCCGCGTGCATACAGAATTGCAAAAAATGCATATAACTTTGCAGTAGACAGTTCCCATTTATATCCCAACACTCTAAATGCCTCTGCCTCTGTGCACTTTCTTATAAGTTCGATTATATTCTTATCAATTATCACATAAAATGCCGTCCTAACTTCGCCTTTCATAATATTACGTTTACTGTACCCAGTCGGGCCTGATGTTTCCCTAAAAATATTATGACCAGGTGCTCTTCCAGGATTAGACCCTATTTTTACTTCCTGCCAAACAGTTCCGTCCATCGCAATTTCGCTTACTTCTTCCTCATTCTCACTATCGGAACTAACTAAAAATCTCCTTCTCTTTCGTCGTCTACGTACGTTCGGAATATTCTCTTCGTTCTTATCGGTGTTCGAATCTGTTTCAAGTGGATCATAATTTTCCGTATTGTTATTTTCCATATCCAGAATTTCCTGATCATCTTCAGAACATTCTGCATCGATATCATTTATTCTCTTTAATAATACATTCGCACTCCTCAAACGTCTTGACATTTTGGGGACAAATATTCTACAAAAATAAAAAACTAAAATATGAAAATGTAAATCAAAATAGATAAAAAAAAGAATAAAAGATAAAATGTGAAACTTACTGCGTCGTATTGTTAGTCTTTTTCACTATTTTGAAAATGCCACTTATAACACGTAATACGATATAAAATATTACAAAATAATAATAAAAGACTGCCAAGTATGCTCTTTGTGACTTTCACGTTCGATGCACTCTGTTCGTGTCGCAAGACTATACTGATTTGAATTCGTGAGAAGACGTCTATACATTTCCTTCAGTTACAAGTTTATTTATTTTACGTCATAGTAGATGAGATGGCGTAGAACATTCGAGGATCTTGACCGTATCGGATATCAATCAAGCAAATAAACGCCGCTAGCCCGATAGTCGAGCGAGAACTGTAAACACTTGGAAGTGCCGTAAACCATTTCCTGGAAGGCACTTATCGGATAAAATCGTGTCATAACTACATTACCTTTCGTTTGTAACGACTTTATAGTTTTGGCATTGAGTCTTAGAGAGAAACTCTTACAAAAATGTATAAATCGTGCTACCGGTCAAATGACCGGTCATGGTAGGTAACACAGACTACAAATTTTTCTCGGAAAATAAACAATAGAGAAATAAGTGAATATTGAAAAATATATCATACATATATATGAGGAAAAGTGGTAAAGTTTAAAGGCGATTCACATACGTTGAATGTAGGAAATTCCAAATGAAAATTTAAAAACGGTCATTTGACCGGTCCTGGTAGGAATAGTGTTAAATATGAATGGAGCTTAATCGCGAAAAGATTTTTGATACTAGTATAATTTTTTCGATTGTCAATTTCAACTATGAAAAGACAAACAATTCCAGAACATGTTAAAATTATTGAAGTCTATTCTTGTTGCAATCACACAAATAATGTAATTGTTATTAGGAACGTACTCACTTTTTCGTATAACTGTGCTTCCTTCGCTGGTTGTCCTACCGATGTTTCGTCCGGCTGCTGTTGTTGATATGATTTTATGGAGTAACCAAAGATGCGTCCACGGACATTTAAATCGCAAGTGAGGTTTCCTTGGTTCTTTTTGTTGCACTATATGTTAGTTTATTCACTTTCTTTCTCCGGGGAAAATCACATTTAAAGTTATTTGTTAATAATGTACGTGGATGCGTAAAAGGAATAATAATAGTACTAGACAATCTACACCATTTTCGACACAACGTATTTCCGGAGACAATCAGACGAGAATGTTTTTTGTTTTTAGTTTTTATATCATAATTTTTTTATTTCTGTCTTGATTTCTTAAAATAACCATACTGCGTAACACACTAAAACACCACCAAAAAACAACATGATTGGTGGATTTTAAAATTCCACAAAAGCTGCACCACGATTTTAAAACGACTCGAGCAGAAGCTTTTCAAAAACGTACGAGGTCAACTTCCAAATTATCAACCGAACCGAAAAGGCTCTGGCGATAAAAATTACACACGAGACAGAAAATCCCTCATTCACGCCCTTTTGTACTTGAAGACAAATTTACCTCCACCTTACTATTTACTGATTCATTGTAATTTGGTTTGGCTCTCGCTGGCCTGAACCCCCTCCCTGTGACTCGTCAGGTGCACAACTATATATTGGCAAGTAACGACGAATTAGCGTCGAAGGGTCATTGGGCTTATAAATATGTGTGAAAATTATTTCCGGACCTCGTTAAGAGAATTTTGTAATTCGTTTGAGGTAAAATTGACGACAACTGCGAGAGAGGGTATGGGAAATGTGGAAACACTGTGTATGTACTTTTTTCATTTGAATTACGACTATTCTTTTTGAATAGCTTGTACATGTTATGTACGACGGAAAGTTTGACCATGAACCGCTTTTGGGTAAGGATTATGTTAGGGATAAAATATTGTGTATATGAATTGAATGTAAAATGAAAATGTATTATTGAGATGTGGGAAAATGTTGTTTTTTGGTATGATACTATTTCCTATTTATTAGCCTGTAGGAACCCGGAAGTTCATGACCTCGCCGACGCGACTCCGCCATCGTTCCCTGTCCTGTGCGCTCTCCCTCCACGCTTGACCATCCGATCCGATCTCCCCAAGGTCAAACCTAACATTGTCCTCCCATCTCCGTCGCGGTCAAGAATTCTACGCACGGTCCTATCGTTGCCCATTAGCGCCATATGCGTTAATTGATTAATCGGATTGAGGGGGATTTGTGGAGAGAGCTGCAACAGCGGTCTCTTTCCCGTTGGTCTACCGTCAAGAATTCTACGCACGGCCCTATCGTTGCCTATTCGCGCCACATGCCCGGCCCATCTTAATCTTCGCGACCTGATTGCTCTCACTATTGTAGGTTTGCGGTATAGCTCTTCCAATTCGTGGTTGTGGAGTTTCCTCCATTGTCCTGCCTCCTCGTCATATTTACCTCCAAAGATACCCCTTAAAACCTTATTCTCGAATACGCGGAATTTGTTTTTTTTCCCGTTTTGTGAGAGCCCATGTTTCGCATCCGTATAGAGCAATCGGCATGATTATGGTTCTATAGACACGGAGCTTTATGTTACGCGACAGAAGTTTTGATTTCAGCAGTTTACTGACTGCGTGCCAAATAGCGTTGCCGGAATGCAGTCTTTTGTTAATTTCCTTCGACATTTCGTTATTATGTTATATTATTATATATCGTTCCCATATATTTAAATTCTTTAACTTTTTCAAAGTTGTATCTTATTATATATTAAATATCTGGGGACAATACCGACGGCCAGGAACGAAATGTCGAAGTAAATTAACAAAAGACTGCATTCCGGCAGCGCTAGTTGGCACACAGTCAGTAAACTGCTGAAATCCAAACTTCTGTCGCGTAACATAAAGCTCTGTGTCTATAGAACCATAATCATGCAGATTTCTCTATACGGATGCGAAACATGGGCTCTCACAAAATGGGAAGACAACAAATTCCGCGTATTCGAGAATAAGGTTTTAAACCTTATGTCAATGACCGGGTATCCATTTCGTCGCAATTTCACGATTGCTCGGTCTAGTAGACGAATTTCGGTCCCATATCTTAGATCATCTCCATTCAAACGTTTCTGAATGATAATTACGAAATTTCAATGAAAAAAAATTTTTTTTTTACTTTCAAATTGACATTTTAAAAAATTCAGTATTCTGAGCCACGACCGGGTACCCGGGTACCCCATTTAAAAAGCATTGAGAACGATGAAGAATGATGCAAAATTGAATGTTAAATAGTTAATTAATAATTAATTATTGATAATTAACTATTTAAATAACTAATAATTAATGAAAAACAATGTGAGCTGAGAGTGTTTCGGTCGACAAATTTCAAAGGTCAAACCTAACATTGTCCTCCCATCTCCGTCGCGGTCAAGAATTCTACGCACGGTCCTATCGTTGCTCATTAGCGCCCTATACGTTAATTGATTAATCGGATTGAGGCTGATTGATTAACGGTCGAAGACGGGGGATTTGTGGAAAGAACTGCAACACCGGTCTCTTTCCCGTTGGTCTACCGTCAAGAATTCTACGCACGGCCCTATCGTTGCCTATTCGCGCCACATGCCCGGCCCATCTTAATCTTCGCGACCTGATTGCTCTCACTATTGTAGGTTTGCGGTATAGCTCTTCCAATTCGTGGTTGTGGAGTTTCCTCCATTGTCCTGCCTCCTCGTCATATTTACCTCCAAAGATACCCCTTAAAACCTTATTCTCGAATACGCGGAATTTGTTTTTTTCCCGTTTTGTGAGAGCCCATGTTTCGCATCCGTATAGAGCAATCGGCATGATTATGGTTCTATAGACACGGAGCTTTATGTTACGCGACAGAAGTTTTGATTTCAGCAGTTTACTGACTGCGTGCCAAATAGCGTTGCCGAAATGCAGTCTTTTGTTAATTTCCTTCGACATTTCGTTATTATGTTATATTATTATATATCGTTCCCATATATTTAAATTCTTTAACTTTTTCAAAGTTGTATCTTATTATATATTAAATATCTGGGGACAATACCGACGGCCAGGAACGAAATGTCGAAGTAAATTAACAAAAGACTGCATTCCGGCAGCGCTAGTTGGCACACAGTCAGTAAACTGCTGAAATCCAAACTTCTGTCGCGTAACATAAAGCTCTGTGTCTATAGAACCATAATCATGCAGATTTCTCTATACGGATGCGAAACATGGGCTCTCACAAAATGGGAAGACAACAAATTCCGCGTATTCGAGAATAAGGTTTTAAACCTTATGTCAATGACCGGGTATCCATTTCGTCGCAATTTCACGATTGCTCGGTCTAGTAGACGAATTTCGGTCCCATATCATAGATCATCTCCATTCAAACGTTTCTGAATGATAATTACGAAATTTCAATGAAAAAAAAATTTTTTTTTACTTTCAAATTGACATTTTAAAAAATTCAGTATTCTGAGCCACGACCGGGTACCCGGGTACCCCATTTAAAAAGCATTGAGAACGATGAAGAATGATGCAAAATTGAATGTTAAATAGTTAATTAATAATTAATTATTGATAATTAACTATTTAAATAACTAATAATTAATGAAAAACAATGTGAGCTGAGAGTGTTTCGGTCGACAAATTTCAAAGGTCAAACCTAACATTGTCCTCCCATCTCCGTCGCGGTCAAGAATTCTACGCACGGTCCTATCGTTGCTCATTAGCGCCCTATACGTTAATTGATTAATCGGATTGAGGCTGATTGATTAACGGTCGAAGACGGGGGATTTGTGGAAAGAACTGCAACACCGGTCTCTTTCCCGTTGGTCTACCGTCAAGAATTCTACGCACGGCCCTATCGTTGCCTATTCGCGCCACATGCCCGGCCCATCTTAATCTTCGCGACCTGATTGCTCTCACTATTGTAGGTTTGCGGTATAGCTCTTCCAATTCGTGGTTGTGGAGTTTCCTCCATTGTCCTGTCTCCTCGTCGTATTTACCTCCAAAGATACCCCTTAACCCTTATATCAATGACCAACTTTACCGACAGTAGTCAATGACCGGGTACCCGGGTACCCACATATAGAAACATTGTTTTAACAATGTTAAAACAAACATTTTGCAATAGATTTTAATTTGTTTATCAGAAACAAATATATACATGCTGGACATGTGGCGCGAATGGGCAACGGTAGGACCGTGCGTAGAATTCTTGACGGTAGACCAACGGGAAAGAGACCGACAGGACGGAGATGGGAGGACAATGTTAGGTTTGACCTTGGGGAGATCGGATGGGCTGGTCAAGCGTGGAAGGGAAGTGCACGGAACAGGGAACGATGGCGGAGCCGAGTCGATGAGGTCATGAACTACCGGGTTCCTATCGGCCAATAAATAGTAATAGTAATAGAGTGTATATTATATTAATATATTAATTTGTAGTGATTTACGATCACTACACTAGCACCACTAACCTCTTCTCATGGCTGTTACCTACGATTCACTGAGCTATATAAACGCTTTACCGAGAACTGGAATAATCTGAGAAATGACCCCAAAACCTTCTTTCACGTCGTCAATCATAAACGTAAATTCGACCTGATTTGATTCCGTTACTATTGCTAACCTCTTCGCCACTCATTTCAAACCATCATTCACTAATTACCCCTTTGTTGCAGACCCGTCACACTTCGACTACTTACCTCACTTTTCCCCCGGGTCCCTTCTCCACAACTCCTTTGATCCGCCCCTAATTGAATCTAAACTACTCCAACTCAAAGACAAGTTCACACCGGGCCCTAATGGCATCCCTACAATTCTCCTCAAGAAATGCTCGTCCATTCTCTGTGTTCTCCTCTCGATGATCTTCAATCTTTCACTCTCTCCGAGTGTATTCCCTCACATTTGGAAAATCTCCTTCATCACAAACCCAAAAACGATGTCACGAACTACCGACCCATTGCCAAACTCTCTCATTTACCCAAAATGTTCGAAGACATTCTTTACGAACCTCTTAGTTTTCGATGCAAATCTTTTATTAAACTAAGACAATATGGTTTTCCCAATGGTCGATCATCTACAACCAACCGTGTTGAGTTCGCTTCTTTCACACTCTCAGCACTAGATCGGGGTAATGAGGTCGATATGGTCTCAATCGACCTCAATAAAGCATTCGACAAAATCTCCCACAATCTAATTCTCCTTAAATTATCCACCCTCGGCCTCGAACGTGGACTGCGGAAATGGATTTCTTTCTATCTAAAGGATAGACTTTATTCCGTTGTGTTCAGGTTCATGATATCCAACCCCTTTCTTGCCGATTCTGGGGTCCCTCAAGGTAGCCTCCTGGGTCCTCTGCTATTTATACTTGCCACTAATCAAATTGATAAAGTCATTAAGAATTGCAGCTTGTCCCTATACGCTAATGATCATCATCATCATCATCATCGGCACTACAACCTGGAACCGGTCTTGGCCTTATTTAGCAAGTCCTGAGGCTTGTTCAATTTTCCATAATGATTTGTTTTTTTCGGGCAAGGTCATTAGTCTTGCGCCAGAGGCTCCCCGACGGGGAATCGAACCCCGGTCTCCCGCGTGACAGGCGCGTATACTAACCAGTATACTATTGAGGAGCATATGCGCTAATGATACCAAGTTATAAAAGTTCATCGCGTCACCACTTAATTCTCCACTGCTGCAATCAGACCTCGAAAACTTCTCATCTTGGTGTGGTAAAACTGCTTTGTACTCAACATCGCCAAGTGCCAGTCTATAACCTTTTCTCGTAAGCGTATCCATTCATCCCCGCGCCCCCTATTCCCGTCATAACCAACCTCTGATTATTGTCAAATCTAATCGAGACCTTGGGACCCTTCGTGATAAGGAGCTTAACTTCCTCTCACACATTGACGGAACGATTTAGAAAGCCAACTCTGCCCTCGGGTTTATGAAACGTTGGTCTAAGGAATTCTTCGACCCTTACGTTAATCGATCTCTTTACCTTACCCTCGTCCGTTCACTGCTAGAATAGGTTAGCCAGGCATGGCCCCCTTATCGCAAGGCCCATATCCGTAGAATTGAAAGTATTCAACATCGCTTCCTACGGTTCGCTCTCCGTAGGCTAGGATGGGAAAACCCTTTAAACCTGTATATGAACCGCCTCAAATGAATCAACCTCAGGAGCGGAGGTTGCTTTTAAACACAATCTTAGCTTCTAGTGGAAAAAAATTGATGATAAAAAAAAAATTAAAACAACCTCAAGTCATATTTTTCGTCTCTCTTATATAATATATATAAAATTTATAAAAATGGACGCCGGACTTGGGGCTTTCGTTTGACACGTCGGCACACAATTTTCATTTCTAATAAGGGAGGGTTACAGAACTGACTGTTTTGTAGTCTACTTGAAAAAATGAAAGGCATGGTGTATTTCTGGTCACTCCATATTCTGCAAACAGAACTGATATTACACGAGTTGAAAAATCACGGGATGTTTCGACAGGTGGTGACACTAGAAAATGAACATGACTCACTCCGAGAGGACCATCTGTCACTAGTTTATGTATGAAGTTTCGTGATATTTCGTCCATTCGTTTACAAGCTACAGTCGCTTGAGTGACGCTACTTTTGCCTTTGTAAAAATAATGGAAAAATAGGAATATCGCATTTTGCTTAAACATTGTTTTTTGATGGGAAAGACTTCCGAACTATCGTTGCAGAAACGATATCCCACATCTGATTCTTTTAGGACAATCGTTTTTCGGTAGTTTGGTGAATTTAAAATGGGTCGTACAAGCACCGAAGACGCACCTCGCTCTGGAATTCCAAAAGAGGCTACGAATGTGAACATCGTAAGGCAACTGCATCGAATCAAGTGATTGTAAAGTGATGTTGCGCGAGTTAGCTGAGGTCGTGGGCGTCCCAAAAGAACAAGGGCACTATCTTTTGTAGATGAAAAAGCTATCGGCACGATGGGTGCTGCGGTTGCTGAACGTCGACGAAAAACAGCAGTGCATTGATGATTCAACGGCTTGACGTTATTGTAGCGTAATCGAGCGGACTTTTTTCGAAGTTTCGTGACGATGAATGAAACGGAGGTCAATACCATATGCCCGAGTCCAATATGCAATCTGCAGACTAGCTGGAAAGCCACGAAAGTCACGAAAGCCTACCAAAGCGACCAAAAGAGCAACGATCGGCCGGGATAGTTATGGCTTGCGGTTTTTTGCGATGCGCATGGCATAATATTCATCGATTACCTGCAGAAAGGAAGAACAGTCACAGGAGAGTATTATACAGCGTTATTGGACAAACTGAACGACGAAATACAGAACAAACGACTCCATATGGCGAAGACAAAAGTTTTCTATCATCACGACAACACACGTCCTTGAAAGCGGTGAGTCAATTACGATTTGAATCGGTTGCTCATCCATCGTATTCTCCAGACTTGCCCCCCCAGTGTCTATTACCTGTTCCCAAACCTCAAGCTGTGGCTCCAGCAAAAGAGATTCAGATCGAGTGAGAAAATCGTCGCGAAAACCGAGGCATATTTCGAAAGCTCGGGCGTTTCGTACTACAGAAAGGGCATCGATATGTTGGGAACTCGCTATACAAAGTGGATCGCCCTCGAAGGCAACTATCTTGAGGAATAAATAAAACTTTACCCAAAAAAACACGTGTTTTTATTAAAAATCCCGGGACTTTCAGCCTATATTGAAATGACAAACCCTAGTGAGGACAGAAACATGGTCTTAGTGTCAAAAGTATTTTCTCCAGGCTACGTCACTCAAAAAATAATTTACACGAAGGCTGGAGAGAATATCTATATAAGATTTAAGTTTTTAAGGGATGAGATGTACGAGTGTGAAACTTTGTTTAGATAAAACTTATTTCTTAAGCACAGTAAATTAAGAAATTGGCTTTGTACTCTTGATTGATATTTGTGTTTGTGAACATTAATTAAAAATCGAATAATGAACAAAGTTTTCGAACCACGAGCTAAATAAATCCTCAATTTCTGAATAACCTCCTTGAATACCGCTACAGAAATATGTGTCTACATCATTGGTATTCTAGAGACCGCGTCTTCAAAATAGATTTCTATTTGTAGTCCGATACGTCATTGATTTTGTGGTAGAATTTATCTTATACTTTGAGTTTCACCGCAACCTCGCCGCTACTAGGTTTTTGTTAACAACGTGAAGTTTCGCCAATTTCTTTTGTATACTCGGACTTTGCTAAACAATTAATCTTTGAAATTGTATCTTCAACTCCACAGAGTTTTTCAAAAGAAGCAGCAACTCGTGCGGCGTGGTATCGCTCGCTTCAAATGAGTGTGCTCTTGAACCCAGTCATGGTCAAATCATTGGAAGCAACTGGAACTGACAATTCCCATTATTCGATAGTGGACGAGTCATATTTCAGAATTTCTTTAGTTCATCGGATGGATCCCCTTCCCTCAAAATGTGTATCCAAGGTCGAAGATGCGTTGGTTTATCGGATGCATCCCCTTCTCTCAATATGTCTATCCAAAACCGAAGATGCGTTAGCATTCCAAATATCCACAAGTGGTTCTGTGAGCTCTTTGGTGACCCAGTTCGGAATCATACCGCTAGATCGGATTAGGGTTTGTCGTTTCGGGCTCTGTTTCAAATGTGGAATTTCTGTCTTATTTTAGAATTAGTTTGGGAGAGTTTGACAACTGACTTAGCTTTTGCTTTTTCCCTTTTTTTTTGTATTTTTGGATGAACTTCAACTTAATTCTGTTGTGACAGACAGTGGGATATCCAGATGATCCGATAAAACTTATAATGACACGAGACATAAATTAGATATGTGTTTTGCTTTATGGGCTTCTAATTGCGTTTTAATGGTACGAGGGAGCTGAATGCCTTATAGAGTAAATTATAGGTTTCTAAAGAGATGTTAATCCGTGGAAATGAAATTCCGTTGCAACTTATAGAATGTGGGTGTGCCCCCGGAGGCTATAAAAAGCAAGTGATTTGTCACACAACATGACTCGGCAGAGGGGTATCCAACATAAAGAAGAATTCGTGAGATGCCAAGCAATGTTAAAGTCTATATTTTAGGACTGTGGATGACAAGTAGCATTCTCGAAGTGCTACAAACGGCTTATTACAATGACAACAGAGCGTTTTGGAGAATGAGCACGCCATTAACACGTGACATGGCAAATGGGGTTAAAAAGTTACGAAGTTATTAATGATTGACAACCGTGTGCTGTGAAATGATAAGGGGGGTTGAACTCTGGCATTATTGTGTTAATTGAGGTGAGATTCTCCCTTCTTTGCAAGGTCGACGGCTTTCTTTGTAATATGTAGAGACGTTTGGAAATGTGAAATCAATTTTGATTATATACAGGTACTCGAATATATGTAAAGCATCATTTGAATTACAAGAGAGAGAATTTTCATACCAACGATGAACACTTTTATGGATTTATATATACACACTGGCAATGAAAGAGAAAAATATGTTGCGTTATTTTTACTTTGTATAATCTGACTTACTAGCGGGTGGTTTATGGTACGTAGTTACTTGAGTCCGTTGAAATTATTGGCAATCAGTTGAAACTTGTTGATGATTGATCTCGAGATCCGTTATTTCACTCCATCCCTTTGACCGTGACTTTCAAGGCAACCACCTCGCTGACTGATCAACAACCTTCTTTCTTTGTTTACTTTTATTTGTAGAGCCAAGTTCATTATTGTCAATAAAACCGTGAGTATAGTTTATAGATTACTCCAATAGGACCGAGTTAATTATCCAACGGGAAGTTAGAATACGCACTTGCTATACATGTAAGGGTCACAAGACTGGAGACGATATGATGGGAATGGAAATCACTGTTATTTCCTCACCTAAAACCAATCGCTTAGGCCCCATGCACCATAATGTCAACATTCCCGTGTGAAATGTAATCTAGCAGAATTGTACGATAGTCTCTTGTTCTCTACGGAGATGATTGTGGGGTTCTTATACCACTTCCGAAGAACCTCCCATTACCATAATTTACCTGCAGCTATTTTAAGCAGCTTACCTGAATACGAGCTGTTCCAAGCCCTCCTTTGAACGGTCATCCCCGAAATATAAATTCATGACAAGATTACCATCTGCCGGGCTACTTGCTGGCTTGCACATCTGCAAACTAGATTTCCAATGTGCATGGCCTACGATCTATTTTTCGAAAAAGGAAAAAGAACAAATAAACCATTATCCTAGCCCTGGCCATGGCGAGCAAACCCTTGCTGAACTAACACCACAGAGGAATCCATTTCCGTCGCTTGCAATATTTCCTATAAGTCTCAACATTATGACCTTAGCCTCCATGTACGCATATTTGTTTACATACCAGCATGACCGATTATACGATCCGTTGCCATACCGAGGAACGATCACCAGCATCGGTCATGACTAAGGATATGTTGTCCAAACAACGATTAGCCACGATTCTCACGCTGGCTATCGAATCGAAATACTTCTGTTTACTCAACGTAAACAGAAAAAATTATCTTCGCCTGCACGGCAGCATTCTCTTGTGTTAATGAACACTTAAATAAATATACACCCAAGCATCGTAGCCTCGATCATTGCAGCGAAGTTGGTTACATGTTATCAACAGAAAAAGAAACCCTATTCCCTATGATTTATGATGGCATAGTCAGCCAGCCTCGGTATTCGACCTTTTATTTGATCAGCCGACGTATCTGAACTTCTTTTTGTGCACCCTTCGCTTCTGTGTTGTCGTGGCTTCCAACAAATGGATTTTCATCCAGGCCTCTACAGGCACAGGGGAAATGCATCAGTTAAAGATTCCAGTTCGATCGCTCTTTGGTTATCATCAAGGAAAAGATCGGGTTGGCTACTTCCAGACCGATGGAAATCCATCTTCATCGTGGCTAGTGGATGTTGACGGCAACAGACCAGTGAGTCATATTATAACTATCGAACGGCGCACACGCGTCCGGGGCATTACGTGTCGGTGTGGGAAATCCTAATCACCAAGAGCGTGTTCGAGTGTAACCCCTAATCCTGTTGATACGTCCTGATTGTCAGTGCATTAATTCCCCGGTCTTTCGGAGCACTTTCTCCGCGACAGTAGCGAACGTTAACCTATCAATGCGTAAAAGTCCAAAAACAATAACTACGTGCGAACGTGTGAACCTTTAAATGAGTAAATGTCCAGAACAATTTCTGCGTGAATTCTAGAAGCCAATGTTAACCTATCATGGTGTAAAAGTCGGGAACAATAACGATTTGTGAGTGTCAAAATCAATCTATATGATAAAACCAGAAAGAAACACCGTTCGGAGGAATAGTGAAATAAAGAAAACTTAACACAAACAAAAACACTCTAGAGTTCTTTTATTTATTCATCCTTCGTCGGAGAATTGTTTGCAGTGATAAACAGAGAGAGTTTGGTGAACCTAGTGCCCATGACGGTGCACTAACCAAATTTTACTCCACATGATTCCTCAATGAAAATATTAACTTTAGCGCAGAAATGTACACCTTTGAATAAATATTGATATTTGTTTGTCTACAAACCACAATGAACATGATAAACTGCTTCCACTGATCTTGTTAAGGATTACCCTTTAAAAGCAATTCATATCAACTTCACGCCCACAAACAAACATAGAGAGTCATTCTTTAGCCGTACCACACGAATGTGGAATACTCTACCTGATCATGTGCTTCCTCGTCGTTGTAATGTCCAGGCATTTAAGACCAATGTACATCGATAACTCCTTTCCTTATCCACTTCCTCTCCTTCCGCTCGCACTGTGCTCTGACACTTAAGGGTACTCCAACATCCCTTTAGTGCGCGCGTTTGTGTAAAATATATATATATATATATATATATATATATATATATATATATATATATATATATATATATATATATATATATATATATATATATATATATAACTGTTGTAGCAGGAAATGAAATGAACGGGCGACCACTCGTACGAAAGATATTATTTATTAAAAAGGAACTTAACAATGATTAGTATAAAAACAATTCAAGTGTTACGTCATGTTGAAGCAAAAGGTCCACTCGTTCTGGTGCAACTGTCAGATGTAGAGTGAGCGCATTAAGGCGTGAATTCATTTGCCCGGTCCGGCGCTACAATCGCATAGAGCACGCAGCTTAGGGCGAATCCACAACACTCCCCCTTGATTGTAGTTCTAGGTCGATCCTCTGAAGAACCTCCGACGCCGATCAAATCCAGACACTTCCGATGTTTTTCTTTTGTCAATCCCTTCGTAAGAAAGTCCGCGGGCATCTTATTCGAAGGAAGGTGATTAATGTCCAGTCGACCCCCGCGCAGGACATCTCTGACGAAATGATGCCTGATGTCGATGTGTTTCGATCTCGCGTGAAACGTGTGATTCTGGGTCAGTAGTTGTGCCCTCGGTTGTCGTTCATCACCAGAACTCTTTCACACTCGAACAGCTTGAGCTCCGACAAGAATCCCTGTAGGTATAGGGCTTCTCTCGCGGCTTCAGTTAATGCCATGTACTCCGCCTCAGTGGACGAAAGCGTGACGGTGTGCTGTTTCCTCGACTCCCAGCTGATAACGGCACCGCCGGTATACGTATCCGGTATACGACCTTCGATCTACCGGGCACCCAGCCCAATCGGCGTCGACGAACCCGTCGAAGGTATTCATGCTCTTCGTGTACGTGATTCCGAAGTCGGCGGTCCCCTTCAGATATCTCAGGACGCGTTTCGCCGCCTTCCAGTGTGCCTCGCCGTGACAAGTGTTGAATTGACTGAGACAACTGACAATATGCGAAATGTCCGGTCTTGTGGCAATCGCCAAGTAATTCAGAGCACCGACAGGCTAGCGATAAGGCCGATTTCCTCCTGGTGATCCTTCTTCTTCAACGCCCTTTTCGTTCATCGAACCCGATTCTACGGGAGAGCTGGCGGTGTTAAAGTCCTGCATCCGAAATCGAGAGAGTAGTTCCCGAACGTAATTTGGCTGAGAAATGGTGATCTGATTTCTGCTCCTGGTGATTTCGATCCCCAAACAATAACGAGCTGTTCCCAGATCTCTCGCCTCGAATTTCTGCGACAAACCTTTTCGGACGAAATCAAGATCCTTCTGGTCTCGATAGAATATCAAAATGTCGTCAACGTAGACCAGTATTATCAACTGTTCACCCCCTCGTTTGAGGCGATAAACGCACGGATCCGCGCTCGTAGGTATCATATTTAATTCTTCGAGTTTCCCATTCAGTTTCTTATGCCATTGCCGACCGATCTGTTTAAGGCCGTACAAAGCCCTTTTCAAACGACAAACCTTTTCGCCACCCTGAAGCTGTTTCAGCATTTCCTTGGCGAGGCTGTCGATGTCGGATTTGCCTTGTGTCGCGACGATTTCCTTCAAACATCCTGCGAGTAAATCGGGTAATTCCATGTACGTTTCCTCTTCGATCATACCGTTCAGGTAGGCGGTCGTGATGTCCATCTGATGCACCTTATGGTCGTGCTTGACCGCCAGTGCAAGTCGCATACGCATGGATCCCAGGCGAGCGACCGGAGCGTAGGTATCGTGAAAATCGATCGCGGGTCGCTGCGCGAACCCCCTCGCCACGAGTCGTGCTTTTCTTCTTTCGACCTTGCCGCCCGAGTTGTACTTGTTCCTGAGAACCATTCGACATCCGACCAGGTTGCGATTCTTGGGTCGATTCACGATCAGCCATGTATCGTTCTTGATTAAGCATTTGACTTCTTCGACGATGGCGTCCAACCATTCTGCTTTGTCCGGTCCGTTCAATGCTTGCCGCTACGGGATCTTCGAGTGAAGACTGGCTAAATTTGCCTCCAGGCCGTCCGAGATGTACGACTCCTCGTCGTCGAGAGTTCAGTCGATCTCATCCCCGCTCGATCCGCGAGGATCATCGTCTTCTTGCGTGGTTCGATACAATTTTTGCGGGCGACCGGGGCGTCCGCGAGAATCTTTCTAGGTCTACACGGAGCTTTTCTGATTGCTTCGGTGATCTCGTCCCTTTCTCCAGTCGGGTCGGCGTGTTCCTGCGATTCATTTCTCGATTCCTCGTCGTGGTCCCCACCTAGGTGAGGTTCGAAGAAATTCGGCAGTGATACTCCCTCGAGATTGTAATTCGAATCTCGATTCAGATTTGACGAAGACAATGACGATTCGTTATGCATTTCCGTTTTTGTATCGGTATCGGAAAATTTGATGTCTCGTGTCGTGGTTACCCTTCGTTTGTTTGATACCCATACGCGATAGCCTTGAGTCGTATCCGAGGAAAATGCATTTCATATCTCGCGGTTCCAGCTTTCCTTTTCCGGGAGTTTTATCCAACATATATGCTGTCTCTCCGAAAGCTCGCATGTTCTTCACGTTTGGGCGTTTTCCGTGCCACAATTCGTAACGAGTTTTACCTCCTAGCGTCTTCGTAATGCATCGATTTCTTACGAAGATTGCCGTGGCGATCGCTTCTGACCAAAACGAGGTTGAGACCTTCGATTTTGTCAACATGCAACGCGCCATTTCCAAGAGCGTGCGGTTTTTCCTTTCCGCTATTCTATTTAACTGGGGAGTGTATGGCGTCCTGCGTTTTCGCGCAAATCCCTCTCCCTTCAAGAATCTGTCGAATTCTTCGTTACAGAACTCTCGTCCTTTGTCGGATTGCATACATTTAATTTTTCGTCCTGATTGATTTTCAACGAGAGCCTTGAATTCCTTGAAAAACGTCAAGACGTCGCCTTTCTTTTGCAAAAACCTTACTTCTGTCCATCGAGAGTAGTCGTCGGTTAGCGTGAGGAAGTACCTAGCTTTGCCCCTTGATTTGTCTCATCGGTCCGCATACGTTGGCGTGGACAGTGTCCAATAATTTTCGCTTCGGTGCGATTTCTTTCCGAAGGGTAGCGCGGTAATCTTCGGTCCGAACAAATCGCACGTATTTGTGGTTCCGTCGTCTTCTAGGTCAAGTCCAGACACTATCCCCCGTTTGCTCATCTCCAAGAGATCGCGCCAGTTAAGGTGGCCGAATCTCTCGTGCCAAACGGTTAATAAAAGCTTACGCGTTCCCGTGGACAGGGCGCAGATCGATTCTTTTCCAGATTCGCGGAGAAAATAGAGATCTCCTTTCCGATCTGCTACTGCGATCGTATATCCGTGGTTGCTTTTGATTGTAGCCCCTTCGCGCGTGAACGTCACGCTGTTTCCGGCGTCCGTGACCTTTGCGACCGAGACGAGATTGTTACGCAAGTCGGGTACGTGCAGTGCGTTTTCCAGACCTATGATCCGAGTCGTGTCTCCGTCAGATGCCGGGATTTTTACGGTTCCTTTCGCCTTTAGGTCGGTGGAGCCATGATTTGCCAGATTAATTTTTAAATTTCCAGCACTTGCGATTTGTTCGAATGCGTCCTTGTCGTGGCATAGGTGTGATGTGCACCCACTATCGAGATACCATGTATCGTTTTTCTGAATGTTCCCTGCAAAGCAAGAATCTGCGTCTGTGTGGGGGGCTAGGGAGGAAATGCCTTCGCCGATGGCGGCTTTTTCTTTGTTTTCGGGATGTTTCGCGTTTCGTTCGGCCCTCTCCGGACAATTTGAATGGTCCGCCGGTATGTCTCGATGACGCATCTTAAATTCTCGTAGCTCTCCGGCAGACTGTGTAAAAGCATGATCGATTGTAATTCCATATCGGAGAATTCGTCGACGTGTCGTTGTACATCTCCACCTTCGTTGAGTCGATGATTCATTAGCCGTTTCCACAATGATGCCTTTTTCGCCGGTCCTTTCGATTCGAAAATTACTTACAGCTTCAACCAGATTTCTCGGGCTATTTCCCAGTATCTAATTTGTCTGAGTTCGGCGTCGCCAACATCGAGATACAAATCGGCTTTCGCCCTTTCGTCCTCGTCTTTCCACGCTTGCAAATTTCCGGCTGCTTCCGGTTTCGGTGTTTCACCGCTTGCGTGAGCCCATGTTTTGTTTTTCGTCATGAGTGCCCGCATTCTTAGTCTCCAGGTATCGTAATTATCTCTGGTTAGCATTTGTATGCGCATTACGTTCGTAGCTTGACCGTCCATTTTGTTTGGAGTGAGGTTATATTTCCGCGTGTGTTTTCCACGTTGTCTTCTCGTCTTTTTGATTTCCAATTTCGATTGTCCAGACGATGTTTAAGCCTGGGCCCATAACCTGTTGTAGCAGGAAATGAAGTGAACGGGCGACCACTCGTTCGAAAGATATTATTTATTAATCAGGAACTTAACAATGATTAGTATAAAAACAATTCAAGTGTTACGTCATGTTGAAGCAAAAGGCGCACTCGGTCTGGTACAACTGTCAGAAGTAGAGAGAGCGCATTAAGGTGTGAATTCATTTGCCTTTTACTCGTAACGCCCGGTCCGGCGCTACAATCGCATAGAGCACGCAGCTTAGGGCGGATCCACAACAATAACGAACCGAGTAAGGAACCAACATTGCAGATCCTGTTCTGCAAAATCACTTCGCAATTCATTACTATTTTACACTTGTGACTTCTGCAGGGTATTGGGGCGATAGGACGTATTTAGGTGCACAAATTGGCAGCCTTCGCGATTGCGAGATGGCACTATAGCGTATTGCGACGATAGTGAAGAACGTGTGATTCGAACTGACGCTATGACGGTTAGCACCACAAAAAATGAAACCAATGCTCAACACATTAGGCCACTACCGCGTGTACGAATTCGATTTCTAAACTCAAGTAAACTCAACTGATGTGGAATTGTTATGTTATCGCTTTGGTATACGGCTCTGATGCTTTTTCTTATTCGATTTTCTTTTGTCGCTCTTCACTATTTGCTTGTGTATTGTGTGCGTATCTGTTAGAAACGCCACAGCACCACAACGAGGGATGTGCAAAGTTACGTAATAAGAAATCAAATTTAAGCTTACCAAATTTGTATACAAACCTGACCCATGGTCCTTAGTGAAACTGTAATCTTGGAGCACTTCAGAACTGATTCTTTCCAAAAAATGGATTTTCCAAAGAATGTCCCTGAAGACCTTTATTAGACTGCAATTAGGTTGTCCTCGCGCCACGGCCTGATACGAGGGTTGCCTCTTATGTTTCGGGATTTGGCAACCCTAGCGTTGCAATCCGGCAATTGACAGCTCTGTCGTAAAGTTGGACATTTTTGAGGTTATACGCACTCAGAACGTTTTGACATACGAGCGCTATTTATGTTGTTTACAGTAACTTAAAAGATTCATCTCGGCCCAAAAATGGAATTAAATCGTCAACATTTTCGTGCGATTATTTTTTACAACTTTCGGCGTGGATTAACTCAGCAACAGTGCATGGATGAACTTAATTCAATTTTTGGCGATGAAGCTCCATCAAGGACCAGTGTTTATCGATGGTATGGTGAATTCAATCGTGGTCGTAGTTCACGCCATGATGAATTTCGTGAAGGTCGTCCAAAATCAGTTGTTGTTCCGAAAACCATTGATGCTGTGCGCGAACTGATATTGGAAGATCGTCATGTGACCTATCGTGAGATTGAGACAACCTTAGGCGTTAGTGGGACCAGCATACATTCAATATTGCATAAACATTTGACTGTCAAAAAAATTTGTTCGCGTTGGATCCCACACAATTTGTCAATCGCCCAAAAAAAGGGTCGTGTCAATTGGTCGAAAGAAATGCTCAAAAAATATGGTCGCGGTGCTTCGAAACACGTCTATGACATCGTGACAGGTGATGAATCGTGGATTTACGCGTATGAGCCCGAAAGTAAACAGCAGTCGACTGTCTGGGTGTTTCAAGATGAGCCAAATCCAACAAAAGTTGTTCGCGCACGAAGCACTTCCAAGCAAATGGTCGCCTGTTTTTTCGGAAAAACTGGACATGTCGCAACCGTACCACTAGAACAACGCAGAACAGTCAATTCTGAGTGGTACACAACCATTTGTTTGCCAGTTGTCTTCCAAGAAATCAGGAAAACCAACCGCCGAAGACGGATCACTCTTCACCACGACAATGCGAGCTCTCACACATCGGCTGAGACGACTGCATTTTTGAGCACCCAAAACATCGATTTGATGGGTCATCCGCCGTATAGTCCTGTCTTGGCACCAAATGACTTCTTTTTATTCCCGTACGTAAAAAACAAACTGAGAGGTCAACGTTTTTCGACACCTGAAGAAGCGGTTGCTGCATTCAGAATGCATGTGTTGGAGATACCTCAATCAGAGTGGCAAAAGTGCTTCGACAATTGGTTCAAACGCATGCAAACGTGTATAGATCTTCATGGGGAATATTTTGAAAAACAATAAAGTGATTTTCGATGATCAATATTTGTTTTTGTTCTCTAATCCCGAAATATAAAAGGCAACCCTCGTATGTCACTATGGAATTCGAATAGTTCTCTCTAGTATCTTGGTGCACATTATTTTCTAGATCGATTGGCATTTCACTCGCTCTGTAGACCTGGAAATTGTTCCCGTATACACGTCGGAAAACACAACACTTGATCGTATCGACCACAGAATTCAAACTATCCTTTCCAGAATCCCGTCTAGACCCACAATCTTCGCGAACAGCACGACTCCAAACATGACCATTAGTCGCCGTGACCACACTAAATGCAACGAATAGACAAATCTCTCACATGTCAAACTGCGATATGATTTGACTCCTTAACTGGTATTTGATAACTGCATTTAATTCACGAAAATTGAGAAGATCGGATATGTCAACCCAACCTCTTAGTCCGACGTCTTCGAGTCCATTACTCATATATGTATAAGAAGAGAAACAATGCAACTATAAACAATCTTATCTGGTTCATCCACGCGAACGGCTGATCAAATCCAACAAAGCCGACTATGGTCTATCAAGGCTCTTTAAATCCCGAAATTTATCCAGAACATCCAAGCTACTACTGTACAAGACCATGGTTTTACCAGTACTCATGTATGGATCCGAGCCGTGGGTGCTCAATAAAAGGCACTCTGAACTCTTAGCCGCGTTCAAGAGGAATGTCTTAAAGAGAATTGTTGGCCTCATATGTGGGGGAACGATTCTGGAGATGTTAAAACCATGAGTTGTACGCAATCTACCTTGAAGCTAATATTGTAAGAAAAATTAAGCTCAGTAGAGTCCGGTGGGCGGGACACCTAGCTCGAATGAGCGAAGAGGAGCCTGCTCGGAAAGTCCTTTGTGACAGGATGTGTGGAAGGAGACATCGCGGCCGACCTTGTCTGCGATGGAGGGATGGCGGAGACCAGGACGCGCAGAGCCTGAGAGTGCCAAACTGGATGACATCATCATCAGCACTACAACCGGGAACCGGTCTTGGCCTTATTTAGCAAGTCCGGAGGCTTGTTAAATTTTCCATAATGATTTATTTTTTCTGGGCAAGGTCATTAGTCTTGCGCCAGGGGCTCCCCTGTTATAATATATTTTCATTTAATCTCAAATTGAAATTGTGATGATTGTTTGCAATGTATATGTTTAATTTTTTAAATTGTTTGTATGTTTTATACGTAATGTACTTTTGTTTATGTTTTCGTTGCGACATAGGCGGTGGGGGAGTTACTACGTAACATCATTGCTCCCAACCACATACAAAATACTAACAAATGTTATACTGGCGAGAATCACACCGTACGCAGACGAAGTGCTGGGAGACTATCAATTCGGATTCCGTAGGAACAGGTCAACAAGCGACCAAATGTTCACAATAAGGCAACCGATGGAAAATAAGTGGGAATACAGAGAGACAGTTCACCAACTAACTATTCGTTGACTTCAAAAAAGCCTACGACTCTGTTCGTTGAGCTGGGAATCCCGAAAAAATATGCCACCCTCATTCAAATTTGCATGAACGAAAACAAAGGGCGAGTTAGAATAGAAAACCACCTCTCAGAACCATTTCAAATCCGGGATGGACTAAAATGGGGGGATGACCTCTCACCATGTCTTTTTAACCTTGTGCTCGAGTATGCCATCAGAAAGGTACAAGACGACAACATGGTCGGATCATCCCTGAACGGGGTCACACAAGTGATCGTATATGCGGGTGATATCGCCGCTCTGGGCGATAATCTAGAAACTATAAGAACAAACTGTGAAATCATCATGCAATCGACGGAAAAGGTGCCCCTAGAAATAAATGAAGACAAAACAAAATACATGATTACGGCGGGAGCAGGTGGACCTCAGAGAACACATATAAATGTCAGAGGCAAGATATTTGAAAACGTTAAAGAATTTAAATATCTGGGGACGATACTGACGACCAGTAACGAAATGTCGAAGGAAATTAGCAAAAGACTGCATTCCGGCAGCGCTAGTTGGCACGCAGTCAGTAAACTGCTGAAATCCAAACTGCTGTTACGTGACATAAAGCTCCGTGTCTATAGAACCATAATCATGCCGATTGTTCTATACGGATGCGAAACATGCAGGGATATTATCGTGACAGTAGCAACTTATTTGGGAGTAGATTGAATTCAAAAGATAACAGGAGTTTTAAGTGTTATTTAACTGTCAATGCAAGTAATTGTGCTTAAAGCTACTAGAGCTTATTTGGCAGATTCTAGGACATTTTATAATTCACGTATAGTTGGTACTCTGGAGACTTGAAAAAGGGCATTCAAAGTGTGCCAGTTTAAGGAAACACTGTATCTCCCTGCTATCCTCTTAAAAAAAGTTCCTCTTCTCTCTCCCTCTCCCGCTCGCGTCAACCTTCAATCTATCCCTTGCACAAGGTCTATTCCCTGACTTTTGGAAATCCTCTTAAATAACCCCCATACATAAAAAGGAAAAAAAGACGATATATCAAATTATCGTCCCATCGCCAAGCTCTCGCATATTCCCAAACTGTTCGAAGGCCTTCTCTATGAGGCGTTATGTTTTCGCTGCGCACCTATCATCTCTCCGAACCATCACGGCTTCCTCTCAGGCATTACTACTAACTTTGTCGAATTCACATCCCACACACTCCTAGCCCTAGAAAACGGCGATGAGGTCGGTGTAGTCGCTACCGACTTTAGCAAGGCCTTCGACAAAATCTCCCATAACCTCATTCTCTTCAAGCTATCTTCCCTCGGTTTCGAACCCCTGCTGAGTAATTGGGTCTCATCCTATCTCAGTTATGGAACCTGCCGCGTGCGATTTAGATCTACGCTCTCCGATCCATTTTTCCCAACCTCAGGTGTCCCCCAGGAAAGTCATCTCGGCCCTCTCCTATTTATCCTAACCATAAACGACATAGGCTTTAGCATCACTCACCCCTTCATCTGGCTTTACGCGGATGATACCAACATTTTCAAGACAATCCGCTCTCGCCTAGACTCCTCACTTCTCCAATCGGATCTTGACAGCTATTCGACTTGGTGCAAAAATAACTGTCCAGAACTGAATATCGCCAAATGTCACACAATCACCCTCTCTCGGAAGCGCTCCCCCACCCAGCCACGCTCCAATCTCTTACTGACCCAACCGATGACATCGGTTGAATCGATTCGCGATCTCAAATTTACCGCACATATTGATGACATAATCCTTAGGGCCAACGCCGCCCTTGGCTTTGTCAAATGCTGGTCGAAGGAATTCCGACCACTACTGGAATATGTTAGTCAGGTCTGGTCCCCGTATTAAGTATCTCACATTCGCAGGATTGAGGGTGTTCAACGTCGTTTCTCGCCCTTTGCCCTCCGCGGACTAAACTGGGAAAATCCGCTGATTCTACCACCATACACAAGCCGGCTCCCTCTAATCAATCTAAACACACTTGAAGAGCGCAGAGTCCATGCCGACATTGTAGCGATTCTAACAGATACACACGATTCACAAGCAAAATAGTGAAGAACACGAACGAAAAATCGAATAAGAAAAATACATCAGAACCGTATACCAAGCGATAAATAACAAAAAAATAATTCACATCAGTGGAATATAGTCGAGTTCGGAAATCAAATTCTAAAAAACACGGTCAGTAGCCTGGTGTGTAACGCTTAGGTAAAAAATTTTTCGTGATTCGAGCTGTCATAGCGTCAGTTCGAATCACACGATCTTCTTCACTATTATTTCAAACGCTATAATTGGTGACTACGATGTGATCTGTACACACAGCATAGCATACACTTCCCATAGTAAAGCAGAACTTCACACACGGTCACGACTTCCCCATAGAGCACAGCCTCCGACGTTTTCTCGTTTCTCTCTCTCCTTCGTCCGTCGTCCGCATACGAATCTGATCGTAACGAAGTTACTGCGGCGGGAGTGGTGTAGCGATTCTAACAGATACACACGATTCACAAGCGAAATAGTAAAGAACACGAACGAAAAATCGAATAAGAAAAATACATCAGAACCGTATACCAAGCGATAAATAACAAAAAAATAATTCACACCAGTGGAATATAGTCGAGTTTGGAAATCAAATTCTAAAAAACACAATCAATTGTCCAAGCTTGCTCTCCACTTTAACATTCCATACAAGCCCCTGTAACGTACGTAACCCTCGACTGTTTTACGTGCCCGCTCATCACACTTCTTACGGCGCTAACGAACCCATCTCGCGTATGCTACGACAGGCCAACTCTTTCCCCACCTCCTTCGATTTCAACATCTCCACTCCCACTCTTAAACGACGTCTCAGAATAAATCCGCCCCCTCTCTTTAATAACCCCTCTACCCTGGAATCCTCTCCTCTCCCTCCATCAAACTAGTTCTCCCCTACATCTTTCTAGTGAGAGTAATTAGTTCGCGAAGATTAAGATGGGCTGGACATGTGGCGCGAATGGGCAACGATAGGACCGTGCCTAGAATTCTTGACGGTAGACCAACGGGAAAGATACCGGCAGGACGGCCACGACAGAGATGGGAGGACAATGTTAGGTTTGACCTTGAGGAGATCGGATGGGTTGATCAAGCGTGGAAGGAGAATGCACGGGGCAGGGAGCGATCGCGGAGCCGAGTCGATGAGGCCTTGAACTTCCGGGTTCTTACCGGCCAGTAAATAGTAATAGTAATAGATTGTATGGCGCAAGATTAATAACCTTGCGCGTAAAAAAAAATTATTATGGAAGTTTAACAAGCCTCGAGACTTGCTAAATAAGGCAAAGACAGGATCCCGGTTGTGTTGCCGATGATGATGATGAATAGATTGTATATTATATTAATATATTGAGATGTGATTAAAGTAGTAAAGGGACCGGCAAGACGGCCGCGACGGAGATGGGATGACAATGTAAGTTTTGACCTTGAGGAGATCGGATCAGATGATTAAGCGTCGAAGGAGAGTGCACAGGACAAGGAACGATGGCGGAGTCGAGTCAGCGATTTCATGAAGTTCCGGGTCCCTACAGGCCAATAAATTGTAACTAGGGGCCTTAGAAAATCTCGTATCTACCTTGACAGTTGAAACTCGACGAACTGACAAACATATTCTCTCGTCTCGTTAAAGTCGATGGCGAACAATCACATATTATAGAGTCGGACGTCAGGACTTACTAGTAAAACCTGAGCTAAGTTTTTCACAGTGCGACATATCTGTATAAGCAAATAATACGAGGGTTGCCTCTTATGTTTCGGGATTTGGCAACCCTAGCGTTGCAATCCGGCAATTGACAGCTCTGTCGTAAAGTTGGACATTTTTGAGGTTATACGCACTCAGAACGTTTTGACACGCGAGCGCTATTTGTGTTGTTTACAGTAACTTAAAAGATTCATCTCGGCCCAAAAATGGAATTAAATCGTCAACATTTTCGTGCGATTATTTTTTACAACTTTCGGCGTGGATTAACTCAGCAACAGTGCATGGATGAACTTAATTCAATTTTTGGCGATGAAGCTCCATCAAGGACCAGTGTTTATCGACGGTATGGTGAATTCAATCGTGGTCGTAGTTCACTCCAAGATGAATTTCGTGAAGGTCGTCCAAAATCAGTTGTTGTTCCGAAAACCATTGATGCTGTTCGCGAACTGATATTGGAAGATCGTCATGTGACCTATCGTGAGATTGAGACAACCTTAGGCGTTAGTGGGACCAGCATACATTCAATATTGCATAAACATTTGACCGTCAAAAAAATTTGTTCGTGTTGGACACAATTTGTCAATGGCCCAAAAAAAAGGCTCGTGTCAATTGGTCGAAAGAAATGCTCAAAAAATACGGTCGCGGTTCTTCGAAACACGTCTATGACATCGTGACAGGTGATGAATCGTGGATTTACGCGTATGGGCCCGAAAGTAAACAGCAGTCGACTGTCTGGGTGTTTCAAGATGAGCCAAATCCAACAAAAGTTGTTCGCGCACGAAGCACTTCCAAGCAAATGGTCGCCTGTTTTTTCGGAAAAACTGGACATGTCGCAACCGTACCACTAGAACAACGCAGAACAGCCAATTCTGAGTGGTACACAACCATTTGTTTGCCAGTTGTCTTCCAAGAAATCAGGAAAACCAACCGCCGAAGAAGGATCACTCTTCACAACGACAATTCGAGCTCTCACATATCGGCTGCGACAACTGCATTTTTGAGCACCCAAAACATCGATTTGATGGGTCATCCGCCGTATAGTCCTGACTTGGCACCGAATGACTTCTTTTTATTCCCGTACGTAAAAAACAAACTGAGAAGTCAACGTTTTTCGACACCTGAAGAAGCAGTTGCTGCATTCAGAATGCATGTGTTGGAGATACCTCAATCAGAGTGGCAAAAGTGCTTCGATAATTGGTTCAAACGCATGCAAAAGTGTATAGATCTTCATGGGGAATATCTTGAAAAACAATAAAGTGATTTTCGATGATAAATATTTGTTTTTGTTCTCTAATCCCGAAATATAAAAGGCAACCCTCGTATTATAAACCAAAACCACAATGAATGTTCCCAAGACTGCTAAATGAGTCCTGAAATAAACGCAAAAATAATGGCTTTCTCTTTTCCAAACTAATATCTAGGTTTTTGAATTTAGTCTCCGGAATTGGATTGAATAAATTTGCTGCTATATTCCATGTCGTCTGTCTTTTGTTCACAAACGTTGTCAAGGTAATATTCTCATATCTATACCCATTCCAGACATACATGGTGTAATAACAAAATAATTTCGTTTTTTTTTTCATTAAGAATCTTTATTTTTTCCATCAGTCTCAATGATTCAATCAATTTTGTGCCTCTCAAAGCAATCTTCAGATATACTTGTGTCAGAGTTTGCATTTCTAGAAATGATTTTTCGATACCCTTCCTATTTTGTTTTTCTCATATCAATGCTTGCAAGACATCATTTGGGGAAATTTTCTTTTCTGTACTCGACCCGAGAGATTTCTCTTCATTTTGACTTCGTTTGTTCTTCCCATCGAATCGTGATGTTGTATTCCAGAATACTACCCTTATTAAATTTAACACTGAATCTCCTAACACATCCTTAAAAACTTCACTTAACATATATTACATTCTCACTTAATACATACCATTCATAAACATTCACAATATTACCAGTTACAGCACACTTAATAACCTGCACCTTTTTATTTATTGAAAACATAGCAACTTGGATTTTCGTTCGAATTGAATGTGAAAAGTCACAGAAGAAAAAAACAGAATAGAAAAAAATCAGTTTTAGTTTTGGAGTTGAAGGAGTAAGAAGTCATTTAAGAAGAGTTAAGTTTTGAGAAGTATCAGTTTAAGTTTAGTTTAGTTTGAGTTGTGAGTTAGAGATTTTGAGTTTGTGGTATCTGTTTGAAAGTTAAAATAATTAATAATAACAATTAAAGAATATCAAAGAGAAGAAATAGTTTTCTTTGATAATTAATTATCAATTGAAATAAATGAAACGCGAATTGAAGACAGCAGAATAATAAATAAGGTCCCCGCTCTTCCCTCATCCGAGGAAGCACGGCGCCGGACCTCAACACTGGTGGCAGCGGTGGGATACAACCAAAGGATCCCAAATAAAAAGAAGAAAATAAGAAGAAAAAAAAAACAAGAAAAAAAAAATAATTTTTAAACAAAACAAAATTTAAAACAACAAAAAAAAAATGTTTATAAGAAGAAGAAAAAAATAAACATAAAACAACGAAAAACAAAGTAAACAAAAAATTTAAAACAAAAAAAAATTAAAGTGAACACAAGAGAAATAACCAAATAAGAAGAAGAAAAAAAATTTTTCAAGAAAAAAAAAAAAAACCAGACAAAACTACGAAAAAAAAAAACATAAAACAACGAAGAAAAAAAACATAAAACAACGAAAAAAAAATCCAACAAAAGACCAGGATATTCAACTTCTAGGGCGTGAAGTCTGCCTGGCAAGAATAACAAAATAATATAAAATAAAGAAAGGAACACAAAGAGGAACTCTACGACACAACAAAGAAGAAAAAAAAGGGACAACAATAAGAAATTCAACAAGACTTCTATCAACATCTAGAGTAGTAAGAAATTTTTTCAATATTTTGTTTTTTCTCTCTAATTTTTTTAGGAATATTTTCTACTTGGAAGCTTTCCTTTTTACTAACATACATTTTTTTCGATAGAAATTTCTATCTATATTCTTTGAAAATTCTCTTTTCAGTTTTTTTTCGACGACATTTCCGTTTCTTTTCCTTCTCGTCGAAAATTTTCTTTCTTTTCAGTTTTGGGTCCAAACCATATCGTTTCCATATATATATATTGAATAATAACATAAAGGCCATTTTTTCATAAACCATATTTTTAAGAATTGATAACAAATTTTCGCCATACTTTAATTCAAATTTTCAATATTACGAGCCCATATTACACGAGACAGGCGGCTAGGCAGGGGGAAGAACAATTCCACTATCAACAGATACTCAGTAAAACCCCTGAAATGGCTCTTTCTGTCGGAATTTCTGATGTTTTCAGAATCGTCCCTACCTTTGACGGGAAACCCTGCGACTTAGGTAAATTTATTTCCGGGGGAGACGTTTTATTTAGATCCATAAAGAAGGCAGACCCGGATATATACGAGACATTTTTAGATCTAGTCAAAAATAGACTAGAGGGTCATGCTTACGATCTGATCAGGTATAGCAAAATCGCTAAGTGGGAGGATTTAAAAGATAAACTCGAATCGGAATATAAAGAGGAGCAATCTCGGTCGACGGCACACAATGAGTTGATTTCTCTGAAACAACGCTACAGAGAAACCGTCTGGGAATACGGCGATAGAGTCGCGAATGCTCTAAGGACTTTAAACTCTGCCACGTGTGAAATAACAGCAGACGCGGTGGTTAGGGAATTCTTAATGGAAGAAAACAAAAAATTGGCCGTACAAACATTTGAAGATGGACTAATGAACGAACAGATAAAGATACTAGCTAAAGTCCATGGGGGAAATAATTTAAAACAGTCGATTGCACATGTAGTATCACATGGTGCTCGAATGGACAACTCTCCCAGGTCATATCAATATAACGAAAAACCTACATTCAATAGTATAGTCTGCCAAACCTGTGGTAAGTCAGGGCATACACAGGACACATGTTATCGGAACATGCAATCCAACTATTTTCCGAATAGACAACCCATAAAAAGGGAATATAACATTTTTTGCAATTTCTGTGGACGGAATAATCACACAGAGAACGAGTGTAGATACAAGATATCTAGGAATGGATCGGCTTCAACAAATTACCAACAAGGTACAACAACGCGTAACCCATTCCGAAATAATCCTACAAACTCTGAAAATCGTTTTGGTGAAAATTCTAGGAGCACCAATAGACAAAACGATAGACAAAATGTTCACTTTTCTCGGGTGCAAGAGTCGGAAAACGAGGCCTGACGCCAACCAAAATTGATGGAAGACAGACCAAATTTTTCTATTTACAGCATTAGATCTTTGGAAATAGATAACGACCATTTTAATGAAGCTCCTAGCCAAATTTACCCTGAGCCCACATACTCCTATAAACCAAGCCATATAAACGAAGATAACCCTGTCCCTAATATAAAGACTCCGATTCATACTCCCATTCTGGAAAACAATTCAGCAACACAGACTGAAAATCCGAAATTTTCAGCAGTATTAAAGACTGAAATCGCTAATATCTCAGATATCCCTATTGACAACGCAGACACTTCAGCAACCAAGACTGAAAACTCAGCAGTATTAAAGACTGAAAATTCGGATCCTGCAGAAAATATACAAACAGAAACCCCTAATATTCCGGCTATCCCAATAGACAACCACGGCACTTCAGCAACAAAGACTGAAAATTCAGCAGTGTTAAAGACTGAAGACCCAATAGTTGCAATAAAATTCGAAACCCAAGTCAGTTCAGCAGCTAATACTGATGAACAAATCTTTTCTGCAGCAAAGACTGAAGGATTGAATGTTTCTACAGCAGATATAACTGAAGAAATAGTTCAAACAGCAAATAGTACTGGGAACCAAGATGTTCTAACAGCTAATAAGTCTGAAGAACTATTCGAATCAGTAAATGAGACTGAGAAACTAAACGATTCATCAGCAGTGAGTAAGACTGAAAAGGTAGACGTTCCGACAGCAGTTAAAGCTATGGACAATGACAACACTAAGCCGAAAAAAAAAAAATTTTAAACAACGAAAACAAACACAGACACTTACTCAAACACGATATAATAAATAATGAAAATAATAATTTAACTAAAATAGGTACGGAAAAGGAAAACCATATAAGTACATTACAAATTCTTTTTTTCAACAATAAACATTTATTCAAACACAAAATACAAAAAAATAAAAAGTTACACAATCATTTAGGACATTTGAAATCAGTTCTTAAGAAGATTTTTGGTATTATGCATTTCTATACAATAATCATAGTAATAGGCCCAAAAAGGTTTTGGAAACTTTTCCATAAATTTAAGGAAAAGATAAACACATAACAAATGGCCTTTGTTTTATTATTCAATATATATGAAATAATCTAACAATTGTAGGAAATGACGGAAATGAAAAAAAAAAAATAAAAAAAAAAAAAAAAAAAAAAAAAAAAAAAAAAAAAAAAAAAGGGTTAATGAGGGGGACGAAATAAAGAAAATTTTAGAGGTAATATATATTGGAAATTTTAGAATTTATATATATTCGAACGGAAAGGGAAAGAAGGGAAATTTTAGAGGTAATATATGTATTGGAAATTTTGGAATTAATATATATATTCGAACGGAAATGAGAATTTTGAAACAATAATATTAATATCATATAATTAATATAATAAGTGATAATAACTTTTGGATAAGAAAACAAAAGGTTCCAAGGAGAAATATTTAAATTTAGTTAGGTAATATGTAATGTAAATAGACTATTTTGACTATTTTTCTAGTGTTAAGAACTTTTTGATTATTGAAAAAATTTAGTTAATAGATTATTTTTCTAGTATTAAGAACTTTTTGATTATTGTAACCTTTGATGAAAGATTAATTTTGAAAACCTTTGTAATGTAATTGAACGAAAATCCAAGTTTTTAATTAATCTTAATTTAATATATAGTTACTAGAAAATTATTCTCTTCAAGGATAATTTTCTTTCTCGAAGAAGGGTGGGATGTTGTATTCCAGAATACTACCCTTATTAAATTTAACACTGAATCTCCTAACACATCCTTAAAAACTTCACTTAACATATATTACATTCTCACTTAATACATACCATTCATAAACATTCACAATATTACCAGTTACAGCACACTTAATAACCTGCACCTTTTTATTTATTGAAAACATAGCAACTTGGATTTTCGTTCGAATTGAATGTGAAAAGTCACAGAAGAAAAAAACAGAATAGAAAAAAATCAGTTTTAGTTTTGGAGTTGAAGGAGTAAGAAGTCATTTAAGAAGAGTTAAGTTTTGAGAAGTATCAGTTTAAGTTTAGTTTAGTTTGAGTTGTGAGTTAGAGATTTTGAGTTTGTGGTATCTGTTTGAAAGTTAAAATAATTAATAATAACAATTAAAGAATATCAAAGAGAAGAAATAGTTTTCTTTGATAATTAATTATCAATTGAAATAAATGAAACGCGAATTGAAGACAGCAGAATAATAAATAAGGTCCCCGCTCTTCCCTCATCCGAGGAAGCACGGCGCCGGACCTCAACAGTGATTACTTCAAATAAACGAATTAATTCTGATGAAAAATCGTACATTCATGATTCTGTACCTGAATTGGGAATAAAAAAAAAATCAGGAGAGATGTTCGATGAATACAGTGGCGGGGGTTTAGTCTTTTGCCAAAAAATCACGTATACGTAGCGAGATGTAAACGAAACAAAAGGCCCATGGAGCACTTCAAAACGCATATAACCTTTTCGTCGTTCAAAATCAATTAAATATTCAAAACGACTCCAAACGTCAACACATACCAGTCACATATGCGCCAACAAGAAAAAAATACAAAATTTCAGTTACAAAGGGCAAAATTAAAAAATTACAGCTGGATTTTAATAACACCTCGTTAGAAAATACTTCTTAACTGATTTGTGGTTTAGTTTCAGCGATACACCACTGCTTAAAATCACTTCAGAATAAAACATGAATGTGAAATACATTTACCCAAGTACTAGATAAAGGCGAAGTCCCGGGACTTTTGAGAAAAGATACAAATACTCTTCCGTCACTTCAATTTCTAAGCATTCGTTGTCAATGCACATTATCGTTCCTTCTCCCTTCTCTTTCACCACTACTGTATCTTAACATTCCAAGGGTTTCAAATAATTAATCTTGTAGGAGCGGATTATAAAAAAAATATACAAATACTTCCGTTAACAAGGGAATATCTGTTTTCTTTAATTTGGACAAATGTCGGTCTGTAGTCTCAACTGGTATCAACACCACACCCCAATCTCCACAGTATTTATCTATACCACTCTACGGACACCTTCTTTATTAACTATCCCAGTCATTAAATCCTCCAACACTACATTCCGCTGATATCTTGTAGCCATAATTGTTACGTTCAGACAATATACGTTTTATGATATCTTTACGTCCTGGCTCATTGCCCACACTGCAATTCCAGTTGTTGGTGGGTATCCAAAACAAACGATTCGGTTCACCACTTATATCTTATCACTTCCCCTGTGATAAGGGAGCTTCAAATTAAAGCTCCCGTTGTACGGCATTTGTTCGAATCAAGTAAGTCTTTCAAAATTCATGGTTCGGGTTTAACGTTCCTTAGCAGTCACCGATTATTTGTCTTCTGTGAAAGTTGTCAATATTTTGTCGCTTGTTATCTTAATTAAAACAAAAGCAGTGCATTAAAAGTGCCGAACGTGAATTCCCTATAGACGTCAAGATGTACACCAAAGAGCTGATGGTTCACGTCGTTGAATACATAAGCAAAATAATTGAGATACAAACCCTTGATTCAACCGGAGGTCGAACCGATGAAGGTATGTAATGATAATGCCGTCTATCACCATTTGCCCCACAGATCAGAGGTAGGAATTGCGCATTGGGGGCGATTTAGATAGAGTAATCGTCCTCCCGTAATTAGGTGCTTTCTGTTATCGGTTTGCTTTTGCCTTTGTTTTGTTGTTAAGGTTGAATTTCTCTGAATTGTCATTTCGAAAGTGAAAATTAAACAGAGAACTCTTCAAACTGCGTAATAAATGTTGTACCTTATATTGTATTATTTGTAGGTACGTTTGTGTGGTTCAATACTAGGTGAGTGATCACTAATGTAAATCAATCTCAGACGCAGTACAAAGTGGTGGGGCGGGACCGAGAAGCAGGTTGAGTAGGTGATCGAGAGGGGATCGATAACTCGCCCCATTGACTTTTAAATTTCTCTTATTTCCACCTTAAAATTCATCGAAAGCTTAATTTCACTGTCGGGCTTTCAATTAATAGATGGAAAGCGTCGGAGTTTTAATGCGGAATGGCGGGTGAAAGACTACTGAAGGAATAACAATTATTTTATTGGATATTTAGAATTACGTCAGATGGTTAGGGTAAATTTATCGGCAACAGCAGGTTCAATGTTGTACAAAAAACAACACAATAAACGTGCTGTAGGTATAACTAAGGTCGGAGATAAATGATCAACGAGTGTAATTTTTTTGAGGATAAATTTATTTAATTTCTTTCTCCTCGATTTAATTGGATTTTGATAATCTTGTCCCTTTGTAGAAACACGCGTTACTATAATGTGATGTCTTGTTGATATCCTTTCCCATTTAAAATTGACGAGGGAAAAATGTATAGGTATTTAAATTTGATTCAATTAAGTATATCAAGTGTTTTGCTAGTAACAGAGATGAAACGAACGTTACCGGAACACACTTTTATATTAAGGTGTTTTTCCATTTTATAGCCTGGAGAAAATATTTTTATTTGATACTTAAGTCATGTTTCTGTCCTCACTAGGCTTTGACATTTCAATATAATCATCATCATCATCGGCGCTACAACCGGTAACCGGCCTTGGCCTTATTTAGCAAGTCGTGAGGCTTGTTAAATTTTCCATAATGATTTGTTTTTTCCGGGCAAGGTCATTAGTTTTGCGCCAGAGGCTCCCCGACGGGAAATCGAACCCCAGTCTCCTGCGTGACAGGCGGGTATACTAACCACTATACTATCGAGAAGCCCATTTCAATATAATACATAGGCTGAAAAGTCCTGGGATTTTAAATGAAAACAAGCGATTTTTGAGCAAAGTTATATTTATGCCTCAACATAGTTGCCTTGAAGGGCGATACAGTTGGTATAGTCGCCTTGTGAGTAGGGCGTTGGAATATACTCACAACTAGGGGGGTTAGTCGTAAGAGGAGACTAAAGACCGAGTGGTAGGTGGGGTCCCAACGTCCTGCCGCCCGGTGAAATATCACCCAATCAAGGTATGGGCTCCGTGAAATGGTCGGGAGAAATCCCTGGAGAAAAGGTTGGTTTAGGTGATAAGTTGGTCCCAAGCCGAGATACTATAGCGTTTAAGATGATAGTGAAGAACGTGTGATTTGAACTGTTAGAATCACCAAAAATTGAACCAAAGCGCAACCCATGAGGCCACCCCCGGTGTACGAATTCGGTTTCTAAACTCAAGTACATTCGACTGATGTGGATTTTGTTATGTTATCGCTATGGTATACGGCTTTGATGCATTTTCTTATTCGATATTCGTTCGGTGTTCGTCACTATTTGCTTGTGTATTGTGTGTGTATCTGTTACAAACGCCACAATACCACCCCGTCCCGCTGTGTGGAAATTTCGACTATGTTTCGGATATAAAGCTGATGGCCTGAACTGAATCGGAAATAAGTCATGATGATACTGTGGGGGAGGGGAAGTATATATGCCAGCGTATGGCACTAGTTCACTACCGCCCCACTAAAGAGTTCGTGGCAAACCGTCGTCCGAAATTCGAGCACAAAGGGGGAAATGAAAACACTTGTTTTGTTCGTTGATGTTTCTTTTAATATGTTCTTTTATTCGTCGGTGTTTTTGTTCGACGGGGGGATGTACAACTCGGTGGACAATAGGGAAATACAATTACCTACATAAAGGAAAGTTAACAATGAGTTGTGAAAATAAGAAAAAGTTAACACGCGTTCTGGTGCCCGTCCACTTTACTACTGAACGTCTAAAGTCCCCTTTGGGATTCGACAAACACTCGGTTGCACTTTACACGATCATTCGATTGTTCTCCCTTTGTCGTTGCTCCTGTTCCAAGCGCCGAGCGAGGCGCTTTACCTATTCCTTCGGCTACGTGTCTGCTACGCAATGGCCGCGCGATATGAGACGGGGTTTGTTCGATCGAACGGTATGAATGCCTTGTTTTCGCGTTTGGTTTTGGGGGCCGGTTGTACGTTTCAGTTTCGGCGAGGATTTAAAACTGTCCCTTCCCGTCTTGCAACGATTTGCGGATTAATAACTCACGCGGGCTCCCCATCAACTCGACTTGGGCTAGAAAGATAACACGCGACTGTGCGCACTCTATGGTGGTTGTGAATCGACGCGACGTGCGTGTGCGGACGCGCCGGTGGATGAATCTCGACTATCCAGGGGTGTGCGCTGTGGGGTGGGGGGGGGGGGGGGGGTATGAAGGGACGTCTGTCCTCTGTGGTGGTTATTACTCGACTGACTAATGAATGGAAAGAATCCATTCATCGCGTCGTGGCGGTTGAGTCATAGCAGAAATAAAATCACTGCCACTTGATAGGAATTTCGAGAAGAGTTGCTATGCTTGCATAGGGAGTTTGTTTCCGGGAATTCCTGCCGTACTGGCTGGGCTAGATTCCTCGGTTGCTATGTGTACCGAGAATTCGGTTTTGGGAACACGAGCAAGTATGGCCATGAGTTTTCGGGGGAAATTGGAATTGCTTGGGTGCAAGCAAGGAATATCATTTAGATAAGATATTAACCGAAGTAATTTCGGGGAAATGTATGCGGCTCGGTATAGTTGGTGATGCTGGTTAATGTTCCGTTATGGATTTGAATATGCGTTTTATTACAGCATATAAATTCGGGGAAATTAAGATTGCTTGGTCGCAAGGAGGGAATATGAATTAAGTAGAGAATTGACCGAAGCAATTTTGGGAAAAATTATATGTGAGGTGATGTAATTGAGGGACATGATTTAGAATATATTCTATTGAATTGTATTCTGTTGGGAGTTTTGGGAAATGCCTTTCATTGCAGATTGGAAAATGGATTCTTCGGGATGGATGCGCTTGCAGATTGGGTTTTGTTTTGGCATGTTTTGAAATGGGTTACAGGTTAGGGTAGGGTGACGCGCTGTTAGCGGTCGAGTGTGGTCAGAATTGTGGGCTGGTTCTCCGTGTGATATAGAGAACCGCCACGGTACCTTCTGAGATAAAGAATTCCGGAGGTAAACTAGTTCCCTATTCGGATCTCCGAGGGTGACGTTGTCAGACGGAACAGCATGCAAATATTATGATAAATAAGCGACCTTTAAAAAACTCCTCGTCGCATAATGGGGTTCGCGCTCGAAAGGCTCTCGATGTTGGACTGGTAACAGCATTTTGTATCATCAGAGGCATCGGTTTATATTTTCAAACAGCGAAACCTGATATCCTTGCCCCAACTGACACCCAGGTCGATTCGTCAACTGATTCGACATATTTTCGTTGTTCAGGATATGACATATATACAAGATTCCGTTTTAAGAGTGGAGTCTGCATCTTCAAGCAGCTCGACCTGGCTTGCCAAAGGATAGAGGCGTTAGAGCCCAATAACTTGGTTGAAGGTCGTGCTGAAGGATTTTGTTAAATTTCTTTGTTGCCTTTACCGATCCCCGAACGACGATCGACCAGCGACATTTTTCGAACGTGTTTCATGTACCATTGACTGGATAGAAATCAACTACCTGGCTTCTAAAGTTATCGTTCTTGGCGATTTTAATGTACACAACCACGGGTGGTTGGTACGAGAGCAGTTTGATCGACCAGCGACATTTTTCGAACATATTTCACGTACCATTGACTGGATAGAAATCAACCACCCGGCTTCTGAAGTTGTCGTTTTTGGCGATTTTAATGTACACAAGCGCGGGTGGTTGGTACGAGGGCAGTTTGATAAGTTAGTGTATACCACCAACTCCTATCTATAAATAGACTACCGTCAAACTTTGAGCAAGCTGTGTCAATTAGTTTGTGTTTAACAGCCATCGAAGGCGGCCAACCTGGTGAATTTTAACGAAAACGGAAAAATGTGAATTTCGTGTGCTGATTAAACATAATCAAGCAAAATCCATAAATTGGGCTACGAACTATTACTCCACCCAGCATATTCTCCAGATTTAGCCCCCTGCGACTATTTCTTGTTTCCAAACCTGAAGAAATGAAGAGGTCACCACAGAAACTAATACCTATTTTGGGGGACTTTAGGAAACCTATTATTTGGGCGAAATAAAAAAATTGTAAAAACGCTGAACAAAATGTATTGAGCTAAAAAGGGACTATGTTGAGAAATACGAGGGTGAATCAAATATAAACGTTAATTTATTTTTTTTGCTTAGCAACAAGTTGCGAGCTAGATAATCTTGTGCGTGGCTGTTGTTTGGTTTATGAAGAGTGGAGGAGTCGGGTTGGCTAGCGGTCGAACTCGACTTTGTAGTCACCACAGCCATGGGCGAGAAAGAGCTACATTCGTCTCTTGCGCAACGGATTATTATACAATTTTTAATAAATGAAGGCGTTGAACCCTCGGAAATGTTTGCTCGGTTGAAGGCAGAATTTGGCGATGAAACACTTTTTCAGAATATGTGTGTATACGTGGGTCAGAGAATTTAAAAGTGGGCGAGAACGTATCGAAAACTAAAGTCATGATCGACGCCCAAGGACAAGTCGTACAGAAGACAGCATCCGTGAAAGTAATGTATTGAACACTTCCATAGCTGATGCCCGCTTCTCATGAGATTTTTCCGGCAGTTAGGCGCCGATCACATCATTATTTTTCGGCTTATTTGCCGAAAAAAAAAACATTCAAAAAGTCACCGACTTATCAAACTACCCTCGTCTATTCTAACAGAATCGACGAAGCTGGAATGTTGGCTGATATATTCGCTGTTAGCCGTAATTTGACTCAACTCGTGGAAGAACCTAGGCGAATCCCGGATACCCGAGGTGATTATGCGATCACCCCGGATTTATTTTTAACATCCCAGCCGAACATTTATACCGTGGATGTGACTGTCCCAATGGGAACTCATATCACTGCTTGGTATTACTTGCGGAACCACTTGTATTTCAAGCTAATAATCGACTTAAGCAGCTTCGCCATGGAGGTATGGCGCTGCTAACTGGAACGATTTCCGAGATTTGGTCGCGTCCTTTCCGTGTCCGGAGGTGTGCTTTACAGACTCCAATGTCAACGCATGTACGGAGTCGGTCACGGTCCGGGTTGGAGACTTACATTCCGCATTCTATCAAACGAAATGCTTCTGATAAACCGTGGATATTAATGATAGGACTTTCTAAATAACTACAACAGATAACAGAATGATAGTTTTGCTTGTTTCCTCGTTTTCGACTGATTGGCCTATTAATCCATCAACGTCGCACCAGCTGAGATTAGTCAGATCGACTCTCTGAATCGAGATCTGGATAAGGTCCTGCAGTGGGGAAAGGCCAATCTCATTGACTTCAATCCAAAGAAAACACAATATATAACATTCATTAACATTAACATAACAGGAAAAAAAGGATCATCGGTTCCACACCTGATGATGAATGCCCAGATCCTTAAATCTAGGGAAAGAATAAATTTGCTCGGCGCCACGATATGTGAGAATGTATCGTGGCATAAACACATGTCGAACATCGCCAGAACCGTCTCTGGAAAAAAAAGAGTTATCTTTTTAGAGCCAATAACTGTTTTACTCCGGCCCAACTTCATCTCCTGTGTAAATCCCAAATTAGACCGCGCTGGAATATTACTCTCATATTTGGAGCTCTGTTCCTAAGCATATCCTCGACCTACATGAGAGCATACAGAGACGCGCGATCCGTCTGATCGGGGGCATGACGCTGACATCAGGGCTGCACTTGCTATCACATTGACAGCGCGTAGCGGACCTTTGTCTGTTTTACAGATAATATCACGCGGACGGAAAGATTCGTGGTATTGTTTCGCGACATTCGTTTTATATGCGTTCCATAAGACAGTCCGATGGATCGCACCAATTTGCGGTTCATCTCCCGGTGGTCTTTTTAACCATGTGCTCGAGTATGTCATCAGAAAGGTACAAGACGACAACATGGCCGGATCATACCTGAACGGGGTCACACAAGTGCTCGCATATGCGGATGACATCGCCGTTCTGGGCGATAATCTAGAAACTGTTAGTAAAAACTGTGAAATCATCATGCAAGCGGCAGAAGAGGTGGGCCTAGAAATAAATGAAAATAAAACAAAATACATGATTACGGCGAGAGCAGGTGGACCTCAGAGAACACATATAAACGTCAGAGGTAAAATATTTCAAAAAGTTAAAGAATTTAAATATCTGGGAACGATACTGACGGCAAGTAACGAAATGTCGAAGGAAATTAACAAAAGACTACACTCCGGCAACGCTAGTTGGCACGCAGTCAGTAAACTGCTGAAATCCAGACTGCTATCACGTAACATAAAGCCCCGTGTCTATAGAACCATAATCATGCCGATTGTTCTATATGGATGCGAAACATGGGCTCTCACAAAACGGGAAGAGAACAAATTCCGCGTATTCCAGAATAAAGTTTTGAGGGGTATCTTTGGAGGTAAATATGACGAGGAGGCAGGACAATGGAGGAAACTCCATAACCACGAATTGGAAGAGCTATATCGCAAACCTACAATAGTGAGAGTAATCAAGTCGCGAAGATTAAGATGGGCCGGACACGTGGTGCGAATGGGCAACGGTAGGACCGCGCATAGAATTCTTGACGGTAGACCAACGGGAAAGAGACCGGTAGGACAGCCGCGACGGAGATGGGAGGACAATGTTAGGTTTGACCGTGTGGAGATCGGATCGAATGGTCAAGCGTGGAAGGAGAGTGCCCAGGACAGGGAACGATGGCGAAGCCGAGTCGGTGAGGTCATAAACTTCCGGGTTCCTACAGGCCAATAAATAATAATAATAATCTCCCGGTGGTACTAACATCTCCGCACCACTACCTGTTCCGCCACAGAGCGGCAAAGCCGTGGAACTCCCTCTCCGCGCGAGTGTTTCAAGAAGAACTGCAATAATTATTTGATGGAATTTTTTTCTTCACTTTTTGTAACATTTTTTTTCTATTTTTTTCTTAGATTCTAAATTATAGGCATAACAAAAAACGCTTAATTATCTTATATAGGGCGGCGCAAAATTAATCACGCTATGGGAAGATGTTATAATTTTTGCAAATGGCGTCGTACGTCAATCGTATTTGACATTTGTGAATTAGATAGCTGTAGTCATCTCTTAAATTTAACTAAGAGATAGCGCCACCGAAAAGTACGCAGCACACAGCAAAACTAGTGAAAGACACATTGAAATCGCTTGGATGGGACTTCCTTCGGCACCCGCCGTCTGTCTATCGCCTCTTCGCATCAATAGGGCACGCGCTTGCAGAGCAGCACTTCAGCGATTTTGAGGAAATTGGAAAATGACTCGACGAATGGTTTGTCGCGAAAGACAAGCAGTTTTTCGGGCATTTTCATAAATTACCTTAAAAGATGGGCGAAATGTTTAGAAGCCGATGGCCAATATTTTGAATAACAAAAAAAATGAATTTCCCTAGAAAATTACGCTTACTTTTTTTTTACCAAAGAAACCGGAAAAAAAGTATGCATACACCTAGTATATTATTGAAGTCCTTTCTATGACGTCTTTCGATTTTCTTAAGTTCGTTTGAACATCTATGTCTTCTCACTTTTGGATACTTCATCATCATCATCGGCACTACAACCGGGATCCGGCCTTGGCCTTATTCAGCAAGTCTCTCCACCGGTATCCGGTCCATATCCGAGACTTGTTAAATTGTCCATAATAATTCGTTTTTCCGGGCAACCTTTCTCAGGATGTTTAGCTAATTCACTTACGGAAAAACAATTTGTGTCTATATTATTGAAATATGTATATCTTACTGAAGTATTTTCCACGTCGTCCTTCGATTTTCTTATGTTAGTTTAAACAACTAAGTTAATGCTTGGTTTATATACACCAGACACTGTTGGAGGAATGTTATATAATTAAGTTCATTTAATTAAACCCCCCTCCCCCTCGTGTCGGCAAATGAATATCCTTTACCAATATCAACACATCACATACAAATACAATAGAATATTCCCACATACAATAGATAAATAATTAAAATAAATTAAAACCCCTATTTCAAAATCACTAACATACTGCACACAGCCATAGTCTCCCTAATAGTCTCCCTAACTCCAGTCACCCGCGAACTCTCTTACAGAGAACACCGGTTTAACAGTGCGCCAGTTAAAAAGTGAAGTGACTACATATTTAAAAAGTAAAAGTATGTCAAAAGCAATTTTTGACAACAAATACAATTCCTAAGAATTCACAAACAAAAGACAACAAGGACACACCAGTAAACTAAATATTAATGTAACAAGCGCGACAAACAATAAATATACTCGAGTTCACGCCAAAAGTTTAAATTCAATTGACATGTGGTGACCAAAATTAAAACAGTGAAGATAGTCAAAACAATGAAATTCAGAAACCAAACAAAACAAATAATAAACGTAAAAACTTAATTGTAAATACTAAGTGAATTAAAAACACATAAATTAAAATAAAACCTAAAAGCAAATGTGCATATTGCAGTGAAGTGCGAAAAATAAAATAATAATCAACTATAAGAAACATAATATATCACCTCGGTCGCAAGCGCAAAAAACAAAAATTAAAATGTATTGCTCGTTAAGCAATCTGTATTTACCAGGTGTACCGGTATAAATGCATTAAATATAATCAAAATAAGTGCATATAAAAACAGTTGAGTGAGGTGCAAAAAGTGTTCGAGACAATAAAAACAAAAACAATAAAAAGATAACACTTCGGTCGCAAACGCGAAAATTAAAACAAACAATATATTGCTTGTTAAGAAAGCAATTTTTAAATCATCGTTTGGCGCGAGTGCAAGCTTACTGACTCTTAGCAGGCGGTAGGCGAGATCAACTCACCTTGCAGGAGAAATCAAGTCGCCGTGGTTCAAAAGGTCGATTTTGTTTTTTTTTAATGAAAACAAACTGGAAAGAACCAGAATGAACACGGAGGACGATAAAAACACGACAACGCACAAACGAAAAGGCGCCCCGAAAAACTCCATTGTGGCGCGAAGCAAAACCGCGAAATTGACGATGGATAAAGGAGATCAACAATTGGCGGACGACAGTGAGCTTCCCTTCCCCTCCAATTTTAACATATATGGGGCAAATAATTCTTTCGCTTCTCTTGCATCCTCAGAGTCTGAGGATGAAGAGGAAGAGATAAGTGAATTGGAGGCGAAACTGGCGATGGCAAGAGCCCGATTACAAGAGAGACGCCGAAAGAAAAAAATAGCGGCGCTCGAACAAGAACAAAACCAGCAACAACTACAAAAGCTAAAGCCAAAAGTCGGCCAACAGCAACAATTTCACCATCAACAGCAACATCAACTTCAACCTCAGCACCATCAACAGCAACAGCAACAGCAACAATCAACACAAAAGCGATCAACGAACCAGCAAGCAACACAGCAGCAGCAAAGCAACAATAACAGCGGAAAAATAAAGATGCCACCAATCAACACCATAGATGTTGACTGTAAGGAATTGGTAAGTCTTTGTAAGCTAGCCATAGGTAACAATTTTGCAGTTAAAAGACTGGCGGGTAACAGGCACGCCATTCAAACATATACGGTGGCAGACCACGACAAAATTAAAGAGGTCTTAAAAAGAGCCACCGCGGAATTTTACTCGTTCACGCCGAAACAAACGAAGAGCGTAACGGTTCTATTAAAGGGTGTCGACCCTGAAATGGAACCGGAGGCTCTGCTCGAAATGCTTCAAAACCTGAAGCACGAAGATCTCGAGTTTACCGCGGTAAAACCATTCACCACACCCAAGGCAAGAAGGGAAAACCGCAAGCTACCCTTCTTTTTGGTGCAATTAACACCCAGCAGTAGAATTGGTGGTCTAAGAAAAATTACAGTCTTGGATCATCAAATGGTCACATGGGACAAATTAAAAAAAGGCAGAGACATCCTGCAATGTGTACGTTGCCAAAGGTTTGGTCACTCGGCGGCTAACTGTGAAATGCAGCGCCGTTGCGTAAAATGCGGAAAGGACCACAAGGCAGAAGAATGCCCTCTGGGAAAAGAAAGGGTAGAAGACAAAGCCCTTCTAAAGTGCGCAGTGTGTCGGAATGAGGGACACCCCGCTAACTATCGAGGATGTCCTAAATTCCGAGAAATAATGGCAAGAAGTGTGACCCGGCAAAAAAACACAGAGCCAGCTCGTACTACAACAATGCCCGTAACATCGCAGCGGTCGTACGCACAAGTTGCTTCGGGTGGGAGAACACCAAATCAGGCTACATCACAGGTAGCCACAAATACTCCCACACGGACTGAAACAACACCGCAAGCGGACGTGTTCGCAATCCTGCTCAATCTGCAGAGACAGATGACACAGCTACAAAGTCAAATAAACGAGATCTACTCGCACTTGCCCAGTCTAAATAACAAGTCGATATAAACCCTCTAACCACAACATCAATAAAAGCTCTTGTCGTGAATGTAAATTCACTAATAAGAACTGAGAGAAGAGCCAATCTTTTTAACCTGTTGCAAGAGGAACAACCTGATGTACTTCTGGCGGGGGAAACAAAGTTAAACCAGAGACATAAGATAGGACATAAAAACTACGATATTATACGAAGAGATCGACCTAACTCCTCTCAAGGGGGGGGTGTCGCAATTTTTATTAGAAAAGGGATCAATCATAAAGTAATATATAGTGGAGAAGTGCGCAGGTTCCGGGTGCTGGAAGCCTGTATCGTCCGCATACCCCTTCAGCAAGGAAGGGGTTTGTATGCGATTGCGGTCTACGCACCTGAGGAGCACCAACAAAACCTATTTATAGCGGAGCTCGAGACACTCTTTCGATGCTTACAATTGCACCTGGACAAAAATTACTTTATCCTAGGGGGAGATATGAACGCCAAGCATAGAAATTGGGGAAATTATATATCTAATGCCAGAGGAAATCAGTTGGCTGGTTGGTTAGATCAGTATCATATTGAATATAGAACTGACCTGCTAGCTACCGAATATCCATCGTTCCCTAGAGGTAGATCGTTCTTAGATATCTTGCTAATCGACTCACGACTGAGTTTACTTAACACCAATAGACGAAATACAAACTGTTTACGGACAATTGAATACGATAGTGACCACTGTGCATTCACGGCAGTAATAGAGCTTCGGAACGAGCTCGCAGATCTGGAGGAATTCGTGATCCCGCAACCCTATAACTACAGGGCAATGCGATGGCCGCGGTTCACCAGATCATTAACAAGAGAACTTTGTTCGAATGACTTTAATCTGCCAGTAAACAGAAACCTGACAAATGACGAAATCGACAAATACATTCAACAAATGGACGAAACCGTAAAACGAACAATGGACAAAACAATTCCCAAAACAACAGTTACAGATCACATTAACATGTACAGAAACGCAACAATAAACGCACTCCACAAGAAAAAGAGCAGACTGCTATCGAAATTAAAACAATTACACAGACAGTTTACAGACAGACAAGACCAGGAGATAATATCACTGAAATCCCGATTAAAAAGCCTCCAACCATTACTTAAAGCTAATTATAGATTAGCAACAAATTTGTATTGGAACAACAGAATTCGAGCTATAAAAACTAATAACCCGAATATGTTCCCACAAATAAATAAAATATTCAGGAGAAATAATCAAAATGAGAATCAGTGTCTCCAAATCCCACGTACTGAGGTAAACAAGCAGCTGCTAACCAACATTGGCATAGATACAGAGAACGCTATCCTCAATAGTGAGCTCTTCGTGATCGAAGATCCTTTGGAGAAGGCGAACGCTGTGGGAGCTGGCTTTCAGGAAATGTACAAGGTGAATGAAAGCATTCACCGAAATCATGACCTGGAGGACAGAATTCGACTGAATCACCTGCACCTCCGGAATGAAATTTCACATTGGCAATCGGAGAATCCTGGTTTTACGGAATTCAGTGACGATAATCTGTCAATTGACATTAATGCCAATGGTGGGGCTAATAGCCTTTTAATCACAAGGGAAGGAATCCAGAGTATCTTCGACTCATTAAGAAGCAAAAAGTCAGTGGGAATAGATGGAGTACCTAACATCGTACTCAAGAACCTGTCCCCAAAGGCAATAGATATATACACGGTCCTGTTTAACAACGCGTTGAATAATGCATATTATCCCGCGCGTTGGCAAACGGCTATCATTCAGCCCATCCCAAAAAAGGGCAAAGACTGTACAAACCCAATGAACATGCGTTCGATAAGTTTACTCCCAAGCATCAGTAAAGTATTTGAAAAAATCATTAACAAAGCTCTGCTAAAATGGGTAGACGACAATAGCATTATTCCAAATAACCAGTTTGGCTTTAGGGCGGGTCATGAAACCACACATGCCGCAGCTAAACTGGTCTCCGACATACAATGGAATAAATGTAGGAACCAATGCACAGGTGCCTGTCTGATCGACTTGGAAAAAGCCTTTGATACCGTCTGGATCGAAGGGTTGTATTACAAACTGGTCAGACATGGCATACATAAGCCTTTACTATATGTACTTTACGATATGTTAAAGGACAGGAGGTTCGTGGTCAAAAGTGGTAATGTGACCTCTAATAAAACGTATAATATCAAGAATGGCTTGCAACAGGGCGCGGTACTCTCTCCGATTCTTTTTAACATTTACATTAGCGACTTATTAGATGCACTTCCGCAGGCTATTGCGTACGCAGACGATCTCATAATTTACAGAACAGCACCGAAAGTTGCGATCATAAATAGGTTAATACAGCGAGACTTCAACAAAGTGCAGCGCTATTGCGATGACTGGAAACTTAAGATCAACTTCCAGAAATGTGAAGCCATCCTATTTAGAACTCCATTATATAAAGCCACGTACGACACAAGGAAAAACTGGCGAAAGCTAGTTATCGTGGGACCGCATGGAGATAAACTGGAAACCAAGAGTTTAGTTAAATACCTGGGCATCTGGCTAGACCAATATCTGTATTTCAACAGACATGTAGAGGCTGCTTTGCTCAAAGCGAGGAAAACTTTTGCTATGACAAGGAGGCTATTTCACAGTAGCCAACTTGACAGCAGGGTAAAAGTCATATGCTACATGACGCTAATCAGGCCAATGCTCATATATGGCTGTCCAGTATGGTTTAACATAGGTCCAAATTTGATGGAAAAGATTCGGGTGTTCAAAAGGAAGTGTCTGAGAACCTGTCTCAGATTATATCGAACACCGGAATCGGAATACAAAAAGTACTACTCAAATGAGACTTTATATAATGAAGCCTGCATAAATAGGGTGGATAATTTTATGATTAAATTAATCAGAGGACATATTGCGAGAGCAATATGCTCGTCCAATGACCTAATTTTCGGGGCTTATTATCCAAATACCCTGTACTATGAGAACGTGCGTCGCAACGGTTTTGTTCCACCAGAGGCGTTCCTTGATTTGGACATAAAAGGGCTTATACAGGATAGATCCGGAATTCCGCTGATCTATCATGTAAGTAGATCTTCCGTAGACGGGCGATTGTGCTACGACCGGGAAGTAACGCGCACCGAAGAAGAGCTCCTGTGCGTCAGCAGGGCTATCTCCCACAGAGACCGGGACGATAGTATTAGACAGCGTCAACAACTCTGGTGGTTGAATGGCATATAAAGACCTGGATACCAAAGTCGGTATAGAATCACACTATCATCAGCTAGCTTACATAGACTTAGCTTTTCTAGAATTAGGGTAGTATAAGATTTAAGTTAAGTTAAGCTAAGTGATTTTACATAAAATAAAAAAAAAAAAAAATAAAAAAAAAAGTAGATAAGTTTAGGTAAGTTAAGTAAGTTAAATTTTAAGGAAAAAAAAAAAAAAAAAAACATTGACAAAGTTTTTCAAATTTTTCTTTGTCTTTCAAATAATTATCAGTACTGCCACAAAGTTCTGTCGCCGAAAGGCAAATTATACAAATATTAAGTAGTGTTTAGCTTAGAGCGTCTGCGAAGGACCAGTAAGTTATTATATAAGCTATTTAAGCTAGAATTTAAGCATTTTTTGTCTAACCTTTAATTTAGAAACTAAGAATATAGAAAGAAAATAAAAAAATGTTTAAAAAATGAAAAAAAAAAATGAGTCTCCCTAACTCCGTTTCCACAAAATAACAATCTTCCTGTATTGAGGAAGCGGAACAAAAAGGGATATTGAATGGAACGACACGAGATTTCTCCCTTCTGAATCAATTAGTGTACGCGTGCTGTTGGTTGTACTCTCCGTGGTTTTAAAACCGGTGAAAAAATTAAGTTGTAAAATTGTAAAAACGATAGAATTAAAAAAAAAACCAATATAAAAAATAAAAATAATATAAAAGTGATGAGTTTTCTTTTGTGTCCCTATTCGTGCCCTGTTTGTGCTGCAGTTTCCGTTAGCTTCCAGGTACAAATAAATTAAATAGTTTTCGTAGGAAATACAAAGGAAAAAGTGATTAAGTTGAATGGATAATCAAATAGACAGCTAAACGCGCACAGCAACTTTCCTTTCAAGAAACAAAATAGGGGTGAGTTTGGTGACAAATAAATATACTAAATAATTGTTAATATATCCTTAACAACACCAACCGGTAACCACGAGTACGTCTTTAGTCTTAATTATTTTAATTAATTTTCAACTAACTAAGAGTCGCTCACCGAGCTTAAAATAAGAGAGAGCAAATCGCTAATTCATGTCCCTTTTATATGAGGACTACAAATTTGTCCCCACCCTAACGTTTACTGATTCATTGGAATTTTTTAATCGTCAGGTGTTAGGGGTAGGATAGCGGTAAATTTGCTGTTAAAGGGTTATTGTGCTGGGTTGTGTGTAAAAATATTCAAAAGGCCCTCGGGGGTGGTAATTAACATTGTTAATTTTTGAAGTCATTTCGGACTAGTGCGATGCACCTTAAACTAATTCGAAATTTCACCGAGAAAAAATTAATACTAGTATAAAATTTCTTTCCTCTTATTTTACAAAGTTCAGAGCACCCATAAAAAAGAAAAGAAAAAAAGAAGGAATGAAAGGAGCTCAACAGTGGTAAGTCTTATGATATGGGCGGCCAACTCTAATTACCGAAACGAAAGTTGCACGACCAGGAAATGACTCATGAAGTTATCGCGATGTTCTTCCATTCGACGCTTCCTTTTTAATAAGTTAAAACATAAATTATAAGTTGACACTTTCCGTTCATTGCCATCATTCTAGCACACACATAGCTCGAATTTGTTTGAGCTTGCGTTTGTATACCATATATAGGGTGGGCCATACATTTTTGCACATTTGAAACATGAATGGAAATAAAACTTCAAATGTTATTTTGTTGATCATTTATTTAACGTAATAATCGTTTATTGAAATTTTTTTTTTTAAATGACATCGTCCCCGCCGCTCGCGCACCCCTTCCTCTAACGTTTTTTTTTTAAGAAATCAAGTGTTGCCATTGCAACAATTTATGGCCCACCCTATATAACTAAACCCAATAACAAATAAACACAAAAACCAATAATACTGTATTATTTAGGATGTAAAGTAAAGTCATCATAACTTGGGACACGATGATTGACCTGTTCAAATTCAATGATGGGTATAAGTACGTCACTACACATAGAATCACATCACCATAGCACTGAATAATAATACCAATTAAATTTGAAATACTGTCAGATTTCCAACAGGTATGTAAGTTAACATGAGTAAACATTCTGCGGTAGCTTTAACCGGAAGGCCTTGTGAAATTGTTCGTTTATCACCCGATAAGCAATTGCAAGTTACTTATCGCAAGATTTTATTCAGTACTTGATACGAACTAACAACGACTTCAAGCTTGAAGAGTGTTATAGGTCCATTGACCGTCATGGGCAATAACTCTCATATCTGGCTTCCCCTACAGCAATAATATTAATAAATTAACGAGTAGCTGCATCACGTGCCACAATGAATCAAACCCGCATTTGTTTGTAGATGCCCCAGTTGATTAATTTCGCTGAATGTTTGCCCGATGGCGTTCTTTGATACCGCCAGACGCTGTTAAATTGGATATTAATTGACATATACAATATTGATCACAAGATAATAATTCGATATTTCATAAGGGTCCTTAACATGAAGTCAAGAAAGACAAAGTTCGAGATATGATTAATGGAGATAATGTGTTACATTTCGTAGTAATGTAATTGAGATAATGAGTTACATGTTGAAGTCTGTATAGGTAACCTTAGTTTTCTAAAATAACCGTGTCGTGTGAAACCATGCCATACGAAATTTATAACCAAAACAAAGTAATAGAATGCGTTTCAAAAATCTTTAAAAAAGATCTTTTTCTATTACTTCAAAAATGTTCCTTAATCGATTACAGCCAGAGGACGATGGGAAATTATAAATTTTTTGAATCCTTTCTTTTTTATGATGCAATAACACGAACAAAATCATATTTTGAGCGCTTACTATACATATAATGAGGTTTTTTTTTGTTTTTTTTTGGTTTTTGTTACGGTAGGTAGGTAGATGTTCAAAAGATACCTCTGGACCGATCCAGAGGCATGCCGGTTTTTTCCAACTAAAATCACCTCCCGCCAGCACATATTCCCGCTGATCCCCGCGGAACTTTCTTTTAGATATTCCATCGCCGGGTAGCACGGAGTTTAGCTATTACTCCGCTCGTCGCGTCGCAACTGCTGCATTATGTCACATAGAATATCATTTGTTACGGACCATGCTTGTTTGGAACTCAGCATGTATTCTGTTACTCCTATCGGAGTAACGGCCCGTCTCATATGTCTCTCCAAAATCGTTCTTGGGGTCTCGAATCATACATACTTATATCAACTGAGTCAAGTGGTAGTTCAGTTCGCCATGTTTTCTTTTCACTCATGTTTCTACATCAGGTATCATGGTGTGGGTCCATATTCCTTTGCTAGAAGGATCCCACCTTCTTTGTCTACTCTCCTTGGCTTGAGAGCTTATGGGTGAGTTTTTATTCGTCTTCGTAGTCTTTCTTTAATCTTACGTGCCGGCAAATGCCCTGGTTCACTAAGACCTACCCATTCAATTATTGTGAGACTCCGGTGCAACAACCAAAGCAAGGCGTGGGCCTTGAACATCGAACTCAATTTAGTGAAACAAGAAACGTAATTCTTCTCTTTAGTTTTATTTTTTTAATTGTCTTAATTACACGATAAAAACAAAACGTAACAAATTCACTCTTATTTAAATCTAGTTCAAACAGTATTCATACTTTATTTTAATCAAGTTCACACGATATCCATTCTTTATTTTGATCAAGTGTACTCAGTATCCCTTGATGATGATCGGCACTACAACCGGGGACCGGTCTGGGCCTTATTTAGCAAGTCCTGAGGCTTGTTAAATTTTCCATAATGATTTCTTTTTTCCGGGCAAGGTCATTAGTCTTGCGCCAGAGGCTCCCCGACGGGGAATCGAACCCCGGTCTCCCGCGTGACAGGCGGATATACTAACCACTATACTATCGAGGAGCCGTACTCAGTATCCCTTATTTTATTTTAATCCAGTTCACACAATATTCATTCTTAACTTTAATCAAGCGTACACGATAATCCTTATTTTATTACTTTACATCTAGTCCACACGTAGTTCTTACTTAGTGAGTTTATCTCAAGCTCAAACGACGATGCACATCCACCGACAGCGATTTTAAGACTCTTCTTGGTTTATTTAACGTGGACGCCCGACTCACCTCCACGGATTCCAGAACGCGATTAACTACGGCCACCGAAGCGACAGAATACCAAAAATTCTATCCATCGCTTCAGTGAGCATATAAGGTATCATCCTCGCATTTGGTCCGGCAAGAATGGGGTGAAACACATACACGCTGATCGTCTCTGCAGCTCATGGCGCGTGTGTGTGTCCACAAGCATGCGGACCGTGGATTGATCAAATCTACAAGGGGAACATTAGCTGGTGCAAATATCTCGACCTAGGGATTGAAGTGTTTGCATGATCAGCGACTACGTAAAGTATTTATGCTGATCGTGCACATGTTTGTGGCATCTCCTTGTAGTCGAATTCTCGATGGTCATTTTCCATTTTGAGAACTCGACTTGCTTGAGCGCTCAGCCATATGCCTTCATGTATTTGTCGATCGAATGACCGATCGATGTAGGCATGTATGCAAAAGGGAAAGATAAAACATTTCCTGCATGTGTGCGGCTGGCGCGTATGGGTATATATCCTGGATATTGTTCGGACAATGTTGGTTGCTAGATGTTGCAACCAAATTGCTCTTACGCGTGGAAGATGCCTGTTATATGATGGAAATCGATCCAAGACTGTTCAATGGAGTGGTTCTGTTCATGTTGGTTGCATGGTGATGCAACCAACTTGCCCATAAGGAACATGCCTGTTTGGTGCTGATGGATTTTGCATCACCAAATATTGTGATTTTACAGCGTTTTAAGGTTTTATGGGACAACTATATACAGGTAAGTACTTGCTGTGTGTCCAACAAGCGTGGAGCACATCTTCCACTAACACCGGGTTATTGTTGTGTTGTGGGCTGGCGTCAGGAACAATGCGGTCTCCTGACGTGATGAATGTCGATGGGGAATATCCAAAATTATGTGTCCAACAAACGTGGAGCACACCTTCCACTAACAGATGGATCCCTGGTGCGATAAACTGATTTCTCAGTTTGTTAACGGAACCGTATGTTCCAAACTGTGCTTGTTCACCAGCACACAGTATTTGTTCTACAATAGGCTAAAAACCAAATGTGTGAAATGGGAAAAAGAATACCTTTAATTGTCTGCCGCAACCACAGGAAGAATCTTCCAAATCGAAATAATGCCTCGATGGTCGCTTTATTGATTTTAGGATTTACTTTTATTTCCCACGAGTACATAGATTTTTATGGATTAGTTTGACTATACATCCGATTGCTTAGGTTAGTTAACGAAGAAGAAATATAAAAAGTACAAATGGTTGTCAAATGACAACCAACAGAATTCATAAATGTCAGCTGAACGCTGACATTGTTAAAGGTGATGCCACATATTGTTCGAGTGGTGCCACAGATTTAATTATTGCGAATTCGCCGGTGGTTTCAAATGCGAATCCGCAGCACTTGCTTTCCAGGTTTCTGTATGCCCTAGGTGGGAGTTTTTACATGGTTAATGGGAAGATTGGTGGCGTTCAAGGGAACCGCCACAAGCTCTAGTTGTGACATTCGTTCCCAATTCTCTAGTGAGACCTTACCCAACGCATCGTTTTCCTTAGCTGCAGGGTCAAGTGGTTTCCTTCCGGCTAAGACATTTATGGCACCTTCGGATACCGCTAGGAACGCGCGGCATACTCTTAGTGATGCCAACCTCCATTACCATGGAGTTGTTGACGAGGATTATTAATTTCCTTATACGGGGCCCCGGTCTTTCAAGATTGGGTAGCAGTGTAGGGTTATATTTTTAATGTGTTTAGCTTACCTCAATGGGGTGGTTTCACTCCAAGTCTCCTGGCAGGGTGTCCAAAATAAAAAGGCGATTTGTTACTGTTTACTTTTTTGAGTTCTTGTTGTTTATTATATTTTCTGGCCGTTGCCTCGGCCTCCGAATTCGAACTGATCATGAATAAAAAAAATGGGGTGGCGAAAGGCCGAGTTTAGGGATAATGGAGGCGCCTTCTTTATGTGAGAGTTTGGGTAATGGCGACCGTCAGGCCCTCTAGGGTGGTTAATGTATCTTCTGAGGAGGTTTCTTTCGAAAGCTCGAAGTGTTTCCATTTGGGCCGAAGATATACAGGCCCGTATGGGAAAGGTATATGATATTCCAGATCGGATTAGCTGCTTATAGCAGAGAAGCTTAACTTTGGTGTTAATTTTGTTGCTCTGTGGGGGTTAAGGTATGGATGCCGACGTACGGCACGGGCTTCACTCTCACCCACCGACAGAAATCCGGGGAACGGCGAATAGTTACGGGTAATAGCAAGCCAGGGAACAGTCACCACTGGGCCGGTTTAGATCGCTTGCAATTATTCTAAAAGTTTGATTGATTGGGTCATACATTGAAGTTATTCACTGGCGGCCATCCACTAGAAGATCCCACTTCGGGCACGTTGCGAGCACTTGAAAACCCGATGCGAAACCGTCATCCACAAGGAGGAAACACCACAAATGAAACACCCGGACTTCGTTGAACTCAGTCTTTTATTTCTTCAGTTTCTCATACGTTTATTTATCGATTAATTTCCCTTTTTATTTAGGATTAATCTAGTACCATATTTCACTTAACTACGGTTCCGAGAGCACTTAGTTTTGGTTTGTGTTTGATTCCCTAAGCGACATTTTTGCAATTCAACTCGATTAACAACGAATACGGACTTTCGAAAATAACGTCTCGAGACACTTCACGACCTTCGGCATCTGGTGGTTGGATAAATCCGCATGCTCCTAACAGTGACCCGAGTTGCGCCGCACTATATTACGAAAGGCTGTGTGATACGCGAGGTTTGCCCAAACGCAACGTGGCCAAAACGCGCCTCAGGTTCTGACGACCGACTCCCGAAATACACTACGTCAACACCGACTGAGTGGATCGAATGGGAAAATTGAAGCTGAACAAAGTGCTTGTAGGCGGCGGTGTGGCCCTGGTGGCGGTTGGATCTGGATTGGTTAGCTGAGGTGCACTGTTCGGCGGACGATTAGCGACTTACAGTTCAGAAGGTGGCAAGTTCACTGTCTAACAAGGGGTCACCAGTGTGGGGGTTAGGAAGTATGTGCGCCAAGACACGGGCACCTGGTTCACTTCCTCCCCACTTATTGTCCACTCGGAATTAACTGTTTGTTTAAGAAAGCTCCCGGGCGAACATCTCAATAGCAATCCTTTGAAATTTTCTTCTTCTACCCCAACAGACTCTACGCAACGTCCGCACACAAATACAATACACCAACGACGAAGAGGAGAAGGAATAAAACGCGCTGGGGTTGTTCCTTTACTGTTTTTTTAATTTGTTTTTCTTTTACTTATTAATAGTGTACATTTAATATTAATTTCGTCTATCTGGATGTTCAAAACCGTCTATCAATTTCGTTAAATTATGCAACAATTCACTGGATCACTTTCCTTCTGAGCATAGTTTACCAATTAAAAGGAAATCACAATCATCGAATTTAGTTAACCGCGAACCATTGCACAGGATTACTTTCCTCCTGGATATCGTGTATCAATTGAAATTACAAAAATCGACTCCCTTATAATGTCCTTTTGGATTGTTTTACACTTCTACAGCGGACAACGGAAAAAGGAAAACTTGCTTCAGCAGCACAGCACTCCGGGTTGAGTAAACGCAACTTATCTCCTTGTGGTATGAGATTTTACTTTTTGGCACTGATTGCGCGTGTGTGTGCACACACCGGAGGTTGGAATTCTGACTAAAAAAGGAAGGGCGCGACCGTCCCCGGCGGTTAATGGACTTTGACTTAGTGATGCGCACCGTTCAGCGAATGAATCTCGACTGACTAATAAATGGAAAGAGAAAGTTCATCGCGTCGTGGCAGTGGAGTCATAGCCAAATAATCTCACTACCACTTACTAGGAACTTGAAGGGGATTGCTATGCTTGCATGGGAAATGGGTTCCTAGTAAATTGGGGGATGTATGCAATTGCGAATTGGGGACGGATGCTGTTGCATATTGCGATGGATGCGCTTGCAGGTTTTGCTTGGTTGCGAATGTGTATATTGCAGGTTTTGAATGGGGAGTTGGGATGAGGTGACGCGCTGTTAGCGGTCAAGATTGGTTGGGGTTGTGGGTTGGTTCTCCATGTGCTATAGAGAACCACCACAGCTCCACTTCAAGATGTTGGGCAGTCGCTTAGACCGACCGAGGCCCCTTTGAAGAATGTGGGCCACATGTTTGATGAAGTTAATTTTTGGGTATAGATGACCCCAAGATATTTCATCCCGTCCTGTGCTCTAATCGTAGTACCTCCTATTTGTATTCGGATATTCTGTGACTATCGAGAAGTAGGTTGGGAGTGTTTACTACTACTCAGAATTACAGCTACTGCTTTAGATTGGTTGAGTCGAATTTTCCATCGACTGTAATACTGATAGAGTTCGTCTAGGTGACGGTTGAGTCGATTTGTTGCCAGTTTAGAGCTTTTGGATGACGTGTATACTAGGACGTCATCCGCATAGCATATCTGGTTTACTGCCCCATCCACAGGGCGAGGAATATCTGAGGTGTAGATATTAAATAAGATGGGGACTAGAATGGGACCCTGTGGTACGCCTGCAGCGCCGTTGAAAGTTCGGGAAAGCTTTTCATTCACTCGAACTTGGAAGGTTCTGTTTAGAACGAACTGGTAGATGATAATACACAGCGTTCTACCGAGGCCAATATTCAGTAATTTAAAAACGAGACCTTCGATCCATGTCGTGTCAAAAGCCTTTTCAATGTCCAGCCTCAACGCAATGGTAGGTTCCTTATTAAAGATGCGCACGCGGACGTGGTTTTGAAATATGTTGAGGGCCATAGTGGTGCTATGCGCTCTTCTAAATCCAAATTGGGAATCAGGTATTAGGTTCCTGGCACTGATAAAGGTATTTAGCTTCTCGTATATAAACTGTTCATATATTTTGCTGATGCAGGTGAGGAGCAAAATAAGACGAAAGCTTGAGGGGTGATAATTCGGTTTCCCAGCTTTTGCTATTCGGCAGACAACAGCATGCTTCCAAGCTAAGGGAAAGCACCCCATGTTGTAGGCGTGGTTGAACAGAATGGAGAGGTTTATAAAGAATAAAGCAGAAAGCCTTCGCAACGAGTGGTACGACATGTTGTCGATACCGGGTGACTTCTTGGGGTTTCGAGATTTGACTAGATTGTATAGGGTATTTGGCGTGACGAAACCGTGACTATTATCACGTGTGTCATCGAAGTATGCACACTGATCATGAATCCAAAAAAAAATAAAAAAAAATAAAATAGGTGGCGAGAGGCCGACTTTAAGGAGACAAGGACAAATGTGTCCTTCATCTTGTCTCTGACTTCTGGTCATCTTGCGATAACCACAATCACCCACATCTGTGAGGATGTTGGACTCGGTCTCGAGATATCTGAAAAGAGAGCGGGAAGGAGGTATCTAAGGATAGTGTGGACAGGGTTAGTTCAAATGTTCTCTAACTACTTGGATGGGGGGATGGTGGGAAAGAAATCGTACAAGACCGGTGATCACGAATCCAAAATGTGCCGCTCTTTTATACTCTGTGGCGACAGAGATTCGTTAAAAATTTTACTTAAAAATTCCAAGAACCGCAAACAAGATTTTGTGTGCTTCAATTGGAATGGGATTCTGGGAAGTAGATGGGAATTTGATTCGAACGTTATTACCAGTCACAGGTTATACTTGATACACTAAATTCCGATCTCAACAGGATATATCAATGGGGATTATCTAATCGAGAAGAATTCAATGCCTTAAAAGCTCAGTGCTGTCTCCTGTCGTCAAAGGTGAACCCCAAAGTAAATATACTATCGAAGAACGGTACTTGAATGGAGGAAGCCAAGGAACTGTCAATCCTCGGCACTCGACTTAATTCGATTCTTAATTGGAGTGACCACATTTTTAAGGTGCGAAAAGTGCAGCCAAATGTATGGGGTTCCTTAAGAGATGTAAAAAATACTTCACTCCATCCAACCTGCCACTATTTACAAGGTGTATATTCGTCCGAAAATGGAGCCGAACTCCCATATTTGGTCAAGCGCATCCAAAACTACACTACACGTGATCGATAGAATGCAAAAACGGGGTTCAGCTGTAAGTCGAGGAATTCCGTCATTAGAACATAGGCGCAACATATCATGCCTATCTCTTTTCTATAGGTATTATAATAGCCGTTGCTCAACTGAACTTGCTCAATGTGTTCCGCATCCTTAGACATTTTTCCGCGATACCCGTGTTGGAGTATCATCTGAGAAAGCTGAGAAAGGGGGCGGGGCGGCTTACCTTCTTTTGTAGAATATCTGTGTCGTTTCTGTAGACGTTCCTGAGAAACAAATTCCGATATACCGCTTTTTTTAATCACCGCTAGGAGCTCGTTCTACAGCGGCATTGCCGCCTGTTCCAGCAGCTTCAAAGTTAGTTCCCCGAACAGTAATCACCTTGATGGGATCTTCCGATTTAAGTGTAAGGATTGCATTGCCTGCATATATTGTTCTAACGAAGGTGTCCTCAGGTTTGACAATGATGATCTCTGAAATAGGGGACACGTCCAACTTGGCTGCAATTCGGGGTAAGACAGCGAGGATTGTCTTTCGATATAGTTGAGTGAAACGGGTAATTCTTCGTATTTTAAATTTTTGTTTTATTAGTTTAAAATTTAGTTTTACAGGCGGCCAGCGCTTCTGCCTCTAGTGATCTACTGATCACGAAATTGAAATTCACTCCCCTTTTATAATTTTTCTAGTTGAGAATTGTCAACTATTTTATGGTCAAAATTCCCAGAAGCACACATAAGAGTTTGCGTGTTTCAATTTGAGTTGTGTTCTGGGAATTTGTTAGAATTTTGGTTGGATGGGTTCTGGGAATGGGAATCATGCAATGCGTTTTGAATTAAGCATTTCATGATGTCAGGATTTTGGGAATTGAGTCAATGTACGACGAACTAACTTTTGGTTAAATTCGTTGTTCATGTGACTCAATATGGAATTTAATGTGGAATTGAATCAATGTGGGATGAATTAACTTTTGGGTTAATTCATTGCTCATATGATTCAATATGAAATTGGGAAATTTAGGCTTTGGATTATGATTTAATACTATTGGGGATTTGGATAGGAGTAGCGATTTAGGATCGCTACACCCGTCAATCTGTGAATGCGCATCAATTCACGTTGAAAGTCAGCTTCAGGCGCACAAATAAACATAGAGACTCATTCTTTAGCCGAACCACACGAGTTCTTAACCCCAAATGGTCCTCGGCGTAGAGGCGGCTGCTGCTGGCGTCGTGGAGGCTGCTGCTTGTCCTTGCGAACGCCTGGCCAGACGAATTTTTGCGCCAGTGCCTTGGCTGTTGCCTTCGTGTCGCAGTAGATCTTGTGGCCGTCGATTGAAAGCAGGTGCAGTTGTAGGCCGTAGTCCATCAGGCGCGGAAGGTTTGGGTCGACGGCTTGCGGTTCGGCGATTATGTCCGCGCTCAACGTTGTGGGCATCGAGATTTCCAGCGCATTTGACACAGTGTTTGTCCCGGTGGTAGGCGTCGCGCTGGTAGCGATGGGGGGCTCGTCGGTCGGGGCGTTGCTGTTTGTTGCGTCGTTGTCGGTGGCTGTAGCCTAGTCGTGGGGGTGGGTCCTGGAAAGAGCTCCAGCTACTACGTCGTCTGCGCCTTAAGCATGCTCCAGTCTGGCGTTGAAACGCATCATACACTAGAGGTGTCTGGCTTGTCACGGTGATGCCTTGTGTGAATGCTGAGCCGCGGCGTAGACTAGGGGCTGGTGGTCGGTGAATTATCGGTCTTCGAAGATTCTCTCGAAGCGTTTCACCGTTGCGTATTTGCTTTTGACTAAGCTTTCTGTCATAACTGCTGTAACGCTTCTGGGCCCCCATGTGTTGTCAGGTTGTTGTTGTTCTAGCGCGACCCCTATTGCGGTGTCGGAGGTATCCATTCCCAGCGCTAAGTTCCCACCCGGGCGGAAGAAGGTGGTGCAAGCTACGTCACCACTTTGGGTTTCTCGTCCCCAAATACCTGTCGTCGTAGAGGTGGCCGCTGCTGGCGTCGATGCAGCTGCTGTTGCTGAAATCTCTGGCGGCGGCTGATGTTCCCTTCTTCTTGAGACGTCCGGACTCGGTGGCGAGCGATATCCAAATGGGGGAGTACTCCCGTCAATTGTCCACACATGTGGTGTGTGTCGAACGAAATTGGCGAGAAAGATCCGGCGTCGGTTTTCGTTTTACGTGTGAGTGAGACCCACGTAGGGCCGCGTCGACTCCACGCCAATTCAGCCATGACTCTCCTTTGTGTGTGAGGGTGACCGAGAGTTAGCTTAACTTAGTTAGTCGAGAGCCACTCTCGGTGTGAGTCTTTGCTTGCGGCGATTGTGCGCAGGTTGTGGATTGTGCTGAGCCGCCACAACTATAAGGAATTTTGTAGTGAGCTTACAAAAATTCCCCTGACGACTGTTGATTTTGCATTTAACAGAACTCATTCGGTTGAGAACTGATTTTTATATTTAATAGAAATTGGGCGAGTGGATGTTATATTTTGAATTAAAATTATTCATTTGTGTATTGTTTTCGATTAAAGTAAAAATTGTTTCTTGATTTATAGAAGGCCTTTTAGTGTGTAAAAACATTATCGTGTCCATAAGTGGCGTTCTATGCCGGAGGGTGGAAGTATTCAATCCAATACTTCGATGAAATTAGGGTTGTCCCACTGGATATCGCAAAAGTTGCATATTGAAATTACTTTTCTATGTAGTTGAAAACACGGTGAGTTAATGAAAAGCAACTCTTTCTGGCTTCCCAGTCCAATTCGTCCTCAACAATATTAAATATGTATACCATTAAATTAATATGGGGGTTCTCCGGGGTTCCGTAATGTCGATCGCTTCATTCCTGATTTTTATAAACGACGCCATCCAATAATCATAATACAATCCACTTGTCTGCTGATGACAAAAAGTTGAGTTTCTCCTACTCATTCGAACGTGCACCACCGACATTCATTATCAGACAGGACAGTATGCCTAACTAATTGACTTCCAACCTCAAGTAGATTTACCTAAGGGGAGTATCCAACCGAATATAATTTAATACATTCAAAACACAATGTTGGCTCTTATCGTCAAAGAGAAATCTTCATCGTATACTCAATGTCATCACATGATAAATGGTATTGAGGCTTTCCTGCTTGCAGGTCTCAGGCTCTTTTCAAACTACACGTGGAGAATCACACTGACAGTCACAAAAAAAAACATTGACCAATTAAATATCCAAGAATAATAAGGGTTAAAACTCATGAAGCTCTTAGAATCACCTTTTTCAGTAGGTTTAATATAAACAAGGTTTTCCTAACAAGTGCTCCTCACCTACACAAAAACATGACTAGGTTTTCCATATTCCATTTGAAGGATGACATGACTGCTTGAAGGAACACATGCCAGCCACATCAGCCTCCTTGTAAGTTCCTTAACAAAAGCAAACATAATCGTACCCTGTAGCACAATGCCCCCCATCCAAATGGGATCCATGCTTTTCGCTAACGAGATGCTACATCTTTTATAGCAATCAAGGCGCAGCTGGAACGATCTCAGTTCATCTGTACATAGTTCATGAACAAGTCTGCTGATTAGCTGATGTCTCTCAGGTCAAATAAACATCCATCCCCTGGAAAACTAATTAATCCTTTTTTCTCACTACGGCACCCAGGCGCCTGAATTTGCTAACATATTCATCCTTTACAGAATGATGATAGCATGATAATGGTGCCCTTTCTTTCACAGGCCAAGACACTTTTCATGTCCAGGGAACAGCTAAATCTGAAACCTTTAGTCAAGGTTATATTCGGTGGTGTGTGACAGGACTTCGTCATGTACAAAATTCCTTCCTCCCTAAGGCTCCATATGTCACCACTGTGTAACACTCCTTGCAGCTACGTAATGTCAATGCGGTCATTCAGTTCAGATGAATTTTAATGGAATATTTAATTGACTTGACTTTACAAACCAACGGAGGGGACAACATTTTCATAATAAGTTGGGGTACAGAGTCAAATTGAATTCTTAGAGTGATTACTCATGCCAAGAATTTAACGGGGAGACATGCGAGTCATTCACTGAAGCTTTGTCTTCGTTACTTGCCCACAAATTTACTTACTTGGCCCTTGGCACTAAGAGTCTAATTGGTGCCAATGAAGAATTTGGCACAGTAACTGACTGGGTGGATGAATCAATGCCGTTGAGAGGCTCCAGACTCGTTCATAACCTTATTAAATTACCCGCATCGGGGAGGCTTGGTAATGAGCGCCTCTGTCAAATTGTAGAAAAGTTATGTTTCAACGCACGATATCGACACCAATCTGCTTCGGTTCATTACTTGAAAGAAAACACTTGGAAAATTCGTTCAAGCTTCAGGCGTATAATGGATGAGTAACGTAATTAACTAAACCATCGAATTTTATTTAATTACTAATGGCTTCTGGGTTTTTAAGGCTTAGGGCGATTTAGCAATTCCAAAAATTAGAATGAAAGCGAAGAAATTGAGGTCATGAAAGAGGCGATTAGACTTAAGTCCGGTTAAGTGGAGAAGTTTTGTTGATACCTTTAGAGATTACAATTATAGAATTTACTCCGAATACCCTACTTGACATGCAGCTGTGAAAAATATTTTAAAAAGGATGTCGGGCTGATCAAATCTTTGACACTGAGAATAGTAATTCAAACTTAACTGAGAAATGAAATCAGCTGCAGTCATGCACGAACGAATTAACCGATTAGGATATGATCATTACGAGACAACCCAAACTTGATAAAATACGATAAATCGTTTTTGATCCCTCCAAATGATAAACCAGCTTAAGTGATACAGTGTGGGGCAAGGAAACTTATTGATTCAGAAATTCAGTTTAAAAAAAGTAATGCAGATATCGGTTTAAATACTTATGCCACCATCAAGCGCAACATTTAAAGTTCATTTTTTTATTTATTTTATATTTCACAGTTCCAAGATTGATCGATTGGTGTCCATTATTGCCAATAAACTGTATCAATCGCACTTGGAAATTTCGTTCAACTCTTTCCAAACTAATCGTAGGGTATGTTGACAGCTTGACGAATATTGATCTTTAAGTAAGCCCGAGGGCTGGGATTCTCCTCGTAAGTAATTGATTTGTGGCAACCCCCTAAAAAATATTGCGAGGAACTGGACCAGGCCATCTTGCTGCCCACTGATGATGAGCTACCATTAAAAAAAGTTTGGTTCGACGACCAACGCGCGTTTGCCCCTCGCTCTCTGTGGTGACTAAGCTATCTAGAAGGGAAACTTCATCCATACGCTCATCCCCACCATCGTCTGCTTTAGGGCGACGAAGTTTAAAAGGGGGAGAGATGTGATTGAAGTCGAAGAAAGTGGGGTAAGAGTTTTCCAAACACAACATTAGCGAAATGGGTTCATTAGAGTCGTAAGAGGTGTGATGGGTGGGCAAATAGAAAATACGAGGGTCACTCGGGTTTCGGGGGCTAATATAAAATGAGATGGAAGAGAGCAAGTTAGGGCAGATGATTAAACGTGAGAGATGGCGGTGGATAAAGAGGACGTCGACATGAATTCTTCGCTCTTCAAGCGTGTTAAGGTCAATTAGATGGAGACGGATTGTGTATGGGGGTAAAATCAGAGGATTTTCCCAATTCAATCCTCGGATGGTAAAACGCAAAAAACGACGGTGCACGATATCGATTCTGCGAATATGGGACGAGTAGTGAGAAGACCAACCTGATTAGCATATTTGAGAAGGCCACGGACAAAGGCTATATAGAGCGATCGGGCAACGTAGGTGTGGCGGATCTCCACTTTTATCCAAATGTATTTCAGTTAGGTGTCACCAGGACACGGGTTCACTAAACTTTGACGCCCCACAGTCAATGATCACTGGCGCAACTGGACAACTAGTGGTTGATCCTCCTACGTCAACCCTCCGAACAAACAACGGCAATCCTATTACTTCGGTAGTTTTTTTTTTTTTTTTTCTTTTTATATATCCTCGGTGAGTAAACCAAAATTCACTGACTCCAAATAAAAGGTCGACTTAGTTCCTTAGTGATACAAATTAGTGTTTATTCCAGAGCAAAATATTCAAGACTTATGTCACTAGTGGTTCGCATCCGGTATTCTATTAAATATAGACTGACGAGTACAACTTAGTGCTTATCGAAAGTATTTAAATTCTTGATTAAAGTATACTTATTCACTAAGAATTCATTGATCACTTGTTAGAAGAATTATAAAATGTAGATTATTCCATTCAAATTTATAGACACTTATTAGATAGGATATTATATATTTACAGTGTTTATGGATGATAATTCAATCCTTGCTTACGATGTACTTATTCACTACAATTCATTGAACACTTGTTAGAAGAATTATAAAATGTAAATTATTCCGTTCAAATTTATAGACACTTATTAGATATGATTTATATATGTACAGTGTTTATAGATGATAATTCAATCCTTGCTTACGATGTACTTATGCACTACAAATTCATTGAACACTTGTTAGAAGAATTATAAAATGTAAATTATTCCGTTCAAATTTATAGACACTTATTAGATAGGATATTATATATTCCTGCCGGGCTCGTTCGACACTTATTTCAGACTGATTCCCGACTCCAGACTTCGTCCAACCAGATCCATGGCCCCACACCACGCTTTTCTTTGCACATGCAAAAAACAAAAAAGAAGACGAGATACATGGCAATCAAACTGCGTCGTCTGCAATTTTTAGCAGATCACCATGTCCGAGGGTGTTTACTTTATCTTTATTACTTTGAACCTATTGCTAAAAAGGGTCGCGAAGGATACGAAGTACGTGGATGATGAATATCCATGCGATCGTCGACCGCACACAGCATCACCGCCGATCGCATATCGTTCGTAGGGTAGCTTGGTGCAGGTGTCGTTGCTTTGGTCTACTTCAATGAGTAGTCAAGCTTAAATCATATATTGCGCGCAGATTAGTTTAGCAACCGAAATACTCGCCGTAACGAGATGGTAAAAGGACGCAGCTTGCATGTGTGTAACGATACCGGACCGAAGATATGGGTGTCCGGCATATCTTGATTTATCGGTTGGTTAAAGATGCGACCGTTTCTTCCACACGAGAAGATGGTGCATGTTGGTGGAAACCAACTGGTTGGAATATTTTCGTTGGCTTTTGGCGCCGGTTGCAATTCCTTGGTGTGCGTTGCATATTTGGGCAATCTCCCTCGAGAAATAATGTTATGCAACGCACAGACAATCGATTCGTCGTTATAGGAATAATTTTTTGTCTTGTCCACCAGAAATACAATGCTATGCGAAAACCAGGTTTCTGATTGTTTCCGCTACCATGACGATGTCATGAAATCCACATTCATAGGTGCATTTTCTGTATGCCCGATGAATTTGGACAATGCTCGTTACCTTGGTTATGCTTCTCTGGTGGAGTGTCACCAAACAATAGGTGCGACGTGGCGTTGGCGCTACTTGAAACCGCCACATAGGGATTAGAGAATTTTGTCGACCAGCGTTTTACAAAACCAATGGCAGAGTTGTCCTTAAGAATTCATTTCATTTTCATTTTTACAACATTTTTTATTTCTCTTTTTATACTCTTAATTTCTAAATTAAAGGCTAGACAAAAAATGCTTAAATTCTAGCTTAATTATCTTATATAATAACTTACTGGTCCTTCGCAGACGCTCTAAGCTAAACATTACTTAACATTTGTATAATTTGCCTTTCGGCGACAGAACTTTGTGGCAGTACTGATAATTAGTTGAAATACAAAGAAAAATTTGAAAAACTGTCAATTTTTTTTTTTTTTTTTTTTCTTAAAATTTAACTACTTAACTTACCTACTTTTTTTTTTTTTATTTTTTATTTTTATGTAAAAGCACTTAACCTATCTTAACTTAAATCTTATACTACCCTAATTCTAGAAAACATAAGTCTATGTAAGCTAGCTGATGATAGTATGATTCTTTACCGACTTTGGTATCCAGGTCTTTATATGCCATTCAACCACCAGAACTGTTGACGCTGTCTAATACTATCGTCCCGGTCTCTGTGGGAGATAGCCCTACTGAAGCGCAGGAGCTCTTCTTCGGTGCGCGCTACTTCCCGGTCGTAGCACAATCGCCCGTCTACAGATGATCTACTTACATGATAGATCAGCGGAATTTCGGATCCGGATATAAGCCGTTTCATATCCAAGTCAAGTCCTTAAGAATAATGTCATCAATATGTGGGATGAAGATATCTCCCTATCACAAGATTACGAATCGATTGTACAGGTGATATCTGTAGGTTGAATAAGAAATGAGAACGTCGTGGGAGGAGACGTTTGAGTGACATTTGACAATATTTAGTTCGAGGAGGCAGTTGTTTTGGTACCAAGTTGAAAAGCTTGCTTTTTTTTGTGGTTTTCGTAGGAAGGTGGAAATCTTCAAAAGATACCTCTGGGCCGATCCAGAGGCATGCCGGGTTTTTACCGACTACAACCATCTCGCGCCAGGCGCATATTCCCGTGGATCCCCGCGGAACTTTATTTTAGATATTCCATCGCGGGATGTGATGGACTTTACCTGTTATTCCGCTTGTCGCGTCGCAACTGCCGCATCATTTCACAGAGAATACCATCTGTTACGGACCATGCCCGTTTTGAACTAAGCATGTATTCTATTACTCCTCCCGGAGTAACTGTACGTCTCATATGTCTCTGCAAAATCGTTCGCGCGGTCTCGAATCTCACGCACTCTGTGAGTACGTGTTCCGCATTTTCTATTTTGCCTTCGCGATACAAGCAGTATGGGTGATTCACATGCTTATACTTGTGCGAGTATTGCCGAAAACATCTGTGGCGGTTCCACGAACCGCACAACCAACTATAGGTTGAGATGTCCTTTCCGCCAAGGAATATACTTACCATTATTCATTACACGTGCCCGCAGACACGTATCCCAAAGTCCTTAATCATACCTGTAACAAACCTCATATGAAACTGCAACAACGTTGAACCCGATATGAAAAACCAAGGAACTTAACGTTCAAAAACTTCCAATATCGAGTTCAACGCATCCATACATCGTATGCAAAACCAATCCAAAAATGCAGGAGAGCATTGCATGTAAACCGATCACCCAGCCTGAGCAGCAACGCGATGTTTTTCCACGAAATACCATTGTCGGTAAGTAAACCGAACAAGAGATGCATACTCTGGTAGCTAAATGCAATTAGCATCTAAATCCCTTGCATGACCTAATGCTAAGGCACACGTACGCGAACAAAACGAGTCGTTGCGCCACTGATTAGCAGTCGAGAAATTCAGGCAATCCTTTGCCGCATGCCAGATGTGCAACACAAATAAACCACGGAAAGATCGGAGAATAAGCGGCGGCATCCGATCCGTAAACAAAAGAAAAAAAAAGATTCCGACCACCAGCAACGAACGATGATGATAAAGATCATTAGTAAGATTTCTCCTTTTCCAGATCCGATGGGAAATTCTCCCTTTGAGATGCCAAGGGAAATATTAGGCTGTTAACAGATACTATGGGGAAAATCTGTTGGCAGATAGGATGAGAAATTTCCTTGTGCGGATGCGAGGATTGGGAACTGGAACGGGATATTTTTAGGATAGATGCAATTCTTTATCGAAGAGTCTTACGAATACCGTCGAACTAGGAAGTCGAAATATAACATCCATCCGAAGTAGAGCCTGAGGAACCCCATCGTGGAGGTATTACTAAAGTGGAGAAAGAGAATAAATCCACGTGGCGCGAGTAGGTGAGGTGTGTGAGTTCACGTCGTAGAAACAAACTCGTAGTGTCGTATAAGAAAGTCGTCGCGTGCTTAAACAGTAACTTTTCGAATAGCGATTCCGTTGTGATTAAGAAAGTCGTGCGTGCACTAACTTTATCAGAGTAAAATAGTAACTTGTAATATCGACAGCACCGACTTTAGCAGATTGAAACAGTGATCTTGTAATGTCTACGTCTAAGCCAATAATCTAAATTAAAACAAGAGCAAGTACAATAAAATCAGATTTATGCACAGAATTTTTGCCGTGTTTTATTTGTGTGATCGTTTCCGTGTTCCGGTGTTTTAATCCTTCTCTACTGCGGACGTGTTCGGCGGAACACCGCAGTCATCAATACTTGTCGAAGGACAATTATAGCACCAACAGGAGTTATTAACATTAACAACTCAACAACATAACCATCATCAACAAATCACAATTCCGCTAAAGTGAAGTAACCAACCGCCAAACATCCATGTCCTGATATTAGCTGAGTCAGGTGGTAATTCAGCTCGCCATGTTTTCTTATCACCCATGTTTCTATATCAGGTATCATGGTGTGGGTCCATCTTCCTTTGATTGAAGAATCCCAACTTCGTTGCCATTCTCTTAGGCTTGAGAGCTCTAATTGTGACCGCATTCTCCGACGATTCTCTTGGGAGACCTTATGCAATGCAGCGTTTTCTTTAGCTGCAATGTCAGGTGGCATCCTCCCAGCCAAAATATTTATAGCTTCTTCGGTTACCATTCGGAATGCACAACATACTCTTAGTGATGCCAGCCTATGCGCGGAGTTCACTCCCCTCATGTACGACAAGTTAAAAAGCTGTCCAGATCCATTTGGAGAAGTGAGGAGTAGAGAGAAGAGCGGATCGTCTTGAAGAATTTAGAGTTTTTCACGTATAGAGAGATGGAGGAGTGCTTGATACTGGAGTCTATATCGTTAATTGTAAGAATGGAGAGGAGGGATCCAAGATGACAATCCAGGGAACCCCTGACATGGGAAGAAAGGGATTGGAAAAGGTTGATCACAATTTGAGACGGTAGGTTCGATCGTTAGGATAGGAAGAAATCCACTTAATCAGTACGAGTTCGAAACCAAGGGAAGATAGCTTAAGGAGGATAAGAAACCAAGGGAAGATAGCTTAAAGAGGATAGCTTAAAGAGGGAGATTTGTGGAAGGCCTTGCTGAAATCGGTTGTGATTACATCGACTTCGCTGCTTTTCTCTAAGGCACGGACAGTGTGTGATGAGAGCTCAACTAGACTGGTAGTGCAGGGTAGGAAACTGTTGGTTTATTATGGGAGGGTCGGCATGTAAGGTAGGGTGCTGAGAGAGTTGTCTTATAAGGATTCGTGCGTCGCCAAGCAGGATAATCCAAAAATCTGACGTAAAAGGTGAAGCGTATTTTATCAAATTTGTAGAGGTCAACCAATGTTGTGTCGGGTCCAATTCGTTCGAACAGTACTATCAGAGGTAGAAGGTCATAAAGGAAATCTCCACTTAACTATCGGGTTTTCCAATAGGGACTAGACAACTTTGAATTTAATTTGTGAACGCACCCTTTCACTAATCATCGAACTGTCACTGTCAATTTATTCAGTAAACATCATCATGGTTAAGTACACGAACGAACAACGTCTGCAAATTATAAAAATTTACTACCGAAAAAAAGTTGTCAAGTCCCTATTGGAAAACCCTATATATGTTTAATGTAATTAAATTCGTTTAATTATTACCCCCTATAATAATTAACATCTCGTATCTGCACATGTATATCCTTCCCGTCCCCAATACCCGAAACATCACTTTCCCATTACAATAGAATATTCCCATATACGAGGTCACGAATGCCACAAATTACTGTCAGAAAGTCGGAGTATATTTGTAGGAAAGGGCACGAATGCCATACATGTCTGCCAAAAAGAAAAACAAAATAATGAAACGCAAGTTTAATTGTAGTCAGGTTGTATCTGCTTTATTCCCTTACAAATCGGTTCTTAAATACTATTTCTCACATCAACATTTCCGATGCATATCGATACCAAGTAGGTCACATGCCATCATATTTCGGCTATCCAACCATGACCTGAAAACTATATTTCTAATATCAAACACTCATTGCACATTGCATGGCAAATCCACAATGAGTCACTTCTCAGATGGCACGTTAATAGATGAGTACCATGCACCATGACACACATCTATCGGAACACCTGGGCAACGAGTATTGTGTGTAATACTGTTTGTGAGTATAATCCACCGTGATATCGTGTGTCATACATGACACACATGTATCGGAACACCTGGGCAATTGAGTATTGTCATGTTATACTTTTTGTCTGACTTCTCATGATATCAGTGCTTTGGCGTGTATCCTCCGGTATTTTGTTTCATGATTGATTTGTGATCCGGTGCATATTAAGGGAATTGCGTCTCTGCTTTAATGGGTACACTACAGTGGTGGTAGACCTACCCGTAGGGTAACCATACTGGTTGGGCGAGGTTATGGATTTGCAGGGGAAATATCATCACCATCATTGGCACTACAACCGGGATTCAGTCTTGACCTTATTTAGCAAGTCTCGAGGCTTGTTAAATTTTCCATAATAATTTATTTTTACGGGCAAGGTTATTAGCCTTGCGCCGAAGCAGGGGAATTATAACACGTTGTAAAGAATACTTCCGAACAGTTTTGTAATATGTAACAGCCTGGCGATGGGACGTTAGTTACTAACATCGTTTTAGATCCCTCTTTATGTATGGGGATGACAAAAGAGGATTTCCAAATACTTAGAAAGGCACCTTGTGTAACGGATAGATTGAAGATCTTTGAGAGCGGGAGAGAAAGAAAAGTGGAACAGCAGTGGGTCCACTCGGGTAACCTGATGTTACCTCTCAGAATGACGGATGTTGTAGGAAACTGTTTGAAGAGGTGGAATGCATTTACGGGTTCCGTTGTACCACAACCGTTGTAGTTCCTGTAGAAAAGAGATAGGCAGGATACGTGACGTCTGTACTCTAACAACGGAATTGAAAGACTTGCGCCTGGGTCTCCAACGAGTATCCTTTCTCGTTTTTGCAACCTATCGAACAGTATTATTTAGATGCAGCCAATTGCGGAAATCAAATTCCAATTTAAGACGAATATTCGTCTTGTAAATTTTATCCAGGTTGGATGGTGTTAAGTAATTCATGTATTTCTTAAAAAATCGTATACATCTTGCTGCATTTTTCGAATATTTCAATATGTGCTCATTCCGATTAAAGAACCAATTCGCGTACCAAAAATTGATAGTTCCCTAGCTTCGACAATGCAAATGCCATTCAGTGACAGCGTGTTTTCTAAGCTAAAAATGTTGCACTGATCGACGCGGAACTCTCGTGTCATTGCAGTGGCGGGACACAAAAGAACTGTGTCGCCATGGTATGAAATGCCGGGTGTCCACAATGGATGAGCCAGAAATAGCCACCATAGGCATTATGTCCTTACAGCAACTGACCCACTAAATCCTTGCAGAAACTCATGTCACAGCTTCACTATTGAATAGTACTAAAATCCGTACACCCACTATTGATTGAAACAAGACTAGAAGAGAGGACAAAAACACGAATTCTGATCACTGAATCCACATTTTGAGAAGACTAACGATTGGAACAAGGGTAGAACAGAGGAAAAAACACGAATTCTGATCACTGAATCCAAATTTTGCGAAGACTAACGTTTGGAACAAGGGTAGAAGAGAGGAAAAAAGCACGTATTCTGATCACTGAATCCACATTTTGGTTATAATAAAGACACTATACAGTTCAACTCTTTATTCTTGTAATATTAGAACAAATCCCTTGTGTAACTTTTGGTTTTCACACGACACCATTGAACAGAAATACTTTCATTATTTGATATTTGCTCCCTTGGATTTATCGCGTTAGTGAAGTATGGAAGACAGTGGTTCGAACTCACCTTTCACGTGACGCCTTCTTCTTGATTGTACTCATACTTGAAGCATTGTCAAAGATTTCCCCAAATTGCATCACGAGACCTTTACCATGATGTTCTAGTATTTCAACAGGTAGCTGACGTTGGAATTAAATTTACTACAAATTCCCTCTTTACCGACCGGTCTAACAGCCAACGACCAATGTTCTCTCATGCCATTACCATGATGTGATAGTGTCGGCTAGTCGTAGCGTAGACTATTGACACAGCCTTCTTCTTGAATATACTCGACTTTAAGCACAGTCAAAGATTTCCCCAGATTGCACCACGAGACTGTTGCCATGATGTTGTAGTATCTGAACGGGTGGCTGACGTCGGAACTCAATTTGCACGCAAATTCCCTCTTTACCGACCGGTCTAACAGCCAATGACCAATGATCTATCATGCCATTACCATGATGTGGTAGTGTTGCCTAGTCATACTGTAGACTATTGACACAAAAATAAAGGTCACTTTCTTACCTAATATATTTAATACGAAAAAGATATCTTGTTACATTCAGTAACATAAACAGTTTTAATGTTATAATTACTTTGAATTTCATCATCATCATCGGCACTACAACCGGGGACCGGTCTTGGCCTTATTTAGCAAGTCCTGAGGCTTATTAAATGTTCCATAATGATTTGTTTTTCCGGGCAAGGTCATTAGTCTTGCCCCAGAGGCTCCCCGACGGGGAATCGAACCCCGCTCTCCCGCGTGACAGGCGGGTATAAATTTGAATTTACTGTTTGCAAAATTTCCCTATGTTCTAGAATAAAACACTTTTTTGTTACATTCATTTTAACTCACCTCTTGCAGGATTTCTCTATGTCTCAGGATAAACAGCCCATTTCAAATACCGCTCTTGATTCTACTAATAATTCTCAAACAACCACTCACATTCTCTGACCTTTCTCGAAAAGTCTCCTATTTTCTCGTTGTCTTCGGTAAAAACTCGCATCTTCTTTGCGTCCTATCCCAGTGCGCTGATAGGCTGCATGCAGACATGATCGTTGGAGTCTGTGAGGTAGAAGATGCGATAGGTTGATGTTTGATTCCCACACTTTGCGACGTTCTGTTCCGTTTCTAACAGATACACACACAATACACAAGCAAATAGCGACGAAAACCGAACGAAAATCAAATAAGAAAGTGTATCAGAGCCGTATACCATATAACATAACAATTCCACATCAGTTGAGTGTACTTGAGTTTAAAAATCGAATTCATACACGCGGCAGTGACCTGATGTGTTGAGCATTATTTAAATTTTTAGTGATTCTAACTGTCATAGCATCAGTTCGAATCACATATTTTTCACTATTGTCGTAATACGCGATAGTTCCATTTTTGCAACAATTTTTCGCAGAGTGATTTACCACAACTATTACTATACTACTAGTACTGTTTATTGCCCCGTAGGAACCCCGAAATTCATGGCCACACTGACTCGTCTCCGCCAACGCTCTCTGTTCTGTAATCCGGTCTCCTCAAGGTCAAACCTTACATTGTCCTCCCATCTCCTTCGTTGCCGTCTTACCTGTCTCTTTCCCGTTGGTCTTCCGTCAAGAATTCGACCACCCATGATAAAACTCTCTCGCTTGTATTGTCGGATGCAATGACATTGGCTCCTTTTATCCTTCTGTGTAAGATGTTTTTTTTTGTTTTATCTCCACATTTATTTAAGAATTCAATTACAGATTTTACTTAAGACTAAATGTTAACTTATATTTTCTATTCCAAATATCATTCTTACATTAACTTACTGGCTTCTGTGTAAGATGTATTGGGGGTTGTGTGCCACAGTAAGTGATACAAGTGATTTCCGCTAGCACTGTACTCTTGCTTTTAAGGTGTAAAAAAAATCTGCATATTATTTTTATTACTCTATTCCTGTTATTCGTTTTAGCATAATTTCCATGAAGGAAAACCCAGTCGACACGTAGCCTAAACGGATCATAACATCTGTTTACGTTTGATGCATTTTCTATTGGGCTTTTATCGATTGGAAATTTTCAAGGTAGTATCTGGCATTGCTGCATTGCACCAATTGCTTTTATTCAACAATTGGGGCGCCAGCTAGTTCTGGTTTTACTACTGTGGTAGACCAATTGTTGTTACTGGTCTCTCACGTGGTGGACGTCTGTCTTTTGGTAATGCGCCGCATGGACGCAGGTTCACCAATTCATTTCATTTTCATTTTTAAAACATTTTTTATTTTTCTTTTTATATTCTTAATTTCTAAATTAAAGGCTAGACAAAAAATGCTTAAATTCTAGCTTAATTATCTTATATAATAACTTACTGGTCCTTCGCAGACGCTCTAAGCTAAACATTACTTAACATTTGTATAATTTGCCTTTCGGCGACAGAACTTTGTGGCAGTACTGATAATTAGTTGAAATACAAAGAAAAATTTGAAAAACTTTGTCAATTTTTTTGTTTTTTTTTTTCTTAAAATTTAACCTACTTAACTTACCTAATATATATATATATATATATATTTTTTTTTTTTTTTATATTGTTTTTTATTTTTTTTATTTTTATTTTTTTTTTTTTTTTTTTATTAATTTTTTTTTTTTTTATGTAAAAGCACTTAACCTAACTTAACTTAAATCTTATACTACCCTAATTCTAGAAAAGCTAAGTCTATGTAAGCTAGCTGATGATAGTATGATTCTATACTGACTTTGGTATCCAGATCTTTATATGCCATTCAACCACCAGAACTGTTGACGCTGTCTAATACTATCGTCCCGGTCTCTGTGGGAGATAGCCCTACTGAAGCGCAGGAGCTCTTCTTCGGTGCGCGCTACTTCCCGTTCGTAGCACAATCGCCCGTCTACAGATGATCTACTTACATGATAGATCAGCGGAATTCCGGGTCTATCCTGTATAAGCCCTTTCATATCCAAGTCAAGGAACGCCTCTGGTGGAACAAAGCCGTTGCGACGCACGCTCTCATAGTACAAGGTGTTTGGATAATAGGCCCCGAAAATTAGGTCATTGGACGAGCTTATTGCTCTCGCAATATGTCCTCTGATTAATTTAATCATAAAATTATCCACCCTATTTATGTACGCTTCATGATATAAAGTCTCATTTGAGTAATACTTTTTATAGTCCGATTCCGGTGTCCGATATAATCTGAGACAACTTCTGAGACACTTTCTTTCGAACACCCGAATCTTTTCCATCAAATTTGGACCTATGTTAAACCATACTGGGCAACCATATATGAGCATTGGCCTGATTAGCGTCATGTAGCATATGACTTTTACCTTGCTGTCAAGTTGGCTACTGTGAAATAGCCTCCTTGTCATAGCAAAAGTTTTCCTCGCTTTGAGCAAAGCAGCCTCTACATGTCTGTTGAAATACAGATATTGATCTAGCCAGATGCCCAGGTATTTAACTAAACTCTTGGTTTCCAGTTTATCTCCATGCGGTCCCACGATAACTAGCTTTCGCCAGTTTTTCCTTGTGTCGTACGTGGCTTTATATAATGGAGTTCTGAATAGGATGGCTTCACATTTCTGGAAGTTGATCTTAAGTTTCCAGTCATTGCAATAGCGCTGCACTTTGTTGAAGTCTCGCTGTATTAACCTATTTATAATCGCAACTTTCGGAGCTGTTCTGTAAATTATGAGATCGTCTGCGTACGCAATAGCCTGCGGAAGCGCTTCTAATAAGTCGCTAATATAAATGTTAAAAAGAATCGGAGAGAGTACCGCGCCCTGTTGCAAGCCATTCTTGATATTATACGTTTTATTAGAGGTCACATTACCACTTTTGACCACGAACCTCCTGTCCTTTAACATATCGTAAAGTACATATAGTAAAGGCTTATGTATGCCATGTCTGACCAGTTTGTAATACAACCGTTCGATCCAGACGGAACTTGGTATTTCTCCAAGTCGATCAGACAGGCACCTGTGCATTGGTTCCTACATTTATTCCATTGTATGTCGGAGACCAGTTTAGCTGCGGCATGTGTGGTTTCATGACCCGCCCTAAAGCCAAACTGGTTGTTTGGAATAATGCTATTGTCGTCTACCCATTTTAGCAGAGCTTTGTTAATGATTTTTTCAAATACTTTACTGATGCTTGGGAGTAAACTTATCGAACGCATGTTCCTTGGGTTTGTACAGTCTTTGCCCTTTTTTGGGATGGGCTGAATGATAGCCGTTTTCCAACGCGCGGGATAATATGCATTATTCAACGCGTTGTTAAACAGGACCGTGTATATATCTATTGCCATTGGGGGCAGGTTCTTGAGTACGATGTTAGGTACTCCATCTATTCCCACTGACTTTTTGCTTCTTAATGAGTCGAAGATACTCTGGATTCCTTCCCTTGTTATTAGAAGGCTATTAGCCACTACACCATTGGCATTAATGTCAATTGACAGATTATCTTCACTGAATTCGGTAAAACCCGGATTCTCCGATTGCCAAAGTGAAATTTCATTCCGGAGGTGCAGGTGATTGAGTAGAACTCTGTCCTCCAGGTCGTGATTTCGATGAATGCTTTCATTCACCTTGTACATTTCCTGAAAGACAGCTCCCAAAGCGTTCACCTTTTCCAAAGGATCTTCGATCACGAAGAGCTCACCATTGAGGATAGCGTTCTCTGTATCTATGCCAATGTTGGTTAGCATCTGCTTGTTTACCTGAGTACGTGGGATTTGGAGACACTGAATCTCATTTTGATTATTTCTCCTGAATATTTTATTTATTTGTGGGAACATACTCGGGTTATTAGTTTTTATAGCTCGAATTCTGTTGTTCCAATACAAATTTGTTGCTAATCTATAATTAGCTTTAAGTAATTGTTGGAGGTTTTTTAATCGGGATTTCAGTGATATTATCTCCTGGTCTTGTCTGTCTGTAAACTGTCTGTGTAATTGTTTTAATTTCGATAGCAGTCTGCTCTTTTTCTTGTGGAGTGCGTTTATTGTTGCGTTTCTGTACATGTTAGTGTGATCTGTAACTGTTGTTTTGGGAATTGTTTTGTCCATTGTTCGTTTTACGGTTTCGTCCATTTGTTGAATGTATTTGTCGATTTCGACATTAGTCAGGTTTCTGTTTACTGGCAGATTAAAGTCATTCGAACGAAGTTCTCTTGTTAATGATCTGGTGAACCGCGGCCATCGCATTGCCCCGTAGTTATAGGGTTGCGGGATCACGAATTCCTCCAGATCTGCGAGCTCGTTCGGAAGCTCCATTACTGCCGTGAATGCACAGTGGTCACTATCGTATTCAATTGTCCGTAAACAGTTTGTGTTTCGTCTATTGGTGTTAAGTATTCTCAGTCGTGAGTCGATTAGCAAGATATCTAAGAACGATCTACCTCTAGGGAACGATGGATATTCGGTAGCTAGCAGGTCAGTTCTATATTCAATATGAAACTGGTCTAACCAGCCAGCCAACTGATTTCCTCTGGCATTAGATATATAATTTCCCCAATTTCTATGCTTGGCGTTCATATCTCCCCCTAGAATAAAGTAATTTTTGCCCAGGTGCAATTGTAAGCATCGGAAGAGAGTCTCGAGCTCTGCTATAAATAGATTATGTTGATGCTCCTCAGGTGCGTAGACCGCAATCGCATACAAACCCCTTCCTTGCTGAAGGGGTATGCGTACGATACAGGCTTCCAGCACCCGGAACCTGCGCACTTCTCCACTATATATAACTTTATGAGGGATCCCTTTTCTAATAAAGATTGCGACACCCCCCCCTTGAGAGGAGTTAGGTCGGTCTCTTCGTATAATATCGTAGTTTTTATGCCATATCTTGTGTCTCTGGTTTAACTTTGTTTCCCCCGCCAGAAGTACATCAGGCCGTTCAACTTGCAACAGGTTGAAAAGATTGGCTCTTCTCTCAGTTCTTATTAATGAATTTACATTCACGACAAGAGCTTTTATTGATGTTGTGGTTAGAGGGTTTATATTGACTTTTTGTTTAGATTGGGCAAGTACGAGTAGATCTCGTTTATTTGGTTTTGCAGCTGTGTCATCTGTCTCTGCAGATTAAGCAGAACCGTGACCACGTCCGCTTGCGATGTTGTTTCAGTCTGTGTGGGAGTATTTGTGGCTACCAATGTTGTAGCCTGGTTTGATGGTCTCCCACCCGACGCAACTTGTGCGTACGACCGCTGCGATGTTACGGGCATTGTTGTAGTACGAGCTGGCTCTGTGGTTTTTTGCCGGATCACACTTCTTGCCATTATTTCTCGGAATTTAGGACATCCTCGATAATTAGCGGGGTGTCCCTCATTCCGGCACACTGCGCACTTTAGAAGGGCTTTGTCTTCTACCCTTTCTTTTCCCAGAGGGCACTCTTCTGCCTTATGGTCTTTTCCGCATTTCACGCAACGGTGCTGCATTTCACAGTTCGCCGCCGCGTGACCAAACCTTTGGCAGCGGACACATTGCAGGATGTCTCTGCCTTTTTTTAACTTGTCCCATGTGACACTTTGATGATCCAAGACTGTAATCTTTCTTAGACCACCAATTCTGCTGTTGGGTGTTAATTGCACCAAAAAGAAGGGTAGCTTGCGGTTTTCCCTTCTTGCCTTGGTTGTAGTGAACGGTTTTACGGAGATAAACTCGAGATCGTCGTGCCTCAACTTTTGAAGCATCTCGAGCAGAGCCTCCGGTTCCACCTCAGGGTCGACACCCTTTAATAGAACCGTTACCCTCTTTGTTTGCTTCGGCGTGAACGAGTAGAATTCCGCGGTGGCCCTTTTTAAGACCTCTTTAATTTGTTCGTGGTCTGCCACCGCATAGGTTTGAATGGCATGCCTATTACCAGCCAGTCTTTTAACTACAAAATTGTTACCTATCGCTAGCTTACAAAGACTTACCAATTCCTTACACTCAATATCTATAGTGTTGATCGGTGGCATCTTTATTTTTTGGTTCTGATTGTTGCTTTGCCGCTGTTGTGTTGCTTGCTGTGGTAGATTTTGTGTTGATTGTTGCTGTTGATGTTGCTGTTGCTGTTGCTGTTGCAGTTGCTGTTGCTGTTGGCCGACTTTTGGCTTCGGCTTTTGTTGTTGTTCCGTGTCTTTTTCTTTTTCGAGTGCCGCTATTTTTTTCTTTCGGCGTCTCTCTTCTAGGCGGGCTCTTGCCATCGCAAGTTTCGCCTCCAATTCAGTTATTTCCTCTTCTTCATCCTCAGACTCTGAGGATGCAAGAGAAGCGAACGAATTGTTTGCCCCATACATATTAAAATTGTAGGGGGAGGGGCGCCCTCTGTCCTCCTCCATTTGCTGGCCTTTTTTCTCCATTGTTAATTTCGCGGTTTTACTTCGCGTCACAATGGAGATTTTCTGTGTACCTTTTCTTTTGTGTGTTGTTGCGTTTTTGTCGTCCTCCGTGTTCATACTGGTTCTTTCCAATTTGTTTTCATTTAAAAAAAACAAAGGCGACCCGCAATACGAAGCACGAACTCGATTTCTTCCGCACGCCGACTCGAACTTGGCTATCGTCGAGTAGGAATCAGTGACTCTGCCCTCGCGCCAAATGCTGCCTTAAAAACCACTTGCTTAATGAGCAATATATTGTCTGTTTCAATTTTCACGCTTGCGAGGTGATATATTTTAATTGATAGTTTCTTTGTCGCACCTCACTGAAAGGATTTTGTTATGCACTTTTTTTTTTATTCTTTAATTTGTTTGTTTGTTTTTATTTTTGTTTATTTTCGATTATTTTCGATTACTTTTGATTCACTTTTCGTTCTGTTACTTTGTTTTGACTGTTATTATTGCTGTGAAGCAGCGCACTTTATAATGTCACTGAAACCAATTTATCGTTTTTGCTTGATTATGCTTAATCAAGTGAAAGAAAAAAATGGAGATCTCGGAGGTATGCGATATATTATTATTTTTCTCAACGAGACTATTGCATAGCTAATCAAACTGTTAATTAAATTTAAATTTATTGTTTATTGTTTGTCCTTTTGTTTTTTGTGTTATTGATTTGTTTTCACGTAAACTATTAAACATTTTCGTATGAACTTATTAATTCTTTATTTTTATATCTGCGCGGGTCAAACACAAGCGGCACGCACACGATTACTTTCTCGTCTGCAGGTTCACCAATATTCCCGACTCGATGTTGAGGCGGAACGACACCCTTATGTAAATGCAGGCACGCACCTAGTGTCAATGGTTCTTATTTCGGAAATAAAAAACTAGACTCACTTGTGACACGAATTTATTTTATTAACATAAAGGATCATTCACTATAAAGTACAATTTCATTTTTTGATAACTAAAAGGTCGCATCGAGAGCTATTGTAGTGTTGTATTCCAGAATACTACCCTTATTAAATTTAACACTGAATCTCCTAACACATCCAAAAAAAAACTTCACTTAACATATATTACATTCTCACTTAATACATACCATTCATAAACATTCACAATATTACCAGTTACAGCACACTTAATAACCTGCACCTTTTGATTTATTGAAAACATAGCAACTTGGATTTTCGTCCAAATGAATGTGAAAAGTCATAGAGAAAAAATTCAGTTGATAACTTATATTTGCCGTGAATACTTCGAGGCGTTTACTTCTACTCTAGAGAAAATAGATTTAATAATAAATTTTAATAGAATATTCACTCCAAGATACAATAACCAGAGATTTGTGTTTATAAAAATATTTTGCAACGAGATCAAATAAAAGCCCGACATAAAATAAAACTGATATGGACATTTTTAAGTAGCCGGCTGCAAATAAAAATCTAAGAAGAAGGAAAGGCACCAAGCGAGAGTTAAGTAATATATCTTTAGTGACAGTTCGACATAGCCATCTGCATAATATTCCCGTGATAAGTTTCAACCAGAAGACGAAATGTAGAACAGGACCAGCATTTTTCAAGAAGAAAAGGAATAATAAAAGGTCCCCGCTCTTCCCTCAACCGAGGAAGCACGGCGTCGGACTTCAACAGTAGTGATGTAAGTTAAACACTAGGTGATGTACAATTAGTTGATAAATTATAAAGTTAAACACTAGGTGATGTACAATTAGTTGATGAATTATAAAATCAATCACTAGGTGATATAAAATTAGTTGATAAATTTAAAGAGCACACCGCACAATATGGGTATTCACTCAGGCACCGTTCTGTAGTATTAAATTTAGACTTTTGCTAATCCAAAGGCTCTTCGCTTTTACACACGCGTGCGTACGCGTTCACAATTTACAATCCACTTGTATTCATTTGACGTTTAACGTGGAGGGCACGACTCGCCTCCACGGAATCTATATTGAGATTGAAGAATGCCTTCGAAACGAAAGAATACCAAATTTCATCCATCGTTTCGGTGATCAATAGGGGATGATCTTCCATGCATTGGTCACGTTGAGAATGTGCACGCACACAGATGTGGTTACTTCGCACGCTCATGCTGTGTGTCCATGAGCATGCGAACCGTGGATATTCGAATTCCATAAAAGGAAATGTTAAACGACGTGTTTGCAGCTGGGCACGCTATCATGACAGGAAACATGGGTTGTTTACCCGATCGGCACTGCGTACAGCGTCTATGCTGATCGGGCACATATCGCTGGCGTCTTCAAAGGGCCGAACTCTCGTGTGTGCATTTATATTAGGGAGAATTCGATTTCCTTCGGCGGCCAGTGGCGAGGCATGCTATTGCAAGTCGAACGATTTAGCGACCGATGTGCTTGTAGGTAAAAAGGAAAGAAGTAATATCTCCTGCATGTGTGCGGCGGACTTCGTTCGGAGCTATGTGCACTGAAATGGTTCGAGTTATGTTAGTTGCTCGGTGGTGCAACCGAATTGCTTTTAAGGAACATGGTGCGTTTCATGTTACCATGCCCTTAGGAAAAATACCTGTTTGGTGCTAACATGATTAAATTAGCGAAAATTATAAGTTTAGATACTTTAGGAGAAAGTTTGAGCGAACAATGGAAAGGTAAGTAAATGCTTTCCAGGGTTTTTAGTGCTTTAGGAAGCCGTTTCTTAATAACTGGTGGGAAGGTAAGTAGTGGCGTTTAATGGAACCGCCACACTACCATATGTCTTAAGATAACCGTGTAGTTGGGGGAAACGTGGAGGTATAGGCCCTTTGCAGGATCTGTTGATTCCCTAATCGTATGCAACGGTGATATCTCATTGGATGACAGCGTTGAGAATCAATCTACTATCTAAAAAAGTTTCGATATTTGTAAAATCTTTCGAGGGATGAAACTTTCTTAAGTGAGCATGTGGGGGTGCGATGGTGGATGTACCAACGTATGGCACCAGTTAACCGTCGCCCCACTACGGAGTTGTTTAAAGTGTCCGCAAGCGCAAGGAAAGAAATGAAACACTGGGAGTCGGCCGTAAGGGTCTTTTTATTTCATCTTAGGATTTGTCATAAGCTGTCTAGTTTTAATCCGCGAACTGCGCCCGAATGTTTTTTTTTTTTCTATTCATTTTCGACGCTGTACCCGCGGCAATTGGAAGGAGAACATTAGGGCGGACTTTATTTGGCACGCTGGGGCGGCGTGCCCCCGCGTGGCCGCGGCGGTTACAGGGGACTACAGATGCGCGCGTTGTGGTAGTTGGAGGACGACTGACTTATGAATGAAAATAATTCATTCAATGCGTCGTGGCGGTGCGTCATACCGAAATTAGGCTCGCTGCCAATTACGAAGGATTTTGGAGGCGTTGTTACGCTCGCATAAGAACTCAGTTCCAGCGAATTCTGGCCGTACAGGCTGGGTTGACTTCGTTGGTTGGGTGTACCGGGAAATTGGTTTGGGGACGCGAGCGAGTATGGGCATGCATTTTCGGAGGAAATTGGAATGGCTTGGGTGCAAGCAAGGGATATCGTTTAGATAGAAATGTTAACCGAAATAATTTCGGGGAAATGTGCGCGGTTTAGTTGGTTGGTAATGTTCCTTTGAGGATTTGGATATGCGTTGTTATGGCATATGAATTTCGGGGAAATTAAGATTGCTTGGTCACAAAGAGAAAATATAACTTAAGTAGGAAGTTGACCGAAGCAATTTTGGGAAAACGTATGTGGGGTGATGCAATTGAGGGAAATGATTAATATTCCGTTGTAAATTGGAATATGCATTCATTTCAGCTTGGGAAATGGGTTCCTGGTAAGTATGGGATGTATGCAAATGCAGATTTTGCACGGGGAGTTGGATTGAGGTGGCGCGCTGTTAGCGGTCAAGATTGGTTGGCATTGTGGGTTGGTTCTCCATGTGGTTAGAGAAACCCCCACAAGCATTCTTAATTTAATTTATCACAAAAACATGTCTATGAACACGGAATTATGAAGACAGCAAAAAGGAAATGGAAAATATTTGTTTGATTAAATAGAAGAAATAATTTTGAATAGCAGAAATGAATGTCATTTCTCAATATAACACCGGAATTACTTTCTTGGTAAACTGATACTATCGAACTCAGCTTTCAAATAGAGCCCACCCTTTATTGTGGTATATTGCCTGCTTTCTTTCAACAAGTGCTCTATGATACGGGCCATAAGTAATATTATAAATCGCGTCGAAACGGAAGATGTCATTTCAGTTTGGAAGCATTATTAAGATCCTTTTTAAACATTAATGTGTTCAATATGATTCTTCACACAATTTTCTCCCACATGGAGGCACGAAGAGAAATCATTTTCTTTCCCAAGTGAAAGCATTCTCGGAAAGCTGTCCTAATTTGAAGGATCATCAATTTTACTTGAATAAAACCTCATAAATTGACTTGACTTCTACAGGTCTGTTGCGATATCTCCTCCATTCGATGAAGTGCAATAATTTGCGTCCCACTTTATGTGACGGGCACTTACACAGGATTCCTTTACAAACTTATAGGATTGTTCCATTCATCATCATTCTGAGATTAAAAATAGCATTTTCGATGCAGTAATCCTGTGTGCAGACGCATTTATCTATCGTACCAAGGAGTCGAATCAGGTGCAAATGAAACGAGATTCATTCATCGGGTGTGGAAAATTGCTTGATTCGAATGAAGTGCTGAACTGTTACGATCCACATATTAAGTTTTAATTGCATTTTCGAGATCCGTTTCATCGCCAACTGCGTGGCACCATTTTGTGCAAATACATACACTCTCGTCGACCATTTGTCAAAATAATTACTGGTGTTGAGTCGCCTCCAATCTGGCTAAGCGCACTCTAGCAAAAACCTTTCACAAACTCTCTATAATTTATCAAAGACAATCTTTTATATGTGTAGTGCTCATAGTGTTAGGGTATCCTCCATATTCTCCTTTATGGTTCTGGTTGTACTCATTTTTCCTTCTTCGAAAGATGTCAGTGTCGTCGGTGGCTGTATGTGGAGTGACAATGTGATGCCCCAAATTCGTGTGCCTATGAATTTACTAGTGTAACTAACGCTCATTGTAGTAAGGAGCAAGATACTGGGGCTTTAACTGGCACATGTGGTGACACAATTTCTCCTTCTATGGTTTCGCTCCTTGTTGTCCCACAATGTTTTGGTTTATATCTTGTCTCCCAGCTATACGTAGTGCTGTAAAACATATATGGGATGCGGGCTTCCAGGCATCTCCTGTCTAATGATAAACAGTGAACGCTAAGCGGCATTTAAATCAACTAGATAGCACAGTAGTCGAGTAGGCACTAAGAGTAAAACGTCTCGAAGAACTTTTTGCTTTGTTGTGGTCACTGAGGTGTGCACGTTTGCAAGGAGAGGCATGGTAGCTGTGTGTGGCTTAGAACCCTAGTAGTGCCCCACGCGTCGAATTGGTGAAACGAAGAGCCAAGTACGCTTTTGATTACTGCGTATAGTGCACTTTGCGTTATATATTTAATTTCTACATTTTGAGACCGACTCTCCCTTTTACATGACGATTTTAGTGGGACTCCAGTCCCAAGTGAAGTCAAGTTGCGTTCGAGGTTTGAATCGTTTCCCATGTATTAAATAAAGTTATTTGGCAATCGTCATGCAATAAGACCCCCTAAAATGTGTTTCATCATGATTAATGAGACACGTTGAGTCTTAAAAAATATGCATTTAAAGCAGCAGTTTGGTGGGAGGGTTACATTTATTGTAGTTATGTCGAAGTAAAAAAAACAGCGGCACAAGTACATTCCACTAAAGGTAATTTGCAATTATATAAGACGCGTACACAATTGCTTAAATTCACCCTCGCGAATTTGTCTTTGATATAGGTGCTGATTCGTCCATTTCCGTTTCTCTTGTTGCCACATTTATCTCACTTTGAAATTATAATTACCAATATAGTTTATCGAAAACAAATCGCTACGAAGACCACGGGTGAATGCTCTGTCGCCTGCAGAAAATTCTTCAGATCCTATGTAATAATAAACGTTGGTCTTTTGCACAAAAGTTATAGCAAACCGGGAGATCAGAATTACACTAAACTGGTCGCACATTCCTAAAAGCCCATTCCGATGCTTTAACTTTTTTAAGGCCAGTCTACAGATCCATAAATATCAATCGACAGTTCGATTAAAGGAGGAGGAAGAGTGTGGGAAAAGGACCTATCGATATACATTACGAAGAAACACTTCAGAACACTGTTCCACTTTCGTTTAGTTAGGCTGAAGATGGATTCCTTGTGCTTATCTGCATATCTGAAGTGCGAAATCTTCCGCGAAAGGAATACTACATGGGTGGTCTAAAAAGTTTCCGATCTCATCGTGAAGATAGCAGCACTCGTCGGTAAAAGCTAGTGACTGATGAATAGTGGTGCATCTTTTGACAGTTACTCGCCAAAATTTCAGCCATTTTGGACGCGTAGTTTTTATTTGATAGTCGATTGAGTGAGTCGATGTGAGTATTTTTGTGAAAATGGACAAAATTGAGTATTGAGCTGTCATGAAATTTTAGTTTTTGAAAGGCAATCATCATCATCATCACCGGCACTACAACGGGGATCCGGTCTTGGCCTTATTTAACAAATCTCCGCCGGTCCCGATTTCGAGCCGATGTCCTCCAGTTTGGCACTCACAGGCTCTGGGCGTCCTGGTCTGCGCCATCCCTCCATCGCAGACAAAGTCTGCCACGCAGTCTCCTTCCATACATCCTGCCATAAAGGACTTTCCGGGCAGGCTACTCTTTGCTCATTCGAGCTGGGTGTCCCGCCCACCGGAGTCTACCGAGCTTGATTTTGCTTACAACGTTAGCTTCAAGGTAGATCACGTACAACTCATGGTTGTAGCGTCTCCCGAATCGTCCTCCCTCATATACGGGGCCAACCATTCTTCTTAAGACCTTCCTCTCGAACGCGGCTATGAGTTCAGAGCGCCCTTTTATTAAGCACCCAGGTCTCGGATCCATACATGGGTACTGGTAAGCCCATGGTCTTGTACAGTAGTAGTTTGGACGTTCTGGATACATTTCGGGATTTAAAAAGCCTTGATAGGCCATAGTAGTTCGCGTATTTCTTCTTCCATATTGTTATCGGCTGATACTATTGACCCAAGGTAGTTAAAGGATTGCACTACCGTGATCGTTGGACCAACGTTAGGTCTTCTCTTCGCAGAAGTTGCCACCACGTACTTAGTTTTCCCCTCACTAATGTGCAGTCCCAGTTTTTGTACCGCCTGCTCGATCTGGGTGAAGGAGTCCTGTACAGCCGAATCGGATCTACCGATGATGTCGATGTCATCTGCGTGATCAAAAATCTGGCTGGACTTGGTGACAATAGTCCCTCTAGTTGTGACGTCAGAGTCACGGATTGCTTTCTTCACCGGCAGGTTGAAAAAGAGGCAGGCCAGACCGTCTCCTTGTCGGAGTCCATTAAAGATGTTTATTGGTTTGGACAGCAATGCCTCTATTTTTACTTGACTAGCTACGTTGGTCATGGTCAACCTACAAAGTCGTATCAATTTGTTTGGAATGCCGAAGTCTCTCATGGCATTATATAGTTCTACCGGCTATGCTGTCGTAGGCGATCTTAAAGTCTATAAATAGATGCTGTAATGGAATCTTAAATTCCCAACGCCTGCCTATGAGTGAATATCTGACCAATCGCTGATTTGCCTATGATAAAGCTACACTGATATTGACCAATGATGACTTTAACGTATGGGGCTACCCGATCTTGTAGGATAGAGGAGAGTATTTTATAGGGGGTGTCGATTTCTCGTCTACGCCCGGCATTCTGGCCCCAGGACTTACTCTCCCTCCGTCGAGCTCTTCTGGCTTAACTTAGAGAGAGGGCGAGTCTTAACGCATGACCAAAAGTGTTACTGGTATTCTCATTGCGTAAGGCAGGTGTTTTGATCCGAACCGGATCCGCGGATGCAATACGTCTCCGTAAGGCAATCCGCGCTCGGAAAATTATACCAAAAAGATAGGGATCCGAGTCGACGTTGGCACCTCGGTACGTTCGTACCGTCATCAGGCTCGAGGAGTGGCGGCGATCTATCCACATGTGGCTAATTTGGTTGCGAGTGGCTCCATCAGGTGATACCTAGGTGGCTTTGTGGATGTCTTTACGCAATGACCAAGTTTTTTGATGATGCCAGTTCGATGACTCGTAGGCCATTGTCATTAGTGTTCTCATGCAAACTATGGAAACCTGTGTAGCGCCTGAAAACCAGCTCCCGACCTATTTTGGCATTCAAATCACCAAAAATGATTTCCACATCGTATCTTGGGCAGGCTTTGAGGGCCCGTTCGACGTTCTCATAGTGTTCTTCCTCTTCGTCGTCAGGGGACTCCTCTGTAGGTCCGGGAGCGTTTATGGGGCTTATGTTCTTAAATTTGCCTCGCACACGAAGATTGCGTAGCCTTTCATTTATTGCATTAAAGCCGATGATGGCAGGCTTCAGTTTTTGGCTGTCTATAAAGCCTACCCCGACCACATGGTGTTTGGCATGACAGCTCACAGCGATTCTGGAGACCCTCCAACCATGAGTTGTACGCGATCTACCTTGAAGCTAAGGATGCATGGAAGCAGACAGCGCGGCAGACCTTGTCTGCGATGTTGGGATGGCGTAGACCAGGACGCCCAGAGCCTAGGGGTGCCAAATTGGATGACATCGGCTCGAAATCGGGATCGGTGGAGAAACTTTCTAAATAAGGCCAAGACCGGATACCCATTGTAGTGCTGACGATGACGATGATGTGGGGCGATCCCTCTACATTTCTTTTGTCCGCCCTCTTCTAGAATATGACAGTCAGGTCTGGTCACCTCATCACATACTCATATACGCAGAATTGAGAGCATTCAACGACGTTTTTTACATTTTGCCCTCCGTGAACTAAGATGAAACACCCTTTGCTTCTACCCCCCTCTAAAAACCGCCTCAAACTAATTGACTAACAAACACTAGAAGAACCCCATATTCAAGCCGATAGTCTTTTCCATCCTCCGTCTACTTTGAGGACCGTTCGAGTGCGCGAATCTCCTTCACCGTATCCTCTCCAACACTTACCTCCCGTAATTTACGCGATCCTCACTTATTCTATTTGCCCGCAACCACACTTTTTTCTTCATTTTTCCAACATTTCCTTTTTTCTTAGTGTTTTAGGACGTGATCCTGGTGGTGGGGCGACCAGGGAGGTGACCTCCAAAATGATGCGCTATAAATATTAATTTTCTTAAAAATTATCTTACTTAATCTTAATGATCAACTCTCACAAATTAATATGCTTTGACTATAGTACATAGATAATTTTTAAAAAATTTAATATTTGTAGCGCATCTTTTTGGACGTCACCTCCCTCACCACCAGGATCACGTCCTAAAACACTAAGAACAAAAGGAAATGTTGGGAAAATGAAGAAAAAAGTGTGGTTGCGGGCAAATAGAATTAGTGGTCCTTCGCGGACGTGAGTATCGTACCCCAACCACACCTTATACGACCCTAATGATCAGGTTTGCACAGAGATGTAACCAATGAAGTTCATGTAACGAATGAAGCGCAGAGTCCATGCCGACATCATCTTTGTCCATCGCCTTCTGTCTGGCTCAATCAATTACCCAAGCTTGCTCTCCACTTTAACATTTCATACAAACTCCCGTACCGTACGTAACCCTCGACTGTTTTACGTGCCCGCTCATCACACTTCTTACGGCGCTAACTAACCCATCTTGCGTATGCTACGACAGGCCAACTCTTTCCCATCTCCTTCGTTTTCAACATCTCCACTCCCGCTCTTAAACGACGTCTCAGAATAAACCCGTCCTAAATCCGATCCCTCCCTTCAATAACCCCTCTACCCTGCAATCCTCTCCTCTCCCTCCACCAAACTAGTTCTCCCCTACACCTTTCCAACCCCACCCACAACCCCCCCCTGCTCCCTAACCGCCGCCCCCGTATCAGTTCGTGCCCATGCCCTCCACTGTCGCACAAAGGCCCCGTTTACCACCCCCACATGCACTCGATCTTCCCTGGCCTCCTACCTCTCCTATCGCCCAGTAATCTTCAACTTCCTGGTTTTCTTCTCCTTTTTTTTCGATTGAGTAAATGAATAAGGTATTAACCACTACATCTGCGCAAGGCTAATAACCTTGCCCGTAAAAATAAATTATTATGGAAAATTTAACAAGCCTCGACACTTGCTAAATAAGGCCAAGACCGGATCCCGGTTGTAGTGCCGATGATGATGATGGTTAACCACTACTCTAGATTTTAAGATAGTCTGTAAGGTTTTATGTTAAGTTAATTTTAAGCTTGCAGTAAGCTAAATAAAAATGGGGGTTCTGCCTTCAATCAATCAATCTACTGAGATTTGATTATTGCTAGTTGAAAACGACTCTAATGAGTATATCTCCAGGACGTTACGGAATGCTAACTCAAAGTCAACCTCTTTCGTCTTTAACCATAACACTTTGGCTCTTAAACTCCGTCTCCCGATGACGTCCTACTAATTCATCCCCTCCATACCACACACAGATCCTTTCTTTGTTTTATCTTTGCCCACCCCTTAAACGATCATAATCAAATTAAAATCTTTTAATTTTTTTTAACGTTTCCTTTTTCATTTTTCTTAGGTTAACTATAAATAAGTCAGTTATGAGTTTTATTTAAATTTATCTGTTCCTAAACTCTGTCTCCTTATTAGCCCCTTTGATTCCACCTCCCCTTTCCACACCCCACTCGCAACCCTATACTAAATTTAGTTTTTCGATATTTTACCCTTCCCCTAAAAACCTGTTACACCATCCTAGTACACAGTGTTTCGTTTTTCCTCCTTTTCTCATAGTTTTTTCATATAATTCGTAAATTTCAGACGATTGTGTACTATAGTCAAAGCATATTAATTTGTGAGAGTTGATCATTAACTCTTAACGTTTTTTAATTTCCCCTTTCCTTGAAAATCATGTGACTACTTCGTAGGGTCTGACGCTTTTCAAACGCAATCTTGACATGTTTTTTTAGCCCATGGGGTAGAAGAAATACACATATCTCAATTTCGTTTAAGTTTATTTGGTGATTTGTCTTCACAGACTGTCTCACACTTGGAATGGAGCAACTTTCATAAAATTTGACAGTTGACGAGAGAAAAGATTGCATTTTGAAACGTCAACATATTGATCCCACTCTCGTGCATTTATAGCTCGTCACAACTTTTTCTCAATTTTATCCATTCACCCCCACGGTGCCGTCATACTCTATAAACCATCCGGAATCTCTTCTTGTGCACACAATTTATAGAAAAGCCTATAAATCGAATGCTACACTCCACCTGAACCAGTATCGCCTATATGTTGATTTCTTAGATAGCAAGTTTACAAAATTCCCCAATTCAAATTATTTCCTTTGATTGGAAATCCAATGACTTTTCTTTCTCCTTTCCATCAGGAGCAAATAAATAGTCAATTTGCCGTTTGACTTCTTACCATCAATACACCTAACATCTCACGTTTCGTTCTCTCACCCTCAGGTCAGTCGCACTTAACCACAATCAAATGCTCCCATCACGCAGCAATGAACTTGAAACGGTGATAGAAATCATTTGGCATCCGTGCCTATGTTTTCCCACTCTTCTTTCGCTTTCCATTTTCACCTGACACGAACATCATCGTTTCTTATTTCTGCATGTTGCCTCGGATGACACAGAAAACCTGTGGTGTGTGCCCCATGCTCATATCCATCTATTTAAATGTCTAGTCAAAATAATTGGTTATATGAATACTTTGCACGCGATGCATCTACTAAAGCAATGACATTCTTTTCATGCCCACCCTATGAGTATTCAACCTTTGTAGCCATTCAACTGATACTAATTATGGGTTTCCTTTGCCACTGATGACGGTTATATTTCTTTCCGGTAGATCGCTCCGCATAAAATCAAATGAACGCAGAGGAGAGCAATTGCGCGGCCAATCAGCTATTCTCTCACCTGCTGGCCAATACACCTATTGATTCTAATTTGTTTATGGCTACATTGTGAAATAGGGTACATTGGTTAACCTAGTTTATTTACTACTCACCGCCTACAGGTGAATCGGGTTAATAAAAAGAAAACGTGCACAGAGTTTCCTTTTGACTCAACCTGTGCACGTTTAAGATGACCACAGGCAGACGGGAAGGAGGTATAACAAAGTAGCTACGTGAACGGCGAAGCTAAGCGGGATCAGAGTTACAAGCTAATGGCTCAATGCCATATTTTATGCCGGTCAAAGGTACTCTAGGAGAGTAAGTGTATTCCTCAGCAGGGTGCTGGTGCTACTGATTGGCAATCGATTGGTGGACTGGCCACTTCAAGTGTTTGGTTGCTGTTTCTACGTTGTTTATGGTTAGTTCGTTCACTGAAGTAGTGCAACCGACCTCATTGAACGGTGTACTGGCTTCTTGAGTGGGTATTTGACGTAGATGTGAAACTAGTGAGCATGACCGTTCTTTTCAAATGCCGGTGCAGAAAAAGTTTTCGAAGTTTTGCAACAATAATCTGAATAAACTATATTTTTATTTTTATTTAATATTAATTAAGAATAAACCCTAAGACGAATAACTCCGAAGGGTTTGGATAAGGCATTCCGATACATAATTAGGAATTCCTCATAACTGCTTGATTCCACATCCATTCGTATAACCCTGCTTCTCTATAATGAATTTGATTATATCTGGTGGTGCTAAAGTGCATCCACTACATAAGATGCGAGGGTTGCCATTTATATTTCGGGATTAGAGAACAAAAACAAATATTGATCATCGAAAATCACTTTATTGTTTTTCAAAATATTCCCCATGAAGATCTATACACTTTTGCATGCGTTTGAACCAATTGTCGAAGCACTTTTGCCACTCTGATTGAGGTATCTCCAACACATGCATTCTGACTGCAGCAACCGCTTCTTCAGGTGTCGAAAAACGTTGACCTCTCAGTTTGTTTTTTACGTACGGGAATAAAAAGAAGTCATTCGGTGCCCAGTCAGGACTATACGGCGGATGACCCATCAAATCGATGTTTTGGGTGCTCAAAAATGCAGTTGTCGCAGCCGATGTGTGAGAGCTCGCATTGTCGTGGTGAAGAGTGATCCGTCTTCGACGGTTGGCTTTCCTGATTTCTTGGAAGACAACTGGCAAACAAATGGTTGTGTACCACTCAGAATTGACTGTTCTGCGTTGTTCTAGTGGTACGGTTGCGACATGTCCAGTTTTTCCGAAAAAACAGGCGACCATTTGCTTGGAAGTGCTTCGTGCGCGAACAACTTTTGTTGGATTTGGCTCATCTTGAAACATCCAGACAGTCGACTGCTGTTTACTTTCGGGCTCATACGCGTAAATCCACGATTCATCACCTGTCATGATGTCATAGACGTGTTTCGAAGCACCGTGGCCGTATTTTTTGAGCATTTCTTTCGACCAATTGACACGAGCCTTTTTTGGGGCGATTGACAAATTGTGTGGGATCCAACGCGAACAAATTTTTTTGACAGTCAAATGTTTATGCAATATTGAATGTATGCTGGTCCCACTAACGCCTAAGGTTGTCTCAATCTCACGATAGGTCACATGACGATCTTCCAATATCAGTTCGCGCACAGCATCAATGGTTTTCGGAACAACAACTGATTTTGGACGACCTGCACGAAATTCATCTTGGACTGAACTACGACCACGATTGAATTCACCATACCATCGATAAACACTGGTCCTTGATGGAGCTTCATCGCCAAAAATTGAATTAAGTTCATCCATGCACTGTTGCTGAGTTAATGAACGCCGAAAGTTGTAAAAAATAATCACACGAAAATGTTGACGATTTAATTCCATTTTTGGGCCGAGATGAATCTTTTAAGTTACTGTAAACAACACAAATAGCGCTCGTATGTCAAAACGTGCTGAGTGCGTATAATCTCAAAAATGTCCAACTTTACGACAGAGCTGTCAATTGCCGGATGGCAACACTAGGGTTGCCAAATCCCGAAACATAAGAGGCAACCCTCGTACTGGCCTCTTGAGTGGGTATTTGACGTAGATGTGAAACTAGTGAGCATGACCGTTCTTTTCAAATGCCGGCGCAGAAAAAGTTTTCGAAGTTTTGCAACAATAATCTGAATAAACTATATTTTTATTTTTATTTAATATTAATTAAGAATAAACCCTAAGACGAATAACTCCGAAGGGTTTGGATAAGGCATTCCGATACATAATTAGGAATTTCTCATAACTGCTTGATTCCACATCCATTCGTATAACTGTGCTTCTCTATAATGAGTTTGATTATTTATGGTGGTGCTAAAGTGCATCCACTACATAAGATAAATGGCCTTTGCAATTTTAATATTTCTTGTAGTTGTTTTTTCAAATGATTAACATTGACAATTCTTTGCTTTCATTATTTGTTATTGGAAAAAAAAGTTCTTCATTGCTTTTTTTTTTTTTTTAGTTTTTAAACCACATTTATTTTCTTAATTCTTTTTACATGTATAATATTAGGGGTAAATGTTAAACCCTCTTCTACAATCACAGTCCTTAAATTAACTTGCTGGCTCTATGCGAGCTCTCTAAATTACACATTACAAATTGATTTTTATTTATGCCTTTCGGCGTACATCTTTTTTTTTTCTTATATATATATATGAAATAGGTAATACATTAGAGGGACTCCTCGTTTACATCTACGAGGGTTGCCTTTTATATTTCGGGATTAGAGAACAAAAACAAATATTGATCATCGAAAATCACTTTATTGTTTTTCAAAATATTCCCCATGAAGATTTATACACTTTTGCATGCGTTTGAACCAATTGTCGAAGCACTTTTGCCACTCTGATTGAGGTACCTCCAACACATGCATTCTGAATGCAGCAACCGCTTCTTCAGGTGTCGAAAAACGTTGACCTCTCAGTTTGTTTTTTACGTACGGGAATAAAAAGAAGTCATTCGGTGCCAAGTCAGGACTATACGGCGGATGACCCATCAAATCGATGTTTTGGGTGCTCAAAAATGCAGTTGTCGCAGCCGATGTGTGAGAGCTCGCATTGTCGTGGTGAAGAGTGATCCGTCTTCGGCGGTTGGTTTTCCTGATTTCTTGGAAGACAACTGGCAAACAAATGGTTGTGTACCACTCAGAATTGACTGTTCTGCGTTGTTCTAGTGGTACGGTTGCGACATGTCCAGTTTTTCCGAAAAAACTGGCTTGGAAGTGCTTCGTGCGCGAACAACTTTTGTTGGATTTGGCTCATCTTGAAACACCCAGACAGTCGACTGCTGTTTACTTTCGGGCTCATACGCGTAAATCCACGATTCATCACCTGTCACGATGTCATAGACGTGTTTCGAAGCACCGCGACCGTATTTTTTGAGCATTTCTTTCGACCAATTGACACGAGCCTTTTTTGGGCGATTGACAAATTGTGTGGGATCCAACGCGAACACATTTTTTTGACGGTCAAATGTTTATGCAATATTGAATGTATGCTGGCCCCACTAACGCCTAAGGTTGTCTCAATCTCACGATAGGTCACATGACGATCTTCCAATATCAGTTCGCGCACAGCATCAATGGTTTTCGGAACAACAACTGATTTTGGACGACCTTCACGAAATTCATCTTGGAGTGAACTACTACCACGATTGAATTCACCATACCATCGATAAACACTGGTCCTTGATGGAGCTTCATCGCCAAAAATTGAATTAAGTTCATCCATGCACTGTTGCTGAGTTAATCCACGCCGAAAGTTGTAAAAAATAATCGCACGAAAATGTTGACGATTTAATTCCATTTTTGGGCCGAGATGAATCTTTTAAGTTACTGTAAACAACACAAATAGCGCTCGTATGTCAAAACGTTCTGAGTGCGTATAACCTTAAAAATGTCCAACTTTACGACAGAGCTGTCAATTGCCGGATTGCAACACTAGGGTTGCCAAATCCCGAAACATAAGAGGCAACCCTCGTATATGTATACATTATTATTATAATTTTTTTTATTTTTTTTTATTTTTTTTATAACAAACAAAAACTTCAAAACGAAACGAAAAGGTAAATAAAAGATAAAATAGAATAGCTACAAAATAAGTAATAAAAGTAATGAGGAAAGGTGGAGAGGGGGATGGGGACAAGAGGAAGGAGAGCGTTGCTCTTGAGAGGCATACTATATATGAGGAAGTGAAGTCCTCTCCTCGTTGACAAGCCACCACCATTGGAGATATCACTATCATGGAGAATTCGTTTGTCCCTGGCACCACAGAGAGCGTGGTAAATAATCGGGACTCCATGCACGTCTTGGATAAGGCCTTTTTGATCCAAGAAAGGGAACGCTTCTGGGGGAATAAACCCATTCTGGAGCATATTCTCCAGATACATATCGTTGGGATAGAATGCTCCCGATATAAGATTATTGTCACTGCACATCACGTCGTGGAGCCCCTGGCGCAAGACTAATGACCTTGCCCAGAAAAAACAAATCATTATGGAAAATTTAACAAGCCCCAGCACTTGCTAAATAAGGCCAAGACCGGTTCCCGGTTGTAGTGCCGATAATGATGATGACATTGCCCTTGCTGTGTGGCCACGAATAATTTTAATTATGAAATTGTCTATCCTATTTAACCCTGATTTGTTATATAGGATTTTTTTTGGGATAGAATTTTTTGTATTGCGACTCTGGTGTTCTATAAAGTCCGAGGCAGGAACGCAAACACTGCCGTTCGAACACACGAAACTTCTCCACATAAAGTGGAGATATATTATACCATACTGGACAGCCATAAATCAAAACTGGTCGGATGAATGCCGAAATTATTTTGACTCTGGGGTCAAGAAGACTACTCTGGAATAGACTTCTTGTCATAGAATATGCGCTTTTAGCTGCGGAGAGGGACGCTGCTATGTGCTTGTCAAAATATAAATACTGGTCTAGCCAGATACCAAGGAATCTAACTACAGTTTTCACTTGCAGTGGAAGGTTATTGTTACCTACAATAGAAAAGTGTTTCCAGTTGTATTTTGTATTCCTCGAGGCCCTGGATATGGGCGTTTTGAAAAGGATAGTCTCGGTTTTCTGAAAACTAATCTTTAATTTCCAGTAGTCGCAAAAATGTTTTATTTTGTTGAAGACATCTTGAAGGTGCCTATTGATGACGTCTTTTTTTTTCCTCCTGTTCTGTACACCACTATGTCATCGGCGTACGCAATGGCGTTTTCGAGAGAACTCACTAGATCACTAGTGTCAATATTGAATAGAATGGGAGAATTCACAACTCCCTGCTGTCAGCGCAAAATCATCGTTTGTAAGCGTTAGTGTTAACAAAAAAAAGTAACTCCGGATTTAACTTAGTGTTGGTTGAACCCGATAAAACCGCCAAAACGGTGACACTGGTAAAACATGCAAATTATTATTGGGCAATTGATTTCTAACTTCCTGCAACCGGTATCCATCGAAAGGTCAAAGAATGAGCAGAGTTGCTATAAATGTTGCACCGAAAAGGAAAATTACCCGCAACCCAACAAGCGCATTGCGCAAGTTGTGAGAAGAGAGAGAGAGTGAGAAAACAACAGCAAAACATCGTCATTTATGTAGAATTCTTTAGAAATTTCGATGGCGTCGGTTTTTGTAGTGCGTGGTAGGGGAGCTTCGCTTTGGGCTCACAAAAATAACGGTATGTTCACATAATCTCGTTGGATGTGAGATTGGTTTTAAGGTCATGTGGATGTCAGACAAAGTACTGGTCCCTGGTTCCGAAAGAAGACATGCTCGTTTTAACCAACGTGACATTTTTCTCCCGTGTCGTTAACCTGAATATTACTAAAAATCCCCGTAAATTATGTTTTGTCATTTCAAGGACGATAAATGTACAAAACAAACTCCAAGTCTCTGAAGATGCTTTTGACGAATTATTTCCCCATTGCAAATTTAAATAACATAAAAGTTATAATTTAACCTCCCCTGGGTGTATCTACCCGATTATTAATTTTTTTTTTTTTTTTTTTGTGAGAAATAAATTCATCTCCCCTTGTTCAGAGGATACTCTGGGTAATCCCTATTAGATAACTCAGAATGAACATTTTAAATTAATAACATGACAAATTGAATTTCACACAATTCTTTATGAATTCATTTGTAAAATAATTCGCCCTTTCAACAAATCATTCTAGTACTCCCCTATTAACAAACAAAATAGAAATATAATAAGAGAATTTGTCTGCTGTGAAACGAAGCGATTTGTCGGAATGAAATTCACTTCACAGCTTGTTATCCAGCCACCATAAATTCTTCCAGAAAATTGAAGGAAACGAAATGTTAAATTCCCATCCAAAATATCGTCATCAAATGTTAGGGCATCCTCTGATCCTCAGAGTCAATTTCTTCACATTTCTTCACTTTATTTTTATTTCATTCTATTTCTGTCAAATATCTTATGTAAGGCAAGTCTGCTCGGCAGCGAATTGCGTTTATGAACATAAATTTCGTGCCCTCGTAAAATTCAGCGAACAGCTTTAAGTAATAAAGCCGAGACTTATTCGTTGATAGGCATACGTTTTATTACCCTCCATCTAGGTGACCTATGATATTTTGGTAATTCGGGAAGTAAACAGACAAAGTTACTTAATTTTGCTTGTGGATTCCCGAGATACTCAAGTATCTGAAATGTATTCTTTTTATCGGCCCACCCTCGAAGAAGATAAACTTGCAATATAAATGTTTCATTGGATCACACTGAATCCGTTTCTCTATATGCGTATTTAAACATTTCAAGGATTTTGCAAAAGGGCAACGAGGTTAGATACTCACAAAGGTTCTTTTTCCTTTGAGATGAAAATGCACTACGCGACTGATTTCGTAGTAAAATAATACTTGGAAGGACTGCCTAAGTTCTTATATTCCAAGGCAAGGCAAATAAATCTAGTAGTGACTCCAAATGAATTAACTAACTGACTCATTGAAGATCCCACAATCGGCATTTCCGATATGCATAGGAAATAAGTAAGTAACTAAGTATTTACAGTAACTTTAGGTTAGCTACCAATATGTACTGGAACAATAGAATGCCGGCTATAGTATCCAACAACCCCAGCATGTTCCCCCAAATAAATAAAATATTTCGGAGGAATACTCATAATGAGTTTCAGTGTCTCCAAATACCACGAACTGAAGACAACAGACAAATGCTAAGAAAAATAGGTATGAATCCGAAGAACGCCACCCTAAACGAAGAACTCTTTGTGATTGAACAAAAAGGTGAATGCGATGGGAGCTGTTTTTCAGGAAGTGTACAGGGTGAATGATATCGTACGCCGGGACCACGACCTGGAGGACAGAGCTCTACTAAATGACCGACTCCTTCAATATGACATTTCGTAGTGGCGATCAGAGAATTTTGGTCTTATCAAATTCAACGAAGAAATAAAGGCAAATGCCGTTATCAACACAGCCTATAAATACCTGTGGGGGTTCTTTTAAGCTTACCCGAAGAACCCCCCATAATTGCAACCCAACTCCCTTGTTTTTCGCTAATGTAATTGCATTAGCACCTGAAAAAATTTCCTTTTCCAAGGACATTTAATGCATACAAAACATTATCTAAAATTCCTAAAACGAATTTGTCCACTGTCTACTTACTGTAAAACCCCCATAACATTCAGCCAATTCCTTAACTGCACTAATGCAATCGCATTAGTGCCTGAAAATGCTTCACGCATCATATATATCAAATCTATGATTTTAAAAAGTCCCTTTCATGCATTCTCTTCGCATATAATTCTCTGTAAGAATTTCTTTCAACCTTTTCAAGAATCCCAGGCAAATTTCAATTTTCCACACCTGCACCGCAATGTCCACCCAGCATACCTGAAATATTTCCTTTTGCAAGGACATTAATGCATACAACGCGTTAGATAAGGTTCCTGGAAATAATTCTCTAAAGTGCATATGGAATCATGAATCCCAGCCAGTCGGCACCCTTTGTCTGTGTTAAAATCCATGTTGGAAAGCTTGTTTTTACAGATGCCATAAACCAGATTTCTAGGCATGTAAACATGCATAGGATTCAACTCATTGTTTGTTTTTGCACTAACAAACAATCTTCAATTTCTTTCCCTGCCGCAACTAATTACGGTCTGCCAAAAACCGGCGATAGTTCTGGAGCACAGTTTTTAAGGACTATTGCTGGTACTCCGTCTGGGCCGGTTGCCTTCCCAGTCCACGTAGAATGCGTTGAATAGTACGCGGGCGGAAACGCAATCTCGCGTCGAAGACCGCACCGCCGCTATCACAGGTGGCTCCCAAAGACCGGCATCGAGATTTGAATTCGCGAACGCATTGGCTCTGTCTTTTGAATTGTCCCGCTGCCCGTCACTAACGGGAGAAAACAGGAGAAAGTGAAAGTATTGCTGATAGTGCTCGCTATTGATCAGAAGGGACGCGAACCTCTGTCGTTGTAAGCCTTCTTCACGGTATCAATCCTGGTGGCGCGCATTTCTAATTCTAACAAAATTTGTTCTGTTGACCTCGATGGGGTTTTAGTGCCTTTGCTCAAAAACTCTGTTTTTTGCCCCTGTAATCTGCTCACATTTTTATCAAACCAAGGCTTATCAGATAAGTTGCGTTTGATAGAATGCTTAATGTAAATAAAGAAGAATAATCTCTGTGATCGACTCCGCTCATGCGATAACATCCAAGTCTTTAAAACACACCTCCGACCACGGAAGGTATGTGAAAGGATCTCGCAAATCGACACAGATAACGGCCCCATACCTCCATACATGGCGAAACTGCTTAGGTCAGTTATTCGTTTGAAATGCAAGTGGTTACGCAACTGATACCAAGCAGTGATCAGAGTTACCGAGTGGAGCAGCAACCTCCATGGTATAAATGCTCGGCTCAAATGTCAAAAACAGATCCAGTATGCTCGAATAATCACCTCGCGTATCTGGCACTGGCGTAGGTTCCTCCACGAGTTAAGTCAAATTGCGACTAACAGCGAACACCTCCGCTAGCATCTCACCCTCGTTGGTTCTGTTACAATACCATCCGGAGTTGTGTACATTAAAATCATCAAGGACAACAATTTCAGAAGCCGGGTGGTTGATCTGTATCCAGTCGACAGTACGTGAAAGATGTTTGAAAAATGTCGCTGGTCGATCGTCATTCGTGGAGCGATTAAGACAACAAAGAAATTTAACAGAATTCCCCAGCACGACCTTCAACCACATGATGTCTAAGTTATTGGGCTCTAGCGCCTCTATCTTTTGGCAAGCCAAATCGGAACATGTGAAAATGCAGACTCAACTCTTAAAACGGAATGTCGAATGTAAGTCGTATCCTGAGTAACAAAGATATGTCGAATAAGTTGACGAATCGACATGGGTCTCAGTTAAGGCAAGGATATCAGGCTTCGCTCTTTGCAAACATTGGTGAACATTTACATGAAATGTGAAATAACATTCATATGGGTGAAACCGAAGCCCCTGATGTTACAAAATGCTGTTACCAGTCGAACATCGATAATCTGATGACGAATTTCTTAAAGGTCGATTATTTATCATAATATTTGCATGATGTTCCCTCTGACATAGCCCCCCCACCCTGGTTTACTACCGGAATTCTTTATCTCAGAAGGTAGGTACCATCATGATTTATCTCCGCTTCAGTTCGGGCCATCAGCCATACATCCGATACATAGTCGAAAATTTCTCCCGACGATATCATGGAATGAGTGACGGCGTGGTATCTCACCTTGGGACCGACTTACCACCTAAGCCAACCTTTTGTCGAACCGGTCCATCAGTGAAGCTCTGAAATATGCCTAGGGATTTCTTCCGGCCACTTCACCTCTTCACGTAGCCTATAGCTTGATGGGGTGGTATTTTGCCGGGCGTTGGGACCCAGTGGGGTTTCTAACAGATACACACACAGTACACAAGCAAATAGTGAAATACAACTCAGAAAGAAAGCTGAATAAGCAAAAAGCCCCAGCCGTATACCAAACAATAACCTAACAATTCCACATCAGTTGAGTGTACTTGAGTTTAAAAATCGAAGTCTACACGCAGCAGAGGCCTGATGTCCTGAGCATTAGTTCAATTTTTAGTAATTTTAATCTTAATAACGTCGGTTCGAATCGCACGTTCTTCACTCTCGTCGCAAACACTATAAGCCCACCTACCACAAGAACCTTTACCTGCTTCGTACGACAAGCCGACCTAGCTGTGAGTATATTCTAGCGCCCTACTCACAAAGCAAGTATATAATGAATTCTTTTTTTTTTTATTGTGTTCTAAATTCTCCGTCGAAGTTCGTTTTAGTTTAAATTTTCAATCCGGACTAAATCACTGGAAATTTGGTGCATTCAAAGTAAACTTCAATTACGAAAACTAGTTTTACGAAGGTGGTTTCCGACCTCAACGTGAAGATAGTAGCACTCGTCAATAAAAGCTAGTGAATGTAGTTGTGCATTTTTTGACAGTTACTCGCCAAAATGTCTGCCATTTTGGACCCGTAGTTTTTATTTGGCAGTCGTTTGAGTGAGTCGATGTGAGTGTTTTTGTGAAAATGGACAAAATTGAGTACCGAACTATCATTAAATTTTTGTTTTTGAAAGGCAATACGCCTACGCAAATCAAAGATGAGTTGGACCATCATTTGCCACAGTGAAATTTTGGGCAGCTGAATTTAAATGTGGCCGTGAGAGCTTGGTAGACGATGAACGTTCGGGACGTTCAAAAACTGCAAGAACTGACGACAATATCGCTAAAGTTCACCAAATAGTGCTAGACTACCGCCGAGTTAAAGTGAGAGAGGTAGCAGAGGCTATGAAAATGTCCAAAGAACGTGTTTGTCATATATTAAATCAAGATTTAGGTATAAGACGGCTGTCCGCCCGCTGGTTGCCGCGTTTGCTCACGTTAGACCAAAAACGTGTTCGAACGAACATTTCCGACGCTCTGTTGGCACAGTTTAGGCGCAATAAATCCGATTTGGGGCCGATTAATTACTGTCGATAAAATTTGGATACACCATTATACGCCCGAATACAGTCAAAACAGTAGAATGCAAAGGGGGAATCGGCTCCAAAAAAAAGCAAAAACTGTTTTTTTGGCTGGGAAAGTGATGGCGACTGTTTTTTGGGATAGTCATGGAGTTATCTTAATCGGTTGTCTTCAAATAGAAAAAATGAGGCGAAATGTATTCAACCCCACAATGGTTTGTGCGGTTCGCAGCACTGCCACAAGCATACTACGCATCATTACTTGACCAACTGAAGACAGAAAAGCGGTTGCCATGGCGAAAATCCACGAATAACGGTTTGAACTTCTTGACCATCCGCCTTGCTCACTGGATCTAGCCCCAACCGACTTCTTTTTGTTCCCTAATCTAAAAATTGCGCTCGGAGGACAAAGATTTTCGTCAAATGTTAAGGCAATCACCTTCGTGAACAGTTATTTTGCAGAGAAAAACGCCGAGTACTATTTGGACGGGAAGGGAGATGGGAGCATCGCTGGGAGAAGTGTGTAGAGTTACAAGGAGACTATGTAGAGAAATAAAAATAAATTTTAAGACAAAATGTCTTGTATCTTTGTTAGGGCAGAAACTTTTCAGCCCACCCTCGTATTTTCGAGCATCATGACTTACAAAGACAATTTAATATAAAAGAAATATATTATAGTGAAAATTATGCCCGCCACAAACCCACGCACGCATGACACAACCTCCTTACCATTGAGGCGGTAAATACACAATTACTAATCAGACTATAAGAGCTTTCAGTTGAATAAGTCGAACAAAACAGAGGAAAACCGAAGGGGATTCAAAAGGGAAAAAATGAGTGCAATGTGCACATCCAGAACACAAAACTCATTCCCAACCAGAAAGTGAATACTACCATAAGAAGAGTAGAAATTTCTGTGCATTTATGAAGAATATCAAACTTGATCGCTCATCATTAGTGTTGTAGTTAAAGTGGATGCATTTCCTTTAAAACTCCTAAGCTGCGTTGGTTGGTTTCAAAACTAATTTAGATTCCATTTTTGTGGTGAGGAATAGAAACATCAATAGCTAGGGGGACCGAGAGAAAGTTGCGTTGGATCATTTAATCGGTGTTGAACATCAATGCTAATCATACCCTCTAAAATAATTCTCCTAAAACAAAAGTTATTTATTATTCCACTTCATGCGGAATCAAACATTTTTTTGATTACCCTGTAGCAAACCCTCTAAAACCAAATGAAGATATGTATTCTTTATTGGTTTTAGAGATATGTGGCTGCCAAATAACGAAATATACATAATGGTATTAGATGGGGCAAGATAGTAACATAAGACAAAGTCGTTTTAACTCACTGGGAAAATTAATTGCGATAAATTAAAAAAATTACCATTACTAGACGCGAGTGTTTAGTGTTTACAATACAAAGGAGATGTCACTGACATTGTGTTTACTGGAAGTGTGACCTCATCAGGTGAGTGTTTTCCAATACTATTTGAGCAAATAAAATGTCGCAATACATTTTCCCACAAAAAATTAATTAAGAAAAAAGAAAAACGGTAGACAAAGCTGTCAAGATTCCTACCAAATTCTGTTTCGTTCTACAAGTGTTCTGCCACACTAAGATCGAGACAAGTGAGAGCAGCTAAATAAACCAAAAGGCACAAAAAATAATTCAAGTAATAATTAATAATAACTTTAATACTTAAAGAATAATTATGTTAAATACTATATATAAATATTCATAAATAAATAACGAGTGATAGCAGAAAACCACGGGTGAAAGTGTGGGGTACGAGATCGCGACGCCAGCATGGGCGAGAGTTCTGTAGCGATTCAACAGATACACGCACAATTCACAAGCAAAAATAGTGAAGAACACCGAACGAAAAATCAAATAAGAAAATACATCAGAGCCGTATACCATAGCGATAACATAACAATTCACATCAGTGGAGTATAGTTGAGTTTAAAAATCGAATTCTAAAATCGGCCAGTAGCTTGATGAGTTACGCTTAGATTCAATTTTTGGTGATTCTAACTGTCATGGCGTCAGTTCGAATCACACGTTCTTCACTATCATTTCAAACGCTATAGTTCCACTTGTACTTTTAAAGAGATGTTCTTCTTCACTCTTCGGACAACTGTGAAAGTTCCTACATATGTCACATTCAAATAGTCAATTCCCCAATAGATGGCATGTACCGAATGTTTAACGTATTCCCAAAAAGGGCGACTCATATTCTCTCTCTGTCTATGTACGCATTACTCTAACTTCTAGTCTGTCGAATGTTATGAAATAATTGATTAATCGTCGACCTTACTAACAAACAACCGTCTTAATCCACGTTAATGTGGACTTTTTAACAACGTTACATGTTAAGACTACACTAAATTATTTTTCTGGCAGCTCGATCCAACTGGTTGTGCATAGCGTAAATTTGCAAAACAGTACTGGTGTACCCCACGGTTCCGTGCTCTATTCTATTTTCATAAACGATCTCTAGTCCATTACCAACAAACCAGTTTATCGTTTGTATATGGCCGCATGTTGAGTGTCTTACTCATTCGCACATGTTCTGTTGTAGCCTTTCTCTCAGGGAGTGTGTCTCCTTGTCTTTAAAAGGACGAGGAATCTATTTAATAGACCGCTCCTGAGAAGGTTCGTTGCGGTCGCCACCGTGCGTCCAGGGCCTCCAGGAAGAGTGACGACCGATGGTTGAATACGGGCTTGGGAATCGGCCAAGCCCAATAAAAAATCAATCACCAGTATTTCCAGTATTTAAAACTCAATTTATTTATCAATCTTATTTACCTTATAATTTTATTTAGTTTATAGGCGTCCTTACCAATCGGACCTCAATTGAGACTGATCCTCGAATACAAAAAAAAAAATTGGGTGGCGAGAGGCCGACTTTGGCGAGACAAGAACAGATGTGTCCTTTATCTTGTCTCTGGCTTCTGGTCATCTTGCAATAACCAGAATCACCCACATCCGTGAGGATGTTGAGCTCGGTCTCGAGATATCTGAAAAAGAAAAAGGGGGGAGGTGTAGCGTTCTACGAACGCACAATTCCGCGCAGGTAAGGTTCCTACCTTCAAAGAACTTACTTACCGGATAACGCAGCGCACGTGCCCACAGACCCGCGGCCAATAGTCATTACAATACCTGTAACAAAGGTCATAGGAGGCTGCAAAATGCGAACCGATATAAAAAGATGGGTGCGATGGGGGATGGGTGCGAACATACAGGGCAAAGTTTCTGATTGCTTTCAACCCGGCGAAGGCCAGGACGATCCTTGTCCTTGTTCAATCCAAGTTGACATGCAGTCTCCACGTGACACCCCTGGATAGCTACTTTGACACCCGCCAAGTAGTGAACCAATGCATGCAGCGACATCCTGAGAAAGGTTGGCGCAAGGCTAATAACCAGGCCCGTAAAAATGAATTATTATGGCAAATTTAACAAGCCTCGGATATGGACCGGATACACGACGACGACCACGGAAACGAAAATGGCTAAATGATTTAAGGATTTTTTCATGGAACATACGCTTACTATACAGAGCTCGAGCTGCACAGCAGCTAGCCGATGCCCTGTCCGAATATAAGGCTGACATAACAGCATTACAAGAAATAAGATGGACGGGAGTGGTGTTTTTCAAAGAAAAGAGTATGACATTTATTACAGCTGTCACGCAAAACACCATGTGCTCGGGGTAGGCTTTCTAGTCAGCCAAAAACTGAAGCCTGCCATCATCGGCTTTAATGCAATAAATAAAAGGCTATGCACTCTTCGCGTGCGAGGCAAATTTAAGAACATAAGCCTCATAAACGTTCACGGACCTACAGAGGAGTCCCCTGACGACGAAAAAGAAGAATACTGTTTACTATCCAGTTAATGGCTTAGTAAACAGTTTCTATGCCGAGTCGTGTTATAGCGGTTCTACGGACCATACAACTCCTTACAGGTTGAGTTATCCTTCCGCCAAGGAACTCTACTCACTTTTCGCAGCACACGTGCCCCAATAGTCATTACCATACCTGAAATAAAAGGTAATATGACATTGCAGCGACGTTGAATCCGATATCAGAAAGCAAAGAACTTAACGTTCAAAAGCTTCCAATATCGAGTTCAACGCATCCATACATCGTATGCAAGAACAATTTCAAAAAGGGCAGCAAAGCGTTGCATCTAAGCAATGCGCTAATGCAGGAAACCGTCGCATGTAAATCGACCACCCATCCTAAGCATCAACGCGATGTTTCCCACGAAATACCATTGTCGGTAAATAAACCGAACAACGGATGCATACGCTGGTAGCTAAATGCAACTAGCACCCAAATCCCTGGCATGACCTAATGCAAAAGCACACTTATGCAAACAAGGCATACCGTTTCGCTGCCGTCCAATGGTCACGCAATCATAAACATCTTAACGTAGAGTGCTCGCTAGATGTTTATGATTCGAAAAGCCTAACAAAGGAACGATACCAATCCCACGGTTCTTTTTTATAACCCATTGGAAACACACAAGAGCATTGTTAGCTTAACCCAGATGGCTAACCTAAACATATCCCATAGTCCGTGCACCCATCTGAAGTGCATGCCAGATGCGTAGTACAAATAAACTACGGAAAGATCGGAGAATAAGCGGTGGCATCCGATCCTTAAACAAAAGAAACAAGATTCCGACCACCAGCAACTCATGGTGATGATGATGATTATGAGGTGAGAATTCTCCTTTCCAGATCCTATGGGAAATTCTTCTTTTGACATGCAAAAGGGAAATTTTATGCTGTTAACAGATTCGATGGGAAAGTCTGTTAGCAGATTGGATGGGAAAATTTTCCTTTCCAGATGCGGGTTGAGTAAGTCGAATGGGATTTTTAGGATGGAGAGAATTAGTCTAAATCGCATAGTCGCCCAGGATGGTCTAACGAGTGAGTCCCAACAAAGATAGTCGAACTGCGAGGATCTCTAACGAAGGGATACTAATAAAGATATTCGAATCAGGTCGTGATAGAAGTTAATCGAGAAGGTCAAGTCGTACGTGCGCTAAAATTTAAACCGAGTAATTTGTGTTTAGTTAGTGTGCCTTAACCGTGTTAAAACTTTAACGGAGTAACGTGCGTTTACTTTCGTGTGGGTAACTGAAATTGTAAAATCAGATAGTTTCTTAAAACATTCTGAAGTTAGATTTTGGAAAACAAGATACAAGTTATACTCTAGACGATAAGTGTAAAACAAGGCAAACGAGATCAATAAAAGTAAAAATTCAATAAAGAAAACAATTTCCCGTGTTTCATTGTGCTGTTCGCTCCGTTATTGTTCTGTGTGTTAGCAGTGTTCGGCGGAACGCTGCAACCAAAACCATCAACTGAAGGACAACAAACTTTGGCCAAAGTGTCAACCTAAGGAACCACAATAATACCGCCAAAGTGTCCTTTGGTCGCCGTGCAGGCGGAGGACGATTGTTCGGACTTGCATTATGTGTGTTTGGATACGTTGTTGACTCCAAAATGAATGTCACTTTTTTCCAGGTGGAAAGTACTTTGGGGACAAATGACTGGGCACGTGAAGTTTGGATATATAGTATGTTCCTTGGTGGAACGAAGGTGTAGGAGGTATTAAGGGGTGACGGGGTGCCCGGTGGCAACCGTAACTCGTGTCCTGCAAGAAACACTTCATCCCATAGAACTTGGCTAGAATTTACAATGCATCCGTTATATCCGTCTTAAAATAAAACTCAATTTCCATGTTTGGCTAGGCGCATTTAAAACAGTCCTGCACGTACGAGAAAGGATGCAAAAACGGCCAATGAAAAACATAGAAAAACTACTGCCTACACGGATTAAATGTATTCTGCCTGAACTTGTTCTACAGATGTTATCACAAATATTTTTCCAGTCTACTCGGAGTTACACTCCTACTCCCCGAGTATTCACCCAAGAAAGCTATCAATCAAAGAATACTCCCCCGTTCACAATAAAGGTCGGTTTTAGACGGTCAGATGAACACGGGAAATCGTTGCTCATTCCAACAATGTGAGCGTGGAACCCCCTTCAAGGTCATGTGTTTCTCCACGACCATTAACAAGACATGTGCATTGACGCCTACTTTCCCAGCCCATCCTCACTTCCGCCTACCCTGTGAATTTACAAAAAAAAGGGTATGAATTAAAAGACTTTTTTACGTGTATCTTATAGAACAAAACACATATTCACATGGTTCATTATCTAATGAACCATTGAGTATCAAATAGCTACAACGTCATTACCATCTAACTAAGCGACCCCCGAAAGGTCATAATTACACGGTCCTTTTTTAATGACAAACAACAACCGACGGTACGAAATCATCTAAACCGTATAATCAAGTTACACAGCTAATGTGGCACATCAAAATCGTTGCACATTTCCTGCCAGAAGCAACAGGAAGTCATCAATAATTCGGTGTAGCGATGACCGGATGAATTAAAACCACCGGCACAGAAGACCAGTTGTCGGAGGCCAGGTGGACTGTTATACGAGTACATTAGAGATGTTTTAGAAAAACAAAACAGGCTGCCGAGATTCTCGTCTATCAAAATGTTGCACACAATCTATTTTTGGATCTAACTTTTTCCACTCATTTTCTCCACACCGACGGAGACCGGATCTGTTGTTCCCATCTGAAATTGATTGTACTCGCATCGACCGGCCCCACGTCACTTGAACTCCAGCTCGAATCAGTAAGTCAAAACTCTCAGGCACCGCGGTGGCCACGAAGGACAAACCTCATCACTTAATCTCCACTCATGTGGAGTAAATAATAATCCACTGGAGACGATATTTGTTTACTAGACACAAAACTATTACTCAGCCGGTAGTATGTGGGTTTTTATGAGACGACTTCAGCTGAATGTAAGTGGTACAAATAAAGGTCCCATCAGTAGGCACTACACAGGGGGAGGGATGAAAATTATCATTTCGTGAAAGCCCTCGAATGCATCTATTCCAACACACAATTCTCCATTGCTCAGCATAATGAAATTGTTTCTCCACGTTGTGTGGTTGCGTTCCAATGCCCCAACTGGATGCGGACAGAAATGATACCAGCCGCAGATACATGCTTTCACATCGGAGTACCGGTTGTGTGTCGTCAACGTTCGGTGCCTAAAAACTACGAGCAAAAGCCTACTCTTAGTCCTGCTGGTGGCTCAGCAGTTTGTTGCCTTTCCATCTTCGATGCTTTTTTGGATTGTGCTATTTTGTACCTTTTCCAATGTGCAACTTACTCAGCATCCATATCTGATGTAAAGTAGATGAAGTCCGTATCCATATATGACCCGGTAAATGACGTAGACTAGGTGATTAGAGAAAGAAGAAGTTTTTTATTTTTGTTTTGCATCGCTCAGAGGTTCAAAGAACTCGAACGTAAGCAGTATCTGGAGAGGGATTCAATTAAATGTGATCTGGGGAGCATTTTAAAGAGACTTTGGATAACTTGGACTTTTGCACAGCTTGATAACTTTGAACGTCACTGCTATGGAAAATTAGGTCACCATTGGTGTTTGAATTGGACAAACAAGCAGAACATAGCTGGCAGCAGCTTAGTTTGTTTTGTGCTTCGGCTTAATGTATCTCTATTAAAGGAGTGGGACGAGGGAAAATTGTTGGATATCTCGTTTGGAACTCAGGCGCTAAAAGAGAAGCACAATGTAAATTGAAGTCATGAGGTTTCATTACTGTTGGGACATAGTTGTTATAACACTTCTTACTCCCAAAACCATTACCAGCAAAGTGGAGTACAAATAAAGATTCTACTTGAAAACCCTGTTTGCGAAGAGTAAAATGAAATGTTAATTGAGTTTCGAACCCTCGATGAAGCTTAAACGTCTTTTCGGTATCGAAGCCGAAATCTTTTCTTTTTACAAAACCAATGGAGATGCCGGTTTTTAAGGAAGCCTTAAATATCAAAGCACAATAAAGAAATGGAGGACATACGTGAGTAGGCAGAGTTTTTCACATTCATGTGATTCGAATAAAGAAGGATTCTCTATATTTATAGATGCGCGTGATATTAGTTATTAAATTGTACTGAAGAGTAAATACTGTTTAATTGACGGGTAAATATTTTACTGCGTTCAATTGGACAACGAACCACGATATCATCTTTACTAAAGAAATAGGCAGAAGTGAAATACAAAATACAAGCTCAGGCGATTATCGGCTGTGATAATATCTACAGCATATATATATAGGTGTTATAGAGTGGATGTTTGAAAAAAAATAATGGGACGACCAGCATTCCATGAACTTTCAATGTTAACGTCGCCGCGTTCGCACAGTAGATAGATTGAATCGCGTCCTTGAGTCCGTACTAGTTTGGACTTGGTGCAGTTATTACGTCAGTGTTGACAGTTTCTGAAGTGAAGTATTGTTCATGACGTGCGTAATCCTATGCTCCGGGCGAAGTATGAACAACGTTTCCCCATTAAATTTGTTTGGGAGCCTTCATAAAGAAATGGAATGTAAAATACTAGATCAAGTGATCTTCAGCTGTGATAATACCTACAGAAAATGTATAGGCGTGATAGGATGTGTGTTCGGAAACTAACGCTTATTTCAAAGGCCTTGAAGAAATCTATTATTTGGAAGGAAAAAAAACATTGTGAAAACGCTGGACTAAATGTATCAAACTTAAAGGAGATTATGTTGAATAATAAAATGATTATTTGGCAAAAAAAAAATCTTTTATTCAAAAGGTCACTGGCTTATCAAGCAGCCATCGCACCACGCATTTGAAGTCAGATCATTTTCAAGTCACCACTCACTGAACATGTTTTCAGCAAAACTTACATATGCAACTTTCTTCTTCCATAATTTGCATACCGCGAAGGATGTAATTTATGTGGGCAGCGTCTGAATATAAGCCAATTTCCCTAACTCACACCATGTTGGCGATGAATCACGAATTCCCAGTAAGGGGCAAGGCAAGCGCTAACATACGGTGGCGGTTCCGCCAGATCCCACGGCTCGCCTTCCTGAAAAAACCCCCATAACCACAACCCGGGTCTGCACCAGCTTTCGCTAATGCAATTCGCATTAGCATCTTAGATGCTTCACGCATCAAACAGACCCAATTATTATAACCCTAAAATCCCTATAGAGAAAACTTACCTTCATGCATCCCTTCGCATACAATTTTTCATAAGGTTTCTTTGTTTTCTTATTTGGTATTCTGAACCAATTCGGCACCAGACAAATTCCTGTAAACAAAATAATTCGGATTGCAATCAATGTAACCGTCATGACAGGGACCATAAATATCGCGCCGTCTATTTTCCCAGCCGCGTCATATTCCTTTTCATACACATTGCCTGGCAACCTTTTTTGTTTGTCTTACCAACAAACAACCCAAGCAGCTGCATATAATTAGCGCAATAGACGCTGAAACCAAATTCTCCAGCATTTCCTAATGCAAATATGAACCCGGTTTCTATTGCAGCCAGAGATGCCATAAACATCCAATTTGCTTTTAGCACCTTTTTCTCCTAACGTCGAAAATAGCGACGAGGCATCGTATAAACATGACCCTCATTAAAGAGCGAACCATTTGGTCGCCTTTTCTTTTGTCCTTGCCGCCTGCCTGTTTCGCTGTTCCACTGCACGTGTGAATAGCATTGATCTCAACGATCCCACACATACCACCATGACCTGTATTACAAGATCTGGTTTCCTATACCACCAAGAGAGACTTTACGTTTCCCTGGTGGTAGGTAAAAAACGATATCCTTATTGGTGAGGATATCGTTTGAGTCGTATTCCAACCATCGAGCAGTGCGCGTCGTCTTTTAACCACCGCCGCGTGCACCCGGGGGTGTCCACACCCCCGAGAGTTAGTAACGAACCATTTTGTCGAGTTAGAGTTGAGTTTTTCCGAGCAAATCCATTTGTGCAAACGGCAGACTAAGAAAGAGTCGAGACATTTTCCGATACAATTCGTGCGTTTTCTATAGTTCAGTGAATTTGTAATCATTATTAAGCCTAAAACGTAAAATTATAACTTGTACCAAAGCGGGATCTAAAATTTTAATAGAATATAATATTTAAACATACAAATAAGATGAACTTAATGGAATTGGAAGTGCACTAGTAATAGACAAAATTGCCGAGAACAATAAAAAGACCAATACAAAAATAGTGTGTTTTACGTGTTTACTTTTGGTGTTCGTTTTGGTGGTTGGTTGCGAACAAACGTGGCGGCGTTTCGTTCCTTTGCCGCGGAACCTTAGTGACAATACACAGTGAATGAAGGACGGAGGAGGAAGTGAACGGAGTGCCCGTGTATTGGCACAATACTTCCTCCCCACAATACCATTTCCAGGGAAATGACGATCAGCGGCGCACCGATTCCAGGAAGCCACTAAGAAAAGCAGATCCCAGGAAACGAGCGAAGGAGGTGACGACTGTGGGCCTATATAAGGCGCGCACATTCGATGAAGCAGCTAACTGCGGACGAATTATCCGAGATCGTAAGATCAGGAAATAACAAAAAGTCAACTGGATTAGATGGAATCCCACGTCTTCTATTTAAAAGGCTACGCCCACCGAATCTACTTCCCATCCTCATTCTTCTTAATCACATAATTAATGCATCGCACTTCCCAGAGAACTGGAAAACTGCGGTAGTAATTCCTATTAAGAAGCCCCGTAGTAGTAATAGCCCTTGCAATTATCGTCCAATATCCCTATTAAGTACACTAAGTAAGATACTGGAACGCAAGATCTACCAAAATCTTCTCTCATTTGCCAATGAGAATGCCCTCATCCCTAACTGTCAGTTCGGATTTCGTAAGCGACAATCCACATGTCATGCTCTACTAAAACTCACACACGATGTTACAACTGGTCTCCAAAACCAAAGCCCTACTGTGTGTATATCTCTCGATATTTCTAAGGCGTTTGATTGTGTCTGGATCTCAGTACAAACTGCACTCCATATTTAATCTAAACTCTCACACAACAAAGCTCTTAGCCTCATATCTTTCTGCCAGAAAATTCGTTGTGAGAAGAAATTCTTCTGTCTCAGGAACCCACACCATAACCGCGGGTGTTCCCCAAGGCTCTATTTTAGGGCCAATTTTATATCTGTTATATACCCCAGATATTCCTCAACCCATATCTCCTAATGTTGTGATGCTGAATTATGCTGATGATACATTAATTTACTCTAGCAGCAGATTTGTTAAGGCTGCAAGAAACCGCATTAACAACTTCCTCCCTAACCTATCAACATACTTTAATAAGTGGAAAATCCACCTTAATCCAAATAAAACGCAGCTCATAGTGTTCAAGGGCAAAAACGAGTACTGTACAAACAACACTAGACGCTGCCACAACAAAATTAAGATTCAACTGAACAAAACTCTGATAAAACCCTCCAAAACCCTAAAATATCTGGGAATCACTTTTTCTAATAACTGGTCTTTTTCCTCCCACATTAAAAATTCCCTTCAAAAAGCCACAATTCAGCTTAATCTCTGTAGAAGAGTAATGTGGAAACCTAATAGTCTCTCTCACAAAGTCAAACTGCTCATTTACAAACAAATTATCAGGCCCACACTCACGTACGTGTGCCCATTGTGGTACCATATCACTCCCTCCCAAATGGAGAAATTACGAGTATTCGAAAGAAAATGCTTTAGGTATGTCTCTGGGTTACATCGTCGTCCTAACTCCTATAAGTACTATAGTAACTTCGGACTCTACAATACCGCTGGTATCGAGCGCCTCGACAGACGATTCCTCGAACTGTCTATCAAATTTATCGAAAACCTACAAAATAATCCCAATCCCGTAATAACCTCGCTCTTAGAGAACCCTCTAGATATCCGAACTAACTACCCCAACTGTCTCCACACCAGAGCTATCTTCGCCTCAGGCAGACTGGTAAATGATTCAAATGAGATCATATACCACAACACCGAAGTTACCCCTAACCAGTTCAAATACTGTAACGTCCAACCAGTTTCCAACATCCTACGCTTTTCCAACGAACAACCGGAGAGAAATACTCTACCTCTAACCCATAACTGACCTCATTCCACATCCTTTAATTCATAACATATATCCCATTAATTATAAAACTTTGTTTATGGCTTTATGAAAATCATACTGTAATCAGGCTAAATTAGGTTAAGTTATTTATATAATTAGGATTAAGTTTAGATTAAGTAAAGTTGAAAAAACAAATTCCTGGTTTTCTGACCTTTTCCAGGAAGATAATACCACTAAATTTATAAACACGCATCTATCTTATATCTCATAAAATATTGTTTGGAAAATGTATATTTTATTATAATAATTACATGTAAGCAATTGTTACAAAATTAATTTTAAGTCACTGTATTACTTAAATGTACGAATTCTAATTATGGTTAATAAATACAGTACAAAAAAAAAAAAAAAAAAAGATGAAGCACCGGGAGTCGTCGAAGGAACTCCTACGGAATCAGTCTTGTTCAAGACTAAGAATAAAGAGAAACAGAAAAATAATCCAAATAAATTCGAATAATAACAATTAATACAGCATTAACCAACGATCAATAAAGAATTAGGAAAAGTCTCGTTCTGTATTGGCACGTTTTTTATATTGTTTCATCATCGCTTGGCTAGTCTTCTTTCGCTAGTCGTGTTGTCTACTTTTCATCGATCAGGGATCTGTACTGGGCAAGACAAAGACGCCCGCCAATCCAGAGAAGAGTCCGGCTCTGGCCGTGCAATCCCTTTAAGGAAAAATGATCGTTGGCCGGCCAGTGCCGGAAGATACAGTACACTCGAAGAGAGACTGAGGCAGCGCTAGAGAAGCGCCGTTTGTTGGTTTCGGTTTCTTTTCGTTTCAGCAACACACCATGAGTAAACAAAAGACCGCTGTCCTTCATCAGGCATTCTGGCGATACGCAAACGATTCAATCATCCTAGTATCCCAAATGCACCTACCATCTAATGTTTACTCAGTTGAACTCTCAGGCCATAAATTCCTTTTATCCTACATAGTTCTGGATTTATTTCCAAGTAACCTCTCACATAAACAAAGAACTGCACGATCCGTTTTTCCTTTCTTTGTTTCGGGGTCATTCCCATGGCCTTGTGTATGAAAAAAACCAATGTGATCTTCACTCACCCATACACATACATTGCCAAGTCTTTCTTCCTTGTTTTCACCACGGAAAAAACACTTTCGTTCTTGGGAAAACTCACCCCAAAACGATTAAATATCGTTGAGTCAAATTTCATCCACGGACCTAGACGGTCGCTCCGCCATCCACCGTACCGGCGCGGGTACGGTGTGAAAAGTAAAGTAGAGTCGAGTCGGGCGCGTTACCAATTAAAAAAATAATTTTTCTAGTGTAGTGTAATCTAAATAAAATAGAGAAAAAGCATTGTGAAATATAAGAACCTGTCACAATAAATAAAAAGTGCGTTTTCCTTTTTACTTCGTCCTGGTGAACTCCTTGTGATCGGTGTGTTACGGAGTTGTTTCTTTTTTTTTTTTTTGACGAACAGTTGCTGCAGCGGAACTTTCCTTGTGACAATGGAGATGAGGTAGAACTCTCGCCCATGCTGGCGTCGCGATCTCGTACCCCAGTGGTTTTCTGCTATCACTCATTATTTATTTCTGAATATTTATAGATAGTATTTAACATAAATATTCTTTAAGTATTAAAGTTATTATTAATTATTACTTGAATTATTTTTTGTGCCTTTTGGTTTATTTAGCTGCTCCCACTTGTCTCGATCTTAGTGTGGCAGAACACTTGTAGAACGAAACAGAATTTGGTAGGAATCCTGACAGCTTCGTCTACCGTTTTTCTTTTTTCTTAATTAATTTTTTGTGGGAAAATGTATTGCGACATTTTATTTGCTCAAATAGTATTGGAAAACACTCACCTGATGAGGTCACACTTCCAGTAAACACAATGTCAGTGACATCTCCTTTGTATTGTAAACACTAAACACTCGCGTCTAGTAATGGTAATTTTTTTAATTTATCGCAATTAATTTTCCCAGTGAGTTAAAACGACTATGTCTTATGTTACTATCTTGCCCCATCTAATACCATTATGTATATTTCGTTATTTGTCAGCCACTTGTATTCTTTATCTTCATTTGGTTTTAGAGGGTTTGCTACAGGGTAATCAAAAAAATGTTTGATTCCGCATGAAGTGGAATAATAAATAACTTTTGTTTTAGGAGAATTAGCTTAGAGGGTATGATTAGCATTGATGTTCAACACCGATTAAATGATCCAACCCAACTTTCTCTCGGTTCCCCTAGCTATTGATGTTTCTATTCCTCACCACAAAAATGGAATCTAAATTAGTTTTGAAACCAACCAACGCAGCTGAGAAGTTTTAAATGGATTGTCTGAAGGATGCTTTCAGCGTTTTTCGAGTATTAGCCCGAGTAAGTTCTCGCTAAGAGGAGTATATTGAACGAACAAAGTTTAAAATATAAATCTCAGCAAATCCCTCTTTTAAATCGTCCAATTTTTATTTGATTAGCTCTTAAAATAATTGCACGATAATAAGACACAGTGTGCATGTCAGAATTGTTCTCTAAATCGGATAATTAATGATAATATAAACAATTTCACCCGTGCTTCTGTTTTAATGGCTCAAAACTTTGCATAAACTCACATAATAGCAATTCCCTAATTGTCTAAAGTGCTTATAACCAGACTTAAATTTTTGGACTTTTTGTTTATCGATGGGATTATCATTGTCATATCAGCAAAGCAGACGTCTTCTAATAAAACTTAGTGTTTTGGTCCATTTTCGACCACGTTTCAGATTCCAAAACCCCCTTTTGTGCGCGAGTTACGACTCCAACCTGCCCACAGCCCACCAAAGCCGCAACAAGTCCAAGAAAATCTATAGGTTAAGTATTAGAGTCCTCAAAGTATATAATAGCCACCATCACAATTGCAACGATAATCAACAGAAACCAACATTACCATCACCAATGCCCCACCAGATTTCCAAACACAAAACACCAATAGCGGTCACATAATGTAGTCCAGTAACCCAAAGCAAAGGGTGTTCTAATTGGAACATCAACAAATAAACATGCGCATTCCCAATCGTTAAGGCTGTTCCCCATAATCCTCGTCCTCCTCGACCTTACAGAATCTTATAAATGTATACGGTCCGATTGTTAATGGTGTCAAACGACTACGACCTTCGTCAAGCAGTTGCACGATCTAGGCAACTCGAGCCAGCTGCAGGTGCTACGATCTTAATCCGCACCCTTAAGATGACCAGTTCACAGCAGAGTGGATCCCCGGTCATGATTCCACGAACAGATGCAGATTTGCTTTGTTTTCTCTTCTCGCGGACAGGAGTATCCGTACAGTCGTTGGACCATCAGATTCCGCATCCATTCCTTAAACACACATGATACACAATTCGTTTCGGTTCTTGCTACGCTGTCGCGTGTATGTGTGCATCTATAATGAATTAGCTATGTAACAGGCCTGGTAGTCGTATCCATCGAATCCAAAAGGACCTGGTGCTGCCGAAAAGGGGCTGTGAAATCTAATCGAGTTTGGATGTTCAAAACGGATGGAAACGTAATAGAGAAGAGCTTTTCGGAATAAATAAAAAAATTTAAATATTAAAAAAATTAAACTATCGTTTTTTTTTGCTCCAACGGAAGTAAACGTAACCCGCGCGTTAGTTTAAAAAAAAATGCAACCGAGTTGTTAGTTGCGAAGATATAATACTCGAAAGAAGTCGAAATGCATGCAAACTTTCTCAATCGAACTGTTTATGCAATCGCTTAATGTTTCTATTCAATGTTAAATTCACCTTTTACTATAACAACTTCGTTGCATAACTCTTTACAGTTTTATCGCGTTAAAATAGATTCACCGAGGTTTTTGCAAATTACTTAATAATCTTCTCGCATATACTAAACCAATCGGCAACTTTTGATAAATTATTATTGCTTTTTTAGTATACGCTGACTTTAAGATGCTAAGTTCAATATCCCCCTCCGGAGATCTATCTTAGTCTTTCAGTTATACACTATAAGTCCGTAATCCGCTTATCATGTTTTGTATAGCTGCTGCCCCATGGTCAGCTTTGCAATCGAGGTCAGCCGCTAAATTGGCCATTCGGTTACGTAGAATTCACAATCAATAAGCTCCAAAGTGGAGCTTCGTGAGAAGGGCTAAGATGGTCTTATGAAGGCGTCTAAGTGCGGCAGTGAAGCGGATGTGAGTTGATTCAATACCAGACGGATTGCTCAATTGTATCTATAATCATGGTCAGTGTTGCACTTTGAACGGAAAGTGGGCTAAATTCGGTAAGAAGTAAATATTTCGTTGGATTTATTGCTTCGTTTTCCGATTTGTTATTCAGATACTTTGGGTAGCTTAGGATGTTAAATCTGTGATGGGAATGTGGATCAGAACAGTTGTTTGTAAATATTTTCCGTATGGGTACTAATTAAGAAGACGATGCACTGTTGTATTTTTATATTTATGGCAGTTTACATAAATCAGTTTGAAAAGATTGCTTCATTCTACCTGAAATAAATATCGAAAAGATGTCGTTAAATGTAAGGTCAATAAAGTGATATTTATAACTATGGGTTGAATTGCAATGCCCGATGTAGGACCCTCTGCGTTTTTTTTTTTTTTTTTTTTTACACTAACGCACGCACAAGGGATTTTGAAGTACCCTTAAATGTCCGAGCACGGTGCGAGCCGAAGGAGAGGAAGTGGATAAGGAAAGGAGGTATCGATGTGCATTGGGCTTAAATGCCTGGACATTACGGCTATTAAAGAATATTTTGCACTGCACTATAAGATATAGAAAATACAAACACACACAGAGAATAAGCACCCAATTAATTAAATAAAACACGGAAACCTGTTTCTAATTTAATGACACTTTATTTAACTAATGTAGTTTGTCTTAAACCCCTTTAAATGGGGTACACCGAATGATAGTCCCAGCGAACATAGTCAATTGCAGTTTTTGGGGTTGAAACCATTTATTAATTTAGGTTGTCTAAAACTATCCTCTTTTTGTTGGGATTCTGAGAGAAAACACAAAACTGACACTGAAATGAATTTAGAAAACGTATCCAAACGATTTGAATTATTGCACGATGTTTTTAAATGGAATGTTTTCCGGGAAGATAAATATTAACCGCGAAAGGAACTCGACGAAGTCGTACGGTCAGCGCAAACCACCGATGTTTCTTTTCTTAATCACCGTCAAAGAGTTACTCGCCGCGTCTTTGGAAACGCGATCGGCTTTTATGTTTTATGTCCGTCTAGGACGATGGATACGTACACTCTTTTTTATAATGTCCAAACCGGACGACGTTCATACACACACACATATGCAGCTCACATATGGGCAGGAGCCGCACGGTATAAGTCAAACATGAGGGAAGTGAACTCAGCGCATAGACTAGCATCACTAAGAGTATGCTGTGTATTTCGAACGGTATCCGAAGATGCCATATTTGTTTTGGCCGGAAGGACACCACTTGACATTGCAGCTAAAGAAAACGCTGCATTGCATAAGGTCTTTCAAGAGAATCGTCGGAGAATACGGTCACAATTAGAGCTCTCAAGCCTAAGAGAATGGCAACGAAGGTGGGATTCTTCCACCAAAGGAAGATGGACCCACACCATGATACCTGATATAGAAACATGGATGAAAAGAAAACATGGCGAGTTGAATTACTACTTGACTCAACTAATATCAGGACATGGATGATTCCGGCAAAACTTGCACAAGTATAAGCATGTGAATCACCCATAACAGGCCAATTGAAAAGTCCCCGGCCTTCCATTTTTTTGGCAAAATTCGTTTTTGTTTTATCCAACATAATTCCCTTCGAGGGTGATACACTGATTATAGCGACCCTCCAACTTTTCGATACCTTTTTTGTAGTATGATTTGTCCTTTGCTTCAAAATAGGCCTCAGTTTCGGCGATCACCTCTTCATTCGACGAAAATTTCCTCCCAGCGAGCATTCTTTTGAGATCTGAGAATAGGAAATAGTCACTGGGGGCCAGATCTGGAGAATACGGTGGATGCGGAAGCGATTCGAAGCCCAATTCATGGATTTTTGCCATCGTTTTCACTGACTTGTGACACGGTGCATTGTCTTGGTGAAGCAGCACTTTCTTTTTCTTCAAATGCGGTCGTTTTTCGGCGATTTCGTCCTTCAAACGGCCCAATAACGCTGTGTAATAGTCGCTGTTGATGGTCCTTCCTTTTTTAAGATAGTCAATGAAAATTATTCCGCGCGCATCCCAAAATACAGACGCCATAACCTTGCCAGCCGACTGTTGCGTTTTTCCACGCTTTGGGGCGGGTTCATCGTGTGCAGTCCACACGGATGACTGTCGATTGGACTTCGGAGCGAAATGATGGAGCCATGTTTCATCCATTGTCACATATCGACGCAAAAACTCGGGTTTATTACGCTTGATCATCTCCAAACACTGCTCCGAATCGTCAACTCGTCGTTGTTTTTGGTCAAAAGTGAGCTCGCGCGGCAGCCACTTTGCACAGAGCTTTCTCATACCCAAATATTCGTGAATGATATGATGTACACGTTCAGTTGATATCTTTAGAGTGCCTGCTATTTCATTCAATTTCAATTTACGGTCATTCAAAATCATTTTGTGGATTTTTCTAATGTTTTCGTCGGTAACAACCTCTTTTGGGCGTCCACTGCGTTCACCGTCTTCGGTGCTCATTTCACCACGTCTAAACTTAGCATACCAATCCTTGATGGTTGATTTTCCTGGGGCGGTGTCTGGAAACTCTTCATCAAGCCAAGTTTTTGCTTCAAGTGTATTTTTTCCTTTCAAAAAGCGATAGTTTATCAACACGCGAAATTCCTTTTTATCCATTTTTTTCACAATAACAGAAGTTGCTTCACTCAAAATACTATAATTCACAAACTAATGATCCGACATCTGTCAAATTTATACACGCGTCTTTTAAAGGTGAGAGCTAACTAAAAATCATATGGATTTAATTCTAGTGCTGCCATCTATGTGTCAGGCCGGGGACTTTTCAATTGACCTGTTACTAGTATTGTGAAGGCAAAATAGAAAATGCGGAACACGTACTCACAGAGTGCGTGAGATTCGAGACAGCACGAACGATTTTGGAGAGACATACGAGACGGGCAGTTACTCCGGCTGGAGTAATAGAATACATGCTTAGTTCAAAACGGGCATGGTCCATAACCAATGGTATTCTCTGTGAAAAGATGCAGCAGTTGGGACGTGACGAGCGGTGTAACAAGTAAACTCCATCCCGCCCCGCGATGGAATATCTAAAAGAAAGTTCCGCGGGGATCAACGGGAATATGAGCCTGGCGGGAGGTGGTTTTAGTCGGTAAAAACCCGGCATGCCTCTGGGTCGGTCCAGTGGTATCTTTTGAAGATTTCCACCTTCCTACCTCTCTTTGGATCGTGCAGACCGAAGGAATGCATTCATTATTTACACACAATAGATCTTTCTTGATACACATGAGGTATGCTTCGCAGTACATTTCTTGAAAATCTTCATTATATAGATTTAAGATTATAGTTGTAAAGGAATTGCTATCCTAAATCTCTGAAATACTAGTTGTAAAATATACCATAAATGTAATTATCTACCTATCTTGAAAATCAAAATCATAAACATTGAAAATGTTTATGATCTGCGAGACCTGATTGTGTGGATGCGTGTATACAATTCTTAGAACCTTGTATTTATACATACAGCTCAGAAATAGAAAAAAAGGTCAGATTTTATCTCTTATAACTTCACATATCCTCTTCCTTAATTGCTAATTTAACCATAATTTCTCTCAACGCAGAGTCCATATATTCTAATATTCGCAGACAACACCTCCGATTGTTCGTTGACAAGTTTTCTCCAGATATCCTCCTCTCAGAAACGTGGCTTAAACCAAACTTCCGAGTATCTATCCCGAATTATACACTTTTTTCTAATCCACGAACCAGGGGACCTCGTGGAGGTACTGGAATTCTAATACACAAGAAATTCCAATTTTCCGAAATTATGTTCACCAATATAAATAATATTGAGTACACGGCAATTAAAATCTTTTGCAAAAGCAACAAAGTGCTTGTACTGTCGTCCGTATACATTCACCCTTCTCGGGAACCAAACTTCCCTAGTTCCGACATCACTGAGATAATCCAACAGTCTCTACCTGCACCTTTCATAATAGGAGGAGACTGGAATGCTCGGCATGCTTCATTTAACGACACTAAGTGCAATAAATACGGTTGCCAACTTCCAGCACTCCTTCAACTCCATCCATATATCTATGCGGACTGTCCATTACAGCCAACACGTATCTCCAATACTACTAAATCAACAATAGATTTTATCCTAAAATCCGTAGACGTCTACTCACCTAACCCCCCTACAGTATCTTTCGAATTCCCTTCCGATCATGGGTCCGTCCACACCACTGTCCAAATCCCAGCCCTCGAACCATGTTACTCATTCAATCCGATCCCGAATTTCTCCCGAACAAACTGGATAAGAGTCAATAGGGACATTGCTGCCAGTTTTACAGACTATAATTTGCCGGAGACTTCAAATCTACTTCCTGCTGAAATTGATCAAGCAGCCTTAAGAATAGATAAATACTAAAAAATGCCCTCTTCAGCCACACACCTAGATCCTTCCCTCATAATCACCTAGGAAAACCTTTACCCAACATCCTTACAAAACTGTTACGTTTAAAAAAACAGCTTAGACGAAAACTACATAGCAGTTACTCCCCTTTTATTAAAAATCAAATCCAACTCTTGACTACCCTAATAAATGGACAACTAAAACAATTTGCTGACCGGGCTTACACGTCTATACTTAAAAATATTAAACCCAATCGTGATTTATTCAAAAATATCAACAGACTAACGGGTCGAAAATTCAAACCCCGAATCGATTCTATTATCAACCCTACTGACAATCACCCAGTCCAATCAGATATTGACATAGCAAACTGTCTAGCTAATCACTTTTATAAAATCCATCAACAAACCGACTCCCTCTCAGTCTCCAATTTTCAAGATACTGTAAACGACTACATCTCACGCACAATGATCCCATCCTTCACCCCTTTCATCGCGGAATTCAACGCAACAAACAAAGCGTCTCATCCTCTAGATACTGCGACCTTCCTAACAGCAGGCAAATTATCTGAATTTATAACATCATGCAACAGCAAAAAGGCGACAGGCTTAGATGGAATTCCAAACCTTCTTTAATAAAGACTTCTCCCGTCAAATCTAGTCATAATTAACGCATCACATTTCCCAGACAACTGGAAAACCGCGGTTATAGTCCCTATCAATAAGTCCAGTCCTTCCAACAACTCCAGCAACTATCGTCCGATATCGTTTTTAAACACATTAAGTAAGATACTGGAATGCAAGATATATCGAAATCTCCTTTCATTTGCTACTGACAACGCTATTATCCCAAATTCCCAGTTTGTCTTTCGCTCACAACACTCCACCTGTCATGCTCTGTTAAAACTAACGCACTATGTCACAACTAATCTTCAAAACCAAAGCCCGACGGTCTGTATCTCTCTCGACATATCTGAAGCATTCGACTGTGTTTGGATCTCAGGAATGCTTTACAAGCTGCACTACATATTTGGATTAAACACCCATACTATCAAACTTCTTACTTCCTACCTCTCTGGCAGAAAATTCATCGTCAAAATAAATTCTTCTATCTCCCAATCGTATAATATAAACGCAGGGGTTCCGCAGGGTTCAATCCTTTGACCACTATTATACCTCCTCTATACTTCAGACATACCGCAGCCTCAATTACCCAATACCTTAATGTTGAATTACGCTGATGACACCATAGTCTACTCCAGCAGCAAGTTTGTAAAAGAGGCAAGAAATCGCATTAATAACTTCCTCCCAAATCTATCAACATACTTCAATAAATGGAAAATTCGCCTAAATCCTGATAAAACCCAACTTATAGTGTTTAAGGGTAAAAATGAGCACTGCACAAACAACAGGCGTTGCGTGTAACACGAGACTCGCGGGCGCACGTTACGGGGGATGAATCGCGATTCGATGCGCGCGCCGTTTGGTAGTTGAATTGCCACTGACTGTGAATACTCTCCCAGTTTGTTTTCTTTTCTTTGAGAGAAACGTGAAGTCTCTCTTTGTGGCGGTTTGGTGGAGAGTTGGAGAGGATCTTTCCGGTTGATCTTAGCGAGAGTGCAAATAGATCCATTATGTACCCATGCAACGAAGGTAATGGGAAAACGAGATTGAGAAAAGAGTAGATGAACAAAGGACATTATTAATGGATGCAGCTGCGTACATAGTCTGCGTTGCTATTATGAAAATGGTGCTAAAAAGGAATTTCGGTACACAGTGGTGATGTGCACCGAATCCTGCTGGCGGCAAGAGTCAGATTCTTGTTTGCATGTTTGTATGCTGAAGAATTCGATTTATGTCCACTGGACGCTAGATGCGTGTATTTGCTTTTGTCGGTTGGACAAAAGGCTGCCGAGGCCACTTGGGATGATACCTTAATGAAGAAAATGTCCTTGGTGAAGGGAATGTTTTTAGGTAACTGCAGATTTGCCAAGGGAGTTGGCGTTGGAATTGTGGGTGGTTCTTTGCGTAAGGCTAGAGAACCCCCACAATATGTTGCGCCTATGTTTTAACGACGGAATTGATTTACTCGCAGCTGGGTCCCCAATAAGTTTCACTGCTCGTTTTTGCATCCTATGGAGGATATGTAGTGCAGTTTTGGATGCGCCTGGCCAAATATGGGAGTTGAACTCAATTTTGGGACGAATATACGCCTTGTAAATAGTGCCCAGGTTGGATGGAGTGAAGTATTTTTTGCATCTCTTAAGGAACCCCATGCATTTGCCCGCACTTTTCGCGGCTTCAAAAATGTGGTCGCTCCAATTAAGAGTCGAATTAATTCGAATGCCGAGAATTGATAGTTCCTTGGCTTCGTCGATGCAAGTGCCATTTATCGACAGTATATTTACTTTGGGGTTCGCCTTTGACGACAACAGACAGCACTGAGCTTTTAACGCATTGAACTCTACTCGGTTAGATAATCCCCACTGATATATCTTGTTGAGATCGGAATTCAATGTATTAAGCATAACATGCTGATTGGTATTGATATTCGAAGAGTTTGGTCGGGAATGTTCGTAAGAGTATGAGAAACTCAATGTACTATCATCGGCAAACGAGTGGATTGGGTTGTGTGTAATGGACAAGAGATCACTTATAAAGATGAGGAAGAGAGTGGGTGAAAGTACTGAACCTTGGGGAACACCTGCATTAATTTGATGGGAGACAGATTTGACACCATCAAGAACCACTTGGATTAAATGGCCAGAAAGATAGTCTCTTATCCATTCGATCAAGAAATTGTCCACTCCATATGAATGTAATTTTGATAAAAGGGCTGGACACCGAACTCCGTCGAGATATCCAGTGCAACAACCTTGCTTTCTCCGAAGTAGTGGTTGGAATGGCTCCACTTTTCGGTAAGGTACGCCATCAAATCCTCTGTGGACCTGTTGCTACGAAAGCCATATTGGCGGTCATTGAGGAGATCACTTGATTCCAGATATTTCGAAAGTTGAAGGTTAATCAGTTAATCAGTGATTCCATTACCTTTGAGAGAATCGAAGTTAGTGCTATGGGTCGATAAGAAGAAAGGGATAATTTATTACCCTTTTTGGGAATTGGCTGAATGTTCGCTGACTTCCATCTATTTGGAAAACGGCCAGTAGAATAAGATAAATGGAAAAGTTTCCGCAGTGGTTTAGAGAGTGAGGAGTAACATCTCTTGAAGAGAATTGGGGGAACGCTATCAGGACCAACGATTGGTTTGCGTTTAGCTCTTTGAGTGTGCGGGGAACAATACGCGGTTGGAAGCGAATCTGGCTCATGGTGTGCTGCTTATCCTCAAGTTGAGGCGGAACTGATGTGGTATCAGGCAGCGTTGAGTTGACTGCAATATGTGCAGCAAGTAGAGTCGCTTTCTCCATTGCACTGGTGACTGGTCTGTCATCGACTATTAGCAAATCAAATGGGTGACGAGAACGAGTTTTGGATGTTCTTCACAAATGCCCAGAAGTTTCTACTACCATTATAAACATTGAAACTTCCCGATTAGCCGGGATCAACTAGATATGCCGAGAACCGCTCTTCTCCCCGAACAACGAAACAGCAGGCACCAACTACAGGTCACAACATACAGCAACCGAATCATCACCACAACCGATATAAAAACAACAACCCAGCCGGTTACCTAACGGAATCCTTTTACAACCCGAATCAACGGAAACTTGGAGAACGAATCGCCTCCTTTGCTCATCTCCTGTCTCCACAAGCGCCAGCATCAAGGCGAAGAAATCATTCTCGATCATTCTCGATTACTACGCGATACTGTCAACCGAATACGACCCTCGTCAAGCTGATGTTTACAGGTAGTTCCGAACCACCTACAAACATCTCTGTTATAGCAGAGTGAGCTCCCGATTATGAACGAAAACTGTAGTGTTCAATCCGATCACAGCAAATCCAACAACAACTACAATTATAAAGAATGTTCGTCGTTACTTATGACGGGGTTTGTTGAGTTGGCAGTCGGCACCGCTGGTCAGAGGAGTTTATTTCAGTCAGAAAATATGTCTAAGTGGAGGTGGTTGTCTGGATGCTCCGCGTATAAGCCACACGCTTGTGTATTAAATTCACTAAAGCCAAAGTTGAATTTTCCTTGATAAAGTATCATAGCGATCGGTTGTATTGCAACGTGCTGTTTTGTCGTTAGTTATATACGTCATCATCATCGTCGGCACTACAACCGGGATCCGGCCTTGGCCTTATTTAGCAAGTGCCTCCACCGGCATCCAGTCCTTATCCGAAACTTGTTAAATTGTACATAATAATTTGTTTTTCCGGGCAAGGATATTAGCCTTGCGCCAACCTTTCTCAGGATGTCGCTGCGTGCATTGGTTCACTACTTGACGGCTGCCATAGCAGCTATGCAGGGGTGTCACGTGGAAACTGCATGTCAACTTTGATTGAACAGGGACAAGGATCGTCCTGGCCTTCGCCGGGTTGAAAGCACAGACTTTACCCTGTATGTTCGCTCCCACCCCCCTAGTTACATAGGTACATAATTTAAATTCGAATGGTCATCAACTTAATCGAAGCCTATCCCGAGTATTTGCATCGATTACAATGACCTCTGAAATGGGAAATACTTTAAAAACCTGCTGTGTTCCTCTTGACCCAGCTTTGGAAGTGTCTAGTTGGACTTTCGTTGTTCTTTGTGTATTTGACTTGTTCCTGCTGAAGTTGAGCAAAAGTGTGTACGACCGTGTTTTTTTGGAAAGATTACATTGAGCAACGTGAACCCAACACATGGATATTTGTGGTCGATTGCTGTTGATCCTGTGCACCACGTTCCAGCGAACAGTGCCCAAACTTCATCAACGACGAATCAACTGATCAGAAGCAACCTTGTATCGAATCGAGTAGATGTTTTGCATGGGAAGCTAATCTATATATCGTTCGTTCTACGCGATGACGTGGGTTTACCACCCTGTTCCGAAGTGAGATCTAAAAGGTGTTTCGGTTGGAGATCATTAACTCACTCAAATCCAGACTCAGTTTTTGGAATCATTACTTAATTAATTGGTGTGCGATGTAGTGGAAAACGGGATTAGCAGAAGTCGCAGTTCTACGATGATTGTAACTCCCATGAAAACAAACGCTGGACAACCACCAGTACAGCCCGCGACTCCCAGTCGCACTACATCGATTCTTATCAAAAGACCACAGTATGACACCCGGATTATCTGTCGACTTTCTTAGCCCCGAACTCATCTGAGTTCTATAATACAGGTAAGGTTTGTATTCCTAAAAGTGGGAATAATTCATATAAAGAATAAGAAAGAGCCTGAACGCATGCTTCTCCGCGCACACGAAAAACCGCAAATTTTACTTCAGGACTACACTCAGAAAAACGACTTTTTGACCCACTTACTACAAGTTTCTCCCCCTCATAATTTTTTATCATTCTTGGATACTTTAAGGAGTATTTAAGCCAATAAAAACAAACGTGAAAGTAGTCACAAGATGATATTGTGGCGTTTGTAACAGATACACACACAATACACAAGCAAATTGTGAAGAACACCGAACGAAAACCGAATGAGAAAATGCATCAGGGCCGTATACCATAGCGATAACATAAATCCACATCAGTCGAATGTACTTGAGTTTAGAAATCGAATTCGTACACATGTCAGTGGCCTGATGGGTTGCGCTTTGGTTCAATTTTTGGTGATTCTAACTGTCATAGCGTCAATTCGAATCACACCTTCTTCACCATCATCCAAAACGCTATAATATTATCCGTTAATGTAAAATATATTAAATAAATTCTAGCCGTTAGCCTTAGTTGCTAGCGCTATTAGATTTAAGTTACCATGTAATTTACCTACATTGTAATAAATAAATAAATAAATTGCCGATATCGATGTGGAGTTCAGTGTTTTCTTATCTTATTGCTACTAGCCGAGAGTTGTGTAATCAACCAAATGCATTCTCTTCCGGTGTTCAGTGTACAGTGTGTCCGAGTGCCAATACCCTGTGGTTATTCATTTTAGAGACATAGGATGCAGGTATGCAATCTTGTGTACGAGTGGTTCAGAATGACGCATTTCTAGGTTTGTACTAGGGTCTCCCGTACAGCCGGACACCACATGAACCTAGATCGGGAGATTCACCCATAGGCGGGTAAGTTTTACATTCCTCCCAATCGGATGAAGTCAATTGGTGAAAGGAGATTCTATTGGCGTCTCCGACTCTATTGAGCGCTTGGCTGGGTTCGAATATTCGTCCTCTCCGCGGCACAAGGGCGAATGACTGTGAATGATCCCTGCGCTATTTGTGGCGATTCCGCCAAACCCCACTGTCTACTTAGCCGTAGAACCCCCATAACTACAACCCAGCTTTCATAAGTTTCTGCTAATGCAATCGCATTAGCACCTGTAAATGCTTCACGCAACAAATTTATCAAATGTATTTAGCTAAAAGCTCCTGGAAGAGAATTCTTACCTTCATTCATTAATTCGAATTTAAAATTACCTACAAGAATTCTGTCCAAACTTCATAAATCCCATGCCCAATTCGGCACCTTCGGTTGCCAGGCAAATCTCAATCTTACATACGCATTTTCCCTAGTCGAATTCCTGAAAACAAAACAATTTGGTTTACTTATAATGTAACCATCATAACAGGGATCATAAACATTGCGTCGCTTATTCCCAGCCTCACCATGTGTATAATAAATTCCTTTACATACACATTGGCTGGCGACCTATACCCAAGGGACAAAAGCAAATACCGTATCTTGCGTCAAGTGCCATAAACTGAATTCTATCGCGTGTAAACATGCATAAACTCCAACCCATGATTTGTTTTCCTACTAATAAGCAATCACCAATTTCGTGCTATGCCATAAAAGAATTACCCTGCATATACAAATGCAAACAAGGGATTCGTTTCGTCCGCCGACTCAAGATACTGTGACGCATATGACAATCAATACTAGAATATTCTAGAAAGTCCGAAACAAAGTATTAGAATATTCTATAAAGTACTGGAAAACTGGAGATTGGGAACAGTAGAACATTCAAGGCAATGGAACGGACGGAAACGAAACGCCGAATCAGAATGAGGAAACGGTATAAATACGTCGCACACAGATCATGGAGTAGGTAGTAAAAAATAATAAGTAAGTAAGTGAAGCAAGCGATAAGTAAAGAATATAAGTACGAAAGCGATAAGTCAAGAAATCGTTAAGTGTACGGTAAAAGTAGCGGTTGTTATTAACGGACCAATAAAGTGTTATATTAATTCAAAATCGATATAACGGCTCTTATTTATTAAAAATAATTAATCCAGCGAACGCTGAGCTCGCTACAATACGATATAAAAATTTTCATTGTATAAAATATCCCAATCCATTAGCACCGTTTTCTAATGGTTACGCAAGGGCATCACCAACCGAAGACTTTTATGATGCCCTCGTCCCATCTTTCCTTTTAGCACCATTTCCTCGATGCATTGCCGTCGATTTACTTGGCCGCAATGCACAGCATAAAAATGATCTTCACGATCCCTTTATCTTTACCGTCTTTCTGCTTTGTTTCTCCATGGCCTGGTTGCATGAGAAAACCAATGTGATGTTTACGTCTCACACATACATACATACTACCATGAACTTCTCTATGAGATCCGGTTACCTAACCCAAAGAGAGACTTCACGTTTCTCTTGTAATAGGAAACGCACCCCTTAATCAAGAGAGCATGCACCACTGGCCGAATTTCCCTTACTAGCGGATTCACATCGCTAAGTCGTATTTCAACCGCCCGTCCGGGCGGTTCGTCTTCCGCTCCCTGTGGCACGCCAGGGACGCGTAATTAACCAGTACAAGAGTCGTGATCGGGTTGCCTCCTATAAGCAATCTTTTAGTCGTTTGTTTGTGCAAATGTCAAAAATAATATATCAATATATATCAGTGGTAAGTGCTCAACCGATAAACATCAGTGCTAATGTACATTTCACGTTTAATTTGTGTTTTCACCAGTATTAAGTAAAAACAAGAACCATCAGTTATAAATAAACATAAAGATAAACAATAAAAAAATAGTATTTTATTTCTCCTCTCTCCTCTGGCGGACGGTTCGTTGCTTGGTTATTTCAGCGTTACAAACAGTGTTTCCGGGAGCCCGTGGTGAACAATTTGGAGCGGAACTTTGTTTTAGTATATCGTGGGGGCGGAGTAGAACCCGTGCCGTACGCCGGCACCACGACATCGCCCCCCACATATTGACTCCGTGTCCAGGTTTTTGGTTTCTTCTCTTTTCCACTTACTCATGTTCCTTCATTCATCAATTGTGGAGACATGCTATAGATTCAAGAGTTTAGCATCTAGGTTCATTGATTAGATAGACATGGTTACTACAATATAATTATTACTTAACCCACACATCTAGATCTACACCAACGGTCCGGCATCCTTGGTAACTGACCCCAACGGGCTGGAGAATCATAAACGCACCACACCGACCTTGATTTAGTGACCGACTCCCCTTACCTGTATCCAACATAGTCGATCTTCGAGCTCGCATGGTATATACAGGAACTGAAGTCCCATTATATCCCTTTGATTGAGTCTCCTTCACCCGGCCACGATCAGTCAGTCACCTTCTGATCGGACTCCGGCGACCTACCTGAGTGACACTCGGGCTGTGATACGAGTATCTTCCTTCGCCCGTATTCATTTCCGTGTTATTTCCTTACCCTCTACTGCCCGTCGAAGCCTAATGTCCTCTTTCAGATCGTTTACCATTTCACTGTGACCATTATCTCAATGACGCGTTGCCGCCTCCAATTAGGAGTTGTCTAAGACCTTACTGGTGACTCACTCCAGTCGTCATTCTCTCAAACCCATCCAAAATATCTTAAATATGAATTTACCATCTCTTCGTGCGCCCCCAATTGCCTTCAGAAACCCAGAGTATGGTCCAACGCTAGGTAGTCTTTCGAAGTGTTTATTACCAACTGACAGATATAAAAATCTTTATTGTGCCATTTTCGACTTCATCAACCGCAGTCATAAAATTCGAACTCAAACAGAAGTTTACAGTTTCAGTTGGCACAGTTTTACATGCGACATTACGTGGGCTCCCCCTCAACTAATCGTGGTATTGGGAAGGCTGGGCACAAGTGCCCGTCCAGCACGTTTTCCTCTGCACTCAGGCTTCGTTCCACTTGGGCGATTCTTTTTGAAGTGTTTTTCTCATTTTGATAGCGCGGCGCATTCGTTTGTATAGTCAGAATATCTGTAATTTGTGACATGCGAATTATTTTGCCTCAGAATGCTAAGGATTTGTTTCCCTTGTATTTATTCCCGCTACTTGTTCAAATTTGTATTTTGCAATAGTGAAATGGGTGGAAATTGAAATCTGTCCGCCTTGATGGAGCCTCAAGAACATCTCTGTAGATAAACTAAGGACAAATATTCTGTGCTGTGTTTTGTTTACCATGTTTTCGTTTATACTTGATGATTTGCCTCCGGATTATTAAATCTTATGAGAGTGTGGCCATGACCAAGTTTATATTCAGCTATTACGACTGGGTGGAGACTTGTTTACATTATTTGGATTGAATTACTTTGAAAAGTTCCTGCGCCTAGAAAAACAGCAACAGAGTGGAAAAAACAAAGCAAATAATGGTAACTTGGTCCGGGGCGACTATTAAATTTGACAGAATATTTTCGATGGATAAAGGATGAGGGTGCTGTCTGCTCCTTTTTTATGCCAGACTTGAGTAATAATTTCGTGAGAAGAAAATTATTGTAGCCCAATATAAATGGGAAGAATAGGTCGGCAACAAACTTATGTATTCCTGAAATACATCGTAAATGTGTTAAGACGAAGGTCAAGGGTTATTATTACCCGCATCTATTCGTATGGGCTAGAGAAGTTAGTGATGTATGTACGCTGTTGGAAGAAACAGATTAGTGCAGAGGAACAAAAATTGGAAAGCAAAAGATATCTACTGGTATGTTATACAAAACCTCGTCAGTTTAGGGGGCGAGAAAGGCATTTTTTACTCGTAGTTTTCGAAAACCCAAGAAAGCTCAATTTTATTCAAAACGAATGTCCGTGCAGGTGGTGGTGGGGGGTAGAACTTACGAATAGTCTCCAAAGAGTTAGTACTACATCCACTGAAAAGTCCCGGGTTTTTTTATGAAAACGGAACACGAGCGTTTTTTGGGCAAAGCTATCTGTTGCGGATTCACAAATAAATGTACTGGAGTAATCTAGTACGTTCACATATGCCTGCCATTTGCCAACTGTCACTCGCCAGATGATAACGCGTCGGTGATAGAAAAGCGACGTCGCCACTTACGTTTTTACGTTTAGTGAGGGCAGAACGCCCATTTATTTGGCTTAATGCAAACTTAAATTAAATTAACATAAAACCCTACAGTCTATCTTAAAATCCAGAGTAGTAATTAAGACATTATTAAATCGAAAAAAGGGGGAAAAACGTGAAGTTGAAGATGACCGGGCGATAGGGGAGGTAGGGGGCTAGGGAAGAGCGAGTGTTTGGGGGGGTGGTAAATGCGGCATTTGTGAGACAGTGCAGGGCATGTGTACGGACTGATAGAGGGGCGGGGTTCGTATGCTTTGGGGGAGGGGGGGGGGTGGAATTGTGGGTCGGGTTGGAAAGGTGTAGGGGAGAACTAGTTTGGGGGGGGGGGAGGTGGGATTGCTGGGTAGAGGGGATATTGAAGGGAGAGGGCGGAGTTAGGGCGGGTTTCTTCTGACACGTCGTTTGAGGCCGGGAGTGGAGAGGTTGGAATCGAAGGAGGTGGGGAAAGAATTGGCCTCTCGTAGCATTCGCAATATGTGTTCGTTAGCCCCGTACATTCTACAGCATAAACAAATGCAAATAAAGAATCCGATTCTGTCCGCCGGCAGAGATACGATATATAATTCCCAATGTGTAAAGTATCGAATTCCATTAGCACCCAATACTGCTCTAATGAGGCACGGAGTATTTACTTAGCTGAACAAGCATGCCCTTGGTACATTTCCTCTTTGTTCTTTATTTCCGGTGCAATCTCGTTTATCTTTTGTTTCAATGTATCAGTAAACAATGTGATCTACATGATCACGCACGCACACCACCAGAATCTAGCCAGCAAGATCCTCTTCCTGGTTTCTCACCTTAGAGAGAAATTTTCTTTATCCTCCACTAAACTCACCTCGACCTGGGGGTTGAATCGAAAGTCAGAATTCAACCCTCGGAGAGTCTTTCCCAACCACCGAAAGAGTCGGTCGCGTGTTTTCTCCATCCAGCGTAGCGTGTACACGGGGGTGCACACGCCCCCCGTGAATAAGTTGAGTCGAGTTTTTTTATCATCCACGGTGTTACACGCAACGCCTACCCTCCCCTAATACTCACCCTTTTTGGGGGTCACCCCCCACCATTAACAGGATTCACCTTCATGTGAAGCCCCATATGTTGATTAATCCAAATCAACATATCCAACCCAATGAGTACCCGTAAAAGTGCATTAGCTACAAAATGCATATACGGGCAAATCATGGAATCCAGATACCACATCTGGGAAAAATTCATGACGGCACAAAGAAAATAATGTGCTGCTCAAAACAGAGAATAATTCTATGGTAACGAAGCAATAAAGTATACAAAATATCTTTGCCATCGTTGACCATAAATGAACACTTGTGTAAATACAAGATTCTAAATTGTATACACGCATCCACAGAATCAGATCTCGCAGATCATAAACATTTTCAATGTTTATTATTCTCAAGAAATGTACTGCAAAGCATACCTCATGGGTATCAAAAAGGATCTATTGTGAGTAAACAATGGATGAATGTATATTTCGGTGTATGTCGATGTATGAACGTCGTCCGGTTTGGACATTCATAAATTAACAGAGTCTGAAAGAAACCACCGTCCACATCGGACATAAAAATAAAGAGATTCTGATACAAATCGTTGTCCTGGACGTAATTTAATAAAGCCAGTCGCGCTTTAAGTTCTTTTAAATAAAAGTCGAAAAGGAGTCATTGTTGTCGTGTGCCGTGTGTGCAATTTCAATTAAACAAGCCTTAGAGGTTAAGATAAAATGAAAACTAATTATTATTATTATTAATTGTGTGTTAGTCCTGTGCCTTTGTTATCTTCAAAAATAAAGTAGTGTATTTTATTTAACTACGTGTGTTTTCATTCTGTGTGTACATATATAGTTTAGTGCACAATTTCTTTAACAACGGTGCACATCAACGAATCGAGTTTCTAAATAAAATCAAAGTTGTAATCGTCAATTAATTTAAAAATACAATACAATATACAAGTAAACATAAAACTCTTTAAACAGTACAACTTTTGCTAAAAGGTGTACAAATCAAACCAGTTGAACAATAAACTCATTCACAAATAACTATATCAGTGTTTTATTTTCACTTATGCGACCTGTGTTGTGTCCGCTCCGTATTTTGGAGCTTGATTTTTGAAGAAAAGTTGCTGCGGTGTCCTTGGTGCTTTTATTCTTTCCCCTTTGGTGAATAATTTACGGCAGTGTTATGATGGAAATCTTTGTGAACCTGTGCCCATGTTTGCACCAGACGAAGATTAATCCTACAGTGTTACTTACAAGTCGCACTGAACACCTATTGTATTTGTATTGTATGTCCACGACAAGTATTGCTATCTAAAACAAACACTAGTTGACGAAAACTTTATTCATACCTTCGGTCATTTGTCAGAAGTGTGAATAATTTTTCACTTGTTTAATCATTCACAGTTAATTGATACAAAATGTTGGATAAACGTCTTTCTCATCTTGATAAGTAATGTGACAGACAGATTATTCAGCGGGGAGTGATTAAGCGTTTTGCCACGAAATGAAAAGATGTCTCATCGAATGCAAAAGGGAAAACGTCATCTAAACGTTTCGAATACCGAACCAGTTACCAATAAACGTGGACGATTTAACATTCATTACGTATATAGTCGACGCAAGGCTAATAACCCTGCCCGTAAAAATAAATTATTATGGAAAATTTAACAAGCCTCGAGACTTGCTAAATAAGGCCAAGACCGGATCCCGGTTGTAGTTCCGATGATGATGATGATGATGACGTATATAGTAATTTGACCCCGAAAAAAACGTATAACTTATAATATAACAAACAGTAGAGATACCATGGTAGCTCTGTATTTAATTATTATTGATATGGACAGTATTTAGCTGCAGAGACTTGTGTGTTTTTACTTATTTTATAATTCACAGTTACTTGATACAATGTGTGATATTATACTGGTGGGTGCTTTAACAACTTCATATTTGATAAATCCCTTCAGAGAACAACAAATGTAACTCTGGGATTAGGCAAAGTGCAAGAATTATTTTGTCGCCCGGAGAAAATATTTTTATAAAATAGTTAGATATACATACATCTTCTTTTTTCTTTGTTTATGCTAATCGTAATAACGCTTAAGAGTTATTCATTAATTAATCGTAATTTTCCATTTGTTTTATTGCAGAAAGCGTCAAATCCATTCTGGGACGACACACAAAAATTCTAGTGAAATACATGGTAAAACTAGAAACGAAAGGAGATAAAACAGAAAATCGTGTTTTGGTAAGTTCCAATTTTAAATTGTTTTAAGAAAAGCATGTTAATAATGAAGGTATAAAAAGAAACTATGCAATTCAATATGCGTTAGTGCATATGACCACTTTCTTCCACTGCTAATACTTTTTTTTTCTATTATTAAAAGAAAAAAACTACCGCTTTTTTGGGAATACCTTAAGTACCCACTAACCGCAACAGCGTGGTCAAGACTATAAAACGAATATTGCCGCCAGTGAACCAATCGCGCCACTGAGGCGTTTTATTATTATAACATAACAGGTGTTTTTGTTCACTATTAATCAAAACATTAATTTGTGCTTACTTGTTTCACAGTTTTGAAAATAAACTGATACTTTACTAAACCAATACTATTCCCAAAGTTTGTTGAAAGCGATGATAATAATGATTTTCAGCATTAGTAGCATCGAAGTAGGATGAAATAGACGTTAAAAGAATCGAATTTGAACTGAAGGTAAAGGGAATCAAACCCAAGTCGAAACCTTTTTTCAATTATGGCTGCAGAAAGGATATTAGAGTTGAAAAGTTAAGCCTCTACTTGTATGCATCCAACAAGGCAGAGGAGTGCGGCTTGTCACTCAAAACAGACTCGCTTTGTCTCTAATTGCCATATCTTCTTCTCCCGATCTTGACTACGTCGCAATAAAAATCGACAAGCGCCCTATGTCCTTATACATTATCTGCTTCTATATACCTCCTTCACAGCCCATCGTGTTATACGAACTCGGAATAGAAGCGGTAGATAACCTAACCGAGTTAAGCACCTCCCTAGACGGTATCGTCATTCTTGGCGATTTTAACCTCCACCTTCTCCAATCGACATTGGCTGACGATCAATCCTTCTACTTCTCAAACCCCACAAGTTCCAAGGAACGTATTTCTATAAACGGTCTCACCGACTCATGCCTCCGTCAAATAAGCAATGTCTCAAATCATATGGGGAGACAACTGGACCTTGTGTTCACAACGGACCCACACAAGTCCTCAGTTGCTCTTAGTCCACACACCCTCTCTACCATTGACAATTACCACCCCCCGCTTCTCCTATCCCTATATCTTGATTACGTAGCCCACTATTCTTTACCTCATTACAGTTTTTCCTACAACTTCCACAAAGCTAACTTCCGCCTTCTAAACGAGCATCTTAGCAAAACCGCGTTTCGCTTTGATCATCTGAGGGCAGAAGAAGCTACTGCCACTCTCTATAAGGAGATCTACTATGCCGTCGCCTTATATGTCCCCTATTCTCGTCACAGGTCATCGGTTTCATCGCCCGCATGGTACAACCGCACCCTCCGCACTCTTCGGAACAAGAGAAATAACTTCTTTTTTTTTCCTCTCGGGAGAGGCGGAGCTATAGCGCCGAGTGGGCGCAGATGACATCAAATAACTGTTGCAGTTCTTTTTGAACAGTTGCAGGTCTGGGAACACTCGCGTGGGAAGGGAGTTCCACAGCTTTCCCGCTCTGTAACGGAACGAGTTCTGATACAGGGATGTTCGCGCCGTTGGGAGATGAACCACAAACGGGTGCAATCCGTCGGATTGTCTTGTGGAGCGCATATAAGCTGAATTGCGTGGAACAATACCATGAATCTCCGAAGACCAGTACCCGTGATAATATCTGTAAAACAGACAGAGGTCGGCTACACGCCTTCGATGTGATATTGGCTGTAGTTCCGACGTCAGCGCCGAGTCCCCGATCAGACGGATCGCTCGTCTCTGTATGCTCTCAAGTAGGTCGAGGGTATGTTTCGGAGCCGAGCTCCAAACATGAGAGAAATATTCGAACGCGGGTCTAATTTGGGATTTATATAGGAGAAGAAGTTGCACCGGATTAAAATATTTCTTGGCTCTAAAAAGATAGCTTAGTTTTCCTGAGGCTGACCTAGCGATACTCCACACGCGTTTATGCCATGACACATTCCCACAGATTGTGACGCCGAGCAATTTCAAACTTTCTCCAGCCTCGAGAACCCGGCCATTCATCATCAGCTGTGGAACCGATGATCCACTTTTCTTTGGAAATGTTGTATACTGTGTCTTCTCTGCATTGAAGTCGACGGGATTGGCCCTTCCCCACTGCAGGACATTATCTAGATCCCGATTCCGAGAGTCAATCTGTCTACATCACAGCTGATGCGACGCAGATGCACCAATCGGCCGAACACTCGAAAAGAAGGAAACAAACGTACTATCATCCGCAAAACTGAAGACTTTGTTATCCGTTGTCTCCAATAAATCATTTATGTGAAGCAAGAACAAGGTTGGAGCCAAAATAGAACCTTGGGGCACCCCCGAATTAACAGGATACAGATCCGAACACTCGCCGTCCACAACAACCCGGATCGACTGATTCTCGAGGAAGCTCTTCGTCCAGTCGCAAAGCTGTTGGGAAAGTCCATATGAACGAAGTTTGCTCAGCAATGCCCCGTGCCATACGCGGTCAAAAGCCTTGGGGATATCCAATGCGACCGCCCTTGACTCACCATGCCGTTTAAGAGCAGATGTCCATATATCGATATAAGTGTCAAAAGGTCTCCCGTGGACCGCCTGCCACGGAATCCGTATTGACGATCATTCAGAAGACCGTTGCACTCCAAATACTTAACTAACTCTGTATTGATGTCTTTTTCCATTACCTTAGATAAAATGGACAGTAATGCTATCGGACGGTAATTTCGTGGAAGACACTTTTTCGCCGTCTTTGAGATTGGCTGAACTCGAGCGATTTTCCAGCAGTCAGGAAAGGTCCTCCGTGCATAAGATAAGCGAAAGAGTCTGCCAAGAACCGGCTATAGTTCTGGAGCACAGTTCTTAAGGACTATTGCTGGTATTCCGTCCGGGCCGGTTGCCTTCCTACAATCCAGTTCACGTAGAATGCGTTGAATAGTGCGCGGACGAAATCTCACATCCCGCATGGAAGACTGTACCGGCGAGATCACAGGTGGCTCCAAAAGGCTGGGATCGAGGTTTGAATTCGCGAACACATTAGCTTTATCCTTTGAATTCGTGACTAACGTCCCGCTGTCTGTCGCCAACGGAGGGAAAGAGGAGAATGTGAAGTTACCGCGGACAGCTTTTGCCATTAACCAGAAGGAGCGCGAGCCAGTTGGGCACCGAAAGAGCTTATTGATCACCCTGTCGTTGTGAACCTTCTTCGCGGTATCAATCGCCTGGTTGCACGCGTTTCTGATTCTAACAAAATTCGTTCTGTTAACCTCGGTGGGATTGGAGCGGCATTGTTTAAAAGCTCTATTTGTTGCCGCTGTAATCAGCTCGCATTTTTTATCAAACCAAAGTTTATCAGACGAACTTCTTTTGATGGAATGTGGAATATACATCTCCATCCCCAGAAGAATAATCTCTGATACCGACTCTGCGCAAGCGTTAACATCGGAGTTTCCGAAACACACCTCCGACCAAGGAAAGGATGCGAAGAAATCTCGCATATCGTCCCAGTTAGCAGCCCCATACCTCCATACATGGCGAAGCCGCCTCGACCAGTTATTCGCTGGAAATGCAAGTGCCTGCGCGACAGACACCAAGCAGTGATCTGAGTTTCCCAATGGCGCAGACACCTCTACGGTATACATACTCAGTTCGGATGTCAAAAACAGGTCCAGGGTGTTCGTATAATCGCCTCGGGCATCCGGCACTCGCGTTGGTGAAACCGATGCCCCTGATGTTACAAAATGTCGTCACCAGTCGAGCGTGGGCAGAGCCCCGAGAGCGAGCCCAGTTATGCGATGACGAACCTGTTAAAGTTCCATTATTTATCATGATATCTGCACGATGTTCTCCCTGACATAGTCCCCCCGGAGATCCGAATGGGAGACTAGTTTACCTCCGGAATTCTTTATATCAGAAAGCACCATCATGACATCTCCGTGTCAGTCCGGGCCATCAGCCACACATCCGAAACACCGTCGAATATTTCTCTCGTCGATATCGCGGAATGCACAGCGTGACGGGGGGTATCTCACCTTAGGATCGACTACCACCTAACCAACCTTTTCTCGAACCGGTCCATCAGCTCCGAAAGATGGCCAGGGATTTCTCCCGACCATTTCACGGAGCCTAAAGCTTGATGGGGTGGTATTTCACCGGGCGCACAGGGCGTTAGGACCCCGGCTACCACTCTGCCTTTAGTCGCCTCTTACGACAAGCCGGCCTATCTGTGAGTATAGTCTAACGCCCTACTCACAGGGCGAGCACTTGTGTGACCCCGTTCAGGGATGATCCGGCCATGTTGTCGTCTTGTACCTTTCTGATGACATACTCGAGGACAAGGTTAAAGAGACATGGTGAGAGGCCAACCACCTGTTTTAGTCCGTCGCGGATTTCAAATGATTGTGAGGGGTGGTTTTCTATTCTAACTCGCCCTTTGCTTTCGTTCATGCAGATTTGAGCGAGGGCGGCATATTTTTTCGGGATTCCCAGCTCAGCTACAATATGATAGAGTCTTTCCCTTGCGACTGAGTCGTAGGCTTTTTGAAGTCAACGAACATTTGATTAACCGTCTCTCCGTATTCCCACTTCTTTTCCAGCAGTTGCTTTATTGTGAATATTTCGTCGCTCGTTGACCGGTTCCTACGGAATCCGCATTGGTAGTCTCTCAATATGTCTTCTGCGTATGGTGTGATTGTCGCCGGTATGACATTTGTTAGTATTTTGTATGTGATTGGGAGCAATGATATTCCTCTGTAATTTTCGCTGACAGATCTGTTACCCTATTTTGAAAATGGGGACGACTATTGGGGTTTTCCATTCTTCCGGAATGACTTTGTTATTCCATATCGTTTTAATCAGTTGATGGATCTTTCGAGAGGTTGCCTCTACTCCTTGCTTCACAAGTTCTGCGGGTATGCAGTCAACTCCAGAAGCCTTGTTGTCGATTTATTGCGTCTACAACTTCGTTGAAAGAGGGCTCTGGGATCTAAGGGTCGGCTGTATGTACGTCTGCTGTGTTTATTTGTGGTTGATGGGTACATTGGGCACATTGAGCAGGTTTTTAAAGTACTGATTCCTCCTTATCACGATATTGTTTGTTTCTGTGACCAGATACCCGTTTGCGTCTCAATTTATTTTGGCGCTCCCTCGGTAGCCATTTCTAATTGAGTTTATACCAGCATACATACCTCTAATGTTCTTTGCTCCAGCATCGATTTATTGCGTTTACAACTTCGTTGAAAGAGGTCTCTGGGATCTGAGGCTCGGCTGTATGTACGTCTGGTGCGTTTATTTGTGGTTGATGGGTGCGCACATTGAGCAGGTTTTTAAAGTACTGATTCCACCTTGTCACGATATTGTTTGTTTCTGTGACCAGAGAGCCGTTTGCGTCTCGATTTATTTTGGCTCTCCCTCGGTAGGAGTTTCTAATTGAATTTATGCCGGCATACTCTATGCTTTGGCATTTTCAAGGATTTGTTCGATCCGAGTCTTCTCCCAATAGCGTTTTTTTGCGTTTGAGAAATCCCGTTGCCTCTTTCCAAATCGTCCCGTATCTTTCTGCGTTGACTTCATCATATCTTTTTAAGTGGATCACTCTAAGGCGTTTACGTTGTTCCATCATCGCCCTGCACTCATAGTCCAACCAAGGTCTCGACTTAATTGTTTTCTTAAATCCTAATACCTTTTGGGCTGTTTGTTTGATTACGTCTCTGTATCGATGCCCATCTAGAAACGCTGGTCGAAAGCATTTTCTGATCCCTCTATCTATATAACTGTCCAGTTATCGTCTGTCCCTTTTCCAAATAGTCAATTAAGATAATACTTTGGCGGATTTTTAAACTGTCGATTGGGGAATGTGTTCCGCCGAACACCGTTCACAAAAGAAACACAACCAAGCGAATACTGTCACAAATGAAACACTCCGAAATGGTTTTTAAACCTTGTTTTTATTTTTTTTTTCTTTTGGTTTTTAATTTATTTTGGTAATCAATTAAATCGGGTTCACAATAATCGCTCGTTTTATAAACAACATTCAAAAGTTTTCTCTTCCGTTCACCGTTACAGAAGTATCTAGTTTTTCTTTTGCGAATCATTCACTAATTATTGTTTTGTTTTTACAACTACTGACAATACCGGAAACGAATATCTTTCCAATTTGAATCTCACACATCACGTTTTTCTGATTACATTTAATTTTTAGTTTACAGACCAACACACGCGCGACGTGTGCCTCTTCCTGTGTACTGAATTTTGCATTAAAATTTTCTTTTAGGGGTGATTCCACTCACTCCATCGTTCTTTTTTTCGATTTGCTCTTAATCGAGAATTTCTCCGCCAGGGAAGATCGCACTCACACACACAGACGCAAAGGTTGCTGCCTGCGTGGCCGTAGATCCTCCTGGGATCGCCAGAATTTGCACACCTTCAGTTGAGTTGCTTTTGTATACATTCGGGTGTGTGGTTTATTCTTGGCGATCCTGGGATCGTGGTAATTATCGTTGTTTGTGATAATTGTATTTGCTTTGCCCTATGGGAACAGCGTTTTAGTTTATTGCTGTTTCTCCGCAATGGCCTTTGTTTAGGCGAAGTGCATTGCGGTAGGGTCAAAGGTTTAGCCAACGGATTGTTTTACTGGAATTTGCTTATCGCCGGGGATTGGATGTTTGTCGACATCTGGCGCACCTGTGCCAACCACTTGTGTTTATCCGGCTAATGGATTTGGTACACAATTTCCATACTGGGTCGTGTCCTTAGATCGCCGAGCAGGCGTAGGAAAATTGTTCGGGACTTCAGGCCTACGTATCTGTGGATACGTGGGGTTGTTGACTGGGTATGGATGTCACCTTTGGTTAGGTGAAAAGGTGGACTTTGGGGGCACGTGAAGTTTAGTTATACGTGAGTATGTTTGTGGCGGTTCCGCAAAACCCCACTGTTTACTTACCCGAAGAACCCCCATAACTACAACCCAATCTTAATAAGTTTCTGCTAATGCAATCGCATTAAACACCTGTAAATGGTTCACGCATCAAGCTTATCAAATTTATTTATTTAAAAGCTTCTGAAAAAGAATTCTTACCTTCATTCATTAATTCGAAACCAAAATTCCCTATAAGAATTCTGTTCCAAACATCATCACTCCCAATCCCCCGCATATCTGAAACATTTCCCTTCTCAAGTTGAGTTGCCTTAGATGTCATATACAATTGGCATATATGTTATACAAACCGCCATTGTGTAACCATCTAATTTGCTAATGATACAGTTGCAAGGACTTTATCCCGAAATGCTCCTTTGTTTGAATCTCCAAACAATCATCAACTCCGCGCATAGCCGCCGATTGAATTCAATAGCATCAACAAATGCAAATAAAGATTCCGTTCCCTTACAACGACCAAAGATACAATATACAAATTGTATGATGTATCCCAAATGCATTTCACACCTAATGAGTTGCAGCTTATTTATTTAGCCGACCCTCATTACAAGCCGATGCCTTAGGTCACTTCTCCCTTTGTTCTTTTTCCCTCGTTTCAGGTTTCGTTTATCCTTTGCTCAAATGCATCGATAAACACTGTGATCTGTACGATCACCCATACATGCATACACCATGATCTTCATTACGAGATCTGGTTTTCCATTCTATAAAGAGAGACTTTACGTTTCTCTTGTGGTAGGTAAACATATCCTTAGCCGAGAGGATATTCACCACCACCGAATCGAGAGTGAATCAAGATCCAGATTCCAACCCTCGATTGAGTCTGTCACCATCACTAGACCGAGCCGGTCGTTTTGCTCCCGCTGTCCGTAGCGCTGCGGACACGCGTTCAGTACACCTTCATTTTGTAATATTACCTTCGTAATAGTCGGTATTATAGTGCGGAGAGTTTAATTAGTTTGTGTATTGTGTACGTCCGAACGACGCAAGAGAATGCTTAAATTAATTACAGAAATAACTATCAATCATAAAAATAAAAAGAACCCTTTATTCCCAAAACGGTGTGTTTCCTTTGCCTTCTTTGTGGACGTTGCGTCGCGGAATTCTGTTTGTGCTTATCTTTTTGTGCCCGGCGGAACAATCACAATTGGTGAATTATGACGGAGGAAAGAAGAGAATCAGCGCCGTACGCCGGTGCACAATGCTTCTTCCCCACATGTTCCTTTGTGGAACGAAGGTATCTCGGCCTATGGTGATTTGAGCGGTTCGTGGAACCGCCACAATACCACGTGCATCCCAAAACACAGTAGCCATAACCTTTCCAGCTGATTTCACCGTCTTTGCCTTCATTGGAGCCCGTTCGCCTTTAACAACCCACTATTTTGACTGTTCTTTAGTTTCGGGAGTGTAGTAGTGTATCCATGTTTAATCTACAGTTACTAACCTATGTTGGCTCCGCGATAGTATAGTGGTTAGTATACCCGCCTGTCACGTGGAAGACCGGGGTTCGATTCCCCGTCGGGGAGCCTCTGGCGCAAGACTAATGACCTTGTCCGGAAAAAAACAAATCATTATGGAAAATTTAACAAGCCTCAGAACTTGCTAAATAAGGCCAAGACCAGCTCCCGGTTGTAGTGCCAATGATGATGATGACTAACCTATGCAGAGGCTCATCTGGGTTGCGACGCTTGGGCTCCAAAAGTTCTCAGCTGAGAACAAATGCAGCACCCATCTCGTAGATATTTTTTTCATACCCAACTTATCATGAAAAATTGAAACATGAAACAAATTGAAAATTAACAGATACCTAATGAGGAATGATGCTTTCTAAAAACGGACCATTAGCGATGCTACGAGCGCCATCGTAGGCGTTTCTAAACACTTATTGATCTACCCTCGTATGTTCATTCAGCAGTTTTTATTCTCTTTTTTTTCAACGCTGCTACATTAATGCTCTGGTATATAATTTTTTCGATGGTGTTACTACAGTTGCCTGTGCGTAATATGTTGGAATCTCCACAGTTTATTAAACAAACAATAGCATTGTATAACAACGTTTTTTCACATACTATATCGTTTCCGTAGTCAAATCACATATGCCTTAGAACTGCTTCGCATTACTTCCTCACGTCCATACACACATCCTTATATTTACCGACAGTTGAAGAGGCTTATTAGAATTCTTGTCGCCCTTGAAATTGCCAAAATCTCTGGGACTACTGATCAATGTGAAAACTTTCGTAAAGACAAACATTCTTATGGGAGTGCCTTCACAGCACAAAAATGTTCCTTAATTTTCTCTAATTTCCATAAAACACCATTAAATGCCAACCTACCCAGTCTCTAGCTTTAATCCTTGTTTACCCTTAGGCAACCGAGAAAGACTCCTCTTCTCGAATATACGTGCTTACATGTTTAAGTGGACGTGAAATCCCTTCCCCGCAGTCATCCCCATGAAGGCTACGTAAAAACTGCGAAGAAAATATGAGGAGGACGTCTTTGTAATTCCACCTTCGAAAGCATTCATACGGAAAATCCATCCATACATGAGCGGTAGGGTGAAATGATAATCCTCCATGGCTAGTACAATTTTCCACCGGGAAAAGGTGAAAATTTCCATTTAAACCTGAAATTTTAGAGGGTATATCGAGTTCACTGAGAAAACGATTTTAATTGAGGACTCTGTCTGGATGGAAGGAAGTCGGAGCCATAGAATTGCTCAGGTGGCTGTAGGACGCGCTTTGTACGAGGTGCAGTTAGCATTCGTATCTAAATTACATTAAACAGAAATTGTGCCTCCACCGTTTTAACCACTCCATAAGGATATCTTCTGTATTTTTGATCAATGTTTGATTTAAATTGTTCCCAATTTAATTAAAAACTTTTATATGACTAAGTGGGTGTATTGAAAAAGTTTGGAACTTCGAGACAATCGAAAATTCAAAGGATCGGACAGATCCCTTAATTATAAATTACACTTGAAACTTTTTGGCACTTTACTGACTGTTGGGAATTATTGAAGAGTGGCATGAAGATAACTCTCTGAGTGTTGAGATACAATTTAATTCCTCAGTTTGAGGAGTATCTGCATTTACAATGTATTATTACAGGGTGCTACACCAACTGTTAATTGACGATGAAGTACACATAACGACGACGCATCCAGTGAGTGGGCTCATTTGCAAAGTAAAAAACTAGCCTCTGGGTTTGGCACGCGACATTGTGTGCGAATTACCAATTAACTGCCAGACAAAATGCCCCGACGATGTAGTGATAAAGAAATGCAAATATATCTAGACAAAGCGTTGATGTTGAACAGTGTGTTGAAGGTCGGGATTATTTGTCGCTCTCGTATCTATGTGGGTGTAGCAAATGGAATTTCATAATTTCAAGCACTTTAGTTTTATCAAATAAGACAAACTTTAGTTCGGTGGAATGACTAAGGGAAATGTAATTGAATTGAAAAATAATCTTGTGAATAGATTTAATCTAAGTCTATTGTGGAACATGACTCTCAATTACAATCGCGATATCGTTTGCGAAACCAATAACTTCACTTCTTGTGCTACTTTTATTTGTAGAACATAATATTCTATAGGAGCGGACTAAGTGCTGACCCTTGGGGAACTCCTGAATTTGAATTTGGTGAGGCCAGAACTGTTGTATATAATTTTACATGATAATATAGTAATATATTTAAATAGATTTAAGGGGTACGTAAAAGAACTTACTTGGTCGACCGTGGAGCGGTCGCTGTATCTGGTCTGGTCCCTGGTGGCAGGTTGCGGGGGGCGTTGAGCTTTGTGCTCCCCTGTTCAGCGTGCTGTTGGTTGTTGATTTGCGTTTCGTCTTTTTTTTTTAGTATTGAAATTACTTGATCCTGATTTTTGTAATTAATTGCAGTTGAATCGGTGCCTTCGGATATTGCATTCGTGGCACTCGTTCTTGCAATTGGAGTATCTCCACTAATTTTCTTATTTAATTTTATTATTTTAAGTTTTTCTTTTGAGGAGCACTACTCTGCTCTAGCTTAGTGTCTGATATCGAATGAATATATTTCATGTCGTTGACTTTTTTTTTTATTCGGCGCCAACGCGTTTTTTTTTATTATTTTTTACTTCCAAGTAGAATTTGCATAAAGTAGTTTATGCAAATTAGCTACTTGATGATTTTCTTCCCTTTACAGGCAGAGAGGAAAAATTTGCGGAAATTAGTGGGTGTTGGGCGAGGACATGGACGTGAGGTCCGCTACAGAACCCTCATTTATTACGCTTTAGTACAAGCGGTACAAGATTATAAAAATAAACTTATGAACTAACTTAAAAACTAGGGATTAACAATAAATTAATTATAATTAATTTAAAGAGGGAAGAGAGTGGGTGGTGTAAGTGGCAATACAGGGTACAAAAATAGGCCGGAAGTTTGGAAACGGGAATGAGGACGGGTTTAGGGTTTAACTGAGATCAAAGTCCTCATTTATTCAGCCCAAAACAAGCCTTATTCACATAACTTAGGTGCGGGCTAAGAGGAGAAAGTAAGGAGACGGGGTTTGAGAGCAGGAGACGTGACGGTGAAATCAAAGGAGGTGGGGTAAGAGTTGACGTTGCGTAGCCTACATGAGATGGGTTCGTTAAGGCCATACAAGGCGTGGTGGGCTGGTGGGCAAAACAGACGAGGGTTTCGTAGGTTCCGGGGATTGGTATAGAACGGAATGGTAAAGAGAAGGGTAGGACAGTCGATTGATCCTGACAGAAGACAGGGGATGAAGAGGATGTAAGCGTGAATTCTTCGCTCTTCTAGAGTGGTTAGGTTAATTAGTTTGGGGCGACTTGTGTAAAGGCGCGGGGGGGATTCTCCCAGCACAGTTCTCTGAGGTCAAAACGCAATAGCTGTCGATGAATGTGTTGCGGATTCGCAACTGAATGCAGCCCACAACCAAAACAATAACAACTGCCAGAAACCAGCTGACAGGGTAATAATTAATTGTCGAGCTGTCACTTGATTGAATGTTTTTGACTACATTGTGCTGCTTTTTCTCGTGTCTTTTCCTAATCCAAATAAATCGAGACCATCCTGATACATTTCTATTAAAATAAAGATTGTTTGTGAATTCTTCCAAAGAACATTGAACTGTTTCCTTAAGGTCCGGTGGTTAAGTGATACCCAGTTATTGTGTAGTTCTCTGACTTCTATCCGTTCATCGTGTTCCATGGATTGCTCCAATAGAAGACCCCCACAACAGAGTACGACCAGCAGATAGTGATTAACCAAACATCACGAGAGACAATCTGTGCAGCTGAAAGGAACACCTGTGGAGTTGGTTCTGGTTGCTGTGTCCTTCGTCCAAGTGAACCAGTAGGTCATTGTTTCATATCAAACTTAACACGTTAATGCAATTAAGAGCAGCGGACCGAGGACCCCGGATAGGAAGTGCTGCCAATTAAATCGAGACGTGCTTCCCCTGGTCGCCGCCACGAAATACATTCGTTAGTGGGTCTTCGCTCGCCGCTCAAATGCTTTCAATTCTGCGGATATGGGATACTTGATATGGGGACCAAACCTAGCTACCGTATTCAATAAGAGGGCGAACGAAAGTAATGTAGAGCGATCGAGTCACTTAAGGGTTAGAAAATTCCTTAGACCAGCGTTTCACCAAGCCGAGGGCTGAATTGGGCTTGAGAATCATATCGTCAATATGTGTAAGGAAGCTTAGCTGACTATCACATAAGATGCCGAGACCTCGAATCGTGTTAACAGAGGATAAAGGTTGGTTGACTAAGAGGTAGCAGGGGGGGGGGGGGGGGGGGGCTCCGTGAAAATTAATTGATTGACATTTATTGACATTAACCTCCAGACAATTCTTTTGGCACCATAATGAAAAGTTAGATAATTTGAAAAGTATCAGTCTGTGCGAAATTTTATCGAAGGCTTTAGTAAAATCCGTAGTAACAACGTCGACCTCGTTGCCGTTCTCTAGGGTTAGGAGTGTTTGGGATGTTAATTCGACTAAGTTAGTGGTGGTAGATCTCCCACCAAGAAAGTCGTGTTGTCTGGGTGAAATTAGGGATTTGCAGTGGAAGCGCAACCTTTGGTACAGAACGGTTTCAAACACTTTGGGTATGTGGGAGAGTTTGGCGATAGGACAATAGTTTGAGATAACCCCTTTGGGTCCCTTTGTCCCTCTTTATGCACGGGCGTGGTGAACTCTACGCCGTGCTTCCTCTTTGATTGAGGGAAGCGCGTAGTGTTTAGGATGAATCAACGTCTTTTATTTTAAAGGAAAATTACTATATCAGTTCTAAATGTTTATATTTTTTTTCTATGTCTTAAAGGATCTTGTGGTCAAATGCCAACAAAGAGGTGAAAAATACAAGTGAGTCGAAACATTCCGAGAAGGGCAAATGGAGAGAAAGTATACTCACGCATACTTTTCACAGGATAGAAACTATTCCCAACCGGATTGCCGGGACTTTTTAATTTATATTGGGAAAAATGGCTTCGGATCTTCTTTTGCATTGAAGTGTGCAAAAGGAGATTGAAGATAGACCTGTGGCGATTCTAACAGATACACATACAATATACAAGCAAATAGTGAAGAACACCGAAAGGAAATGCGAATATGTAAAGTATCAGAGCCGTATACCATAGCGATAACATAACTATTCCACATCAGTTGAGTGTACTTGAGGTTAGAAATCGAATTCGTCCACGCAGCAGTGGCCTGATGTGTTGAGCATTGGTTCAATTTTTAGTGATTCTAACCGTCATAGCGTCAGTTCGAATCACACGTTCTCCACATTGTCGCAAATTCTATAATTGGTGACCCCGACGTGATCCGTGTACAAATAGCACACACTCTCCCATAGTAAAACAGGACCTTACTACATGGTCCCAACTTCTGCACAGAGCACCGACTCATTGCCTTTCTCCGACGTTCTCTCGCTCGCTCGCTGCTCGTTCCGTCGTTCCCACACGAAGTTGATCGTTACAATAACAATTCCACATCAGTTGAATGATAACATAACAATTCCACAACTTGAGTTTAGAAATCGAAATCGTACACGCGGCAGTGACCTGATGTGTTGAGCATTGGTTCAATTTTTAGTGATTCTAACTGTCATATCGTTAGTTCGAATCACACGTTCTTCACTATCGTCGCAAACGCTATAGACTAAACTGATTCGCTAGAAACAACGTTGTCTACCCATTTATGCTGTTGTTAAACAGCAGGGTGGATTGTGGTATTGAAAGAAAAGCAATATGGGGGATTTATGGAATCAGTTGTTGCTTTGAAAAATGGATGCGAATCAGCTTAATTATGTAACAAGATGGATAGTACCCAAAAAGAGATGTTGCGAGAGCGCCTTTTATATGGGAAGCTCGGCTGGAGTTGGAAACTACGCTACACCCACAAATGACTGCTTAGTTTTCAACCCTAGTCATAACTCGACTCTGTTGGCTACTCCACGGGTTCACTCGCCTATCCAGACACAGGTAGATTAGCCACAATATTCGCAGGAAGCACATTATAGGTACCCCCTTCCTGTGAGTACTCCTATGAGTACTATACCTCACCTCTGCGGAAGGCCATTGGACACCACGATGGCTTTTGTAAGTTACAACCAGTTCTCACAGGACTCGCTTCACGGGCGATGCCTGCCTGTAAATGAAGCGAGTTATACAACTTGGGATATTTTTGGTAGGTCGGTCAACGCTAGCCAGATCTCTGCATGTCAACCCCAGTATGCACTGAGAAAATCTAGTAATCCCAAGTGTGACTACTGTACACCCGTGCCAACTATAGGGCGGGTTTCCACGGGTAGGACCTGGAACCCCGGTATCAAAACAGGGCGGTGGTGACGAGGTTCACCACAATCAACCCACCCAGGTCCAAGGCACTCGCCCGTCGTATCTGCTAGCTACACGCATAACTTGCAGCGTTTGCAAGAAAAAGGATCATTTTTATGACGAGCGCCTAAAAAGGCGAAATACTCCGTTCTACTCGGATTGCAGGGAGATATGGCCATGACATCAAGGATTGTTGTGCACATTATACACCACCACCACCCTATCTCGTACCTCCACAACAAAATAGATCACAAAATCAACAGAGGGAGTCCCAGAATAAGACTAGCCACAGACCTCCACGGTCAGCTATGAGTGGCAGGAGGTCAAAACGAACAAAAAACCGAAGGTCCACGGAAATGCATGACAGGGGCTCAAAAATCCAGAAGCTCCGCCCACGACACCGTGAGCCCAAGGCAGGTCGAAGCCGCTCTAGCTCTGCTACCACGGAGTCTACGGAAGGTCAGAAGCAGAGCAACGTTGCACAAAATAAGGGCGGTAAACGGTGCAAATTTGCGGTCGACACAAACCACACGGTGACAGTGTGTCGACAAAAAGCAAAATGGGAGAAATCGGAAGATTCCCAGAGGTGGGGTCGGGAAAGCCCACCCGTGAGCCCAAGGCAGGTTGAAGCCGCTCTAGCTCTGCTACCACGGAGTCTACGGAAGGTCAGAAGCAGAGCAACGTTGCACAAAATAAGGGCGGTAAACGGTGCATATTTGCGGTCGACACAACCACACGGTGACAGTGTGTCGACAAAAAGCAAAATGGGAGAAATCGGAAGATTCCCAGAGGAGGGGTCGGGAAACCCCACCCCGGCCGAAAAAGTTATAGAGTATTTAGTATGAAGTTAGCCTTAGCTTACTGAAGTTTGCCGCAATTGAATTTAATGTATGGCATCATCATCATCATCATCATCGGCTCTACAGCCGGGATCTGGTCGTCGGGGAGCCTCTGGCGCGAGACTAATGACCTTGACCGAAAAAAAAACAAATCATTATGGAAAATTAAACAAGCCTCAGGACTTGCTAAATAAGGCCAAGACCGGTTCACGGTTGTAGTGCCGATGATGATGATATATATTTGAATTTGACATAAGAAGCTAACTATTCTTTCTCATTTTCCGTTTTTGCCCCATCATGGCTTCATGTACTTAAATTTTATAATCTAAATAAATCGAGGTAACCAATTAAGAAAAGTGTTTTTTTAATGGAAGCAGTTATTGCAAACTGAACAGTGTTTTAGGCGAAATTATATTTATGGGATTGATCGACTCAAATTCAATAAATATTCGAGCCTAAAAATTTGAGTCCTAGATAACTCGAAGTAGTACCGGCCAGCACCACTGAATTCAACTGTCAGCACTACTGTATTAAGTGGTCAGTACCACTATATTCGACGTACTCGTATTAGGATTTCCCCGCTTGTGCTCCGATTCGAGTACATTGTAATTACGAGTAAATCATCATCATCATCGGCACTACAACCGGGAACCGGTCTTGGCCTTATTTAGCAAGTCCTGAGGCTTGTTAAATTTTCCATAATGATTTATTTTTTCTGGGCAAGGTCATTAGTCTTACGCCAGAGGCTCCCCGACGGGGAAACGAACCCCGGTCTCCCGGATGACAGGCCGGTATACTAACCACTATACTATCGAGGAGGGAGTAGATGTAACAGATCAATTGAAAAGTCCCCGGCCTTCCATAGTAAAACACATTTTTTTGGCAAAATTCGTTTTTTTTTTATTCAACATAATTCCCTTCGAGGGTGATACACTGATTATAGCGACCCTCCAACTTTTCGATACCTTTTTTGTAGTATGATTTGTCCTTTGCTTCAAAATAGGCCTCAGTTTCGGCGATCACCTCTTCATTCGACGAAAATTTCCTCCCAGCGAGCATTCTTTTGAGATCTGAGAACAGGAAATAGTCACCGGGGGCCAGATCTGGAGAATACGGTGGATGCGGAAGCGATTCGAAGCCCAATTCATGGACTTTTGCCATCGTTTTCACTGACTTGTGACACGGTGCATTGTCTTGGTGAAGCAGCACTTTCTTTTTCTTCAAATGCGGTCGCTTTTCGGCGATTTCGTTCTTCAAACGGCCCAATAACGCTGTGTAATAGTCGCTGTTGATGGTCCTTCCTTTTTCAAGATAGTCAATGAAAATTATTCCGCGCGCATCCCAAAATACAGACGCCATAACCTTGCCAGCCGACTATTGCGCTTTGGGGCGGGTTCATCGTGTGCAGTCCACTCGGATGACTGTCGATTGGACTTCGGAGTGAAATGATGGAGCCATGTTTCATCCATTGTCACATATCGACGCAAAAACTCGGGTTTATTACGCTTGATCATCTCCAAACACTGCTCCGAATCATCAACTCGTCGTTGTTTTTGGTCAAAAGTGAGCTCGCGCGCCACCCACTTTGCACAGAGCTTTCTCATACCCAAATATTCGTGAATGATATGATGTACACGTTCAGTTGATATCTTTAGAGTGCCTGCTATTTCATTCAATTTCAATTTACGGTCATTCAAAATCATTTTGTGGATTTTTCTAATGTTTTCGTCGGTAACAAACTCTTTTGGGCGTCCACTGCGTTCACCGTCTTCGGTGCTCATTATACACGCGTCTTTTGAAGGTTAGGGCTAACTAAAAATCATATGGATTTAATTCTAGTGCCGCCATCTATGTGTCAGGCCGGGGACTTTTCAATTGACCTCTTAAGAACAATTGAAAACTTTTAGTATTACTTAGATCATTCGTCAGCCACTGGCAATGTTCGTATTCTACCCATAATAAAAATCTAACCCTATTGCTTTTCTCTTTTTCAAAAATGCAAAAGTATTTAAGTGGATGATGAAAAAGTGATAAATTGGCAAAATTAGAAAACAACTGAAACATTTAAATACTTTTTTGATGCCTGCGTAATAATGTTGACTGTATTTACATTTTTTGTTTCCTACTTTATGATGCCACTCGGCCTTTCTGCATTCTTCAGTGTACAGTGAAGACGAAATTCCCAGACGATCAGTGCGTGGTATTTCTGTGAGGCAAACGCACTTTAGGACGGCCTCAAATTTGCCAAAGGGCACAATCTCTATGGACTTTAAATACTTCATTTATCAAACTAAACATTCAGACAATGACCCAAAGCCCTACGTAGTCATATTTTAACAAATACCATTCGTCACTGGATAAAACATATCCCTTCGGGGTCATGTAGGCATTTGTTTGTGTGTAGGCAGACGTTCATTAATTCTATTTATTTTTTGTCGCCCCATTGAAAAAAAAGGCCAGAGTTTAGTGAATACTCACCCTGTCTAGCTTTCAAATTACATATGAGTTCCGCTTGCTAATAAAAGTAATTCAAGCCAAAGACTAATCTGAGAGGAATGAAGTAGTGTCTTGTGTTTCGAATGGTCATATGATTGCATAACCACGGTCTATACGTCAACCTTCCACTGAACCATGCCTCTCGACAGTGGTTTGAAGATCTCTTGTTGTCATGTTATTAAATTAGTGATAGTAATGCAAGTGCATTACATTACCGACTCCCAGGACGTATCTGCTTTACTTTTCAGACAAAGAATCATTTATGGCCGTGTAATCATTTATTTGGTCATACGGCATTGTTACAACAATTACTTTTTCAATTTGTTGACAACTAAAGGAATTATGATCTAGAGACGATGGGAGAGTGGTTTGAATAGCCCTGGAAGTAGAAGTGTGAGTGTGAACTTCCCTACAGACGGAGTAACATAATCGTAGACCTTCCAACATAAATGAAGAGCTTTCGTCAACTCATTTAAACAGTTGACTACATAATTACGATACAATGCTAGATGAGAAAGTGACTGACTAATATACAGCCTTGGCGGAAGCTGCCATTCATTGTTGTTCCATTGTACTTTCTTATTTCCGAAGACGTGAACGCTAATGTACGAGTGTTTTCCGGAATACGTGCCTAAAGCCCACTCCCAGAAGGTTAGCGATTGACTAATAAACTCACTACTCGTTGTTCTTAAATTTGTTCAAATTTGATCATAAATAATGTTGGGAGCTTAATTCCCGAAATGAATAATAACTAAAGGCACCGACGACAATGACCTTCCTTAAATACGAAAACTAAAACTTTTAAACCGAAATCTTTCCAAGCGTGTTAAAAGGGATTTTGTTGTATTGGTTCAATATTGAATTTAGTCGAACGAAAGGTATTGTCAACAAAAAACAAAATTAATTAAAAAAATCTATTTAATATCATTTAAAGCTTACCACGTGTTTTTGGTTAAATATGAAACTTTCCAAAAAAGCAAAATATATAAATAAAGCTTTCATCAATATGACGGTAAACGCCGTCCACCAATATTTTCAAACAGCGAAACCTGATATCCTTGCCTTAACTGAGACCCACAACTGGGACTTACAACTGATTCGACATATCTTCGTTGTTCAGGATACGACTTACATTCGAGATTCCGTTTTAAGAGTGGAGTCTGCGTCTTCACGCGGTCTGATCTGGCTTGCCAAAGAATGGAGGGGTTAGAACCCAATAACATGGACATCATGTGGTTGAACAATGGCGTTCCAATCGCACCGAGATTAACAGCACGAATTTTGTTAGAATCAGAAACGCGTGCAACCAGCGTTTGATACTGCGAAGAAGGCCTACAACGACAGAGTGACCAATAAACTCCTTCAGTGCCCGACTAGTTCGCGGTCCTTCTGGTCAATGACTAGGGCCATCAGCAGTAACTTCGCGTCCTCCTCTTTTCCTCCGCTGGTGACGGAAAGCGAAACAGTAGTCACAAATTCAAACGATAGAGTTGATGTGTTCGTGAATGTATTTTCCGCGAATTCAAACCACGATGCCGGTCTTTTGTAGCCACCTGTGATTGCACCGGAACGGCCTTCGATGCGGAATATGAGGTTTCGTCCGCGTACTATTCTACGCATTCAACTGGGACTGTACTGTAAGAAGGCAACCGGCCCGGACGGAATACCAGCAATACTCCTTATGAACGGTGCTCCTGAACTGTCGCCGGTTCTTGGCAGACTCTTCCGCTTATCTTATGCATAATCGCTCGAGTTCAGCCAATCCCAAAGACGGGAAAAAAGTGTCTCCCACAAAATTACCGTCCGATAGCACTATTGTCTGTGTTATCTAAGTTTTTTTTTTTTTTTTTTTTTTTTTTTTTTTTTTTTTTATAGACTTCTCTCGGCAGAGGCGAACCTACAGCGCCGAGTTGGCGCAGATGCCATCAAATAACTGTTGCAGTTCTTTTTGAACAGTTGCAGGTTGTAACGCTCCGGGAACACTCGCGTGGGAAGAGACTTCCACAGCTTTCCCGCTCTGTAACGGAACAAGTTCTGATGCAGGGATATTCGCACCGTCGGGAGATGAACCACAAACGGGTGCGATCCGTCGGATTGTCTTGTGGAGCGCATATAAACCGAATTGCGTGGAACAATGCCAAGAATCTCCGAAGAACAGTACCCGTGATAAAATCTGTAAAACAGACAGACGTCGGCTACGCGCCTTCGATGTGATAGCGACTGTAGTCCCGACGTCAGCGCCGAGTCCCCGATCAGGCGGATCGCTCGTCTCTGTATGCTCTCAAGTAGGTCGAGGGTATGTTTAGGAGCCGAGCTCCAAACACGAGAGCAATATTCGAGCGTGGGTCTAATTTGGGATTTATATTATTCTTGGCTCTTAAAAGATAGCTCAGTTTTCCTAAGACTGACCTGACGATACTCGACACGTGTTTATGCCATGATACATTCCCACAGACCGTGACGCCGAGCAATTTCAAACTTTCCCCAGCCTCGAGGGCCCGGCCATTCATCATCAGCTGTGGAACCGATGATCCACTTTTCTTTGTGAATGTTGTATATTGTGTCTTCGCTGCATTGAAGTCGACGAGATTGGCCCTTCCCCACTGCACGACCCTATCTAGATCCTGATTCAGAGAGTCAATCTGTCTACATTTCAGCTGATGCGACGCAGATGCACCAATCGGACGATAACTCGAAAAGGAGGAAACAAGCGTACGAGGGTTGTCTCTTATGTTTCGGGATTTGGCAACCCTAGTGTTGCAATCCGGCAATTGACAGCTCTGTCGTAAAGTTGGACATTTTTGAGGTTATACGCACTCAGAACGTTTTGACATGCGAGCGCTATTTGTGTTGTTTACAGTAACTTAAAAGATTCATCTCGGCCCAAAAATGGAATTAAATCGTCAACATTTTCGTGCGATTATTTTTTACAACGTTCGGCGTGGATTAACTCAGCAACAGTGCATGGATGAACTTAATTCAATTTTTGGCGATGAAGCTCCATCGAGGACCAGTGTTTATCGATGGTATGGTGAATTCAATCGTGGTCGTAATTCACTCCAAGATGAATTTCGTGAAGGTCGTCCAAAATCAGTTGTTGTTCCGAAAACCATTGATGCTGTGCGCGAACTGATATTGGAAGATCGTCATGTGACCTATCGTGAGATTGAGACAACCTTAGGCGTTAGTGGGACCAGCATACATTCAATATTGCATAAACATTTGACTGTCAAAAATATTTGTTCGCGTTGGATCCCACACAATTTGTCAATCGCCCAAAAAAAGGCTCGTTTCAATTGGTCGAAAGAAATGCTCAAAAAATACGGTCGCGGTGCTTCGAAACACGTCTATGACATCGTGACAGGTGATGAATCGTGGATTTACGCGTATGAGCCCGAAAGTAAACAGCAGTCGACTGTCTGGGTGTGTCAAGATGAGCCAAATCCAACAAAAGTTGTTCGCGCACGAAGCACTTCCAAGCAAATGGTCGCCTGTTTTTTCGAAAAAACTGGACATGTCGCAACCGTACTACTAGAACAACGCAGAACAGTCAATTCTGAGTGGTACACAACAATTTGTTTGCCAGTTGTCTTCCAAGAAATCAGGAAAACCAACCGCCGAAGAAGGATCACTCTTCACCACGACAATGCGAGCTCTCACACATCGGCTGCGACAACTGCATTTTTGAGCACCCAAAACATCGATTTGATGGGTCATCCGCCGTATAGTCCTGACTTGGCACCGAATGACTTCTTTTTCCCGTACGTAAAAAACAAACTGAGAGGTCAACGTTTTTCGACACCTGAAGAAGCGGTTGCTGCATTCAGAATGCATGTGTTGGAGATACCTCAATCAGAGTGGCAAAAGTGCTTCGACAATTGGTTCAAACGCATGCAAAAGTGTATAGATCTTCATGGGGAATATTTTGAAAAACAATAAAGTGATTTTCGATGATCAATATTTGTTTTTGTTCTCTAATCCCGAAATATAAAAGGCAACGCTCGTACTATCATTCGCAAAACTGAACACTTTGTTATCCGTTGTCTCCAACAAATCAATTATGTGAAGCAAAAACAAAGTTGGGATGTCCGCATAATCGCCTCGGGCATCCGGCACTCGCGTTGGCCCCCCCACGAGTTGAGTCAAGCTGTGGCTTACAGCAAACATCTCCGCCAGCCTCCCAGCCTCGTCGGTTCTGTTAGAATGTAACAACCAGCCGGAATTGTGCACATTAAAATCGCCAAGGACAACAATTTCAGAAGCTGGGTGGTTGATCTGTATCCAGTCGACGGTATGTGAAAGATGTTCGAAGAATGTCGCCGGTCGATCGTCATTCGGGGAGCGGTAAAGACAACAATGAAATTTAAAAAGAATTCCTCAGTACGACCCTCGACCATATGATGTCCATATTATTGGGTTCCAACGCCTCCATCCTCTGGCAAGTCAGATTGGACCGCGCGAAGACGCAGACTCCGCCCTTAAAACGATCTTGAGCAACGAAGATATGTCGAATCAGATGACCAATCGACCTGGGTCTCAGTTGGGGCAAGGATATCAGGTTTCGTTGTTTGCAAATATTGGTGGACGGCGTTTACATTCGTATTAGTGAAACCGATGCCCCTGATCACCGTCACCAGTCGAGCGTGGGCAGAGCCTCGAGAGCGAGCACGTTTATGCGATGACGAACCTCTTAAAGTTCCATTATTTATCATGACATCTGCATGGTGTTCCCCCTGACATAGTCCCCCCGGAGATCCGAATGGGAGACTAGTTTACCCCCGGAATTCTTTATATCAGAAGGTACCATCATGACTTATCTCCGTGTCAGTCCGGGCCATCAGCCACACATCCGAAACACCGTCGAAGATGTCTCTAGGCGATATCGGGGAATGTACAGCGTGACGGGGTGGTATCTCACCTTGGAACCGACTACCACCTAACCAGCCTTTTCTATAACCGGTCCATCACCCAAGCTCCGAAAGATGGCCAGTGATTTCTCTAGACCATTTCACGGAGCCTAAAGCTTATGTAAGGCAATGGAAAAGGTCATCAGTGCCGAGTTAATTAAGTACTTGGAGTTCAACGAACTTCTGAATGATCGTCAACACAGATTCCGTGGCAGGCGATCCACGGGAAACCTTTTGACACTTATAACCGATATATGGACATCTGCGATTGAGCGGTATGGTGAGTCAACGGCGGTCGCATTGGATATCTCCAAGGCTTAGACCGCGTCAGGCACGGGGTATTGCTGACCAAACTTCGTTCATATGGACTTTCCCAACAGCTTTGCGACTGGACGAAGAGCTTCCTCGAAAATCGATTGATCCGGGTTGTTGTGGACGGCGAGTGTTCGGACCTGTATCCTGTTAATTCGGGGGTGCCCCAACGTTCTAATTGTGCTCCAACTTTGTTTTTGCTTCACATTAATGATTTGTTGGAGACAACGGATAACAAAGTGTTCAGTTTTGCGGATGATAGTACGCTTGTTTCCTCCTTTTCGAGTGTTCGGCCGATTAGTGCATCAAAGTCACACCGCCTGATATGTAGACAGATTGGCTCACTAAATCGGGATCTGGATAAGGTCCTGCAGTTGGGAAAGGCCAATCTCGTCGACTTCGACGCAACGAAGAAACAGTATACAACATTTACAAAGAAAAGTGGATCATCGGTTCTGCAGCTAATGATGAATGGCCGGGCCCTCGAATCTGGGGAAAGATTGAAATTGCTCGGCGTCACGGTCTGTGGGAATGTATCGTGGCATAAACACGTGCCGAATATCCCCAGATCCGTCTCAGGAAAACTGAACTATCTTTTTAAAGCCAAGAAATATTTTACTCTTTTATATATAGCAGAGGTACATCCCAGGCAAAGGAAAACCATTACCGCACCATTGTCCTGCCTCTTCATCATATTTGCCGCCAAATATACTGCTTAAGACTTTATTCCCGTTTTGTGAAAGCCCACGTTTAGCACCCGTATAGAACAATTCGTATGATAATGGTTCTATAAACACGGAGCTTTATGTTACGTGATAGCAGTTTGGATTTCAGCAGTTTACTGACTGCGTTCCAACTAGCGTTGCCGGAATGCAGTGTTTTGTTAATTTCCTTCGACATTTCGTTACTGGCCGTCAGCATTGTTCCCAAATATTTAAACTCTTTAACTCTTTCAAATATATTGCCCCTAACCTTTATGTGTGTTCCCTGGGGTTTTTTTTTGTGGTAGGAAGGTGGATATCTTCAATAGATACCCATGGGCCGATCCAGATGCATGCCGGGTTTTTACCGACTAAAACCACCTCCCGCCAGGCACATATTCCCATTGATCCGCATATGCTAACACTTGTGTGACCCCATTCAGGGATGATCCGGCCATGTTTTCGTCTTGTAGCTTTCTGATGACATACTCGAGCACAAGGTTAAAAAGACATGGTGAGAGGCCATCCCCCTGTTTTAATCCGTTCCGGATTTCAAATGGTTCTGAGCGGTGGTTTTCTATTCTAACTCGCCCCTTATTTTCGTTCATGCAGATTTGATTGCGGGTGGCATATTTTTTCGGCACTCCCAGCTCAATTACAATATTGTGAAGTCTTTGCCTTGCGACTGAGTCGTAGACTTTTTTGAAGTCAAGCAACAGCTGGTGAACCATCTCTCCGTATTCCCACTTTTATTCCACCAAAAGCCTTATTGAGAACATTTGGTCGCTCGTTGGCCAGTTCCTACGGAATCCGCATTATGTCTTCTGCGTACGGTATGATTCTCGCCAGTATGAGATTGGTTAGTATTTTGTATGTGGTTGGGAGCAATGATTTTGCTCTGTAGTTTTCGCAGTCAGATATATCCCCTTTTTTGAAAATGAAGATGACTATTGAGGTTTTCCATTCTTCCGGAGTGACTTTCTTATCCCATATTGTTTTAATCAGTTGATGGATCTTTCGAGCGGTTGCCTCTACTCCTTGCTTCATAACCTCTGCCGGTATGCAGTCGACTGCGGGAGCCTTGTTGTTTTTCAATCGATTTATTGCGTCTACAACTTCGTTGAAAGAGGACTCTGGAATCTGAGACTTGGCTATATACACGTCTGGTGCTTTTATTTGCGGTTGATGAGTGCCCACATCGAGCAGGTTTTCAAAGTACTGCCTCCATCTTGTCACGATATTGTTAGTTTTTGTGACCAGACAGCCGTTTTCGTATCGAATTATTTTGGCTCTCCCTCAGTAACCATTTCTAATTGAATTTATGCCGGCATCAATTATTGTGATATGTTATAAAAACACTAGTTATTGTACGCCGAAAGGCCTATGAAATATGATAATGTATAATTTAGAGTGCTTGCGAAGAGCCAGTAAGTTAATGTAAGAATGATATTTGTAAAATAGAAGTTAACATTTAGTCTTAAGTAAAATATGTAATTGCATTTTTAAATAAATGTGGATATAAAACAAAACAAAAACAAACAAACATGCCTCTAATGTTCTTTGCTCTGGCATTGTCAAGGATTTTTTCGATCCGAGTCTTCTCCCAATCGCGTTTTTTGCGTTTGAGAAGTTCCGTTGTCTCCTTCCAAATCGTCGTGTATCTTTCTGCGTTGACTTCATCATATCTTTTTAAGTGGATCACTCTGAGGCGTTTACGTTGTTCGATCATCGCCCGGCACTCATAGTAAAACCAAGGTGTTGACTTAATTGTTTTCTTGATTCCTAATACCTTTTGGGATGTTTGTTTGATTGCGTCTCTGTATCGATGCCCATCTAGAAACGCTGGTCGAAAGAATTTTCTAATCCCTACGTTTCCAGATCGCTCTATATAGCCTTTGTCCGCCCCAATCTGGAATATGCTAGTCAGGTTTGGTCTCCTCGCTACTCGTGCGAAATTCGCAGGGTCGAAAGCGTGCAACGTCGTTTTTTGCGTTTTGCCCTCCGAGGATTGAATTGGGAAAATCCACTCATTCTACTCCCATACACGAGCCGTCTTCACCTAATTAACCTTAACACACTTGAAGAGCGCAGAATTCATGCCGACATCCTCTTTATCTACCGTCTACTCTCAGGTTCAATCGACTGCCTGAGCTGTCTTCCATCACATTTTCCACTAATCCCCGAAATCTGCGAAACCCTCGTCTCTTCTATTTGCCCACCATTTACACGTCTTACGGCTCTAATGACCCCATTTCGCGAATGCAGAGGTGGGCAAACTCTCACCCCGCGTTCTTTGACTTCAATCTCACCTCTCCCGCTCTCAAACGTCGTCTCCTCTGTTAGCCCCCTGGCCCCACCCCGCTCATCGCCTACACTCTCCCGCACTCATGGTCACACCCTAGCATCCGGCTTATCCTCGCTCCTCCCTGTCCTACCACTTAGACTCTTATTCTGTCCATATTTGTTTAGTTCCCCATTCCATTTTTAAGTTACTTTAAACTTAGTCCACCACCCCCATCACGCATGTCTTAGTTTTTAAGGTAGTTCATAAGTCTATTTATAAGTTTATATGTTTATACTAAGCGAAATAAACTGAGGGTTCTGGCCTCTTTTCATTTATTGCTAAATTTTCTATAATAACTTGTTTTTCCGAGCAAGGTTATTAGCCTTGCGCCAACCTTTCTCAGGATGTCGCTGCATGCATTGGTTCATTACTTGACGGGTGACAAAGTAGCTATCCAAGGGTGTACGTAGAGACTGCATGCCAACTTGGATTGAACAAGAACATGGATCGTCCTGGCTTTCGCTGGGTTGAAAGCAATCAGTGACTTTGCCCTATATGTTCGCTCCCACCGCCCCAGATCATCAGAGCGTGCGTCAAAATAATAACAACTGACATATAAGTTTTAGTCTCGAAAATCTTGAAAATCAAAGCTGACCTATAGAAACGGTTAGTACCAGTGAATACCTTCTGTCAAAGATCTACCCAGAATTTTTCAATAAAACAAAAAATTTGAATTAGTTATCAAAATGTATTTTATCGCCACCAAAGTAGGCCCTTTCCGAGGCAATACACTTGTGCCAACAATTATATTTTACAGGCCGCTTTTATAGGTTCAATCGACGCGAAACATGTTCCTCGGAGTGGCAAATTGAGTTTGGAAACAGGAGAAAGTCACAGGTGGGCACATCCGGTAAATACGGTGCCTGTTCCATTAACCAATAAGCATCGGATTATTTTGAGAGAAATCGGGTAATTAAAAACTAGATTAACTAATATCTAAACGTCGCGATACGAAGTATCTAATTAAAAAAGCTTAAACGTAAATAACCAACCATTAATCCAAACCACACTAAATATACAAGAGTGCCAACAATCGTCCCCTGATCCGATATGACATTATCGATTCTCATTTATACCTTTCTTTAACTCTTTATATGTTTTCTTTGTTAACCAGCATTAATGGCGCATAGAAATCGGTACCGAATATATATATTTTCGGCAAGAAAATCCCAACAAATTGATTGTTTCACAAACAATAAATTTTCTTTTCCAATAAATTGAATCTCGCCAGAATTATGGCAACAGTGTACCTCCTCCTGGACAGCCCCTTGTTTGCTTCATTCGGCATTCCGTATTCTGCACTTGACTGTCAGTTTCTGGTACTAAAAATAATGGAAATTATTTTCACTTCAATGACTAAGAATACCTTTCTTTGTTTACTGGTTTTGCAAAAATGTGTCGTCAAACTGCGTCATCGTATTCTAGGCAAAAAGGTAGGCTTTAGTAAAGGAAGTTCTCTTATTACATGGCAGTGAAATATTGGGCTCATTAACAAGTAATTTCAATATTCTTTTGCTCTCGAGACAAAGTGATAAACTTCACTTCTTGATAGCACGTTGCGTCTATGTTCAGATCTCCACTACAGGTTTATAGCACATGAAGGAGAGAGACTTTCTTCGTAGTCTTGTGCGGGTAAATTCACCTTGACCTTATTTCCATAGGTTGCGATTTATGTTTGTGAATCGTCGGAAGAGAATAATTCTACATTTAAACTTGTTTTTGAAATTTTTAATATAATAAGGACATTTGTGTGCGGCTATCGAATTTCTAATGTAGATTTAAGTTCAAGGCTTAATCAATAAAGGTTTCTTCAAGAGGGATGTAACAATTTTGTACTTGAATACGAGTGCACTTTTAATGTCAATGGAATTCACTATCGTGCCGTGTTGGAAGAGTAATTTTGGTCCATTTGGATGGATTTAGCATCAGTGATATGTAGTTCCAAGATGGAAGCTGGTCACACAACTGATCTTCTGTGGTAATGGTGTAGTCTAGAGAAATGTTCCTAGCTCATGCGATTAATCGTCTTTGGAATTCCCAATATAGAGTTACGTTAAGTAGTTGGTTTACGCCAATAAACAGTAGAGCAGCACCAGACACGCGCTGGGCGTACATCAATGCATATACTTGTTATAAACGTTCATAAAATAAAGGCTACTTATTCACACGTCGAATAAACTCTTCATTACGAGGGTTGCCTCTTATGTTTCGGGATTTGGCAACCCTAGCGTTGCAATCCGGCAATTGACAGCTCTGTCGTAAAGTTGGACATTTTTGAGGTTATACGCACTCAGAACGTTTTGACATACGAGCGCTATTTGTGTTGTTTACAGTAACTTAAAAGATTCATCTCGGACCAAAAATGGAATTAAATCGTCAACATTTTCGTGCGATTATTTTTTACAACTTTCGGCGTGGATTAACTCAGCAACAGTGCATGGATGAACTTAATTCAATTTTTGGCGATGAAGCTCCATCAAGGACCAGTGTTTATCGATGGTATGGTGAATTCAATCGTGGTCGTAGTTCACTCCAAGATGAATTTCGTGAAGGTCGTCCAAAATCAGTTGTTGTTCCGAAAACCATTGATGCTGTGCGCGAACTGATATTGGAAGATCGTCATGTGACCTATCGTGAGATTGAGACAACCTTAGGCGTTAGTGGGACCAGCATACATTCAATATTGCATAAACATTTGACTGTCAAAAAAATTTGTTCGCGTTGGATCCCACACAATTTGTCAATCGCCCAAAAAAAGGCTCGTTTCAATTGGTCGAAAGAAATGCTCAAAAAATACGGTCGCGGTGCTTCGAAACACGTCTATGACATCGTGACAGGTGATGAATCGTGGATTTACGCGTATGAGCCCGAAAGTAAACAGCAGTCGACTGTCTGGGTGTTTCAAGATGAGCCAAATCCAACAAAAGTTGTTCGCGCACGAAGCACTTCCAAGCAAATGGTCGCCTGTTTTTTCGGAAAAACTGGACATGTCGCAACCGTACCACTAGAACAACGCAGAACAGTCAATTCTGAGTGGTACACAACCATTTGTTTGCCAGTTGTCTTCCAAGAAATCAGGAAAACCAACCGCCGAAGACGGATCACTCTTCACCACGACAATGCGAGCTCTCACACATCGGCTGCGACAACTGCATTTTTGAGCACCCAAAACATCGATTTGATGGGTCATCCGCCGTATAGTCCTGACTTGGCACCGAATGACTTCCGTTTTCCGTACGTAAAAAACAAACTGAGAGGTCAACGTTTTTCGACCCCTGAAGAAGCGGTTGCTGCATTCAGAATGCATGTGTTGGAGATACCTCAATCAGAGTGGCAAAAGTGCTTCGACAATTGGTTCAAACGCATGCAAAAGTGTATAGATCTTCATGGGAAATATTTTGAAAAACAATAAAGTGATTTTCGATGATCAATATTTGTTTTTGTTCTCTAATCCCGAAATATAAAATGCAATCCTCGTAATTATATCACCTGGTACTGCCTACCACCCACAGGTTATGGGCCAGTGGCGATATAAAAGTAATAAAAGTATAAAAAACAGATGGGATTTTATCAACGACAAGTGTAGGATTCCATGGAGTGAATTTCAGATCGGCATCCGACTTCTATTAGGTTCAACCTTTTTCACGTTCAATAACTCAATTTATAGACAAAAGTTTGGTACACCTATGGGCTCTCCATCTTCACCCATTTTTTGTGACTTAGCCTTAAGAGATTTGGAAGATTTCTTGTTTTGAGAAACTCGATTTTGAGGTTATTCACTATTAAAGATATGTTGACGATTTGTTCTTGATTTTACCGACCAACAAAATTGAACACACTTTAAATGTGTTTAACTCATATAATCCCAATCTCCAGTTTACATTAGAGGTGGAAACTAATAATAGAATTAGTTTTCTTGATGTACAGGTCATCAGATGTTTAGATAACCGATTGATTTACAATTGCTACCAAAAACCGACTTTCTCAGGGCGAGTGTTACATTACCATTCATTCCACCCAATACACCAGAAGATTGCGATGGTGTCTTGTTTGACAGATAAGGCGATCAAGGTGTCTGACCAACAGTTTCATGGTGAAAATTTGAAATTAGTTACTGATATCCTTCAAAGGAACTCCTACCCCAACACCTTCATCAAGAAACATATCAGAAAAAGATTAGCAATTTTAAATATTAATGATAATAGTCCGAGGCAAACAAGAGTGGAACCTGATGCCACTCTTACGATTCCTTATGTTAATCGTCTTACTGAACAGTTGAACAGAAAACTAAAGAATTATAATATACGTGTTATTAACTCTATTAACAACAGATTGGACCAGATCGTTACACGGGGAAAAGACAAATTACAGCAACAAAATAACACCAATGTTGTTTATCAAATAGATTGTTTGACCTGTCCTGCCACCTATATAGGCCAAACAAAGAGAAAACTCAGTACCCGCATTAAAGAGCATCGAAATAACATTAATTGTCATCCCAAGTACCACAATGTCATAACAAAACATCGACTGGACCATCCTTCTCATATCATTAATTGGGAGAGGATCAAAATTAAAGATAAGGAAGTGCTTCTGTCTAAACGTTTTTTGGTTTTTAGTTTTTAAACCACATTTATTTTCCTAATTCTTTTTACATGTATAATATTAGGGGTAAATGTTAAAACCATTTCTACAATCACAATCCTTAAATTAACTTACTGGCTCTATGCGAGCTCTCTAAATTACACATTACAACTTGACTTTTATATATGCCTTTCGGCGTACATCTTTTTTTTTTTGTTTCTTATATATATATATATATATAAATATATATATATATATATATATATATATATATATATATATATATATATATGAAATAAGTCATATATTAGAGGGACTCCTCGTTTACATCTATATGTATATATTATTATTACAATTTTTTTTTTTTTTTATTATTATTATTATTACAAACAAAAACTTCAAAACGAAACGAATAAAACAAAATAAGAAATAAAAAATAAAATAAAATAGCTACACAAAAGTAATTGGGAAAGGCCGTCAGGGGGAAGAGGGACAAGAGGAAGGAGAGCGTTGCTCTTGAGAGGCATACTATATCCTCCTCGTTGAGAAGCCACCACCATTTGGGAGATGTTCGATCTATGGCTGATTTGTCTCTTTCACTGATCGCCGTGCTAAAACGCATGCGGTCTGGGGCATTGGAGATATCACTATCATGGAGAATTCGTTTGTCCCTGGCACCACGGAGAGCGTGGTCCATGCATGTCTTGGATAAGCCCTTTTTGATCCAAGAAAGGAAATGCTTCTGCGGGAATAAACCCATTCTGGAGGGTATTCTCCAGATACATATCATTGGGATAGAATACTCCCGAGATAAGATTATTGTCACTGCACATTGCCCTTGCTGTGTGACCACGAATAATTTTAATTATGAAATTGTCTATCCTATTTAACCCTGATTTGTTATACAGGGTTTTGTTAGGATAGAATTTTTTGTATTGCGACTCTGGTGTTCTATAAAGTCCGAGGCAGGAACGCAAACACTGCCGTTCGAACACACGAAACTTCTCCATATAAAGTGGAGATATATTATACCATACTGGACAGCCATAAATCAAAACTGGTCGGATGAATGCCGAGTACGAAATTATTTTGACTCTGGGGTCAAGAAGACTACTCTGGAATAGACTTCTTGTCATAGAATATGCGCTTTTAGCTGCGGAGAGGGACGCTGCTATGTGCTTGTCAAAATATAAATACTGGTCTAGCCAGATACCAAGGAATCTAACTACAGTTTTCACTTGCAGTGGAAGGTTATTGTTACCTACAATAGAAAAGTGTGTCCAGTTGTATTTTGTATCCCTCGAGGCCCTGGATAGGGGCGTTCTGAAAAGAATAGTCTCGATCTTCTGGAAATTAATCTTTAATTTCCAGTCGTCGCAAAAACATCCTATTTTGTTGAAGTCATCTTGAAGGTGCCTATTGATGACGTCTATTTTTCCTCCTGTTCTGTACACCACTATGTCATCGGCGTACGCAATGGCGTTTTCGAGAGAACTCACTAGATCACTAGTGTAAATATTGAATAGAATGGGAGAATTCACAGCTCCCTGCTGTAAGCCATTTTTAATTTGGAAGGTCTTGTTGGAGAGTATGTCCCCGCATTTCACCACAAAATGTTTGTCCATTATCATATCATAAATGATGTATACGAGGGTTCCCTCTTATGTTTCGGGATTTGGTAACCCTAGCGTTGCAATCCGGCAATTGACAGCTCTGTCGTAAAGTTGGACATTTTTGAGGTTATACGCACTCAGAACGTTTTGACATACGAGCGCTATTTGTGTTGTTTACAGTAACTTAAAAGATTCATCTCGGCCCAAAAATGGAATTAAATCGTCAACATTTTCGTGCGATTATTTTTTACAACTTTCGGCGTGGATTAACTCAGCAACAGTGCATGGATGAACTTAATGCTATTTTTGGCGATGAAGCTCCATCAAGGACCAGTGTTTATCGATGATATGGTGAATTCAATCGTGGTCGTAGTTCACTCCAAGATGAATTTCGTGAAGGTCGTCCAAAATCAGTTGTTGTTCCGAAAACCATTGATGCTGTGCGCGAACTGATATTGGAAGATCGTTGTAATAATAGTGAAGAAGATCGTGTGATTCGAACTGACGCTATGACAGCTCGAATCACGAAAAAAATTTTACCTAAGCGTTACACACCAGGCTACTGACCGTGTTTAGAATTTAATTTCCAAACTCGAGTATATTCCACTGGTGTGAATTATTTTTATTTATCGCTTGGTATACGGTTCTGATGTATTTTTCTTATTCGATTTTTTCGTTCGGTGTTCTTCACTATTTTTGCCTGTGAATTGGGTGTATCTGTTAGAATCGCTACACACTCCCGCCGCAGTAACTTCGTTACGATCAGATTCGTATGCGGACGACGGACGAACGAGAGAGAAACGAGAAAACGTCGGAGGCTGGGCTCTATGCGGAAGTCGTGACCGTGTGTGAAGTTCTGCTTTACTATGGGAAGTGTATGCTGTGTGTACTAGATCACGTCGTAGTCACCAATTGTAGCGTTAAGCAAGGATAGTGAAGAAGGTGAATTGAACACACGATGAAACGATTGAAAAGCGAAGCAGTGAAGCATCAGACTACTGACCGTGTTTGGAATATGATTTCCAAACTCGACTATATTCATTCCACTGATATGAATTATTTTTATTTTATCGCTTGGTATACGGTTCTGATGTATTTTTCTTATTCGATTTTTCGTTCGGTGTTCTTCACTATTTTTGCTTGTGAATTGTGTGTATCTGTTAGAATCGCTACATCGTCATGTGACCTATCGTGGGATTGAGACAACCTTAGGCGTTAGTGGGGCCAGCATATATTCAATATTGCATAAACATATGACTGTCAAAAATATTTGTTCGCGTTGGATCCCACACAATTTGTCAATCGCCCAAAAAAAGGCTCGTTTCAATTGGTCGAAAGAAATGCTCAAAAAATACGGTCGCGGTGCTTCGAAACACGTCTATGACATCGTGACAGGTGATGAATCGTGGATTTACGCGTATGAGCCCGAAAGTAAACAGCAGTCGACTGTCTGGGTGTTTCAAGATGAGCCAAATCCAACAAAAGTTGTTCGCGCACGAAGCACTTCCAAGCAAATGGTCGCCTGTTTTTTCGGAAAAACTGGACATGTCGCAACCGTACCACTAGAACAACGCAGAACAGTCAATTCTGAGTGGTACACAACCATTTGTTTGCCAGTTTTCTTCCAAGAAATCAGGAAAACCAACCGCCGAAGACGGATCACTCTTCACCACGACAATGCGAGCTCTCACACATCGGCTGCGACAACTGCATTTTTGAGCACCCAAAACATCGATTTGATAGGTCATCCGCCGTATAGTCCTGACTTGGCACCGAATGACTTCCTTTTTCCGTACGTAAAAAACAAACTGAGAGGTCAACGTTTTTCGACACCTGAAGAAGCGGTTGCTGCATTCAGAATGCATGTGTTGGAGATACCTCAATCAGAGTGGCAAAAGTGCTTCGACAATTGGTTCAAACGCATGCAAAAGTGTATAGATCTTCATGGGGAATATTTTGAAAAACAATAAAGTGATTTTCGATGATCAATATTTGTTTTTGTTCTCTAATCCCGAAATATAAAATGCAATCCTCGTAATTATATAACCTGGTACTGCCTACCACCCACAGGTTATGGGCCAGTGGCGATATAAAAGTAATAAAAGTATAAAAAACAGATGGGATTTTATCAAGGACAAGTGTAGGATTCCATGGAGTGAATTTCAGATCGGCCTCCGACTTCTATTAGGTTCAACCTTTTTCACGTTCAATAACTCAATTTATAGACAAAAGTTTGGTACACCTATGGGCTCTCCATCTTCACCCATTTTTTGTGACTTAGCCTTAAGAGATTTGGAAGTTCCTTGTTTTGAGAAACTCGTTTTTGAGGTTATTCACTATTATAGATAGGTTGACGATTTGTTCTTGATTTTACCGACCAACAAAATTGAACACACTTTAAATGTGTTTAACTTATATAATCCCAATCTCCAGTTTACATATGAGATGGAAACTAATAATAGAATTAGTTTTCTTGATGTACAGGTCATCAGATGTTTAGATAACCGATTGATTTACAATTGGTACCAAAAACCGACTTTCTCAGGGCGAGTGTTACATTACCATTCATTCCACCCAATACACCAGAAGATTGCGATGGTGTCTTGTTTGACAGATAAGGCGATCAAGGTGTCTGACCAACAGTTTCATGGTGAAAATTTGAAATTAGTTACTGATATCCTTCAAAGGAACTCCTACCCCAACACCTTCATCAAGAAACATATCAGAAAAAGATTAGCAATTTTAAATATTAATGATAATAGTCCGAGGCAAACAAGAGTGGAACCTGATGCCACTCTTACGATTCCTTATGTTAATCGTCTTACTGAACAGTTGAACAGAAAACTAAAGAATTATAATATACGTGTTATTAACTCTATTAACAACAGATCGAACCATATCGTTACACGGGGAAAAGACAAATTACAGCAACAAAATAACACCAATGTTGTTTATCAAATAGATTGTTTGACCTGTCCTGTCACCTATATAGGCCAAACAAAGAGAAAACTCAGTACCCGCATTAAAGAGCATCGAAATAACATTAATTGTCATCCCAAGTACCACAATGTCATAACAAAACATCGACTGGACCATCCTTCTCATATCATTAATTGGGAGAGGATCAAAATTAAAGATAAGGAAGTGCTTCTGTCTAAACGTTTTTTAGTTTTTAGTTTTTAAACCACATTTATTTTCCTAATTCTTTTTACATGTATAATATTAGGGGTAAATGTTAAACCCTTTTCTACAATCACAATCCTTAAATGAACTTACTAGCTCTATGCGAGCTCTCTAAATTACACATTACAACTTGATTTTTATATATGCCTTTCGGCGTACATCTTTTTTTTTTTTGTTTCTTATATATATATATATATATATATATATATATATATATATATATATATATATATGAAATAAGTCATATATTAGAGGGACTCCTCGTTTACATCTATATGTATATATTATTATTCCAATTTTTTTTTTTTTTTTATTATTATTATTATTACAAACAAAAACTTCAAAACGAAACGAATAAAACAAAATAAGAAATAAAAAATAAAATAAAATAGCTACACAAAAGTAATTGGGAAAGGCCGTCAGGGGGAAGGGGGAAAAGAGGAAGGAGAGCGTTGCTCTTGAGAGGCATACTATATCTGAGGAAGTGAAGTCCTCTCCTCGTTGAGAAGCCACCACCATTTGGGAGATGTTCGATCTGTGGCTGATTTGTCTCTTTCACTGATCGCCGTGCTAAAACGCATGCGGTCTGGGGCATTGGAGATATCACTATCATGGAGAATTCGTTTGTCCCTGGCACCACGGAGAGCGTGGTCCATGCATGTCTTGGATAAGGCCTTTTTGATCCAAGAAAGGAAATGCTTCTGGGGGACTAAACCCATTCTGGAGGGTATTCTCCAGATACATATCATTGGGATAGAATGCTCCCGAGATAAGATTATTGTCAATGCACATTGCCCTTGCTGTGTGACCACGAATAATTTTAATTATGAAATTGTCTATCCTATTTAACCCTGATTTGTTATACAGGGTTTTGTTAGGATAGAATTTTTTGTATTGCGGATCTGGTGTTCTATAAAGTCCGAGGCAGGAACGCAAACACTGCCGTTCGAACACACGAAACTTCTCCATATAAAGTGGAGATATATTATACCATACTGGACAGTCATAAATCAAAACTGGTCGGATGAATGCCGAGTATGAAATTATTTTGACTCTGGGGTCAAGAAGACTACTCCGGAATAGACTTCTTGTCATAGAATATGCGCTTTTAGCTGCGGAGAGGGACGCTGCTATGTGCTTGTCAAAATATAAATACTGGTCTAGCCAGATACCAAGGTATCTAACTACAGTTTTCACTTGCAGTGGAAGGTTATTGTTACCTACAATAGAAAAGTGTGTCCAGTTGTATTTTGTATCCCTCGAGGCCCTGGATAGGGGCGTTCTGAAAAGAATAGTCTCGGTCTTCTGGAAATTAATCTTTAATTTCCAGTCGTCGCAAAAACCTCTTATTTTGTTGAAGTCATCTTGAAGGTGCCTATTGATGACGTCTATTTTTCCTCCTGTTCTGTACACCACTATGTCATCGGCGTACGCAATGGCGTTTTCGAGAGAACTCACTAGATCACTAGTGTAAATATTGAATAGAATGAGAGAATTCACAGCTCCCTGCTGTAAGCCATTTTTAATTTGGAAGGTCTTGTTGGAGAGTATGTCCCCGCATTTCACCACAACATGTTTGTCCATTATCATATCATAAATGATGTATAACAGATATTGCGGCATACCCAGGTTTGTTAACTTATAGACAAGTCCTTCTAACCATACGGTGTCGAAAGCCTTTTCAAAGTCAACCAAGCAGGCGCCTGTACATTGTCGCTTTGCCTTGTTCCACTGTATATCGGAAACAAGTTTCGTCGCTGCATGAACTGTATCATGTCGCGCTCTAAAGCCAAACTGGTTGTTGGGGATGATATCGTTTTCATCACACCAACCTATCAGTGCTTTGTTTATAATTTTTTCGAATACCTTGCTGATGTTGGGAAGCAGGCTGATCGAGCGCAGATTAGCTGGATTGCTCTTCTCCTTACCCTTTTTGGGGATAGGGTGGACTACTGCAGTCTTCCAATGGGTTGGATAGTGTGCCTTGTTTAGAGCGTTGTTAAACAAAGTAGTGTATATGTTCACTGCTTCGCGAGGCAAATGCCTTAGAACCACATTTGGAATGCTATCTATTCCAGATGATTTCTTATTTTTTATTGAGCTAAGTATGTTTCTAAGTTCATCCTTGCGCACAAACATATTTGTATTTTCATTTCTGACGGAAGAATCCGCCCTATTATTTTTGCCGAATATGATGAAACTACGGTTTTCGGATCGCCAGTTGTGAAGTTGATTGCGCAGCGAGCAATGTCTTTGATGGGCATTGCTTTCAATTTCAGTGTTAGCATGAACTGATTCGTTAACTCTGTACACTGCTTCGAAACAGGCTCCAATTGAATTCGCTTTCTTTTGCGGATCTTCGACTACTATTACTTCATCATTGGAGTTGATGTGCTCTAAGGTGAGTCCTGCGTTCAGCATTATGTGACAATTCTCGGGAGTCCGTGGAATTCGGAGACAGGGAATGTCATTGTGTTCTTTTCTTCGACATATTTTCTTGATTTGTGAGAACATGTTCGGTCCGTTTGCTTGGACAGCTCGAATTCTGTTGCTCCACTCCTCATTTATTACTGCTCGGTAATTATCCCGGATCAGTTTTTGAAGATTTTTAATCAAGGACTTGATTGTTTTGATTTCATTGCTATTTGGGTCACTAAACTGCCTATAGCACAATTTCAGCTTTGAGAGCAGGGTGCTCTTTTGCCTATACAAGCCATCGATAGTTGCATTTCTGTATCGGTGGGTATAGCCATCCATATGAGCTACTTTGGGGATGGAACGATTCATTGTGTTAGTAACAATATCGTTCATAGTTAGGAGGTAATGATCGATTTCATCATTACGGAGGTTTCTATTAGTCGGTGGGTCTATGCCAATGTTGCGTATTTCTCTTTTTACTATGCGATCGAAACGCGACCAATGTGCTTTTCGGAAATCGAAAGAGTGTACCTGGTCGTACTGCTCAAGTAGATGGTACTCGTTTGGCACGTGTATTACGGCTCCAAGTCCGTAATGATCGCTATCGTACTCAATTGTGCGAAGACAATTTCGAGTAGTTACCTCGGTATCTGGTAACTGAATTCGATCATCTGTCATAAGTAAATCCAGGAAGGAGTTACCTCTTGGATAAGACGGTGTACTTGTAGCGTACAATTCTAGTTTATGCTCGATCGCATTTGTTTGCCACCAATCAAACAAGGCATTGCCTCTGGTGTTCGATGTCAGATTGCCCCAGGCACTGTGCTTGGCGTTAAAATCACCTGCCATTAAAAAGTAATTGTTTTCCGAATCTAACTTGAGACTTCGGAAAAGCGTATCGATTTCACTGATAAATTGGGTACCTTGAACAGATTCAGGAGCGTAAGCAGCGACTATATATAGATGCCTTTGACTTTTAATGCATGCCTCTAGCACCTGGAATTTGTATACTTCCGTGCTGTAAACGACCTTATGGTGAAGACCTTTCTTAACTAAGATAGCGACCTTCTGTCTAAACGTCTTGTGTCTGAGATGTCTTACATCAAGGCCAACTTACTCGTACACACCTTGAATCTACAGACAGACACTGTTAAATTCCATATCGTGTATATGCCGGCGCCCACTTAGTGGTTTCTTTTAAGTGTTATTGAGTAACACTATTGTTTAATGTTGTTTTTAGTAATTGACTTCTCTTTCAAATTTATTGTCAGAGTAAATTCTATTTATTTATATTATTTAGTTAAATTTGTTTTCAATATTGTTGTGAAACTAATTTATGTTGTAATTTTCCTGGTTCCATTTTGTTGGTAAGCTTGGTTTAAATTAATTAATGTGTGTCTTATGGTTACATATTAAGTTTTAACATCATTTTTAACTTTTTTAGACCTGATGACGATCAAATACAATGATCGAAACGTCGTTTTTTAATATAATGTGAAAAAATTAAATTACATTAAAAACAAAAATAAAAACAAAAATTAGTCTGTATTGGCGACTCTAACTTCCTCCGTTTTAAGCTTAAAAGTGATTTAAAATAAAAGTAAGAGTGTGCTCAAAGTCGGCGAACGGAACCGGCAAGAGAGAAGCAGTTAGAGCCGCGACGCTACATAGTGTTAAGGTGAATTGGCCTGTATCAGAGAAGCAGTTAGTGACCTCGAGGCGAAGATAACCTAAAAATGAATTCAGACAGAACCTCGAGGATTGAGTCCTTAAACAGCTCGAATTATGAGATATGGAAAATCTGGATGAAAGCTGTTACAACGCCATGACAAGGGAGACTATGAGAGTGGTAGCATCCAGACGACGACCGTCCTGCCAGGAGATCCCGCATCAGAAATAAATAAATATTATAAATAATTGGAAAGAGAACGAGGAGAAGACGACGGCTGAAACAACAACGCTCGGGAAGTCTTACACGAGATCCTTTCGTTAAGGTGTAATATTGTAGGTATTTATGCCGCTGGCGTCTGCACGGACGCAGGTTTAGCACAACACCACTGTATACGCCGGGAATTGTTCTTTCCGGAAAAACCACACAAACAGCACAACACACAGATGTAACCAGTAGCAAATAAAACAAACGGTTGTCTAATTGAATTTACTTGAAGAACTTTATTGAGTCTTGAACTTAATCTAGGGTATACAATTTCACTGAGCTGGAACGCTTTTGTCTCTGGACACCACAGGGTTAGAAATATACACCAGGGTAATGATATTAATGTTCTTACACTTGGATACTTAACATGCAGTTCAATTACTATGTTAGTTGTAACTCACACACGACAATATTTACAAAATGGGTAATAAACTCCGGCACGCAACGAGTCTCGTTTTAGGTATGAAATCTGACTAACGTCCATTCGCCACCATCAGAATGACATGGCAGCGAATAGCCTCAAAAGGGGAGGAGCTACACGATCAACTCGAGGCAGTCAATCGTGATTGGGTTGGAAAACATGGGGTACATTTTGCATGTATGTGTATGCGTCACATACGATCATCAGTGGACGAACATAGATAGATGCAGGCGTCGTTATTGCATCTCATCATGATGATCATTAAGCGAAGGAATAGGTCTCGTTTACGCTGTGCTGGTGGCTATCATAGACGGCAATTCATCGGAGAATTAGTTCTAAAAGCAAATAAGGGCATTATTACAGTCGTGGGTGAGTGGTGCAGATGCGTTAATAGATGTGTGGCGGTTCCGCCAAACCCCACTGCCTACTTCCCTGAAGAACCCCCATCCCTACAACCCAATCTGCATAAGTTTTTGTAAATGCAATCGCATTAAGCACCTGTAAATGCTTCACACATCAAATAGATCAAATTTATAATCTAAAAGTCCCTGTAAAAGAATCCTTACCTTTCATGCATCTCTTCGCATACAAATTCCCTATATATTCTTTCCTAACTTATCATGAATCCCAAAGCCAATTCGGCACCTTCGGTGCCAGGCAAATCCCAATCTCACCAAGTGCATTTCCCCCTAGACGAATTCCTGAGAACAAAATGATTTGGTTTACATACAATGTAACCATCATAACAGGAATTATGGATATTGCGTCGCCTATTTCCCGGCCTCACCATGTGTATAATAAATCTCCTTACATACACATTGGCTGGGAACCTATACCCAAGGGACAAAAACTTATTAAATTAAATGCGTGTATGCTGTGAGAATTCTTTTTAGGGATTTTCAGATAATGCGTCGAATGCATTAAATGTCCTTGAGAAAGGAAATGTTACAGGTATGCTGGTGCTTGAGATGCGACAATGGGTTGCGAATATGGGGGGTTCTTCAGGTGAGCTTTAAGAACCCCCATAGGCTCATACTACATAAATCAATTAACCCACAGACAAATGGCGTGAATGGTTCTGTAGAAAACAATTCCAGTTTATTATGGGACAGATTGGGAACAATATTTTCATTTTAATACAAATCATTTAAAGATTGGTTCCTAATTTTAATGAGAGGAAATACTTCCAGAATGGATCTTATTTATCCGATGCTTGCTAATATATAGACCATATAAAATACGGAGTTATATTTGCCTTTGATAAAATAACCATGAAACCTCTATATTAGCATTGGGAGTTTCACAAATACGTAAATGTAGCCCATACCATTAAATGACCTAACGATACCGTTTGTATTGAATGCGCGTGACACCTCTACTAATTTGATTCTGAATTGGGCTGTTATCCTTATTCGTAAACCTAGACAACCGAATAACAAAACGAAATCCATAATGTGCTCTAGTTATAGTTAGCAGTAAATTCTTTGCCTCATTTAACGCAAACATCGGGCGTATGATTTCTATCTAAAATCAATCTGAAGCCAAACCTGCTTCCGATTGCCCTCCTGCTACCTTCTTATTCGATTCTGGGGCAGAGTACGACCACATTCCGGCGTCAGCACGCACAACTTTTCTTTGTGATTTATTGGTGTTCTACAGGAGACTTGGCGCTAATAAACATCAGCTGCAGACGCCATAGCGTCGAATTGTTTAATCGTAACTACGAATTCCACTATAGAATGACCTCCTACTGATGGCAGCGCGTTTTTTATCTATCAACGTATTCGTCGTATTAGTCACTGACGTTTTGTTCATTATTCATTGTTGTTTTGTAATCGAGTTCGCGATTCGATTGTTATGCAGGTGGTGGAAGCATGCATAATCACAGGTATCCGTCCGTCAAGTTGTTAGCTACCGCCAGATGATTCCACCTTGTACATGTTTCTTGTAAGATGTTCTGTCCCGCATGACAACGGTTTTCTATTGAAAACCCGATAAATTATTAATTCAATATGTAGAACGTGACAGTCACCAAATGTCTTGTACAAATCTATATATTTCTCTTTTCTGGGTCAACAGATGCGAAACGAAACTCACGAAAACTATGGAGAAAGATTACGCACGTGGGGATGTTTTGAATATTAAATAACCCTATCGACGGAAGATAGATTTAATGAAAAGCTGTTCAACTTTTACGATTACGTCTTTGCCGTATTTATTGGCCAAGATCCTTCTGCTTAAGCAAAACCAATTAATGGCCGAGTAAAGGGAATTGTAAACAACTATTTTTGGTGGTATTGTGCTGTTTTTTTGTTGAAAGACTGACTGCTAAATAAATGTGGTATCAATATTTAATTTGTCACACTCAAAGTTTGGTTGTGAGTTTACGGACGCGATAATGATTACGGCGATAATAATTCTCTATGCCGTTCACTTGAAAAAATAAAAATCCGTATTTAGGGTGATGCAATTCGATCTCGATTCGACAAACTCTAAATTAGATAACTAATGTGTAGTGTCAAATAAAACTTACGTCAATATATCACGTCACTTACGTCAATATTTCCCTTTTACTTTAAAAACTCATTTATTTCTTTATTTAAATTACATTTTGTCTTATTATTTATAATTAAATGTTAAATCCTATTTATAAAATTGCATATTTTTAATTAGCTTACTGGGACTTCCCGAGCACTCCAAGTTATAAAATTTTATTGCATTAAGGTGTTTGCCTTTTGGTTTTTTTTTGTTTGTGATTATGTTTATAATTAACTTAAATTATATAACATAACTGTGTATAAGAGAAGGTCCTCTTACATTTTTACTTATTAGTATATCTATTACGTGAAAGAATTTTTTTTTGTATAGGGAAATCAACAAGCAAACAAATTAAAACCAAACGAAAAACCAATAAAACAATAAGGGGATTACGAGGAAGGGGAAGGATGAGACCAAACAAAAGGGCAATGGGAAAGGGAAGCGCTGCATTTGATATGCGTTCTATATTTGGGGACCCAGTCACAAATCAGTCGTCAGCGAGATAGAACGTGCGTTCTTGCCTTTCGAATGTGCATGTGTAGAAATAGTGTCGGGTATTTCAACATATTGTTACATTCGAGATTATAGTATAGATAAACTCGAATACGCGAAAAATCCATACCCCGTAGCGGCACGTCAAGAGGAGTTTTGTGTTCTCTTCTTAAACCGATCTATAAGATAGTTTCGCGAAACAAAAGTTTATCAAACTGTTGTAATTTATCTTGAGTAACATAATAAAGTGCTACTGCTTCACAGTGATAAAAATAGTAAAAACAAAATTAATAGAACGAAAATAATCAAAATAATCGAAAATAAATTTAAAAAAAACAAACAACCAAAACGATGAATAAAGGTTAAAATCCAATATTTAATACTGTGCATTAAATAAAATAAAAATAATAGTGCATGAAAAATCACTTCAGTGAGGTGCGAAAAACAAATTAACAGTCAATTAAAATATATCACCTCGGTCGCAAGCGTGAAAAGCATAACAAACAATATATTGCTCGTTAAGCAATCAGTTTTTAAATCATCATTTAGCGCGAGTGTAAGTTCGGTGGCTCTTAATCAGCACTAGGCGAGTTCGAGTGCAGGTGACGGAGAAAAAGAGTTGCGTCGAGCTTCGCGCAGGCAGGCTGGTAGCCTTTGTTTTTGTTTTTAAGAAAACAAACCGGAAACGGCCGGCATAATCACGGGCGACG